>CM077641.1:58722500-59972500 GCA_039660915.1 Euphorbia tirucalli
AAAGGAATGCATTAAAGTGGGGTAAATTAGTTATTTATTATCCATGTGCCTGTGTTAGTTTATCTTATGCACTTCAATTTGTCTCCTTTTAATCTTATATACTATCTTCTTAAATTAGTGACATTATCAATCGTATCTCATGAGATGGTTCCTGTTAATTCAATAATTTGAAGAAGGGGTTGGATCAAACAAATATATTTCTACTTGAAATTCTGATTTATAACATATTAACGTACATACATGCATAAAAAATTATTCTATACTCTGGTTTTAAGTTAGTATTAACAAACTGTTGCAAATATACTTAGGTTCTAATTTAGATAGTGCTGTGATGCTGCAGCTTGAAGGTGAGGCAACTTCACGTGCAATTCATTTAGCAGCTTTTGTAAACACGCCTCTTTATGTGGTTCATGTGATGAGCATTGATGCAATGGAAGAAATAGCTAAAGCTCGAAAGTCAGGTTTGCGCTAATTACATATTAAATTTTGATTATATCATGTGGTTTGAATCAGAAGTGGTACTTGATTTGATAATATGGTTTGAGCAAAAGAGGCAGTACATTTTGATCACTAATAATAACATATAGAATAATTATGAGGAATCATGTCCAATAAAGTTTCCCTCATAGAAAGAAATATTTGAAATTGATTATCTGTATTTCCATTGTAATTCTGGCAGAATTGATCATCAATTATATGCTGTTTGGCAATGTGAAATTCATCAAATTCAAAAGTCATGATATATTTATGGGACCATCTAGTTCAATTTTGATGATGCAATAGTCTCTATGCTGCCCCTAATTGAACTCTTTGAACTTCAAATTCTCAAACTTATAAATTTTAAGGGCTTTTGGTACCTGAGATGGAAGATCAACAGAAACCCCTGTAGTTCTTTTCTCTAAATTGTCTTATCAAAATATTACCTCACCTCAGTGTGGCAATGGAGGAAGTTGTGGTGATATTAAGTCTTATGATCATGTTCAGTAAAAAAAGAAAAGTCTTATGATCGTGCTTTTTGCATAAGGTGACTTTTATCATAGCTTGACTTAAGCAAAATGAACTTTGATTCGCTAATGGACATGTTAATGGCTTGTAACAACTATCTAATGATTAATTTGTCTTGATGATCAATAAACATTCCGTAAGATTTTTTGTGGCCACAAAACTGTAAGTTGGTGTAATGTTATTGTTGAACTTTAAGTTGTTGTAATTCAAATACTTTCACCCTATGATAAAAGTTTGTTACAAATTTTACCAAAAATCAGATAATATAACTCAAGTTCCATGTATTAGCATAGCAAACGAATTTCATCCACAAAACAAACTGAAAGAAACTTTATTTTTTTTTCCACCTCTCCAATGAAAATCAGCTTTAGATTAATGCAACCATTGTATTTTCTGATTGTATCGAACATGCATAACTAGAGCGCATGAACATCTTACAAGTTGAAGTTTTATGAGCATAACAAATATTAGTGCAAGTTTAATGATTATACAGGAAGTCAGTAACTTAATAAAAGTACTTGTTTGTGCGTGGTTTTCAACTGTTTTTAGATTGAAGTTTCAACTCTGTTCAGCTACATCTTGCCTCAAATAGTGTTATGCTTGCTATGTGATGTGTGCATAAGTTGTTAAATGTAAATGTCTGAATGTCATAATTGAAAGAGGTTATCAAAATTGCAAAGGTTTGTTGAATGCAGTAGAGAATCCCCATACTTAGGAATTTTGCATTTTCCACTTTAGCAATATGAATGTTCCCTTTTCTTATGCACATGCCACTCTGAGGCGTGCACAAGCATAGAACAAGATATATCTATTCATACTTTGTTGTTTTTGGGGTACAATTTAACTAGTTTAATGGCTATTCTTAATGAAATGTAAATATGGTTTCAACTATATGTAGGGATGTAAATGGGGCGGAGATGGTGCGGAGGGTACATCCTCCATCCCCGTTCCATGATATGTCGGGGAATCCCCATCCAATTCCCGAAAATGAAAGGGGGATAATTTTATCCCCATTCCCATACCACGGGGATCCTCATTTTCCATTAGAAACACTAAACCTTTTCCAAAATGATTCTTATTCATGGAGAAAATTAAGTTAAAGTATCCATCGAGATATTATAATCGTTCAATAAAATAAGAAGAAATTTTCATCATTGGGTATAACTCCTAAGTAACAAAATATGATCGATCAATCAATTAAAAAGTAACAATGCAAAAAAAATTAATTCCTAATTAACCTGTGTAGTCTTTTATATGCTAGACTCACACTAATTCAATGTATAGGAAAATTTGGGAAATTGACGGGGAAATCCGCGGGGATCCCCGTTAAGATTAATCGGGGCAGAGGCGGGGGCGGTATTACTATCCCTGTCCCCATTAAGGGTTCGGGGACAAAATTTAACTCCATTCCTGCCCCATAGGGATTTATTTCAGCGATTCCCCTTCCCCATCGGGGTGGATCCCCGACGGGGATGGGGAATCCCCACCTTGTTGACAATCCCTAACTATATGTGCCTTTAATTCGCCAACACGTTACAGTTCAATGAAGTTTCATATTTTGAAAGCAAGAATTTCAAGTATCTGCTATAATTGGTTTTATTGGTAGGACACTATACTTGGGGGTAGTGAACAAAATTTGATAATCATGACATCTTTGTTGTTCAATGATCCAGCCCTGTTTTCTTACTAATTGTTCTACCTGAGGAATTGGCAGTCTTAGCCATGATTTTCATACTCGGTCCTGTCTTTGAATCGGGAAAGACAGAGGATCGAGGTTGGAGGTGCAACAAGGTTGAACTAGGGATGAATTGGTTTTAGAATATACATAGTAAATAATTAGAATTTATGTACAAGAGAGGATGTAGTAGAAAAGAAAAATAATTAATTTCATGTAAGAAATTTTATGTATGATAAGCATAAATGTTACCAGAACTATTGTAAGTTATGATATTAATACTGCTAAAATTTAAGTATTATAATAAACAATTTCACATTGTATCTATATTTTCATATTAATTTTGTTGATGCTATAAATTATTTGGTTATGATTTATATTTATAGTTTATTTACTTTTATATGATACTATGATAGTAATACTAATAATCCACCAAAAAAAAAAAAAAAAAATGATTCACGCATGATAGTGAATAAGGGCACTGTGTTGGGTCAAAATATACTAGAAGCTCTTTTATTTCCAATCCCTTCTGTTACCTGTTCGTGCCCATAAGATCTGTTTCCTGTTGTTCTTTTTATGAAGTTAAAAACATAACGGTCTCTGAAAATATGTTTGTATGTATCTTATGAGATGATATGTGTCCTTCACAGTTTGTCCATTGATAAGTAATGAGCCTCTTGTTCACCAGTTCAGCCGTGCAACCGAGAATCACTGGGGTTAATGATAAATTGGGTTCAAGGGTGAAAAAATATTTGATTGATCTGGTTCAGCGACAGGGTTTGATAAATTTGTTCTTATCCATTGGAACTAATTTTAGCTTTTGATCTTCTCTTAAAATTAAAAAATGCCACTCAGTTTGGGGCAGGAGATAAGCACTTCTTTATGCTTCCCTTCAACTCAAATTTCACATATATAATTAGAGTTTCATATTTTAGGGTAGGTGGACTATTTTCAACTTCTTCTGTAAAGTTAGTTGGTTCATTGACAATGGTCAATCTGCCATCACCATGCACCAACTTAACAATATGATCTGATTACAGGTCCGAGTACGTGTCAAACTGTTAGGATCTCATGACATCAAGAACACAGTACGGAATTAGTTGGACCATTCACTTTCTCTCAGGGTTTTAATAGTCCTCGAATACAAAAATTTCAACCCTCTTCTATTGAAGCTACCGTGTTTTTATAACTTGAAGCATATAAAGTTCCAGTTGTGTTACTCCCAAGTTTCTGCTTGATTCCATTTCCAACTAGTGCATCTTTGACTCCAGTAATTCCATAGAATGGTTTAAATTTAATCATTTGCATCTCTCTCTCTCTCTCTCTATATATATATATATATATATATGTTAAGTTCTATTATTTGCGGTGAAACTTTTTCTCATAAACACAAAGTGATTTATATGCTTGTTCTGTTTCGTTTCATTTTTTTGTAAGATTACATTCAAAATTATTAGAATAATATTTAATGGAAGAAGAATCGATTTTCATTCATGTGTTTATTTCTATTTCACGGTTTTGTGGAGAATTTCGAATAATGTGTTGTCCATGAAGTTCATTGTCTAGAATCTCTGGACCACGGTAACCTAAAATCTTACAGTCAAAATGGAATACTAAAATCCATCTAAGCATAATATATGGATGGGCTTTTTAGTAAATGTGATAGTTTTTAAATTTTGCTTATATTTACTTCTATATCCTTTGATCGCTATATTTATTTGATTACAAAGTTGAAGGCATGGAAGAATGACTGCTTTCTTCAAATTGCAGGGCAGAGGGTTATTGGAGAGCCGGTGGTTTCTGGATTGGTTCTTGATGATTCTAAGCTTTGGGATCCAGACTTCACCACTGCATCAAAGCAAGAACCAGCATTGCATACTTTATTTGTTTAATTTAACTATTTGAATTCGTACTGTCAGTTTATTTGAAATATGAGAATTTACATAATTCTTTATTCAGGTATGTCATGAGTCCCCCTATTAGGCCATCAGGACATAACAAGGCCTTACAAGCTGCTCTTTCAACTGGAGTTCTGCAGGTTTCTTTCCTTCATCTTTAACACAAATAACCTTGTAGTAATAGTGCTTCCCACTGCCCCTTGACCGATCCTAAAAGAAAAGAAGTGTAACTATACTCCCATCCAAAATTTTACATGAATAAACAAAAGTACTCGTGATATTGATGTTGTAGATTTTTTTAAAATTTCAGACATATCTTCCTCTGAATCCCTGCTTGCCTAAGACATCCTTGTCAATATTCAGTTAGTCAGACAAAGGGTCAATTTGATCATTCAACTTGGCTTGCAGTGTCAATTTGCTTGTAGGTATCAATTTGGCCGTTGAACTTGGCATTTTTGGTCAAACGAATCGAAAATAACACATGTCAGAAAACCACTAATCTGCTGTCGACGTGTGTCACTCTTCGGTTGATTTGATACACACACACAAGAAAAAAAAAAAAAAAAATCCCAAGTTGTGGACTATATTGATACAGAAAATTCATTTTGGGCCAAATTGGTCTGCAAAACCCAAGTTTAGTGACCAAATTCACCCTTGATCCTCAGGTCGTCTTAATATCTGTTCCTTTTCATAATCTTTATCTGTTGCAGCTTGTAGGTACTGATCATTGTACATTTAATTCTACACAAAAAGCTCTTGGGATTGAAGATTTCCGTAAAATCCCTAATGGTGTCAATGGTAATTAAAAGAAGGTTTTATAATCACCAAGTCAAAATTTATTTGCTCATTATGGTCGCTTTTTCTAACTTTTTCCATTCTTGCTTTGCTCGACAATTGGGAATGTAGGAATTGAAGAGAGGATGCATTTGGTTTGGGATACTATGGTGGTAAGCTACTGTAGACTCTTTTATCCTTTGTTTGGGCTATAAATTCGTTTCACTATCAACATATACTTGTCTTTCAGGAATCTGGCCAAATATCTGTCAGTGATTTTGTGCGGGTGACAAGTACTGAGTGGTATGTTATGTCCATTAACTTTTGGATAGAATATCATCAGTCTTTGGATTTGTTATTAGCCAAGGATTCTTAAGAAAAATAGGCTTATATCAGGTTCTTTTCTTAGGTTAAGGTACACACAACGTTTTTGGAAAAATTAGATGAACTCCTAATGTTTTAGTTTTATTTTGTCCTCGAGAGTTGTACCTGGCTCAATTTTTCCCTATATTAAGGCCTTTGGTTGGAAACTTATTGGCTATCATTAAAAGACTTTGATTCGTCGGTAATTTTGGTTGAAGGGGAAAAATTGAGCTAGGACAAAAATGTTAAGGGTGGTATGTTAAATATTAAAACATTAGTTGCTAACTTTCTCCAAAAAATTGAGTTAAATTGTACCTTAGCCCAAGAAACATCCCTGAGAACTGAGTAATATATTTGCACTTCTGAACTAGGTAAGAAGTTATTTTGACCCCTACATATTCTAGTGCTAGGATCTTCAATATCTATCCAAGAAAAGGAGCAATTCTTGTTGGATCAGATGCAGATATTATTATACTTAACCCAAACTCAAGTTTCCAACTTAGTGCAAAGTCTCACCACACTCGAACAGATACAAATGTCTACGAGGGTAGGAAAGGGAAGGTATTTCTTTTACACTAAAATCTATTAGCTCTTATTATCGTTATTTTTCAATTGAAACTGAATATAGTATAGCTGTTGCTGTATGAGTTGAGACTTGATTTGGTTTGATTGAACAAGACCATTGTTTCTTTGTGTTGCTGATTCCTTAGAGCCACATAGTACGTATCATAGTGAATTATTTTAACAATTCCACTTGGAATTGGAATATTATGTCCAGTGTTTATCTAAATGAGGTTGCCTAGAATTAAGACATTAATGGCACAATATGCCTTTGCACTTTGGTATTAGATGTTTTGCTATGAAACCACAGGTCTCGTCTGCTATTTCATGGTGCATTTTCATACTCACCCATAATGGATGGTTACATTCATGTTTATTTATATATTATTTCTCTGGTAAGTTTTATTTTACACCCGTAAACTTAGGACTGTATTTTATTTAGTCCCTAAACTTCAATTTCTTACTTGAAAGCAACATAACATAGTTCTTTTGGTAAATTTGACTAAATATCATTGGAAAGATATTATGCATACTTTTAGTTAAGTTTTTGACGTTTGTATATTTTTTTTATTATTGTATTCAAGTATTTTGTGTTATAAACAGTAATAATTCAAAATATTAAGTTGAACTTTATTTTGTTAATTTGAGGATAATGAAAAGTTGAACTAAAAATGGTGACTTTGCAATCTTGGAAAGATTTTAGTCAATTTATTAAACAGTGATGCTTTTATACGATATTTATATAAATGCTAGTGTTTTAACTTACAAAGTCCTTTCAAAAGAAAAAGAGTCAAAAATTGAAGTTAAAGGCTCAAGTGGGATTTAATGATAAGTTCAGGGATCATAAATGAAATTTTACCCATTATTTTTTGTGATTTAACATTGATAATGTATTTTCATCAGGGAAAGGTTGAAGTGACAATTGCTGGAGGAAGAATTGTTTGGAAAGATAATGCATTGAAGGTGGGCCCAGGTATTGGAAAGTATATACAAATGCCTCCTTTCAATTATCTTTATAATGGAATTGATAAGGCAGATGCTTCATACCTTTCTTCCCTTAATGCTCCCGTGAAGCGTTTCGGCTCTAGGGTACTACACAACGTACATAGGTAAATTGTGGTGATTTTATCTCTTTGGATCCAATCCAAATCAGGTTGTAATGTAAAAATAGAATAATAGGGGGCTTATTTTATCATCAGTCCCCTAATCTTGTAATGTTTAATAGGGTTAGTTTCAACTTTGACCAACCAAGTGCTCCGTGAAATAAAATGCATGTTATATTTGGTAAGAGAAAAAGGGGAAGGAAGGGAGGAGAGTGGGATTCCTTTTTAATAATTATTTGGTCTCATAAATACTTCAGATTTTATATGGTCATGGGTGATCATCCACCAAGATGGACAATGAAACTTTCGACCTTGTGATCCACATACCCTTTCCATGAGTCGACGTGCGGTTATCCAGCTTGTGATGGTATTTTGGTCTTTATCTTCATTGTTTGACTGCATAGGTGATTTAGGGCAATGCTTGAATTAAGTGCGGGAAGGGTCATTAAGGAAGAGATGGACTGGTATTTTAAGAGAATGGTTTATGCTCTTATAAACACTCTAATTGAAGTGTTGAAAATTAGAAGAAAATTTAGGGTTTTAGACACTAATAAAACTTTACGTCTCAAATAAACTCTCTCAAATGCGGGATGCTTCTAACCATTTCTTTATGAATCCTCCAAAAATCACAATCTAAGTAAACCCTTAGGCAAATCAAGGGATAATATGTTTGAGATAATATTAAGACCCCTTCCATTTGGTTTACGCTTTTTAAGATTTGATGAGCTTTTTAATTCTTTTGTAGTGGAAAATTATTCAAAATGCGTTGATTTAAGAATTTCTTCCACCCATATGCTTTTTTTCTTTGTTCCCCGTACTTAGATTCCTTACTTTTCTATTTCTTCTTTTATAATTAAAGCTTAGGTTTGTCATTTATCTCTCAAATTCTTTATTTTTTCGTCATATAATTATATAAAGTTTTTTTCGTTTTTTTTTTCTTTGAAATAAGATCCATATGTATATATTTTTTCCTCTGTTTTTTTTTTTCCTCATAGTTTTGATATACACAAAGTATCAAAACCGTATAAGAAAATATAACAACAAAAAAACACATATATAATAACATATAACATGTGTATTTTTCGTAAAGGTATCAACACGATATTAAAATCACTAGCTATGACCTCTATATTGTATTTTCACTATTTTGATACCATTTTGTTATCATTATGATACCATTTTGATACCATTATAATATTATTATGATTCCATTTTGATACCATTTTGATATCATTTTGATATCATTTTGATACAATTATAATAATTTTATGATAGCATTATGATCCCATTATCATGATATTTTGATATCATTATTATACCATAATGATATCATTTTGATACCATTATGATACCATGTTGATACTATTTTGATATATTTGCAAAAAATACATATGTTATATGTTATATATGTGTTTTTTTGTTGTTATACTTACATCGTTTTGATACCTTTGCGAAAAATACATATGTTTAAATGTTGTTTTATATACGTTTTTTTTGTTATTATACATTCCTATACAATTTTGATAACGTTTTGATACCATTATGATATCTTTTTTATACTTTGTTCTTTGATATCGTTTTGAAACTTATTTTATACCTTTGCGAAAAATACATATGCAACAATAAAAAACGCATATATAACATTGTTTATACCTTCAAGATACTTTTTTTTATACTTTTTTTTTTTTAATACATTCATGATACTTTTATAACCTCATGTACCATTTTGATATCATTATGATACCATTTTCATACCATTTTGGTACCATTACGATACCATTTTGATAACATTATAATACTATTAAGATACCATTTTTGATACCATTATGATACTATTAAGATACCATTTTGATACCATTATGATACTATTATGATACAATTACAAAACTAAATATGATACCATTTTAATACCATTATGATAGAATTTTGATACCATTTTGATACAGTTGCGAAAAAAATGTGTTATATGTTGTTATATATACATTTTTGTTGTTGTTATACATTATACCGTTTTGATACTGTTGCCAAAAATACATATGATAATATGTTATTATACTTTTTCATACCGTTTTGATGCTTTTTTTATACCAAAACCGAAGATAAAAAAAATAAAGGAAAATATATATACATATGAATCTCATTTCGAAGAGAAAAAAATATATACACATGGTTTCTGCCCTAATTTGAAGTTGATCAGAAAAATTGCTTCTGCTTATCAGATCTAGATCTCCATAGTTCTGAATCAAGGCATGGATGTTAGAAAGCTCCAGTTAAAATTTGCTTCGATTCGACGGTGTAACCTGCGGAAATATGCGAAACACTGATTGTTGGTCACACCGAAAAACTAACATGAGGTCCAATTGTCTAGTTCACGCACATGAAGACCACCACTCCTCCTTGTCACCTAACTAAAATATTGAAGACAAGAGGGAGAGGGAAACACGTGGGAGAGAAGAGAGAGTTAGAGTGGGAGAGGACTACAAGTTTTCATATCATAAAAACCTATTTAATCAATCATAAAATCCCCAATAAATCTCCCTTTAAATTCAAATTAATAATGTCCTAATATGATATTCTAAATATTATATATGATATTAATAATTTAAATTTAAATTACTAAACCATCATAAATATTTATTACTTGGTAAATTCCATTATATGGTCCAATTTCCACTAGGCCTTAATTAATTTGGACCTTCACACTTAAGCCCATTAAATAAATACCCTTATAAACACATGTATCAAATATATATATATATATATATATATATATATATATATATATATATAAATATTTATATATATATAAATGATCTATCCAATGCAGTCTAGTCTTCTATGTGCGCGATCCAATATGCTCATTTAATGTTGGCACTGGGATTCATTCTTGGATTTAAAGTTTTCAACTATCCCTTCGAGGTAATGGAGAGTTTACTTCAAAGTTGTTTCGCTTGTCGCTCTATTGACTTGACATAATTAGGACTATATTTCTTGAATAGTCTTTTGAATTTGAGTAGTAATGGCCCTTGACTCAAAGGTTGTATAACAATCCGTTGATTTTTGGTGCTCGGATATCAATTTTTTACTTCATTATTTTTGTTATCTGTGTCTCATCTTGGATTGCATCATCCTCACCTTGGGTAAGTGCAAATGTATTGGGCGTGTTTCCTTTATCACGGCCCATGTCGATAATCCTGTGATAACAAAAAAAAGATGGATGAGGCAATGTGAATGACCTTGCTCCAAGGTTCAGGTTTGAGAAGAAAGTGGGTTAATGGAGTGACATAAATGACATAGCCCTAGAATTCAGGTGAATTGAAGAGAGTAGGTTAATAGATTGACATAGATGATGTAGCCCTAGAATTTAGGTATAAGAAGAAAGTAGGTTCTTTATACGGGAAAGTGCGACAGAGGTTATCTGACCACTCACATGTTGAAGAGACTTGGTTGATTGAAGATGACTTAAGATAGGAAAATGGGGCTGTATATCGGGATGCAACTAGAGTCAATATTTGTTAACTCTTGATGACAAGGACTTCAATTTGTAAGTTGATCGATCACATGAGCTTTGTCTTCTGCTAGTTGAATAACCCACAAGGATACCATCCTTTTTATTATTATTATTATTATTTCTCTCTCTCACGCTCAAGAAAGAAACTTGATCAAAGCCACATCCGCCTTTTGGTTTTCTAGTTGCAATCAAATTCATGCATTCAAACGTCATGTGTGTTTAGTATGCCTTTTTGGATAAACAATGCATACGTAATGTCATGCACACATGAATGTCATATGGACAGGATAATAATAAATGCATTACAATCATAAATTGCTTCAAGGTCTTACAACATGATTGGCAATGCAGGTAAATTGAATTTCCCACAGGCTAGAGATTTTTATGAGTTTGGAGTTTTAGTGTTGGGCACATTGCTTAGGTCAGGACTTGGAGGTGATTATTTAAGAGTAAGCTTGGTTATTTGTCTTGTATTGGGTTTCTCATGGCTTTTGGCTTGGAATGGTTCTTTGTGTGTGAGCTTGGTTTTCTTAAGATGTCTACCCATGACCGATTGCTTAGGTATTGAGTACACTGCTTAAACTGAAACTCCAGAGTAGGGCTCTTTCTCCTAATTGGTTACCAATGAGAACATCTTGGATTGTAACTCATCAGGATTACGGGTTTTGGTTCCTTGATTGACGAATGACTCGGTGGAGATGTTTCAGGTTTATTCATTTGTCTCATAAACTCACTTTTCAAAAGAGAATTCAATCAAAGTCAGATTCACTTTTAGGTTTACTGCTGTTGTGAGCAGGCACCGTTTTCTCTCGGAAGGGAGCCTCAATATTGGGCAACCCTCCCTCACGAGGGGTTTTTTGATCGCTGAAATTTGGTTTTGGAAAATTCATCATTTATTTCGTAAAAGAATCGAGACCTAAGTCTCGATAGAAAATGTAGGAGTCGCCACCCAGCTCAGCTCAACCGGGAAATTACAGCATAGCTGAATCGGACGAGGGCCGCTATACTTCCCAAAGATCTAGGTTCGGACAAGTCCCTTATTTCATGTCTAATCAAAATAAATTTGGCCAATATTCATTGATAGCATTTTATATTTCTAAGGTTGATTTCCATTGATTTAATCATGCGGCATACATACGGATAAAAAGCGATGACAAATTAATTATTTACAACCCAATCCAATCACAACAAAACTAGCCTCGGGGATACATTTGTATAATTTGGGGATCGGGATACAATTGCCTATAATACACGAGTATCTAATGAAATCAAAATTAAAATTAAAAAAAAAATAAATTCAAATCATGCAAAACAAAGGTTAGTACGAATATATGCAACAAGTTGGACTCAAATAGACAGAACAGAGAAATAAGAGATTTGGGGACATGCATTTAGGGGATAGTCGGGCAAATTCAGCTACTTCACCTGGCTAGATCTGGAAAACGGTTTTGAAATATTCCTGTATTTTGTTTTATGAGAAAATGCATTTTTGAAAACATTTTCTTTTTGCAGTTTATTTCCATTTAGCATGTAAGTGTGAGTCGGTTTTCGGGAGATTTGGATCTTCGTCGTTGTTCTGTTCTAAGTGAGATAACTTCAAAAATTAAATCTAAGGTTGTGAATGCATGAAATAAATTTATTTTTGATGATTTTCTGGCTTTTATGCATTTTTATAATTTTTCCGATTTTTCTGAATTTATCTGGATTTTTTATATTTTTTGTGGTTTTCTGCTACTGGCCAGAAACTACAGTCACGTGGCTGTAACTACAGTCGTTCGGCTGTAACTATAGTCGTTCGGCTGTAACTACAGTCGTACGGCTGTAACTACAATCGTACGGCTGTAACTACAGTCGTGCGGCTGTAGTTAGTTGCTTCTGATTAGAAAATTACCGAAATTATTTTAAGTGACAAAGATTATAGCCGTGGAAACTATCTACAGTCGTACGGCTGTAGTTACAGTTGTGCGGCTACAATTACATCCGCACGGCTGTTCATCCTGCCCATAAATAGCAGACTCGCGTTTTTTTTGTTTTAAATGATTTTATGCACAAAAATGGACTAAAACACTCAGAAAATGAAGCAAAACACTAGTTTAAGGTATATTTACCCTTGTAGCGTAGATCCACCATCGATTTGACTGAAGAAAACGCTTTGAATGGGCTCCAGATTGC
Organism: Euphorbia tirucalli; assembly: GCA_039660915.1. Lineage (NCBI taxonomy): Eukaryota > Viridiplantae > Streptophyta > Magnoliopsida > Malpighiales > Euphorbiaceae > Euphorbia > Euphorbia tirucalli. The sequence continues at coordinate 58,735,563 of CM077641.1, forward strand.
TTCTCCTCCTTCAAATGTTAGGGTGCAAAAATAAGCCCAATAATCTCCACAAGTTATAGATTTGAATGTGTTTAAGACTCTGGAACGATTTATATGTGTTTGCCAAGTTTTAACCTATGATTTCTACAAGTTTTTATCCTCATAAACACCAAAATCAAAAGAAAAAGAGTAGAAGAAGATGGTATTTTGGGTGTGTTTTTCTTCTCTTCTTTTTCCTTCTCTTCTCCTAATCTCTAGAGCTCTCTTCAATCCAAAAATCTTTACTTTTGGTCGTCCCCCCTTGCTCCTTCCTTTCTTTTACCCCTCTAGACCTTCAAAAGCCAAGAAGACGCAATAAATTCCCGAAATCATGCCCTATTTCTATCCCATACAGAATGGGCTGTGACTAGCTACTATAGACCTATAGTCGTACGACTGTAATTTCATTACAGCCGTGCAACTGTAATTACAGTCGTACGACTGTAATTATGGTTGTCCGGCTGCTTCGGTCTTTATATATATATATATATATATATATCCTAAAAAATTCTGTGTTTTACCCCTATAAAAATGACTTTTGGATTTTCATTTTTTGAGGTTGGAAAATTCCCACGCTTACAGCTGCCCCTCGCGTTATTAAGTTCAAATTCCGGATACCAGGTCTAAAATACCTGAGGTGAACTTGAGAACGCAACGTAAAGCGCAATAAACTTAAGGAAAGAAGGGCATACTTGACTCGGCGAAGCCGCATTGGTCCAGTGATGATCTGATTGGAGCCGAGCCGATATCGGGTTTACATTTACCCACGGCAGATTTGATTGGAGCCGATACCGGGTTTACATTTACCCACGGTGGATTTGGTTTGGTTGGAGCCGATACCGGGTTTACATTTACCCACGGTAGATTTGATTGGAGCCGATACTGGGTTTACTTTTACCCACCGCGGATTTGGTTCTAGCCGATACTGGGTTTACATTTACCCACAGCGGATTTGGCTGGAGCCGATACCGGGTTTACATTTACCCACGGCGGATTTGGTTGGAGCCGATACCGGGTCTACATTTACCCACAGCGGATTTGCTTGGAGCCGATACTGGGTCTACATTTACCCACAGCGGATTTGCTTGGAGCCGATACCGGGTCTACATTTACCCGCGGTAAATTTTTGAATTTCTACTTTTGAAACAATAAGTCTTCATTCCTTGATCGAGAGATTCTGAAAAAGAATTTTTGCCCCTTCGATCAAGAATGGAGACTAGCTGGGGATCCGACTCTTCTGTGGATCAATGTTCCATGTATGTTATACGTGTATGGATGACGATGCATATGTGTGTAGACCCTAAAGAATGCATTTCCCGCTATTTGGCCAAGCTTGATATTTCACGTTCTGTTGGGGAAAAATGTGTCCTGCCTCCGACTGACTTTAGCTGAGGGAGTACATTCTTTATGCAGTGCGATCCTTGTATTTCTATTGAGGATATATGATGACCGTTAAGGAAAAAGTCGTGATATTCTTTGTAATTGTTCCGCTGGAGAATAATGAAAAGACTTTACAACTTTGCCCCTAGGAAGGGTGAGTTTGGGAGCACTCTAACTTTTGCCTAAATTGCCCAACGCTGGTTTTCAGCTTAGCGAGCTGCTCTAACTTTTGCCTAAACTGCCCAATGCGGGTTTTCAGCTTAGTGAGCTGCTCTAACTTTTGCCTGAGGTGCCTTTTCAGTTTTCACCTTAGCGAGCTTTTTTTTTTTGCCATACGTGCTTCATATATAATGATCAAAATTACACAAGGCCTTATGATAGTCAAACTTGGATCTGTCTCAAGTTTTCAACCACCCCAAAATAGATGAATTAGATTTGGAGGACGGGAAAAGATTTCAGATTTCATGTATTTGGTACATTCCTATTGTTAAACAATGTAAGGCTTACAACCAGCTAAATGCAAAGTGCGTTCTTTAAATGGATGTTCAGACAAGATAACTTTGTTTATGCACTTTGACATAACCATACGAATATATTTAAACAAACATCACACTTTATTGCTAAAATCAATGTGAGTACATCTAAAAGGATTGGTTCCCAAAATGGTATACATTCCACACAGAACTAGAATCCGTTACCAGTCATCCCTTTCAGATTTTCCAACTGATCATTTTCTCTCATGTCTTAATTTTTGCCTAGGCCGCCCTTTTTGAGTTTTCGACCTAGCAGACTTATTATTTTTTTTAAACATGATAAAGCTTCAAGCGATCTTGATTGACAGGATTTGCAAATTCATTTCCATCCATGTCCATGATGCTAAACCTTTTGATAACACTTTCTTCACGATGTATGGACCTTCTCAATTTGGTCTAAACTTTCCTCGAACATCGACATTTATAGGCCTTAATTGCTTCAAAACCAAATCTTCAGCCTTAGCCAATCCACACACTGGCACGAGTAGGTGTCCTCTTCAGCTGGTCCAGCACCATGTCTTCCTCCTTGGCCACTGGAGGTGATTGGACTATATCATTCTGCACCGGTGTAGTGTTCCTTCTTGGGGGTGCCAGAGGTGGTGCATTGGTGGGTTGATAAACCCTACCACTTCTTTGTTAGAGATTGTGCCCTAAGCCAATGTTGGATTATGTAAACAATCTTCTTAAGTCATTAATAAAGACTTATTTTATCATATATATTTGTATGTTAGTATTTATGATAATGTATCCATGAATTAATTGTGTAATTCTAAATTTCCCTAGTCGATTGTTATTATGGGAATAATAACAAACTAAGACTAGTGTGAGTGATAATGGATATTCATAAGATGAATATAGTGTATACAGATACAGATTATACTCACGGGCAATGTGTTAGAGAACATGTTGCTGGAGACCCACTATAAGATCAAGTTCATGGTCACGTGTCACAACTGATCTTGATTATAGTAGTGTCATCAGCTGATTCCTTTGACCTGAGGTCACCATGGATTCCGGGATGAATTCATGTTGTGCTTTGACGCAGTCAAACGCTGCTTGTAACAGAGTAGTTATAAAGGCTGTGGTTGGGTACAATATGACTCATGCTTAGGGATGTGAGTGACAGATATGGGATTTTGTCCCTCTCTAACAAGAGAGCGATATCACTGGGCCCCTCGATAAGTAAGACTGTTAAATGCATGGCCGTGCTCAAATAATTGATAAGAGTATCAATTGATTTGTCTGAACAGTTTACTTTGAGATCGAGAAAGCATATGATTAATTATATAAGATTGACAAGTGTACCATGTCTTATGATTAATCATGATATCAAAGAGACAAAAGGGAATATGACATTCTATAAATAGGTATTGGATCATTCCAATCATATTAATTGGGTAGTCGTAATGGCTTGCTAGAGTCCGCTTGTGACCTATAAGGACATTATGGTAATTTCCTTATTGCCAATTAATATGATCCTATGGGGTCACACACAAGAGCAAAATGAAGTTCATCTTATCGGGTATAAATTATTATTGGATAATAATTTATGAATGAGAAAGAGAATAAATATATATAGTGATATATATTTATGTATGTATATATAAATATTAATGTGATTAATATTGCATAAAGTATGCTACATATTATAATTAAATTATATGGAGATATAATTAATTATAATATTATATATACATATATGTATTATGGAGAATTGATTTGATTTAATGTTAATTGAGAATTAATATTAAATTGTGTGGGTTAATATATAATTATAACTAATAGGTGTATTAGGTTATAATTATAATTAACTATTTAGGTTAATTATTTAAGGAAACAATTAACCTAAACCTAATCACTCTCTCTACACTAATAATACAAGAGATTTCGGCCAGCCACAAAAAAAAAGGCTAAGAGCAGCCGACCTCCTCTGCTTCTCCTTCCAAGAGTTTTCGAAATCTTGCTCTTCTCTCGATTCGAAGAAAGCGTTTCTTCTATCCCGGCGCTAGCACGCGGTGGACGTATTGCTCCGTGTGGATCAACCGTAGAGGGAAGCAATTTTGGTTCCTATTGATTCAACCTTCAAAGAATTAAGGTAATTCTTTAACCCTCTTTTCAATTCAATGCAATGTACATGGGTCCTTGGTGGGGATTAATCCGTTTTTCCGCTGCCCATATTTTGTTTTGTCCGATTAATTCCCATCAGTGGTATCAGAGCCACTTGTGCATTGGTTGAATTGGATTTGTTATTTTGATTAGATCAAAATGCATGTTAGGGTTTGTGTGTTTTGATTTAGGTTTTTTTTTTTTTGTTATTGTGAATAACAAATTGAAATTTGATTTCAATGTTGATCATTATAAATGATTTGTTCTGTTATTGTGAATAACTATTTTGAATTGATTTGGAATTGATCATTGTGAATGATGTGTTTCTTCAATTGTTTTGCTCATTCGTGCACTGGAAATCGTTTCCAGATATGAGTTCAGTTCCGAACTCGTCGGCGTGCAGGTGCTGCACGCCGTGTTAACATGCTGTGCACGCCGTGTGCTGTCTTTGCACGGCGTGCAACTGGAAATTGTTTCCAGTATTGGCTTTCAGTTCGGAACACGACGGCGTGCAGGCTCTGCACGCCGTGCCAACATGAAGTGCACGCCGTGTGATGGTTTGGCACGGCGTTCAACCGGAAATTGTTTCCGTGTGTGCTGAGACACAGCGAGGAACACGGCGGCGTGCAGGTGCTGCACGCCGTGCAAACCGGTTTTGCACGCCGTGTTCCCTTGGTGCTGCCGTGTAGAAATTGTTTCTACACATTTAGCCTTTTCAAATCAATTCCTCAATGCAATAAGATTGTATTTTGCCTTTGAACCCTAAATCTTGTAGATGTAAAATTATTGTGATAATTTTATGCATGGTGTTGGTATGGTTTTGCACCCCGTGGATGTTTTTTTTATTTTCTTTTGGTTTTGGTGGATGTAAGGTTTTATAAATACGGCCTGCGAGTCGTTTGTATTTATGTAACCTTATTTTTCTAGATAAATTGTATAGGATGCAATTTATTGTTTGTAAATTTTATTTTGCTAGAAAATTGTATAGGATGCAATTTTGTGTAATGTGTAAATCCATGAGATGGTGCCAAGGAACAAAGACGTGAAGACGGATCCAAGGGATGCGGCTGTGCTGCGACCATGCGATGGTTACAACCACCTAGGAAATGACCTGTTGATTTTCATATTGGCCTGTGAAAATCAATGTAGATAAAACCATACCATAACACGGTCTTTCGAGTCTATTGCATGTTTTATATTTTGATGCCATGTGATGCCATGCTAAGTATGAAATATGCATGCTAGATGAATGTATGACATTGGATGCCATGCTAGAATTAATATTAACTTAGAAAGATTAATGTTAATGCCATGTATTGTATGAGATACATTTTAATCACAGGAATTAATAAACCCTAAATAAACTTATGAAGTTTATATTTTTTTTTGCCACCCAATTACGTATAACACTAGTCAAGTACTATGTTCGCATCATGGTAGCCACGCCAAAGCGGGTACGCATGTTGTGACCTTAGCGAAGCGATAATATGAGAAATGGTGATTCTCATTGTGTTGTAATTGGTTTAACAAAGGGTTAATCAAAATGGTGTTTTGAACCCGAGGCAAAGATGAGATGAGTAACATGCAAATTAAATATGATATATGATATCATGCATCTCATAAATTAAAAGAGTTACATAATGATGTAATTGACATGGTGATGTCTACCGAAATTATATTTAATCATAGGGACATGCCAAAGCAGTGCTATGGTTAAGTATGGATTTTGGGTCTTTTACCCACTTAAATATTTTAAAGGGTTTTATAATTTTAGTGGGAGTTTAATTCTCTTATGTAATTAACTTTGCATATATTTTCTGTTGTAGATAAATGGCCAACACAAGCAATCCCGGTTCTATTCGATCTATCCTTGAGAAGGATAAACTGAACGGAACCAATTACCTAGATTGGTATCGCAACTTGAGAATTGTTCTCAAGCAAGAGAGAAAGCTGTATGTTCTGGATGGGCCTTTGCCCGCTAACCCTCCACCCACCACAGCTTCAAGAGCTGAAAGGGATGCTTTTCACAAGCATCAAAATGATCAGATTGATGTACAATGCCTGATGCTCGCATCAATAATTCCGGAACTTCAGAAGGATCTGGAAACATTTGAGGCATATGAGATGTCTCAAGAGCTTAAGGAAATGTTCCAAAAGCAAGCGAGAAGGGAAAGGTATGAGACCTTGAGATCTTTGGTTGGGTGCAAGATGACCGAAGGGAGTTCGGTTAGTGCCCATGTTCTGAAGATGAAAGGGTACATTGATCAGTTGGAGAGGCTTGGTTCGCCACTCAGACCTGAGTTGGCAACGGATTTGATCCTTAATTCTCTTCCCGAGAGTTACTCCCATTTTGTCATGAATTATCACATGAATGATATGGACAAAACGGTCAGCGAACTGCATGGGATGCTGAAAAATGCTGAAGTAACGATAAAAGAGAAGCCAAGCTCCAAAGGGATCCATATGGTGCAAAAGGGTAGGATCCAGAAGAAGAAGGGTAAAGCAAACAAACCCAAAGAGTTTGGGAAGGATGCAAAGAAGCCCAAAGCTGTTACCAAGGCAAAGCCTCCAAAGGAAGGCACATGCCATTTCTGCAATCAGCCTGGTCATTGGCGCAGAAATTGCAAGCTTTATTTGGAGGACTTGAGGAAGAAGAGAGGCGGTGAGACCGCTAATCAAGGTATTTATGTTATTGAAATATTTCATTCTACTTCTGTTTCTACTTCGTGGGTATTAGATACCGGTTGTGGTTCTCACATTTGTATGAATGTGCAGGGGCTTAAAGGAAGTAGAAAGCTCAAGAAGGGCGAGGTAGAATTCCATGTGGCGAATGGAGCTAGAGTTGCTGCTTATGAAGTCGGTCGCTACGAGCTCAAGTTGCCAAGTGGACTTGTTCTTTCTTTGAATAATTGTTATTTTGTTCCTAATTTGTCTAGGAACATCATTTCTATTTCATGTTTGGACAAGGAAGGATTTAAATGTGTTATTGAGAATAATCACTTATTGCTTTTCAATAAAGACTTGTTTTATGCAAATGCGGATTTACATGATGGTCTTTATTTGTTGAACCTTAGTGAAGGTTATAATGAGCATGTATATAACATAAATACCAAAAGGATAAGAACAAATGTTGTGAATCCTACTTATCTCTGGCACAGTCGTCTAGGACACATTAATGAGAAACGCATTTCAAAACTCCATAAAGATGGAATTTTGGGTCTAGATGTTTTTGAAACATATGACACTTGCGAGTCTTGTTTAATGGGTAAGATGACCAAGAGTCCCTTTACTGGTCACAGTGAAAGGGCTAGTGACTTATTAGAACTCATACATACAGATGTATGTGGGCCTATGAGCACAACTGCTAGAGGTGGTTTTCAATACTTCATTACGTTCACTGATGATTTCAGTAGATATGGTTATCTATATCTAATGAAGCATAAGTCGGAATCCTTTGAAATGTTCAAAGCCTTCCAAAATGAAGTACAAAACCAACTTGGCAAGACAATTAAAGCACTTAGATCTGATCGAGGTGGTGAATATTTGAGCCAAGACTTTGACGATCATCTTAGAAAGTGTGGGATTGTCTCACAACTAACTCCTCCTGGTACACCACAGTGGAATGGTGTGTCTGAGAGGAGGAACCGTACTTTATTGGATATGGTTCGGTCGATGATGAGTCAAACAAATCTTCCTCTATCCTTTTGGGGATATGCACTTGAAACAGCGGCATTCACACTGAACCGAGTTCCATCAAAAGCAGTTGAAAAGACACCATATGAGATATGGGTTGGTAAGAGACCAAATTTGTCTTTTCTCAAGATTTGGGGTTGCGAAGCTTATGTGAAATACTTGATTTCAGATAAGTTAGCACCAAAATCTGTGAAGTGCAATTTTGTTGGTTATCCAAAAGAAACTAAAGGTTATTTCTTTTACAATCCTAGTGAAAACAAAGTGTTTGTTGCTAGGAATGGTACATTCCTGGAAAAAGAGTTTATTTCCAAAGGAATCAGTGGGAGTAAAGTACACCTACAAGAAAATATGGATAACCAAGTTGAAAGTGAGTTTCAAATGGAACAATCTGATTCACAAGAAGTTGTTGAGTCAGAACCGATAACACAAGTCCAACGTAGATCAAGTAGAGTTCGTCATGAGCCCGAGAGACATGGATTTCTCGTCACGAACGAAAATGATCTGATTCTGTTAGAAGAGAATGAACCTTCCACGTACATGGAAGCTGTCTCTAATTCAGAATCTGAAAAATGGCTTGATGCTATGAAGTCAGAAATTCAATCCATGGACGACAACAAAGTATGGACTTTGGTTGATCTCCCAAAGGGTGCTAAAGCAATAGGGCACAAATGGGTTTTCAAGTTGAAAACGGACATGGATGGGAATATTCAGACTTATAAAGCAAGGTTAGTGGCAAAGGGTTACCGACAAGTTCATGGTATAGACTATGACGAAACCTTTTCGCCAGTAGCTATGATCAAGTCCATCAGAATTCTTGTTGCCATAGCAGCATATTATGACTATGAAATATGGCAAATGGATGTCAAAACAGCTTTCCTAAATGGAAACCTTGTTGAGGATGTGTACATGACACAGCCTGAAGGTTTTGTCGATCCAAAGAATCCTGATAAAGTATGCAGGCTTCAAAAGGCCATTTATGGTTTGAAGCAAGCATCAAGAAGTTGGAATCATTGTTTTGATGAATCAGTCAAAAAGTTTGGCTTCATCAAAAACGAAGATGAGCCTTGTGTGTACAAGAAGTTCAGTGGGAGTAATATAGTTTTCCTAGTTCTATATGTCGATGACATATTGTTAATAGGAAATCACATTCCTACCTTGCAAGAAGTAAAATCTTGGCTAGGAAAGTGTTTTTCTATGAAAGACTTGGGTGAGGCAGCCTACATTCTTGGAATAAAGATCTATAGAGATAGATCTAAGAGATTGATAGGTTTGAGCCAGAGTACATACATTGACAAAATACTGAAAAGGTTCAGTATGGATCAATCAAAGAAAGGAAATGTTCCTATTGGGCAAGGGATAAAGCTTAGTCGTAAGCAATGTCCTGTGACAGTTGAAGAACGTCAACGCATGGATAAGATTCCTTATGCGTCAGCTATAGGATCTATCATGTATGCCATGGTATGTACTCGGCCAGATGTCTCTTTTGCTTTGAGCATGACAAGTAGATATCAGTCTGATCCAGGTGATAGTCACTGGACTGCTGTCAAGAGTATTCTTAAGTACTTGAGAAGAACTAAAGATACATTCTTGATATATGGAGGCTCGGACAAAGATCTTGTTGTAAATGGTTACACGGATGCAAGTTTCCAAACTGATCAAGATCAGATGCAGTCACAGTCTGGGTATGTGTTCATTCTGAATGGAGGTGCGATAAGTTGGAAGAGTTCTAAGCAAAGCACGATAGCTGCATCTACAACAGAAGCCGAGTATATTGCTGCATCAGATGCAGCCCAAGAGGCTGTTTAGATCAAGAAGTTCATCGAAGAACTTGGTGTCGTTCCTAGCATAGTGAATCCTGTGAGCCTCTTGTGTGACAACAATGGGGCAATATCACTTGCTAAGGAACCTAGTGTGTCACAGAAATCCAAACATATACTTCGGCGTTTTCACTACATAAGAGAAGTCATCTCAAGAGGAGATGTGAAGATATGCAAAGTTGCGTCTGAAGACAATGTTGCCGATCCACTAACAAAAGCTCTTTCACAAGCTGTACATGATGGTCATGCTAGGTCCATGGGTATTAGATACATTTGAAGATTGGACTTAGGGCAAGTGGGAGATTGTTAGAGATTGTGCCCTAAGCCAATGTTGGATTATGTAAACAATCTTCTTAAGTCATTAATAAAGACTTATTTTATCATATATATTTGTATGTTAGTATTTATGATAATGTATCCATGAATTAATTGTGTAATTCTAAATTTCCCTAGTCGATTGTTATTATGGGAATAATAACAAACTAAGACTAGTGTGAGTGATAATGGATATTCATAAGATGAATATAGTGTATACAGATACAGATTATACTCACGGGCAATGTGTTAGAGAACATGTTGCTGGAGACCCACTATAAGATCAAGTTCATGGTCACGTGTCACAACTGATCTTGATTATAGTAGTGTCATCAGCTGATTCCTTTGACCTGAGGTCACCATGGATTCCGAGATGAATTCATGTTGTGCTTTGACGCAGTCAAACGCTGCTTGTAACAGAGTAGTTATAAAGGCTGTGGTTGGGTACAATATGACTCATGCTTAGGGATGTGAGTGACAGATATGGGATTTTGTCCCTCTCTAACAAGAGAGCGATATCACTGGGCCCCTCGATAAGTAAGACTGTTAAATGCATGGCCGTGCTCAAATAATTGATAAGAGTATCAATTGATTTGTTTGAACAGTTTACTTTGAGATCGAGAAAGCATATGATTAATTATATAAGATTGACAAGTGTACCATGTCTTATGATTAATCATGATATCAAAGAGACAAAAGGGAATATGACATTCTATAAATAGGTATTGGATCATTCCAATCATATTAATTGGGTAGTCGTAATGGCTTGCTAGAGTCCGCTTGTGACCTATAAGGACATTATGGTAATTTCCTTATTGCCAATTAATATGATCCTATGGGGTCACACACAAGAGCAAAATGAAGTTCATCTTATCGGGTATAAATTATTATTGGATAATAATTTATGAATGAGAAAGAGAATAAATATATATAGTGATATATATTTATGTATGTATATATAAATATTAATGTGATTAATATTGCATAAAGTATGCTACATATTATAATTAAATTATATGGAGATATAATTAATTATAATATTATATATACATATATGTATTATGGAGAATTGATTTGATTTAATGTTAATTGAGAATTAATATTAAATTGTGTGGGTTAATATATAATTATAACTAATAGGTGTATTAGGTTATAATTATAATTAACTATTTAGGTTAATTATTTAAGGAAACAATTAACCTAAACCTAATCACTCTCTCTACACTAATAATACAAGAGATTTCGGCCAGCCACAAAAAAAAGGCTAAGAGCAGCCGACCTCCTCTGCTTCTCCTTCCAAGAGTTTTCGAAATCTTGCTCTTCTCTCGATTCGAAGAAAGCGTTTCTTCTATCCCGGTGCTAGCACGCGGTGGACGTATTGCTCCGTGTGGATCAACCGTAGAGGGAAGCAATTTTGGTTCCTATTGATTCAACCTTCAAAGAATTAAGGTAATTCTTTAACCCTCTTTTCAATTCAATGCAATGTACATGGGTCCTTGGTGGGGATTAATCCGTTTTTCCGCTGCGCATATTTTGTTTTGTCCGATTAATTCCCATCATTCTTGAGATGTGCATCACCGGCCCATCTTTCTCTATCACGGTCCCCATCTTTGTCTCCACCTGGCAAACAGGCTTTGACTCTTGCACATCAAACTCATCATATTCGTCTTCTGCTTCAGTTTCATCCAAATCAATGGGACCCATCTTATCTCTCACTGCTAAAGTCTGCTCTTCAACCACCTCTGGCTCTTCTTCCCTTTCCACTAACATAGCTTGCATGCTTGGATTCACCTTAATGATTTGGGGAAACAAATAATTGGCTGGCAGACCTGACTGCACCACGTTCACCTGACTTCCAAGATGGGAAGTGGATTTCTCTGCACGTTCGGCTTTAGAGCCGGCTCCACTATCTTGCCATCCGTGACCAACTGCTTGATGGCTTTGATCAGCTGGGTGCACTCGTTTGTACGGTGGCCCACCATCACATGGTAAGAACAAAAATTATCTTTATCTGCCTCAGCTGGAGGCAAGAACGATCCACTGCTTTCAGTCGCTTCTCGTCTAACGCTGCCAATTGCTCATATCTAGTTTGCATCCATTCCTTTTTTTTGGTAATTGAGCTTCTAAGGCTATTCTGAGTGACTTGAACTCTATTTCCACTGGTAACACCACCTCCATACCATACACCAAGGCATAGGGAGTTTCACCAGTTGGGGTCCTGACACTGGTTCTATAACCCCAAAGAGCATATGGTAATTTGTCAGCCTAATCCCTGTAGGTGGTTACCATCTTTGATAAAATCTTCTTTATCGACTTGTTAGCTGCTTCTACTGCACCATTAGCCTGTGGTCTATACGGAGAAGATCTGTGGTGTTCAATGCCATGTTCTGCAAATAGTTTAGCTGTTGCCCCTTGAAACTTCACTCCGTTATCAGTCACTACATGATGGGGGATTCTGTATCGAGCAAAGATGTTCTTCTGGATGAACTTAACCATTTGCTTAGCTGTTACGCTAGCGAAGGATTCTTCCTCTACCCACTTTGAAAAGTAGTTGATTGCAACTACTATGAATCTGTGCCCATTAGATGCTGCAGGATGAATGTCTCCAATCATATCTATCCCCCATGCTAAAAATGGCCAAGGAGATGCTAGATTTTGTAGCTCAACTGGTGGTAGATGACTGATATCAGTGTGGATCTGGCACTCGTGACATCTTCTCACCTCCTTCACACAATCAAACTGCATAGTCATCTAGAAGTAACCCTACCTCATGATCTTCCTAGCCATAGTGACCCCATTCATATGTGGCCCGTAGGATCCTGCATGTACTTGCTGCATCACTGCTTCTGCTTCTGCTTCTTGTTCCGTCAAGCACCTTAGAAGAACCTCATTTGTAGTTCTTTTGTATAACTTATCTTTAAAGATTCTAAACTGGCTGGCTAATCTTTTTAATGAAACTTTATCAGTAGTATTAGCTCCTTCTGGATACTTTCCTTCCTTCACATACTGATAAATGTCAAAGAACCATGGCTTTTCTTCAGCTATCAATTCCATCACTTCGTGCACATCAAAACAGGGTTGTCTAGAAATTGCTATAACCAGAGGTTGTATTAGGATGACGTTGCAAGTGTATCAGCCATCTTATTCTCCTCTCTAGGGACATTTTTGAATTCACAAGGGCCAAATAACTCTCTGTATCGCAGCAGTTCTAAGTAGGGCCACAAGGCTTCTTCTTTCAGATCCCATTCGCCTTGCGCTCGCCTAATCACCAAGAGTGAATCTCCAACGATCAACACGTCATTTTCCCTTAGCATCAGAAGAGCTTCCATCCCAAATAATCATGCTTCATATTCTACCCCATTATTAGTTATGGGAAAGTCCAATCTCTTTGACAATGGAATGATCTCACTTTCTGGTGTCACTATGATTACCACAATTCAAACACCCTTTCTATTTACAGCACCATCGAAGCACATAACCCATCTCTTCACCTCCACTATAGCTAGCTATTCGTCAGGGAACTCTAGATTCTCCACATAGTCCGATTCTAGTGGTTGGTTTGCCAGAAATTCTACCACAACTCGCGCTTTGATGACTTTCTTGGTGACGTACTCAATATCGAATTCTGATAAGAATAGTAGCCATCTAGCTAATTTCCCAACCAACACTGGTGCTTCATACAGATACTTCATTGGATCCACCTTGGCCATGGCTTGCACTTTGTATGATTGGAAGTAATGGCGCAGCTTCTTAGTCAGCCAAATCATTGCCACACATGTCTTCTCTACCAGTGTGTACTTGGTTTCATATTTAAGCAACTTTTTTCTAAGATAGTAAATAAGGTACTCCTTCTTTCCATCTTGCTCTTGTGCTAGCATTGCCCCTATGAAGGACTCTTTAACAACCAAATACAAAATCAAAGGCTTTCCCAGAATTGGTAGGCTCAGAACTGGTGGGTTTACCAGATAAGCTTTAATCTTCTCAAACACCAGTTGACATCTGTCATCCTATATAATCGGCTGATCTTTCTTCAACAACTTGAAAATCAGCTCACAAGTTGAAGTCAACCGTGCTATGAAACGACTGACATATTGCAAGGAACCTAAGAATGACCGGACCTCCTTTTCTGTTTTAGGAGCTGGCATATCTCTAATGGCCTTGATTTTTTCTGGATCCATCTCTATTCCTCTCTGGCTAACTACATGACCCAGCAGCTTTCTTGACATAACCCCAGATATGCACTTCTTGGGATTAAGTCATAGATTATACTCCCCAATGCGTGTAAGAAATCTATCCAGGATGGCAGGATGCTCTTCCTGGGTCATTGATTTGACAAGCATATCATTGACGTACACTTCTACTTCCTTATGAATCATATCATGCAGCAACGTTGTGATAGCCCTTTTGGTAAGTGGCCCCAGCATTTTTTAATCTGAAGGGCATTACTCTATAGCAGAAAGTCCCCCATTCTGTGATGAATGATGTCTTCACTTTATCAATTACGTCCATTAGGATCTAGTTATATCCCAAAAACCCATCCATAAAAGAGTACATTGCTGCCTTGCCTGCGCTATCAATCAGGACATCGATGTGAGGCAATGGGAAATTATCTTTCGGGCATGCTTTATTCATATCCCTATAGTCGACACACACCCTGACTCTTCCATCTTTCTTAGGTACTGAAGCAATGTTGGCCAACCATTCCGTGTATTCAACCACTTCGAGGAACTTAGCTTCGATCTGCTTAGCCACTTCTTCCTTTACCAATGTAGCCCATTCTGGTCTCAACCTTCTTAGTTTCTACTTTACTGGCTTGAATCTAGGGTCCGTGGGAATCTTGTGTACTACTGTTCCTGTGCCAAAACCTGGCATATCTTCGTATGACCAAGAGAAAGCCTTAACATGTTTTTGCAATACTTCTATCAATTCTCTCTCTTCCTCGGGTTTTAGTTCATGTGAAATGAATACCATTTTTGGGTTTTCATCTATACTTATGTTAATTTCATGCAATGCAGTGTCGTGAATGCGAAATATGCTTAATGGTGATTCAAATGCACGTACAGAGTTATCAGGACAAACATCACACAAGTAAGCAAACTGAGACTTCATTGCATTAAACTATCATAGAGTACATCGTTCACACTGAAAATAGATGAAACATATATAACAAAGTCGTTTCCATGCTCCATAGGTGGAGGGCCTTGCGCTTCTTCATACTCCATATTCAGCTTCAAGATATTGTCCAGATCAGCAGCAATTTTAGACTCTTGTTTAGCAGGAAGAGCAGTCTCCTCAACCTCAGCCAGTTGTGCCTTAGCCTTCATCATGATTCCTGTAATCTCAGAAACTATAGAATTCAGACTTGCTTCAGTCATCAGCTCCTTCTTGTACCTTTCCTTGGCCTTTGCAAAAGCATTGCTCAAGGCGATGACCATCGCCTTTGAAATCATCTCTATTGATTCATCACAGATCTTTCCCTCAGCTTCTTCCTCGGACACTTCCACTGCATTTGCTGCCTCCTCAGGTGACTCGTTCTGGAGGATAACAGGCTTGAAAACTATCTCTTCCTTTGTCGCAGGTGTGACCGGCTCTTCTTGGCTCTTTTCAAATTCCACCAAATCAGAGAATATTTCGAAACCCGGGTATTCAACACCTCCGACTCTCACAGGGTCAGCTTGCCCCTTGTACGGCTCTTCACCGGCTTTAATGAATGGCTTCATCATAAGCTTGCCATTCTTCCCCTTCTTCAGATCTTTCTTTTCGGATGTTTCTGCTGTGTAGCTCAACCCGAACTGCTTTGACTTTCTTGAATCAATGTTGAATTTAGGCACTCCTTGCAGATTAGCTCCAAGCCCCATACCCGGAACAAAGTTCTGCTTGCGTAGGTAACTGGACAACCACTCCGGCATATAATTCTCATAGATAACCATTGGGGCATCTGTGGCCTCTTCTTCACTATCCATAGTGATCTGGAATCCGTCAAATGGTAGAACTTCTTCATTCACAGCAGCAATCATAGACTGAGAATCTGCTTCAACTGTCAGAACTTCTTCATTCACAGCAGCAATCATAGACTGAGAATCTGCTTCAACTATCACAACCTCGTTGCCCATTGAGAACTTTATCTTCTGGTGTAGTGTGGAAGGGACACCTCCCAGTGGATGAAACCATGGCCTTCCCAACAGTAAAGAAAAAGTGACTGGAGTATTGATTACAGTGAAAGTAACCATCAACCTGACTGGTCCCACTTCCACCTCGGTCTTGAATGTTCCAATCACGGTCCTTTTTGATTCGTCGTAAGCCCTGATCACTGTTGAGGACTTCTTCAAGGTGTCTTCACTCAAGCCCAGATATGGCAGCAATTTCGACGGGCATATATTCAGAGCCGACCCATCATCCACCATAACACATGGCATGACCTATCCATTATGTTGGCTTTGACATACAGAGCCTTGTTGTGAGCTCTTCCCCCATTCGATAGATCTTTCTCTGAGAACACAATGTCAGGGGATCCAGAATGAACCTTGTCCAACAAGTTATTGGGATTCCTCATTGGAAAAATAACATGGCGCAGGGGAAAATACACTGTTTAAAATTTCCTAGAATCCACCTATCGTGTCCGATTACCATTGATTAGAATAAAACCAATTTGAATCAAGAGAGATTAACTCACTGGATTCGTCTATTCTAGAGACTGTTGTAGAATCGTTTCTGGAAACTGCGATCTCCAAAGTCCGGTGCACGACCAACTATATGTTGGGATTCGTCACCTGAAAACCGATCGATAAAAGAGGAAATACGCGTCGATTTCCTGGAATCCGGGCCCAGGAGCTTAAGATGTGGAAATCAAAAACTTTAAAACCAAAAGGAGGAAGTTTAAAAAACTTACCACAAAGTCTCTCTAAGAGATGGATGTGGACTGCAGGAACCAAAGTAGACTCCCTCCAACGTCACGTACAAGAAACGGCTCTTGGACTGAAACCCGTGCTAGCGACCTGGATTTATTTCAAGTGAAAGAGAGCTGAAATTTTCTTTCCAAAAGAAAATTCTGCAAAGAGATGGGCGGCCAAAGCAAGAAAGCTATGGCTGAATTTTTCCAAAAGAAAATCCCATATCCAAAAGTGGGCAAATTATTTCACTTAAAAAGGAAAATCAATTTCCCCAATCCCAGCATCAACATGGGCAGCCAAAGATGGGATATTCATTTATCATCATTTTAATTCTCATCCTTTCTATCCAATGGAAAGAAGATCAAAACAAAGCAAAGTCCAACTTTGCCATGACTCACCCATCCTTGATTGGCTTAAAAGAATGAGTCATCCATGTAATGATAAAACAAAGATGACTCATCCTTTCCTTCCAAAACCATTCGGCCAAAACATGTAAAGAAAATGGATGGATATTTTTCTCATTATCATACCATAATAATGACCAAAATATCTCAAGATGCAAAGTCCAACTTTGCTACCATAAGTCATCCATGACTCACCATTTATCATCATCACTTTTGTCCAACAAAATGACTCACCATTTAGCCAAAAATTCAGCCCATTAATGCCCAAAATTTCGGCCAACATAAGTCCCACATCATGTGGGCTTTTTCATTTTAAGCCCAAGCCCAATTTTAATTCCATCGATTTAATTAAATTCAAATGCAACTTTAATTTAATATGTATGCTTATATATATTATACCATATAATATATTACATACATTTAAATTAAAATTCATTTGACCTATTAATTTAAGCAATGGATTAAATTAGACACACATAAAATGAAAAACATGTACACCTATACATGTCATAATATTTTTACCTAGGAAATAATCTCATAAATTAATTCATTCAATTAATTAAAAGAATGACCAAAATAAATATTAATTATATTATTTGGATCAATCCAATTGACCTATATAATATAATTAATGCATCTCTCTCTCTTCAACATGTATACTCCAAGTATACACTTAATCCAACTAGTTAAAGTTCAGACGTTCAATGTGTACGATCCGATGGGCCCGTCTTTATGTTGGCAGTGGGCTAAGGCCCAAAGACTGTAGGGGGGCTCTAGCAAGCCACTATCGCCCCCAATTTAGATGGAGTAAGTAGTCCAACTGAAAACATAACCCAGTAGTTTAAACTTGTAAATCCTATGTTACAGATATCGGTGTCTAACATAGAGGCATGGAAGTATCACCCTCTATTGTGTTTGGACATTTACTTGATACCGAATGAACTGATGCTCACAAACAAGATCCAATCTCGTTTGGGTGCAGCTGCACACTTATCAGTAACATTCTTCAAGAGGCTGGTGATATCGTCTTAGTGAATCACTGAGTGACATTCCCTTCTGCATATCCATAGCACTGCCATGTTCACTAACACACCTGAACGTACCCATACTTCGCACCCTTTTACAAGCCTGTTAGGCATACACCAAAGTGTGCCACTTCATATGCAATACCATCATATGGTCCGGTCAAAGGACTTATATAAGTACTACACGAGAATCATTTGTGATACTATCCCATGTAGATTCCCGTTAAGTGGATCGATCTAGTACCATGCCCTGTTTACAAGTACCCATGAACTTGGTTGACATTCCATGTTCTTTGACCGGTAAGACACTGCCATACAACCCGGCTAATGATAATCTTTAGTTCCATTCATTCCCATGATTGGAACAAACTACGGATGACTTTATGGCCATGTCGTTTTCCCTATCCACAGTCTTACTGCCAAGTGCCTCACACTTGACAACATGGATATGGATATGTCCATTGGATACTCTATTTAAAATATAGCACAAGATATATAATAAATAGATTGATGCCTTTATCTCTTGACACAAATTGTATAATACATAAAGTTCACATTAATGTACAAATGTATTATACAATCACAAGGACCAATGCCTCGGGACTAGGGCATTTCCAACAATCTCCCACTTGCACTAGTACCGATTAGGCATGGGTCTAATCCCTATAGATCTTGTATAACCTTCATGCCTAGGCATAGCCAAGCATGTTGGTCAAAAGATCTATGACATTGTCTTTGGTGTCCACTCTATGTAATGAAATGTCACCTCTCTCAACGATTTCTCGTGTTAGGTGAAACTTCTTAAGTTAATGCTTCGTGTATATGTGTGACCAGGGCATATAGCTTGTGCAACAGCCCCTTGTTGTCACAGAAGATATCCCTAGTTCCGTGATAAACTTCTTGATCCACACAGCTTCCCTAGCTGCTTCACACGCTGCAATGTACTCAATTCCTATGATAGAAACTGCAATGGTTGGTTACTTGGAGCCTCTCCAACAACAACACCACCATTTAGCATGAATACATACCTTGACTGCGATCGCTATGAATCCTGCTGAAAGCTTGTAGTAGTGTACCCGGTAACTGACAGCTCTTCCTGACCTACAAACACCAAGAAGCTATCCTTCGTCTAGTTAAGGTATTTCAAGATTGCTTTGACAGCCTACTAGTGATCTTTTCTGAGATCCGGCTTGTCATACTTAGTGCAAAGGCAACATCAGGTCTTGTACATAGCAAGGAGTACATGATTGATCTAATAGCTGAAGCATATGGGACCAATCTCATGTTCTCCCTGTCCTGCCTTGTCTTAGGACAATTCTTCTTACTAAGTTTCAGCCCATAACCCATTGGCAAGAAACCTTTCTTAGCCTGGTCCATTCTGAATCTTTTCAAATCTATGTCTATGTACTTGGCCTAACTTAGGCCTAGAAGCTGATTGGGTCTATCCCTGTAGATCCTGATCCCTAGGATCATCTCAGCTTCGCCTAAGTCCTTGATTGCAAAGCATCTACTCAACCATTACATTACCCTTGTAGTGTTGCTTTGTCGCTTCCAATCAGAAGGATGCCATCCATATATAATACCAGGAAAGTTACTGTGCTCCCACTAAACCTCTTATACACAACCTTAAAGGTATTGTCGGCCTATAGCTTATAGCACCACTTGCAACCTATTACCTTAGCACCCGGAGGTGGATCAACCAGGTTTTAAACCTGATTATCGTACGTAGATTGCATATCCGCCACCATGGCAGACAATGGGCTAGCTATAGCCTGCTGGTAGGGTTTAAGCTCTTCTTCATCCAAGATAAAAAGAGCGTAATCATTGGAAACGAGAAACCCATATTTCTCATGTTCCGATGATCCCTACCAGACCTTCTAGGTTCTTGTGTGACCTGGGCTGGTGCTTCCACTTGTGGAAGCTCCACCCTGGTCTCTGAGTTATCCTTTTTAGGAGTTTGTGAGCTTTGAATTTCCCTGAGTTCAACATCTCTCCCACTGTCTTCCTTGGAAAAAAACCCCTTTTCAAGAAGAACCCCCTATCGTGCCATGAACACCTTGTTCTCAATGGGGTTGTAGAAGTAATACCTTTTGGTCTCCCTAAGGTAGCTCACAAATAGGCATTAGTTAGTCTTGGGTTCTTGTTTTGCTCAAAGTCAATTTCCTAACTTGTGCATAACAACCCCAAATCCGTAGGAAAGACACATTGGGCACCCTGCCTGTCCATATTCCAAATGGGGTCTTTTCCACAGCCTTAGTCGGAGTATAATCCAAAATGAGAGCCATTGTCTCAAGAGTGTATCCATTAAAACTTATTGGGAGAGAGGTATGACTCATTATTGAGTGGACCATGTCCAACAGGGTCCTATTCCTCCGTTTGGACACCCCATCCATTGTGGTGATCCTGGAGGAATGAGCTGTGGAACTATTCCATTCTCTCTCAAATATGAGTCAAACTCTAGGCTTATATGCTCGCCATCTTGGTCCAACCAAAGGGCTTTGATATTTCTGCCTAGTTTGTTCTATACTTCGCTCCTAAATCCCTCGAACCTATCAAGGGTCTCAGAGTTATATTTCATCAAATAGGCATAGCCATATCTGATGAAATCATCTATAAAGGAGACAAAGTATAGATGTTCACCCCTGGTTGCTTTGTTCATAGGTCCACATACATCTGAATGTATTAGGTCCAGTAAGCTAGTGGCCCTTTTAGCCAATTTGCTAAAAGGAGCTTTAGTCATTTTACCTCGTAAACGAGACTCACATATATCAAGTGACTCCATGTCAAATGATCCTAGGATTCAAACTTTGTGAAGCCTAGCTATGCGCTTCTCGTTTATATGGCCTAAATGGCAATGCCAAAGGTAAACTCGATTAAGTTCGTTAGGCTTAACCCTTTACGTATGTATATTATAGAAATGATTAGTTTCATTTAAATCCAGGATATAAAAGACCTTATTTAACATAGCTACTCCATCAAATAATTCCTTTCTAGATAAACCCATTTTACTATTACCAATAGTAAATGTACATCCAGAAATATCCAAAACTGAAACAGTAATAATATTCCTGTACATAATAGGTACAAAATAACATAGTTTCAGTAACAAAAGTAATCTACCAGGCATCATAAGCTAGTCCTGCTGATCTCTATGGCAGCAACCCTTGCTCCATTTTTGACCTGCAAGTCCACTTGTCCCGATCCCAGTGACCTCCTGTTCTTAAGTCCCTGCACATTGCAACAAATGTAAGAACCACATCTAGTATCCAATACATAAGATGTTGATACAGAGGTTAATGTCTATGACATATATACCTGATGAAGACACGCCATGTGTCATCCTTTTCTCTCCCATAAGCTTGGGACACGATCTTTTCCAATGTCCAGTCTGCTTGCACCCGAAGCAGACATCCTTAGAACTGGCCTTAGGGTGGGCTTTAGCCTCTTTAGCCTTAGCCTTTGTTGGGATTCGTCATTGGAAAAATAACGTGGCACAGCAGAAAATACACCGTTTAAAATTTCCTAGAATCCACCTATCGTGTCCAATTACCATTGATTAGAATAAAATCAAATAAGAATCAAGAGAGATTAACTCACTGGATTCGTCTCCTCTTGAGACTGCTGCAGAATCGTTTCTTAAAACTGCGATCTCCAAAGTCCGGTGCACGACCAACTATTGAGCGAGAACCGGTGCTAGCCGAAGATGCGAAGGAATGGAGGTTTAATGCTGGGATTTTCGGCTGTTTTGGGGCTGCAATTGGTGGCTGAAATTTCCAGCAATTAATTAGAGTTGAATTAGGTTTTTATTCCTTAAGTGTGCCCTTTTATAGACACCTTGTCTAATTGGGTTCTAATTAGGTTAATTAAACCTAAGCCCACTAGGATTATAATTACATAAATAAACTTTAATTAAAAAGTATATACTATGTAATTTAATTCCATTTGGCCAAATTTAATTACCCCTAAATAAAATTAAATTACACTTAAGTTAATACAATACATGTATTTAATTTTCCTACTTAGGAAAATTATTTAATTAATTGTTTACTTTATGTAATTCAATTAATTGATAAATTAATTAATTACATTATGTAAACTTATTAATTAAATTAAATTCAACCCAATGTCAATTAATTACCTTGACACCGAATGTCAACTAATTAATTAACGCATTCCTTCCAATGTACATTACATGTACAATTTCTATAAGTTCCAGCTCAGTTGATCTATGTGCACGATCCTATGGGTCTGTCTTTATGTTGGCAGTAGGCCCAAGGCCCACAGACTGTAAGTGGGTTCTAGCAAACCATTACGGCCCCCAATTAAGACAGAGATGCAGCAGTCTTTAGAAGACACTCACCCGGTAGTAATCTCATAGTGTCCTTTGCCTAACGATATCGATATGAATAAACAAGAGGCATGGTGTCTGTCATCCTCTTCTGTTGTTTATTATATTTCTTGATCTTGAGTTGACTGATTAATCAAATAAGCAACCAACTTATTTGGGTATGGCCATACACTTATCAGTCCCACTCATCAAGTGGCCAATGATATCATCTCGGTGTCACCCGAGTGGCAATTCCATCACTTCATCATCAATATCAACATGTTCACTGGTCCACCCAATCATACCCGTATTTAGCATCCTTTTACAGACCTGTTAGGCGTATGTCAAAGTGAATCGGATTCCATATCGATATTATAATGAAATCTGGTCTGAGGACAAAAGAGACCTACTCAAGAAAGACCTATGACGTGACAACCATTTGGCTTTCTTGTGCGGATCGATCCAGTCCCATGTCAACAACATGTACCTATATTCATGACTGACTATACAAGTACTATGGCTAGTTAAGAACTACCATACAGTCATCGAATATACAAGTCTATGGTTCTATTCGTTCCCACGATTAGAACAGACCTGGGATAGGTTTTATGATTATCAATCAATGGATACTCTACTCATATTATAGCATAAGATATAAATGAAATAGATTAATTGCCTTTATTAATATGACACAAATAATGTATTTATACAATGAGTCTTAATGTATAATACAAAATACAAGAATCCAATGCCCTAAGAACTAGGGCACACCAACAATCTCCCACTTGCACTAGTTCCAAGTGGGCATTGCCCTAATTCCTATAGATCTGGTATGACCGTCGTGCTGTGTCTGTGGCAGCGCTTTAGTCAATGGATCAGCGACATTATTCTTGGTGTCAACCCTCTGCAATGATATGTCACCTCTGTTCACGATCTCCCGAATGAGGTGAAACTTTCTGAGCACATGTTTGGATCTCTTGTGTGACCGGGGCTCCTTAGCTTGTGCGATGGCCCCGTTGTTGTCATAAAAGACATCAACTGGGTCTAGGATAGTAGGTACTACTCCCAACTCGGTTATGAATTTCTTGATCCAAACGGCTTCGTTTGCAGCTTCGCACGCAGCTATGCACTCAGCTTCCGTTGTAGAGTCAGCAATGGTGGCCTGCTTTGAGGACCTCCAACTAATGGCACCGCCATTCAAGAGAAAAACATAACCAGACTGTGACTGGTTCTCATCCTTATCGGTCTCAAAGCTTGCATCAGTGTAACCTGACACTACGAGCTCATCTTGACCGCCTTACACTAAGAAAGCATCCTTAGTCCGATTAAGGTACTTTAGGATTGCCTTGACAGCCTTCCAGTGTTCCTCCCCGGGGTTTGACTGGTACCGGCTGGTCATACTTAGTGCAAACGTGACATTAGGCCTCGTACATAACATGGAGTACATGATAGATCCAATAGCAGATGCATAAGGGATCTTTTCCATGTTCTCCTTGTCCTTCTTTGTTTTAGGACCATCTTTCTTACTCAGCTTCAACCCATGGCGCATAGGCAAGAATCCTTTCTTTGCCTTGTCCATGCTGAATCTTTTCAGAACCTTGTCAATGTACGTGGCCTGACTTAGGCCTAGAAGCCGATTGGATCTATCTCTGTAGATCCTGATCCCTAAGATCGTCTCAGCTTCGCCTAAGTCCTTCATTGCAAAGCACCTACTCAACCATTGCTTAACTCCTTGCAGTGTTGGTATGTCGCCTCCAATGATAAGGATGTCGTCAACATATAGCACTAGGAAGGTGGAAACGCTCCCACTAACCATCTTATACACACAGGGCTCATCAGAATTCTGTGTGAAGCCATATTCTGTAATGGCCTTATTGAATCTCTGATTCCATGACCTCGATGCTTGCTTCAATCCATCAATAGATCTTTGAAGCTTGCATACCCGGTTTGGATACTTTGGATCGATAAAACCCTCAGGTTGTGCCATGTACACATCCTCGAGTAGCTTTCCATTAAGGAAAGCGGTCTTAACATCCATCTGCCATATCTCATAATCGTACCATGCAGCTATGGCTAGTAGTATCCTAATGGATTTGAGCATAGCAACTGGTGAAAAGGTTTCATCATAGTCAATTCCTTGAACTTGCTTGAATCCTTTTACCACCAATCGCCCCTTGAAGGTGTTGTCGGCCTTTAACTTAAAACACCACTTGCAACCTATCACCTTAGCACCCGGAGGTGGATCCACCAAGTTCCATACTTGGTTATCATGCATAGATTGCATCTCAGCCTCCATGGCTTTGCACCATTGATCTGAGTGTGGGCTTTCAACAGCCTCCTGATAGGTCTTGGGCTCCTCTTGGTCAACGACCATAAGGTCCCCATCATCAGTCACGAGAAAGCCGTACCTCTCTGGCTGATGACATGTCCTACCAGACCTTCTAAGGTCCTGTGCAACCGTTTCTGGTTTCTCAATTTCTTGAGTAGTCAGATTGGTTCCCAAAGCATCCTCAGCAGTAGTTGCAGGAGTTTGTGAGTCTTGAACTTCTAAAAGTTCAACATTACTCCCACTGTCTCTCTTGGAAAGGAATTCCTTCTCCAAGAAGACTGCATTTCTGGCTATGAAAACTTTGTTTTCGGCTGGATCGTAGAAGTAATAACCCTTAGTTTCCTTAGGGTAACCCACAAACTGGCACTTGACAGATTTGGACTCGAGTTTGCCACTTGTCAATTTCTTAACATGTGCATCACAGCCCCAAATCTTCAAGAAGGAAACATTGGGCTTTCGGACTTTCCATAGTTCATATGGTGTTCCCTCAACTGCCTTGCTTGGTGTATTATTAAGAATGTAAGCAGCTGTCTCTAAAGCATATCCCCAAAAGGAGACAGGGAGTGTAGCATGACTCATCATCGAGCGGACCATGTCAAGTAAGGTCCTATTCCTCTTTTCTGACACTCCATTCCACTGGGGTGTACCAGGAGGAGTGAGTTGGGATATGATCCCACACTCTCTCAAAAACGAGTCAAAATCTTGGCTCAAATATTCACCCCCTCGGTCAGACCGAAGTGCTTTTATTTTCTTGCCAAGTTGGTTTTCTACTTCATTCTTAAAGTCCTTGAACCTTTGGAGAGTCTCAGACTTATGCTTCATCAGATACACGTAACCGTATCTGCTGAAGTCATCCGTGAATGTGACGAAGTACAGAAAACCAGATCTAGCACTAGTGCTCATTGGGCCACATACATCGGAATGTATTAGCTCTAATAGCTCTGAGGCCCTTTCAGCAGTCTTGCTAAAAGGCGCCTTTGTCATCTTGCCTCTCAAACAAGATTCGCATGTGTCATAAGGCTGGATGTCAAATGGCCCTAGCACTCCACTAGAGTGAAGCCTAGCTATGCGCTTCTCATTTATATGGCCAAGTCGACAATGCCAGATGTAAGTAGGATTAATTTCATTTTGTTTAATCCTTTTAGTATTTATGTTATAGATTGAACTTTCACGTTTTAGATCAAGGATATATAAGCCATTTTCAAGAAATGTTGTTCCATAAATAATATTGCCACATTGCATAGAAATTCTACCATGTCCAATATTAAATAAAAAACCAGAAATATCCAACAAAGAAACGGAAATAATATTCCTACGCATCGCAGGTACAAAATAACAGTTTCTTAGTTCCAAAACAAGTCCACTAGGCATCTCCAAGAAATAATCTCCGATCTCCATGGCCTGAACCTGAGCACCATTTCCGACTCGAAGATCTACTTCTCCAGATCCTAATAATCTCCTATTTCTTAGACCCTACACATTTGAACAAATGTGAGATCCACATCCAGTGTCCAAGACCCAAGATGTAGAAATAGCCAGATTAATCTCAACAACATAAATACCTGAAGCAGCAGTTTTGCCCTTCAGTTGCTCCCTTAGCTTTGGACATGAGCTCTTCCAGTGCCCCTTCTTATGACACTCATGGCAAACATCGTCAGGAGAGGCAACCCTTGCTTTAGGTTGGGCCACCACCTTTTTGCCCTTAGCCTTGGCCTTTTGGGCCTTAGCCTTGGCCTTAGATTTGGCCTTTCCCTTAGCAATGGGCGAATTGCCCTTGTTCACCAGCAATACTCCACGAGTCTTCTTAAGAGACTGCTCAGCAAGCTTGAGCATGCCATGTAGCTCAACAACCGATTTATCCAACCCCTGCATATGGTAATTCATGATAAACTGGTTGTAAGACTCAGGAAGTGACCCGAGAATAATGTCTGTTGCCAAGTCCTGCGGAGCTGGCGAGCTGAGGCGGGCAAGTGTATCAATATACCCCTTCAACTTTAGCACATGAGTGCTAACAGAAGTCCCAGCTGCCATCACAGTCGTGCAAAGTGCCTTAGTTGTCAGGTAACGTTCCTGACGAGCCTGATCTTGGAACATCTTTTTAAGCTGATCCATCATCTCATAAGCAAGCTCGTCCATGAATTGCTTCTGAAGATCATAAGCCATGGTACCCAGCATGAGGCACGAGACATCTCGGTCATCCCTCACATGCTGATCGTACTGCTCCACCATCGCCGTGGTGATGCCTCGACCTGCAGGAGGGCCAGCTGGTAAAGGAGCATTCAGTACATACTCCTTAGACTCTTGTCTAAGAACTATTTGTAAGTTCCTAGCCCAGTCCAGGAAGTTAGTCCCCGAAAGCTTCTCCTTCTCCAAGAGTGACCTAAGTGAGAGTGAGTTGTCGTTTGTTGCAGCCATTTAATTGCTTAACTGAAATGGGATTATCTACATGGAAGAAATCATTGCTTGAGTTAGAAATAAAGGACTTTTAAGCCAATTCAAATTAATAATCCGATTTTAATTTGTTTGTTGGTGTTGTTAATTGGCTGACTTGACCAAGATCCACAACTTATCAATGACTGGCCGAACTAGGGCTCGCTAACCAACCATTGAGTCGTTTGGTAGGACAACCTATCTAATCCTTCCACGAAGGACTCTTGGTTTGATGGGCTTATTGACACTTTACCCATCTGTGCTTAGGGCCCGTTTTGAGCTAATGCTACCCATGTTGAGTCAAACCACCATTCACATGTTAACCATACCAAGTACCTTAACCCTCGACGGCCCACCGAATACTACAATATACCCAGCTAGGGCATGGCGCACATTGCAGCATCAATGGGAGGAAGAGGTGTGAATGTGGGAAGCACTTTTAAGCGACTCAATATTTTAATTTCTGGATTATAATTAAGTGATACGGCTTAGCATGCATAAACGCGGGTAATAATTTGGTGATCCATACATCCATATTATATGACAAATGCAATAGCATACTTAATTTAAAATAAATGAGATCCTATGGGCCTTTAATTACAACCTAATGAAAAACTAGATATCCTATCTAATTCTTCATGGGCCGGACTGCAATCCTTCTTGGGCTCCCACCATGGGCTTGCTCCATTTGGGCCTTCCTCCATACTTGATGCAATTATAATAATTTTGTAAAATAAAATCTATTCTAAAATTACATCAAAATAAAAAATGGCACGTAGGCCATATTTCCCAAAATTAAATTACAACCGATAATAATTTAGGGCCCATAGAACTCAACATAACATTTCAAACAAAGTACCTGTCGTGCACATACATACCAATATGATGCATGATCATGGCATTCCAAATTATAAATATAAATGTTAAGCCGAGTTACTTAGGGTGAAATCGCCAATTTTAACAAATGTGACTAAGGCCCATAAAGGCCCAATGGATAACATCCATAAATGCAAAATTAACAATTTTGCTCCCACTTGAATTTGGGTTGTCACAAATTTAAAATTTAGCTCTCCCAATTTTAACCGGTGTCACGGTTTATTGGGCCAATTTCACAAAGTCCATATTCAATTTAATATGCAAACAATTAAATTAAATATGCATGCCAACAAAATAAATAATTTTAAATACAAATTAATTAAAAAAAAATTTTAATTTAATTTGCATTAGGGTCCGGGATAAAAAAATACCCGCAAAATCCAAAACCAGGCCCAAAACCCGCGCACGGCGCCGCTGTCCCTGCGGGGCAGCAGTGCCGCTGCGCGGCAGCAGCAGCCAGCTGCTGCCGCTGGATGGAATCGCAATTTGCGATTCCATCCAGCCCAAAATACATATATATATATTTTTTAAATCATAAACAAAAAAAAAATGTTTCCAACAAAAAATATATATATAATTAATATACAAAACAATTTTAGATGGAAAACAATTGGGGAAAAATAATCAAAAACCCCAATCCAAAAATTCTAGGGTTTATCAAAACCAAAACCAATTGAATAAAAACCCTAAAATAACAAACTTGAAACCCATTCTTTCTTCAAGAACGCTTTCAAGAACCAATTCCAATCAATCTAATGGACAAAACCTAGGCTCTGATACCACTGTTGGGATTCGTCATTGGAAAAATAACGTGGCGCAGCGGAAAATACACCGTTTAAAATTTCCTAGAATCCACCTATCGTGTCCAATTACCATTGATTAGAATAAAATCAAATAAGAATCAAGAGAGATTAACTCACTGGATTCGTCTCCTCTTGAGACTGCTGCAGAATCGTTTCTTGAAACTGCGATCTCCAAAGTCCGGTGCACGACCAACTATTGAGCGGGAACCGGTGCTAGCCGAAGACGCGAAGGAATGGAGGTTTAATACTGGGATTTTCGGCTGTTTTGGGGCTGCAATTGGTGGCTGAAATTTCCAGCAATTAATTAGAGTTGAATTAGGTTTTTATTCCTTAAGTGAGCCCTTTTATAGACACCTTGTCTAATTGGGTTCTAATTAGGTTAATTAAACCTAAGCCCACTAGGATTATAATTACATAAATAAACTTTAATTAAAAAGTATATACTATGTAATTTAATTCCATTTGGCCAAATTTAATTACCCCTAAATAAAATTAAATCACACTTAAGTTAATACAATACATGTATTTAATTTTCCTACTTAGGAAAATTATTTAATTAATTGTTTACTTTATGTAATTCAATTAATTGATAAATTAATTAATTACATTATGTAAACTTATTAATTAAATTAAATTCAACCCAATGTCAATTAATTACCTTGACACCGAATGTCAACTAATTAATTAACGCATTCCTTCCAATGTACATTACATGTACAATTTCTATAAGTTCCAGCTCAGTTGATCTATGTGCACGATCCTATGGGTCTGTCTTTATGTTGGCAGTAGGCCCAAGGCCCACAGACTGTAAGTGGGTTCTAGCAAACCATTACGGCCCCCAATTAAGACAGAGATGCAGCAGTCTTTAGAAGACACTCACCCGGTAGTAATCTCATAGTGTCCTTTGCCTAACGATATCGATATGAATAAACAAGAGGCATGGTGTCTGTCATCCTCTTCTGTTGTTTATTATATTTCTTGATCTTGAGTTGACTGATTAATCAAATAAGCAACCAACTTATTTGGGTATGGCCATACACTTATCAGTCCCACTCATCAAGTGGCCAATGATATCATCTCGGTGTCACCCGAGTGGCAATTCCATCACTTCATCATCAATATCAACATGTTCACCGGTCCACCCAATCATACCCGTATTTAGCATCCTTTTACAGACCTGTTAGGCGTATGTCAAAGTGAATCGGATTCCATATCGATATTATAATGAAATCTGGTCTGAGGACAAAAGAGACCTACTCAAGAAAGACCTATGACGTGACAACCATGTGGCTTTCTTGTGCGGATCGATCCAGTCCCATGTCAACAACATGTACCTATATTCATGACTGACTATACAAGTACTATGGCTAGTTAAGAACTACCATACAGTCATCGAATATACAAGTCTATGGTTCTATTCGTTCCCACAATTAGAACAGACCTGGGATAGGTTTTATGATTATCAATCAATGGATACTCTACTCATATTATAGCACAAGATATAAATGAAATAGATTAATTGCCTTTATTAATGTGACACAAATAATGTATTTATACAATGAGTCTTAATGTATAATACAAAATACAAGAATCCAATGCCCTAAGAACTAGGGCACACCAACAGCCTTGGCCTTAGCCTTTGCCGTACCCTTAGCAAGAGGAGGTTTCCCCTTGTTAACCTTAAGTACCGGCAGAGTCTTCTTGATTGACAGTTCAGTGAGCTGAAGCATCCAATGCAGCTCACTAACAATATGGTCCATCCCTTGCTTGTAAAAGTTCAGGATGAATTTATCATAAGAATCTGGTAAGGAAGCCAGGATCGTGTTAACTGCCAGTCCCCATGAGATAGGTGATCCGAGATGGCCTAAATTATCCAGATAGCCCTTCATCTTGAGCACGTGTGTGCTCACAGATGTCCCAGCCCCCATCTTACAGCTGCGGAATGCCTTGTTGATCAGGTACCTTTCCTGATAAGCTTGCTCCTGAAACATCTCAATAAGAGTTGTTATCATAGCAAAGGCCTGATGATCTATGAACTGCTTTTGCAATTTAGGAACCATACACGCCAACATCAGGCATGTCACGTCTCGGTTATCCTTTACATGTGCCATGTATTCCTCCAGCTGGGCAACCGATGGATTACTTCTTGTTGGCACAGTCGGTACAGGCTTTTCTAGCACATACTCTTTAGACTCTTTTCTTAGAACTTTCCTCAAGTTCATGGAGCAGTCCCAAAAGGTAGGCCCATAAAGTTTGTCCCATTCCGGGAAAGATCGCAGTGAAAAAGTATTATTTATTGCCATTGGTTTCTACACAGAGAAAATTTACGAGTGTTAATAAAGGGCTTAACTTGTTTTTCCCCTATTAGAATTAATAATGAATCATGTTATTAATTAACTGAGTTGTCGAGCTCATGGGCCGAGATCCATATTATATCAAGATATAGCCAGACGAGGGCCTGGAACAACTATACCCCAATTTTTAGGTAGGAACATCGTCCAATCCCAACCTAGGGACTCTCGGTTTGAGTGGACTATTGGCACTTACCCATTTGTGCTTGGGGCCAGGAACATCTACTACCCATGCTAAGTCAAAACCTCCATCCAAGTGTTAGAGTAACCGATACTCCAACCCAATACAAAATGACGATACTCCAGTGCATCCAACGAGGGTTGGTCTACAGCTGGCCTATCCCCATTTCGAGCAGGTTTTGAATGAGGGAAGCACTTTTAAGAGACTTAGTAATTACCTTTTGGTTATTAGATTTAATTAATAATGGCTTAGATTCATAGGCGGGTGAAAATGGGATTGTACATACATTCTCACACGTAAATAAATGAAGCATAATTAAGTAAAAATGGACTGCTATGGGCCAAAATTTACAGCCTAATATAATTCTAGTAAACCTATACTAGAACAACATCAGGTGGGCCACCTCCTCATCCTTCTGGCATGCCAATCCAATCAGCATCTTCTTTACATAATATCATAATAAACAAATAAAATAAAATTACATAAAAAGGAAAATGGCACGCAGGCCGTATTTACCAAAAGAATATTACAACCCATATAAATA
Organism: Euphorbia tirucalli; assembly: GCA_039660915.1. NCBI lineage: Eukaryota > Viridiplantae > Streptophyta > Magnoliopsida > Malpighiales > Euphorbiaceae > Euphorbia > Euphorbia tirucalli. The sequence continues at coordinate 58,767,585 of CM077641.1, forward strand.
AGGCCCTATAACATCTATTCATGCATTTAATCATACCCATATGTAAGCCAATACATACAATTTATAAACATGTTAAATGCATGAATTAATCTGTTTTCAATAATGTCCATAGCCATTATTTTGAAATCGCCAAATTTTGGCCATTCCTGGTTCTAAGCTGGTATGGGCCTTGGGCCTCCAGCCCAGGCAGAAAACTACTCCCAATCCAATTGGGAAACCATGAAGCCATATTAGCTGTCCCAGTAATCGTGCCAAGAAAACCCGGACCAATTTCAATTAACCATATTAATTTCCCAAATATCGCATGAATGAAAAATAAATTTCAATCATAAAATACGCGCATAAAAATTACCAAAATTTTCAAACCCGCGCCGGCCCAAAAATCCCGCAGAATCCAAATTCGGGCTCGGCCCGCCGCGCGGGGCAGCAGCTGCATGCTGCTGGCATGCAGCAGCCCTGCTACTGGCATGCAACAGCTGCTGCTGCCCCCGTTTCAACCCGAAACGGTCTGTGATTTTTCCTAAAAAAAAAAAATCAAGCAACAAAATAAATTCACATACAAAAAATTAAACCAAGCATACACCATGCAAAATAATTTTCTATATGCAAAAATAAATGAATACATCAAGAAATTAAATCACCAAGATAAAATTTCAACAATGGAAAATTAAATATAGCATAAAGCCAATATGCAAAATAAATTTCCATAAACAATTCACAAATAGAAAATTAAATAAAGCATCAACCATATGCAAATAATTTTCCATAAGTAAAATCCAAGGGGAAAAATCACCAAACCCCAAAACCAAAAATAAATCCCGTCCACAAAAATCTCCAATTTTAAAACACGGGATTCACCAAGTTAAAGATTTCCACGGATCAAAAGCCCGCTCTGATACCACTATTGGGATTCGTCACTGGAAAACCGATCCATAAAAGCGGAAATACACGTCGATTTCCCGAAATCCGGGCCCAGGAGCTTAAGATGTGGAAATAAAAAACATTAAAACCAAAAGGAGGAAGTTTCAAAAACTTACCATAAAGTCTCTCTAAGAGATGGATGTGGACTGCAGGAACCAAAGTAGACTCCCTCCAACGTCATGTACACGAACGGCTCTTAGACTGAAACCCGTGCTAGCGACCCAGATTTATTTCAAGGGAAAAAGAGCTGAAATTTTATTTCCAAAAGAAAATTCCGCAAAGAGATAGGCGGCCAAAGCAAGAAAGCTATCGGCCAAAGCAAGAAAGCTATGGCTGAATTTTTCCAAAAGAAAATCCCATATCCAAAAGTGGGCAAATTATTTCACTTAAAAAGCAAAATCAATTTCCCCAATCCTAGCATCAACATGGGCGGCCAAAGATGGGATATTTATTTATCATCATTTTAATTCTCCTCCTTTCTATCCAATAGAAAGAAGATAAAAAACAAAGCAAAGTCCAACTTTGCCATGACTCGCCCATCCTTGATTGGCTTAAAAGAATGAGTCACCCATGTAATGATAAAAAAAAGATGACTCATCCTTTCCTTCCAAAACCATTCGGCCAAAACATGTAAAGAAAATGGAGGGATATTTTTCTCATTATCATACCATAATAATGACCAAAATATCTCAAGATGCAAAGTCCAACTTTGCTACCATAAGTCATCCATGACTCACCATTTATCATTATCACTTTTCTCCAACAAAATGACTCACCATTTAGCCAAAAATTCAGCCCATTAATGCCCAAAATTTCGGCCAACATAAGTCCCACATCATGTGGGCTTTTTTATTTCAAGCCGAAGCCCAATTTTAATTCCATTGATTTAATTAAATTCAAAGGCAACTTTAATTTAACATGTATGCTTATATATATTATACCATATAATATATTACATACATTTAAATTAAAATTCATTTGACCAATTAATTTAATTAATGGATTAAATTAGACACACATAAAATGAAAAGCACGTAAACCTATACATGTCATAATATTTCCACCTAGGAAATAATCTCATAAATTAATTCATTCAATTAAATAAGAGAATGGCCAAAATAAATATTAATTATATTATTTGGATCAATCCAATTCACCTATATAATATAACTAATGCATCTCTCTCTTTTCAACATGTATACTCCAAGTATACACTTAATCCGACTAGTTAAAGTCCAGACGTTCAATGTGTACGATCCGACGGGCCCGTCTTTATGTTGGCAGTGGGCCAAGGCCCACAGACTGCAGGCGGGCTCTAGCGAGCCACTATAGCCTCCAATTTAGACGGAGTAAGCAGTCCAACTGAAAACGTAACCCAGTAGTTTGAACTTGTAAAACCCATGTCGCTGATATCGGTGTCGAACACAGAGGCATGGAAGTATCACCCTCTATTGTGTTTGGACATTTACTTGATATCGAATGAACTGATGCTCACAAACAAGATCCAATCTCATTTAGGTGTGGCCGCACATTTATCAGTAACATTCTTCAAGAGGCCGGTGATATCGTCTCAGTGAATCACTGAGTGACATTCTCTTCTGCATATCCATAGCACTGCCATGTTCACTAACACACCCGAACGTACCCATACTTGGCACCCTTTTACAGGCCCGTTAGGCGTACACCAAAGTGTGCCACTTCACATGCAGCACCATCATATAGTCCGGTGAAAGGACTTATACAAGTACTACACGAGAATCATTTGTGATACTATCCCATGTAGATTCCCGTTAAGTGGATCGATCCAGTACTCGTGTTTGCATGTACTGTAAGCGCCGGGATTTTCTTACAAAAAAAAAAAAAAGAAAAAGAAAAAAAAAGAAGAAAAGAAAGAAGAGAAAAAAAAATATTCGAAAAAAAAGAAGAAAAGAAAAAAAAATCGAAAAAAAAAATTCGAAAAAAAAAAAATTACAGTGGTACGACTGTAATTAGAGTCGTACGACTGTAATTTAAAAGTTACAGTCGTACCACTGTATTATCGGGACAGGTGCAGAACACCATACCCATGACATAAGAAAGAGGAGGAGAGATTTTGGGCAATTAATGCCCGGATTTTGGAGAGAAAATGGGAGAAATCAGAGTAGAAAAAGGGACGAAAAGAGAGAGAAAAGGGAGATTGGATTTCTGGTGAAAAATTTAGAGAGAGAAGGAGAAAAGAGAGAAGGAAGAGGAAGAAAAAAAAAAAGCCACAAAAACTCATCTTTTCCTCTTCTATTTTCTTTAATTCCTGAAATTAAGATTAAAACTTGATAGAAATCCATAGGTTAATGAGTTAGCTTCACAAACAAATTGAAATTTCAGACTAAAACAATCAGAATCCTTTGCAATTTGGATTTTTGGACATAAAGTCCCCAACTTCAATTCAAGGGGAAAAGTGCAAATTCTTGTGGATTGGAGCGACGCTAGGGGTCAATTTCGACTTGGAGGGACTTCTAAACGGTAGGCGTCCCATTTCTCTTTAATTTTGCTTGCTTTCTGGGTGTTAATTGTGATTTTTGTGCATTTTTATCTCTTTTTTCTGCGTTTCTGCTCCTGGAAATCAAGAACAGTCGCACGACTGTTCTTGAATTGATGAACAGTCGTACGACTGTAGTTACAGTCGTACGACTGTAGTTGATTTCCAGGTGATTTTATTTCCAGCTTGTTTTAAATAAGATTTTGGTGAAATCTTGAATTTTCAGCATTTACAGTCGTACGACAGTAGTTGAGTTTCCACGACTGTAATTTATAGTCGTACCACTGTAGTTCTCAGAATCAGAATTTCACCTTTAAAACCCAAAAATTTATCAAAATATCCATAAAAAATCCCCAAAAATTCCCAAAAATTCGCAAAAAATCCCAAAAAATTAGAAAACCCCAAAAATCATCAAAATGAATTTTGTTGTGTGCATCACGACCATAGGTTCAATTTTCAGTAAAATTGCATTTAGAACAATTCAACGACGGAGACCCGGTTCTCCCGAAAACCGACCCACTTTAAATATATAAAAATAATATAATAAATGCATGTAAACCGAAAAAAAATTGTTTACAAAATAATTTTCCCACAAAACCAAAAATACAGGGACGTTTCAAAATATTTTCCAGGTCTAACCGGACCTGCTAGCCGAGCCAACCTGGTTATCCCCTAAATGCATGCCCCCAATTCTTGATTTCCCAATTCTGTCTATTTGAGTCCTAATTGTGGCGTGCCGTATAAATTGTGCTAACCTTCTATTTTGCAGGTTTTAATTTCTTTTATTTTTATTTTTGATGTATTTTAATAGAATAAATTGTGTATTTAGGCGGTTGTAATTATTTTTAGATTTTCGTGTATTCTAGGCGATTGTATAAGTGAGGTGAGAGTTTTTATTTTTCCATTCGATTTGGTTGTAAGCCAATTAAGATTTATTTCTTTTCCTTATTTTTGTATTAAATATTTTGTATGCGCGCTGTATGCCTTTTATATTCAATAAAATGGACTTTAGATTTTGAAATACCATTTGAGAACATTGGCAATATTTATTTTAATTAGACACGAAATAAGGGACTTGTCTGGACCCGAATCTCTGGATAGTGTAGCTGCCGTTCGTCCGGTTCAGCTACATAAGAATTTCCCGGTTGAGTTGAGCCGGGTGGCGACTCTACAATATTCATCGAGACTTAGGTCTCGGTTCTTTTAAGATTTAATTCCATTTATTTTTCAAAATGCGATTTTCCATTCATAAAAACCCCACGCGAGGGAGGAGCCCGCCCGAGATCATGGCGCCCATTCCGAAAGGGAGTCCCGCGTCCCGTCGAAAACGTGTCGTTCACTCACAGTGGCGACTCCATTGGGGAATTCTTTAAAAAGTTTTCTTGAAAACTTAAAAGAATTTTGACAAGCCCTGAAAAGTGTCTAATTAAAATAAGGCGGATGATTCTCTTTTGGTATTTTATTTGCATTTTTAGTCAGCCATTTCTTGCATTAGATTAGGTATCCTTTTATAGCCCGGTGGATTGTTGAAGTGTCACCTAAGTTCCTCCTGGTCTTAGGGGCACGAATACGAAACACCACTCATAGCCTCGTACGAACCCCTTCGCTAGGACCCTTGAGTGGGGAGAAGTGAGGAGTATATCTTGCTATGGGAGCCTTCATTTTTAACCCGACTTTGACCGAACCCATATAGGCAGCTCTAGTTGGATTCCCTTAGGATACCAAAATAATTGTGTGAATAATAATAAAGTCGCGCCTTCATCACCCCCGGTTGGTGATTGAAGTGAACCCCACCTAGGACTCGGTTATAAATTTTCGAGACCGACCACGTTGGAGGAATAAGGTTGGAAGAATTCGTTTTGCTTGCTATGTGTTCTTCACCATTTTGTGACACATCGCCGACGCATGCATAACATACCATAATCACCATTTTCCATACACATGACATACCATACACAAACATCTTTATGTGATACTAACCCACATTTTTATGCAGCCATTTTGAATTTTATTTCGTGTGTAAAACATTAATTCATTCGCTTGTCATCCATACTAACGATTTCTTTTTCAGCCATAACATTAAACTTGTGTGATTAGCATTTTATTTTTGACATAGCGTACATAACATCATTATGTATGTCATGCATCCTAACCCACGTTTTTGTGCAGCCATTTGCATATTGTGTGACATGTTCATTGACTACATTTCACTTAAATTAAATTAAGGGGCATTTCAAGGACGCCTATCGTGACCATCCCATCCCATTTCATAACATATCGGGTACCCAAAATTACCCGTGTTTTGCCAATGCACCGGATTGCATTCGGCCATTCCACCAACATCATTTCATTTAATAAAAGCCACAACGGCCTTAGGCCCATTTTCGTGTAATAATTTACATGATGCATTTCATGACATCATACCCATCTATCATAGACATCATGTAACACTGTGGTCCACATCCGACCACTTCATGACATTAATTCACCATTTAAGGTACTCCCCGAGTGCCCCGATTAGTATACATATAGGCCCATAACATCACCAAATCATGAAAGGCGTTCCTCGAATGCCGAAACCTTGTCCGTGTTCCTGTTACACGTGACTTTCTCATAACATCATTCCATATCATATGCTCAAAAGCATCAAGACCTTGTCTGTGGGCCCGGCCCATGCGGCCATTTCATATCATCTCATAGACCTATAAAGCTTCAAAACTACGTCCGTGTGCCGGTATACACGCGACCATTTCACGAATTCATTTGGTGCCCCAAAGGCGCCGAAGTTCTGTCCGTGTGATGGCCCACACGTGACGTTTTTGCATAAACATTGGGTGTTCTTGGAATGCCTCGAAAAAAAATAAAAAATAAAAAAATAATAAAAAGAAACCATTCATATCAACATTCCATACATAATCCCACTCCATGCATCTCAAGCATGTTCAATGTCTTAATTTTCATGTCATATCACGTCATTCATTCCCGACCCTAATATCTCCTATCTACTCCCAAGCAGAATACACTGGAGCGACCTTGGACAAGATCCCAAGCTTCAAGGGCAGCTAGGAGACAGAGGGTAGTTGAGAGTGACAGTGATTCTGAGCCTGGGGAAGGAGTGAATATGGCAGAACAGACACCGAGCATGGCTGATGTTTTGAGAGATTTCTTCAGGTCGCAGGATTTCCGCGACATGTTAAAGGAAGAGATGAGGGCAGTGGTTAGAGAAGCTGGTGAGACCGGTGGTAGTGGAGCCGGGAAGGAAAAAGAAGCTAAGTCGTCCCAACATGGTGGTGACGCTTCAACTAGCCTTGAAAAGCTGCAGGAGATAGAGGCAGTTAAGGAACAGAGGATGAAAGCCAAGTGTTCTCAATTAGACGAGGTCATGGCCCAGTTGAAGAAGGGGGTCGGGATCAGTGCTGAATCCAAGAAGGGGGTGAACATTGATGCCATGATCAGTAGGGGCATCGAGACATTTCCTATCGGCTTCCAAGTGCCGAAAGTTCCCACTTACAAAGGAATGGGCTCGCCGGAGGCCCATGTGAATTTATATGCCCGGGTTATGCTAACAGCAGGAGCCACAAAGCAACAATTGATTAATCTTTTCCCCACCACACTAGAGGGAGGTGCTTTAGGATGGTATAACTCACTGTCAGGGGAGGAGCAATCTGACTGGGAAGTATTGTCAGCAGCCTTCATCAAATACTACAGCTTCAACACCAAAATCCAGGTGAAGCTGTATGATTTTGGAGAGGGTGAAGCAGAAATTCAATGAGCCCTTTGACGAATACTACGAGAGGTGGATGAGCAAGATGATTCTCCTAAAGAACCGCCCTGATGAAGACGAGCTTATACAGAAGCTCATTGATGGCAGCAAGGATATTTTCAAGAACAACATGAAATTCCATCCCTTCAAGGAGCTTAGTAAGGTCTATAGCATGGCCATGAAGATAGAAAGGGATGAAGAGGAGAAGCCAGCTGGTCAGAAAGGGGGAAGAAGTATAGGGTATGGTTCAAGGTATAGATCAACCACAGCAGCTGGGTCTGGCAGTGGTTCTGGTTCAAGTTCCAGTGGCAAACAGGGGCAATCATCAGAGGTGAAGCAGGTCGAAGTGGCTACTGTGAATCAGCAGCAAGGCAACCAGAACAGGGGTCCTGGAGGACAAGGCATAACGCCCTGGACTCTTACCTTGGCAAAAATATTCACCAAGTGTAGGAATGGCGGCCTATTGCAATCCCTAAGGCCATTTGAGAAGCCATCAGAAGCTGACAAAGATAACTTCTGCACTTATCATGTGGTGACAGGCCACCGAACCAACAACTGCTACAAGCTAAGGGATGCCATCCAGAAGCTCATTCACGAGGGAAAACTGCAAGAGCCAGCCAAACCCAGCACTAAAACCAACCCACTGCCGGCATTCGAGAAGCGGGTTAACATGGTCCAATCGGGGTTGTCGGCTAACTTTATATTTGCCCAAGTTCTGTAAGCGAACCCTACGATTCAGGTAGTGGCGGTAGGGGAACCCGAAGTGGAACCCGAGTGTGAAAAGGAGGGATGTAAGGAGATCAAGCCTATAAGTCTGGATGATCTCGACTCCGAAGATGAGTACGAAGAATTTGACAGAAGATAGGCTGTTAAACTCCCAGCTGTTGAGAAGCTGAAGATTTCAGAAGTGCAGCACGTGACTCGAAGTGGAAGGGTATATCAGCCGGCAGATCAGACGAAAGATAAAGTACCGATGAATGGGTCGGGCAGCACTTTGGCACCGGAAAGAGTCGAGAAAGAAGACTTGGTCATTTCCCAATTGAAGAAGACCCCTGCACAAGCCAGTTTGTGGCATCTACTTATGACCTCCAAAGAGCATAGAGAGGCTTTAGTGAAGACGCTATCAGAAATTGAAGTCTCCCCTATAGCTTCACCAGGGGCTATGTGCTGCTTGCTAGACAAAGTCCATGCTGGAGCTCCTAATATTGTTTTCTCTGAGAAAGACCTACCAGTAGAAGGAAAGGCCCACAACAAGGCTCTTTACATTAGAGCCTATATCATGGATAAGGTGATGCCGTGCGTTATGGTGGATGATGGCTCAGCTCTGAATATTTGCCCACTGAAAATGCTACCGTTTCTAGGCATGAATGAAGAAGTGTTGAAGAGGTCCTCGACAGTCATTTGGGCGTATGATGATTCTAAAAGAACAGTGATAGGGACCTTCGAAACAGAAGTGGAGGTTGGGCCCATCAAGTCCATGGTTGTCTACACAGTGATCGATATCCCGGTCACATTCTCCTTATTGCTTGGAGGCCCTGGTTCCATCCTTTGGGAGGTGTTCCTTCCACATTGCATCAGAAGATTAAATTCTCTATGAATGACAGGATTGTGACTGTTGAGGCAGACGCCCAGTCGATGGTAGTTGCAGTGGATGAAGGAGTGGTTCCTTTTGGAGGATTCCAAATTGCTGTCATTAAGGAGGAAGAAACCACAGATGCCCCTATGGTCCTTTATGAGAATTACATGCCAGAGTGGCTGTCCCGATATCTGTACAAGCTGAACTTTGTGCCGGGAATGGGACTCGGGATTAATTTGCAAGGTGTGCCAGAATTTAAGATCGACTCGGGAAAGTCAAAGCAGTACGGCCTTGGTTATGTAGAGGGGTCATCTGAGCAGAAGAATCTGAAAAAGGACAAGAATGTCAAGGTCATGATGAAGCCATTTCTGAAGGCAGGAGAAAGCCTTTACAAGGGCCAAGCTGAACCAGTGCTGGTTGGAAATGTCGAGCACCCTGGCTTTGAGATCTTTGCAGATGTTATGGATTTTGAGAAAAGCCAGGAAGAGCCAGTAGCCCCTGTAATGATGGAGGAAGCTATTGCTGAATCTGAAATTTTGAAAGGAGAATCATCTAAGGTGACAGCAGAAACCATAGAAGTGGCCGAGGAAGAAGATGAAAAGAAGACCTATGCCGAAGCTACAGAAGTGATCTCGGGAGCTTTGACTGCTACATTAACCAAAGCTTTTGGGAAATCCAAGGAAGGATTTGGCGAAGAACTGATGGACAAAGTGAACTTAGACTCTGTGGTTGCTGAAATCGCCAAGATTATGGAGAAAGCTAAGGCACAGGTGGCCGAGAAAGCTGCAGTCCCAGATGATGCTTTGGAAGGGAAGATGGAAGCTGATGAAGAACAAGGCCCTTCGCCTGTGGAGGATGAAAATGATTTTGTTGTATCTATTTCTTCCATTTTCAATGTAACTGATGTACTCTATGATAAGTTCAATGCAATGAAATCCCAGTTTGCTTACTTGTGTGATGTTTATCCTGATAATTCTGTGCATGCATTTAAATCACCATCAAGCATATTTAGCATACATGACACTGCATTGCATGAAATCAATATAAGTACAGATGAAAACCTTAAAATGGTACTCATTTCACATGAGCTTAAATCCGAGGAAGAAAGAGAATTAATAAGAATACTCCAAAAACATGTTAAAGCTTTCGCCTGGTCGTATGAAGACATGCCAGGTGTGGATACAGAAATAGCAGTGCACAAAATCCCAACGAACCCCAAGTTCAGACCGGTAAAGCAAAAGTTAAGAAGACTAAGACCGGAATGGGCTACGCTGGTGAAAGAAGAAGTGGCCAAACAGATAGATGCCAAGTTTCTCGAAGTGGTGGAGTATACAGAATGGCTAGCCAATATTGTCCCTGTGCCTAAAAAGGATGGAAGGGTCAGAGTATGCGTCGACTACAGGGACTTGAATAAGGCCTGCCCTAAGGACAATTTCCCACTACCTCACATTGACGTATTGGTTGATAGTGCAGCAAAAGCGGCAATGTACTCCTTCATGGATGGCTTCTCGGGATACAACCAGATTCTGATGGATGTGATCGACAAGGTGAAAACATTGTTCATCACAGAATGGGGTACTTTCTGCTACAAAGTGATGCCCTTTGGGTTGAAGAACGCCGGTGCCACTTATCAGAGGGCTGTCACAACTCTATTGCATGATATGATCCATAAAGAAGTCAAAGTGTATGTCGATGATATGCTTGTTAAATCAGCAACCCGGGAGGAACACCCTGTTATCCTGGATAGATTTCTAACACGCATTGGAGAGTACAACTTGCGGCTTAACCCCAAGAAGTGCATATTCGGGGTCACATCAGGGAAGCTGTTGGGCCATGTAGTTAGCCAGAGGGGGATAGAAATGGACCCAGATAAGATCAAAGCAATCCAAGACATGCCAGCCCCGAAGACGGAAAAGGAGGTCAGATCATTCCTGGGTTCCTTACAGTATGTCAGCCGCTTCATAGACAAGCTAACTTCCACCTGTGAACCGATCTTCAAGCTATTAAAGAAAGATCAGCCGGTTGTGTGGGATGACAAGTGTCAGCTGGCATTCGAGAAGATCAAGGCCTACCTGGTAAAGCCACCAGTGTTGAGTCCTCCAATTCCAGGGAAGCCTCTGATTTTGTATTTGGCAGTTGAAGAATCCTCTATAGGGGTAATGCTAGCACAGGAACAAGATGGCAAGAAGGAGTATCCCATCTACTACCTCAGCAAAAAGCTGTTGGAGTATGAAACCAAATACACACTGGTGGAGAAGACATGTGTGGCAATGATCTGGTTGACCAAGAAGCTGCACCACTATTTCCAATCCTACAAGATACACGCCGTGGCTAAGGTGGATCCAATGAAGTACCTCCATGAAGCACCAGCATTGGTTGGGAAGTTGTCCAGGTGGTTGTTACTTTTGTCTGAATATGACATCGAGTACATCACGAAGAAAACCATTAAAGGGCGAGCCGTGGCAGAGTTCCTGGCAAACTAACTCCTAGAATCGGATTACACGGAGAATCTGGAATTTCCTGATGAACAACTAGCCATGGTGGAAGTGAAAAGGTGCGTCATGTGTTTCGATGGGGCAGTGAATAGAAAAGGCGTTGGGATCAGGGTACTTATAGCAACACCGGATAGTGAGGTCATTCCTTTATCCAAAAGGCTGATCTTTCCTGTAACCAACAATGGGGCGGAATATGAAGCATGCTTGTTTGGAATGGAGACTCTATTAACCTTAGGAGCAAATGATGTCTTAATTGTCAGTGATTCACTTCTAGTGATTAGGCAAGCTCAGGGTGAGTGGGAATTGAAAGAAGAAGCCTTACGGCCTTATTTGGAGCTGCTACAGTTCAGAAAGGGTTTATTTGGCCAGTGTGAATTCAGACATGTCCCCAGGGATAAGAATAAGATGGCTGATGCATTAGCTACTTTGTCCTCCATGTGGGATAATCCAGAAGAGACACAAGCTCAACCACTGGTCATAGCCACTTCCAGGCATCCTTGCTTCGAAGTGCACGAAGTAATGGAATTATCAGCCGAAGAAAAACCATGGTTCTTTGACATTTACCGGTATGTTAAGGAGGGAAAGTACCCAGAAGAGGCCAGTGCTGCTGATAAGTTGACACTGAGAAAACTGGCTAGTCAATTCAGAATCTTCGAGGACGAGTTGTATAAAAGAACAGCATATGGAGTCCTTTTGAGGTGTCTAACTGAGCAAGAAGCAGAAGTGATGTAGCAAGTACATGCAGGGTCCTGTGGGCCACATATGAATGGACTTGCCATGGCTAGGAAGATCATAAGACAAGGCTACTTCTGGATGACGATGCAAGCAGATTGTATAAGAAAAGTGAAGAGATGTCATGAATGTCAGATCTATGCAGACATTATTCATCTTCCTCCACTTGAACTTTAGAATTTAGCGTCTCCTTGGCCGTTTTCAGCATGGGGGATAGACATGATTGGTGAAATTCATCCAGCTGCATCTAATGGTCATAGATTCATAGTTGTGGCAGTTGATTATTTCTCCAAATGGGTCGAAGCGGAATCCATCACTAATGTTACAGCCAAGCACATGGTCAAGTTCATCCAGAAGAATATCTTCACTGGGTATGGGATTCCTCATCACATAGTAACTGACAATGGAGTGCAGTTTCAAGGGGCAATAGCTAAGCTACTTGCAGAACATGGTGTTGAACATCATAAGTCTTCCCCATACAGGCCTCAGGCTAATGGTGCAGTAGAAGCAGCTAACAAGGCAATAAAGAAGATCTTATCAAAGATGGTAACCACTTACAGGGATTGGGCCGATAAACTGCCTTATGCTCTTTGGGGTTACAGGACCAGTGTCAAAACACCGACAGGAGAAACTCCTTATGCCTTGGTATATGGAATGGAAGCGGTGTTGCCAGTGGAAATTGAACTCAGGTCACTCAGAGTTGCCCTGGAAGCTCAATTGCCAGAGACTGAATGGGTTCGCGCTAGATATGAGCAGCTGGCTGCACTAGATGAAAGACGACTACAGGCACTGGATCACCTACAGATGTATCAGCGCAGAATGGCTAGAGCCTATAATCGAAATGTGAAATACTCCAAGCGGCAGTTGAAAGCAGGAGATTTGGTTCTAAAGTAACTAAGGCCTTCAAATGTTGATGTTAGGGGCAAGTTCAGACCCAATTGGGAAGGACCATATGTGGTGAAGAAGGTGCTATCAAAAGGCACTATTAGCATTATGGACATGGACGGGAATGAGTTCACCAACCCGATCAACCAAGACAGGCTAAAGCTTTATCATGTATAAAAAAAAAGAGAGGTCTGCTAGGCTGAAAACTCGAAAAGAGCGGTCTAGGCAAAAGTTAAGACACGAGAGAAAATAATCAGTCAGAAAATCTAAAAAGGACGACTGGTGACGGATTCTGGCTCAGTGTGGAATCTGTACCATTTAGGAACCAACTTGTTTCAAATGTACTCATTTTGACTTCATCAATAAAGTGAAGTGTTTGTTTAAATATATTTGCATGGTTATGACAAATGCACAAACAAAGTTGTCTTGCATAAACACACATTCAAAGAAAGCACTTTGCATTCAACTGATCAATATCATCACATCATTTGGCAAATGAAAATATATTAAATACGTGCAATTTAAAATCTTTTATCGTCCTCTAAAGTCCAGTTCATCTTCCCAGACGAGCAATAAAGGGTCACAACACCATTTTAGTCAAATCTAAAAAAAATAAAAAAAAAATGCTCGCTGAGGTGAAAACCGAAAAGGCACCTCAGGCAAAAATTAGAGCGGCCAGCTAAGCTGAAAACCCATATCGGGCAGTTTAGGCAAAAGTTAGGGCATATGAAAAGATCGCTAAGGCGAAAACCGAAAAGGCGCCTTAGGCAAAAGTTAGAGCGGCTCGCTGGATTGAAAACCTGATTTGGGCTACCCAGGAAAAAATTAGAGCACTTAAAAAAAAAAAAAAAAACTCAAAAACTCATTACTTCCCACGGAGTAGGAAAAACAGAACATCCTCAGTATTCCCCGCAGAATTCGTCACATCACTCCCCAGCAGAGTTTCCCATACTATTCCCCAGCAGAGTACATAAAGAACACCATCAATTACTTCCCCGCAAAATCGCCATGTTACTCCTCAGTGTAGTCTACACAAAGAACACCACAATTGTTTCCCCAGTCAAGCTGTCACACTCTTCCCCAGCGGAATCTCTACAAGGAATACTACGATCATTTCCCCAGCAGTCACCTCACTCCGTCGATAATCACCAAACAATGCCCCAAGAAAAGCAAAATCAACCAAGGGCACAACATATCTCCCCAGCGGAAGACAGAAACGTCCAATAACAAAAAATACATACATGTACATATACATCATCATGCATCCATACATTGCATATATCAATTACTTACATTGCATATATCAATTACTTATCCCCGGCTAGTGTTCATTCTTGATCGAAGGGGCAAAAATTTTTGTTTAAAAATCTCTCGATCAAGGAATGAAGACTTGCCATTTTAAGTGCAGGAATTCTTCCCCAGCTTAATATCCTCAGCAAGTTGGCAGATCCGCCTCTAGTAATGTACACTCGGTATTGGCCCAGATCTGCTCCATTATCTCAACTTTCTCCAGCGAGTCCGCCTCGAGTAATGTAAACTCGGTATCGGCCCAGATCCGCTCCATCATCCAAGTCCCCCAGCAGATTCGCCTCGAGTAATGTAAACTCGTTATCGGCCCAGATCAGCTTCATCTATTTCCCCAGGAAAGTTCGCCTCGGGTAACCTAGACCCGGTATCGGCCAATTTCTTCATCAATTTCGTCTCGGGTAACATAGACCCGATATCGGTTAATCTCATTTCCAGCATCGCCTCGGGTAACATAGACCCGGTATCGACTAATTTCACCCATCATTTGCCTCGGGTAACCTAGACCCAGTATCGGCCTATCCGCATCAACTTTGCCTCGGGTAACCCAGACCCAGTATTGGCTTATTTCTTTCCCCAGTCTCGCCTCGGGTAACATAGACCCGTTATCGGCTTATCTCATCAGAGGGTTCATTCCAGTGTTCGCGGCACTTTGATTCGCGTTCTCAAATTCATCATCTCAGATATTATAAACCTGAATCTAGGTGTCGAATTTGATCACTCGAGGAGCAGCTGTAAGCGCCGGGATTTTCTTACAAAAAAAAAAGAAAAAGAAAAAAAGAAAAAAAAAGAAAAAAAAAAGAAAAGAAAGAAGAGAAAAAAAAAATATTCGAAAAAAAAGAAGAAAAAAAAAATCGAAAAAAAATCGAAAAAAAAAAATTCAAAAAAAAAATTCGAAAAAAAAAAAATTTATAGTGGTCGTACGACTGTAATTTAAAAATTACAGTCGTACGACTGTATTATCGGGGCAGGTGCAGAACACCATACCTATGACATAAGAAAGAGGAGGAGAGATTTTGGGCAATTAATGCCCGGATTTTGGAGAGAAAATGGGAGAAATCAGAGTAGAAAAAGGGACGAAAAGAGAGAGAAAAGGGAGATTGGATTTCTGGTGAAAAATTTAGAGAGAGAAGGAGAAAAGAGAGAAGGAAGAGGAAGAAAAAAAAAAGCCACAAAAACTCATCTTTTCCTCTTCTATTTTCTTTAATTCTTGAAATTAAGATTAAAACTTGATAGAAATCCATAGGTTAATGAGTTAGCTTCACAAACAAATTGAAATTTCGGACTAAAACAATCAGAATCCTTTGCAATTTGGATTTTTGGACATAAAGTCCCCAACTTCAATTCAAGGGGAAAAGTGCAAATTCTTGTGGATTGGAGCGACGCTAGGGGTCAATTTCGACTTGGAGGGACTTCTAAACGGTAGGCGTCTCATTTCTCTTTAATTTTGCTTGCTTTCTGGGTGTTAATTGTGATTTTTATGCATTTTTATCTCTTTTTTTTTTGCGTTTCTGCTCCTGGAAATCAAGAACAGTCGCACGACTGTTCTTGAATTGATGAACAGTCGTACGACTGTAGTTGATTTCCAGGTGATTTTATTTCCAGCTTGTTTTAAATAAGATTTTGGTGAAATCTTGAATTTTCAGCATTTACAGTCGTACGACTGTAGTTGAGTTTCCACGACTGTAATTTACAGTCGTGCCACTGTAGTTCTCAGAATCAGAATTTCACCTTTAAAACCCAAAAATTTATCAAAAAATCCATAAAAAATCCCCAAAAAATCCCAAAAAATCCCAAAAACTCCCAAAAAATTAGAAAACCCCAAAAATCATCAAAATGAATTTTGTTGTGTGCATCACGACCATAGGTTCAATAAAAAAATATAATAAATGCATGTAAACCGAAAAAAATTGTTTACAAAACGATTTTCCCACAAAACCAAAAATACAGGGACGTTTCAAAATATTTTCCAGGTCTAACCGGACCGGCTAGCCGAGCCAACCCGGTTATCCCCTAAATGCATGCCCCCAATTCTTGATTTCCCAATTCTGTCTATTTGAGTCCTAATTGTGGCGTGCCGTATAAATTGTGCTAACCTTCTGTTTTGCAGGTTTTAATTTCTTTTATTTTTATTTTTGATGTATTTTAATAGATTAAATCGTGTATTTAGGCGGTTGTAATTATTTTTAGATTTTCGTGTATTATAGGCTATTGTATAAGTAAGGTGAGAGTTTTTATTTTTCCATTCGATTTGGTTGTAAGCCAATTAATATTTATTTCTTTTCCTTATTTTTGTATTAAATATTTTGTATGCGTGCTGTATGCCTTTTATATTCAATAAAATGGACTTTAGATTTTGAAATACCATTTGAGAACATTGGCAATATTTATTTTAATTAGACACGAAATAAGGGACTTGTCCGGACCTGAATCTCTGGATAGTGTAGCGGCCGTTCGTCCGGTTCAGCTACATAAGAATTTCCCGCTTGAGCTGAGCCGGGTGGCGACTCTACAATATTCATCGAGACTTAGGTCTCGGTTCTTTTAAGATTTAATTCCATTTATTTTTCAAAACGCGATTTTCCATTCATAAAAACCCCACGCGAGGGAGGAGCCCGCCTGAGATCATGGCGCCCATTCCGAAGGGGAGTCCCGCGTCCCGTCGAAAACGCATCGTCCGCTCACATGTACCCATTAACCTGGTTGACATTCCATGTTCTATGACCGGTAAGACACCGCTATACAACCCGGCTAATGATAGTCCTTAGTTCCATTCATTCCCATGATTGGAATAGACTACGGATGACTTTATGGCCATATCGTTTTCCCTATCCACAGTCTTACTGCCAAGTGCCTTACACTTGACAACAAGGATATAGATATGTCCATTGGATACACTATTTAAAATATAGCACAAGACATATAATAAATAGATTGATACCTTTATTTCTTGACATAAATTATATAATACATAAAGTTCACATTAATGTACAAATGTATTATACAAACATAAGGACCAATGCCTCGGGACTAGGGCATTTCCAACACTATAGAGCGAAAACCGGTGCTAGCTGAAGACACAAAGGAATGGAGGATTAATGCTAGGATTTTCGGCTATTTTGGGGCTGCTCTTCGTGGCTGAAATTTCCAGCAATTAATTAGGGTTGAATTAGGGTTTTCTTCCTTAAGTGCGCCCTTATATAGACGCCTTGTCTAATTGGGTTTTAATTAAGTTAATTAAACCCAAGCTCACTAGCATTATAATTACATAAATAAACTTTAATTAAAAAGTATATACTATGTAATTTAATTCCATTTGGCTAAATTTAATTACCCCTAAATAATACATGTATATAATTTTCCTACTTAGGAAAATTATTTAATTAATTGTCTACTTTATATAATTCAATTAATTGATAAATTAATTAATTACATTATGTAAACTTATTAATTAAATTAAATTCAACCCAATTTTAATTCATTACATTGACACCAAATGCATTCCTTCCAATGTACATTACATGTACAATTTCTATAAGTTCTGGCTCAGTTGATCTATGTGCATGATTCTATGGGTTTGTCTTTAGGTTGGCAGTTGGCCCAAGGCGCACAGACTGTAAGTGGATTCTAGCAAACTATTACAGCCCCCAATTAAGACAGAGATGCAGCAGTCTTTAGAAGACACTCACCCAGTAGTAATCTTATAGTGTCCTTTGCCTAACGATATCGATATGAATAAACAAGAGGCATGGTGTCCGTCATCCTCTTTCTGCTGTTTATTTTATTTCTTGATCTTGAGTTGGCTAATTAACTAAATAAGCACCAACTTACTTGGGTATAGCCATACACTTATCAGTCCCACTCATTAAGTGGCCAGTTATATCATCTCGGTGTTACCCGAGTGGCAATTCCATCACTTCATCATCAATATCAATATGTTCACCTGTCCTCCCAATCATACCCATATTTAGCATCCTTTTACAGACCTGTTAGGCATCTATCAAAGTGAACCGGATTCCATATTGATACTATAATGAAATCTGGTCCGAGGATGAAAGAGACCTACTCAAGAAAGACCTATGACACGACCCATGTGGCTTTCTTGTGCGGATCGATCTAGTGCCATGTTAACGACATGTACCTATATTCATGACTGACTTTACAAGTACTATGGCTAGTGAAAAACTGCCATACAATCATCGAATATACAAGTCTGTGGTTCTATTTGTTCCACAATTAGAACAGACTTGGGATAGGTTTTATGATTATCAATCAATGGATACTCTACTCATATTATAGCATAAGATATAAATAAAATAGATTAATTTCCTTTATTAATGTGACATAAATAATGTATTCATATAATGAGTCTTAATGTATGATACAAAATACAAGAATCCAATTCCCTAAGAACTAGGGCAAACCAACAATCTCCCACTTGCACTAGTTCCAAGTGGGCATTGCCCTAATTCCTATAGATCTGGTATGACCGTCGTGCTGTGTCTGTGGCAGTGCTTTGGTCAATGGATCAGCAACATTATTCTTGGTGTCAACCCTTTGCAATGATATGTCACCTCTATTCACAATCTCCCAAATGAGGTGAAACTTTCTGAGCACATGTTTGGATCTCTTGTGTGACCAGGGCTCCTCGGCTTGTACGATGGCCCTGTTGTTGTCACAAAAAACATCAATTCGGTCTAGGATAGTAGGTACTACTCCCAACTCAATTATGAATTTCTTGATCCAAACGGATTCCTTTGTAGCTTCACACGCAGCTAGGTACTTAGCTTCCGTTGTAGAGTCAGCAATGGTGGCCTGCTTTGAGGACCTCAAACTAATGGCACCGCCATTCAGGAGAAAAACATAACCAGATTATGACTAGTTCTCATCCTCATCGGTCTCAAAGCTTGCATCAGTGTAACCTGACACTACTAGCTCATCTTGACCTCCATACACTAAGAAAGTATCCTTAGTTTGGTTAAGGTACTTCGAGATTACCTTGACTGCCTTCCAGTGTTCCTCACCAGGGTTCAACTTGTACCAGCTAGTCATACTTAGTGCAAACACGACATCAGGCCTTGTACATAACATGGAGTACATGATGGATCCTATAGTAGATGCATAAGGGATCTTTTCCATGCTATCCTGGTCCTTTTTTGTTTTAGGACCATCTTTCTTACTCAGCTTCAACCCATGGTGCATAGGCAAGAATCCTTTCTTTGCCTTGTCCATGCTGAATCTTTTCAGAAACTTGTCTATGTACATGACCTGACTTAGGCCTAGAAGCCGATTAGATCTATCTCTGTAGATCCTGATCCCTAAGATCGTCTCAGCTTTGCCTAAGTCCTTCATTGTGAAGCACCTACTCAACCACTGTTTAACCCCTTACAGTGTTGGTATGTCGCCTCCACTGATAAGGATGCCGTCAACATACAGCACTACGAAGGTGGAAATGCTCCCACTAACCATCTTAGACACACAGGGCTCATCAGAATTCTGTATGAAGCCATATTCCATTGTGGCCTCATTGAATCTCTGATTCCATGACCTCGATGCTTGCTTCAATCCATAAATGGATCTTTGAAGCTTGCATACCCGGTTTGGATACTTTGGATTGATAAAACCCTCAGGTTATGCCATGTACACATCCTCAAGTAGCTTTCCATTAAGGAAAGCGGTTTTAACATCCATCTGCCATATCTTATAATCATACCATGCAGCTATGGCTAGTAGTATCCTAATGGATTTGAGCATAGCAACTGGTGAAAAAGTTTCATCATAGTCAATTCCTTGAACTTACCTGAATCCTATTACCATCAATCACCCCTTGAAGGTGTTGTCAGCCTTTAACTTGAAACACCACTTGCAACCTATCACCTTAGCACCCGGAGGTGGATCCACCAAGTTCCATACTTGGTTATAATGCATAGATTGCATCTCAGCCTCCATGGCTTTATGCCATTGATCTTAGTGTGGGCTTTCAATAGCCTCCTGATAGTTCTTGGGCTCCTCTTGGTCAACAAACATAAGGTCCCCATCATCAGTCATGAGAAAGCTGTACCTCTCTAGCTGATGACATGTCCTACCGGACCTTCTAAGGTCATGTGCAACCGGTTCTGGTTCCTCAGTTTCTTAAGTAGTCAGATCGGTTCCAAAAGCATCATCAGCTGTAGGAGTTTATGAGTCTTGAACTTTTGAAAGTTCAACATTACTCCCACTGTCTCTCTTGGAAAGGAATTCCTTCTCCAAGAAGACTGCATTTCTGGCTATGAAAACTTTGTTTTCTGCCTGATCATAGAAGTAATAACCCTTAGTTTTCTTAGGGTAACCCACAAACTGGCACTTGATAGATTTGGACTCGAGTTTGCCACTTGTCAATTTCTTAACATGTGCATCACAGCCCCAAATCTTCATGAAGGAAACATTGGGCTTTCGGCCCTTCCATAGTTCATACAGTGTTCCCTCAACTACCTTGCTTAGTGTATTATTAAGAACGTAAGTAGCTGTCTCTAAAGCATATCCCCAAAAGGAGACAGGGAGTATAGCTTGACTCATCATCGAGCGAACCGTGTCTAGCAAGGTCTTATTCCTCCTTTCTGATAGTCCATTCCACTGGGGTGTACCAGGAGGAGTGAGTTGGGATACAATCCCACACTCTCTTAAAAACGAGTCAAATTCTTGGCTCAAATATTCACCCCCTTGATCAGACTGAAGTGCTTTTATTTTCTTGCCAAGTTGGTTTTCTACTTCATTCTTAAAGTCCTTAATGTTGGATATGCCCTCGTCGCGAGGGATTGGTCCTTGTGTTTGTATTATACATTTGTTCATTTTATGTAAGATATGTATTATACAATTTGTGTTAATAAATAAAGGCATCAATCTATTTATTATATGTCTTGTGCAATATTTTAAATAGAGTATCTAATGGACATATCCATATCCATGTTGTCAAGTGTGAGGCACTTGGTAGCAAGACTGTGGATAGGGAAAACGATATGACCATAAAGTCATCCGTAGTCTGTTCCAATCATGGGAATGCATGGAACTAAAGACTATCATTAACCTTGGTTGTATGGTAGTGTCTTACTAGTCATAAAACATGGAATGTCAACCAGGTTAATGGGTACATGCAAAAAGGGCATGGTACTGGATCGATCCACTTAACGGGAATCCATATGGTATCACATCACATCGAATTCTCGTGTAGTACTTATATGGATCCTTTGAGCTGACCATATGATGGTACTGGATGTGAAGTGGCATACTTTGGTGTATGCCCAATGGGCCTGTAAAAGGGTGCCAAGTACGGGTACGTTCGGGTGTGTCAATGAACATTGCAGTGCTATGGATATGCAGATGGGAAAGTCACTCAGTGTTCCACTGAGAAGATATCACCGGCCTCTTGATGAATGTAGCTGATAAGAGTGTGGCCACACCCAAACAAGTTGGAACTTATTTGTGAATATCAGTGCATTCGGGCTCAAGTTAATGTCCGGGCACAATAGAGGGTGATCAAACCATGCCTCTGTGTTGGACTCCGATATCGATGACATGGGATGTATAAGTTTAACCTACTGGGTTAAAGTTTTAGCTGGACTACTTACTCTGTCTTAATTGGGGGCTACAATGGCTTGCTAGAGCCCAACTATAGTCTGTGGGCCTTGGCTCACTACCAATATAAAGACGGGCCCATCGGATCGTACACATTGAACGTCTGGACTTTAACTAGTCAGATTAAGTGTGTACTTGGTGTATACATGTCAAAGAGAGAGAGGTCTATTAATTATATTCTATAGCTCAATTGGATTGATCAAAATATAATATGATTAATTTTATTTAGGCCATCACATAATTAATTCAATGAATTAATTTTGTGTATTTATTTCCTAGGTGGAAATATTGATACATGTATAGGTTTACATGTATATCATCTTATGGATGTCTAATTTAATCTCTTGGTTAATTTGATGTGTCAAATAAATTTTAATTTAAATATATGTTACATATTATAGGATATAATATATTACTATACATACGGAATTAGAATTTTCATTTGAAATCAAATAAAAACCAAAGTATTAAATATGGCTTGGACTTGAATAATTAAAGCCCACATTTGGTGACGTGTTGGCCGTAAGTTTTGGTGGGATTTTGCCAAGTTTTGGTGAGTCATTTTGGATAGGAAGAATGACTCACTAATGGGACAAAAAGTGATGATGAAAGATGGGTGAGTCATGGTTTGACTTTGGGGTAGAAAAGTTGGACTTTTCTTCTCTTGATTTTTATCTCCTTTCTTATGTTATAAAAGAAAAAAACAATCAGCCATAACTCACATCACTTGGACATCCAACATAGCTCCATACTCTCTCTTTTTGATTTTCCGAACCGCTAGCATGGGTTTCAGTCCGAGAGCCGTTCGTGTACGGGATGAAGGAGGAAATCTAATTTGTTGGCTGTAAGTTTTGGTGGGATTTTGCCAAGTTTTGGTGAGTCATTTTGGATAGGAAGAACGACTCACTAATGGGACAAAAAGTGATGATGAAAGATGGGTGAGTCATGGTTTGACTTTGGGGTAGAAAAGTTGGACTTTTCTTCTCTTGATTTTTATCTCCTTTGCAAGTGGTGCTACAAGCTTAAGCCAGACAATACCTTCAAGGGGCGGCTAGTAGCGAAAGGTTTCAGGCAAGTCCATGGAATGTACATGTAATATGATTAATGTAATATGGAATTCATGGTTTCCCAATTGGATTGGGAGCAATTTTGCCTGGGTTGGAGGCTCAAAGCCCGCATGGGTTTAGAACCATGATCGGCCAAAATTTGGTGATGTCAAGATAATGGCTATGGACAAATGAAATCGGGTTAATTCATGCATTTAACATGCTTATAAATTACATGTATTGGTTTACATGATGTATGATTGAATGTGTTGATGGATGTTAATGGGCCTAATTTATGTTGGGTTGTAATATTCCTTTTTGGTTTTTACGGCCTGCGTGTCGTTTTCCTTTTATGTAATTTTATTTTATATGTTTATTATGAAATTATGTAAGCACGGAGCCGATTGGATTGGCGAGCCCAGAAGGATGAGGAGGTGGCCCACCTGATGCTGTTCTAGTATAGGTTTACTAGAATGATATTAGGATGTAAATTTTGGCCCGTTGCATTCCATTCTTTAATTTAATTATGCGGTATTTATTTGCATATGCGAATGTATGTCCAAATCCCATTTCACCCGCTTTTGCATCTAAGCCGTTATTTATTGAATCTAATAACCAAAAGGTAATTACTAAGTCTCTTAAAAGTGCTTCCCTCATCCAAAACCTATCGAAGTGGGGATGGGCCAGTTGTAGACCAGCCCTCGCTGGATGCGCTGGAGCATCGTCATTTTGTATTGGGTTAGAGTAATGGTTACTCTGACACTTGGATGGAGGTTTGGACTTAGCATGGGTAGTAGGATGTTCCTAGCCCTAAGCATAAATGGGTAAGTGCCAACGGACCCATCAAACCGAGATTCCTACCTAAAAATTGGGATATAGTTGTTCCAGGCCCTCGTCTAGCTATATCTTGATATAATATGGATCTCGGCCCATGAGCCCAACAACTCGGTTTTATTAATAACATGATTCATTATTAATTATATTAATGGGAAGAAAAAGATAAGTCCTTTATTAACACTCAATTAATTTTTCTGTGTAGTAACCAATGGCATCGAATAACACTTTATCACTGCGCACTATCCTTGAGAAGGACAAGCTTTCTGGTCCTAATTTCCTGCACTGGTCTAGGAACTTACGGATAGTTCTAAGACATGAGTCTCAGGAATATGTATTGGAAAGGCCTGTACCGGCTGCATTTACTGGGCGTAATCCACCAGCTGCTCAGCTGCAGGAATACGGGGTGAATGTGAAGGATAACCGGGATGTTACTTGCCTTATGTTGGCATGCATGGTCCCCAAACTGCAAAAGCAGTTTATGGACCATGAGGCCTTTGTTATGATGACAACTCTAAATGAGATGTTTCAGGAGCAGGCTCGTCAGGAAAGGTACCTGACGAATAAGGCATTCCATTCCTGCAAAATGGAGACTGGGACATCTGTGAGCACTCACGTGCTTAAGATGAAGGGCTATTTGGATTCTTTCGACCATCTCGGGTCGCCTATTACACAGGAATTGGCAGTTGATACCATCCTAGCTTCCTTGCTGGAGTCTTATGATCAGTTCATCTTGAATTACAACATGCAAGGGATGAACAAAGCTGTTAGTGAGCTGCATGGGATGCTAAAGCTTACTGAACAGTCGATAAAAAAGACTCCATCGGTACTTATGGTAAACAAGGGGAAGGCTCCTCTTGTAAAGGCCAAGGCTAAGGCAAAGGCTAAAGCTAAGGCTAAGAAAGCCAAAGCTAAGAAGGCCAAGGTCCAGCGTAAGGCCCGTCCTGAGAATGTCTGTTTCGTGTGCAAGCAAATGGGACATTGGAAATGATTATGTCCAAAGCTTCTGGGAGAGCAAAAGAAGGTGCAGGGCGTGTCTTCATCAGGTATATATGTCATAGACATTAACCTTACTGTTTCAACATCTTGGGTATTGGATACTGGATGTGGTTCTCACATTTGTTGTAATGTGTAGGGACTTAGGAACAGAAGATCACTGGGATCAGGAGAAGTGGACTTGCGGGTTGGGAATGGAGCAAGGGTTGCAGCCATTGAGATCGGTGAGTACCAGCTTAGGATGCCTAGTGGATTAGTTTTGTTACTGGAACAATGTTATTTTGTACCTGTTATGCGCAGGAATATTATTTCTGTTTCAGTGTTGGATACTTCTGGATATGTATTCACTATTGCTAATGGTAAAATGGTAACATCTAGAGAAGGTTTATTTTATGGAGATGCTCTATTAAATAATGGCCTTTATATCCTGGATTTAAATGAAACTAATCAAGTCTATAACATAAATACTAAAAGGATTAAACCAAATGAACTTAATCCTGCATACCTTTGGCATTATCGTTTAGGCCACATAAATGAGAAACGCATAGCTAGACTCCACAAAGCTGGAATTCTAGGATCTTTTGACTTGGAGTCACTTGATATTTGCGAGACTTGTTTATAGGGTAAAATGACGAAAGCGCCTTTTAGCAAGAAAGCTAAAAGGGCTATTGGCTTATTGGACCTAATACATTCGGATGTATGTGGACCTATTAGCACTGCTGCCAGGGGTGGATTTCTATACTTCATCACCTTTACAGACGATTTCAACAGATATGGCTATGTCTATATGATGAAACACAAGTCTGAAACACTTGATCGGTTCAAGGAATTTAGGAACGAAATACAGAACCAATTAGGCTCAAATATTAAAGCCCTTCGGTCGGACCGAGGTGGCGAATATATGAGCCTAGAGTTTGTGTAAGTGGCTGAAAATACATAAAAGTGGAAAAAAAAATCAGCCATAACTCACATCACTTGGACATCCAACATAGCTCCATATTCTCTCTTTTTGATTTTCCGAACCGCTAGCACGGCTTTCAGTCCGAAAGCCGTTCATGTAAGGGATGAAGGAGGAAATCTAATTTGTTGGCCGTAAGTTTTGGTGGGATTTTGCCAAGTTTTGGTGAGTCATTTTGGATAGGAAGAATGACTCACTAATGGGACAAAAAGTGGTGATGAAAGATGGGTGAGTCATGGTTTGACTTTGGGGTAGAAAAGTTGGACTTTTCTTCTCTTGATTTTTATCTCCTTTCTTATGTTATAAAAGAGGAAAAAAAATCAGCCATAACTCACATCACGTAGACATCCAACATAGCTCCATACTCTCTCTTTTTGATTTTCCAAACCGCTAGCATGGGTTTCAGTCCGAGAGCCGTTCGTGTACGGGACGAAGGAGGAAATCTAATTTGGTTTCTGCAGTCTTCATCTGTCTCTTGGAGAGACTTTAAGGTGAGATTTTAAAACCTTGTTCCTCATGCTTTGTGTTTTTGATTTCCACTACTTAAGCTCCTGGGACCGGATTCAAGGAAATCGACGTGTATTTCTGCTTTTATCGGTCGATTTCCAGTGACGAATCCTAACACTTGAACCTTTGAAGAGTCTCAGACTTATGCTTCATCAGATACATGTAACTGTATCTGCTGAAGTCATTCGTGAAGGTGACAAAGTACAGAAAACCAGATCTAGCACTAGTGCTCATTGGGCCACATACATCGGAATGTATTAGCTCCAATAGCTCTGAGGCCCTTTCAGCAGTCTTGCTAAAGGGTACCTTTGTCATCTTGCCTCTTAAACAAGATGCGCATGTGTCATAAGATTGGATATCAAATGACCCTAGCACTTCACTAGAGTGAAGCCTAGCTATGCACTTCTAATTTATATGGCCAAGTCGACAATGCTAGATGTATATAGGATTAATTTCATTCTGTTTAATCCTTTTAGTATTTATGTTATAGATTGAACTTTCACATTTTAGATCAAGGATATATAAGCCATTTTCAAGAAATGTTGTTCCATAAATAATATTGCCACATTGCATAGAAATTCTACCATGTCCAATATTAAATACGAAACCAGAAATATCCAACAAAGAAACATAAATAATATTCCTGTGCATCGCAGGTTCAAAATAACAGTTTCTTAGTTCCAAAACAAGTCCACTAGGCATCTCTAAGAAATAATCTTCGATCTCCATGGCCTGAACTCGAGCACCATTTCCAACTTGAAGATCTACTTCTCCAGATCCTAGTAATCTCCTATTTCTTAGACCTTGCACATTTGAACAAATGTGAGATCCACATCCAGTGTCCAAGACCCAAGATGTAGAAATAGCTAGATTAATCTAAACAACATAAATACCTGAAGCAGCAGTTTTACCCTTCAGTTGCTCCCTTAGCTTTGGACATAAGCTCTTCCAATGCCTCTTCTCATGACACTGGCAGACATAGTCAGGAGAAGCAACCCTTGCTTTAGGTTGGGGCACCACCTTTTTGCCCTTAGCCTTGGCCTTTTGGGCCTTATCCTTGGCTTTAGATCTGGCCTTTCCTTTAGCAATAGGCGTATTGCCCTTGTTCACTAGCAAAACTTCAGGAGTCTTCTTAAGAGATTGCTCAGCAAGCTTGAGCATGCCATGTAGCTCAACAACCGATTTATCTAACCCTTGCATATGATAGTTCATGATAAACTGGTTGTAAGACTTAGGAAGTGACCCAAGAATAATGTCAGTTTCCAAGTCCTGTGAAACTGGTGAGCCGAGGTAGGAAAGTGTATCAATATACGCCTTCAACTTTAGCACATGAGTGCTAACAGAAGTCCCAGCTGCCATCACAGTCGTGCAAAGTGCCTTAGTTTTCAGTTAACGTTCCTGACGAGCGTGATCTTGGAACATCTTTTTAAGTTGATCCGTTATCTCATAAGCATGCTCGTCCATGAGCTGCTTCTGAAGATCAGAAGCCATGGTACCCAGCATGAGGCACGAGACATCTCGATCAACCCTCATATGCCGGTCATACTGCTCCACCATCGCCATGGTGACGCCTCGACCTGCGGGAGGGCCAGCTGGTAAAGGAGCATTCAGTACATACTCCTTGGACTCTTGTCTAAGAACTATTTGTAAGTTCCTAGACCAGTCCAGGAAGTTAGTCCCCGAAAGCTTCTCGTTTTCCAAGAGTGACCTAAGTGAGAGTGAGTTGTTGTTTGTTATAGCCATTTAAATTGCTTAAGTGAAATGGGATTATCTACATGGAAGAAATCATTGCTTAAGTTAGAAATAAAGGACTTTTAAGCCAATTCAAATTAATAATCTGATTTTAATTTGTTTGTTGGCGATGTTAATTGGCTGACTTGACCAAGATCCACAACTTATCAATGACTGGCCGAACTAGAGCTCGCTAACCAACCATTGATTCGTTTGGTAGGACAACCTATCCAATCCTTCCATGAAGGACTCTTGGTTTGATAGGCTTATTGACACTTTACCCATCTGTGCTTAGGGTCCACTCTGAGCTAATGCTACCCATGTTGAGTCAAACCATCATTTGTTGGTGTGCCCTAGTTCTTAGGGCATTGGATTCTTGTATTTTGTATTATACATTAAGAGTCATGTATGAATACATTATTTGTGCCACATTAATAAAGGCAATTAATCTATTTCATTTATATCTTGTGCTATAATATGAGTAGAGTATCCATTGATTGATAATCATAAAACCTATCCCAGGTCTGTTCTAATCGTGGGAACGAATAGAACCACAGACTTGTATATTCGATGATTGTATGGTAGTTCTTAACTAGCCATAGTACTTGTATAGTCAGTCATGAATATAGGTACATGTCATTGACATGGGACTGGATCGATCCGCACAAGAAAGCCACATGGTTGTCATGTCATAGGTCTTTCTTGAGTAGGTCTCTTTTGTCCTCAGACCAGATTTCATTATAATATCGATATGGAATCCGGTTCACTTTGACATATGCCTAACAGGTCTGTAAAAGGATGCTAAATACGGGTATGATTGGGTGGACCGGTGAACATGTTGATATTGATGATGAAGTGATGGAATTGCCACTCGGGTAACACTGAGAAGATATCATTGGCCACTTGATGAGTGGGACTGATAAGTGTATGGCCATACCCAAATAAGTTGGTTGCTTATTTGATTAATCAGTCAACTCAAGATCAAGAAATATAATAAACAACAGAAGAGGATGACAGACACCATGCCTCTTGTTTATTCATATCGATATCGTTAGGCAAAGGACACTATGAGATTACTACCGGGTGAGTGTCTTCTAAAGACTGCTGCATCTCTGTCTTAATTGGGGGCTGTAATGGTTTGCTAGAACCCACTTACTGTCTGTGGGCCTTGGGCCTACTGCCAACATAAAGACAGACCCATAGGATCGTGCACATAGATCAACTGAGCTGGAACTTATAGAAATTGTACATGTAATGTACATTGGAAGGAATGCGTTAATTAATTAGTTGACATTCGGTGTCAAGGTAATTAATTGACATTGGGTTGAATTTAATTTAATTAATAAGTTTACATAATGTAATTAATTAATTTATCAATTAATTGAATTACATAAAGTAAACAATTAATTAAATAATTTTCCTAAGTAGGAAAATTAAATACATGTATTGTATCAACTTAAGTGTGATTTAATTTTATTTAGGGGTAATTAAATTTAGCCAAATGGAATTAAATTACATAGTATATACTTTTTAATTAAAGTTTATTTATGTAATTATAATCCTAGTGGGCTTGGGTTTAATGAACCTAATTAGAACCCAATTTGACAAGGTGTCTATAAAAGGGCACACTTAAGGAATAAAAACCTAATTCAACTCTAATTAATTGCTGGAAATTTCAGCCACCAATAGCAGCCCCAAAACGGCCGAAAATCCCAGTATTAAACCTCCATTCCTTCGCGTCTTCGGCTAGCACCGGACTTTGGAGATCGTAGTTTCAAGAAACGATTCTGCAGCAGTCTCTAGAGAAGACGAATCCGGTGAGTTAATCTCTCTTGATTCTTATTTGATTTTATTCTAATCAATGGTAATTGGACACGATAGGTGGATTCTAGGAAATTTTAAACGGTGTATTTTCCGCTGCGCCATGTTATTTTTCCAATGACAAATCCCAACATCATTCACATGTTAACCATACCTAGTATCCTAACCCTCGACGGCCCACCGAATACTACAATGCACCCAGCTAGGGCATGGCGCACATTGCAGCATCAGTAGGAGGAAGAGGTGTGAATGTGGGAAGCACTTTTAAACCACTCAATATTTTAATTACGAGATTAAAATTAAGTGATACGGCTTAGCATGCATAAACGCAGGTAATAATTTGGTGATCCATACATCCATATTATATGACAAATGCAATAACATACTTAATTTAAAATAAATGAGATCCTATGGGCCTTTAATTACAACCTAATGAAAAACTAGATATCCTATCTAATTCTTCATGGGCCGGACTGCAATCCTTCTTGGGCTCCCACCATGGGCTTGCTCCATCTGGGCCTTTCTCCATACTTGATGTAATTACAACAATTTTGTAAAATAAAATCTATTAGAAAATTACATCAAAATAAAAAAATGGCACGTAGGCCATATTTCCCAAAATTAAATTACAACCGATAATAATTTAGGGCCTATAGAACTCAACATCACATTTCAAACAAAGTACCCGTCGTGCACATACATACCAATATGATGCATGATAATGACATTCCAAATTAGAAATATAAATGTTAAGCCGAGTTACTTAGGGTGAAATCGCCAATTTTAACAAATGTGACTAAGGCCCATAAAGGCCTAATGGATAACATCCATAAATGCAAACTTAGCAATTTTGCTCCCACTTGAATTTGGGTTGTCACAAATTTAAAATTTAGCTCTCCCAATTTTAACCAGTGTCACGGTTTATTGGGCCAATTTCACAAAGTCCATATTCAATTTAATATGCAAACAATTAAATTAAATATGCATGGCAACAAAATAAACAATTTAAATACAAATTAATTTTAAAAAAATTTAATTTAATTTGCATTAGGGCCCGAGATAAAAAAAAATACCCGTAAAATCCAACACCGGACCCGAATCTCACCCTGGCAGGGTAGCAGTGCTGCTGTGCGGCAGCCAGCTGCTGCATAAGATGGCATGACGGAATCACAAATTGCGATTCCATCTTGCCCAAACTCTTTTTATTTATTTATTAATCATTAAAATTCCAGCGAACAAATAAGAATAAATAATCAATAAAAAAATTTAGATTGAAAACCAATTGGGAAAAAAAATCAAAAACCCCAAACAATAATTCTAGGGTTCATCAAAAACCAAAACCAATTAAATAAGAACTCTAAAATCACAAACTTGAAACCCATTCTTTCTTCAATAATGCTTTCAAGAACCAATTCCAATCAATTTAATGGACAAAACCAAGGCTCTGATACCACTGTTGGGATTCGTCATTGGAAAAATAACGTGGCGCAGCGGAAGATACACCGTTTAAAATTTCCTAGAATCCACCTATTGTGTCCGATTACCATTGATTAGAATAAAACCAATTTGATTCAAGAGAGATTAACTCACCGGATTCGTCTCTTCTAGAGACTGCTGCAGAATCGTTTCTTGAAACTGCGATCTCCAAAGTCTGGTGCACGACCAACTATAGAGCGGGAACCGGTTCTAGCCGAAGACGCGAGAGAATGGAGGATTAATGCTCGGATTTTTAGCTGTTTTGGGGCTGCTCTTGGTGGCTGAAATTTCCAGCAATTAATTAGGGTTGAATTAGGGTTTTCTTCCTTAAGTGTGCCCTTATATAGACACATTGTCTAATTGGGTTTTAATTAGGTTAATTAAACCCAAGCCCACTAGAATTATAATTACATAAATAAAATTTAATTAAAAAGTATATACTATGTAATTTAATTCCATTTGGCTAAATTTAATTACCCCTAAATAAAATTAAATCACACTTAAGTAAATATAATACATGTATTTAATTTTCCTACTTAGGAAAACTATTTAATTCATTGTTTATTTTATGTAATTCAATTAATTGATAAATTAATTAATTACATTATGTAAACTTATTAATTAAATTAAATTCAACCTAATGTTAATTAATTACCTTGATACCGAATGTCAACTAATTAATTAACACATTCCTTCCAATGTACATTACATGTACAATTTCTATAAGTTCCGGCTCAGTTTATCTATGTGCACGATCCTATGGGTCTGTCTTTATGTTGGCAGTAGACCCAAGGCCCACGAACTGTAAGTAGGTTCTAGCAAACCATTATAGGCCCCAATTAAGATAGAGATGCAGCAGTCTTTAGAAGACACTCACCCGGTAGTAATCTCATAGTGTCCTTTGCCTAGCGATATTGATATGAATAAACAAGAGGCATGGTGTCTGTCATCCTCTTTTGTTGTTTATTATATTTCTTGATCTTGAGTTGACTGATTAATCAAATAAGCACCGACTTACTTGGGTATGGCCATACACTTATCAGTCCCACTCATCAAGTGGCCAGTGATATCATCTCGGTGTTACCCGAGTGGCAATTCCATCACTTCATCATCAATATCAATATGTTCACCTGTCCACCCAATCATACCCATATTTAGCATCCTTTTACAGACCTGTTAGGCATATGTCAAAGTGAACCAGATTCCATATTGATACTATAATGAAATCTGGTCTGAGGACAAAAGAGACCTACTCAAGAAAGACCCATGACGCGACAACCATGTGGCTTTCTTGTGCGGATCGATCTAGTCCCATGTCAACGACATGTACCTATATTCATGACTAACTTTACAAGTACTATGGCTAGTGAAGAACTGCCATACAATCATCGAATATACAAGTCTGTGGTTTTATTTGTTCCCACGATTAGAATAGACTTAGGATAGGTTTTATGATTATCAATCAATGGATACTCTACTTATATTATAGCATAAGATATAAATTAAATAGATTAATTGCCTTTATTAATGTGACACAAATAATGTATTCATACAATGAGTCTTAATGTATAATACTGTTGGGATTCGTCACGGGAAACCGACCGATAAAAGCGGAAATACGCGTCGATTTCCTCAAATCCGGCCCAGGAGCTTAAGATGTGGAAATCAAAAACTTAAAGCATAAAAAGAGGGTTTCAAAAACTCACCACAAAGTCTCTCTAAGAGACGGATGCAGACTGCAGAAATCAAGTGCAGATTTCCTCCACCGATGCGTACACGAACGGCTCTCGGACCGAAACCCGTGCCAGCGACTCGGATGACAAGAAGAGAGGGAGAGAGGGCTGCCCACAAGAGGAAATATGGCTGTCCAAATTTCTTTCCACAAGAAAAATCTATCTAGCCAAAGATAGAACCAAGTTTCTCTCAAGTGTGCATCCAATTTCTTTCCAAAAGAAAAAATGCATAAAAGTGGGCAAAATTCATACTTTAATAGAAAACCAATTTCTCTTAAAGCAAGAGTGATGGACGGCCAAAAGTGGAGTGAAGTTAATGGTGATTATCTCTAATGAAAGAAAAGGAGATGAGATGGAAGAGCAAAGTCCAACTTTGCTACCAATGAGTCAAACCAATGACTCACCATGGTGACTCACCACCATCACTCACCATCACCTTTTCTTCATCTTCATCCATAATACCAAAAAGTCAAGAATATGACTCACCAATACTCCAACAATTCGGCCAAAAAGAAGAAGAGAATGAAGATGTCATATTTGTTTACCAAAAAGTCATGCATGACTCACCATCTTCATCATTACTTTTTGTCCAACAAAATGACTCATTCTTATCATCCCTTTCCATGCAAATATTCGGCCAAACCATTCCAAGCCAAGTGGGAATATTCATTTTAAGTTTTTAAGCCCAATTTAATTCCTTTGATTTATTTAAATTCAAATGCAACTTTAATTGAACATGTATGTTTAGATATGATACCATGTAACATATTACATACATTTAAATTAAAATTCATTTGACCTATTAATTTAATCAATGGATTAAATTAGACACACATAAAATGACAAACATGTAAACCTATACATGTCATAATATTTCCACCTAGGAAATAATCCCATAAATTAATTCATTGAATTAATTATGAGAAGGCCAAAATAAATATTAATTATATCACTTTGATCAATCCAATTGATGCATATAATATAATTAATATGTCTCTCTCTCTTCAAACGTGTATACTCCAAGTACACACTTAATCCGACTAGTTAAAGTCCAGACGTTCAATGTGTACGACCCAATGGGCCCGTCTTTATGTTGGCAGTGGGCCAAGGCCCACAGACTGCAGGCGGACTCTAGCAAGCCACTGCAGCCCCCAATTAAGACGGAGTAAGCAGTCCAACTGAAAACGTAACCCTGTAGTTTGAACTTGTAAATCCCATGTCGCTGATATCGGTGTCCAACACAGAGGCATGGAAGTATCACCCTCCTTGTGTCTGGACCTTGACTTGATACCGAATGAACTGATGCTCACAAACAAGATCCAATCTTGTTTGGGTGCGGCCGCACACTTATCAGTAACATTCTTCAAGAGGCCGATGATATCGTCTCAGTGAATCACTGAGTGACATTCCCTTCTGCATATCCATAGTGCTGCCATGCTTACTGACATACCCGAACGTACCCGTACTTGGCACCCTTTTACAGGCCCGTTGGGCGTACACCAAAGTGTGCCACCTTACATGCAGCACCATCATATGGTCCGGTCGAAGGACTTATACAAGTACTACACGAGAATCATTTGTGATACTATACCATGCAGATTCCCGTTAAGTGGATCAATCCAGTACCATGCCCTTTTTACATGTACCCATTAACCTAGTTGACATTCCATGTTCTATGACCGGCAAGACACCGCCATACAACCAGGCTAACGATAGTCTTTGGTTCCATTCATTCCCATGATTGGAACAGACTACGGATGAATTTATGGCCATATCATTTTCCCTATCCACGGTCTTACTGCCAAGTGCCTCACACTTGACAACGTGGATATGGATATGTCCATTGGATACTCTATTTAAAATATAGCACAAGACATACAATAAATAGATTAATGCCTTTATCACCTTGACACAAATTGTATAATACATAAAGTTTACATTAATGTACCAAATGTATTATACAAACACAAGGACCAATGCCTCGGGACTAGGGCATTTCCAACAATCTCCCACTTGCACTAGTACCTACTAGGCATGGGTCTAATCCCTATAGATCCAGTATAACCTTCGTGCAGAGGCATAGCCAAGCATGTTGGTCAAAAGATCTGCGACATTGTCTTTAGTGTCCACTCTTTGTAATGAGATGTCACCCCCTCAGCGATTTCTCGCAATAGGTGAAACTCCCTGAGTTCGTGCTTCGTGTATATGTGTGACCGAGGCACATAGCTTGTGCAACAGCCCCGCATTGTCACAGAAGATATCAACTGGTTACTGGATAGTTGACACTACCCCCAGTTGTATGATAAACTTCATTATCCACACAGCTTTCCTAGCTGCTACACACGTTGCAATGTACTCAGTTCCTGTGATAGAAACCGCGATGGTCTATTACTTGGAGCCTCTCCAACAATAGCACAACCAATTAGCATGAACACATACCTATACTGCGACTTATATTCATCCTGGTCTATCTGGAAGCTTGCATCAGTGTACCTAGTAACTGACTGCTCTTCCTGACCTACATGGGCGACATTAGGTCTTGTACATAGCATGGAGTACATGATTGATCCCATGGCTGAAACGTATATAGGACCAATTCATGTTCTCCCTATCCTGCCTTGTCTTAGGACAATACTTCTTGCTAAGTTTCAGCTCATAACCCATTGGCAAGAAACCTTTCTTAGCCTGGTCCATGCTGAATCTTTTCAGAACGATGTCTATGTACTTGACCTGACTTAGGCCCAGAAGCCGATTGGATCTAACCCTGTAGATACTGATCCCTAGGATCGTCTCAGCTTCGCCTAAGTCCTTCATCGCGAAGCACTTACACAACCATTACAATTCCCTTGTAGTGTTGGTATGTCGCTTCCAATCAGAAGGATGCCATCCATATTTCATACCAGGAAAGTACTATGCTCCCACTAAACCTCTTATACACACCCTTAAAGGTATTGTCGGCCTATAGCTTATAGCGCCACATGCAACCTATTACCTTAGCACCAGGAGGTGAATCAACCAGGTTCCAAACCTGATTATCGTACATAGATTGCAACTCCACCACCATGGCAGACAGTGGGCTAACTATAGCCTACTAGTAGGTTTTGAGCTCCTCTTCGTCCATGACAAAAGGAGCGTAATCATTAGAAACAAAAACTGATGTTTTCCATGTTCCTGATGATCCCTACCAGACCTTTTAGGTCCTTGTGTGACCTGGGCTGGTGCTTCCCCTTTTGGAAGCTTCACCCTGGTCTCCGAGTTATCCTTTTTCAGGAGTTTCTGAGCTTTGAACTTCCCTGAGTTCAATATCGCTCCCACTGTCTTTCTTGGAAAGAAACCCCTTTTCAAGAAGGACCCCCTTTCGAGCCATGAACACCTTGTTCTCAGCGGGGTTGTAGAAGGATTACCCTTTGGTTTCCCTAGGGTAGCTCACAAACAGGCATTAGTCGGTTTTGGGTGCTAGTTTTGCTCACAGTCAATTTCTTGACTTATGCATAACAACCCCAAATCCGTAAGAAAGACACAATAGGCACCCTGCCCGTCCATTTTCCAAATGGGGTCTTTGCCAAAGCCTTAGTCGGAGTATAATTGAAAATGAGAGCCATTGTCTCAAGAGTGTATCCTTTACAACTTATAGGGAGAGAGGCATGACTCATCGTTTGAGCGGACCATGTCCAACAAGGTCCTATTCCTCTGTTCGGACACCCCATTCCATTGTGGTGTTCCTGGAGGAGTGAGCTGTGGAACTATTCCATGCTCTCTCAAAATGAGTCATACTATAGGCTTATATGCTCACCACCTCGGTCCAACCGAAAGGCTTGGATATTTCAGCCTAGTTCTGTACTTCGTTCCTTACTCCCTTGAACCTATCAAGGGTCTCAGACTTATATTACATAGGCATAGCCATTTCTGATGAAATCGTCTGTGAAGGATATGAAGTATAGATGTTCACCCTTAGTTGCTATGCTTGTCGGTCCATATACATCTCAATGCATTAGGTTCAATAAGCTAGCAACCCTTTTAGCCTTTTAGTCATTTTACCTTATAAACCAGACTCGCATATATCAAGTGACTCCATGTCAAATGATCCTAGGATTCAAGCAATGTGAAGCCTAGCTATGCGCTTCTTGTTTATGTGGCCTAAATGACAATGCCAAAGGTAAACCCGATTAAGTTCGTTAGGCTTAACCCTTTAAGTGTGTATAGTATAGACATGATTAGTTTCATTTAGATCCAGGATATAAAAGACATTATTTAATAGAGCTACTCCATAAAATAATTCTTTTCTAGATAAACCCTTTTTACTATTATCAATAGTAAATGTACATCCAGAAATATCCAAAACCGAAACAGAAATAATATTCCTGTACATAACAGGTACAAAATAACATTGTTTCAGCAGTAACAAAACTAATCTACTAGGCATCATAAGCTGGTCCCGCTGATCTTTATGGCAGCAACCCTTGCTCCATTTCTGACCTGCAAGTCCACTTGTCCCGATCCCAGTGATCTCCTGTTCTTAAGTCCCTGCACATTCAACAAATGTGAGAACCACATCTAGTATCCAATACATAAGATGTTGAAACAGAGGTTAATGTCTATGACATTTATACCTGATGAAGACATGCCCTGCGTCTTCCTTTTCTCTCCCAAAAGCTTGGGACACGATCTTTTCCAATGTCCAGCCTGCTTGCAACCGAAGCAGACATCCTTGGAACGGGCCTTGGGCTGGGCTTTAGCCTTTTTAGCCTTGGCTTCCTTAGCCTTGGCCTTGGCCTTTGCCTTGCCCTTGCCTTTAGCAAAAGGAGGTTTCCCCTTGTTAACCTCAAGTACCGGCGGATTCTTCTTGATCGACAGTTCAGCGAGTTCAAGCATCCAATGCAGCTCACTAACAGTACGGTCCATCCCTTGCTTGTAAAAGTTTAGGACGAATTGATCATAAGAATCCGGTAAAGAATCCAGGATTGTACTAACCGCCAGCCCCCGTGAGATAGGGTTCCGAGACGGGCTAAATTATCCAGATAACCCTTCATCTTGAGCACGTGTGTACTCACAGATGTCCCAGCTCCCATCTTACAGCTGCGGAATGCCTTGTGTATCAGGTACCTTTCCTGATAAGCTTGCTCATAAAACATCTCGTTAAGAGTTGTCATTATAGCAAAGGCCTGATGATCCAAGAACTGTTTTTGCAATTCAGGAACCATACTAGCCAACATCAGGCATGTCACATCCCGGTTATCTTTTACATGTGCCAGGTATTCCTCCAGCTGGGCAGCCGGTGGATTACTTCCCGTTGGCACATCCGGTACAGGCTTTTTGAGCACATACTCTTTAGACTCTTGTCTTAGAACTTTCCTTAAGTTCATAGACCAGTCCCAAAAGTTAGGGCCAGAAAGCTTGTCCCATTCCAAGAAAGATCGCAGTGATAAAGTATCATTCGTAGCCATTGGTTTCTACACAGAAAAAATTTACAAGAGTTAATAAAGGACTTAACTTGTTCTTCCCATATTATAATTAATAATGAATCGTGTTATTAATTAACTCGAGTTGTTGGGCTCATGGGCCGAGATCCATATTATATCAAGATATAGCCAGACGAGGGCCTGGAACAACTATACCCCAATTTTTAGGTAGGAACGCCGTCCAATCCCAACCTAGGGACTCTCGGTTTGATGGGTCTGTTGGCACTTACCCATCTGTGCTTAGGGCCAGGAACATCCTACTACCCACGCTAAGTCAAAACCTCCATCCAAGTGTTAGAGTAACCAATACTCCAACCCAATACAAAATGACGATACTCCAGTGCATCCAACGAGGGTTGGTCTACAGCTGGCCTATCCCCACTTCGAGTAGGTTATGAATGAGGGAAGCACTTTTAAGAGACTTAGTAATTACCTTTTGGTTATTAGATTCAATTAATAACGGCTTAGATGCATAGGCGGGTGAAATTGGGTTTGTACATACATTCTCACATGTAAATAAATAAAGCATAATTAAATAAAAATGAAATGCTATGGGCCAAAATTTACATCCTAATATAATTCTAGTAAACCTATACTAGAACGACATCAGGTGGGCTGCATCCTCATCCTTCTAGCACGCCAATCCAATCGGCTTCTTCTTCTTTACATAATTCCATCATAAACACATAAAATAAAATTACATAAAAGAAAAACGGCGCGTAGGCCGTATTTACCAAAAGAATATTACAACCCGAATAAATAAGGCCCAAAACATCCATTCATGCATTTAATCATACATACACGTATCCAATACATACAATTTATAAACATGTTAAATGCATGAATTAATCCCATTTCAAATATGTCCATAGCCATTATTTTGAAATCGCCAAATTTTGCCCGATCATGGTTCTAAACCCGTGCGGGCTTTGGGCCTCCAACCCAGGCAAAATTGCTCCCAATCCAATTGGGAAACCATGAATTCCAAAATTAGCCGTCCGGGTAATCGTGCCAAGAAAACCCGAACCAATTTCAATTAACCGTATTTATTTCCAAAATAAATATCGCATGAACGAAAAATAAATCCATTCATAAAACATGCGCATAAAATTTCCAAAATTAAACACGCACAATTTTAAAACAATTAAAATTTTAAAATCCCACGCGTATAAAAATTACCAAAATTTAAACACGCATATTTTTAAAATTTTAAATCCGGCCCGGCCCAAAAAATCCCGCCAAATCCAAAAACGGGCCCGGCCCGCTGCGCGGAGCAGCAGCGGCGCTGCTGCCCAGCAGCAGCCCCGCTGCCGCGCAGCGGCTGCTGCCCAGCAGCAGCCTGCTGCTGGCGTGCAGCAGCTGCTGCCCAGCAGCAGCTGCTGGCGCGCAGCAGCCCTGCTGCTGGCGTGCAGCAGCTGCTGCCCAGCAGCAGCCCAGCTGCTGCCGAGGCAGCAGCCAGCAGCAGCTGCTGCCTGTGGCGCCTAGCGCCGCAGGCAGCGGCTGCTGCCCCCGCTTCGACCCGAAACGGTCCGTGATTTTTCCGCATAAAAACAAGCAACATGAAATTAAATCACCAAGAAATAAAATCATGCATAGGAAATTAAATCTAGCATAAAACCAATATGCAAAATAAAATTTCCATAACAAAAACACAAAAAGGAAAATAAAACCTAGCATACACCATATGCAACATAATTTTCCATTTGCAAATTTCAACGGGCAAAATCACAAACCCGAAACCAAAAGAATCCCGTCCACAAAAATCTCCAATTTTAAAACACGGGATCCGCCAAGTTAAAGATTTCCACGGATCAAAAGCCTGCTCTGATACCACTGTTGGGATTCGTCACGGGAAACCGACCGATAAAAGCGGAAATACGCGTCGATTTCCTCAAATCCGGCCCAGGAGCTTAAGATGTGGAAATCAAAAACTTAAAGCATAAAAAGAGGGTTTCAAAAACTCACCACAAAGTCTCTCTAAGAGACGGATGCAGACTGCAGAAATCAAGTGCAGATTTCCTCCACCGATGCGTACACGAACGGCTCTCGGACCGAAACCCGTGCTAGCGACTCGGATGACAAGAAGAGAGGGAGAGAGGGCTGCCCACAAGAGGAAATATGGCTGTCCAAATTTCTTTCCACAAGAAAAATCTATCTAGCCAAAGATAGAACCAAGTTTCTCTCAAGTGTGCATCCAATTTCTTTCCAAAAGAAAAAATGCATAAAAGTGGGCAAAATTCATACTTTAATAGAAAACCAATTTCTCTTAAAGCAAGAGTGATGGACGGCCAAAAGTGGAGTGAAGTTAATGGTGATTATCTCTAATGAAAGAAAAGGAGATGAGATGGAAGAGCAAAGTCCAACTTTGCTA
Organism: Euphorbia tirucalli; assembly: GCA_039660915.1. NCBI lineage: Eukaryota > Viridiplantae > Streptophyta > Magnoliopsida > Malpighiales > Euphorbiaceae > Euphorbia > Euphorbia tirucalli. Next base: position 58,808,320 of record CM077641.1, read on the forward strand.
CCAATGAGTCAAACCAATGACTCACCATGGTGACTCACCACCATCACTCACCATCACCTTTTCTTCATCTTCATCCATAATACCAAAAAGTCAAGAATATGACTCACCAATACTCCAACAATTCGGCCAAAAAGAAGAAGAGAATGAAGATGTCATATTTGTTTACCAAAAAGTCATGCATGACTCACCATCTTCATCATTACTTTTTGTCCAACAAAATGACTCATTCTTATCATCCCTTTCCATGCAAATATTCGGCCAAACCATTCCAAGCCAAGTGGGAATATTCATTTTAAGTTTTTAAGCCCAATTTAATTCCTTTGATTTATTTAAATTCAAATGCAACTTTAATTGAACATGTATGTTTAGATATGATACCATGTAACATATTACATACATTTAAATTAAAATTCATTTGACCTATTAATTTAATCAATGGATTAAATTAGACACACATAAAATGACAAACATGTAAACCTATACATGTCATAATATTTCCACCTAGGAAATAATCCCATAAATTAATTCATTGAATTAATTATGAGAAGGCCAAAATAAATATTAATTATATCACTTTGATCAATCCAATTGATGCATATAATATAATTAATATGTCTCTCTCTCTTCAAACGTGTATACTCCAAGTACACACTTAATCCGACTAGTTAAAGTCCAGACGTTCAATGTGTACGACCCAATGGGCCCGTCTTTATGTTGGCAGTGGGCCAAGGCCCACAGACTGCAGGCGGACTCTAGCAAGCCACTGCAGCCCCCAATTAAGACGGAGTAAGCAGTCCAACTGAAAACGTAACCCTGTAGTTTGAACTTGTAAATCCCATGTCGCTGATATCGGTGTCCAACACAGAGGCATGGAAGTATCACCCTCCTTGTGTCTGGACCTTGACTTGATACCGAATGAACTGATGCTCACAAACAAGATCCAATCTTGTTTGGGTGCGGCCGCACACTTATCAGTAACATTCTTCAAGAGGCCGATGATATAGTCTCAGTGAATCACTGAGTGACATTCCCTTCTGCATATCCATAGTGCTGCCATGCTTACTGACATACCCGAACGTACCCGTACTTGGCACCCTTTTACAGGCCCGTTGGGCGTACACCAAAGTGTGCCACCTCACATGCAGCACCATCATATGGTCCGGTCGAAGGACTTATACAAGTACTACACGAGAATCATTTGTGATACTATACCATGCAGATTCCCGTTAAGTGGATCAATCCAGTACCATGCCCTTTTTACATGTACCCATTAACCTAGTTGACATTCCATGTTCTATGACCGGCAAGACACCGCCATACAACCAGGCTAACGATAGTCTTTGGTTCCATTCATTCCCATGATTGGAACAGACTACGGATGAATTTATGGCCATATCATTTTCCCTATCCACGGTCTTACTGCCAAGTGCCTCACACTTGACAACGTGGATATGGATATGTCCATTGGATACTCTATTTAAAATATAGCACAAGACATACAATAAATAGATTAATGCCTTTATCACCTTGACACAAATTGTATAATACATAAAGTTTACATTAATGTACCAAATGTATTATACAAACACAAGGACCAATGCCTCGGGACTAGGGCATTTCCAACAAATACAAAATACAAGAATCCAATTCCCTAAGAACTAGGGCACACCAACACAAGTAACACATGGCTTCCAGAGATGCAATCGGAGAAACCTCAATTTCGGACAGCTTCTTCACCAATGCCGCTCTATGCTCTTTTAAGGTTAACAACAAATGCCATAAACTGGCTTAGGCCAGAGTTTTCTTCAATTGTGAGATGACCAGATCTTCTTTCTCAACTTCCTTCTACGTCGACACACTACTCGATCCAGTCATTGGAGCCTTATTATCTTATTGTTGAGTTGCTGGTTAATAGACCCTACTACTTCTCGTCAAATTCTCAACAACCGCTAGCTTAACTAATTCATCACAGCCATATTCCTCATATTCACCTTCGAGTCAAGGTCATTCAAAGTCACTGGCTTTTCTTCTTTCTGCTCTGTTGGCTTCTCACATTTTGGTTCTGCTTCAGCTTCACTGGCTACCACAGACTGCACAGTGGGATTCACTTGCAGGACTTGAGCGAAAATAAAATTGGCCGACAACCCTGATTGCACCTTGTTAACTTGCTTCTCAAACATTGGCAATGGATTAGTTTTTATGCTGGGCTTTGTGAGTTCTTGCAATTTCCCTTCATCAATCAACTTCTGAATGGCATCCCTCAGTTTAAAGCAATTGTTAGTCTTGTGTCCCACTATGACATGATATGTGCAGAAGTTATCCTTATCTGCATCGGTCGGCTTCTCAAATGGCTTTAAAGAGTTCAACAGCCCACCGTTCCTACATATTGCAAAGATCTTTGCCAGAGATAAAGTCCAAGGAGATATGCCGTGACTTCCCAGATTTCTACCTTGGCTACCTTGTTGCTGAGACACAACGGCAACTTCTGCTTGCTTCACTTCTTAAAACTGCCCACTTTTACTTCCAGAACTGGAACTAGATCCACTGCCTGACCTGATCGCAGTCGTTAATTGGTACCTAGAACTGTACCTACAGCTTCTGCCACCTCTGTGGCTTACTACCTTCTCTTCCTCATCCCTTTCAATCTTCATAGCCATGCTATAAACCTCACTGAGCTCATTGAAGATATGGAACTTCATATTATTCTTGTAAACATCCCTACTACCATCGATCAACTTCTGGATCAGCTCATCTTTATCAGGGCAGTTCTTCAATATAATCATTTTATTCATCCACCTCTGATAGAACTCATCGAAGGATTCATTCGAATTCTACTTAATTCTTTCCAAGTCATACAGCTTCACTTGGATCTTAGTGTTGAAACTATAGTACTTGATGAAAACTGCTGACAAAGCTTCCCAATCTGACTGTATGTCCTTGGATAAAGAACTATACCAAGATAATGCTCCTCCTTCCAGTGTGATTGGAAAGAAATTGATCAGTTGTTGCTTTGTGGCACCTGCTATCACATGACTCGGGTATAAAGGTTCACATGAGCTACTGGTGAACCAATTCCTTTGTAGGAAGCAATTTTCAGCACTTGAAATCCAATAGGGAAAGTCTCAATGCCTTTGTTTATCATGGCATCTATATTCATACCCCTCTTAGAGTCCATACTGATACTGGCTCCTTTCTTCTACTCAATGGCTAATTCATCTAATTCTATGCACTTAGCCTTTAACTTTTTCTCTATTGCAGCCTTAATCTCTTGTAGCTTCTCCACACTAGCCGAGATATCAGCCCCAGACTGAGATGATTCAACCACTTTCTCCTTCCCGGGCCCATTGGTACCGACTTCACAACCTTCCCTCACAACAGCCCGCATTTCCTCTTTTAGGATATCACGAAAATCCTGGGATTTCAGGAAATCTTTTAGGACATCAACAAGATTTGGTGTCTGGTTCACCATCTCAACTTCCTAGCTGAATTCAGATTCACCTTCTGTCTCGACTGTTCTTTCTTCCTCAACTGCCCTCACAGACTGAGATCTTGTCCTACGTCGATCCAGCTTATGCAATGGACTATTTCTCTCTAGTCTTTGCCTAGTCCTTCTCCTTCACATACATACTGTTTCACATTACACGTGAAATATTAGGGATGATGAATGAATGAAATGATGACATGAGGAATGAAACCTTAGGGATGATCCATGATGAATGAATGAATGAAATGACAAAATAGGGAAAGTTGGACAAACAAAAAAATGAATAAGTGAATGTTGGTATGTATGTATTTTTAAGATGGAATGTCATGAATGTGTATGGAGCCGATCTTATACGAGCTTTTGTAACTGACGTATAGGGCTGGTCTTATAAGGTTTATGATTTGTGCATAGAGCTGATCTTATGCATGAGTTCGGATATGTATAGAGCTGGTCTTATACATATGCATGGATGTGTGCATAGAGCTGGTCTTACACATGCATGTGTGATTTATGCATAGAGCTGGTCTTATGCGTGCGTGTGTGATTTATGCATAAAGCTGGTCTTATGCATGGGTTTAGGTATGTATAGAGCTGGTCTTATACATGCATGGATGTGTGCATAGAGCTGGTCTTATGCTTGTGTGTGTGATGTGTATGGCACATGGGCAGAATTTTGGTGTTCGGGGAGCATCTTGGGCTTTTATGTTGTGAAGATGCAATGGCCGTGTGCTTGGCACATGGACAGAGTTTTGGTGCTTGGGAGCACCTTGGGTTTCTTGTGTAATGATATGAAATGACCATATGCTCGACACACGGACAGAGTTTCGGTGCTCGGGGAGCACCTCAGGCTTTTATGATGTGAAATGAACATGTGCTTGGCACACAGGTAGAATTTCGGCGCTCGGGGAGCACCTCAGGTTTTTGTGCCATGATGTGATGTGAACGTGTGCTTGGTATATGGGCAGAGTTTCAGCACTCGGGGAAAACCTAATTGGTTTGATGCATGAAATGAGGTACGAAATGATGTCTTGGGTGCACATGGAGCACTTTAATGGTTTAATGTATGAAGTGTGGTTTTTCGGCACTCGTGAAGCACCTAAACAATTGGATGTGTGAATTGATATTTTGGGTGCTCGTGGAGCACCTAAATGGTTTCCTACTTGGTAGGTGATATGGTGTGCATGATCCTTATGGAATTGTTCAAGGTCTACATGAATGTTTTATGCATGACATGCATTCCGTATGGCTGCAACGCAAATTGGTTAGTGCTTATGATATGCAAGTGATGTGCATGTATTAATATTTATTTATTTATTTATTTATTTATTATTATTATTATTATTATTATTATTTTTACACAATAAGGGGATGCATGGCTACAAAAGAAATGGTTAATATGAATATCACATGGGTGATTGATGTTTTCACACATGGAAAATGCAAGTGGTCGTACAAAAGATGTGAGTTAGTAACACAAAAATGCTTCATGTGTAGCATGTCATGTTCATGGAAAGTGTTGATGATGGTATGATATGAAGAAATGAGAAACACATAGCACATAGCATGCGAAGTGTATTCCTCCAACCTTATTCCTCCAATCGTGGTCAATTTTTGAGAAATTTCTAGCCGAGTCCTAGGAGGGGGGGTTCACTTCGATCCCCAACCGGGGATGATGAAGGCATGATTGTATCATTCATGCAATTTGTTTTGGTATCCTAAGGGAATCCAACTATGGTTGCCTACATGAGTTTGGTCCAAGCCAGGATAAAATCAAGGTCCCCATAGCAAGATATACTTCTCACTTCTCCCCACTCAAGGGTCCAAACGAAGGGGTACGTATGAGTCTATGGGTGGTGTTTCCTATCTGTGCCCCTAAGACTATAAGGAACAAAGGTGACACTTCAATGATTCACCGGGCTGAAAATTGGATACTCAACCTAATGCAAGTATGTCTAACTAAAATGCAAGATAAAATACCATGCAAGAATCATCCACCTTATTTTTATTAAACATTTTTTAGGGCTTGTCAAATTCTTTTAAGTTTTGAGAAAACTTTTGTAAGAAATCCCCAGAAGAGTCGCCACTGTGAGAGGACGACGTTTTCTCTCGGAAGGGAGCCTCGATATCGGGCAACCCTCCCTCGCGAGGGGTTTTTTTATCGCTGAAATTTGGTTTTTGAAAATTCGTCATTTATTTCGTAAAAGAATGGAGACCTAAGTCTCAATGGAAAATGTAAGAGTCACCACCCGACTCAGCTCAACCGGGAAATTACAGCACAGCTAAACCAGATGAGGGCCGCTACACTTTCCAGATATCTAGGTCCGGACAAGTCCCTTATTTCATGTCTAATCAAAATAAATTTGGCCAATGTTGATTGATAGCATTTTATATTTCTAAGGTTGATTTCCATTGATTTAATCATGTGGCATACATATGGATAAACAACAATGAATAAACTAATTATTTACAACCCAATCGAATCACAACAAACTATCCTAGGGGATACATTTGTATAATTTGAGGATTGGGATACAATCGCCTATAATACATGAGTATCTAATGAAATCAAAATCAAAATTAAAATAAAAATAAATTCAAATCCTCCAAAACAAAGGTTAGTACGAATATATGCAACAAGTTGGACTCAAATAGATAGAACAGGGAAATGAGAGATTTGGGGACATGCATTTAGGGGATAGTTGGGCAAACTCGGCTAGTTCACCTGGCTAGACTTGGAAAACGATTTTGAAATCTTCTTGTATTTTGTTTTATGAGAAAATTCATTTTTGAAAAAATTTTCTTTTTCCGGTTTATTTCCATTTAGCATGTAAGTGTGAGTCAGTTTTCAGGAGATTTGGATCTCCGTTGTTGTTCTATACTAATTACGATAACTTCAAAAATTAAATCTAAGGTTGTGAATGCATGAAATAAATTTATTTTTGATGATTTTTTTACTTTTATGCATTTTTATAATTTTTCAATTTTTTTGAATTTTTCTAGATTTTTTGTGATTTTCTGCTGCTGGCCAGAAACTACAGCTGTGCGGTTGTAACTATAGTCGTACGGCTGTAATTATAGTCGTATGATTGTAACTCGCTTCTGATAAAAAAATTACCGAAATTATTTTAAGTGACAAAGATTATAGTCGTGGAAACCATCTACAATCGTACGGCTATAGTTACAGTCGTGCGACTATAATTACATCCGTACGGCTGTTCATCCTGTTTAGAAACAGCAGACTCGCGTTTTTGGTTTTAAATAATTTTATGCATGAAAATGGACCAAAACACTCAGAAAATGAAGCAAAACACTAGTTTAAGGTATATTTACCCATGTAGCATAGATCCACTGTCGATTTGACCAAAGAAAACACTTTGAATGGGCTCCAGATTGCTTCTCCTCCTTAGAATGTTAGGGTGCAAAAATAAGCCGAAAAATTGATTATAGTGAAAGTAACCATCGACCTGATTGGTCCCACTTCCACCTCGGCTTGAATGTTCCAATCATGTCCTTTTTTATTCATCGTAAGCCCTGATCACTGTTGAGGACTTCTTCAAGGCGTCTTCACTCAAGCCCAGATATGGTAGCATTTTCGACGGGCATATATTCAGAGCCGACCCATCATCCACCATAACATATGGCATGACCCTATCCATTATTTTTGTTTTGACATACAGAGCTATGTTGTGAGCTCTTCCCCTATTTGGTAGATCTTTCTCCGAGAACACAATGTTAGGGGATCCAGAATGAACCTTGTCCTACAAGCAACATATGGCTTCTGAAGATGCAATCGTAGAAACCTCAATTTCGGACAGCTTCTTCACCAATGCCGCTCTATGATCTTTTGAGGTTAACAAAAAATGCCATAAACTGGCTTAGGCCGGAGTTTTCTTCAATTGTGAGATGACCAGATCTTCTTTCTCAACTTCCTTCTGCGTCGACACGCTACTCGATCCAGTCATTGGAGCCTTATTATCTTTTTGCTGAGTTGCTGGTTGATAGACCCTACTGCTTCTCAGGGATTCTCGGTTTCTCAATAACCGGTAGCTTAACTGATTCATCATAACCATATTCCTCATATTTGCCTTTGATCAAGGTCATTCAAACTCACTGGCTTTACTTCTTTCTGCTCTGCCGACTTCTCACATTCTGGTTCTGCTTCGGCTTCACTGGCTCCCACAGACTGCACAGTGGGATTCACTTGCAGGACTTGAGCAAAAATAAAATTGGCCGACAACCCTGATTGCGCCATGTTAACTTGCTTCTCAAACGTTGGCAATGGATTAGTTTTTGTGTAGGGCTTTGCCAGCTCTTGCAATTTCCCTTCATCAATCAACTTCTGAATGGCTCCCTCAGTTTAAAGCAATTGTTAGTCTTGTGTCCCACTATGACATGATATGTGCAGAAGTTGTCCTTATCTGCATTGGTCGGCTTCTCAAATGGCTTCAAAGCGTTCAACAGCCCACCGTTCCTGCATTTTGCGAAGATCTTGGCCAGAGAAAAATTCTAAGGAGATATGCCTTGACTTCCTAGATTTCTGCCTTGGCTACCTTGTTGCTGAGACATAACGGCAACTTCGGCTTGCTTCACTTCTAAAAACTGACCACTTTTACTTATGGAACTGGAACTAGATCCATTGCCTGACCCTATCACAGTCGTTGATCGGTACCTAGAACTGTACCCAGAGCTTCTACCACCTTTTTGGGTTACTGCCTTCTCTTCCTCGTCCCTTTCAATCTTCATAGCCATGCTATAAACCTCACTAAGCACATTGAAGATATGGAACTTCATATTATACTTGTAAACATCCCTACTGCCATCGATCAACTTCTGGATCAGCTCGTCTTCATCGGGGTGGTTCTTCAATAGAATCATTTTATTCATCCACCTCTGATAGTACTCATCGAAGGATTCGTTCGGTTTCTGCTTAATTCTTTCCAAGCCATACAGCTTCACTTGGATCTTAGTGTTGGAACTATAGTACTTGATGAAAGCTGCTGACAAAGTTTCCCAATCTAACTGCATGTCCTCAGATAAAGAACTATACCAAGATAACACTCCTCCTTCCATTATGGTTGGAAAGAAATTGATCAGTTGTTGCTATGTGGCACTTGCTTTCAGCATGACTCGGGCATAAAGTTTCACATGAGCTACTGGTGAACCAATTCCTTTGTAGGAAGCAATTTTCAGCACTTGAAATCCAACAGGGAAAGTCTCAATGCCTTTGTTTATCATCGCATCTATATTCACACCCCTCTTAAAGTCCATACTGATACTGGCCCCTTTCTTTAACTCAGTGGCTAATTCATCTAATTCTATGCACTTAGCCTTTAACTTTTTCTCCATTGCAGCCTCAATGTCTTGTAGTTTCTCCATACTAGCCGAGATATCAGCCCTAAACTGAGATGATTCAACCGTTTTCTCCTTCCTGGGCCCATTGGTACCGACTCACCACCATTCCTCACAACATACCGCATATCCTCTTTTAGGATATCACGAAAATCATGGGATTTCAGGAAATCTTTCAAGACATCAGTAAGATTTGGTGTCTGGTTCGCCATCTCAACTTCCTCGCCGGATTCAGATTCACATTCTATCTCAATTGTTCTTTCTTTCACAACCGCCCCCACAGGCTGAGATCTTGTCCTACGTCGATCCAGCTTATGCAATGGACTATTGTGAGCGAACGACATTTTTCAAGCGTCTTCGAACTCTCTCGGAAGGGAGCCTCGAGATCGGGCAACCCTCCCTCGCGTGGGGCTTTTGGGATGGAAATTCGTTTTTGGAAAAAATAAATTAATTCATAAAAGAACCGAGACTTAAGTCTCGATAGAGTGTGTAGGAGTCGCCACCCGGCTCAGCTCAACCGGGAGATTACAATGTAGCTGAACCGAATGAAGGCCGCTACACTTTCCAGAGATCTAGGTCCAGACAAGTCCCTTATTTCATGTCTAATCAAAATAAAATTGGCGAAGGTATTTTAAATTTCTAAAGTTCATTTTTATTAAATTAAAGCACACAGCTTACACACAAATCAAAATAAAGTAAAAAGCAGGGAATAAATAAATTATTACAACCCAATTGAATAAAAATAAAAAATCTCAACCTCACTTTACAAGCGCCTAAAATACACGATGATCTAAGAATTTACAATCACCTAAAATACACGGATTAATCTATTAATTACATCCAAAATGAAAAATAAAAATAAACTAAAAGCTGCAAAACAGACGGTTAGCACAATTTATAGCACACCACAAATAGGACTCAAGTAAGACAAAATGAGATTTTAAGGAGTTCGGGGGCATGCAATTGGGGATAACCGGGTCGGCTCGGCTAGCCGGCACGATTAAACCTGGAAAACAATTTTGAAATATCCCTGTATTTTTGTTTTGTGAGAAAATCATTTTGAAAACATTTTCTTTTCTGGTTTACTTTAATTTAACATGTGAGGTGGGTCGGTTTTCGGGAGATTTGGGTCTCTGTCATTGCGTTGTTCTAAATGCAATAACATCAAAAATTAAATCTAAGGCTGTGAATGTACATGACAAAATTCATTTTTGGTGATTTTCTGATTTTTCTGAATTTTTATGATCTTTGAAAATTTTTAAGGATTTTTCCTGATATTCTGCTCCTGGACGAAAATTACAGTCGCCCGACTGTAATTACAGCCGTGGGACTATAACTACAGTCGTGCGACTGTAGTTCATCCAAATGCAGAAAAATCGCCAAATTATCAAATGAGAAGAGAAAGCGGGGAAATTTAAGAGCAATCTTATGACTGTTGTTTGAATCATACGACTGTAATTACAGTCGTACCACTGTTCTTAACCATAAGAATAGTCGCACGACTATTCTTATTTTCTAGCAATAGCAAGTCAAAAATATGAGTTTTATGTATGAAATCACACCAAAACACCAAGAAAAAGCAGTAAAATGAAAGTTTTAGGTGTAATTACCTTTGCAGCGCTGATCCACTATAGGTTTGACTGCTGGAAACACCTCAATTGGCTCCAAATTGCTTCTTTTTCCTTGTGTGTGAAGGCTCCAAAAGTTGTCCAAAATTCTCTAAAATGTCACAGATTTTAGTGGATTTGAGGTATGAAATTGATTTAATTTAGTGTGTTAAGTTGTTAACCTATGATTTCTATCAAGTTTTAAACTTATCACACCAGAATTAAAAGCAAAAGAGGGGAAAAAGATGATGCTTGTTGGTTTTTTTTTCTTCTTTTCCTCTCCTTTTTCCTTCTATTCTCTCCAATTCTTTCTCCCAATTTTTGTCCAAAATCCAAGAGTCAAAAGCCCCCCTATTCCTTCTCTTTCTCCCTTTTATCTCCCTTTTCTTCTGCTGCAAATTCGGGCATTAATTGCCCTTCAAATCACCCTCATTTTTTTATTTTTAAGGTATGGGCTTCTGCTACCTACTCTGCATATTTTTCAATTACACTCGCATGACTATAAATACATTCGTACGACTGTAACTACAGTCGTGTGACACCAATTTCTTTCTTTTTTTTAAGTCTAGAAAATTGCAGGGCTTACAGCTGCCCCTCACGTGATCAAATTCGACACACGACTCCAGGTCTAAAATACCTAAGGTGATGAATTTGAGAGCATGGATTGAAGCATCGTAGATGCAAGAAAGAAACATGCACTGACTTGTTGAAGTCTTATTGTCGTGATGATGCACTGAGTTGATTGGATGGAATAAGCCGATACCGGGTCTAGGTTACCCGAGGCGAAGCCAATCTGGGCCGATACCGGATTTACATATATCCGAGGCGGATCTGCTGAGATGATGGATCTGACATAAGCCAATACCGAGTCTAGGTTACCCGAGGCAAGGTTGGTGATGAAATAAGCTGATACCGAGTCTAGGTTACCCGAGGCGAGGTTGGTGAGATAAGCCAATACGGGGTCTAGGTTACCCGAGGTGAGGCTGGTGATGAAATAAGCTGATACCGGGTCTAGGTTACCTGAGGCGAGGTTGGTGAGATAAGCCGATACTGGGTCTAGGTTACCCGAGGCGAGGTTGGTTAGATAAGCCGATACCGGGTCTAGGTTACCCGAGGCGAGGTTGGTTAGATAAGCTGATACCGGGTCTAGGTTACCCAAGGCGAGATTGTTGGGGATGTTGAATGAAACCGATCTGGGCCGATACCGGGTCTATGTTACCCGATGTGAGCGGACGACACGTTTTCGAAGGGACGCAAGACTCCTTTTCGGAAGGGGCGCCACGATCTCGGGCGGGCCTCTCCCTCGCGTGGGGTTTTTATGAATGGAAAATTGAGTTTTGGAAAATAAATGGAATCAATTCTTAAAAGAACTGAGACCTAAGTCTCGATGAATATTATAGAGTCGCCACCCGGCTCAGCTCAACCGGGAAATTTATAATGTAGCTGAACCAGATAAACTGCCGCTACACTATCCAGAGATTTGGGTCCGGACAAGTCCCTTATTTCATGTCTAATTAAAATAAATATTGGTCAATGTTCAAAGATGGTATTTCAAATTCTAAAGTCAATTTTATTGAAATAAAAAGACATACAGCGCACATACATGTTAAATAAAATAGTAAAGAATAAATTATTACAACCCAATTGAATAAAAGATAAAAACTCTCAGCTCACTTTTACAAGCGCCTAGAATACACAAGAATCTAGAAAAATACAATCACCTAGGATACACGATTTAATCTATTAAATTATATTCAAAATAAAAATAAAAGAAATTAAAACCTGCAAAACAGAGGGTTAGCACAATTTATAACACGCCACAAATAGGACTCAAACATGACAAAATTGGGAAACCAAGAATTGGGGGCATGCATTTAGGGGATAACCGGGTTGGCTCGGCTAGCCGGCCCGGTTAGACCTGGAAAACATTTTGAAACATCCCTGTATTTTGTTTTTTGTGGGAAAATCATTTTGAAAACAATTTTTCCGGTTTACATACATTTTTTACAAGTGAGGTGGGTCGGTTTTCGGGAGAATCGGGTCTCCGTCGTTGAATTGTTCTGAATGCAATTTTACTGAAAATTGAATCTACGGTCGTGAATGCACACAACAAAATTCATTTTGATGATTTTTGGGGTTTTCTGAATTTTTTGGGATTTTTGGAAATTTTTGAGGATAAAAACAGAAATTCAGATTCTGGAAATACGTTAGAGTGGTGCGACTGTAACTACAGTCGTACGACTGTAAATTACAGTCGTTCGACTGTAAGCTGTCCAACATCAAAATTTCACCAAAATCTTATTTGAAGAAAACTGGAAAGAAAATCACCTGGAAATCAAGAACACTCGTACGACAGTAACTACAGTTGTACGATGGTTCATCAAACTCAAGAATAGTCACACGACTGTTCTTGATTTTCAGAACAGACGCGTAGAAAAATGGATAGAAATGTAGAAAAAGCACACCAATCACCCAGAAAGCTTGTAAAAGAGGGGGGAAAAGGAGTGTTAACCTCTTTGGCGTGCGTCCACCATAGGATTGACCCCTGGCGTCACTCCAATGCACTAAAATCCGGACTTATCTCCTTGAGTTATGGTTTGAGAGTTTTTGGATTCAAAATCTCCAAATGCAAGGGTTTCTTGAAGATCAGTTCTTTCTTTCTTTGTTTCTCTTCCTTTTCTTTCTCCCTCTTTTCTTTTCCTTTTCCTTTTTCGTCTGTCTTTGTTTTTTCCTCCTCTTTTCCTTTTGTTTTTTCAGCTTTTGAGGTATGGGTTGGCTCACCTGTCATGATCCACAGTCGTACGACTGTACTTTTTTTTTTTGAAAGTAAAATTCCTACGCTTACAGCTGCCCCTCGCGTGATCAAATTCACCACCCGATCTTAGTCTGGGATAGTTGCTGTGAATTTGAGAAATGCGACTCAAAGCGCCGTAGACACAGGAAAGAACCTGTAGTTGAAATAAGATGATATCGGTTCTAGGTTACCCGAGGTGATGCTGTGGAGGAAATAAGCTGATATCGGGTCTAGGTTACCCGAGGCAAAGCTGAGGAAGAAATAAGCCGATATCGGGTCTAGGTTACCTGAGGCAAAGCTGAGGAAGAAATAAGCCAATATCGGGTCTAGGTTACCCGAGGCAAAGCTGAAGAATAAATAAGTCGATATCGGGTCTAGGTTACCCGAGGCAAAGTTGAAGAATAAATAAGCTGATATCGGGTATAGGTTACCCCAGGCAAAGCTGATGAAGAAATAACCCGATATCGGGTCTAGGTTACCCGAGGCAAGAAAAGATGGAATGCGGTTAAGCCGATATCAAGTCTATGTTACCCGAGGCAAAGGAAGGTGGATTATGGATTGGTCGATACCGGGTATACATTACCCGAGGCGAAGGAAGGTGGAATGCGGTTAAGCCGATACCGGGTCTATATTACCCGAGGCAGAGGAAGATGGAATGATGGATTGGCCGATACCGGGTCTATGTTACCCGAGGCAAAGGAAGATGAAATTTTGACGATTTGAAATCTTATTGGAATTGGATGGGCTTGAGATAATGAGAGGTTCAAGGATTTGAAATCATGCTTGAACGAAGAAAGGGGTTCAAGGATTTGCAACCATGCTTAAATGTAATAAAGTTCAAGGGTGCGAAATCTGGCTTGAATGAAGAAGATGGTTCAAGGATTTGGAACCATGCTTGAACGTAATGAAGTTCAAGGGTGCAAAATCTGGCTTGAATGAAGAAGATGGTTCAAGGATTTGCAACCATGCTTGAATGTAATGAAGTTCAAGGGTTTGAAATCTGGCTTGACTGAAGAAGATGGTTCAAGGATTTGCAACCATGCTTGAATGCAATGGAGTTCAAGGGTTTGAAATCTAGCTTGAATGGAGAAGAGGTTCAAGGATTTAAAACCATGCTTGAGTGTACTGGAGTTCAAGGGTTCGAAATCTGGCTTGAATGGAAAAAGGGGTTCAAGGATTTGCAACCATGATTGAACGTACTGGAGTTCAAGGGCTTAAAATCTGGCTTGAATGAAGAAAAGGGTTCAAGGATTTGTAACCATGCTTGAACGTACTGGAGTTCAAGGGCTTAAAATCTGGCTTGAATGAAGAAAAGGGTTTAAGGATTTGCAACCATGCTTGAACATACTAGAGATCAAGGGCTCAAAATCTGGCTTGAATGAAATGAGGAGATAGGTTTAGGAATGATAATTTTGATGTTGGCTCGAGGATGAGTATTTATCCCTTGATCGATAATTTTGGAAACAAAAATTTTTGCCCCTTCGATCAAGGGTAAATAAGGCTTGATTGCTCTGCCCCTTGGAAACTTGATTGTTCTGCCCCGACATTGTGCTATCTCTGCTTTGAGAGTGAACCTGGTTCAGAGAGACCTGATGATAGCAGTGGGTACCTGCACTTGGATTGGTTGTGATGCATATGCATATGAATTGTGCGTGTTTACTTTAAACGTATGCATGTATGTACGGATGCATGTATAGTTCTAAATATATGTATGCATGCAACATATGGTTGATGCTTTGTTCTTGGTATCTGTGTGGGCCCGGAGACGGAATTCACAACTTGTGACTGGCCCCGATGGTAACCCAGGTGACCTAGTCCGATTGTTCCAGCGTGTCTTCTGACCGACTGACTACTACACTGATCTAGGTGTTGGAGGAGTTCGCTATCTTGAGTGACTTTCCACTTTACCCTCTGCATATTCTGAAGCATTGTCAAGCTCAGTGGATCAGGGTAATAGGCCGTGCTGGCGGATGGTCCGTTTGGTTGAGTAAGAAGATGAGAGTGAGACTTTGCATTTCTATACCGCATAACAGGAGTTTCTACAATATTGTCACGGGCTTGAATGCAATGTCCTACTGATGGACATTTGTATGTAATGGCATGGTGTATGCAAGATGAACATCTGATCGAAAATCCAAACATACACAATATTGCAATGATGACATCGGAATGAGTATAATAGGGAATGTGACATTGACTCTGACTTTGTATATCATCCCTCTCCTGTTGCCGACACGTCCTTTCAGTTTTTCGTGTCAACAAAATTTATTTATTTATTTATTTTATTTTTTGAGAAAGATTCTATGATGGGCATTTTGTCTGCATTGATCCCTTTCGCGATGGTTTGTCTTAGGACGGGAAAGATAGATCTTGATATGTTCATTGCGACTCACGAAGATACTGCTGTCGATGATACCCAGTGGTTCGGATTTTTACTTGCCCCTGGTATTATAGGCTTGTGTTTGGGGAGTATTATGGGTTTGTTTTTGGGGAGTGAAGCACTTCCACAGACAAGGTTTGCTGCGCAATGTAGGCTGTAAATGAACATTGACATGCAATGACACAACAAATGCATATTGAACACCAAAGTTGAATACGAAACATTCATGACATAATGAATATGGATGCATTAGGGAAATCTAAAATGTGGCTCTGGTTTTAATTGATGCCCCTTCAAATTACCAATATGCCCTTTTGGTTTTACACATTGGATTTTTTTTTTAAGGAATGAATGCCCGATCACTGGGTAGAGTTGCCATTTTGGATGGACAACCTGAGATGAATTCAATTAGCCGCTGGATTCTTTTGCGGTCTGATGTCGTATTCATGTTTCTAATTCACCCCAGATTCCAGTTCAGGCATGGTTCTCGAAGACCGAATCCTTGAAATGGTTGGTAAATGCAACTTTCCCTTTAAATATGATCACAATAGACTTTGCGAGCTTTCTTATTGATGGTATCATCCCCTTCATGATTGTTGAAAGCTTTGTAAAACCAAGTTGCTCCAACACAGTTGGTGAAGTTCAAAAATGCATAACCAAAATTTCCTCCAGTCTTGAAATCCATAGGCAAATAGAGGATATCATAAGCAGACTTCCCTTTGGACTTATTCTTATTTTCCTCCAGACAATGCTTGTCCAGAATTTTGCAGCAGATTATGCCTTTGAAACTGGTTTGGTAGATTTCTTATCATCAAGCTTGTTTTTCTGCCAAGATTAACTTCAATCTTTTTTTATTCAGCTTGGTCTCTTTAATAGTCAATTTCTTGGGCAACCACTGTTGTTCCTTTTCACCTGCAGAAACTATTTTCTTCTCACTCTGGAATCTTAGAGCTATATATTTCATTTTCCCCCTTTTTTCAGCATTGTTGAACTCATTTGAAGCAGACTTATATCCAAACCTCTTTCTGCTCTATCACCCTTCTGGTGATGAGATGATGCAGAAAAATGTGATATGGAGCAGCATTGGGGTTCAACTTCTTATTAGAAGCCATTGAAGGTAGGAAATATGGAATCACAGAATCGGTTCAAGTTCCAGAGAGAAGATGGAAGATAGAAGATGAAAGTGAAGGAAAGACAATAAAGGAAAGACAAAGGTGTTGAAGGCAAATGGAGAAGACAGAGAGGAGAATGAAAAGGGAACTGCTTTGGGTCAAGACACTGATCTTCTCTGTCACCGCGCGAAGTTAACTCTTCAGAACAGGCAAAAACGTACTTATCTCCATTGTCTCAACTCATTGACCCCGGCATTTCATACAATAGGTGGGCCACCCCCAGATTCAGCAGGCACTCAACAGAGTTTAACTTTATGATTGAAGAGAGTGCAACTTTAGACCAGGAGCAGAAATTTGACTGTAAGAGAGAGCTGAGGTCTTCCATCGGTGCTTTTTTTTTTTTTTGAAGAAGTTAAATCCAAACCACAGCCATCTATTGATTTTCCTGCTGCATTCAGATCCATATATGTCATGCGTGTTTGATATGTATTTTTGGATGAACAATGCATGTGTAATGTCATATGCACATGAATGCCACACAAACAAGACTACATATGCACTAAAACCAGTGTCTGCTTTAGAGTTTTACAGCATGGTGGGTGGCGAAGGTCATTTGGATTTTTTAGGGCTTAGTGCTTTTGATGAGTTTTTTTTTTTTTTTTGGCTGCAAGGTTATAGTGTGGGATGCTTTCTTGGGCATGAATAAGGCTCAAAAATTCATTTTGGGGGTCGGCTCTGAAATTTGGAAATGGTCCCTGGTTTGGAATGATTTGGATGTATTGTGGGCTGCTCAAGTTGAAACTTTTAGGGCAAGACCAACAGTGTTTTGGATCGTGGTTTGTAGGGATCACTGATCTATGTTGGTAATTGATTCAATGGAAATGGTGCCATCACGTTATTTGCTTGGCAGACTTTTCTCTCTCTCTCTTTTTCTTTTTTTTTTTTTTTTTTTTTTTAAGAAAGGGGCTTAATCGAAGTCAGGTTCACTTTTAAATTCCCTGTAAGACTCAGATTGATGTCATGCATCTTAATATTACGCGTGATGGACATGTCGTTTCAGATGATCAAATGCATGTTTAATGCCATATACATGTAATCACCACATAAGTAAGAAAATAACAAAATGCATTGCATTCAAAATGAGTTCAATACACTTTACAAACAAAATGAGTTCCCTACGGGAAGGAGCCTCTAAAGGTATTGATCTCATGGCACCCGACTATTCCTTATCCGGTCACTACCCCACTCTCATCAGATCAGGCTTTGGAGCTCTTCATCATATTCCTCTCCCCGGGAGGTTTGAGGAATTTCCTTGCCAGTCTCCCTGGTTGTCTCCGGTTGCTCATTAGTAGCGGATGGCACCTTTAATCTTCCCTCATTAACTAACTTCTGGATCTCCTTCCTTAAAACATAGTAGGCATTGGTTGACCTGTTGCTACATGATAGGTGCAGAAGTTGTTCTTTTGATCCGGTGCCGGCTCCACATACGGCTTGACACTCTACAGTAGCCCCTCTTTTCTACATTTGGCAAATAATCGGCTCAGTGAGAAAGGCCATGGGGATATGCCCTTTCCGTCACCCTTGGGAAGTGGACTCCTGGTTGGTCGTGGACCAAGGTCAGTGTTGGCTTTAAGGGGGGCCTTTGATTCTTCTTCACTGGTCAGCCCTCTTATTACTCCCTCAAGCTCAATAACATTTAGAGTGATACGTGTAGAGCTTGTCTTACATGGGGAGGAAGCGTGCAGAGCTTGTCTTGCATAGAAAGATATTTGGAATTTGGGTGTGCGGGACATAAGGATAGGGTTTCTAATGATTACAGAAGACCTAAGGGGCTCGATGGAATTTCTAGCGTTTTTGGAATACTTAAATGACCCAGTGCATGTTGTAAAGTCTTTGGTGCTTGTGGAGTGCTTGAATGTTGTGGAGTGATTGAATGTTTGATGGATGAATGAGACGTGCATCGTGAGATAATGAGGATGATCCCTTGTTTTTATTATTATTTATTTTTTTTTTTGGACATTCCAAGAACACCCAATGCTATGCAAAAATGTTACGTGTGGACCGCCACATAGATAGAAGTTCGGCACTTTTGGGGCACCTAATGAATTTCGTGAAATGGTCTCGTGTGTACCGACACACGGACGGAGTTCGATGCTTTGTAAGTCTATAAGATGATATGAAATGGTCACATGGGACTGGCCAATGGATAGAGTTTTGATGCTTTTGAGCATATGATATGAAATGATGTTATAAGAGAGTCATGTGCCGTAGGAGACACAAACAGAAGCTCGGTGTTCGGATTGTTGGAAATGCCCTAGTCCCAAGGCATTGGTCCTTGTATTTGTACAATACATTTATTGGATTTATGTGTTGTACTCATTTGCATCATTAATAAAGGCATCAATTCACTTATTATATCTATCTTGTGCAATATATTAAATGAAGTATCCAATGGACATGTCTATATCCATGACGACTAGTGTCATGCACTTAGCAGTAAGACCATGGATAAGGTTAACGATATGACCATAAATACATCCATAGTCTGTTCCAATCATGGGAATGAATGGAACAACAGACTATCATTAACCTGGTTGTATGGCGGTGTCTTACCGGTCATTGGACATGGAATGTCAATCAAGTTAATGGGTACATGCTTGGAAGCATGGTACTGGATAGATCCGCTAAACGAGTAATCCACATGGTATGGTATCACAATGGATTCTCGTGTAGTACTTGTATGGATCCTTTGACTTGACCATATGATGGTGTTACATGCGAAGTCGCATACCTAGGGGTACGCCTAAAGGGCCTGTAATAGGGTGCCAAGTATGGGTGCTTTCGGGTATGTCACTGAACATGGTAACACTATGGATATGCAGAAGGGATTTGTCACTCAGTAACCAACTGAGAAGATATCACCGGCCTCTTGATGAATGTGACTGATAAGAGTGTGGCCACACCCAAACAAGTTGGAACTTGTTTGTGAGAATCAGTACATTCGGGATCAAGTTAATGTCCGAACACAAAAGAGGGTGATCAATCCATGCCTCTGTGTTGGACACCGATATCAATGACATGGGATGTACAAGTTTAAACTACAGGGTTATGATATCAGTTAGACTGCCATCTCCATCTTAATTGGGGGCTGCAGTGGCTTGCTAGAGCCCAACTGCAGTCTGCGGGCCAAAGGCCCGCTGCCAACATAAAGATGGGCCCACAGGATCGTACACATAGAACGATAGAATGCAGACTTAAGGAATCACATGTATACTTGGAGTATACACAGTGGAGGGAGAAGCATGTATATATTAATTATATTATAAATATCAATTGGATTGGTCATAATAATAAAATTAATATATTCAATTGGCTCTTCATAATTAATTGGATTAATTATGAAATTATTTCCCAGGTGGAAATATTCATATGTATGGGTTTACATATGATTTTATTTTGTGTAGATTTAATTTTAATTTGATGGATTAAATTAATTGTCAAACTAATTTTAATTTAGATGTAAATAATATATTACTTGGAGTAATATATTAAATGCATGGGTATATTAAAATTGGGCTTGAAATTAATTTAAACCAGAATAATTAAAATTAGACTGGGCCTAAATTAAAACATGGAAGCCCGCACAGAATAGAGAGGAGCCAAGATGGGCCTGAATTCCCCTAAGGGAATTCGGCCAACCCTAGGTATAAATACCTAGGGTTAGAAATTTCGGCAACCTAATGCTTAGAGCCTCCTAGCCGAATTCTCTAGCTCCTCCCTTCCATTGTTCCGTTTTTCCGACGCTAGCACGGGTTGCATTCGTTAAGCGTTCGTGTACGTGAGAGTGGAGGAATTCTACCTTGAATTCTGCAGTCATCATCCATCTAAGAAAGAGATTTTTCTGGTAAGAAATTTAATCTCTTTCTATTTAATTTTAAGTTTTTCAATTTCCACTTCAATTGCTCCTGGGACTGGATTTGAGGAAATCACCGTTAATGGAAATTGGTTCGGGTAATTTTGGCACAATTACTCGGACGGCTAAATTGGACCCATGGTTTCCCAATTCCAGTGGGAGCAGTTGGACTGCCTGGGCTGGAGGCCCAAAACCCGTTAAGGGTTAGAACCATGATGGGCCAAATTTGGCGATTTCCTTATAATGGCTTTGACATAATTTAAATGGGCTTAAATCATGCATTATGACATGCTTTTGAATTTTATGTATTGGATGCATATGAATGGTTGAATGAATGTATGATTGGATGCTATTGGGCCTTTTACGAGATGGGTTGTATTTTTCTTTTGGGTAAATACGGCCTGCTTGTCGTTTTTCTTTTAATGTAATTTTATTTTATTTAAATTGAATATTATAAAATTTGTAAAAGAAGAAGCCCATGGAGTGGTGAGCCCAAATGGAGGTGCAAGCCCAAATTGGAGGTGCAAGCCCAGAAGGAGAAGATGGAGGCCCGCCTAATATCTGTTTCTAGTATAGGTTTACTAGAATAATATTAGGATGTAACATAGGCCCATAGCAGTCCATTTTAATTTTATTTAATCATGTTTTATATTCATTTGCATGTATGTATGTATGTTCCAATAGCTCATTCACCCGCTTTATGTATGTAAGCCGTTATAATTGAATCTAATATCCAAACGGAAATTACTAAGTCGCTTAAAAGTGCTTCCCTCATTCAAAACCGAATCGAAGTGGGAATAGGCCAGTTGTAGACCATGCCCTCGCAGGATGCACTGGAGTATTGTCACTTTGTATTGGGTTAGAGTATGGGATACTCTAACACTTGGATGGAGGTTTTGACTTAGCGTGGGTAGTAGGATTCTCCTGGCCCTAAGCACAGATGGGTAAGTGCCAACAAGCCTATCAAACCGAGAGTCCCTAGGTTGGGATTGGACGGCGTTCCTACCTAAATAATTAAGGTATAGTTGTACCAAACCCTCGTTTAGCTATATCTTGATGAAATATGGATCTCGGCCCATGAGCCCAACAACTCAGTTTAAATTAATAACTTGATTCATTATTAATTTTATATGGGAACAACAAAGCAAAGCCCTTTATTAACAATCTCAATGTTTTTCTGTGTAGAAACACCCAAATGGCAAACACAAATACCTTATCACTGCGATCAATTCTTGAAAAGGACAAGCTTTCCGGTCCTAACTTTTGAGACTGGTCTAGGAACTTGAGGATAGTTCTAAGACAAGAGTCAAAAGAGTATGTGCTGGAAAGGCCTGTGCCGGCTGCGCCTCAGGGACGTAATCCACCGGCTGCCCAGCTGGAGGAATACGAGGCGCACGTCAAGGACAACCGGGATGTGACATGCCTTATGTTGGCTTGCATGGTCCCCGAACTGCAAAAACAGTTTATGGACCATCAAGCCTATGCTATGATAACAACTCTTAATGAGATGTTTCAAGAGCAAGCTCGTCAGGAAAGGTACCTGACCAATAAGGCATTCCACTCTTGTAAGATGGGGGCCGGGACATCTGTGAGTGCACACGTGCTCAAGATGAAGGGCTATTTGGATACTTTGGCCCGTCTCGGATCGCCTATCTCTCAAGAGTTGGCGGTGGACACAATCCTCGCGTCCTTGCCGGATTCTTATGATCAGTTCATCCTTAACTACAACATGCAAGGGATGAACCGCAGTGTCAGTGAGCTGCATGGGATGCTTAAGCTTACTGAGCAGTCGATCAAGAAGACTCCGCCGGTGCTGCTGGTTAACAAGGGGAACGCTCCTCTTGCTAAGGGTAAGGCCAAGGAAAAGGCCAAGGCTAAGGCCAAGAAGGCCAAAGCCAAGAAGGCCAAGGCCCAACCCAAGGCCCAGCAGAAGGCAGGTCCTAAGGACGTCTGTTTCGGGTGCAGACAGGCGGGCCATTGGAAGAGATCGTGTCCCAAGCTGATGGGAGAGCAAAGAAGGGGCCAAGGTGCGTCCTCTTCAGGTATTTATGTTATAGATATTAACCTTACTGTTTCAACATCCTGGGTATTGGATACTGGATGTGGTTCTCACATTTGTTGCAATGTGCAGGGACTTAAGAACAGAAGGTTGCTGGGGTCGGGAGAGGTGGACTTGCGGGTCAGGAATGGAGCAAGGGTTGCTGCCATAGAGATCGGCGAATACCACCTAATGATGCCCAGCGGATTGGTTTTAATTTTAGAACATTGTTACTTTGTACCTGCTATGTGTAGGAATATTATCTCTGTATCAATGTTGGATATTTCTGGATTTGATTTTACTATTATAAATGGTCGAATTTCTATATCCAGAGAGGGGTTATTTTATGGAGATGCTCTATTAAATAATGGCCTATATGTCCTGGACTTAAATGAAACCAATCATATCTATAACATAAACACGAAAAGGGTTAAGCCTAACGAACTTAATCCAGTCTACCTATGGCATTGTCGTCTTGGCCATATAAACGAGAAGCGCATAGCTAGGCTTCACAAAGCTGGAGTCCTAGGGTCATTTGACTTGGAGTCAATTGATACATGCGAATCATGTTTAAGAGGCAAGATGACAAAGGCGCCTTTTAGCAAAAAGGCTGAAAGGGCCACTGGCTTGTTGGACCTAATACATTCATATGTATGTGGACCTATGAGCGCAGCGACCAGAGGTGGGCATCTGTACTTCGTCACGTTCACGGATGATTTCAGCAGATATGGCAATGTCTATCTGATGAAACACAAGTCCGAGACCCTTGATAGGTTCAAGGAATTTAGGAACGAGGTACAGAACCAGCTAGGCAGGAATATCAAAGCCCTTCGGTCGGACCGAGGCGGTGAGTATATGAGCCTAGAGTTTGACTCATACTTGAGAGAGCATGGAATAGTTCCACAGCTCACTCCTCCTGGAACACCACAATGGAATGGGGTGTCCGAACGGAGGAATAGGACTTTGTTGGACATGGTCCGCTCAATGATGAGTTAAGCATCTCTCCCAATTAGCTTCTGGGGACACGCCCTCGAGACAGCAGTTCTCATATTAAACAATACTCCGACTAAGGCAGTGGAAAAGACCCCATATCAGATATGGACGGGCAAGGATCCCAATGTGTCTTTCCTAAGGATTTGGGGATGCGAAGCACATGTCAAGAAATTGACTAGTGGCAAGCTGGAGCCCAAAACCGATAAATGCCTGTTTGTGGGCTACCCTAGGGAAACCAAAGGGTATTACTTCTACAACCCCGCCGAGAACAAGGTGTTCGTGGCAAGGAAGGGGGTCTTTCTGGAAAAGGAGTTCCTTTCCAAGAAAGATAGTGGGAGCAACATTGAACTCAGGGAAGTTCAAGGTCTGCAAGCTCCTGAAGAGGATAACTTGGAGGCCCAGGTGGAGCTTCCAAAAGTGGAAGCACCGACCCAGGCCACACAAGAACCTAGAAGGTCTGGTAGGGATCGTCGGGAACCGAAGAGGTATGGTTTCCTCGTCATCGATGATCAAACTCTTCTCATCTGGGATGAAGAAGAACCTAAAACCTACCGGGAGGCTATGGCTAGCCCACAGTCTGTGAATTGGCGTAAAGCCATGGAGGCAGAAATGCAATCTATGTACGATAATCAAGTTTGGAACTTGGTTGATCCACCTCCGGGTGCTAAGGTAATAGGTTGCAAGTGGTGCTATAAGCTGAAAGCCGATAATACCTTCAAGGGGCATCTGGTTGCGAAAGGTTTCAGACAAGTCCATGGAATAGACTATGATGAAACTTTCTCACCAGTGGCCATGCTCAAGTCCATCAGGATACTGCTGGCCATAGCCGCATGGTATGACTATGAGGTATGGCAGATGGATGTCAAAACCGCTTTCCTGAATGGGAAGCTACTCGAGGATGTGTACATGACACAACCTGAGGGTTTTGTCGATCCTAAGTATCCGGGAAGGGTATGCAAATTTCAAAGGTCCATTTATGGACTGAAGCAAGCATCCCGAAGTTGGAATCTAAGATTCAATGAGGCTATAAAGGAATATGGCTTCATACAGAATCTAGATGAGCCTTGTGTGTATAAGAGGACTAGTGGGAGCATTGTCACATTCTTGGTACTTTATGTAGATGACATCCTACTCATTGGAAGCGACATACCTACACTGCAAGGGGTAAAGCAGTGGCTGAGTAAGTGCTTCGCATTGAAGGACTTAGGCAAAGCTGAGATGATCCTAGGGATCAGGATCTATAGGGATAAACCAAATCGGCTTCTGGGCCTAAGTCAGGCTTCGTACATTGACAAAGTTCTGAAAAGATTCAGCATGGACCGGGCCAAGAAAGGTTTCTTGCCAATGGGCCATGGGCTGAAACTTAGTAAGAAGAACTGTCCTAAAACAAGGGAGGACAGGGAGAACATGAAATTGGTTCCATATGCTTCGGCTATTGGATCAATCATGTACTCCATGTTATGTACGAGACCTGATGTCGCCTTTGCACTAAGTATGACGAGCCGATACCAGCAGGATCCCGGGGAGGATCACTGGAAAGCTGTCAAGGCGATCCTCATGTACCTTAACCGGACTAAGGATAGCTTCTTGGTGTATGGTGGTTAGGAAGTGCTATCAGTTACTGGGTATACTGATGCAAGCTTTCAGACAGACCAAGATGAGTACCAATCACAGTCAGGGTATGTATTCTTGCTGAATGGTGGTGCTGTAAGCTGGAGGAGCTCAAAGCAGCCAACCATAGCGGACTCTACAACAGAAGCTGAGTACATCGCTGCGTGTGATGCAGCTAAGGAAGCTGTGTGGATGAAGAAGTTTATCACTGAGTTGGGAGTAGTGCCAACTATCCAGGACCCAGTCGATATCTTCTGTGACAACAATGGGGCCGTCGCACAAGCTAAGGAGCCCCGGTCACACAAGAACACAAAGCACGTGCTCAGAAAGTTTCACCTCATATGAGAAATCGCGGAGA
Source organism: Euphorbia tirucalli (assembly GCA_039660915.1). NCBI lineage: Eukaryota > Viridiplantae > Streptophyta > Magnoliopsida > Malpighiales > Euphorbiaceae > Euphorbia > Euphorbia tirucalli. The sequence goes on from CM077641.1 coordinate 58,833,959, forward strand.
GAGGTGACATTGCATTGCACAGAGTGGACACCGAGGATAATGTCGCAGATCCATTGACTAAGGCGTTGGCCCAGCCCAAGCACGAGGGTCATACTAGATCTATAGGGATTAGGCCCATGCCTAGTTGGAACTAGTGCAAGTGGGAGATTGTTGGAAATGCCCTAGTCCCGAGGCATTGGTCCTTGTATTTGTACTATACATTTATTGGATTTATGTGTTGTACTCATTTGTGTCATTAATAAAGGCATCAATTCACTTATTATATCTATCTTGTGCAATATATTAAATGAAGTATCCAATGGACATGTCTATATCCATGACGACTAGTGTCATGCACTTAGCAATAAGACCATGGATAGGGTTAACGATATGACCATAAATACATCCGTAGTCTGTTCCAGTCATGGGAATGAATGGAAGAACAGACTATCATTAACCTGGTTGTATGGCGGTGTCTTACCGGTCATTGGACATGGAATGTCAATCAAGTTAATGGGTACATGCCTGGAAGCATGGTACTGGATAGATCCGCTAAACGAGTAATCCACATGGTATGGTATCACAATGGATTCTTGTGTAGTACTTGTATGGATCCTTTGACCTGACCATATGATGGTGTTACATGTGAAGTCGCATACTTAGGGGTACGCCTAAAGGGCCTGTAATAGGGTGCCAAGTATGGGTGCTTTCGGGTATGTCACTGAACATGGTAACACTATGGATATGCAAAAGGGATTTGTCACTCAGTAACCAACTGAGAAGATATCACCGGCCTCTTGATGAATGTGACTGATAAGAGTGTGGCCACACCCAAACAAGTTGGAACTTGTTTGTGAGCATCAGTACATTCGGGATCAAGTTAATGTCCGAACACAAAAGAGGGTGATCAATCCATGCCTCTGTGTTGGACACCGATATCAATTACATGGGATGTACAAGTTTAAACTACAGGGTTATGATATCAGTTAGACTGCCATCTCCATCTTAATTGGGGGCTGCAGTGGCTTGCTAGAGCCCAACTGCAGTCTGCAGGCCAAAGGCCCGCTGCCAACATAAAGATGGGCCCACAGGATCGTACACATAGAACGATAGAATGCAGACTTAAGGAATCACATGTATACTTGGAGTATATACAGTGGAGGGAGAAGCATGTATATATTAATTATATTATAAAGATCAATTGGATTGGTCATAATAATAAAATTAATATATTCAATTGGCTCTTCATAATTAATTGGATTAATTATGAAATTATTTCCCAGGTGGAAATATTCATATGTATGGGTTTACATATGATTTTATTTTGTGTAGATTTAATTTTAATTTGATGGATTAAATTAATTGTCAAACTAATTTTAATTTAGATGTAAATAATATATTACTTGGAGTAATATATTAAATGCATGGGTATATTAAAATTGGGCTTGAAATTAATTTAAACCAGAATAATTAAAATTAGACTAGGCCTAAATTAAAACATGGAAGCCCGCACAGAATAGAGAGGAGCCAAGATGGGCCTGAATTCCCCTAAGGGAATTCGGCCAACCCTAGGTATAAATACCTAGGGTTAGAAATTTCGGCAACCTAATGCTTAGAGCCTCCTAGCCGAATTCTCTAGCTCCTCCCTTCCATTGTTCCGTTTTTCCGACGCTAGCACGGGTTGCATTCGTTAAGCGTTCGTGTACGTGAGAGTGGAGGAATTCTACCTTGAATTCTGCAATCATCATCCATCTCGGAAAGAGATTTTTCTGGTAAGAAATTTAATCTCTTTCTATTTAATTTTAAGTTTTTCAATTTCCACTTCAATTGCTCCTGGGACTGGATTTGAGGAAATCACTGCGTTCTTCCGCTTTTATCGGGTGATTTCCGGTGACAAATCCCAACACGGAGAACACCTTTCATGATTTGGGATGTTATGAAATGCCCCTACATACGCACTAATCCGGCACTCGGGGAGCGCCTTTAATGATATAGTAATGTCATGAAGTAACCCGATGTGGATCACAGTGCCATTTAATATTTATGATGGATGGATATGATGTCGTGAAATGCATCATGTGGATTGTCACATGGAAATATACCTAGGACCATTGTGGTCTCTATTGAATGAGATGATTTGGTGGAATGGCCGAATGCAATCCGGTGCATTGGCAAAACATGGGTATTTTCGGGATACCCGATCTATGATGGAATGATATAATCATGGTGGGCATCCTTGGAATGTCCCTAATTTAATTTAGGTGATATGTCGTGAATGCTTATGGCACATAAAATGCAAATGGCTATACAAAAACGTGGTTAGGATGCATGGCACACATAATGATGTTATGTATGCTATGTGAAAAATGCTAATCACACAAATATAATGTTATGGCTGAAAAAGAAATGGTTAGTATGAATGCCAAATGGATAATTTAATGATTGCACATGAAAATAAAATGCACGTGGCTGTATAAAAATGTGGGTTAGTATCCACACAAGATGTTTTCTTAATGAAAAATGTTAAATGTGTATGGAAAATGGTGATTATGGTATGTCGTGAAATGTCGAGAAGCGTGTAACACATAGCACATGAAGCGAATTCTTCCAACCTTATTTCTCCAAGCGTGGTCGGTCTCAAAAATTCTAACCGAGTCCTAGGTGGGGTTCACTTCGATCACCAACCGGGGGTGATGAAGGCGCGATTTTATTATTATTCACACAATTATTTTGGTATCCTAAGGGAATCCAACTAAGGCTGCCTATATGAGTTCAGTCCAAGTCGGGTTAATAAACAAGGCTCCCATAGCAAAATATACTCCTCACTTCTCCCCACTCAAGGGTCCGAACGAAGGGGTTCGTACGAGGCTATGGGTGGTGTTTCGTATCCGTGCCCCTAAGACCATGAGGAACAAAGGCGACACTTCAACAATCCACCGGGCTATAATGGGATATTTAACCTAATGTAGGCATGTCTAACTAAAGATGCAAAATGAAATACCAATCGAGAATCATCCACCTTATTTTAATTAGACATTTTTCAGGGCTTGTCAAATTCTTTTAAGTTTTTAAGAAAAATTTTTTAAGAAATCCCCAGTAGAGTCGCCACTCTGAGCGGACAACGCGTTTTCGACGGGACGCAAGACTCCCTTTTGGAAGGGGTGCCACGATCTCAGGCGGGCCTCTCCTTCGCATGGGATGTTTATGAATGGAAAATCGCGTTTCGGAAAATGAATGGAATTAATTCTTAAAAGAACCGAGACCTAAGTCTCGATGAATATTATAGAGTTGCCACCTGGCTCAGCTCAACCGAGAAATTTATAATGTAGCTGAACCGGATAAACGGCCGCTACACTATCTGGAGATTTGGGTCCGGACAAGTCCCTTATTTCGTGTCTAATTAAAATAAATATTGGTCACTGTTCAAAGATGGTATTTCAAATTCTAAAGTCAATTTTATTGAAATAAAAAGACATACAGCGCGCATACATGTTAAATAAAATAGTAAAAGAATAAATTATTACAACCCGATTGAATAAAAGATAAAAACTCTCGCCTCACTTTTACAAGTGCCTATAATACACGAGAATCTAGAAAAATACAATCGCCTAGGATACACGATTTAATCTATTAAATTATATTCAAAATAAAAATAAAAGAAATTAAAACCTGCAAAATAGAAATTAAAACTATGTTATTTTGTACCTGTTATGTACAGGAATATTATTTCTGTTTCAGTTTTGGATATTTCTGGATGTACATTTACTATTGGTAATAGTAAAAAGGGTTTATCTAGAAAAGAATTATTTTATGGAGTAGCTTTGTTAAATAATTTCTTTTAATATCCTGGATTTAAATGAAACTAATCATGTCTATAATATACATACGTAAAGGGTTAAGCTTAACAAACTTAATCCTGTTTTCCTTGGCATTGTCATTTAAGCCACATAAACAAGAAGTGCATAGATAGGCTTCGCAAAGTTTGAATCCTAGGATCATTTGACATGGAGTCACTTGATATATGCGCGTCTCGTTTATGAGGTAAAATGACTAATGCTCCTTTTAGCAAGTAGGCTGAAAGGGCCGCTAGCTTACTGGACCTAATACATTCAGATATATGTGGACCTATGAGCAAAGCAACCAGGGGTGAACATCTATACTTTGTTTCCTTCACAGACAATTTCATCTGGTATGGCTATGCCTATTTAATGAAATATAAGTGTGAGACCCTTGATAAGTTTAAGGGATTTAAGAATGAAGTACAGAACCAACTAGGCAGAAATATCAAAGCCCTTCGGTTGAACCAAGATGGCAAGCATATAAGCCTAGAGTTTGACTCATTTTTGAGTGGGCATGGAATAGTTCCATTGCTCACTCCTCCAGGGACACCACAATGGAATGGGGTGTCCGAATGGATGAATAGGACCCTGTTGGACATGGTCCGCTCATACAATGAGTTATGCCTCTCTCCAAATAAGTTTCAAAGGATACGCTCTTGAGACAATGGCTCTCATTTTCAATTATACTCCGACTAAGGCTTTGGAAAAGACCCCATTTGGACTATGGACGGGCAGGGTGCCTAATGTGTCTTTCCTACAGATTTGGGGTTGTTATGCATATGTCAAGAAATTGACTGGGGGCAAACTAGAACCCAAAAAAAACAAATGCCTGTTTGTGAGCTACCCTAGGGAAACCAAAGGGTATTACTTTTACAACCCCATTGAGAACAAGGTGTTCATGGCACAAAAGGGGGTCTTTCTTGAATAAGGGTTTATTTCCAAGAAAGACAGTGGGAGCGATGTTGAACTCAGGGAAGTTCAAAGCTCACAAACTCCTGAAAAGGATAACTCAGAGACTAGGGTGGAGCTTCCAAAGGTGGAAGCACCAGCCTAGGTCATACAAGAACCTAAAAGGTATGGTAGGGATCGTCGGGAACATAAGAAATATGGGTTTCTCATTTCCGATGATTACGCTCATTTTGTCTTGGACGAAGAGGAGCTCAAAACCTACCAGTAGGCTATAGCTAGCCCATTGTCTGCCATGGTGGCAGATATGCAATCTATGTACGATAATCAGGTTTCGAACTTGGTTGATCCACCTTCGGGTGCTAAGGTAACAGGTTGCAAGTGGTGTTATAAGCTATAGGCCGATAATACCTTTCAGGGTGTGTACAAGAGGTTTAGTGGGAGAATAGTAACTTTCCTGGTATTATATATGGATGGCATACTTCTGATTGGAAGCGACATACCAACACTACAAGGGTAATGTAATGGTTGTTTAAGTGCTTCACAATGAAGGACTTAGGCGAAGTGAGTTGATCCTAGGGATTAGGATCTACAGGGTTAGATCTAATCAGCTTCTAGGCCTAAGTCAGGCCAAGTACATAGACATAGTTCTGTAAAGATTCAGCATGGACTAGGTTAAGAAAGGTTTCTTGCCAATGGTTCATGAGCTGAAACTTAGTAAGAAGAACTGTCCTAAGATAAGGTAGGATGGGGAGAACATGAAATGGTTCTATATGCTTCGGCTATCAAATCAATCATGTACTCCATGCTATGTACAAGACCTGATGTTGCATTTGCACTAAGTATGATGAGCCGGATCCCGGAAAGGATCACTGATAGGTTGTCAAAGCAATCCTGAAGTACCTTAACCGGACGAAGGATAGCTTCTTGGTGTTTACAGGTCAGGAAGAGCTGTCAGTTATCGGGTACACTGATACAAGCTTCAAACCGACTAGGATGAATAACAATCACAGTCTAGGTATATATTCATGCTAAATGGTGGTACTGTTGTTGGAGAGGCTCCAAGCAATGGACCATGTATCATAGGAACTGAATTTGTTGCAATGTGTGACGTAGCTAGGGAAGTTTTGTGGATAAAGAATTTTATCAGGGAACTGGGGGTAGTGTCAACTATCCAGTAACCAGTTGATATCTTCTATGAAAACGTTGGGGCTATTGTGTAAGCTAAGTTCCCCAGTCACACATATACACGAAGCACGGACTCAGGAAGTTTAACCTAATACGAGCAATAGTTGAGAGGGGTGACATTTCATTACAAAAAGTGGACACCAAAGACAATGTCGCAGATCTCTTGACCAAGGTGCTGGCTTAGCCCTAGCACAAGGGTTATACTAGATCTATAGGGATTAGGCCTATGCCTAGTTGGTACTAGTGCAAGTGGGAGATTGCTGGAAATGCCCTAGTCCCGAGGCATTGGTCCTTGTGTTTGTATAATACATTTGTACATTAATGTGAACTTTATGTATTATACAATTTGTGTCAAGAGATAAAGGCATCAATCTATTTATTATATGTCTTGTGCTATATTTTAAATAGAGTATCCAATGGACATATCCATATCCATGTTGTCAAGTGTGAGGCACTTGGCAGTAAGACTGTGGATAAGGAAAACGATATGGCCATGAAGTCATCCGTAGTCTATTCCAATCATGGGAATGAATGGAACTAAAGACTATCATTAGCCTGGTTATATGGCGGTGTCTTACCGGTCATAGAACATGGGATGTCAACTAAGTTAATGGGTACATTTAAAAAGGGCATGGTACTGGATCGATCCACTCAACGGGAATCTACATGGTATATTATCACAAATGATTCTCGTGTAGTACTTGTATAAGTCCTTTGACCAGACCATATGATGGCGCTACATGTGAAGTGGCACACTTTGGTGTACGCCTAACAGGCCTATAAAAGGGTGCCAAGTATGGGTACGTTCGGGTGTGTTAGTGAACATGGCGGCGCTATGGATATGCAGAAGGGAATGTCACTCAGTGATTCACTGAGACGATATCACTGACCTCTTGAAGAATGTTACTAATAAGTGTGCAGCTGCACCCAAACAAGATTGGATCTTGTTTGTGAGCATCAATTCATTCGGTATCAAGTAAATGTCCAGACACGAAGAGGGTGATACTTCCATGCCTTTGTGTTGGACATCGATATCAGCGACATGGGATTTACAAGTACAAAATTCAGGGTTACGGTGATAGTTTGACTGCTATCTCCGTCTTAATTGGGGGCTGCAGTGGCTTGCTAGAGCCCGCCTGCAGTCTGTGGGCCTTGGCCTACTGCCAACATAAAGATGGGCCCATTGGATCATACACATTGAACGTCTGGACTTTAACTTGTCGGATTAAGTGTGTACTTGGAGTATAAGTTTGCAGAGAGAGAGATTTATTAATTATATTATATAGATCAATTGGATCGATCAAAATAATATACTTAATATTTATTTTGGCCTTCTCATAATTAATTCAATGAATTAATTTATGGGATTATTTCCTAGGTGGAAATAATATTACATGTATTTCATTTTATGTGTGTGTCTAATTTAATCCATTGATTAAATTAATGGGTCAAATGAATTTTAATTTAAATGTATGTAATATATTATATGACATAATATATATGCATACATGTTAAATTAAAGTTGCATTTGAATTTAATTAAATCAATGGAATTAAAATTGGGCTTGGGTTTTAAAAATGAAAGCCCACATATTGTGAAGAGTTGGCCAAAATTTTGGTGGGATTATGGCTTGAAGGATGAGTCATTTTGTTGGACAAAATGTGATGATGAAAATGGTGAGTCATGCTTTGACTTTAGAGTAGAAAAGTTGGACTTTGTTACTTTGAAGATCATCTTATCTTTTCTTGGTGAAAAAGAATTAAGGTGGCTGCCATTTTTTTTGGGTTGGCCGAATATAAGGGGATGTGGATGGTGAGTCACCATTTGGACAAAAGGAAGCAAAGTTGGACTTTGCCTCTTTTGGACCAATTAGAATGGGGTGACTCATGCTAGGTGGATCTGCTACTTTATGCTTATCCATCTCATTTTTCTTTGGTTAGAAAATATTACAGCCATCCAATTCTACTTGGTCGCCCCATATTTTATTTCTTATGGAAAAGGAATGACTTTGCCCACTTTTGATATGGGATTTATTTCTTATGGTAAGAAATTTATGCCTAACTTCAATATATGGTTTTTGCTTTTGGAAAGTAAATAGGACAGCCATATTATTCATCTTGGGTTGCCCCTCTCTCCCTCTCTTCTTGGTAAATCCGAGCCGCTAGCACGGGTTGGGTCCGAGAGCCGTTTGTGTACGTGATGGTGGAGGAAGACCGCTTAGATTTCTGCAGTCCGCAGCCATCTCTTTAAGAGATATCCAGGTGAGTTTTTCTAACTTCCTCTTTATGCTTTAAGTTTTTGATTTCCACATCTTAAGCTCCTGGGACCGGATTCCAGGAAATCAATGCTTGTTTCCGCTTTTATCGTTCGGTTTCCCATGACAAATCCCAACAGCAGATCATTCTCCAAAAATACAATGTCAGGGGATCCTACATGAATTTTATCCAACAAGCAGCACATTGGCTCCGGAGAAGCAATCAGAAACACTTTGATTTCAGAGATCTTTTTGACCAAAGCTTCTTTGTGCTCCTTGGAAGTCAATAATAAATGCCACAGACTGGCTTGGGCTGGAGTTTTCTTTAGTTGTGAAATAACTAGATCTTCCTTTTTTACTTCCTTTGGCACTGACATATGATAAGGTCGGTTTTTGACCTTATCTTTTAGGCAATTTCGTGGTATGAACGGTAATTTTTAGAGTCTTTTGTGTGAATGTTTGTGTGGTTTTTGAATATTTTGTGATTTTTTATGTTTTGGATAGTTTTTATAACTTTTAGTATTTTTCGTGTTTTCTAGGGTTGTTTTTGTAATTTTTGTTTATTTGTTGTTTTTATGGTCCGTGGCGTTGGTGCCGTTATGTTCTTTGTGCTTGTTTTGGACAGGTATTATGACCCGGACCGGAAGTTGGTGCATCAGCGGCGAGGAAGAGTTCAAAGTGCTGAAAATCAGGGCGGCACGGCATGCCACAATTAGGGCACGGCGTGCCAACCCGGCGTGCCTGGTTAAGCAGTCCAGTGGAGTGGCACGAAAACGTGCCACTCAGATCAGCGTGGCGTGCCAACCCTAAAATCACACGGCACGGCGTGCCAACTCCAGCAGCACGACGTGCCGCCTTCAGTTCTGCACAGCACGGCGTGCCAACTCCACCAGCACGGCGTGCCGAGCCCCGAAACCTGTTGTTGCCCTACTTTCATCTCTTCTTTTTCCTGGTTTTAACCTAGCCGTATAAATAGGTTATTTTCTATGTTTCAAAGGATCTTTTTCCAGTCTTTTTGAGTGAGAGCAAAAACTTGTAGTGAGGTTTTTGAGCTTGAACTATTTGTTTTCTTTGAGTTTGAACCATCGTTTGGTTGTAGTTTTACTTAGAATCTTCCCCTTTTGCGATGTTCCTAGTTCCGACTCGAGTTCGTCTATAGAGGTACACCCCAAGCATCTTCACACCGTCGGAATCCGGTTAATCGGACCAAAAGGGCATAAGTTTTTCTTCTTCTCTTTTGTAATTTGATTAAGTTAGTTTTGATTAAGTTGCAAGCGCCGCGCGCGGGTTTCGAGTCCGGTTTTGGATTTTGCGGGTATTTTTTTTCCCGGACCCTAATGCAAATTAAATTAAATTTTTTTTTAAATTAATTTGTGTTTAAATTATTTATTTTGTTGGCATGCATATTTAATTTAATTGTTTGCACATTAAATTGAATATGGACTTTGTGAAATTGGCCCAATAAACCGTGACACCGGTTAAAATTAGGAGAGCTAAATTTTAAATTTGTGACAACCCAAATTCAAGTGGGAGCAAAATTGTTAATTTTGCATTTATGGATGTTATCCATTGGGCCTTTATGGGCCTTAGTCACATTTGTTAAAATTGGCGATTTCACCCTAAGTAACTCGGCTTAACATTTATATTTATAATTTGGAATGCCATGATCATGCATCATATTGGTATGTATGTGCACGACAGGTACTTTGTTTGAAATGTTATGTTGAGTTCTATGGGCCCTAAATTATTATCGGTTGTAATTTAATTTTGGGAAATATGGCCTGCGTGCCATTTTTTTATTTTGATGTAATTTTAGAATAGATTTTATTTTACAAAATTATTGTAATTGCATCAAGTATGGAGGAAGGCCCAAATGGAGCAAGCCCATGGTGGGAGCCCAAGAAGGATTGCAGTCCGACCCATGAAGAATTAGATAGGATATCTAGTTTTTCATTAGGTTGTAATTAAAGGCCCATAGGATCTCATTTATTTTAAATTAAGTATGCTATTGCATTTTTCATATAATATGGATGTATGGATCACCAAATTATTACCCGCGTTTATGCATGCTAAGCCGTATCACTTAATTATAATCTGGAAATTAAAATATTGAGTCGCTTAAAAGTGCTTCCCACATTCACACCTCTTCCTCCCATTGATGCTGCAATGTGCGCCATGCCCTAGCTGGGTACATTGTAGTATTCGGCGGGCCGTCGAGGGTTAAGATACTTGGTATGGTTAACATGTGAATGGTGGTTTGACTCAACATGGGTAGCATTAGCTCAGAGCGGGCCCTAAGCACAGATGGGTAAAGTGTCAATAAGCCCATCAAACCAAGAGTCCTTCGTGGAAGGATTGGATAGGTTGTCCTACCAAACGACTCAATGGTTGGTTAGCGAGCCCTAGTTCGGCCAGTCATTGATAAGTTGTGGATCTTGGTCAAGTCAGCCAATTAACAACACCAACAAACAAATTAAAATCGGATTATTAATTTGAATTGGCTTAAAAGTCCTTTATTTCTAACTCAAGCAATGATTTCTTCCATGTAGATAATCCCATTTCAGTTAAGCAATTTAAATGGCTGCAACAAACAACAACTCACTCTCACTTAGGTCACTCTTGGAGAAGGAGAAGCTTTCGGGGACTAACTTCCTGGACTGGGCTAGGAACTTACAAATAGTTCTTAGACAAGAGTCTAAGGAATATGTACTGAATGCTCCTTTAGCAGCTGGCCCTCTTACAGGTCGAGGCATCACCACGACAATGGTGGAGCAGTACGATCGGCATGTGAGGGATGACCGAGATGTCTCGTGCCTCATGCTGGGTACCATGGCTTCTGATATTCAGAAGCAGTTCATGGACGAGCATGCTTATGAGATGATGGATCAGCTTAAAAAGATGTTCCAAGATCAGGCTCGTCAGGAATGTTACCTGACAACTAAGGCACTTTGCACGACTGTGATGGCAGCTGGGACTTCTGTTAGCACTCATATGCTAAAGTTGAAGGGGAATATTGATACACTTGCCCGCCTCGGCTCGCCAGTACCGCAGGACTTGGCAACAGACATTATTCTCGGGTCACTTCCTGAGTCTTACAACCAGTTTATCATGAATTACCATATGCAAGGGTTGGATAAATCAGTTGTTGAGCTGCATGGCATGCTCAAGCTTGCTGAGCAGTCTCTTAAGAAGACTCCTGAAGTATTGCTGGTGAACAAGGGCAATACGCCCATTGCTAAGGGAAAGGCCAAATCTAAGGCCAAGGCTAAGGCCCAAAAGGCCAAGGCTAAGGGCAAAAAGGTTGTGGCCCAACCTAAAGCAAAGGTTGCCTCTCCTGACGATGTTTTCCATGAGTGTCATGAGAAGGGGCACTGGAAGAGCTCATGTCCAAAGCTAAGGGAGCAACTGAAGGGCAAAACTGCTGCTTCAGGTATTTATGTTGTTGAGATTAATCTGGCTATTTCTACATCTTGGGTCTTGGACACTGGATGTGGATCTCACATTTGTTCAAATGTCCAGGGTCTAAGAAATAGGAGATTATTAGGATCTGGAGAAGTAGATCTTCGAGTCGGAAATGGTGCTCGGGTTCAGGCCATGGAGATCGGAGATTATTTCTTGGAGATGCCTAGTGGACTTGTTTTGGAACTAAGAAACTGTTATTTTGTACCTGCGATGCGCAGGAATATTATTTCCGTTTCTTTGTTGGATATTTCTGGTTTTGTATTTAATATTGGACATGGTAGAATTTCTATGCAATGTGGCAATATTATTTATGGAACACCATTTCTTGAAAATGGCTTATATATCCTTGATCTAAAACGTGAAAGTTCAATCTATAACATAAATACTAAAAGGATTAAACAAAATGAAATTAATCCGACTTACATCTGGCATTGTCGACTTGGCCATATAAATGAGAAGCGCATAGCTAGGCTTCACTCTAGTGCAGTGCTAGGGTCATTTGACATCCAGCCTTATGACACATGTGAATCTTGTTTGAGAGGCAAGATGACAAAGGCGGCTTTTAGCAAGACTGTTGAAAGGGCCTCAGAGCTATTGGAGCTAATACATTCCGATGTATGTGGCCCAATGAGCACTAGTGCTAGATCTGGTTTTCTGTACTTCGTCACCTTCATGGATGACTTCAGCAGATACGATTACGTGTATCTGATGAAGCATAAGTCTGAGACTCTCCAAAGGTTCAAGGACTTTAAGAATGAAGTAGAAAACCAACTTGTCAAGAAAATAAAAGCACTTCGGTCTGACCGAGGGGGTGAATATTTGAGCCAAGATTTTGACTCGTTTTTGAGAGAGTGTGGGATCATATCCCAACTCACTCCTCCTAGTACACCCCAGTGGAATGGAGTGTCAGAAAGGAGGAATAGGACCTTACTTGACATGGTCCACTCGATGATGAGTCATGCTACACTCCCTGTCTCCTTTTGGGGATATGCTTTAGAGACAGCTGCTTACATTCTTAATAATACACCAAGCAAGGTAGTTGAGGGAACACCATATGAACTATGGAAAGGCCGAAAGCCCAATGTTTCCTTCTTGAAGATTTGGGGCTGTGATGCACATGTTAAGAAATTGACAAGTGGCAAACTCGAGTCCAAATCTGTCAAGTGCCAGTTTGTGGGTTACCCTAAGGAAACTAAGGGTTATTACTTCTACGATCCGGCCGAAAACAAAGTTTTCATAGCCAGAAGTGCAGTCTTCTTGGAGAAGGAATTCCTTTCCAAGAGAGACAGTGGGAGTAATGTTGAACTTTCAGAAGTTCAAGACTCACAAACTCCTGCAGCTACTGCTGAGGATGCTTTGGGAACCAATCTGACTACTCAAGAAATTGAGGAACCAGAAATGGTTGCACAGGACCTTAGAAGGTCTGGTAGGACATGTCATCAGCCAGAGAGGTACGGCTTTCTCATGACTGATGATGGGGACCTTATGGTCGTTGACCAAGAGGAGCCCAAGACCTATCAGGAGGCTGTTGAAAGCCCACACTCAGCTCAATGGCGCAAAGCCATAGAGGCTGAGATGCAATCTATGCACGATAACCAAGTATGGAACTTGGTGGATCCACCTCTAGGTGCTAAGGTGATAGGTTGCAAGTGGTGTTTCAAGTTAAAGGCCCTGTGTGTATAAGATGGTTAGTGGGAGCGTTTCCACCGTCCTAGTGCTGTATGTTGACGACATCCTTATCATTGGAAGTGACATACCAACACTACAAGGGGTTAAGCAGTGGTTGAGTAGGTGCTTTGCAATGAAGGACTTAGGTGAAGCTGAGACGATCTTAGGGATCAGGATCTACAGAGATAGATCCAATCGGCTTCTAGGCCTAAGTCAGGCCATGTACATTGACAAGGTTCTAAAAGGATTCAGCATGGACAAGGCAAAGAAAGGATTCTTGCCTATGCGCCATGGGTTGAAGCTGAGTAAGAAAGATGGTCCTAAAACAAAGAAGGACCGGGAGAACATGGAAAAGATCCCTTATGCATCTGCTATTGGATCTATCGTGTACTCCATGTTATGTACGAGGCCTGATGTCGTGTTTGCACTAAGTATGACTAGCCGGTACCAGTCGGACCCCGGTGAGGAACACTGGAAGGCAGTCAAGGCAATCTTGAAGTACCTTAACCGGACTAAGGACGCTTTCTTAGTGTATAAAGGTCAAGATGAGCTGGTAGTGTCAGGTTACACTGATGCAAGCTTTGAGACCGATGAGGATGAGAACCAGTCACAGTCTGGTTATGTTTTTCTCCTGAATGGCGGTGCCATTAGTTGGAGGTCCTCAAAGCAGGCCACCATTGCTGACGCTACAATGGAAGCTGAGTACATAGCTGCGTGCAAAGCTCAAAGGAAGCCGTTTGGATCAAGAAAGTCATAACTGAGTTGGGAATAGTGCCCACTATCCTAGACCCAGTTGATGTTTTTGTGACAACAACGGGGCCATCGCACAAGCTAAGGTGCCCCGGCCACACAAGAGATCCAAACATGTACTCTGAAAGTTTCACCTCATTCGGGAGATCGTGAACATAGGTGACATATCATTGCAGAGGGTTGACACCAAGAATAATGTCGCTGATCCATTGACCAAAGCGCTGTTGCAGACACAGCACGACGGTCATACCAGATCTATAGGAATTAGGGCAATGCCCACTTGGAACTAGTGCAAGTGGGAGATTGTTGGTGTGCCCTAGTTCTTAGGGCATTGGATTCTTGTAATTTGTATTATACATTAAGAGTCATGTATGAATATATTATTTGTGTCACATTAATAAAGGCAATTAATCTATTTCATTTATATCTTGTGCTATAATATGAGTAGAGTATCCATTGATTGATAATCATAAAACCTATCCCAAGTCTGTTCTAATCGTGGGAACGAATAGAACCACAGACTTGTATATTCGATGACTGTATGGTAGTTCTTAACTAGCCATAGTACTTGTATAGTCAGTCATGAATATAGGTACATGTCATTGACATGGGACTGGATCGATCCGCACAAGAAAGCCACATGGTTGTCATGTCATAGGTCTTTCTTGAGTAGGTCTCTTTTGTCCTCAGACCAGATTTCATTATAATATCGATATGGAATCCGGTTCACTTTGACATACGCCTAACAGGTCTGTAAAAGGATGCTAAATACGGGTATGATTGGGTGGACCGGTGAACATGTTGATATTGATGATGAAGTGATGGAATTGCCACTCGGGTAACACTGAGATGATATCATTGGCCACTTGATGAGTGGGACTGATAAGTGTATGGCCATACCCAAATAAGTTGGTTGCTTATTTGATTAATCAGTCAACTCAAGATCAAGAAATATAATAAACAACAGAAGAGGATGACAGACACCATGCCTCTTGTTTATTCATATCGATATCGTTAGGCAAAGGACACTATGAGATTACTACCGGGTGAATGTCTTCTAAAGACTGCTGCATATCTGTCTTAATTGGGGGCTGTAATGGTTTGCTAGAACCCACTTACAGTCTGTGGGCCTTGGGCCTACTGCCAACATAAAGACAGACCTATAGGATCGTGCACATAGATCAACTGAGCTGGAACTTATAGAAATTGTACATGTAATGTACATTGGAAGGAATGCGTTAATTAATTAGTTGACATTCGGTGTCAAGGTAATTAATTGACATTGGGTTGAATTTAATTTAATTAATAAGTTTATATAATGTAATTAATTAATTTATCAATTAATTGAATTACATAAAGTAAACAATTAATTAAATAATTTTCCTAAGTAGGAAAATTAAATACATGTATTGTATCAACTTAAGTGTGATTTAATTTTATTTAGGGATAATTAAATTTAGCCAAATGGAATTAAATTACATAGTATATACTTTTTAATTAAAGTTTATTTATGTAATTATAATCCTAGTGGGCTTGGGTTTAATTAACCTAATTAGAACCCAATTAGACAAGGTGTCTATAAAAGGGCACACTTAAGGAATAAAAACCGAATTCAACTCTAATTAATTGCTGGAAATTTCAGCCACCAAGAGCAGCCCCAAAACAGCCGAAAATCCCAGCATTAAACCTCCATTCCTTCGCATCTTCGGCTAGCACCGGTTCTCGCTCAATAGTTGGTCGTGCACCGGACTTTGGAGATCGCAATTTCAAGTAACGATTTTGCAGCAGTCTCTAGAGGAGACGAACTTGGTGAGTTAATCTCTCTTGATTCTTATTTGATTTTATTCTAATCAATGGTAATTGGACACGATAGGTGGATTCTAGGAAATTTTAAACGGTGTATTTTCCGCTGCGCCACGTTATTTTTCCAATGACGATTCCCAACAGACATTGGGTTTATGTTACCCACGGCCGATCTGCTGGATTTATAAAGAGAAGCTGATCTAGGCCTATCACTGGGTCTAGGTTACCCATGGCGGATCTGCTAGATTTCTAAGTTTGATTTGACATTGCGTATTTATTCCTTGATTGATAGTTTTGGAACAAAAATTTTTGCCCCATCGATCAAGAATAAATATGGCTCGATTGTCCTGCCCCTAGGTAGCTACACTTGGGGCGGTCGTGACGCATGTATGCATGTGCATGTGTATGTTTTGAATGCTTGTATGTGCATGTTTCATTGTGTGCTTATGGGAATGGACTCTGGGAGATGCGTTTTCTACTGTTTGTCCCATCTTGAAATTCTATGTTCTTGCTGGGGAGGCCATGTCGTGCCTCTGGTTAAGGGAAGTATACCACGCCTATGATTGACTCTAGCTGGGGTGAGTATATCCTTTGTGTGATATGGCACTTGCAACTTCACTGGGGATATGCAATGGCTGCTGGGGAAGTCCGGTGATTGCTGGGTAGAGAGTGGTAACATTCTTTGTGATGGTTCCACTGGGGAATAATGCGGTGGATCCTACTGGGGAAGAGCGGAATGACTCCTGCTGGGGAAGAGCAGAATGGCTCCTGCTGGGAATAGTGCAGAGGATTCTGCTGGAGAAGAGCGAAAAAGTTCCTACTGGGGAATAGTGGAAGGGTTCCTACTGGGGAATATGGGTTTCACTTTTCTGTCCCTAGGAATGGTGAAATTGGAAGTGCTCTAAATTTTTCCTGAACTGCCCGATGTGGGTTTTCAGCTCAGCGAGTTGCTTTAACTTTTGCCTAAGGCGCCTTTTCGGTTTTCACCTTAGCGAGCTCTCTCTATTTTTTTTTTTGAAGTCTTGTGACATTTGAACTTGGATTTGTTTCGAAATTTCCGGCCACCTTGAGAAATAATCAGTTTGATTCGGAGGATAAGAAAAGATTATAAATTGCATGTATTTAGTAAATTTTCATTGTCAAAGTAACGTGAGTCTTTTAACCGATTAAATGCAAAGTGCTTTCTGTAAATGGGTGTTTAGGCGAGATAACTTTGTTTATGCATTCTGATATAACCACACAAACATATTTAAACAAAACATCACACTTTATTGATGAAAGTAGCATGAGTACATGAGAAAAAGGTTGGCTTCCAAAATGGTATAAATTTCACGCAGAACCAGAATCCGTCACCAGTCATCCCTTGAGGATTTTCCAATTGATCATTTTCTCTCGTGTCTTGATTTTTGCCTAGGCCACCCTTTTCGAGTTTTCAATCTAGTAGACTTTTTCTTTTGTTTTTTTTTTTAAAAACATGGTAAGGCTTCAGGCGATCTTGGTTGACAGGATTTGCAAATTCATTCCCATCCATGTCCGTGATGCTCACAACACCCTTTGATAGCACTTTCTTCACTATGTATGGGCCTTCCGAATTTGGCCTAAATTTCCCTCGGACATTGATGTTTGTAGGCCTCAACTGTTTTAGAACTTGGTCCCCGGCTTTCAACTGCCACCCGGGATATTTCACTTTCTAATTATAGGCTCTAGCCATTCTACATTGATAAATCTGTAAGTGATCCAGTGCTTTCAACTGCTTTTCATCTAATGCTGCCAACTGCTCGTATCTAGCTTGAACCCACCCCGTTTCTGGCAACTGGGCTTCTAATGCTATTCTGAGTGACTTGAGTTCCATTTCCACTGGCAACACTGCTTCCATCCCATATACCAAGGTGTAGGGAGTTTCACCAGTTGGTGTCCTGACACTAGTTCTATAACCCCAAAGAGCATATGGCAACTTATCAGCCCAGTCTCTGTAGGTGGTTACCATTTTTAACAAGATCTTTTTGATAGACTTGTTCTGCAGTCTATATGGAAAAGACCTATGATGTTTAATGCCATGTTCTATGAATAACTTGGTTGTTGCTCCTTGAAATTGCACCCCGTTATCAGTCACTACATGGTGAGGGATTTCGTATCGAGAGATGATGTTCTTCTGAATGAACTTGACCGTCTGCTTAGCTGTCACATTGGAGAAAGATTCTGCTTCTACCCATTTTGAGAAATATTCGACTGCAACCACTATGAATCTGTGCCCGTTAGATGCTGCGGGATGAATTTCTCTGATCATGTCAATCCCCCCTACGTTGAGAATGGCCAAGGAGATGCTAGGTTCTGTAGTTCAAGTGGTGGCAGATGACTGATATCTGCATAGATTTTGCATTCGTGACATCTTCTTACCTCCTTCACATAATCAGTCTGCATTGTCATCCAGAAGTATCCTTGTCTCACTATCTTTCTAGCCATGGTGATCCCATTCATATGCGGCCTCCAGGATCCTGCGTGTACTTGTTGAATTACTGTTTCTGCTTCCCGTTCTGCCAAACACCTTAGGAGGACTCTGTTTGTAGTTCTCTTGTATAACTTGTCCTTGAAGATTCTGAACTGGCTGGCTAATCTCCTTAATGAAACTCTATCAGTGATACTAGCTCCTTCTGGGTATTTTCCCTCTTTCACATACTGATAAATGTCAAAGAACCACGGCTTTTCTTCGGCTATTAACTCCATCACTTCGTGCATGTTAAAGCAGGGTGTAAGCGTCGGGTTTTCCCGACCTCTATGAAGAGAATTCCTGTATTACCTCTGGAGCAGATCGAACTTGAAAACGACCAGAATGTCGCCCGGAGTGTCTCAAACGTCCTAAAAACCAAGCTATCCGCGATCTGAAACCCCCGAGAAGGTCTCCCGAGTGATTTTTAGGGTTTAGGGTGAGCGTCGGATTTTCGAGCATTGTTGCCCCGGCTCTAGTACAAACTAGAGCCGGGCGGCTCTAGTGGGTGAGCCAAGTTGCTTTGCAAATCAGAGCAACTTGGCTCGACAGTAGAGAAAGTTCGGTAAGAAATCAGGAAGTAAGGCGGCACATTAAATGTTTGAAATGATATGAGTGAAGAGTATAAAAAGAAAAAGAAAAAGAATCAAATCAGGAGGGGGAGCTTAGTTATCTTAGACAGAAAAGCTTGGAAAACTGAAAACACAGAAAGAAAAAGAAGGCAAAGAGAAAAGAGAGATATAGGCTGAGACACAGGATCTAAAGAGAGGACCTAAAAAAACTTAAGCTAAGACCTAAAATCAATCTTAAAACATCAACAAAAAATTCTTCAACCTTTGCACATTGATTAGGGATTGTTCCAGATTCATTTCAGATTGTTTTGGATTGTTTCGGTTTTCAGCCGGTTGAGTATCCTGGGCAAATTTCAAGTTCGCAATCCATTTCTTAACGTTCAAAGCATCAAAACAACACCAAGGTAAACTCTGAGAGGCCTTAAACCTATTTGCATTGTCTTTTCTGTGCATTTTTCTCTATTTTGCATTTTTCGAAAAACGGCTTCAACCCATCATAACCGCACAGCTGTGTTCTTTAAGAACACAGCCACACGGCTATGTTCAACATGAACAGAGCTGGGCAACTCTGGTACTCAAAGCCGCACGGCTCTGTCCTTTAAGGGCAGGGTCCCGAAAACTGCCCGTTTTGTCGAAATCGACCCGTTTTTCGAGTTTTCCTTGTGATCTTGATCCATTCTCAGCCTAAATGTGTCCGGGTATTGTAAAAGTTTGGTTTTCGGATTTCCAATCTCACGGATATAGGGTTTTCGGTTTCCTAAATTTTTGTTTTTCTGAGATTCAGGGTTGTTCGATCCACATCATATCCATGGCCAACATTTGCGGACCCCCGGCTTCCACAGAAATTTTTCAGAAATCCTGAAAACGAGTAAAACGATAATTTAAATTGAGAAAACCATTTTTGGGTCCTGGAAATTATAGCCACACAGCTCAAATCACGACCGCACGACTGTAATCCCTAGGAGAAAACAGAGTCGCAGAACGACCCGTATTGGATTTGTTGTGCCATGCTGTTTTCAGATTCAAATCATTTTTGGCGTGCTTATTGCTTTTTGGACCCTAGATGGATGTTGGAATTAGGAAACCCACATGAACAAAACCCTAGATTCCGGGATAACAAACCCACAAAAATGGAAATTTGCATGTAACCGAGCCAATTGTTTTCTAAAAATGATTTTTCAGCACAAAAATTACAGGGCGTTTCAAAACTGTTTTCCACGTCTAACTGGTTTGACCGGTCGGATCGACCCGGTTACCCCCTAAGTGCATGCCCTCGTTTCCTAAATTCCCAATTCTATCCTATTTGAGTCATATCTATGTATGCTAACCGTCTATTTTGCAGCATTTATCTTTCTTTTATTTTCATTTCTTATGTAATTGATAGATTTCGTGTATTTTTAGGCGGTTGTAATTTTTAGATTCTCATGTACTTAGGCGATTGTAATGTGAGGACGAGGGTTTTTATCTTTTATTCGATTTGGTTGTATAATCGACCTTTACTATTTTCTTGTATATTTTGGATCTATGCTTTATTTTTCTACAATTTATTTTCTGCATTTTGCTTTAGCATCGGTTGATTAAAATAAACGAAATTGGGATAGAGAAAGATAATAAAGCGAATTAAATATGGTAATATAAATTTTAAAGTGAAAGCAAGCTAGAGGTTAAGTAAGTCACTTGCCCAAATCCTAAATCTCTAGGTTAGGTACAGTAGTCTACCCTCGGTAGGGAGCTGTACTGGAATTTCCCGGATGAGTTGATCCGGGTGGCGACTCTGTCACTGATCTTGGAATTTAAGTTTTGAGGTCTTTAAGTTAAAATGGGAAAATGTTTTCTACAAAGGAATTTCCAAATCAAATCCATGATTTTTCCTAATTCAAGATAAACAATTTTTTTCCAAACAAAATCAAATCGGAACAAAAACGTTTTCCCCAGTTCGCTTCGTCGCGTCCACTTTTCCGCTTTTAAAAAAGGTGGACCGCTCATAGTGGCGACTCTGCTGGGGATTTGGTTTCTTAAAAAGTTTTTCAAAAAACTTAAGGAACTTAGGCAACTACCGATACATAAATTCGCTTGCAGTCACTTCACTAGTTCTTATTACCATATTTGTTTGCACCTTGCATATCATGACATTTTCTTCTTCTCAAATCCCTTCAACACACTGATCAGCCCGGTTTACCCAAGAAGGTGGACTACCTCTTCTACCAGGATTGGAGACACTTGACGGGGTAAACCACTCATAGCAGTGCATGACCTTACATCGTGTTCTACGGTGAGGAGTGTATATTTGCTATGGGAACCTGTACGACCCTTGGTTTTGACTTTGGCCCACATGTAATGACTTAGAAACTTCCCCTAGGATTACCAAAACTTAAAATTCAAAATGAAAATGGAGTGTGCACCTTTGGTATCCCCCGTTGATGCCAAAGAGACCCAACACCTAGGAAGAATGCAAGACCAGTCGAAAGGAGAAATAAGGTCGGAAGGGAGTGCATAGTTTTACTTGTGCTAACGTTTGTTTCGTGGTGTTTTCTATTTGACTTTTCACGAAGCATCAAACATGCATAGCTTTTGTGTGCCATTCTAACCACATCTTTATGCAACCATTTTTTAGCATTGACATATGTGTGACACTAATCACATTTTTGTACAACCTCGACATTTTATTTGTGTGCCATTTACATCTCACGTGCGACATTTCCACGAAGCATACACGACGTCATTCTGTGTGTCACGCATTTTTAACCACATTTTCATGCAGCCACTTGCATTTTCGTGTGACATGCACATCCATATCATTTCATCTCATCTAATAAAGGATGTTCCAAGTGTGTTCCTCACGACCATTCCATTTCATTTCATATCGGGTATCCCGAAAACTACCCGTGTTCTGCCATGCACTGGATTCCACCCCTCCATTTCACAAGCATCATATCCTTCAATAAAAGACCGCAATGGTCCTAGATTTATTTCCGTCTGGCAGTTCACATGATGTCATCACATGGCATCATACGCATTTGTCATAGGTGTCCCAGTGATGCTGAAATCCTGTTTGCGCATTATGGTTCACATTGGACCATTTCATGACATTGTGAAATCATTCGAGGTACTCCTTGAGTACCAGCTTAGGACACATATAGGGGCATTCCATAAAATTATCATGCAAGGTGTTTCACGAACGCTGAACCTCTATCCGTGTCCCGAATTGAACGTGACTTTTCTATAACATCATTTCATATCACGTGCCTCAAAAGCATCAGAACTCTGTCTATGGGACGGTCCCCATGTGACCATTTCATTTCATACCATTGACCTACAAAGCGTCGAAACTCTGCCCGTGTGTCGGCACACACGTGGCCACTTCACGGTAATTCATTAGGTGCCCTTAAGGTGTCAAACCTTTGTTCGTCCGGCAGCTCCCATGAGACATTTTTGCATTATTTTGCATTGCATTGGGCACTCTTGGGACATCCCAAACAAAGGAAATGCAAACATGCAAAGGTCATCGTCATTTTCCTTTGCACTTATGAAGCATCATCCAAGCATCATTTTCCATGACATCACGTCATTCATCTACCATCCCTAACTCTCCACTTATGATGTTGGACCATACACACATGAGACCAGGAAATACTAAAGCTCCGTAAAGACAGTTCCCAGAGTAAGCTGGATCGACCAAGGACAAGGTCTCAAGCTTTGAGGGCTGTTGGGGAACAGAGAATAGTAGTGAATGATAGTGATTCTGATTCCAGAGAGGAAGTGAAGATGGATAATCAAACACTAAGTCTTGCTGATGCCCTGCAGGATTTCCTGAGATCTAAGGATTTTCGTGACTTGCTAAAAGAAGAGATGTGGGCTGTGGTAAGAGAAACTGGGGAAACCGGCACCAATAGGCCCGGAAAGGAAAAGGTAGATGAGTCCTCTCAATTTGGGGCTGATGTCTCAGCCAGTGTGGAGAAGCTGCGAGAAATGGAAGCACCTATGGAAAAGAAAATAAAGGCTAAGTATTCAGAGCTAGATGAAGTGGTGGCCGAACTGAAGAAAGGGGCCAACATCAGCCTGGGCTCCAAGAAAGGGGTGAATGTAGATGCAATGATCAACAAGGGCATTGAGACCTTCCCTATTAGGTTTCAAGTGCCAAAAGTTCCTTCCTACAAGGGGATTGGTTCACCGGAGGCCTATGTGAACCTCTATGCATTAGTCATGTTGACGACAGGTGCCACTAAGTAGCAATTGATCAATTTTTTCCCAACCACACTCGAGGGCGGTGCACTAAGCTAGTATAACTCTTTGTCTGAAGATGTGCAATCTAATTGGGAGGCCTTGTCAGCTTCCTTCATTAAATACTACAGCTTCAACACCAAGATCCAAGTGAAGCTGTACAACTTGGAAAGGGTTAAGCAACGGCAGAATGAATCCTTTGATGCTTATTTATCAGAGATGGATGAACAAAATGATCCTGCTGAAGAACCGCCCTGACAAGGATGAACTGATGCAAAAGTTGATTGATGGGAGTAGGGACATCTTCAGAAACAACATGAAATTCCACTCTTTCAATGAGCTCAGTGAAGTATATAGCATGGCTATGAAAATTGAGAGAGATGAAGAAGAAAGGGTAGTGAACCAAAGGGGCAGCAGAGGCTCCGGGTACAGTTCAGGGTACCGGTCGACTACTACAGCTAGGCCAAGCAGTGGGTCTGGGTCTGTAAGTAAGAGTGGATAGTTTTCAGAGACCAAGCAAGCAGGGGTTGCTGTCATGTCCCAGCAAGGAGGCAACTAAGGCAGAAATCCAAATAGTCAAGGCATATCACCCTGGGCCTTCTCCTTGGCTAAGATCTTCGCCAAGTGCAGAAATGGTAGTCTGTTGAGCTCTCTCAGGCCATTTGGGAAGCCAACAGAGGAAGACAAGGATAACTTCTGTACCTACCACGTCATGGTGGGGCATAGAACCAACAATTGTTATAAGCTGAGGGATGCGATCTAAAAGCTGATCGATGAAGGGAAGCTACAAGAGCCTGCCAAGCCTAGTAACAAGATGAATCCACAGCAGTATTTGAAAGGCAGGTCAATATGGTACAGTCGGGGTTGCCGGACAATTTCATCTTTGCCCAAGTCCTGCAAGCAAACCCTATGGTATAGTCTGTGATGGCCCATGAAACAGGGGCAAGGTCACAATGTGAAGAGTTGACAGAGCAGAAAGAGGTAAAGCCAGTGAGTTTGGATGATCTAGACTCTGAAGATGACTACGAAGAGTATGGTTGCAGTGAGACAGTTAAGCCTCCGATTGCCAAGGAGCCGAGATTACCCGAATTCAGAAATGTAACAAGGAGTGGCAGGGTTTACCAGCTAGGGTTTAGTAGAGTGACAAGGTTCCAGTGACTGGGTCAGGCAGCATGTCAGCATCAAAAGAAGTAGAAAAGGAAGACCTGGTTATCTCACAATTGAAAAAGACTCCAGCACAGGCCAGCCTGTGGCATTTGTTGCTGACTCCCAAGGAACACAAAGCAGCATTGGTTAAAAAGCTGTCTGAAATAGACGTTTCTCCACTTGCATCTCTGGAGACCATGTGTTGCTTACTGGACAAGATCCATGTCAGGTCCCTTGACATTGTATTTTCTGAAAAAGACCTGCCACACGGAGGAAGGGCTCACAACAAAGCCCTTTATGTCAAGGTCAACATCATGGATCAAGTCATGCCATGCGTGATGGTAGACGACGGGTCTGCCCTGAACATATGTCCACTGAAAATTTTTCCATTTCTGGGTCTGAGCGAAGATAGCCTAAAAAAGTCCTCCACTATGATTAGGGCTTATGATGATTCGAAAAGGACCGTGATTGGGACTTCTGAGACTGAAGTAGAAGTGGGACCGATCAAGTCGATGGTTGTTTTTACTGTGAATGACATTCTGGTTACATTCTCCTTGCTATTAGGGAGGCCCTGGTTTCATCCGTTGGGGGGTGTCCCTTCAACTCTACATCAGAAGGTTAAGTTTTCAATAGGCGGTGAAGTTGTGACAATCGAGGCAGACTCCCAGTCCATGATTGCTGCAGTTAGTGAGGAGACCATATCATTCGACGGTTTCCAAGTCGCCATGGTCAGTGTGGAGGAGACCACGGATGCTCCAATGGTCATCTATGAGAACTATATGTCAGAATGGTTATCTAAATACCTTCGCAGGCATGATTTTGTTCCTAGTATGGGACTCGGAGTCCAGCTACATAGGGTGCCCGAATTCAACATTGATTCTGGAAATCCAAGGCAGTTTGGTTTGGGCTACACAGCTGAGGCATCTAAGAAGAAAGACCTGAGAGGGGAAAGAATGGCAAGACCATGATGAAGCCATTCAGTAAGGCTAGTGAACAAGGGGCAAACCGAACCAGTGAAGGTCGGGAATATCAAACTCCCAGGTTTCGAGATCTTTTCTGATGTTGTGGACTTTGAAAAGAGCCAGGAGGAGCCAATTGCACCAGTAATAGTGGAGGAGGCAGTTGTTGAGCCTGTCATCCCCCAGGAGAAACCATCTGAAGTAATGGCAGAAGCAGTGGAAGTGGCCAAGGAGAAAGCCGAAGAGAAAGTCTGTAATGAGTCTGTGAAAGCAATTTCAGAGGCACTGACTACTGCATTAGGCAAGGCATTTGAAAAATCTGGGGAAGGGTCTGCTAAGGAGCTGATGACTGAGGCAAGCCTGGATTCTGTGGTTGCTGAGATAGTAGGAATCATGATGAAAGCCAAGGCACAGGTGGCTAGAATTGAGAAGACTGCTCTTCCTGCTGAACAGGAGTCTGAAATTCCTGCTGACCTAGACAACATCCTAGAGCTGAGCAAGGATGCTGAAGAAGTTCAAGGCCCTCCGCCTATGGAGGATGAAAATGCTTTTGTTGTATCTGTTTCTTCTTTTTTTGATGTGAACGATGTACTTTTTAACAAGTTTAATGCAATGAAATCCCAGTTTGCTTACTTGTGTGATGTTTATCCTGATAATTCTGTGTATGCATTTGAGTCACCATCAAGCATATTTAGTATTCATGACACCGCATTGCATGAAATTAACATAAGTACAGATGAAAATCCCAAAATGGTATTCATTTCACACGAACTAGAATCTGAAGAAAAGAGAGAATTGATAAGAATACCACAAAAACATGTTAAAGCCTTCGCTTGGTCATATGAGGACATGCGAGGGGTTGGCGAAGTAATAGCAGTTCACAAGATTCAAACGGATCCCAGGTTCAGACCGGTGAAGCAGAAGTTGAGACGGCTAAGACCAGAGTGGGCTACATTAGTGAAGTAAGAGGTGGCTAAGCAGATTGAAGCAAAGTTCCTCGAGGTGATGGAATATACATAATGGTTAGCCAACATTGTGCCAGTGCCTAAGAAAGATGGAAGGGTCAGGGTGTGTGTTAATTACAGGGACTTGAATAAAGAATACTCGAAAGATAATTTCCCTTACCTCACATTGATGTTTTAATCGACAGTGCAGCCAAAGCAGCAATGTACTCCTTTATGGATGGATTTTCGGGATATAACCAGATCTTAATGGATGTTGTTGATAAGGTGAAAATGTCCTTCATCACAAAATGGGGCACCTTTTGCTACAGGGTAATGCCTTTCGGGTTGAAAAATGCTGGAGCCACTTACCAGAGGGCCGTCATAATGTTGCTGCATGACATGATTCATAAAGAAGTGGAGGTGTGTGTTGATGACATGCTTGTTAAATCAATGACCCGGGAAGAGCACCATGCTATCCTGGATAGATTTCTTACATGCATCGGTAATACAACATGCATCTCAATCCTAAGAAGTGCATATTTGTGGTTACATCAGGTAAGCTGCTGGGTCATATGGTCAGCCAGAGGGGAATAGAGATGGACCCAGACAAAATCAAAGCCATCGGAGATATGCTAGATCCTAAGATAGAAAAGGAGGTCCGATCATTCTTGGGTTCATTGCAATATGTCAGCCGTTTCATAGCACGGTTAACCTCAGTGTGTGAGCTGATTTTCAAGATACTAAGGAAAGATTAGCCGATTGTATGGGATGACAGGTGTCAGTTGGCTTTTGAAAAGATCAAAGCTTACTTGGTAAATCCTCCAGTTCTTAGCCCGCCAACTCCAGGGAAGCCTTTGATTCTGTACTTAGCCGTCGAAGATTCCTCCATAGGGGCAATGCTAGCACAGGAACAGGATGGTAGGAAGGAGTACCCAATTTATTATCTCAGCAAAAAGCTACTGGAATATAAAACGAAGTACACATTGGTAGAGAAGACATATGTAGCAATGATCTGGCTGACTAAGAAGTTGCACCACTACTTTCAGTCATACAAGGTGCAAGCTATGGCTAAAGTGGATCCAATGAAATACATGTATGAAGCACCAGTGTTGGTTGGGAAATTATCTAGGTGGCTACTACTCCTGTTAGAATTTGACATTGAGTACATCACTAGGAAAACTATCAAAGGGTGAGCTGTGGCAGAATTCCTAGCAAATCAGCCACTAGAGTTGGAATGCATAGAAAATCTGAAGTTCCCTAATGAACAGTTGCCTATAGTAGAAGTGAGAAGATGGGTTATGTGCTTTAATGGTGCCATAAATAGAAAGGGTGCTGGAATTGGGGTGATCATAGCAACACCAGATGGCGAGATCATTCCACTGTCAAAATGCTTGGACTTCCCCATAACCAACAACGGGTCAGAATGTGAGGCAAGCTTATTCGGAATGGAAGCTCTCCTGACACTAGGGGCAGGCAGCATCTTGATCGTTAAGGACTCACTCTTGGTGATTAGGTAGGTAGAAGGCGACTAGGATTTGAGAGAAGAAGCCTTACGGCCCTACTTAGAACTGCTGCAGTACAAAAGAGGGTTATTCAACTAGTGCGAGTTTAGACATGTTCCCAGAGAGGAAAATAAAATGGCGGATGCACTAGAGACACTGCCCTCCATGTGGGAAGATCCGAAAAAGACACAGATATAGCCTTTAGTCATAGCAACTTCCAAGCAACCCTGCTTTGATATGCATGAAGTGATGGAGTTAACAGCCGAGGAAAAGCCGTGGTTCTTTGACATTTATCAATATGTGAAAGAGAAAAAGTACCCAGAAGAAGCTAGCATTGCTAATAAGATTTCATTGAGAAGATTAGATAGCCGGTTCAGAATCTTCGAGGATAAGCTATACAAAAGAACTGCAAATGGGGTTTTTCTGAGATGTTTGACAAAACAAGAAGCAGAAATTGTAATGCAGTAAGTACATGCTGGATCCTACGGGCCGCATATGAATGGAATTGCTATGGCCAGAAAGATAATGAGATAGGGATACTTCTGGATGACAATGCAGCCTAACTATGTGAAGGAGGTAAAAAGATGTCACAAATGCCAGATCAATGCAGATATCAGTCATCTGCCACCATTTGAATTACAAAATCTAGCATCTCCTTGGCCATTCTCGGCGTGGGGGATCGATATGATGGCGAAATTCATCCTGCAGTGTCTAATGGGCACAGATTCATAGTGGTTGTAGTAGACTATTTCTCAAAGTGGGTAGAAGCAGAATTCCTTCACCATATAGTCTGATAACGGAGTGCAGTTTCAAGGGGCGACGGCTGAGCTACTTGCAGAACATGGCATTGAACATCACAAGTCTTCTCCTTATAGACCACAAGCTAACGGTGCAGTAGAAAAGGCTAATAAATCGATAAAGAAGATCCTATCAAAAATGGTAACCACCTACGGGGACTGGGCTGATAAACTGCCATATGCTCTTTAGGGTTACAGAACCAGTGTCAGAACACCAATCAGTGAGACTCCTTAAGCCTTGGTGTAGGGGATGGAAGCATGTTTCCAGTGGAAATGGAACTCAAGTCACTCGGAATAGCCTTGGAAGCTTAGGTACCAGAAATGGGATGGGCTCAAGCTAGATAGGAGCAGTTGGCTGCATTAGATGAAAAACGGTTGAAAGCACTAGATCACCTACAGATGTATCAGCGCAGAATGGCTAGGGCCTATAATTGAAATGTGAAGTATCCTAGATGGTAGCTGAGAGTTGGGGATTTGGTTCTGAAACAGTTAAGGCCTGCAAATGTGGATGCCCACAGGAAATTCAGACTGAATTGGGAAGGCCCATACGTCGTAAAGAAGGTGCTATCAAAGGGTGTTGTAAGCATCGCAGACATGGATGGGAATGAATTCGCAAACCCTGTCAACCGAGACGGCCTGAAGCCATACTATGTTTGAAAAAAAAAGGTCTACTAGGTTGAAAACTCGAAAAGGGCAGCCTAGGCAAAAATTAAGACATGAGAGAAAATGATCAGTCGGTCTTTCTTGGAGAAGGAGAAGCTTTTGGGGACTAACTTCCTGGACTAGGCTAGGAACTTACAAATAGTTCTTAGACAAGAGTCCAAGGAGTATGTACTGAATGCTCCTTTACCAGCTAGCCCTCCTGCAGGTCGAGGCATCACCACAGCGATGGTGGAGCTGTACGATCGGCATGTGAAGGATGACCGAGATGTCTTGTGCCTCATGCTGGGTACCATGGCTTCTGATCTTCAGAAGCAGTTTATGGACAAGCATGCTTATAAGATGATGGATCAACTTAAAAAGATGTTCCAAGATCAGGCTCGTCAGGAACGTTACCTGACAACTAAGGCACTTTGCACTACTGTGATGGCAGCTGGGACTTCTGTTAGCACTCATGTGCTAATGTTGAAGGGGTATATTGATACACTTGCCCACCTCGGCTCGTCAGTTCTGCAGGACTTGGTAGCAGACATTATTCTCGGGTCACTTCCTGAGTCTTACAACCAGTTTATCATGAATTACCATATGCAAGGGTTGGATAAATCGGTTGTTGAGCTGGATGGCATGCTCAAGCTTGCTGAGCAGTCTCTTAAGAAGACTCCTGAAGTATTGCTGGTGAACAAGGGAAATACGCCCATTGCTAAGGGAAAGGCCAAATCTAAGGCCAAGGCTATGGCCCAAAAGGCCAAGGCTAAGGGCAAAAAGGTGGTGGCCCAACCTAAAGCAAGGGTTGCTTCTCCTGACGATGTCTGCCATGAGTGTTATGGGAAGGGTTACTGGAAGAGCTCATGTCCAAAGCTAAGGGAGCAACTGAAGGGCAAAACTGCTGCTTCAAGTATTTATGTTGTCGAGATTTATCTGGCTATTTCTACCTCTTGTGTCTTGCACACTGGATGTGGATCTCACATTTGTTCAAATGTGCAGGGTCTAAGAAATAGGAGATTATTAGGATCTGGTGAAGTAGAACTTCGAGTCGGAAATGGTGCTCGGGTTGAGGCCATGGAGATCGGAGATTATTTCTTGGAGATGCCTAGTGGACTTGTTTTGGAACTAAGATACTATTATTTTGTACCTGCGATGTACAGGAATATTATTTCCATTTCTTTGTTAGATATTTCTGGTTTCGTACTTAATATTGGACATGGTAGAATTTCTATGCAATGTGGCAATATTATTTATGGAACAACATTTCTTTAAAATGGCTTATATATCCTTGATCTAAAACATGAAAGTTCAATCTATAACATAAATACTAAAAGGATTAAACAAAATGAAATTAATCCTACTTACATCTGGCATTGTCAACTTGGCCATATAAATGAGAAGCGCATAGCTAGGCTTCACTCTAGTGGAGTGCTAGGGTCATTTGACATCCAGTCTTATGACACATGCGAATCTTGTTTGAAAGGCAAGATGACAAAGGTGCCTTTTAGCAAGATGGCTAAAAGGGCCTCAGAGCTATTGGAGCTAATACATTCCGATGTACGTGGCCTAATGAGCACTAGTGCTAGATCTTGTTTTCTGTACTTCGTCACCTTCATGGATGACTTCAGCAGATACGATTACGTGTATCTGATGAAGTATAAGTTTGAGACTCTCCAAAGGTTCAAGGAATTTAAGAATGAAGTAGAAAACCAACTTGGCAAGAAAATAAAAGCACTTCGGTTTGATCGAGGGGGTGAATATTTGAGCCAAGAGTTTGACTTGTTTTTGAGAGAGTGTGGGATTGTATCCCAACTCACTCCTTCTAGTACACCCCAGTGGAATGGAGTGTCAGAAAGGAGGAATAGGACCTTGCTTGACATGGTCCGCTCGATGATGAGTCATGCTACACTCCCTGTCTCCTTTTGGGGATATGCTTTAGAGACAGCTGCTTACATTCTTAATAATACACCAAGCAAGGCAGTTGAGGGAACACCATATGAACTATGGAAGGGCCGAAAGCCCAATGTTTCCTTCTTGAAGATTTGGGGCTGTGATGCACATGTTAAGAAATTGACAAGTGGCAAACTTGAGTCCAAATCTGTCAAGTGCCAGTTTGTGGGTTACCCTAAGGAAACTAAGGGTTATTACTTCTACGATCTAGCCGAAAATAAAGTTTTCATAGCCAGAAATGCTGTCTTCTTGGAGAAGGAATTCCTTTCAAAGAGAGGCAGTAGGAGTAATATTGAACTTTCAGAAGTTCAAGACTCACAAACTCCTATAGCTACTGTTGAGGATGCTTCGGGAATTGATCTGACTACTCAAGAAATTAAGGAACCAGAACCGGTTACACAGGACTTTAGAAGGTCTGGTAGGACATGTCATTAGCTAGAGAGGTACGGCTTTCTTGTGACTGATGATGGGGACTTTATGGTCATTGACCAAGAGGAGCATGAGACCTATTAGGAGGCTGTTGAAAGCCCATATTCAGATCAATGGTGCAAAGCCATGGAGGATGAGATGCAATCTATGCACGATAACCAAGTATGGAACTTGGTGGATCCACCTCCGGGTGCTAAGGTGATAGGTTGCATGTGGTGTTTCAAGTTAAAGGCCCTGTGTGTATAAGATGGTTAATGGGAGAATTTCCATCATCCTAGTGATGTATGTTGACGACATCCTTATCATTGGAGGCGACATACCAACACTGCAAAGGGTTAAGTAGTGGTTGAGCAGGTGCTTCGCAATGAAGGACTTAGGAGAAGCCGAGACGATCTTAGGGATCAGGATCTACAAAGATAGATCCAATCAGCTTCTAAGCCTATGTTAGGCCACATACATTAACAAGGTTCTAAAAAGATTCAGCATGGATAAGGCAAAGAAAGGATTCTTGCCCATGCGCCGTGGGTTGAAGCTGAGTAAGAAAGATGGTCCTAAAACAAAAAAGGACCAGGAGAACATGGAAAAGATCCCTTATGCAACTGCTATTAGATCTATCATGTACTCCATGTTATGTACGAGGCCTGATGTCACGTTTGCACTAAGTATGTTTTGGATATGCCCTAGTCCCCAGGCATTGGTCCTTGTATTTGTATCATACATTAATTGGATTCATGTATTATACTTATTTGTGTTATTAATAAAGGCATTAATTCATTTATTA
Source organism: Euphorbia tirucalli (assembly GCA_039660915.1). Taxonomy (NCBI): domain Eukaryota; kingdom Viridiplantae; phylum Streptophyta; class Magnoliopsida; order Malpighiales; family Euphorbiaceae; genus Euphorbia; species Euphorbia tirucalli. The sequence continues at coordinate 58,866,239 of CM077641.1, forward strand.
TATTTATCTTGTGCAATATAGTAAATGAAGTATCCGATGGACATATCGATATCCATGATGACCAGTGTCATGCACTTGGCAGTAAGACCATGGATAGGGTAAACGATATGACCATAAATATATCCATAGTCTGTTCCAGTCATGGGAATGAATGGAACAAGAGACTATCATTAACCTGGTTGTATGGCGGTGTCTTATCGATCATTGGACATGGAATGTCAACCAAGTTAATGGGTACATGCATAAGGGGCATGGTACTGGATAGATCCACTAAACGAGAAATCCACATGGTATAGTATCACAAGTGATTCTCGTGTAGTACTTGTATGGATCCTTTGACCTGACCATATGATGGTGTTACATGTGAGGTTGCATACTTAGGGGTACGCCTAAAGGGCCTGTAATAGGGTGCCAAGTATGGGTACTTTCAGGTATGTCTCTTAGCATGGTAATGCTATGGATATGCAGAAGGGATTTGTCACTCAGTAATCCACTGGAAAGATATCACCGGTCTCTTGATGAATGTGACTGATAAGAGTGTGGCCACACCCAAACAAGTGGGAACTTGTTTATGAGCTTCAGTGCATTCGGGATCAAGTTAATATCCGACACAAAAGAGGGTGATCAATCCATGCCTCTGTGTTAGACACCGATAACAATGACATGGGATGTACAAGTTTAAACTACAGAGTTATGATAACAGTTAGACTGCCATCTCCATCTTAATTGGGGGCTGCAGTGGCTTGCTAGAGCCCAATTGCAGTCTGTGGGCGAAAGGCCCGCTGCCAACATAAAGATGGGCCTATGGGATCGTACACATAGAACGACCGAACACCGACTTAAGGAATTAGATGTCTACTTGGAGTATATACTGTGTAGAGAGAGGTATATATATATTAACCATATTATAAAAATCAATTAGATTGATGATAATAATAAAATTAATATATATTCAATTGGCTCTTCATAATTAATTGGATTAGTTATGAGATTATTTCCTAGGTGGAAATATTTATGTGTATAGGTTTACATATGATTTTATTTTGTGAAGATTTAATTTTAATTTGATGGATTAAATTAATTGGTCAGACTAATTTTAATTTAGATGTAAATAATATATTACTTGGTGTAATATATTAAATACATGGGTATATTAAAATTGGGCTTGAAATTAATTTAAACCAGAATAATTAAAATTAGATTGGGCCTAAATTAAAAGATGGTAGCCCACACAAAATGAAGGAGCCAAACTGGGCTTAAATTCCCCTAAGGGAATTCGGCCAACCTAGGTATAAAACCTAGGGAAAAATTTCGGCCACCCTACCAGAAGCAACCATAGCCGAATCCTCTAGCCCCTCTCTCCATTGTTCATGTTTTCCTACTCTAGCACGGGTCGTGTTCGTTAGGCGTTCATGTACGAGAACGAGGAGGGACTCTAATTTGATTCCTGCAGTCTTCATCCATCTCTAGAAGAGATATTCCGGGTAAGAGAATGATCTCTTTCTATTGAATTTTTATGTTTTACAATTTCCATTTCAATTGCTCCTGGGACTGGATTTGAGGAAATCATCGTGTTCTTCTGCATTTATCGGGTGATTTTCGGTGAAAAATCCCAACAGTGGTATCAGAGCGGGCTTGTGATCCGTGGAAATTGTTAAAATTGGTTGAATCCCATGTTTTAAAATTAGAGATTTTCATTGGGATTCTTGTTTTGGGTTTAAGATTTTTCCCATTTGATTTTCATACAATTGTGTTTGTTTAATTAATTGTATGTTTTGGAATTCTTAGTGGATTCGTTGTCGATGGATGATTTATTTTTTTTCCTGGCTTAAAAAAAATAAAAAAAGAAATCTGGCTCCCGAGGGCGGGAGCGACGGTGGCAGTCGCTGCCTGCTGCTGCGCTAGCAGCAACAGTCACTGCTGCTGGAGTAGCGGGCTGCTGCTGGGCGGCAGCCATTGCTGGGAAGTGGCTGCCTCATGGAAGCAGCGGGCAGCCGCTAGGCGGCTGCGCCAGTGCTGCCCCTGGCCACAGCAGGCGGAGCCCAGTGTTTTTGGATTTGGTGGGTTTTTGGGCCCGGGGCCCAGTTTAGAAATTTTAATTGGTTTTAAAATTCGTGTGTTTAATTTTATGCAATTTAAATGCGTGTGGCTTTTTGAATAAAATTTTATTTTATTCATGTGATATTAATTTTTGAAATTAATATGGTTAATTGAAATTGGTTTGGATAATTTTGGCACAATTACTTGGACGGCTGAATTGGACCCATGGTTTCCCAATTCCAGTGGGAGTAGTTGGACTGCTTGGGCTAGAGGCCCAAAGCCAGTTAAGGGTTAGAACCATGGTGGGCCAAAATTGGCGATTTCTATGTAATGGCTTGGGCATAATTGAAATGGGCTTATATCATGCATTATAACATGCTTATGAATTATATGTATTGGATGCATATGTGTGATTAAATGTTTGTATGGTTGGATGCTATTGGGCCTTATACAAGATGGGTTGTATTATTTTTGGGTTAATACGGCCTGTGTGTCGTTTTTCTTTTTAATGTAATTTTATTTTACTCATTTATTATAAAATTTGTAAAAAGAAGAAGCCCATGGAGTGGTGAGCGCAAGTGGAGGTGCAAGCCCAGAAAGAAGAAGATGGAGGCCCACCTAATATTCTTTTCTAGTATAGGTTTACTAGAATAATATTAGGATGTAATATAGGCCCATAGCAGTCCATTTTACCTATTTATTTAATCATGTTTTATATTTATATGCATGTATGTATGCATGATCCAACCACATTTCACCCGCCTTATGTATGTAAGCCGTTATTAAATGAATCTAATAACCAAATGGAATTACTAAGTCGCTTAAAAGTGCTTCCCTCATTCAAAACCGACTTGAAGTGGGAATAGGCCAGTTGTAGACCATGCCCTCGCAGGATACACTGGAGTATTGTCACTTTGTATTGGGTTAGGGTATGGGATACTCTAACACTTGAATGGAGGTTTTGACTTAGCGTGGGTAGTAGGATTCTCCTGGCCCTAAGCACAGATGGGTAAGTGCCAATAAGCCCATCAAACCAAGAGTCCCTAGGTTGGGATTGGACAGCGTTCCTACCTAAATAATTAGGGTATAGTTGTACCAAGCCCTCGTCTGGCTATATCTTAATGAAATATGGATCTCGGCCCATGAGCCCAACAACTCGGTTTAATTAATAACTTGATTCATTATTAATTTTACATAGGAACAACAACATAATGTCCTTTATTAACACTCTAAATGTTTTTCTGTGTAGAAATTCTTAAATGGCAAACAACAATACCTTATCACTGCGATCAATTCTGGAAAGGAACAAGCTTTCCGGTCCTAACTTTTTGGACTGGTCTAGGAACTTGAAAATAGTTCTAAGGCAGGAGTCCAAAGAGTATGTACTGGAGAGGCCTGTACTGGCTGCGCCTCAAGGACGTAATCCACCGGCTGCCCAGCTAGAGGAATACGAGGCGCATGTCAAGGACAATAGGGATGTGACATGCCTAATGTTGGCCTGCATGGTCCCCGAACTGCAAAAATAGTTTATGGACCATCAAGCTTTTGCTATAATAACAACTCTAAATGAGATGTTTCAAGAGCAAGCTCATCAGGAAAGGTACCTGACCCATAAGGCATTCCACTCTTGTAAGATGGGGGCTGGGACATCTGTGAGCGCACACGTGCTCAAGATGAAGGGCTATTTGGACACTTTGGCCCGTCTCGGATCACCTATCTCTCAGGAGTTGGTGGTGGACACAATCCTTGAATCCTTGCCTGATTCTTATGATCAGTTCATCCTGAACTACAACATGCAAGGGATGGACCGTACTGTCAGTGAGCTGCATGGGATGCTTAAGCTTACTGAGCAGTCGATCAAAAAGACTCCGCCGGTGCTGCTGGTCAACAAGGGGAACCCTCCTATTGCCAAGGGTAAGGCCAAGGAAAAGGCCAAAGGTAAGGCCAAGAAGGCCAAGGCTAAGAAGGCCAAGGCCCAACCCAAGGCCCAGCAGAAGGCAGGTCCTGAAGATGTCTGTTTCGGGTATAGACAGGCGGGCCATTGGAAGAGATCGTGTCCCAGGCTGATGGGAGAGCAAAGAAGGGGCCATGGTACGTCCTCTTCAGGTATTTATGTTATAGACATTAACCTTACTGTTTCAACATCCTGGGTATTGGATACTGGATGTGGTTCTCAAATTTGTTGCAATGTGCAGGGACTTAAGAACAGAAAGTCACTGGGGTCGGGAGAGGTGAACTTGCGGGTCGGGAATGGAGCAAGGGTTGCTGCCATAGAGATCGGCGAATACCACCTTGTGATGCCTAGTGGATTGGTTTTAATTTTGGAATAATGTTATTTTGTACCTGCTATGTGCAGGAATATTATATCAGTTTCTATGTTGGATATTTCTGGATTTTATTTTACTATTTCTAATGGTAGAATTTCAATATCTAGAGAGGGATTATTTTATGGAGATGCTCTATTAAATAATGGCCTATATATCCTAGACTTAAATGAAACCAATTACGTCTATAACATAAACATAAAAAGGGTTAATCCGAACGAACTTAATCCTGTCTACCTATGGCATTGTCATCTCGGCCCCATAAATGAGAAGCGCATTGCTAGGCTTCACATTTGACTTGGAGTCAATTGATACATGCGAATCATGTTTACGAGGCAAGATGACAAAGGCGCCTTTTAGCAAGAAGGCTGAAAGTGCTACTGGCTTATTGGACCTAATACATTCAGATGCATGTGGACCTCTGAGCGCAGCAACCAGAGGTGGGCACCTGTACTTCGTCACGTTCACGGATGATTTCAGCAGATATGGCTATGTCTATCTGATGAAACACAAGTCCGAGACCCTTGATAGGTTCAAGGAATTCAGGAACGAGGTACAGAACCAGCTAGGCAGAAATATCAAAACCCTTCGGTAGGACCGAGGCGGTGAGTATATGAGCCTGGAGTTTGACTCATATTTGAGAGAGCATGGAACAGTTCCATAGCTCACTCCTCCCGGAACACCACAATGGAATGGGGTGCCCGAACGGAGGAATAGGACCCTGTTGGACATGGTCCGCTCAATGATGAGTCAAGCCTCTCTCCCAATTAGTTTCTGGGGACACGCCCTCGAGACAGCAGTTCTTGTCTTAAATAATACCCCGACTAAGGCAGTGGAAAAGACCCCATATCAGATATGGACGGGCAAGGAGCCTAATGTGTCTTTCCTAAGGATTTGGGGATGCGAAGCACATGTCAAGAGATTGACTAGTGGCAAGCTGGAGCCCAAAACCGATAAATGCCTGTTTGTGGGCTACCCTAAGGAAACCAAAGGGTATTACTTCTATAACCCTGCCGAGAACAAGGTGTTCGTGGCAAGGAAGGGGGTCTTTCTAGAAAAGGAGTTCCTTTCCAAGAAAGACAGTGGGAGCAATGTTGAACTCAGGGAAGTTCAAGGTCCACAAGCTCCTGAAGAGGATAACTCGGAGGCCCGGGTGGAGCTTTCACAAGGGGAAGCACCGACCCAGGCCACACAAGGACCTAGAAGGTTTAGTAGGGATCATCGGGAACCAGAGAGGTATGGTTTCCTCATCACCGATGATCAAACTCTTCTCATCTGGGATAAGGAGGAACCCAAAACCTACTAGGAGGCTATGGCTAGCCCACAATCTACGAATTAGCGTAAAGCCATAGAGGCAAAAATGCAATCTATGTACGATAACCAAGTTTGGAACTTGGTTGATCCACCTCCGGGTGCCATGGTAATAGGTTACAAGTGGTGCTATAAGCTAAAGGCCGACAACACCTTCAAGGAGCATCTGGTTGCGAAAGGTTTCAAACAAGTCCATGGAATAGACTATGATGAAACTTTCTCACCAGTAGCCATGCTGAAATCCATCAGGATCTTGCTAGCCATAGCCGCATGGTACGACTATGAAGTCTGGCAAATGGATGTCAAAACCGCTTTGTTAGAGATTGTGCCCTAAGCCAATGTTGGATTATGTAAACAATCTTCTTAAGTCATAAAGACTTATTTTATCATATATATTTGTATGTTAGTATTTATGATAATGTATCCATGAATTAATTGTGTAATTCTAAATTTCCCTAGTCGATTGTTATTATGGGAATAATAACAAACTAAGACTAGTGTGAGTGATAATGGATATTCATAAGATGAATATAGTGTATACAGATACAGGTTATACTCACGGGCAATGTGTTAGAGAACATGTTGCTGGAGACCCACTATAAGATCAAGTTCATGGTCACGTGTCACAACTGATCTTGATTATAGTAGTGTCATCAGCTGATTCCTTTGACCTGAGGTCACCATGGATTCCGGGATGAATTTATGTTGTGCTTTGACGCAGTCAAACGCTGCTTGTAACAGAGTAGTTATAAAGGCTGTGGTTGGGTACGATATGACTCATGCTTTGGGATGTGAGTGACAGATATGGGATTTTGTCCCTCTCTAACAAGAGAGCGATATCACTGGGCCCCTCGATAAGTAAGACTGTTAAATGCATGGCCGTGCTCAAATAATTGATAAGAGTATCAATTGATTTGTCTGAACAGTTTACTTTGAGATCGAGAAAGCATATGATTAATTATATAAGATTGACAAGTGTACCATGTCTTATAATTAATCTTGATATCAAAGAGACAAAAGGGAATATGACATTCTATAAATAGGTATTGGATCATTCCAATCATATTAATTGGGTAGTCGTAATGGCTTGCTAGAGTCCGCTTGTGACCTATAAGGACATTATGGTAATTTCCTTATTGCCAATTAATATGATCCTATGGGGTCACACACAAGAGCAAAATGAAGTTCATCTTATCGGGTATAAATTATTATTGGATAATAATTTATGAATGAGAAAGAGAATAAATATATATAGTGATATATATTTATGTATGTATATATAAATATTAATGTGATTAATATTGCATAAAGTATGCTACATATTATAATTAAATTATATGGAGATATAATTAATTATAATATTATATATACATATATGTATTATGGAGAATTGATTTGATTTAATGTTAATTGAGAATTAATATTAAATTGTGTGGGTTAATATATAATTATAACTAATAGGTGTATTAGGTTATAATTATAATTAACTATTTAGGTTAATTATTTAAGGAAACAATTAACCTAAACCTAATCACTCTCTACACTAAAAATACAGCATTTTTCGGCCAGCCACCATAAGAAAAAAAGGCAGCCGACTTTTGCCTTGCTCTCCTTCCAAGTTTTCGAAACTTTGGTCTCTCTCTCTCGTTCGAAGAATTGTTCTTCAAATCCGGCGCTAGCACGCGGTGGACGTATTGCTCCGTGTGGATCAACCGTAGAGGGAAGCTATTTTGGTTCCTGCTTGATTCAATCTTCAAAGAATTAAGGTAATTCTTTAACCCTCCTTCCGATTCAATGCAATGTACATGGGTCCTTGGTGGGGATTAATCTTTTATTTCCGCTGCGCATTTTGTTTTGTGTGATTAATTCCCAACAGTGGTATCAGAGCCACTTGTGCATTGGTTGAATTGGATTTGTTATTTTGATTAGATCAAAATTGCATGTTAGGGTTGTATGTTCTTGATTTAGGGTTCAATGTTATTGTGAATAACATGTTTAAAATTTGATTTTAATGTGAATCATTGTGGATGATTTGTTTTAATAATTTGAAATGTTTAAGGGGTTGGTATCATGAATTTGATTCATGGGATTTTAATTGAAATTGTTTCAATTAATTAAATGAAATTAAAAAAAAAAAAAAAATACTGTTTTCGTTATTCTGGGCATAATGCCCAGAATAATTTTGGGTGCAATGCAATTGCAATTGCAATTGCGCCCAACTGCAATTGCAATTGCAATTGCAATTGCACATGCTGCGTAAGCAGCATGCTGCTTACGCAGCATGGGCTGCGCAGCTACGTGTTGCGCAGCCCGTCGGGCTGCGCGCAGTATTAGATACTGCAGTGCGAGGCCCGACTAGCATGCTGTCCGACAGTTTTACCCCTTTTTCGTTTTAAGTGTGGAAAATTATTTCTGCAAATTTACGAATTTTTCCAAATTAATTAATTCTAAATACAATGTGATTGTATTTTACCACTTTGAACCCTAAATATTTTTAGATATAAAATTATTGTTGATAATTTTATGCATGGTGTTATGGTATGGTTTTGGACCCGTGGATGCTTTATTTTATTTATTATGGTATTATATAAATACGACCTGCGAGTCGTTTGTATTTATGTAATTTTTAATTTTACTAGATAAATTGTATAGGATGCAATTTATGATATGTAAAATTTATTTTACTAGAAAAATTGTATAGGTTGCAATTTTTTGTAAAATATAAATCCATGAGATGGTGCTTAGAAGCAAAGACGTGGAGGCGGATCCAAGAGGCGGTGCAATGACCATGTGATGGATGCTACCACCTAGGATATGACCTTGTTGATTTTCATATTGGCCTATGAAAATCAATGTAGATTTAAACCATACCATAACACGGTCTTTCGAGTCTATTGCATGTTTTATATTTTGATGCCATGTGATGCCATGCTAAGTATGATATATGCATGCTAGATGAATGTATGACATTGGATGCCATGCTAGAATTAATATTAACTTAGAAAGATTAATGTTAATGCCATGTATTGTATGAGATACATTTTAATCACAGGAATTAATAAACCCTAAATAAACTTATGAAGTTTATATTTTTGCCACCCAATTACGTATAACACTAGTCAAGTACTATGTTCGCATCATGGTAGCCACGCCAAAGCGGGTACGCATGTTGTGACCTTAGTGAAGCGATAATATGAGAAATGGTGATTCTCATTGTGTTGTAATTGGTTTAACAAAGGGTTAATCAAAATGGTGTTTTGAACCCGAGGCAAAGATGAGATGAGTAACATGCAAATTAAATATGATATATGATATCATGCATCTCATAAATTAAAAGAGTTACATAATGATGTAATTGACATGGTGATGTCTACCGAAATTATATTTAATCATAGGAACATGCCAAAGCAGTGCTATGGTTAAGTATGGATTTTGGGTCTTTTACCCACTTAAATATTTTAAAGGGTTTTATAATTTTAGTGGGAGTTTAATTCTCTTATGTAATTAACTTTGCATATATTTTCTGTTGTAGATAAATGGCCAACACAAGCAATCCCGGTTCTATTCGATCTATCCTTGAGAAGGATAAACTGAACGGAACCAATTACCTAGATTGGTATCGCAACTTGAGAATTGTTCTCAAGCAAGAGCGAAAGCTATATGTTCTGGATGGGCCTTTGCCCGCTAACCCTCCACCCACCACAGCTTCAAGAGCTGAAAGGGATGCTTTTCACAAGCATCAAAATGATCAGATTGATGTACAATGCCTGATGCTCGCATCAATGATTCCGGAACTTCAGAAGGATCTGGAAACATTTGAGGCATATGAGATGTCTCAAGAGCTTAAGGAAATGTTCCAAAAGCAAGCGAGAAGGGAAAGGTATGAGACCTTGAGATCTTTGGTTGGGTGCAAGATGACCGAAGGGAGTTCGGTTAGTGCCCATGTTCTGAAGATGAAAGGGTACATTGATCAGTTGGAGAGGCTTGGTTCGCCACTCAGACCTGAGTTGGCAACAGATTTGATCCTTAATTCTCTTCCCGAGAGTTACTCCCATTTTGTCATGAATTATCACATGAATGATATGGACAAAACGGTCAGCGAACTGCATGGGATGCTGAAAAACGCTGAAGTAACGATAAAAGAGAAGCCAAGCTCCAAAGGGATCCATATGGTGCAAAAGGGTAGGATCCAGAAGAAGAAGGGTAAAGCAAACAAACCCAAAGAGTTTGGGAAGGATGCAAAGAAGCCCAAAGCTGTTACCAAGGCAAAGCCTCCAAAGGAAGGCACATGCCATTTCTGCAATCAGCCTGGTCATTGGCGCAGAAATTGCAAGCTTTATTTGGAGGACTTGAGGAAGAAGAGAGGCGGTGAGACCGCTAATCAAGGTATTTATGTTATTGAAATATTTCATTCTACTTCTGTTTCTACTTCGTGGGTATTAGATACCGGTTGTGGTTCTCACATTTGTATGAATGTGCAGGGGCTTAAAGGAAGTAGAAAGCTCAAGAAGGGCGAGGTAGAATTCCATGTGGCGAATGGAGCTAGAGTTGCTGCTTATGAAGTCGGTCGCTACGAGCTCAAGTTGCCAAGTGGACTTGTTCTTTCTTTGAATAATTGTTATTTTGTTCCTAATTTGTCTAGGAACATCATTTCTATTTCATGTTTGGACAAGGAAGGATTTAAATGTGTTATTGAGAATAATCACTTATTGCTTTTCAATAAAGACTTGTTTTATGCAAATGCGGATTTACATGATGGTCTTTATTTGTTGAACCTTAGTGAAGGTTATAATGAGCATGTATATAACATAAATACCAAAAGGATAAGAACAAATGTTGTGAATCCTACTTATCTCTGGCACTGTCGTCTAGGACACATTAATGAGAAACGCATTTCAAAACTCCATAAAGATGGAGTTTTGGGTCTAGATGTTTTTGAAACATATGACACTTGCGAGTCTTGTTTAATGGGTAAGATGACCAAGAGTCCCTTTACTGGTCACAGTGAAAGGGCTAGTGACTTATTAGAACTCATACATACAGATGTATGTGGGCCTATGAGCACAACTGCTAGAGGTGGTTTTCAATACTTCATTACGTTCACTGATGATTTCAGTAGATATGGTTATCTATATCTAATGAAGCATAAGTCGGAATCCTTTGAAATGTTCAAATCCTTCCAAAATGAAGTACAAAACCAACTTGGCAAGACAATTAAAGCACTTAGATCTGATCGAGGTGGTGAATATTTGAGCCAAGACTTTGACGATCATCTTAGAAAGTGTGGGATTGTCTCACAACTAACTCCTCCTGGTACACCACAGTGGAATGGTGTGTCTGAGAGGAGGAACCGTACTTTATTGGATATGGTTCGGTCGATGATGAGTCAAACAAGTCTTCCTCTATCCTTTTGGGGATATGCACTTGAAACGGCGGCATTCACACTGAACCGAGTTCCATCAAAGGCAGTTGAAAAGACACCATATGAGATATGGGTTGGTAAGAGACCAAATTTGTCTTTTCTCAAGATTTGGGGATGTGAAGCTTATGTGAAATACTTGATTTCAGATAAGTTAGCACCAAAATCTGTGAAGTGCAACTTTGTAGGTTATCCAAAAGAAACTAAAGGTTATTTCTTTTACAGTCCTAGTGAAAACAAAGTGTTTGTTGCTAGGAATGGTATATTCCTGGAAAAAGAGTTTATTTCCAAAGGAATCAGTGGGAGTAAAGTACACCTGCAAGAAAATCTGGATAACCAAAATGAAAATGGTTTTCAAATGGAACAACAACCTGATTCACAAGAAGTTGTTGAGTCAGAACCAGCAACACAAGTCCAACGTAGATCAAGTAGAGTTCGTCATGAGCCCGAGAGATATGGATTTCTCGTCACGAACGAAAATGATCTGATTCTGTTAGAAGAGAATGAACCTTCCACGTACATGGAAGCTGTCTCTAATTCAGAATCTGAAAAATGGCTTGATGCTATGAAGTCAGAAATTCAATCCATGGACGACAACAAAGTATGGACTTTGGTTGATCTCCCAAAGGGTGCTAAAGCAATAGGGCACAAATGGGTTTTAAAGTTGAAAACGGACATGGATGGGAATATTCAGACTTATAAAGCAAGGTTAGTGGAAAAGGGTTACCGACAAGTTCATGGTATAGACTATGACGAAACCTTTTCGCCAGTAGCTATGATCAAGTCCATCAGAATTCTTGTTGCCATAGCAGCATATTATGACTATGAAATATGGCAAATGGATGTCAAAACAGCTTTCCTAAATGGAAACCTTGTTGAGGATGTGTACATGACACAGCCTGAAGGTTTTGTCGATCCAAAGAATCCTGATAAAGTATGCAAGCTTCAAAAGGCCATTTATGGTTTGAAGCAAGCATCAAGAAGTTGGAATCATTGTTTTGATGAATCAGTCAAAAAGTTTGGCTTCATCAAAAACGAAGATGAGCCTTGTGTGTACAAGAAGTTCAGTGGGAGTAATATAGTTTTCCTAGTTCTATATGTCGATGACATATTGTTAATAGGAAATCACATTCCTACTTTGCAAGAAGTAAAATCTTGGCTAGGAAAGTGTTTTTCTATGAAAGACTTGGGTGAGGCAGCCTACATTCTTGGAATAAAGATCTATAGAGATAGATCTAAGAGATTGATAGGTTTGAGCCAGAGTACATACATTGACAAAATACTGAAAAGGTTCAGTATGGATCAATCAAAGAAAGGAAATGTTCCTATTGGGCAAGGGATAAAGCTTAGTCGTAAGCAATGTCCTGTGAAAGTTGAAGAACGTCAACGCATGGACAAGATTCCTTATGCGTCAGCTATAGGATCTATCATGTATGCCATGGTATGTACTCGGCCAGATGTCTCTTTTGCTTTGAGCATGACAAGTAGATATCAGTCTGATCCAGGTGATAGTCACTGGACTGCTGTCAAGAGTATTCTTAAGTACTTGAGAAGAACTAAAGATACATTCTTGATATATGGAGGCTCGGACGAAGATCTTGTTGTAAATGGTTACACGGATGCAAGTTTCCAAACTGATCAAGATCAGATGCAGTCACAGTCTGGGTATGTGTTCATTCTGAATGGAGGTGCGATAAGTTGGAAGAGTTCTAAGCAAAGCACGATAGCTGCATCTACAACAGAAGCCGAGTATATTGCTGCATCAGATGCAGCCCAAGAGGCTGTTTGGATCAAGAAGTTCATCGAAGAACTTGGTGTCGTTCCTAGCATAGTGAATCCTGTGAGCATCTTGTGTGACAACAATGGGGCAATATCACTTGCTAAGGAACCTAGTGTGTCACAGAAATCCAAACATATACTTCGGCGTTTTCACTACATAAGAGAAGTCATCTCAAGAGGAGATGTGAAGATATGCAAAGTTGCGTCTGAAGACAATGTTGCCGATCCACTAACAAAAGCTCTTTCACAAGCTGTACATGATGGTCATGCTAGGTCCATGGGTATTAGATACATTTGAAGATTGGACTTAGGGCAAGTGGGAGATTGTTAGAGATTGTGCCCTAAGCCAATGTTGGATTATGTAAACAATCTTCTTAAGTCATAAAGACTTATTTTATCATATATATTTGTATGTTAGTATTTATGATAATGTATCCATGAATTAATTGTGTAATTCTAAATTTCCCTAGTCGATTGTTATTATGGGAATAATAACAAACTAAGACTAGTGTGAGTGATAATGGATATTCATAAGATGAATATAGTGTATACAGATACAGGTTATACTCACGGGCAATGTGTTAGAGAACATGTTGCTGGAGACCCACTATAAGATCAAGTTCATGGTCACGTGTCACAACTGATCTTGATTATAGTAGTGTCATCAGCTGATTCCTTTGACCTAAGGTCACCATGGATTCCGGGATGAATTTATGTTGTGCTTTGAGGCAGTCAAACGCTGCTTGTAACAGAGTAGTTATAAAGGCTGTGGTTGGGTACGATATGACTCATGCTTTGGGATGTGAGTGACAGATATGGGATTTTGTCCCTCTCTAACAAGAGAGCGATATCACTGGGCCCCTCGATAAGTAAGACTGTTAAATGCATGGCCGTGCTCAAATAATTGATAAGAGTATCAATTGATTTGTCTGAACAGTTTACTTTGAGATCGAGAAAGCATATGATTAATTATATAAGATTGACAAGTGTACCATGTCTTATAATTAATCTTGATATCAAAGAGACAAAAGGGAATATGACATTCTATAAATAGGTATTGGATCATTCCAATCATATTAATTGGGTAGTCGTAATGGCTTGCTAGAGTCCGCTTGTGACCTATAAGGACATTATGGTAATTTCCTTATTGCCAATTAATATGATCCTATGGGGTCACACACAAGAGCAAAATGAAGTTCATCTTATCGGGTATAAATTATTATTGGATAATAATTTATGAATGAGAAAGAGAATAAATATATATAGTGATATATATTTATGTATGTATATATAAATATTAATGTGATTAATATTGCATAAAGTATGCTACATATTATAATTAAATTATATGGAGATATAATTAATTATAATATTATATATACATATATGTATTATGGAGAATTGATTTGATTTAATGTTAATTGAGAATTAATATTAAATTGTGTGGGTTAATATATAATTATAACTAATAGGTGTATTAGGTTATAATTATAATTAACTATTTAGGTTAATTATTTAAGGAAACAATTAACCTAAACCTAATCACTCTCTACACTAAAAATACAGCATTTTTCGGCCAGCCACCATAAGAAAAAAAGGCAGCCGACTTTTTCCTTGCTCTCCTTCCAAGTTTTCGAAACTTTGGTCTCTCTCTCTCGTTCGAAGAATTGTTCTTCAAATCCGGCGCTAGCACGCGGTGGACGTATTGCTCCGTGTGGATCAACCGTAGAGGGAAGCTATTTTGGTTCCTGCTTGATTCAATCTTCAAAGAATTAAGGTAATTCTTTAACCCTCCTTCCGATTCAATGCAATGTACATGGGTCCTTGGTGGGGATTAATCTTTTATTTCCGCTGCGCTTTTTGTTTTGTGTGATTAATTCCCAACACGCTTTCCTTAATGGAAAGCTACTCGAGGATGTGTACATGATACAACCTGAGGGTTTTGTCAATCCAAAGTATCCGGGGAGGGTATGCAAGCTTCAAAGGTCCATTTATGGACTGAAGCAAGCGTCCCGAAGTTGGAATCTAATATTCAATGAGGCTATAAAGGAATATGGCTTCATACAGAATCAAGATGAGCCTTGTGTGTATAAGAGGACTAATGGAAGCATTGTCACATTCTTGGTACTTTATGTGGACGACATCATTGGCAGCGACATACCTACACTGCAAGGGGTAAAGCAGTGGCTGAGTAAGTGCTTGGCAATGAAGGACTTAGGCGAAGCTGAGATGATCCTAGGGATCAGGATCTATAGGGATAGATCAAATCGGCTTCTGGGCCTAAGTTAGGCTTCGTACATAGACAAATTTCTAAAAAGGTTCAGCATAGACCGGGCCAAGAAAGGTTTCTTGCCTATGGGCCATGGGCTGAAACTTAATAAGAAACATTGTCCTAAGACAAGGGAGGGCAGGGAGAACATGAAATTGGTTCCATATGCTTTGGCTATAGGATCAATTATGTACTCCATGTTATGTACAAGACCTGATGTCGCCTTTGCACTGAGTATGACGAGACAGTACCAGCAGGATCCCAGGGAGGATCACTGGAAAGCTGTCAAGGCAATCCTTAAGTACCTTAACCAAACTAAGGATAGCTTCTTAGTGTATAGTGGTCAGGAAGTGCTGTCAGTTACTGGGTACACTGATGCAAGCTTCCAGACCGACCAGGATAAGTACCAGTCACAGTCGGGGTATGTATTTTTGCTGAATGGTGGTGCTATAGGTTGGAGGAGCTCAAAGCAGCCAACCATAGCGGGCTCTACAATAGAAGCTGAGTACATCACTGCGTGTGATATGGCTAAGGAACCTGTGTGGATGAAGAAGTTTATCACTGAGTTGGGAGTAGTGCCAACTATCCAGGACCCAGTTGATATCTTCTGCGACAACAATGGGGCCGTTGTACAAGCTAAGGAGCCCCGGTCACACAAAAACACAAAGCACGTGCTCAGAAAGTTTCACCTCATACGAGAGATCACGAAGAGAGGTGACATTTCATTGCACAGAGTGGACACCGAGGATAATGTCGTAGATCCTTTGACCAAGGCGCTGGCCCAGCCTAAGCACGAGGGTCATACTAGATCTATAGGGATTAGGCCCATGCCTAGTCGGACTAGTGCAAGTGGGAGATTGTTGGATATGCCCTAGTCCCGAGGCATTGGTCCTTGTATTTGTATCATACATTAATTGGATTCATGTATTATACTTATTTGTGTTATTAATAAAGTCATTAATTCATTTATTATATTTATCTTGTGCAATATATTAAATGAAGTATCCGATGGACATATCCATATCCATGATGACCAGTGTCATGCACTTGGCAGTAAGACCATGGATAGGGTAAACGATATGACCATAAATATATCCATAGTCTGTTTTAGTCATGGGAATGAATGGAACAAGACACTATCATTAACCTGGTTGTATGGCGGTGTCTTACCGGTCATTGGACATGGAATGTCAACCAAGTTAATGGGTACATGCATAAGGGGCATGGTACTGGATAGATCCACTAAACGAGAAATCCACATGGTATAGTATCACAAGTGATTCTCGTGTAGTACTTGTATGGATCCTTTGACCTGACCATATGATGGTGTTACATGTGAGGTTGCATACTTAGGGGTACGCCTAAAAGGCCTGTAATAGGGTGCCAAGTATGGGTACTTTTGGGTATGTCTCTTAGCATGGTAATGCTATGGATATGCAGAAGGGATTTGTCACTCAGTAATCCACCAGGAAGATATCACCGGCCTTTTGATGCATGTGACTGATAAGAGTGTGGCCACACCCAAACAAGTGGGAACTTGTTTGTGAGCTTCAGTGCATTTGGGATCAAGTTAATGTCCGACACAAAAGAGGGTGATCAATCCATACCTCTGTGTTAGACACCAATATCAATGACATAGGATGTACAAGTTTAAACTACTGGGTTATGATAGCAGTTAGACTGCCATCTCCATCTTAATTGGGGACTGCAGTGGCTTACTAGAGTCCAACTGCAGTCTGTGGGCCAAAGGCCGACTGCCAACATAAAGATGGGCCCACAGGATCGTACACATAGAACCACTGAACACCGACTTAAGGAATTACATGTATACTAGGAGTATACACTGACGTTTTACATATGATTTTATTTTGTGAAGATTTAATTTTAATTTGATGGATTAAATTAATTGGTCAGACTAATTTTAATTTAGATGTAAATAGTATATTACTTGGTGTAATATATTAAATACATGGGTATATTAAAATTGGGCTTGAAATTAATATAAACTAGAATAATTAAAATTAGATTGGGCCTGAATTAAAAGATGGTAGCCCACACAAAATGAAGGAGCCAAACTGGGCCTAAATTCCCCTAAAGGAATTCGGCCAACCTAGGTATAAAACCTAGGGAAAAATTTCGGCCACCCTACCAGAAGCAACCATAGCCAAATCCTCTAGCCCCTTTCTCCATTGTTCATGTTTTCCAACGCTAGCACGGGTCGTGTTCGTTAGGCATTTGTGTGCTAGAACGAGGCGGGACTCTAATTTGATTCCTGCAGTCTTCATCCATCTCTAGAAGAGATATTCCGGGTAATAAAATGATCTCTTTCTATTGAATTTTTATGTTTTACAATTTCCATTTCAATTGCTCCTGGGACTAGATTTGAGGAAATCATCGCGTTCTTCCGCATTTATCGGGTGATTTCCGGTGAAAAATCCTAATAGTATGACCAGCCGGTACCAGTCGGACCCCGGGGAGGAACACTGGAAGGCTATCAAGGCAATCCTAAAGTACCTTAATCGGACTATGGATGCTTTCTTAGTGTATGGAGGTCAAGATGAGCTGGTAGTGTCAGGTTACACTGATGCAAGCTTTGAGACCGATGAGGATGAGAACCAGTCATAGTTCGGTTATGTTTTTCTCCTAAATGGCAGTGCCATTAGTTGGAGGTCCTCAAAGCAGGCCACCATTGCTGACTCCACAATGGAAGCTGAGTACATAGCTGCATGCGAAGCTCAAAGGAAGCCGTTTGGATTAAGAAATTCATAACTGAGTTGGGAGTAGTGCCCACTATCCTATACCCAGTTGATGTTTTTGTGACAACAACGGGGCCATCGTACAAGCTAAGGAGCCCTGGTGACACAAGAGATCCAAACATGTACTCAGAAAGCTTCACCTCATTTGGGAGATCGTGAACAGAGGTGACATATCATTGCAGAGGGTTGACACCAAGAATAATGTCACTGATCCATTGACCAAAGTGCTATTGCAGACACAGCACGACGGTCATACCAGATCTATAGGAATTAGGGCAATGCCTACTTGGAACTAGTGCAAGTGGGAGATTGTTGGTATGCCCTAGTTCTTAAGGTATTAGATTCTTGTATTTTGTATTATACATTAAGACTCATTGTATGAATACATTATTTGTGTCACATTAATAAAGGCAATTAATCTATTTCATTTATATTTTGTGCTATAATATGAGTAGAGTATCCATTGATTGATAATCATAAAACCTATCCTAGGTCTGTTCTAATCGTGGGAACGAATAGAACCACAGACTTGTATATTCGATGACTGTATGGTAGTTCTTACTAGCCATAGTACTTGTATAGTCAGTCATGAATATAGGTACATATTGTTGACATGGGACTGGATCGATCCGCACAAGAAAGCCATATGGTTATCGCATCATAGGTCTTTCTTGAGAAGGTCTCTTTTGTCCTCAGACCAGATTTCATCATAATATCAATATGGAATCTGGTTCACTTTGACATACGCCTAACAGGTCTATAAAAGGATGCTAAATACGGGGTATGATTGGGTGGACTGGTGAACATGTTGATATTGATGATGAAGCGATGGAATTGCCACTCAGGTAACACCGAGATGATATCATTAGCCACTTGATGAGTAGGACTGATAAGTATATGGCCATACCCAAATAAGTTGGTTGCTTATTTGATTAATCGGTCAACTCAAGATCAAGAAATATAATAAACAACAGAAGAGGATGACGGACACCATGCCTCTTGTTTATTCATATCGATATCATTAGGCCAATGACACTATGAGATTACTACCGGGTGAGTGTCTTCTAAAGACTGCTGCATCTCTGTCTTAATTGGGGGCTATAATGGTTTGCTAGAACCCACTTATAGTCTATGGGCCTTGGGCCTACTGCCAACATAAAGATAGACCCATAGGATCGTGCACATAGATCAACTGAGCCGGAACTTATAGAAATTGTACATGTAATGTACATTGGAAGGAATGCGTTAATTAATTAGTTGACATTCGGTGTCAAGATAATTAATTAATTGGGTTGAATTTAATTTAATTAATAAGTTTACATAATGTAATTAATAATTTATCAATTAATTGAATTACATAAAGTAAACAATTAATTAAATAATTTTCCTAAGTAGGAAAATTAAATACATGTATTGTATTAACTTAACTGTGATTTAATTTTATTTAGGGTTAATTTAATTTAGCCAAATGGAATTAAATTACGCAGTATATACTTTTTAATTAAAGTTTATTTATGTAATTATAATCCTAGTGGGCTTGGGTTTAATTAATCTAATTAAAACCTAATTAGACAAGGTGTCTATATAAGGGCACACTTAAGGAAGAAAAACCTAATTCAACCCTAATTAATTGCTGGAAATTTCAGCCACCAAGAGCAGCCCCAAAACAGTCGAAAATCCCAGCATTAAACCTCCATTCCTTCGCGTCTTCGGCTAGCACCGGTTCTCCCTCAATAGTTGGTCGTGCACCGGACTTTGGAGATCGCAGTTTCAAGAAACGATTTTGCAGCAGTCTCTAGAAGAGACGAATCTGGTGAGTTAATCTCTCTTGATTCAATTTGGTTTTATTCTAATCAATGGTAATTGGACACGATATGTGGATTCTAGAAAATTTTAAACGGTGTATTTTCTGCTGCACCACGTTATTTTTTCCAATGACGAATCCCAACACTTTGGTGTACGCCTAACGGGCCTATGAAAGGGTGCCAAGTATGGGTACGTTTAGGTGTGTCAATGAGCATGGCAGTGCTATGGATATGCATAAGGGAATGTCACTCAGTAGTTTACTGAGATGATATCACCGGCCTCTTGATGAATGTTACTGATAAGAGTGTGGCCACACCCAAACAAGATTGGATCTTATTTGTGAGCATTAGTTCATTCGGGATGAAGTAAATGTCCAGACACATATAGAGGGTGATCGACCATGCCTCTGTGTTGGACACCGATATTAGTGACATGGGGCATACAAGTTCAAACTACAGGGTTACGGTGAAAGTTTAACTGCTATGTCTGTCTTAATTGGGGGCTGCAGTGACTTGCTAGAGCTCGCCTGCAGTGTATGGGCCTTGGCCCACTGCCAATATAAAAACGGGCCCATCGGATCGCACACATTGAACATCTGGACTTTAACTAGTCGGATTAAGTGTATGCTTGGAGTATACATGTTTGAAGAGAGAGAGGTTTATAAATAACATTATATAGATCAATTGGAATGATCAAAATAATATAATTAATATTTATTTCGGCATTCTCTTAATTAATTAAATGAATTAATTTATGAGTTTATTTCCTTGGTGGAAATATTATTACATGTATAGGTTTATATGTTCTTCATTTTACGTATGTCTAATTTAATCCATTGATTAAATTAATAGGTCAAATGAATTTTAATTTAAATGTATGTAATATATTATGGTGTCATATATAAGCATACATGGTATGTTAAAGTTGCATTCGAAATTAATTAAATCAAAGGATGTAAAATTGGGCTTAGTCTTAAAATGAAATTGCCCACATGAAGTGGGAATTATGTTGGTTGAAATTTTGGCAAGGAAGGGAAAGAATTGTGAGTCATTTTGGGACAAAAAATGATGATGAAAATTCTTATGGACAAGAATTTTAATGGTGAGTCATTGTTTAACTCGGGAGTAGCCAACTTGGACTTTGCTACTTTGAGCTTATCTCTTCTTTTTCTTAGTGAAAAATAAAAGAAATGAGCTGCCATTTTTTGTTGTTGGCCGTACATATGGATGAGCATTTTGAGTCACCATTTGGACCAAAGGGAGCAAAGTTGGACTTTGCCTCCTTTGGACCAATAAGAAGATGGTGATTCATGCTTGGTGTAAAAAGGGATTTTACCACCTCATGCTCATCCATTTGTTTTTTCTTTTGGAAAGAAGGAAAAAAAGTGACAGCAAGAAATTATTATTCTTGGTCGTGCATTATTCTTGGTTTTGGGTAGAAAAGAATTTGCCCAATTTTTGAATAATGGATTGTTTCTTTTGCAAAGAAACTTGGGTGCTTACTTGAGAGAGATGGCTTATTTCTTTTGGAAAGAAATAGAGGACAGCCATAAGTCTTAAGTGTGCTGCCCTTCTCTCCCTCTCTTTGAAATCTTCCGAGTCGCTAGCACGGGTTTCGGTCCGAGAGCCGTTCGTGTACGCATCGGTGGAGGAAATCTACACTTGATTTCTACAGTCCGCATCCGTCTCTTAGAGAGACTTTGTGGTAAGTTTTTTATACTCTCTCCTTTATGCTTTAAGTTTTTGATTTCCACATCTTAAGCTCCTGTGACCGGATTCCAGGAAATCGACGCGTATTTCTGCTTTTATCGGTCGGTTTCCTGTGATGAATCCCCGTAATGGTATCAGAGCGGGCTTTTAATCTGTGAAAATCTTTAACTTGGTGAATCCCGTGTTTTAAAATTGGAGATCTTTGTGGTCGGGATTTATTTTTTGGTTTGGGGTTTGGTGATTTTGCCCCTTGAATTTTGCAAATGGAAAATTATTATGCATTAGGTTTATGCTTGGTTTAATTCTCTATTTGTGATTTGATTATGGAAATTTTATTTTGCATATAGGTTTTATGCAAGATTTAATTTTCTTTGCTTGATTTTATTTCTTGGTGATTTAATTTAATGTTGCTTTTTTTTTTTGAAAAAATCATGGACCGTTTCAGGTCAGAACGGGGGCAGCAGCCACTGCTTACGGAGCTGGGCGCCACTGGCAGCAGCTGCTGCCAGCTGCTGCCCCGTGCGGCGGGCAGGGCCTGAATTTGGATTTGGTGGGATTTTTGGGCTGGGCTGGGTTTTAAAATTTTAATTGGTTTTAAAATTTTGCGTGTTTAAATTTTGGAAAATTTGTATGCGCGTGTTTTATGAATGGAATTTAATTTTCGTTCATGCGATATTAATTTTGGAAATTAATACGGTTAATTGAAATTGGTTCGGGTTTTCTTAGCACGATTACTCGGACGGCTAATTTGGAATTCATGGTGCACCAATTGGATTGGGAGCAGTTTTCTGCCTGGGCTGGAGGCCCAAGGCCCATACGGGCTTAGAACCATGAATGGCCAAAATTTGACCATTTCAAAATAATGGCTATGGACATATATGAAATGGGATTAATTCATGCATTTAAAATGTTTATAAATTGTATGTATTGGTTTACATGGATGTATGATTAAATGCATGAATGGATGTTATAGGGCCTTATTTATTTGGGTTGTAATATTCTTTTGGTGAATACGGCCTGCGTGCTGTTTTCTTTTTTATGTAATTTTATTTTATTTGTTTATTACGATATTATGTAAAAAAGAAGTTGATTGGATTGGCATGCCTGAAGGATGAGGATGCGACCCACCTGATGTTGTTCTAGTATAGGTTTACTAGAATTATATTAGGCTGTAAATTTTGGCCCATAGCATTTCATTTTTATTTAATTATGCTTTATTTATTTACATGTGAGAATGTATGATCCAACCCAATTTCACCTGCCTATGCATCTAAGCCGTTATTAATTGAATCTAATAACCAAATGGTAATTACTAAGTCTCTTAAAAGTGCTTCCCTCATTTATAACCTACTCGAAGTGGGGATAGGCCAGCTGTAGACCAACCCTTGTTGGATGCACTAGAGTATCGTCATTTTGTATTGGGTTGGAGTATTGGTTACTCTAACACTTGGATAGAGGTTTTGACTTAGCGCGGGTATTAGGATGTTCCTGGCCCTAAGCACAGATGGGTAAGTGCCAATAGACCCATCAAACCGAGAGTCCCTAGGTTGGGATTGGACGGCGTTCCTACCTAAAAATTAGGGTATAGTTGTTCCAGGCCCTCGTTTGGCTATATCTTGATATAATATGGATCTTGGCCCATAAGCCCAACAACTCATTTTAATTAATAACATGATTCATTATTAATTATAATATGGGAAGAACAAGTTAAGTCCATTATTAACACTCATAAATTTTTCTGTGTCGAAACCAATGGCTACGAATACTACTTTATCACTGCGATCTTTCCTGGAATGGGACATGCTTTCTGGCCCTAACTTTTGGGCTGGTCTAGGAACTTGAGGAGAGTTCTAAGACTAGAGTCTAAAGAGTATGTGGTAGAAAGGTCTATACCGGCTGCACCAACAGGTTGTAATCCATCGGCTTGATAGCTAGAGGAATACGAGGTGCAGGTCTGGAAGACTCCCGGTACTTATGGTCAACAAGGGGAAACCTCCTCTTGCTATAGGCAAGGAAAAGGCCAAAGCCAAGGCTAAAAAGGCTAAAGCCCAGCCTAAGGCCCATTCCAAGGATGTCTGCTTCAGGTGTAAGCAGACTGGACATTAATAAAGATCGTGTCCCAAGCTTATTGGAGAGGTCTACATCAGGTATATATGTCATAGACATTAACCTCTATTTCAACATCTTATGTATTGGATACTAGATGTGGTTCTCACATTTGTTATAATGTGCAGAGACTTAAGAATAGGAGATCACTGGGATCACGACAAGTGGACTTGTAGGTCAGAAATGGAGCAAGGGTTGCTGCCATAGAGATCAGCAGGACCAGCTTATGATGCCTAGTAGATTAGTTTTGTTACTGAAACTATGTTATTTTATAACTGTTTTGTATAGGAATATTATTTCTATTTCAGTTTTGGATATTTCAGGATGTACATTTACGATTGGTAATAGTAAAAAGGGTTTATCTAAAAAAGAATTATTTTATGGAATAGCTCTGTTAAATAATGTCTTTTAATATCCTGGATTTAAATGAAACTAATCATGTCTATAATATACATACTTAAAGGGTTAAGCCTAACAAACTTAATCCACTTTACCTTTGGCATTGTCATTTAGGCCACATAAAGAAGAAGCACATAGCTAGGTTTCTCAAAGTTTGAATCCTAGGATCACTTGTCATGGAGTCACTTGATATATGCACGTCTTGTTTACGAGGTAAAATGACTAATGCTCCTTTTAGCAAGTAGGCTGAAAGGGCTGCTAGCTTACAGGACCTAATACATTCAGATGTATGTGGACCTATAAGAAAAGCAACCAGGGGTGAACATCTATACATCATCTCCTTCACAGACATTTTCATCAGATATGGCTATGCCTATTTAATGAAATATTAGTCTGAGACCCTTAAAAGGTTCGAGGGATTTAGGAATGAAGTACAGAACTAACTAGGTAGAAATATCAAAGCCATTCGATCGGACCGAGGTGGTGAGCATATAAACCTACTGTATGACTCATTTTGAGTGGGCATGGAATAGTTCCATTGCTCGTTCCTCTAGGAACACCACAATGGAATGGGGTGTCTAAATGGAGGAATAGGACCCTGTTGGACATGGTCCGCTCAAATGATGAGATATGCCTCTCTCCCAATAAGTTTTGAAGGATATGCTCTTGATACAATGGCTCTCATCTTCAATTATACTCCGACTAAGGCCATGGAAAAGACCCCATTTGTAATATGGATGGGCAGGGCACCCAATGTGTCTTTCCTACGGATTTGGGGTTGTTATGCACAAGTCAAGAAATTAACTATGAGCAAAACTAGAACTGAAAACTGACTAATGCCTTTTTATGAGCTACCCTAGGGAAACCAAAGGGTATTACTTCTACAACCCCGCCGAGAACAAGGTGTTCATTGCACGAAAAGGGGTCTTTCTTGAAAAATGGTTTATTTCCAAGAAAGATAGTGGGAGCGATTTTGAACTCAGGGAAGTTCAAAGCTCAGAAACTCTTGGAAAGGATAACTCGGAGACCAGGGTGAAGCTTCCAAAGGTGGGAGCACTAGCCCAGGTCACACAAGGACCTAAAAGGTCTGGTAGGGATTGTCAAGAACATGAGAAACATGGGTTTCTCGTTTCTGATGATTACGCTCTTTTTGTCTTGGACGAAAAGGAGCTCAAAACCTACAAGTAGGCTATAGCTAGCCCACTATCTGCCATGGTGGCAAATATGCAATCTATGTACGATAATCAAGTTTGGAACCTGGTTGATTCACTTCAGGGTGCTAAGGTAATAGGTTGCAAGTGGTGCTACAAGCTATGGGTTGACAATACCTTTAAGGATATGTATAAGAGGTTTAGTGGGAGCATAGTAACTTTCCTGGTATTATATATAGATGGCATCCTTCTGATTGGAAATGACATACCAACACTACAAGGGTAATGTAATGGTTGAGTAAGTGCTTCGCAACGAAGGACTTAGGCGAAGCTGAGATGATCCTAGGGATTAGGATCTACAGGGATAGATCAGATCAGCTTTTAGGCCTAAGTCAGGCCAAGTACATAGACATAGTTTTGAAAAGATTCAGCATGGACCAGGCTAAGAAAGGTTTCTTGCCAATGGGTCATGGGCTGAAACTTAGCAAGAAGAACTATCCTAAGATAAGGTAGGACAGGGAGAACATGAAATGGTTCTATATGCTTCAGCTATAGGATCAATCATGTACTCCATGCTATGCTTCAGCTATAGGATCAATCATGTACTCCATGCTATGTACGAGACCTGATGTTGCCTTTGAATTAAGCTTGATGAGTCGGATCCCAGGTGGATCACTGGTAGGCTGTCAAAGCAATACTGAAGTACCTTAACCGGACTAAGTATAGCTTCTTAGTGCTTGAAGGTCAGGAAGAGCTGTCAGTTACTAGGTACACTGATGCAAGCTTCCAGACCGACTAGGATGAACATAAGTCACAGTATAGGTATGTATTCATGTTAAATGGTGGTGCTATTGTTGGAAAGGCTCCAAGTACCCGACCATTGCGGTTTCTATCACAGGAACTAATTACATTGCAGTGTGCGAAGTAGCTAGGGAAGTTTGTGGATCATGAAGTTTATCATGGAACTAGGGGTAGTATCAACTATCTAAGAATCGGTTGATATCTTCAGTGACAACGATGGGGCTGTTTTGCACAAGCTAAGTGCCCCAGTCACATATAAACATGAAGCACGTACTTAGGGAGTTTCACCTATTGCGAGAAATCGCTGAGGGGATGACATCTCGTTACAAAGAGTGGACACCAAAGATAATGTCACAGATCTTTTGACCAACACGCTTACTCTGCCTATGCATGGAGGTTATACTAGATCTATAGTGATTAGACCCATGCCTAGTAGTACTAGTGCAAGTGGGAGATTGTTGGAAATGCCCTAGTTGTTGGGGATTTAATCACACAAAAGCAATACGCAGCGGAAAGAAAAAGGATTAATCCCCGCCAAGGATCCATGTATATTGCATTGAATTGGAAAGAGGGTTAAAGAATTACCTTAATTCTTTGTAGGTTTTGAATCAATTAGGAACCAAAGTAGCTTCCCTCTACGGTTGATCCACACGGAGCAATTCATTCACCGCGTGCTAGCGCCGGGATTGAAGAACGATTCTTCGAACGAGACAGAGAAAGCGAAAAATCAAATTTTTCCTTGGAGTTTTTTGAGAATTTCGGCTGCCACTATTCACCTTTTTGTGTGGCTGCCGAAATCCACCTTCTTTTTGTGTGGCTGAAAAAAAATTTCTTATGTTAGGTTTAGGTTATATTTCCATTTATATAACCATTAACTTAATTATAATTATAACCTAATACACCTATTAGTTATAATTATAAATTAACCCACATAATTTAATATTAATTCTCAATTAATATTAAATCAAACCAATTCTCCATAATACACATATGTATATACAATATTATAATTAATTATATCTCTATATAATTTAATTATAATATGTGGCATACCTTATGCAATATTAATCATATTAATATTCACATATACATATATATATAAATATATATCACTATATACATTTATTCTCTTTCTCATTCACAAATTATTATCCAATAATAATTTATACCCGAAAAGATGAACTTCATTTTGCTCTTGTGTGTGACCCCATAGGATCATATTAATTGGCAATAAGGAAATTACCATAATGTCCTTATAGGTCACAAGCGGACTCTAGCAAGCCATTACGACTACCCAATTAATATGATTGGAATGATCCAATACCTATTTATAGAATGTCATATTCCCTTTTGTCTCTTTGATATCAAAATTAATCATAAGACATGGTACACTTGTCAATCTTATATAATTAATCATATGCTTTCTCGATCTCAAAGTAAACTGTTCAGACAAATCAATTGATACTCTTATCAATTATTTGAGCACGGCCATGCATTTAACAGTCTTACTTATCGAGGGGCCCAGTGATATCGCTCTCTTGTTAGAGAGGGACAAAATCCCATATCTGTCACTCACATCCCTAAGCATGAGTCATATTGTACCCAACCACAGCCTTTATAACTACTCTGTTACAAGCAGCGTTTGACTGCGTCAAAGCACAACATGAATTCATCCTGGAATCAATGGTGACCTCAGGTCAAAGGAATCAGCTAATGACACTACTATAATCAAGATCAGTTGTGACACATGACCATGAACTTGATCTCATAGTGGGTCTCCAGTAACATGTTCTCTAACATATTACCCGTGAGTATAATCTGTAT
The DNA here is from genome assembly GCA_039660915.1 of Euphorbia tirucalli. NCBI lineage: Eukaryota > Viridiplantae > Streptophyta > Magnoliopsida > Malpighiales > Euphorbiaceae > Euphorbia > Euphorbia tirucalli. The sequence goes on from CM077641.1 coordinate 58,893,933, forward strand.
CTGTATACACTATATTCATCTTATGAATATCCATTATCACTCACACTAGTCTTAGTTTGTTATTATTCCCATAATAACAATCGACTAGGGATATTTAGAATAACACGATTTATTCATGGATATTTATCATTAATGCTAACATACAAACATAAATGATAATATTAATCTACACTAGATTAATCTTAGAAGTCAAATTACATAATCCAATATTGGCCTTAGGGCACAATCTCCAACAATCTCCCACTTGCACTATGGCCAATCATACATGTATCTTATACCCACTGACCTACATGACTTTCATGTATTCACTTGTGCAGGAGTCTTTGTCAGTGAATTATTAATTTTCGCTTCCGTTGTTACTTTACACATTTTCACTCTCTCTTTAGAGACAGCCTCTCTAAATTAGTGAAAAAACGCCTAAGTATATGCTTGTGTCATACAAGGTTCTTACGCATTGAACTATTGTCCCTACAATAGTCTCACAGGATAAGCAATGCTTAGAACAAAACACAACATTTTGTGATGAACTTCTTCATCCAAAATTTCCTTTACATCATATGTAACAATATACTTTGACTACTATTATAGATATTTAGCTATATCGTTTTATTTTGAACCTTTCAAAATCATAACATCTCTTTTTAAGAGAATACTAGATCTCGACTGATATATTTCAACTAATTGCAATCAGTTGTATATGTGCAACTATTTACACAGTTAACATAAGCAAACTTCTTTTAAGTCTTTCTCATTGAACGCTTTCAATGCTTTGACTTAAAACAAAACATTCTTTTAGATCTATCTATATAGATTCTAATTTCAAGAATATAGGCAGCCTTGCTTAAACATTAATTGAAATTACTTTCTTAGCCAAGATTTTACTTCTTGCAAGGTAAGAATGTTATTTCAAACAAGCAATATGTCATCCACATATAGCATTAGGATGCCGATATGCTCCCACTGATCCTTTTGAAACACAAGATTCATCATCCTTTTGATAAAATCAAACCATTTGATTTCTTTATCAAAACTATGATTCCAACTATTTGATGCATGTTTCGATCCTTATGAGAATCTTTGAAAACTTGCATGCGCTATTTGAATTCTTTGGATGCTCAAAACTTTGGGTTGTGTCACGTACACATCCTCAATCATGTTTTCATGTAAAAAATAGATTTTGATATCCATTTGCCATATTTTATAATCATATTATGGGGATATGGCAACAAGAACTCAATATGACTTGATCATGATTAATGACTAAAGAGGATTTCATCATAGTCCTACTATGAATTTGTTCGTATCCTCATAGTCACTACTATGAATTTGTTTATAACCCCTTTTGTCACTAGTCGTGCTTTATAAGTTTGAAGATCACCATCCATGTCGGTTTTCAATTTGAAAACTCATTTGCAACCATTGCATATACATCTTCTAAAAGATTTATCAAAGTCTATACTTTGATTGTCAGACATGGACTTATCTTCAACCTTTGTAGCATCAAGTCACTTATTAGATTCAAAATCTAACATTGCTTCTTCATAAAAGAAGACTTACTTCATCTAGTAAAGTTACATCATGATTTTGAGAAATCCATATCTCTCCTAATCATGTCGTATTCCACTAGACTTTCATTGGACTTGTGTAATTTCAACAATGATCATGAAACCATTTCCACGTTCCTCTTCAACGTTAAATGTCACTTTTGTGAATTACGAGTTTTGTAGATGTACCTTACTCCCACTAACTCTACTAGAAATTAACTCCCTCTTCAAGGGGAAACCATTTCTAGCTACAACTACTTGTATCCCAAAGAAACACAGGAGTAACAACTCCTACTTTCCTTTTGAGTAATCCATAATACGATATTTAAATTTAGGTGCCAACTTATTCGAAATAAGCTTTACAGCCCTAAACTTATTCAATGAAACAATTTGGGTCTCTTACCCAACCATATCTCATATGTTGATTCATGAATTGTTTTAGACGGAACAATATACACAGCTGCTTTAATGGCATATTTTTGAGAAAACGATGATCAACTTGACTTCATCATAGATTGAACTATATCTGTATAGAGTTCGACTACTCCCTTTTCGACACAACATACTTTGTGGCGTACTTGGAGAAGTCAATTGTGAGACAGTCCCACAATCTCTAAGATGATTGTCAACATCTTGACTCAAATGTTCACCACTTGGATCATATCTAAGTGACTTTACTATCTTGTCAAGATACTTCATACTCCTTTTACAAGCTTTTGAACACTTCAAAAGTTCCAAACTCGTGTTTCATTAGATACTCTTATCTAGTGAAAAGTTCCATAAAAGTAATGAAGTATTAGAACCTCCTTTAGCAGTTGATTTATAATTCATGTACATCCACATGTATAATGCTTAATAAATCGATTATTCTTTAACTACTTTTAGCAAAGAGACACTTTTGTCATCTTTTACAATAAGCAACATTCGCATGATTCAAGATGATTCATAATCTCATGAATCCAAAAGTCCATTCTCATGGAGTTTCGAAATGCAACTTTGCTTATGTCTCCAAGACGACACTGCCAAAATGGGTTGGATCAAACTATTTGATTCGATCCTTACAGTATTTATGTTACAGATGGGCTCCACATATAAAGACAATTATGTAAATCTACATTTCATAATCATGTCTTTATAAAGTTTATAATTCACAATTATAAAATAAACAACATTTGTTTACTCAAGCCAACAAGCTCAATAGACAACAAGAGTTCGTAACTCACATGTAAAAGTTCATAACCTTTAACCAAAGTTCATAACTTTCATATAAAAGTTCATAACTTTTATGAAAAGAGGTTCGTAACTTTTAACTTGAAGTTCACAACTTTCATGTAAAAGTTCAGAACCTTCGAGTAGCAACCTTTTCTTCTCTTGTCTATTCGCATTCTACCTTTCACCTTCATAAGGTTTCTATTCAAGTTGCGATTCATCATATTCTACTAACATGAGATCCACAACTGGTATCTAATACCTTTGATATAGAAACAAAAGTAGAATAGTTAATAAATACTTAAGGTAGCAGTCTTACTGCCTTTCATCTTCTCATAGTTCTCCAAACAAAGTTTGCTATTTCCATTCTAATGAACGATTCAATCTAGAAATGGCAACATCCTTCTTTTGGAGATCTCTCTATGCCAACAGCTTTGGCCTTTAAAATACTTTCACTGAAACCCTTTCGGTATTTATACTTTTCGACCCTACTATTATCCTTTTCCTTTTGAACCATAAGCACACAATTCAAGGCGGGCTTATCCTTTATGGATAACTTAACATTCTTTTGCATCTTATGCAACTAATTCACAATTTTCTCCATATCATTCAAATGATAGTTCATCACCAATGACTATCAAATAATGAATTCAAGATCACATCTTAATGCCTTTTGGATGCCAATGAGAAATTGTTGCCTCAAACACTTATCTTTTCTTGCTCACTAACTGATGGAACATTTCCATTTGTGATGTATCATATACCTTAAGTAAAACTTCCACGTGCGGAAGAATTGGTAGCAAGTGTAAGATAATAAATTTTAAAAAGAGTCCCTTCGATGCTTCAAGTAAGCATCTTTTATACTCATGTTACAATTGCTAGTGGTTCATTGGGCAAAAGGATTATTGAGAACATATGATTCCTTTTGATTTGAGAACAATTCTCAAAGTTCAATAACAATCGAGACCATGATAATAGCAATCATAACTATAATAAAGCGTGTAAAGATTTTTATTTAAATGCTCCCACTTAAATTATAAAACCCTTTAAAATATTTAAGTGGGTGAAGATCCAAAATCCATACTTAACCATAGCACTGCTTTGGCATGTCCCTATGATTAAATATAATTTCGGTAGGCAAAGACTCAAAATCATGCTTTAAACCATTTAAACATATTTTGGATGTGCACTTCTTTGCCAATTGCATCATTATGCAACTCTTCTAATTTATGAGATGCATGATATCATATATCATATTTAATTGTATGTTATTCATCTCATCTTTGCCTCGGGCTCAAACACCGTTTTGATTAACCCTTTGTTAAACCAATTACAACACAATGAGAATCACCATTTCTCATATTATCGCTTCGCTAAGGTCACAACATGCGTACCCGCTTTGGCGTGGCTACCATGATGCGAACATAGTACTTGACTAGTGTTATACGTAATTGGGTGGCAAATATAAACTTCATAAGTTTATTTAGGGTTTGTTAAATCCTGTGATTTTAATTGTATCATATACAATTCATGGCATTAATATTAAACATACTCTTGTTAATACTAATTAGCATGGCATCCTATGTCAGACATATGTTAAGCATGCAATCTAGCATGGCATCACATGGCATCTAAAAGAAACAAAACATGCATTTACATATATATATTAACATTTTGCATCACATGCAAAATAATTTCTAACATGCATCAATATTTATTAACATGGCATCTTATGGCATAAAATAAATACAACATGCATAAGACTCAAAACCGTGTTATGGTATGGTTTTATCTACATTGATTTTCATAGGCCAATATGAAAATCAACAGGTCATATCCTAGGTGGTTGTAACCATCGTATGGTCACAGCACAGCCGCACCCCTTGGATCCGTCTTCACGTCTTTGCTTCTAAGCACCATCTCATGGATTTATATTTTACAAAAAATTGCAACCTATACAATTTTTCTAGTAAAATAAATTTTACATATCATAAATTGCATCCTATACAATTTATCTAGTAAAATTAAAATTAAAATTTACATAAATACAAACGACTCGCAGGTCGTATTTATATAAAACCATAATAAATAAAATAAAACATCCACGGGGTCCAAAACCATACCATAACACCATGCATAAAATTATCAACAATAATTTTATATCTAAAATATTTAGGGTTCAAAGTGGTAAAATACAATCACATTGTATTTAGAATTAATTAATTTGGAAAAATTCGTAAATATGCAGAAAACAATTTTCCACACTTAAAACGAAAAAGGGTTTAAAAAAAAACTGTCGGACAGCAGGCTCGCCGGGCTGCGCATACTGCGCGCAGCCCATGCTGCGTAAGCAGCATGCTGCTTACGCAGCACGGCAATTGCAAATTGCAATTGCAAATTGCAATTGCAATTTGCGGCCAAAAAAAAAAAGGTATTCTGGGCATTATGCCCAGAATACGAACAGTAGCATATTTTTTTTTTTTTTTTTTTTTTTAATTAAATTGAATTGAAACAATTTCAATAAAAACCCATGAATCAAATTCATGATTCCAAAAACCCCTTAAACATTCCAAATCATTAACATAAAATCATTCACAATGATTAATCAATAAAATCAAATTTTATTTTGTTATTCACAATAACATAGAACCCTAAATAAAATATACAAACTCCTAACAACAATTTTGATCCAATCAAAATCATACAAACCCTAACATGCAATTTTGATCCAATCAAAACATAAATCCAATTCAATCAAAATACAAGTGGCTCTGATACCACTGTTGGGGATTTAATCACACAAAAGCAATACGCAGCGGAAAGAAAAAGGATTAATCCCCACCAAGGATCCATGTATATTGCATTGAATTGGAAAGAGGGTTAAAGAATTACCTTAATTCTTTGTAGGTTTTGAATCAATTAGGAACCAAAGTAGCTTCCCTCTACGGTTGATCCACACGGAGCAATTCATTCACCGCGTGCTAGCGCCGGGATTGAAGAACGATTCTTCGAACGAGACAGAGAAAGCGAAAAATCAAATTTTTCCTTGGAGTTTTTTGAGAATTTCGGCTGCCACTATTCACCTTTTTGTGTGGCTGCCGAAATCCACCTTCTTTTTGTGTGGCTGAAAAAAAATTTCTTATGTTAGGTTTAGGTTATATTTCCATTTATATAACCATTAACTTAATTATAATTATAACCTAATACACCTATTAGTTATAATTATAAATTAACCCACATAATTTAATATTAATTCTCAATTAATATTAAATCAAACCAATTCTCCATAATACACATATGTATATACAATATTATAATTAATTATATCTCTATATAATTTAATTATAATATGTGGCATACCTTATGCAATATTAATCATATTAATATTCACATATACATATATATATAAATATATATCACTATATATATTTATTCTCTTTCTCATTCATAAATTATTATCCAATAATAATTTATACCCGAAAAGATGAACTTCATTTTGCTCTTGTGTGTGACCCCATAGGATCATATTAATTGGCAATAAGGAAATTACCATAATGTCCTTATAGGTCACAAGCGGACTCTAGCAAGCCATTACGACTACCCAATTAATATGATTGGAATGATCCAATACCTATTTATAGAATGTCATATTCCCTTTTGTCTCTTTGATATCAAGATTAATCATAAGACATGGTACACTTGTCAATCTTATATAATTAATCATATGCTTTCTCGATCTCAAAGTAAACTGTTCAGACAAATCAATTGATACTCTTATCAATTATTTGAGCACGGCCATGCATTTAACAGTCTTACTTATCGAGGGGCCCAGTGATATCGCTCTCTTGTTAGAGAGGGACAAAATCCCATATCTGTCACTCACATCCCTAAGCATGAGTCATATTGTACCCAACCACAGCCTTTATAACTACTCTGTTACAAGCAGCGTTTGACTGCGTCAAAGCACAACATGAATTCATCCTGGAATCAATGGTGACCTCAGGTCAAAGGAATCAGCTAATGACACTACTATAATCAAGATCAGTTGTGACACATGACCATGAACTTGATCTCATAGTGGGTCTCCAGTAACATGTTCTCTAACATATTACCCGTGAGTATAATCTGTATCTGTATACACTATATTCATCTTATGAATATCCATTATCACTCACACTAGTCTTAGTTTGTTATTATTCCCATAATAACAATCGACTAGGGATATTTAGAATAACACGATTTATTCATGGATATTTATCATTAATGCTAACATACAAACATAAATGATAATATTAATCTACACTAGATTAATCTTAGAAGTCAAATTACATAATCCAATATTGGCCTTAGGGCACAATCTCCAACACTAGTCCCGAGGCATTGGTCTTTGTGTTTGTATAATACATTTGTACATTAATGTGAACTCTATGTATAATACAATTTGTGTCAAGAGATAAAGGCATTAATCTATTTATTATATGTCTTGTGCTATATTTTAAATAGAGTATCCAATGGACATATCCATATCCATGTTGTCAAGTGTCATGCACTTGGCAGTAAGACTATGGATAGCGAAAATGATATGGCCATAATGTCATCCGTTGTCTGTTCCAATCATGGGAATTAATGGAACTAAAGACTATCATTGGCCTGGTTGTATGGCGGTGTCTTACCAGTCATAGAACATGGGATGTCAACCAGGTGAATGGGTACATGCAAAAAGGGCATGGTACTAGATCGATCCACTTAACGGGAATCTACATGGTATAGTATCACAAATGATTCTCGTGTAGTACTTGTATAAGTCCTCTGATCAGACCATATGATAGTGCTGCATGTGAAGTGGCACACTTTGGTGTACGACTAACGGGCTTGTAAAAGGGTGCCAAGTATGGGTATGTTCGGGTGTGTCAATGAGCATGCCAGTGCTATGGATATGCAGAAGGGAATGTCACTCAGTAGTTTACTGAGACGATATCACCGACCTCTTGATGAATGTTACTGATAAGAGTGTGGCCACACCACAACAAGGTTGGATTTTGTTTGTGAGTATTAGTTCATTCGGGATGAAGTAAAGGTCAGGACACATATAGAGGGTGATCAACCATGCCTCTATGTTGGACACCGATATCAGTGACATGGGATATACAAGTTCAAACTACAGGGTTACGGTGACAGTTTGACTGCTATCTCCATCTTAATTAGGGGCTGCAGTGGCTTGCTAGAGCCCGTCTGCAGTCTGTGGGCCTTGGCTCACTGCCAACATAAAGACGAGCCCATCGGATCGTACACATTGAACGTCTAGACTTTAACTAGTCAGATTAAGTGTGTGCTTGGAGTATACACATTTGAAGAGAGAGAGGTTTATTAATTACATTATATAGATCAATTGGATTGATCAAAATAGCGTAATTAATATTTATTTCGGCATTCTCTTAATTAATTCAATGAATTAATTTATGAGATTATTTCCTAGGTGGAAATATTATTACATGTATAGGTTTACATGTTCTTCATTTTATGTATGTCTAATTTAATCCATTGATTAAATTAATAGGTCAAATGAATCTTAATTTAAATGTATGTAATATATTATGGTGTCATATATAAGCATACATAGTAAGTTAAAGTTGCATTTGAAATTAATTAAATCAAAAGATGTAAAATTAGGCTTAGTCTTAAAATGAAATTGCGCACATGAAGTGGGACTCATGTTGGCCGAAATTTAGGCAAGGAAGGGAAAGAATTATGAGTCATTTTGGGACAAAATATGATGATGACAATTCTTATGGACAAGAATTTTAATGGTGCGTCATTGTTTGACTCAGGAGTAGCCAACTTGGACTTTGCTACTTTGAGCTTATCTCTTCTTTTTCTTTGTGAAAAATAAAAGAAATGGGCTGCCATTTTTTGTTGTTGGACGTAGATATGGATGACCATTTTGAGTCACCATTTGGACCAAAAGAAGCAAAGTTGGACTTTGCCTCCTTTGGACCAATAAGAAGATGGTGACTCATGCTTGGTGTAAAAAGGGATTTTACCACCTCATGCTCATCCATTTGTTTTTTCTTTTGGAAAGAAAAAATAAAAGGGAAAAAAAGTGACAGCAACAAATTATTATTCTTGGCCATGCATTATTCTTGGTTTTGGGTAGAAAAGAATTTGCCTAATTTTTGAATAATGGATTGTTTCTTTTGCAAAGAAACTTGGGTGCTTACTTGAGAGAGATGGCTTATTTCTTTTGGAAAGAAATAGAGGACAGCCATAAATCTTAAGTGTGCCGCCCTTCCCTCCCTCTCTTTGAAATCGTCCGAGTCGCTAGCACAGGTTTCGGTCTGAGAGCCATTCGTGTACACATCAGTGGAGGAAATCAAAACTTGATTTCTTCAGTTCGCATCCGTCTCTTAGAGTGACTTTGTGGTAAGTTTTTTATACTCTCGCCTTTATGCTTTAAGTTTTTTATTTCCACATCTTAAGCTCCTAGGACTGGATTCTAGGAAATCAACGTGTATTTTAGATTTTATCGGTTGGTTCTCGTGATGAATCCTAGCAGTAGTGACTGATAACGGGGTGCAATTCCAAGGGGCAACAGCATCTTAAGCATCCAGGGGCAAGTCAATCAAACCGTATTTATTCTTGATCGAAGGGGCAAAAATTTTTGTTCTAAAATTATCGATCAAGGAATAAATACACATCACCTATGCAACTTCAGAAATCCTGAAAAATCCAGCAGATCCACCTAGGGTAACCTAGACCCGGTATCGGTCCAGATCAGCTTTATCAACTTTTCCTCGGGTAACCTAGACCCGGTATCGGCTTAGTTCTTCAGCAAGTCTGCCATGGGTATCCTAAACCCAGGGTCAGGCTTAGATTTGCTTCCACCTCAAACTTCAGCAAGTCTGCCACTGGTAACCTAAGCCCGGTGTCAGGCTTCGATTTGCTTCCTCCTCAAACTTCAGCAAGTCCGCTGCTGGTAACCTAAACCCCGGTGTCAGGCTTAGATTTGCTTCCACCTCAAACTTCAGCAGATCCGTCATGGGTAACCTAAACCCGGTGTCAGGCTTAGATTTATTTCCACCTCAAACTTCAGCAAGTCCGCTACGGGTAACCTAAACCCGATGCCAGGCTTAGATTTGCTTCCACCTCAAACTTTAGCAGATCCGTCACAGGTATCCAAAACCCGGTGTCAGGCTTAGATTTGCTTCCTCCTCAAATTTCAGCATGTCCGCCGTGGGTAACCTAAAGCTGGTGTCAGACTTAGATTTGCTTCCTCTTCAAACATCAGCAGATCCATCGCGGGTAACCTAAACTCGGTGTCAGGCTTATATTTGCTTCCACCTCAAACTTCAGCAAGTCCACTGCGGGCAACCTAAACCCGGTGTCAGGCTTAGATTTGCTTCCTCCTCAAACTTCAGTAGATCCTTCGCGGGTAACCTAAACCCGGTGTCAAGATTAGATTTGCTTCCACCTCAAACTTCAGCAGATCCGTCATAGGTAACCTAAACCCTGTGTCAGGCTTAGATTTGCTTCCACCTCAAACTTCAGCAAGTCCGCCATGGGTAACCTAAACCCAGTGTTATGCTTAGATTTGCTTCCACGTCAAACTTCAGTAGATCCATCACGGGTAACCTAAACCCGATGTCAGGCTTAGATTTGCTTCCACCCCAAACTTCAGTAAGTCCGCCATGGGTAACCTAAACCCGGTGTCATGCTTAGATTTACTTCCATGTCAAACTTTAGTAGATCCATCGCGGGTAACCTAGACCCGGTGTCAGGCTTAGATTTACTTCCACCTCAAACTTCAGCAAGTCCGCCGCGGGTAACCTAAATCCAGTGCCAGGCTTAGATTTGCTTCCATCTCAAACTTTAGCAGATCTGTCACGGGTAACCTAAACCCGTTGTCAGGCTTTGATTTGCTTCCTCCTCAAATTTTAGCAAGTCCGCCGCAGGTAACCTAAAGCTGGTGTCAAACTTAGATTTGCTTCCACCTCAAACTTCAGCAAGTCCGCTACGGGTAACCTAAACCCGGTGTCAGGCTTAGATTTGCTTCCACCTCAAACTTCATTAGATCCATCATGGGTAACCTAAACCCGGTGTCAGGCTTAGATTTGCTTCCTCCTCAAACTTCAGCAAATCTTTCGCGGGTAACCTAAACCCGGTGTCAGGCTTAGATTTGCTTCCACCTCAAACTTCAGCAGATCCGTCATGGGTAACCTAAACTCGGTGTCAGGCTTAGATTTGCTTCCACCCCAAACTTCAGCAAGTCCGCCATGGGTAATCTAAACTCGGTGTCATGCTTAGTTTTGCTTCCATGTCAAACTTTAGTAGATCCATCGCAGGTAACCTAAACCCGGTGTCAGGCTTAGATTTACTTCCACCTCAAACTTTAGTAAGTCCACTGCCGGTAACCTACACCCGGTGCCAGGCTTAGATTTGCTTCGACCTCAAACTTTAGCAGATTCGTCACGGGTAACCTAAACCCGGTGTCAGGCAAATCTGATTTGCTTCCTCCTCAAACTTCAGCAGATCCTTCGCGGGTAACCTAAACTCGATGTCAGGCTTAGATTTGCTTCCACCTCAAACTTCAGCAAGTCCACTGCGGGTAACCTAAACCCGGTGTCAGGCTTAGATTTGCTTCCACCTCAAACTTCAGCAGATCCGTCGTGGGTAACCTAAACCCGGTGTCAGGCTTAGATTTGCTTCCTCCTCAAACTTCAACAGATCCTTCGCGGGTAACCTAAACCCGATGTCAGGCTTAGATTTGCTTCCACCTCAAACTTCAGCAGATCCGTCGTGGGTAACCTAAACCCGGTGTCAGGCTTATATTTCCTTCCACCTCAAACTTCAGCAGATCCTTCGCGGGTAACCTAAACTCGATGTCAGGCTTAGATTTGCTTCCACCTCAAACTTCAGCAAGTCTGCTACGGGTAACCTAAACCCGGTGTCAGGCTTAGATTTGCTTCCACCTCAAACTTCATTATATCCATCGTGGGTAACCTAAACTCGGTGTCAGGCTTAGATTTGCTTCCTCCTCAAACTTCAGCAAATCTTTCACGGGTAACCTAAACCCGGTGTCAGGCTTAGATTTGCTTCCACCTCAAACTTCAGCAAATCCGTCATGGGTAACCTTAACCCGGTGTCAGGCTTAGATTTGCTTCCACCCCAAACTTAGCAAGTCCGCCATGGGTAATCTAAACCCGGTGTCATGCTTAGATTTGCTTCCATGTCAAACTTTAGTAGATCCATCGCAAGTAACCTAAACCCGGTGTCAGGCTTAGATTTACTTCCACCTCAAACTTCAGTAAGTCTACTGCGGGTAACCTAAACCCGGTGCCAGACTTAGATTTGCTTCCACCTCAAACTTTAGCAGATTCGTCACGGGTAACCTAAACCTGGTGTCAGGCAAATCTGATTTGCTTCCTCCTCAAACTTCAGCAGATCCTTCGCGGGTAACCTACACTTGATGTCGGGCTTAGATTTGCTTCCACCTCAAACTTCAGCAAGTCCGCTGCGGGTAACCTAAACCCGGTGTCAGGCTTAGATTTTCTTCCACCTCAAACTTCAGCAGATCCGTCGTGGGTAACCTAAACCCGGTGTCAGGCTTAGATTTGCTTCCTCCTCAAACTTCAACAGATCCTTCGCGGGTAACCTAAACCCGGTGTCAGGCTTAGATTTGCTTCCTTCTCAAATTTCAGCAAGTCCGCCACGGGTAACCTAAAGCCGGTGTCAGACTTAGATTTGCTTCCTCCTCAAACTTCAGCAGATCCTTCGCGGGTAATATAAACTCGGTGTCAGGCTTAGATTTGCTTCCAGCTCAAACTTCAGTAGATCCGTCGTGGGTAACCTAAACCCGGTGTCAGGCTTAGATTTGCTTCCTCCTTAAACTTCAATAGGTCCTTCACGGGGTAACCTAAACTCGGTGTCAGGCTTAGATTTGCTTCCACCTCAAACTTCAGCAGATCCGTCATGGGTAACCTAAACCCAGTGTCAGGCTTAGATTTGCTTCCATCTCAAACTTTAGCAAGTCCGCCATGGGTAACCTAAACCCGGTGTCATGCTTAGATTTGCTTCCACGTCAAACTTCAGTAGATCCCTCACGGGTAACCTAAACCCGGTGTCAGGCTTAGATTTGCTTCCACCCCAAACTTCAGCAAGTCCTCCATGGGTAACCTAAACTCGGTGTCATCCTTAGATTTGCTTCCATGTCAAACTTTAGTAGATCCATCGCGGGTAACCTAAACCCGATGTCAGGCTTAGATTTACTTCCACCTCAAACTTCAGCAAGTCTGCCATGGGTAACCTAAACCCAGTGTCAAGCTTAGATTTGCTTCCACCTCAAACTTTAGTAATTCCATCGCGGGTAAACTAAACCCAGTGTCAGGCTTAGATTTGCTTCCACCTAAAACTTCAGCAGATCAGTCGCGGGTAACCTAAACTCGGTGTCCGGCTTAGATTTGCTTCCACCTTAAAACTTCAGCAGATCCATCATGAGTAACCTAAACTCGGTGTTAGACCCAGATTTTCCCCCAAATCCCCAATAGATCCATCGCGGGTAACATAACCCGAAGTCAGGCCCAGATCAGCTACAACTCAGGTATGTCTTTCTTTCCTTCTGCCTACTGTGCTTTCATTCACGTTCTCAAATTCCCCTCAAGTAACCCAGACCGGGTATTGGGTATTGAATTTGATCATGCAAGGGGCAGCTATAAGCGTTGGGTTTTTCCGACCTCCATGATGAGAATTCTTGTGTTACCTGTCGAATTGACGGACACGACCCGGACTTGAAAACGACGGAATGTTTCCTGAAGGTCATCAAACATCCTGAAAACCAAGCTATCCGTGACCCGAAATCTCTGAAAAGGTCTCCCATGTGGTTCTTAGGGTTTAGGGTGCCCGTTGGGTTCTCGAAATTTTGCCCCGGCTCTTGTTAGAGCCACGCGGCACTAGGTTTCAAACTAGAGCCGTACGGCTCTAGTGGGCAAGACAAATTGCTTTGCAAAGCAGAGCAACTTGTCTCGCCAGAAGTAAGATATGGGCAAAATCAAAAAGTCAGGTGGCCATTAAATGTTTGGAATGATATGTGAGAGGACAGTATAAAAAGAGAAAATCAAATAAAAAAAAGGAGAGAGGTTGGTAGTCTTGAGCAGAGGAACAAACAAGTTTCCCAAAGAAAAAAGATATAGAGAAAAAGACGCAGAAGAAAATAGAGAAAGAGAGGCCAAGACATTACAAGCAAAGAGTTGAACCATACACAGGAATTAAGACTTAAAATCAATTCCAATACATTAAACACAAATCATATAACCTTTGCTCATCGGTTGGGAATCATTTCGGATTTGTTTCGGCCTGTTTTGGATCATTGCGGTTTTCAGCCGGTTGGGTTTACAGGATATGTTTCGAGCTTCCAGTCCATTCCGTGATGTTTAAAGCATCAAAACAACACCAAGGAAAACTCTGAGAGGCCTTAAACTTGTTTGCATTGTCTTTTCTGTGTGTTTTCATCCTTTTTGCAACTTTCGGAAACCGGATTATCCGAATAGAGCCGGGCGGCGAATAGAGCCGGGCGACTGTGTTCATCATGAACATAGCCGTACGGCTGTGTTCATGATGAACAGAGCTGGCCGGCTCTAGTACTAGAGCCGTACGGCTCTGTTCTCCAAGGATAGCCTCCCGGTTCATCCCGATCGGCCGAAAACAGTTCGTTTTCCATTTTGTGCATTCTGTTGCAATCATTTTCGACCCACATCCATCCGTATGTCATAAAATTTTTGTTTTTAGATTTCTATACGTACGGATATTAGTGTTTTCATCTTTCCCAATGTTTTATTTTCTGAGTTTCGGGGTAGTTTTATCCGAATCGGATCCATAGTTCAGCATTAGCGGGCCCCTGAACCCTATATAGTACCCGAAAAATATTAAAAAAGAACAAGCAAAATAGTATTTTCACAAATATTTTTGGTGTGTTTATTTCATTTTGACCCTAGATCGATGTTGAATTTAGGAACACGCACGAACGGAACCCTGGATTGCGGGATAACCGACCCATAAAAATGGAAATTTGCATGTAATTGAGCCAAATGTTTTCCAAAAATTGATTTTCCAGTAAAAAAATTACAGGGCGTGTCAAAACTGTTTTCCAAGTCTAACCTGTTTGACCGGTCGGGTAGACCCAGTTACCCCCTAAGTGTATGCCCCCGTTTCCTAAATTCACCATTCTATCCTATTTGAGTCCTATCTGTGTGCGTGTAATATAAATCATGCTAACCGTCTGTTTTATAGCTTTTATTTTTATTTTATTTTCACTGTAATTAATAGATTATCCCGTGTAAATTAGGCGATTGTAACTTTTTAGATCCTCATGTACATAGGCGATTGTAAATGTGAGGACAACAGTTTTCCATTTTTATTCGATTGGGTTGTATAATCGGCCTTTATTATTTTTTGTATATTTTGGATGAATGCTTTATTTTTTCTACAATTTATTTTCTGTATTTTACTTTAGCATCGGCCGATTTAAAATGAACAAATTGGGGTTAGAGAAAGATAATAAAGCAAATTAAATATGGTAATATAAATTGTAAAGTGAAAGCAAGCTAGAGGTTAAAGTAAGTCACTTGCCCGAACCCTAAATCTCTGTATTAGGTACGGTAGTCTATCCTCGGTAGGTAGCTGTACCGGAATTCCCGGATGAGCTGATCCTGGTGGCGACTCTGTCACTGATCTCAGGATTTATGTTTCGAGGTCTTTAAGTTAAAACGGGAAAATGCTTTCTACAAAGGAATTTTCAAATCAAATCAATGGTTTTTCCTAACTCAAGGTAAACAAAACCTACTTTTCCACCAAAGTCAAATCGGAACAAAAACGTTTTCCCCGGTTCGCTTCATCGCGCTCCTGTTTCTTAAAAAGGTTGTTCGCTTACAGTTGTAAGCACCGGGTTTTCCCGACCTCTATAATGATAATTCCTGTATTACCTGTGGAGCAGATCGGACTTGAAAACAACCAGAATGTCACCCGCAGTGTCTCAAACATCCTGAAAACCAAGCTATCCATGATCTAAAACCCCCAAGATGGTCTCTCGAGTGATTTTTAGGGTTTAGGGTGAGCGTCGGATTTTCGAAATTTTTGCCCCAGCTCTAGTACAAACTAGAGCTGGGCGGCTCTAGTGGGTGAGCCAGGTTGCTCTGCAAAGCAGAGCAACTTGGCTAGATAGAAGAGAAAGTTGCACAAGAAATCAGGAAGTCGACTGGCACATTAAATGTTTGAAATGATATGAGTGAAGAGTATAGAAAGAAAAAGAAAAAAAAATCAAATTAGGAGGGGGAGCTTAGTAATCTTAGGCAGAAAAACTTGGAAAACTGAAAACACAGAAAGAAAAAGAAGGCAGAGAGAAAAGAGAGATAGAGGCCGAGACACAAGAGCTAAAGAGAGGACCCAAAAACACTAAAGCTAAGACCTAAAATCAATCTTAAAACATCAACAACAAGTTCTTCAACCTTTGCACACTGATTAGAGATTATTCTGGATTGATTTCAGATTGTTTCGGATCATTTCGGTTTTCGATTGGTTGAGTATCCAGGGCAAATTCCAAGTTCTCAATCCATTTCTTGATGTTCAAAGCATCAAACAACACCAAGGTAAACTCTAAGAGGCCTTAAACCTATTTGCATTGTCTTTTCTGTGCGTTTTTCACTATTTTGCATTTTTCGAAAAACGGTTTCAACCCATGATAGCCGCACGGATGTGTTCTTCAAGAACACAGCCACACAGCTATGTTCAACATGAACAGAGCCGGGCAGCTCTGGTACTCAGAGCCGTACGGCTCTATCCTTTAAGGGCAGGTTCCCGAAAACTGCCCGTTTGGCCGAAATCGACCCGTTTTCTATGTTTTCCTTTTGATCTTGATCCATTCTCGGACTAAATGTGTCTGTGTATTGTAAAAGTTTATTTTTTGGATTTCCAATCTCATGGATACAAGGTTTTTGGTTTCCTAAATTTTCATTTTTCTAAGATTCGGGGTTGTTCGATCCACACCGGATCCATGGTCCACCATTTGTGGAACCCCGACTTCCATGGAAATTTTTAGGAAATCCTAAAAATGAGTAAAAAGATATTTTTAAATTGAGAAAACCATTTTCGGGTCCTGGAAATTATAGCCACACGGCTCAAATCACGGCCGCACGGCTGTAATCCCCAGGAGAAAACAGAGTCGCAGAACGACCCGTATTGGATTTGTTGTGCGATACTGTTTTCAGATTCAAATCGTTTTTGGCGTGTTTATTGCTTTTGGACCCTAGATGGATGTTGGAATTGGGAAACCCATATGAAAGAAACCTTGGATTCCGGGATAACAGACCCACAAAAATGGAAATTTGCATGTAACCGAGCCAATTGTTTTCCAAAAAATGATTTTTCAGCACAAAAATTGCATGGCGTTTCAAAACCGTTTTCCAGGTCTAACCAGTCCGACCAGTCGAGTCGACCTAGTTACCCCCTAAGTGCATGCCCCCATTTCCTAAATTCCCAATTTTGTCCTATTTGAGTCCTATTTGTGTGTGCAATATAAACTGTGCTAACCGTCTGTTTTGGCTATTGTAATATAAACTGTCCTATTTGAGTCCTATTCGTGTAATTTTAGGCTATTGTAATTTGTAGATCCTTGTGTACTTAGGCGATTGTAATGTGAGGATGAGGGTTTTCATCTTTTATTCGATTGGGTTGTATAATCGGTATCTACTATTTTCTTGTATATTTTGGACATATGCTTTATTTTTCTGCAATTTATTTTCTACATTTTGCTTTAGCATCGGTTGATTAAAATAAACGAAATTGGGATAGAGAAAGATAATAAAGCAAATTAAATATAGTAATATAAATTGTAAAGTGAAAGTAAGCTAGAGGTTAAGTAAGTCACTTGCTCGAACCCTAAATCCCTGGGTTAGGTATAGTAGTCTACCCTTCGTTAGGGAGCTGTACTAGAATTTCCCGAATGAGCTGATCCAGGTGGCGACTCTTTCACTGATATTGGAAATTAAGTTTCAAGGTCTTTAAGTTAAAATGGGAAAATGTTTTCTATAAAGGAATTTCCAAATCAAATCCATGATTTTTCCTAATTCAAGATAAACAAAACCCGTTTTTCCAAACAAAATCAAATCAGAAGCAAAACGTTTTCCCCGGTTCGCTTCACCGCGTCCACTTTTCCACTTTCAAAAAAGGTCATCTGCTCACACAGGGTTGCCTAGAAATTGCTATAATCAAAGGTTGTATCTATGTCTTTTCTGGGTCTTCCTATATAGAGGACAATGTTGCTAGTGCATCAGCCATTTTATTCTCTTCCCGGGGCACGTGTCTGAACTCACACTAGCTGAATAATCCTTTTCTGTACTGTAGCAGATCTAAGTAGGGCCGTAATGCTTCTTCTCTTAAATCAGATTCACCTTGCACTTGCCTGATCACAAAAAGTGAATCTCCAACGATCAAGACATTGTCTGCCCCTAATGTTAGGAGGGCTTCCATTTCGAATAGGCATGCTTCATATTCTGCCCCATTGTTGGTTATGGAGAAGTCCAACCTTTTTGACAATGGGATGATTTCACCATCTAGGATTGCCAAGATTACCCCAATTCTAGCACCCTTTCTCTTTACAGCACCATCGAAGCACATAACCCATCTCCTTACTTCCACTCCAGCCAACTGTTCGTCCGAGAATTCTAGACTCTCCACGCGATCCAATTCTAATGATTGGTTTGCTAGGAATTTTGCCACAGCTCGTCCGCTGATGGTTTTCCTAGTGATGTACTTAATGTCCAATTCTGATAAGGGTAGCAGCCATCTGGATAATTTTCCAACCAACAACGGTGCTTCATAGAGATATTTCATCGGATCCACCTTAGCCACGGCCTGTACTTTGTATGATTGAAAATAGTGGCGTAACTTCTTAGTCAGCTAAATCATTGCTACACATGTCTTCCCTACTATTGTGTACTTGGTTTCATATTCTAGCAATTTCTTACTGAGGTAGTAGATAGGATACTCCTTTCTTCCATCTTGCTCTTGTGCCAAAATTACCCCTATGGAGGAATCTTCGACAGCTAAGTACAAAATCAAGGGCTTCCCTAGAGTTGGTGGGCTCAGAACTGGTGGATTTACTAGATAAGCTTTGATCTTTTCGAAGGCCAACTTACATCTATCATCCCAGACAATCGGCTGATCTTTCCTTAATAGCTTGAAAATTGGATCACATACTGAGGTTAACCAAGCTATAAAATGGCTGACATACTGTAAGGAGCCCAAGAATGACCGGACTTCCTTTTCTATCTTAGGAGCTGGCATATCTCAAATGGCCTTGATTTTATCTGGATCCATCTCTATCCCCATTTGGCTAACCATATGACCCAGCAGCTTTCCTGATGTAATCCCAAATATGCATTTCTTGGGATTAAGTCGCACGTTGTATTCTCTGATGCGCATAAGAAATCAATCCAGGATAGTAGCTTGCTCTTCTCAGGTCATTGATTTAACAAGCATATCATCAACGTATACCTCTACTTCTTTATGAATCATGTCATGCAATAATGTTGTGAAAGCCCTCTAGTAAGTGGCCCCATCATTTTTCAATCCAAAAGGCATTACTCTGTACCAGAAAGTGCCCCACTCTGTAATGAAGGATTTCTTCACCTTGCCAATTACATCCATTAGGATCTGGTTATATCCTGAAAATCCATCCATGAAGGAATACATTGCTGCCTTGGCTGCATTGTCAATTAAAACCTCAATGTGAGGCAAGGGCAAATTATCCTTCGAGCAGGCTTTGTTCAAATCCCTGTAGTCGACACACATCTGACCGTCTTTCTTAGGAACTGGCACAATGTTGGCTAACCATTCTGTGTACTCCACCACCTCAATGAACTTGGTTTCAATCTGCTTAGCCACTTCTTCCTTTACTAATGCAGCCCATTCTGGCCTTAGTCGTCTTAATTTCTGCTTTACTGGTTTGAATCTGGGATCTATTTGAATCTTATGAATTGCTATTTCTGTGTCGACCCCTAGCATTCATCATATGACCAAGCGAAAGCCTTAACATGTTTTTGTAGTATTTCTGTCAAGTCTCTCTCTTCTTCAGATTTTAGTTCGTGTGAAATGAATACCATTTTGGGGTTTTCATATGTACTTATGTTAATTTCATACAATGCAATGTCATGAATGCTAAATATGCTTGATGGTGATTCAAATGCATGCACAGAATTATCAGGATAAACATCACACAAGTAAGCAAACTGGGATTTCAGTGCATTAAATTTGTTAAAGAGTACATCGTTCACATTAAAAAGAGAAGAAACAGATACAACAAAAGCATTTTCATCCTCCACATGCAAAGGGCCTTAAACTTCTCCATCCTTGCTCAGCTCCAGGATGTTGTCCAGGTCAGCAGCAATTTCAGATTCCTGTCCAGCAGGGAGAGAAGTCTCCTTGATCTCAACCACCTGCGCCTTAGCTTTCTTCATAATTCTTGCTATCCCGGCAACCACAACATCTAGGCCTACCTTGGTCACTAGCTCTTTCTGAGACCCTTCTTCGGGCTTTTTAAATGCCTTGCCTAAGGCGGTAGCCAGCGCCTCTGAAATTGCTTTCACAAATTCATCACAGACTCTCTCTTTAGCTTTCTCCTTGGCCACTTCTGTTGCTTTTGCTATTGTTTTAGATGGCTTCTCCTGAGAAGAAAAGTCTGAAGAAAGGAAAGAATGGCAAGCCCATGATGAAGTGGTTCATTAAGGTAGGTGAAGAGCCATATAAGTTGCAAGCTGAGCCAGTGAAGATCGAGGGTGTTGAATACCCAGGCTTCGAAGTATTCTTTGATGTTGTAGACTTTGAAAAGAGCCAGGAGGATCCAGTTGCACCAGTTACAGTGGAGGAGGCAGTTTTCGAGACTACCATCCCCCAGGAGAAGCCATCTAAAACAGTAGCAGAAGCAGTAGAGTGGCCAAGGAGAAAGCTGAAGAGAGAGTCTGTGATGAATCTGTGAAAGCAATTTCAGAGGCGCTGGCTACCACCTTAGGCAAGGCATTTAAAAAGCTTGAGGAAGGGTCTAAGAAGGAGCTGGTGACGAAGCCAGGCCTGAAAGCTGTGGTTGCCGAGATAGCAAGAATTATGAAGAAAGCTAAGGTGCAGGTGGCTGAGATCAAGGAGACTGCTCTCCCTGCTGGACAGGAATCTGAAATTGCTGCTGACCTGGACAACATCCTGGAGCTGAGTAAGGATGGAGAAGTTCAAGGCCCTCCTCTTGTGGAGGATGAAAATGCTTTTGTTGTATCTGTTTCTTCTCTTTTTAATGTGAACGATGTACACTTTAACAAATTTAATGCATTGAAATCCCAGTTTGCTTACTTATGTGATGTTTATCCTGATAATTCTGTGCATGCATTTGAATCACCATCAAGCATATTTAGCATTCATGACACTGCATTACATGAAATTAACATAAGTACAAATGAAAACCCCAAAATGGTATTCATTTCACATGAACTAAAATCCGAAGAAGAGACAGACTTGACAGAAATACTACAAAAACATGTTAAGGCTTTTGCTTGGTCATACGAAGACATGCCAGGGGTTGACACAGAAATAGCAATTCATAAGATTCCAACAGATCCCAGATTTAGACCAGTGAAGCAGAAATTGAGACGACTAAGGTAGAATAGGCTGCATTAGTAAAGGAAGAAGTGGCTAAGCAGATTGAAGCCAAGTTCCTTGAGGTGGTGGAGTACACAGAATGGTTAGCCAACATTGTGCCAGTGCCTAAGAAAGCCGGAAGGGTTAGAGTGTCTGTCGACTACAGGGATTTGAACAAAGCCTACCCGAAGGATAATTTCCCCTTGCCTCACATTGTCATTTTAATCGACAATGCAGCCAAGGTAGCAATGTATTCCTTCATGGATGGATTTTCGAGATATAACCAGATCCTAATGGATGTAATTGACAAGGTGAAGAAATCCTTCATTACAGAGTGGGGCACTTTCTGCTACAAAGTAATTCCTTTTGGATTGAAAAATGATGGGGCCACTTACTAGAGGGCTATCAACACATTACTGCATGCCATGATTCATAAAGAAGTAGAGGTATACGTCGATGATATGCGTGTTAAATCAATGACCCAGGAAGAGCACCCTACTATCCTGGATTGATTTCTTATGCGCATCAGAGAATACAACCCATGACTTAATCCTATGAAATGCATATTTAGTGTTACATCAGGAAAGCTACTGGGTCATGTGGTTAGCCAAAGGAGGATAGAGATGGATCCAGATAAAATCAAGGCCATTTGAGATATGCGAGCTCCTAAGACAGAAAAGGAAGTCCGGTCATTCTTGGGCTCCTTACAGTATGTCAGCCATTTTATAGCACAGTTAACCTCAGTGTGTGACCTGATTTTCAAGCTATTAAGGAAAGATTAGCTGATTGTCTGGGATGATAGATGTCAGTTGGCCTTCGAAAAGATCAAAGCTTATCTAGTAAACCCACCAGTTCTGAGCCCACCAACTCCAGTGAAGCCCTTGATTTTGTACTTAGCTGTCGAAGATTCCTCCATAGGGGCAATGTTGGCACAAGAGCAGGATGGAAGAAAGGAGTATCCTATCTACTACCTCAGCAAGAAATTGCTAGAATATGAAACCAAGTACACAATGGTAGGGAAGACATGTGTAGCAATGATTTGGCTGACTAAGAAGTTACGCCGCTATTTTCAATCATACAAAGTACAAGCCGTGGCTAAGGTGGATCCGTTGAAAAATCTCTGTGAAGAACCAGTGTTGGTTGGAAAATTATCCAGGTGGCTGCTACTCTTATCAGAATTGGACATTCAGTACATCACTGGGAAAACCATCAACGGATGAGCTGTGGCAGAATTCCTAGCAAACCAACCATTAGAATCAGATCGCGTGGAGAGTCTGGAATTCTCGGACGAACAGTTGGATATAGTGGAAGTAAGGAGATGGGTTATGTACTTCGATGGTGCTGTAAACAGAAGGTGCTAGAATTGGGGTAATCATAGCAATCCTAGATGGCAAAATCATCCCATTGTCGAAAAGGTTGGACTTCTCCATAACCAACAATGGGGCAGAATATGAAGCATGCCTATTCGAAATGGAATCCCTCCTGACACTAGGGGCAGACAATGTCTTGGTCGTTGGAGATTCACTTTTGGTAATCAGGCAAGCGCAAGGCAAATGGGATTTGAGAGAAGAAGCCTTACGGCCCTACTTAGATCTGCTACGGTACAGAAAAGGGTTATTCAGCTAGTGTGAGTTTAGACACATGTCCCTGGAAGAGAATAAAATGGCTGATGCACTAGCAACATTGTCCTCTATATGGGAAGACCCAGAAAATACACAGATACAGCCTCTGATTATAGCAATTTCCAGGCAACCCTGTGTGAGCAGATGACCTTTTTCGAAAGCGGAAAAGTGGACGCGGCGAAACGAACCGGGGAAAACATTTTCGTTCCGATTTGATTTTGTTTGGAAAAATGGGTTTTGTTTATCTTAAATTAGGAAGAATCATGGATTTGATCTGGAAATTCTTTTGTAGAAAACATTTTCCTGTTTTAACTTAAAGACCTTGAAACTTAATTTCCAATATCAGTGACAGAGTCGCCACCCAGATCAGCTCATCCGGGAAATTCTGGTACAGCTCCCTAACGAGGGTAGACTACTGTACCTAACCCAGGGATTTAGGGTTCGGGCAAGTGACTTACTTAACCTCTAGCTTGCTTTCACTTTACAATTTATATTACCATATTTAATTCGCTTTATTATCTTTCTCTATCCCAATTTCGTTTATTTTAATCAACCGATGCTAAAGCAAAATGCAGAAAATAAATTGCAGAAAAATAAAGCATATATCCAAAATATACAAGAAAATAGTAGAGGCCGATTATACAACCCAATCGAAAAAAAGATAAAACTCTCATCCTCACATTACAATCACCTAAGTACACAAGGATCTAAAAATTACAACAACCTAAAAACACACGAAATCTATCAATTACATAAGAAATGAAAATAAAAGAAAGATAAATGCTGCAAAACAGACGGCTAGCGCAGTTTATATTGCACACATAGATAGGACTCAAATAGGACAAAATTAGGAATTTAGGAAACGGAGGCATGCACTTAGCGGGTAACCAGGTCGACCAGACCGATCGGACCGGTTAGACATGGAAAACGGTTTTGAAACGCTGTGTAATTTTTGTGTTGAAAAATCATTTTTTGGAAAAAAATCAGCTCGGTTACATGCAAATTTCCATTTTTGTGGGTCTGTTATCTCGGAATCCAGGGTTCCGTTCGTGTGGTTTTCCCAATTCCAACATCCATCTAGGGTCTAAAAGCAATAAACATGCCAAAAACGATTTGAATCTGAAAACAGCATCGCACAACAAATCCAATACGGGTCATTCTGCGACTCTATTTTCTCCTGGGGATTACAGCCGTGCGGCCTTGATTTGAGCCGTGTGGCTATAATTTCCAGGACTCGAAAATGGTTTTCTCAATTTAAAAATATCGTTTTACTCATTTTCAGGATTTCCTAAAAATTTCCATAGAAGCCGGGGATCCGCAAATGCTGGACCATGGATCTAGTGTGGATCGAACAACCCCGAAAATTTAGGAAACCAAAAACCCTGTATCTGTGAGATTGGAAATCTGAAAACCAAACTTTTACAATACATGAACATATTTAGGCCGAGAATGGATCAAGATCAGAAGGAAAACACAGAAAACGAGTCGATTTCGGCCAATTTTTGGGAACCTGCCCTTAAAGGAAAGAGCCGTGTGGCTCTGAGTACCAGAGCCACCTGGCTCTGTTCATGTTGGACATAGCCATGTGGCTCTGAGTACCAGAGCCACCCAGCTCTGTTCATGTTGGACATAGCCGTGTGGCTCTGAGTACCAGAGCCACCCGGCTCTGTTCATATTGGACATAGCCGTGTGGCTGTGTTCTTGAAAAACACAGCTGTTCGGCTATGATGGGTTGAAGCCGTTTTCCGAAAAATGCAAAACAGTGAAAAACGCACAGAAAAGACAATGCAAACAGGTTTAAGGCCTCTTAGAGTTTACCTAGTTGTTTTGATGCTTTGAACATCAAGAAATGGATTGAGAACTTGGAATTTTCCCTGGATACTCAATCGACCAAAAATCGAAATGATCCGAAACAATCTGAAAGCAATCTAGAACAATCCAAAAACCAACAAGGTTGAAGAACTTGCTGTTGATGTTTTAAGATTGATTTTAGGTCTTAGCTTGACTGTTTTTGGGTCCTCTCTTTAGCTCCTGTGTCTCAGCCTCTATCTCTCTTTTCTCTCTACCTTCTTTTTCTTTCTGTGTTTTCGGTTTTCCAAGTTTTTCTGCCTCAGATTACTAACCTCCCCCTCCTAATTTGATTTTTTTCCTTTTTCTTTTTATACTCTTCACTCATATCATTTCAAACAATTAATGTGCCTCCTGACTTCCTGATTTCTTGCCCAACTTTCTCTTCTGTCGAGCCAAGTTGCTCTGCCTTGCAGAGCAACTTGGCTCACCCACTAGAGCCACCCAGCTCTAGTTTGAACTAGAGCTGCACAGCTTTAGCAAGAGCCGGGGAAAAAATTCTCGAAAATCCAATGCTCATCCTAAACCCTAAAAATCACTCGGGAGACCTTCTTCGGGGGTTTCAGATCATAGATAGCTTGGTTTTCAGGATGTTTGAGACACTCCGGGCGACATTCTGGTCATTTTCAAGTCTGATCTACTCCACAGGTAATACAGGAATTCTCATCATAGAGGTCGGGAAAACCCGGCGCTTACAACTGTGAGCGGACGACCTTTTTAAGAAATAGGAGCGCGACAAAGCAAACCGGGGAAAATGTTTTCATTCCGATTTGACTTTGGTGGAAAAGCAGGTTTTGTTTATCTTGAGTTAGGAAAAACCATTAATTTGATTTGAAAATTCCTTTATAGAAAACATTTTCCCATTTTAACTTAAAGACGTTGAAACTTAAATCCCGAGATCAGTGACAGAGTCACCACCCGGATCAGCTCATCCGGGAATTCCGGTATAGCTCCCTATCGAGGGTAGACTACCGTACCTAATCCAGAGATTTAGGGTTCAGGCAAGTGACTTACTTTAACCTCTAGCTTGCTTTCACTTTACAGTTTATATTACCATATTTAATTTGCTTTATTATCTTTCTCTAACCCCAATTTGTTCAATTTATATCGGCCGATGCTAGAGCAAAATGCAAAAAATAAATTGCAGAAAAAATAAAGCATTCATCCAAAATATACAAAAAATAATAGAGGCTGATTATACAACCCAATCGAATAAAAATGGAAAACTCTCGTCCTCACGTTTACAATTGCCTAAGTACACAAGGATCTAAAAAGTTACAACTGCCTAATTTACACGGGATAATCTATTAATTACAGTGAAAAAAAAAGCTGCAAAATAGACGGTTAGCACGATTTATATTGCACGCACACAGATAGGACTCAAATAGGACAGAATTGGGAATTTAGGAAACGGGGGCATGCACTTAGGGGGTAACCGGGTCGACCCGACTGGTCGAATCGGTTAGACCTAGAAAACGGTTTTGAAATGCCCTGTAATTTTTATGCAGGAAAATCAATTTTCGGAAAACATTTGGCTCAGTTACATGCAAATTTCCATTTTTGTGGGTCTATTATCCCGGAATCCAGGGTTCCGTTCGTGCGGGTTCTTAAATTCAACATCCATCTAGAGTCCAAAATACAATAAACACACCAAAAACATTTGTAAAAATACTATTTTGCTTGTTTTTTTTTAATATTTTCCGGGGACTATATAGGGTTCGGGGGCCCGCTAATGTTGAACTATGGATCCGATTCGAATAAAACTACCCCGAAACTCAAAAAATAAAAGCTCGGGAAATACGAAAACACTAATATCTGTACATATAGAAATCTAAAAACCAAAATTTTATGACATACAAATGGATTTGGGCCAAAAATGATCACAACAGAATGCACAAAATGGAAAACGGACTGTTTTCGGCTGATCAGGACGAACCGGGAGGCTATCCCTGGAGAACAGAGCCGTACGGCTCTAGTACTAGAGCTGCTCAACTCTGTTCATCATGAACATAGTTGTACGGCTGTGTTCATGATGAACACAGCTGCCCAGCTCTATTCGGGCAATCCGGTTTTCGAAAGTTGCAAAAAGGAAGAAAACACACAGAAAAGACAATGCAAACAGGTTTAAGGCCTCTCAGAGTTTACCTTGGTGTTGTTTTGATGCTTTAAACATCACGCAATGGATTGGAAGCTCGAAATATATCCTAGAAACCAAAACGGCTGAAAACCGCAATGATCCAAAACAAGCCGAAATGAATCCGAAATGATTCCCAACCGATGAGCAAAGGTTATATGATTTGTTTTTAATGTATTAGAATTGATTTTAAGTCTTAATGGTTCAACTCTTTGCTTGCAATGTCTCGGCCTCTCTTTCTCTCTTTTCTTCTGCTTCTTTTTCTCTATTTCTTTTTTCTTTTGGAAACTTGTTTTTTCCTCTGCTCAAGACTACCAACCTTTCTCCTTTTTTTTATTTGATTTTCTCTTTTTATACTCTCCTCTCACATATCATTTCGAACATTTAATGGCCACCTGACTTTCTGATTTTTCCTATATCTTACTTTTGGCGAGACAAGTTGCTCTGCTTTGCAGAGCAATTTGTATTGCCCCCTGAGCCGTATGGCTCTAGTTTGAAACCTAGAGCCAGGGCAAAATTTTGAGAACTCGATGCGCACCTTAAACCCTAAGAACCACACGAGGTGACCTTTTCGGAGATTTCAGGTCACGGATAGCTTGGTTTTCAGTATGTTTGAGGAACTCCAGGCAACATTCTATCCCTTTCAAGTCCGGTTCGTGTTCGTCCATTCGACAGGTAACACAGGAATTCTCATCATAGAGGTCAGGAAAATCCGACGCTTATAGCTGCCCCTCGCGTGATTAAATTTAATACCCAATACCCAGTCTAGGTTACTTGAGGGGAATTTGAGAACGCGAATGAAAGCATCATAAGCGGAAGGAAAGAAAGACATACCTGAGTTGCAGCTGATCTGGGCCTGACATTGGGTTTATGTTACCTGTGACGGATCTGCTACGGATTTAGGGGAAAATCTGGGTCTGACACCGGGTTTAGGTTACCGTGATGGATCTGCTAAAGTTTTGAGGTGGAAGCAAATCTAAGCCTGACATCGGGTTTAGGTTCCCTGCAACGGATCTGCTGAAGTTTGAGGTGGAAGCAAATCTAAGCCTGACACCGGGTTTAGGTTCCCCGCAATGGATCTGCTAAAGTTTGAGGTGGAAGCAAATCCAAGCCTGATACTGGGTTTAGGTTACCCACGGTAAACTTGCTGAAGTTTGAGGTGGAAGCAAATCTAAGCTTGACACCGGGTTTAGGTTACCCACGACGAATCTCCTGAAGTTTAGGGTGGAAGTAAATCTAAGCCTGACACTGGGTTTAGGTTACCCATGGTGGACTTGCTGAAGTTTGAGGTGGAAGCAAATCTAAGCCTGACACCGGGTTTAGGTTACCCGCGATGGATCTCCTGAAGTTTGAGGTGGAAGCAAATCTAAGCCTGAGACCGGGTTTAGGTTACCCATGGTGGACTTGCGAAAGTTTGAGGTGGAAGCAAATCTAAGCCTGACACCGGGTTTTGGTTACCTCTGGCGGACTTGCTGAAGTTTGAGGTGGAAGCAAATCTAAGCATGACACAGGGTTTAGGTTACCCGTGACGGATCTGCTGAAGTTTGAGGTGGAAGCAAATCTAAGCCTGACATCGAGTTTAGGTTACCCACGGTAGACTTGCTGAAGTTTGAGTTGGAAGCAAATCTAAGCCTAACACCGGGTTTAGGTTACCCGCGATGGATCTGTTGAAGTTTGAGGTGGAAGCAAATCTAAGTCTGACACCGGATTGCATTCGGCCATTTCACTATACCATGTCATTCAATATAAGACCACAATGGTCCTAGGTCCCAAGTCATGCCCAGAACAAAATCATGCCTATGAAGGTATTTGGACCACCATTCTGGCATATAGTTCTCGTAAATGACCATTGGGGCATCCGTGGTTTCCTCCTCACTAACCATGGCGACTTGAAATCCACCGAATGGTATGGTCTCCTCACTAACAGCAGCAATCACAGACTAAGAATCTGCCTCAACTGTCACAATCCCACTGCCTATTGAAAATTTTATATTGTGGTGTAAAGTTGAAGGTACACCCCCCAGTGGATGAAACCATGGCCTTCTTAACAGTAGGGAGAAAGTGACTGGAATGTCAATCACAGTAAAGGTGACCGTCGACTTGACCAGTCCCACTTCCATTTCAACTTTAAAAGTTCCAATAACAGTCCTTTTGGAATCATCATAAGCCCTGATCACAGTAGAGGACTTTTTCAAACTATCTTCACTCAGACCCAGGAATGGTACCATCTTTAATGGACATATATTCAGAGCAGATCCATCGTCTACCATCACATATGGCATGACCCGATCAATGATGTTAACTTTGGCATACAGAGCTTTCTTGTGTGCTCTTCCCCTGTGTGGCAAATCTTTTTCTGAAAATACAATGTCAGGGGACCCTACATGAATCTTGTCCAGTAAGTAACACATGGCCTCTAGAGATGCAAGTGGAGAAACTTCAATTTCAGACAGCTTTTTAGCTAGCGCTGCCCTGTGTTCCTTGGAGGTCAGTAACAAATGCCATAGACTGGCCTGGGCTGGAGTCTTCTTCAGTTGGGAAATGACCAGGTCTTCCTTTTCTACTTCCTTCGGTGCTGACATACTGCCTGACCCAATCATTGGAGCCTTGTCACTCCGCTGAACCACTGGCTGGTAAACTCTACCACTCCTCGTTACATTCTGTACTTCGGGAATTCTCAGCTTCTCAACAACTGACAGCTTAACTATCTAAGTACAGCTGTATTCTTCATATTCATCTTCTGAATCCAGATCAACCAGACTCATAGGCTTCACTTCTTTCTGCTTTGTGGGCTTTCTGCATTTTGGCTCTGCCCCACTTTCATTAGCCACCACAGACTGTACGGCGGGGTTTGCCTGTAGGACCTGGGAAAAAATGAAGTTATCAGGCAACCCCGACTAAACCATATTGACCAACCTTTCAAACGCTGGCAGTGGATTAGTCTTCGTACTGGGCTTGGGAGGTTCCTATAACTTTCCTTCGTCAATCAGCTTTTCTATGTCCCACCACGACATGGTAGGTACAAAAATTGTCTTTGTCCTCCTTTGCGGGCTTCACAAAAGGCATGAGAGAATTTAACAAACTGCCATTCCTGCACTTGGCAAAGATCTTAGCTAAGGAGAAAGCCCACGGTGATATGCCCTGGCCTTCTAAATTTCTGCTGGGGTTTCCTTACCATTGAGACACAACAGCAACTCCTGCTTGCTTATTCTCTAAAAACTGCCCGCTCTTGCCCGTAGAACCAGAACCTGACCCACTATTTGACCCAGATGCAGCAGTCGATTGATATCCAAAACTGTACCCAGAGCCTCTGTTGCCCTATAGCTGACTGCCTTTTCCTCTTCATCCCTCTCAATTTTCATAGCCGTGCTATACACTTCATTGAGCTCACTAAAGGAGTGGAATTTCATAGGGTCCCTGAAGATGTCCCTACTAGCGTTAATCAATTTCTGAATCAATTCAACCTCGTCGAGGCGGTTTCTCAGAAAAATCATTTTGTTCATCCACCTCTGGTAATATTCATCAAATGGCTCATTCTGCTTTTGCTTGACCCTTTCCAAGTCGTACAGCTTCACCTGGATCTTGGTATTGAAGTTTTAATATTTGATGAAAGCCATGGACAAGGCCTTCCAGTCTAACTGCATATCTTCGGATAGAGAATTATACCAGCTCAGAGCTCCCCCTTCCAGTGTGGTTAGGAAGAAGTTAATTAACTGTTGTTTGGTGGCACCCCCCATCAGCATTATTTGGGCATAGAGGTTCACATGGATCTTCGGTCAGCCGATCCCCTTGTAGGAAGGAACCTTTGGCACTTGAAACCTAATGGGGAAGGTCTCAATGCCCTTGTTGATCATTGCATCGACATTCACTCCCCTTTTGGAGCCTAGGCTAATGTTGGCCCCTTTTTGTAGCTTAGCCACCACTTCTTCCAATTCCGAGTACTTGGCGTTTATCTTCTTTTCCATGGCTACCTCAATCTCTTGCAGCTTTTCTACACTAGCTGAGACATCCGCCCCAAACTCGGAAGATTCAGCCACCTTTTCCTTTCCTGGCCTACTAGTTTCGACCTCCCTACTTTCTCTTACGACAGCCCGCATCTCTTCTTTCATCATGTCACAAAAAACCTGAGATCTTAGGAAATCCTTTAGGGCATCAACAAGACTTGGTGTTTGATTAGCCATTTCCACTTCCTTACTAGAATCAAACTTACTGTCTGTTTCTACTATTCTCTGTTCCCTAACAGCCCTCAAAGTCTGAGACTTTGCCCTTGGTCGATCCAGCTTACTCTGAGAACTATCTTTATGGAGCTTTGGTCTTTTCTAGTCTCACGTGTGTATGGTCCTACATCACAAATGGAGAGTTAGGAGTGGTAAATCAATGACGTGATGTCATAAAGAATGATGCTTGGATGATGCTTCGTGAATGGAAATGGAAATGATAAAGAACTTCATGTGTCTGATGTCCTTTATTTGGGATGTCCCAAGAGTGCCCGATGTCATGCAAAATAATGCAAAAATGTCTCGCGGGACGGACAGAGGTTCGGCATCTTTGGGGTACCTAATGAATTGTCGTGAAATGGCTGCATGTGTGCTGACACACAGGCAGAGTTTTGACGCTTTGTAGGTCAATGGTATGAAATGAAATGGTCGTGTGGGGATCATCCCATGGACACATTTCTGATGCTTTTGAGGCTTACGATATGAGATGATGTTGCAAAAAGAGTCACATGTAACTGGGGACACGGATAGAGGTTCGGTGTTTATGGAACACTTAGGATGATTTTATAATGTCATGGAATGCCCCTATATGCACACTAATTCGGCACTCGGGGAGTACCTTGAATGATTTTGCAATGTCGTGGAATGACCCGATGTGGGCCATAATGTGCAAACAGAAATTCAGCGTCACGTGACACCTATGATGAATGAGTGTGATGTCATGTAATGACATCGTGTGAAATGCCACATGGGGACCATTATGGTCTTATATTGAATGATATGGTATAGTGAAATGGCCGAGTACAATCCGGTGCTCGGGTAGAACACGGGTAATTTTGGGATACCCGATATGTTATGGAATGAAATGATCATGATGGGCACGCTTGAAACATCCTTTATTAGGTGAGATGAAATGGCATGAATGTGTATGTCACACAAAAATGCAAATGGCTGCACGAAGATGTGGTTAAGATGCATGACACATAGGATGATGTCGTGTATGCTTCATGGAAATGTCGCACACGAGATGTAAATGGCATGTAAATAAGATGTCATGAGTGCATGAAATTATGATTAGTGTCACACATACGTTGATGTTCAAAAAATGGCTGCAGAAAGATGTGGTTAGAATAACACATGAAAGCTATGCATGTTTAATGCTTTGTGAAAAGTCAAATAGAAAACACCACGGAACAAATGTTATCACATGCAATAATATGCACTCCCTTCCAACCTTATTTCTCCTTTCGATTGGTCTTGCATTCTTCCTAGGAATTGGGTCTATTTGGCATCAACGGGGGATACCAAAGGCACACACTCAATGTTCAATTTGAATTTAAGTTTTGGTAATCCTAGGGGAAATTGCTAAGTCATTACATGTGGGCCAAAGTCAAAACCAAGGGTCGTACAAGCTCCCATAGCGAATATAAACTCCTCACCGTAGAACACGATGTAAGGTCATGCGATGCTATGAGTGGTTTGCCCCGTCGGGTGTCTCCAATCTGGTAGTAGAAGTAGACCACCTTCTTAGGCAAACTAGGTTTGATCAGTGTATTTGAGGGATTGAGAAGAAGAAAATGTCATGATATGCAAGGTGCAAACAAATATGGTAATACGAACTAGTGAAGTGACTGCAAGCGAGGTTATATTTCAGTAATTGCCTAAGTTCCTTAAGTTTTTGCGAAAACTTCTTTAAGAAACCTTATTCCCCAGCAGAGTTACCACTGTGAGCGGATGACCTTTTAAAAATTTGGGACACAGCGAAGCGAACCAGGGAAAACGTTTTTGTTTGTTTTGATTTGGAAAACGGGTTTTGTTTATCTTGAAAAAAATCATGGATTTAATTTGTTTGGAAAATCCCCTTGGTAGAAAAGATTTTCCCGTTTTAGTTTAAAGACCTCGAAACTTAAATTCCAAGATCAGTGACAGAGTCAGCACCAGGATCAGCTCATCTGGGAAATTTCGGTACAGCTCCCTACAGAGGGTAGACTACTGTACCTAATCCAGAGATTTAGGTTTCGGGCAAGTGACTTACTTTAACCTCAAGCTTGCTTTCACTTTACAGTTTATATTACCATATTTTATTTCCTTTATTGTCTTTCTCTAATCCAATTTGTGTTTATTTATCAACACATGCTCAAGTAAATGACACGAATAAATTATGGAAAAATAAACCATACATTCAAATTATACAAAAATAACAAAGGCTGCTTATACAACCAAATCGAATAAATATAGAAACTCTCGTCCTCATGTTACAAGAGCCTAGAATACATGAGGATCTAGAAAATTACAGTCGCCTAATTTACATGAAAATCTATTAATTACATTAAAAATGAAAATAAGAGAAATTAAAAGCTGCAACACAAACGGTTAGCACAATTTATGGCACAGCACACGTAGGACTCAAATTGGACGGAATTGGGATTTTAGGAACGGGGAGCATGCATTTAGGGGGTAATCGGTTCAGTTCGGCTAACCGGCCTGGTTAGACCTGGAAAACGGTTTTGAAATACCCTGTAATTTTTTATGCTGGAAAACAATTTTTAGAAATTTATTTGGCTTGGTTTCATGCAAATTTTTCCGTTTAGCGAGTCTGTTATCCCAAAACTCAGGGTTTCATTCATGCAGGTTTCCTAAATCCAACATCCATCTAGGATCCAAAAAGCAGTGAACACGCTAAAAAACGATTTGAATTCAAAAACAGCATCGCGCGACGACGTTCGTACGCTCTATTCAGAAGGAATACAGCAGTGCGGCTGTGTTCATGGAGAACATAGTCGTACGGCTGTATTCGAGAAATCTGGTTTTCGAAAACTTGTAAAATAGAGAAAAAGCAAAGAAAAAGCAATGTACACAGGTTTAAGGCCTCTTAGAGTTTACCTTGATGTTGTTTTGATGTGTTTAACATCCAGAAACGGATTGAAAACTTGAAATTCGCCTTGAGTGTTCAACTGGCTAAAAACCGAACAATCCCGAATCAATGTGCAAAGGTTAAGGGACTTCCTACTAATCTTTGAAGATTAGTTTAAGGTCTTGGATTTGTGATTTTAGGTTCCTTCTTGCTACGGTCCCCTTATCTCTTTTTTTTTCTCCTTTTCTTTTGTTCTCTGTAAATATTTTTCTTAAGATTAGTTTTTCTCTGCATCCCCTATTGATTTGATTTTTTCTTTTCTTTTATACTTCCCATTCATAATCATATCAAACCATAAATGAGCCATCTGAACCCCTATGAATTTCGGCCTACCTTTTTTGCTGCTCAGCCAAGTTGCTCTACTTTGTAGAGCAACTTGGTTGAACCCACTAGAGCCGCACGACTCTAGTTATGCTAGAGCTGTACGGCTCTAGACTACAGCCGTGCGGCTCTAGTAAGAGTCAGGCCAAACTTTGCAAAAATCCGACACTCACCCTAAACTCTAAAAATCATCTGGGGGACCTTCTTGGGGTTTCGGATCGAGGATAGTTAAGTTTTTGGGATGTTTGAGATACTCTGGGTGATATTCTGGTCATTTTCAAGCCCAATCTATGTCCGTCTACTCCACAGGTAATACAGGAATTCTCATCATAGAGGTTGGGAAAACCTGGCGCTTACAAGGAGTACCTCAGGTTTTTGTGCCATGATGTGATGTGAATGCGTGCTTGGCATATGGGCAGAGTTTCGGCACTTGGGGAAAACCTAATTGGTTTGATGCATGAAATGAGGTATGAAATGATGTCTTAGGTGCACGTGGAGCACTTCAATGGCTTAATGTATGAAGTGTGGTTTTTCGGCACTCGTGAAGCACCTAAACAATTTGATATGCGAATTGATATTTTGAGCGCTCATGGAGCACCTACTTGGTAGGTGATATGGTGCGCATGATCCTTATGGAATTGTTCAAGGTCTACATGAATGTTTTATGCATGCCATGCATTCCGTATGGCTACAACACAAATTGGTTAGTGCTTATGATATGCAAGTGATGTGCATGTATTAATATTTATTTATTTATTAATTATTATTATTGTTATTATTATTATTTTTATTTTTATTTTTACACAATGAGGGCATGCATGGCTGCAAAAGAAATGGTTAATATGAATGTCACATGGGTGATTAATGTTTTCACACATGGAAAATGCAAGTGGCTGTACAAAAGATATGAGTTAATAACACACAAATGCTTCACATGTAGCATGTCATGTTCATGGAAAGTGTTGATGATGGTATGATACGAAGAAATGAGAAACACGTAGCACATAGCATGCGAAGCATATTCCTCCAACCTTATTCCTCCAATCGTGGTTAAATTTTGAGAAATTTCTAACCAAGTCCTAGGAGGGGTTCACTTCGATCACCAATAGGGGATGATGAAGGTGTGATTGTATCATTCATGCAATTTGTTTTGGTATCCTAAGGGAATCTAACTAAGGTTGCTTACATAAGTTCGGTGCAAGACAGGATAAAATCAAGGTCCCCAAAGCAAGATATACTCCTCACTTCTCCCCACTCCAGGGTCCAAACGAAGGGGTATGTATGAGGCTATGGGTGGTGTTTCCTATCTGTGCCCCTAAGACCATGAGGAACAAAGGTGACACTTCAACAATTCATCGGGCTGAAAATTGGATACTCAACCCAATGCAAGTATGTCTAACTAAAATGCAAGATAAAATACCATGCAAAAATCATCCACCTTATTTTGATTAGACATTTTTCTGAGCTTGTCAAATTCTTGTAAGTTTTGAGAAAACTTTTGTAAGAAATCCCCACCAGAGTCGCCACTGTGAGAGGATGACGTTTTCTCTCAGAAGGGAGCCTCGATATCGGGCAACCCTCCCTCGCGAGGGGTTTTTTGATCGCTGAAATTTGGTTTTGGAAAATTCATCATTTATTTTGTAAAAGAATCGAGACCTAAGTCTCGATCGAAAATTTAAGAGTCACCACCCGACTCAGCTCAACTGGGAAATTACAGTGTAGCTGAACCGGACGAGGGCCACTACACTTTCTAGAGATCTAGGTCCGGACAAGTCCCTTATTTCATGTCTAATCAAAATAAATTTGGCCAATGTTCATCGATAGTATTTTATATTTCTAAGGTTGATTTCCATTGATTTAATCATGCGGCGTACATATGGATAGAAAGCGATGAATACATTTGTATACATTTGTACAATCCATTCGAATCACAACAAACTATCCTAGGGGATACATTTGTATAATTTGGGGATTGGGATACAATCGCCTCTAATACACGAGTATCTAATGAAATCAAAATTAAAATTAAAATAAAAATAAATTCAAATCCTGCAAAACAACGGTTAGTACGAATATATGCAACAAGTTGGACTTAAATAGATAGAACAGGGAAATGAGAGATTTGGGGACATGCATTTAGGGGATAGTTAGGCAAACTCAGCTAGTTCACCTGGCTAGACCTGGATAATAGTTTTGAAATGTTCCTATATTTTGTTTTATGAGAAAATACATTTTTGAAAATATTTTCTTTTTCAATTTTATTTTCATTTAGCATGTAAGTGTGAGTCGATTTTCGGGAGATTTGGATCTCCGTCGTTGTTCTCTTCTAAGTAAGATAATTTCAAAAATTAAATCTAGGTCATGAATGCATGACATAAATTTATTTTTGATGATTTTCTGACCTTTATGCATTCTTATAATTTTTCCGATTTTTCTGAATTTTTCTAGATTTTTTGTGATTTTCTGCTGCTGGCCAGAAACTACAGCTGCGCGGCTATAACTACAATCGTACGGTTGTAATTATAGTTGCACGACTGTAACTCGTTTTTTATCAGAAAATTACCGAAATTGTTTTAAGTGACAAAGATTATAGCAGTGGAAATCATCTACAGCCGTACAGCTATAGTTACTGTGAGCGGACGACGCGTTTTCGACAGAACGCGAGACTCCCTCTCGGAAGGGGCGCCACGATCTCGGGTGGGCGCCTCCCTCGCGTGGGGGTTTTAGAATGGAAATTCACATTTGAAAAATAAATGGAATTAATGCTTAAAAGAACCGAGACCTAAGTCTCGATGAATATTGTAGAGTCGCCACCCGGCTCAGCTCAACCAGGAAATTTATAATGCAGCTGAACCGGACGCACGGCCGCTACACTATCCAGAGATTCGGGTCCAGACAAGTCCCTTATTTCGTGTCTAATTAAAGTAAATATTGCCATTGTTCTCAAAATGGTATTTTAAATTCTAAAGTCAATTTTATTGAATATAAAAGGCATACAACGCGCATACAAATATACAATACAAAAATAAAGAAAAGAAATAAATATTAATTGGCTTACAACCAAATCGAATGGAAAAAATAAAAACTCTCGCCTCACTTATACAATCGCCTAGAACACACAAGAATCTAAAAATATTTACAACCGCCTAAATACACGATTAATTCTATTAAAATACAAATAAAATTAAAAATAAATATAAATAAAGGCTGCAAAACAAAGGTTAGCACAATTTATATGGCACACCACAATTAGGACTCAAATAGACAGAAATGGAAAATCAAGAATTGGGGGCATGCATATAGGGGATAACCGGGTCGGCTCGGCTAGCCGGCCCCGTTAGACCTGGAAAACGTTTTGAAACGTCCCTGTATTTTGGTTTTGTGAGAAATTCATTTTTTAAAGCAATTTTTTCCGGTTTACATGCATTTTACATATTAAGTGGGTCGGTTTTCGGGAGAACCGGGTCTCCGTCGTTGAATTGTTCTAAATGCAATTTTACTGGAAATTAAATCTAAGGTTGTGAATGCACATAACAAATTTCATTTTGATGATTTTCAGATTTTTCTGATTTTTTAGTGATTTTTGGAAATTTTTATGGGTAAAAGCTGAAATTCTGTTTCTGTAATGAGAGTTACAGTCGTGCGACTGTAACCACAGTCGTAAGACTGTAGTTTATAGTCGTCCGACTGTAAACAGTTCAGGATCAGAATTTCGCCAAAATTTATTTTGAGTCAAAATGGAAGAAACACAATCTGGAAATTAAGAACACTCATATTACTGTATATACAGTCGTGCGACTGTTCACAAATCCAAGATTAGTCGTGCGACTGTTCTTAATTTCCAGAAGCAGAAGCACGAAAATACAATAGAAAATGCATAAAAAATCACTTCATGCACCCATAAAGCGAGAAAAAGTGAAAGGAAAAGGAGTGTCTACCTTTTTAGAAGCTAATCCAAGTCGATTTGACCCCTGGCGTCGCTCCAATCAAAACAAATTCACATTTTTTCTTTGAAATTGAAGTTGAGGAAGCTTTAGTCCAAAAATCCAAAATGCTTGGGATTCTGATGATTTAAGTCCAGATTTTTGATTTGATTGTGAAGTTAATTGATTAACCTAGGGATTTCTAATAGGTTTTAATCCTAATTACGAGAATTAAAAGAAAATAGAAGAGGAAAAGATGAGTTTTATGGTTTTTTACTTCTTCCTTTTCCTTTTCTTTTTTCTCCTTTCTCTCTCTAATTCTTTCCACCAGAATTCAAGAATGCCCTCTCTCCTCTCTTTTTCTTCCTCTTTATCTCTGCTTCCTGGCTTGCTTGCTGTCCATCCCGGTGCATTAATTGCGCCACCCTCTCTCTTCCATTTTCTGCTGCAGAGGTATGGGCTCCTGCAACTTTCCCTATATTACAGTCGTACGACTGTAATTTTTAAATTACAGTCGCACAACTGTAAGATCAGTCGTACGACCATACTTCTTTTTTTTTTAAGTATAGAAAATTCCGGCGCTTACAGCTACCCCTCGTATGATCAAATTCGACACCTAGCTCCAGGTTCACAACACCTGAGATGATGAATTTGAGAGCGCGAATCAAAGCGCCGCGAACACTGGAATGAACCTCCTAATGAGATAGGCCGATACCGGGTCTAGGTTACCCGAGGCGATGCTGGGGAGGAAATAAGCCGATATCAGGTCTAGGTTACCCGAGACCAAGCTGAGGAAGAAATAAGCCGATATCAGGTCTAGGTTACTCGAGGCAAGAAAAGATGGAATGCGGTTAAGCCGATATCGGTTTTATGTTACCCGAGGCAAAGGAAGGTGGATTATGGATTGGCTGATATCGGGTCTATGTTACCCGAGGCAAAGGAAAAGAAATTGTGGTTAAGCCGATATCAGGTCTATGTTACCCGAGGCGAAGGAATGGGTGAAATTATGGATTGGCCGATATCGGGGTCTATGTTACCCGAGGCGAAGGAAGAGTGAAATTAGCCGATATCGAGTTTACATTACTCGAGACAAAGTTGATGAAGAAATTGGCCGATACCAGGCCTAGGTTACCCGAGGTGAGCCTTGCAGGGGAAATAGATGAAGCTGATCTGGGCCAATACTGAGTTTCCATTACTCAAGGCGGATCTGCTAAGGAAGTGAATGATGAAGCCAATCTAGGTCGATACCGAGTTTACATTACTCGAGGCGGATCTACTGGGGAATTGAAGCTGGAGACGATGAATTCCTGAACTTAAGATAGCAAGTCTTCATTCGTTGATCGAGAGATTTTTAAACAAAAATTTTTACCCCCTCGATCAAGAATGAAGACTAGCTGGGGATGATTGATCGATGTATGTAATGTATGAATGCATGATGATGCATATGCACGTGTATGCATTTTCTGTCATTTGACGTTTCCGCCTTCTGCTGGAGAAAGATATGTCGTGCCCCTGGTTGATTTTGCTTTCTTCGGGGCTTTGCTTGGTATTTTTGAAGGAATGAGGCGACTGTTAGGAATGTGTGATACTGCTGGGGAGATAATCGTAGCGTTCCTTACAGAGATTCCGCTAGGGAAGAGTGTGGTAACTCGATTAGGGAAATAATTATGGTGTTCTTTATGTAGATTCTGCTAGGGAATTGTGTGATGACTCTACGGGGAGTCGATGTGATGACTTCTGTGGGGAATGTTGGGGACATTCTACTTTTCCTGCTTTGTGGGGAAATTATAAGTTTAAAAATGCTCTAATTTTTGCCTGGGTTGCCCAATACGGGTTTTCAGCCCAGCGAGCTGCTTTGATTTTTGCCTGAGGCACCTTTTTGGTTTTCGCCTTAGCGAGCTTTTCATATGCCCTAACTTTTGCCTAAACTGCCCAATATGAGTTTTCAGCTTAGCAGGCCGCTCTAATTTTTACCTGAGGTGCCTTTTCGGATTTCACCTCAGTGAGCTCTCCCTCTTTTTTTTTTTTTTATAAGATGATTGCTATGTCACCATGACCATTTTATTGCTCCTTTAGGGAGATGAACTGGATCTTTGAGGTCGGCAAAAGATTTCAAATTGCATGTATTTAATACATTTTCGCTTGTTAAATAATGCGATGATTCCAATTAGTTGAATGCAAAGTGCTTTCTTTAAATGTATGTTTATGCAAGACAACTTTGTTTGTGCATTTGTCATAACCATGCAAATATTTTTAAACAAACACTTCACTTTATTGATGAAGTCAAAATGAGTACATTTGAAACAAGTTGGTTCCTAAATGATACATATTCCACACTGAGCTAGAATCCGTCACCAGTCATCCTTTTCAGTTTTTCTGACAGATTATTTTCTCTCGTGTCTTGACTTTTGCCTAGACCGCTCTTTTCGAGTTTTTAGCCTAGCAGATCTTTTTTTTATACATGATAAAGCTTTAGCCTATCCTGGTTGATAGGATTAGTGAACTCGTTTCCGTCCATGTCCATAATGCTGACAGTGCCTCTTGATAGCACCTTCATCACCACATAGGGCCCTTCCTATTTGGGTTTGAACTTGCTCTTGACATCGACATTTGAAGGCCTTAGCTGCTTTAGAACCAAGTCACATGTTTTCAACTACTGTTTGGATACTTCACATTCCGATTATAGGCCCTGGCCATTCTGCGCTGGTACATCTGAAGGTGATCCAGTGCCCTTAGTCGTTTTTCATCCAGTGCTACCGACTGTTCATATCTGGCTTGAACCCATTCAGTCTCTGGTAGCTGAGCCTCTAGGGCAACTCTGAGTGATTTGAGTTCTATTTCCACTGGCAATACCGCTTCCATTCCATATACCAAGGCATAAGGAGTTTCTCCTGTTGGTATTCTGACACTGGTTTTGTAACCCCAAAAAGCATAAGGCAGTTTATCGGCCCAATCTCTGTAAGTGGTTACCATCTTTGATAAGATCTACTTTATTGCCTTGTTAGCTGCTTCCGCTGCACTATTAGCCTAAGGCCTGTATGGAGAAGACTTATGATGTTCGATACCATGTTCCGCAAGTAGCTCAGCTGTTGCCCCTTGAAACTGTACTCCATTGTCAGTTATTATGTGGTGAGGAATCCCATACCGAGTGAAGATGTTCTTCTAGATGAACTTGACCATTTGCTTGGCTGTCACATTAGTGAAGGATTCTGCTTCGACCCATTTGGAGAAATAATCAACTGCTACAACTATGAATCTGATCCCATTAGATGTGGCTGGATGAATTTCACCGATCATATCTATCCCCCATGCTGAAAATGGCCAAGGAGACGCTAGATTCTGAAGTTCGAGTGGAGGAAGATGACTAATGTCTGCATAGATCTGACATTCATGACACCTCTTCACTTTTCTTATACAATCTGCTTGCATCATCATCCAGAAGTAGCCTTGTCTCATGATCTTTCTGGCAATGGCAAGTCCATTCATATGTGGCCCACAGGAACCTGCATGTACCTGCTGCATCACTTCTTCTGCTTCTTGCTCTGTTAGACACCTCAAAAGGACTCCATGTGCTGTTCTTTTGTATAACTTGTCCTCAAAGATTCTGAATTGACTAGCCAGCTTTCTTAGTGTCAAGTTATCAGCAACACTGGCCTCTTCTGGGTACTTTCCTTCTTTAACATACTGGTAGATGTCAAAGAACCATGGCTTTGCTTCAGCTGATAATTCCATCACTTCGTGCACTTCAAAGCAAGGATGTCTAGAAGTGGCTATAACCAGTGGTTGAACTTGTGTTTCCTCTGGATTCTCCCACATGGAGGACAAAGTAGCTAATGCATCAGCCATCTTATTCTCATCCCTGGGGACATGTCTAAATTCACACTGGCCGAATAAACCTTTTCTAAACTGTAGCAGCTCCAAGTAAGGCCGCAAGGCTTCTTCTTTCAAATCCCACTCACCCTGAGCGTGCCTTATCACTAGAAGTGAATCATCGACAATTAAGACATCATTTGCCCCTAAGGTTAACAAAGCTTCCATTCCAAATAAGCATGCTTTATATTCTGCCCCATTATTGGTTACAGGAAAGATCAGCCTCTTGGATAAAGGAATAATCTCACCATCCGTTGTTGCTATAAGTACCCCGATCCCAGCGCCTTTTCTATTCATCGCCCCATTGAAGCACATTACCCACCTTTTCACTTCCACCATGGCGAGTTGCTCATCAGGGAATTCCAGATTCTCTGTGTAATCTGATTCTAGGGGTTGGTTTGCCAGAAACTCTGCCACGGCTTGCCCTTTAATGGTTTTCTTCGTGATGTACTCGATGTCAAATTCAGACAAAAGTAACAGCCACCTGGATAGCTTCCCAACCAATGCTGGTGCTTCATAGAGATACTTCATTGGATCCACCTTAGCCACGGCTTGTATCTTATAGGATTGGAAATAGTGGCGCAGCTTCTTGGTCAGCCAAATGATAAGGTCGATTTTTGACCTTATCTTTTAGGCAATTTCGTGGTTTGAACGGCAATTTTTAGAGTCTTTTGTGTGAATGTTTGTGTGGTTTTTGAGTATTTTGTGGTTTTTATGTTTTGGATAGATTTTTATAACTTTTAGTATTTTTCGTGTTTTCTAGGGGTATTTTTGTAATTTTAGACAATATGTAGTTTTTATGGTCCGTGGTGTTGGTGCGGTTATATTTCTTTATGCTTGTTTTGGACAAGTATTATGACCCGGACCGGAAGTTGGAGCATCGGCGGCAAGGAAGAGTTCGAAGTGCTGAAAATCAAGGTGGCACGGCGTGCCACAATTAGGGCACGGCGTGCCAACCCGGCGGGCCAAGTGAAGCAATCCAGTGGAGTGGCACAAAAACGTGCCACTCAAACCAGCGTGGCGTGCCAACCCCAAAACCACATGGCACGGCGTGCCACCTCCAGCAGCACAGCGTGCCGCCTTCAATTCTGCACAGCACGGCGTGCCGAGCCCCGAAATCCTACTGTTGCCCTACTTTCATCCTTTCTTTTTCCTGGTTTTAACCTAGCCGTATAAATAGGTTTTTTCTAAGTTTTAGAGGATCTTTTTCCAGACTTTTAGAGTGAGAGCAGAAACTTGTAGTGAGGTTTTAAGCTTGAACTATTTGATTTCTTTGAGTTTTGAATCATCGATTGGTAGTAGCTTTACATAGAATCTTCCCCTTTTGCGACGTTCTTGGTTCCGGCTTGAGTTTGTCTATAGAGGTACACCCCAAGCATCTTCACACCGTCGGAATCCGGTTAATCGGACCAAAAGGGCATAAGTTTTTCTTCTTCTCTTTTGTAATTTGATTAAGTTAGTTTTGATTCCGCAAATCGATTGTGTTTGGTTGTTAACACTGAATTCGTTTCATCTTTCTTGATTAATACAATTGATTGCAAGTTAATTTCAATTTTTATTCTTTTTCTTTATGCAATTCCTTTAATGAATATCTAGTCTCATAAGATCTTAATTTATTAAGTTCATATTTGTGGCATTACCTAGATTGACACCTAGGAAACCATTAGTATTGACGACACTGTGGAACTTACGTGCCCCTATTTTCTGAGCTTTAAAATTAGACCGCCTCTAAATAAGGGAAACCGGCTAAGGACCTAAAAGATCTAGATACACTAGGTTGTATTATCGGAAGAACATAATTAAGGGTTGATTGTTGAGTTAACTTCATCTTTTGTAGTTAATTGATAAAGCCATCCCCATTAGCATTCATAGGTCGGTAAACCGCCAATTGATAACCCAAAATTCAAGTGCAAAGTAAGCTGCAATAGATCAACTAGGAGTAGGATAATTTAGTTGTTAATATAATCAAGCCCAAAACTAGGTTCCGCCTAGGACACGCAGGGAACCCGAGTAGTTTAGTGTTTGCAGAATATTCTTTTCTCTATGGGATCGATACCTGGACCAACCAGAATTATTACTTGTCAACGATAGGTACACTGCCTTAGTTGTGCGTTTCTAGGTTTAGTTTTACTACTTCGCCTAGAACCCATCAAGTTTTTGGCGCCGTTGCCGGGGAGGTTTATTTTTCTGCATCATTGAGCCAAAGGTCTATTTGCTGATCTAGGCACTATTTCTGTGCATATAGTTAAATAATTTTTCTTTGCTGTGGATATTTGTTGCAATTTAGTTTTTTTTTTTTTAGTGTGTGAGTTTTCTAGCTTATGCGAACTCGCTCTCAACACCCTGAGCTCTTACCTTATAACCCTGAAATTGAACATTTGTGTAGCAGGAACCGTAGAGTACGCCAAGAGCAAATTGTCCAAATGGAGCATCAGCAATAGGACGATGAGGAGAGACAACTCCGGGAAAGAGTTGAGCAAGAGCAACTCCGGCGAGAGCGGGAGGAGTTTGATAGAAGAAGGGGTGGTGATAGAGACAACATGGTCATGACTGACCTAATGGCTCCACATCGGCCCTGGAACAGA
Source organism: Euphorbia tirucalli (assembly GCA_039660915.1). Taxonomy (NCBI): domain Eukaryota; kingdom Viridiplantae; phylum Streptophyta; class Magnoliopsida; order Malpighiales; family Euphorbiaceae; genus Euphorbia; species Euphorbia tirucalli. The sequence goes on from CM077641.1 coordinate 58,938,786, forward strand.
TCCGGAGTGGTTATTCCAGCCATCACTGCCAATCACTTCGAGTTGAAGTCCAGTATGATCCATTTGATCCAAGGGAATGGACTATTCAGTGGCGGAATAAGTGACAACCCTAATGATCACTTAGACCGGTTTCTCATGGTGGCCGATACAGTCCGAATCGGTGGGGTGCCCCAAGATGCTGTACAGTTGAAGCTGTTCCCCTTCTCATTATGCAGGGGAGCAATGGAATGGTATAAGTCCTTGAGGCCTGGATCAGTGACTTCATGGGATCAATTGGAAGAGCAATTCTTAGCATACTACTTCCCACCATCAAAAACAGTCCAGTTAAGGAACGAGATCATGGGATTCTGACAATTTGGGACTGAGACTCTTAATGAAGCATGGTAGAGATTTCAACGGTTATTACGGAACTGCCCCCACAATGACATGCCGCGTTTCACTCAGGTAAGCACGTTTTATCATGGTTTGACACCAGCTAACCGTGCCATTATTGATTCTTCTACAGGTGGGGACATTTTTAAGAAGACTACTACACAAGCCGAGGAGTTGATTGCGGAGCTGGCTAGAAAGAGTACCTTGTGGCAGTCGGACACGCCAACAAGGAATGAGGTTCGGGCTGCAGATTTGGGACGCCAAGATGCAGCCATGGACCATGTAAACAAGAAGCTGGACCTGTTGATGTCCCACCTAAATTTAAATGGGCCACAATACCAGCCGGTGTTGTGCGTATCATGTGGAGCGGAGCATCCAGGGCAAGAATGTGCGATGGGCGACCCATTCGCCCAACCGTCCGAAAATGTAAGTTTTGTGGGAGGAAACCAAAGGTACAATAATTCTAACTCTTATCCTTAAAACTTCAATAATAATAATAATAATTACGGAAGAAGGTAGCAACACCCGAACATGTCCTACGGTAATAACCAAAATGTGTTGAGACCTCCTTCCGGATTTCATTATGAGCACCGTGAGCAGGGGTTAGGTAAGGCCCCATTTATTCCTAAAGATCAATCCTCGCAGTAACCTCAACAGTCTAAGCAAGATGAGACGGTTTTGTCTTTATTAAAAGACATCTCGTCTCGGCTTGCTGATAATGAAGCGTACTTTAGGGATTTGGGCAAGCAAGTGGCTCAAATGAGTAGGGAGAGGCAGGAAAGACCTCAAGGAGCACTTCCGAGTAGAACTGAACAAAACCCTTAGGGTAATCAACGGGAGACAGCTCAAGCTATAACCCTACGAAGTGGTAGGCAAGTGGAGGACCGAGTGCAAAATGCTGATATTCCATCCCAACCTACTGAGGTAAGTGAAGAGTCGGGAGAGGTAAGCAACCCCGACTCGATTTCTGAACCCGAACCTAGGACAAATGAAAAAGGTAAAATTCCTGACCCAGTGAGAGCCTACATGCCTAAACTTCCTTATCCTCAAAGGGAGAAGAAAGATAAACTGGGGCAGAAATATTCCAAATTCCTGGAAATTTTTAAGAAGTTAGAATTTAATATGCCATTGATTGAGGCTCTCCAAGAGATGCCCTCTTATGCTAAATTTTTTAAAGAACTTCTTACAGGGAAAAGAAAGCTAGGGGAGGACGAAGTGCTGGCTTTGACAGAGGAATGTTCAGCGATTATCACTAACAAACTCCCACCTAAGCTCAAAGATAGGGGTAGTTTTACTATTCCATACCGGATAGGAAACTTGGAGATTGCCAATGCCCTATGGGACTTAGGTGCGAGTATAAATTTGATGCCTCTGTCGTTTTTCAGTAGACTCGGATTGGGAAACCCAAAGCCAACCAATATGACCCTCCAATTGGTGGATAGATCCCGCACGAGACCAAAGGGGGTGGTCGAGGATGTGTTAGTAAAGGTGGACAAGTTTATCTTCCGTGCGGACTTTGTGGTAATGGATATGGAGGAAGATAGCTCGGTGCCCCTTCTACTTGGAAGACCTTTTCTCGCAACCGGTAGGACTTTGATAGATGTCCAGGAAGGTAAGATTATTCTTAGGTTGCACAATGAGGAGGTAAGTTTCAATGTCTATAATTCAATGAGATATCCATTAGATGTTGAAAATTGTAACTTTGTGGACTCCTTTTGTCCTATTGATGCTTGTGTGGTTGAGAATTTGTGCAGTGAACTAGAATGCATCATAGGAGAAGGTCTAAGTGAAAGTGAGGCAAATGAAGTGTTAAGTGAGGAATGCTCATGGGTGAAGGGACGGTTTGATAAGCTGGAGCGTGAAGTCAAGCCAACACCTAAGTCCTCATTGGAGGAACCTCCATCATTGGAGCTCAAAACCCTTCACCCTAACCTTAAATATGTTTTTCTGCATCCTCCAAAGGACTTACCCGTTGTAATCTCTTCTTTGTTAATAGGAGAGGAGGAGGACAAACTGCTAAAGGTGCTAAGTAAGCATAAAGGAGCATTCGGGTGGACAATCCACGACATCAAGAGAATAAGTCCGACGTTTTGCACGCATAGAATTTTCCTGGGAGATGAGGTAAAACCGTGTGCACAGCCTCAGCGTTGGTTGAACCCAAACATGAAGGAAGTGGTAAGGACCGAGGTGATAAAACTCCTCGACGCAGGTATTATCTTTCCTATTTCTGATAGTCAGTGGGTCAGTCCGGTCCAATGTGTGCCTAAAAAGGGAGGCACGATGGTAGTGCAAAATGATAAAGGGGAACTAATCCCTACTAGAGCTGTCACGGGTTGGCGTATGTGTATTGATTATAGGAAGTTGAATGACGCCACCCGAAAAGATCATTTTCCATTACCATTTATTGATCAAATGTTAGAAAGGATGGCCGAGCATGAATATTTTTGTACTTTAGATGGGCTATCCGGGTATATGCAAATTCCAGTGGACCCTCTCGATCAAGAGAAAACCACGTTTACGTGTCCATACGGGATATTTGCATATAGGCGGATGCCTTTTGGGTTGTGTAATGCCCCAGCCACCTTTCAAAGATGCATGCTAGCCATTTTTGCTGATATGATTGAGGATTTTATGGAAGTCTTTATGGATGATTTTTTTGTTGTTGTTCATACATTTGAGTCATGCTTGGGGAACTTGGACCAGGTGCTTCAGAGATGTGAAGACACCAATTTGGCACTTAGTTGGGAGAAGTGTCAATTCATGGTTCGGGATTGCATTGTGTTAGGGCATAAGGTGTCGGGAAAGGGGATCGAGGTCGATCCGGCCAAGATTGAGGTGATTGAGAAACTGCCTCCCCCAAGTTCGGTTAAATTAATTAGGAGCTTCTTGGGACATGCGGGCTTTTATAGGCGTTTTGTGAAAAATTTTTCTAAGATTGCTAAGCCGTTGACTAAGTTACTCTTAAAGGATGCCCCATTTAATTTCAATGATGAATGTATGTATGCTTTTAATTTGCGTAAGCAGAAATTGATTGAGGCACCGGTCATGGTGAGTCCGAATTGGGAAATCCCTTTTGAACTTATGTGCGATGCTATTGACATAGCTGTTGGGGCATATTTAGGTCAGAGGGTGGACAAAGTTTTTCACCCAATTTATTATGCTAGTAAGACATTAAATGGTGCTCAAATGAATTATACGGTGATTGAGAAAGAATTACTAGCTATTGTGTTTGCTTTTGATAAGTTCAGGTCTTACTTGGTCTTATCAAAAGTCATTGTGTATACTGACCATGCTGCTCTTAGGTATTTGTTGGCTAAACAGGATGCTAAGCCCAGGTTGATTCGATGGATTCTACTCCTCCAGGAGTTTGATATGGAGATTAAGGATAAGAAGGGAGTAGAGAATGTAGTGGCTGACCATTTGTCAAGACTACCAAGTGAAGGATCCGTATCCTCGCCGGAAGCGAACATTCGTGACACATTCCCCGATGAACAGTTGTGTGGGGTAACCTCTATACCATGGTTTGCGGACATTGCAAACTTCAAAGTTGGTAACATTCTTCCACCTAACCTCTCACATGCACAGAGACGTAAATTCTTTCATGATGCTAAGGATTATTTTTGGGATGACCCTTATGTTTTTAGATTATGTGCTGATAATGTGATTAGACGGTGTGTTACTTATGAGGAGGTTCCCTCCATTATTGAGATGTGTCATGATAGAGAAGCGGGTGGCCATTTTGGACCCGATAGAACTGTAGGAAAAATATTATCTAGTGGGTTTTATTGGCCAACCATGAAACAGGATGTCATTAGTTATATTCGAGCCTGTGATGCGTGTCAAAGGACGGGAAATATCTCCCAAAAGAATGAAATGCTCCAACAGGGTATCTTGGTGTGTGAACTTTTTGATGTTTGGGGCATAGATTTCATGGGACCTTTCCCAATATCTCACAACAACCAATACATTCTTGTGGCGGTTGAATATGTGTCTAAGTGGGTAGAAGCTGTTGCTTTACCAACCAACGATGCAAGGGTCGTTGTCAAGTTTCTAAAGAAAAACATTCTTACTAGGTTTGGAACCCCAAGAGCTATCATCAGTGATGGGGGTTCCCATTTTTGTAATAGGCAATTTGAAAATCTTTTGCACAAGTATGGGGTTAAGCACAAGGTAGCAACTCCTTACCATCCTCAGACGAGCGGGCAAGTTGAGGTTTCGAATAGGGAACTAAAACGAATCCTAGAACAAACGGTAAATGCATCTAGGAAAGATTGGAGTCTAAGGTTAGACGATGCACTATGGGCATATAGGACTGCTTTAAAACACCTATAGGGATGTCCCCTTACCGTTTAGTCTTTGGTAAATCCTGTCATCTACCTGTAGAACTAGAGCACAGGGCATATTGGGCTTTAAAATTTCTTAACTTTGATATGCAAGCTGTAGGTGAGCTTCGATTAAGGCAACTCAAGGAGCTAGATGAGCTTCGGTTGAGTTCATATGAGAATGCCAAGATCTACAAGGAGAGGACCAAGAAATGGCATGACCAGCATGTAACAAAGAAAGGTTTCAACCAAGGTGAGTTGGTGCTCTTGTATAACTCCAGGTTGAAACTCTTTCCGGGCAAACTGAGAAGTCGATGGACAGGGCCGTTTACCGTGCATAAGGTTTACCCTTCTGGGACGGTGGAAATTGAAACCCCGGAGGGAATTCAACAAGTAAACGGGCATCGATTGAACCCCTACGTCAGCGGAGGAATGAAGGAGGAGAAGCAAGTCTTACTCCTTCGTGATATGTAATGTGAAAACGTGGACGTAGAAGTCGAGCTATTCCGACTATAAACATAGCAATGAGGTACGTGTGCCTCCCTTGTACATTAATTTTTGTGTTAATATGTTTTTTTTTTGTGTGTGTGTTTTTGTGTGTAGGATTAGGTACTTAAGCAAGTTAATCAAAAATCGTGATCAAAATGTGGAAAAAAAAAAGCAAAGGTTGGCAGAATTCAAGATGGCACACCGTGCCACAGGCAGCACGCCGTGCCAAGGTGAAATTGGATGTAGCACGTGGCGTGCCATGGTGGCACGAAATCGTGCCAGGCTGCTGTTCTGGAAGAGGTTTGTGAATAAGCAAGTCAGCACGCCGTGCCACATTCCGCACGCCGTGCCAAGGTGATGGTCTGTAGGGCGGCACGATGTGCCAATACGGCACGCCAACATGCCGTCGTGCTGTTTCTAAAGTGAGTTATGCATAAGCAATCAGCACGCCGTGCCAATTACAGGTCTGTAGGGCAGCACGACGTGCCAATACGGCACGCCAACGTGCCATCGCACTGTTTCTAAAGTGAGTTGTGGAAGAGAGAACAGCACGCCGTGTCAAAACTTCAGCACGCCGTGCCACATATTCAAATTTCAAGGCAGCACGCCGGCGTGCCCTCACGCTGTTTCCAGGTAAGTGTTTTTTGCCCTGCTCAGCACGCCGTGTTGATTGTTTGGCACGGCGTGCCGAGCGTTTAAATTTTGAAATCCTAGGTCTAATCCACCCACCTATATAAAGCCCCTTTCCCCTTCCCCCCATTGTAACCGCCCATCCCTCTTTCTTTTCTTCTTCTTCTTCCTCTTTCTCACTTTCTCTCACTTTCTTCCTTCCTTTCTCCCCTTCTCCCTATCTACTCTTATTCTCCCTTCCTTCTTCATCTTCTCCCTCTCACCTTCTCTTCCACTCTGATTTTGCCCTAGGGTTTTCTTTTGCTTCAATTTCCTTGAAACCAGGTATGAATTCATGCTTTGTTCTTCTTTTACTCTTTTTATTGTTTGTTCTTTTTCTCATTTTGGTTTTGATTGATTAACTGTTTAATAGGATGATTGTTCTTTATTATTTTTCTTTTTAGTGGTTTGTATTTTTGATAGTAGGTTTCCTTGGGTTTTGTGTTCTTTTGTTTTTTATTTTTTCTTTATTTTTATGGTTGAGCAATTGTAGGATGAAAAAGAAGACCGTCGCCGATCGGAGACACGGTTCGTCACGACAGCCCATAGAACCATCACCGGAACCGGTGCCACGTGATGAAGTACCTACCAAACAATTGATGGCCCCGTTGACGAGCCTCTCAAGGAAGTACAAATGCCCCTTTCCTTTACTTTCGGATGATGAAGGTAAAAAGTACAAAACCCTATTTCCTTTAGAGAGCACCCCCTTTCGCACTTTCAATTGGGAATTTCTATTTGTGCAAGATAGGTCGGAGGCGGTGAAAGCGAAATTGACTAGTCTAGGGTGGTATCAGTTTGTGAAATCTAATCCACAAGTCTTTAGGGAGTTCAACCTTGAATTCTACTCCACCTTGAGCTTTAAAACACACTCGGATACGGGCCTTAGGAGCATGACATTCCGCCTCTTTGGTACTGAACGGTCTTTGGATATTGAGGGCCTTAGGGCTTGCATAGGTATTGAGGGGAATGGTTATAAATGGCCCCGAGAATATGGATGCCAAGAAATTTTGGCGCTTGATAGGGCAAGGGGTATACCAACCTCGGTTTTCCAAAACTTCCCAAATTCATGACCCTGTTTTGCAATTAATTCACAAGTTTGTGTGTTTTAATTTTTCGGGAAAAACTGAGAGCAACCGGGTTAATGCATTTGAACTTTTAATCCTGTGGCATATGCATAGTGAGATTAAGGTGCATATGGGCTTCTTTGTCATGGAAGCCTTATACAACCACCACAACCGAGCTAAGTCTGAACTAGGGTTAGGACATGTTGTAACTTGTATTGCATGCTTCTTTCATAGTAATACTTGTTATAGGAACCTCGATAGCATCCTTCCCAAGAAGCTTTCCAGGGGAATCTTGTCTTGGTCCCATGTTGTGACAGCTACAGGTCCTTCAAGTGTGCGAGGTTCAAGTCGGGGAAAGGCTCCTATGGACGATGATGAGGAGGCTGAGAGTGAGGAAGCTGAGGATAGCGAGGGGGATGCGGAGAATGTTTCGGTGGGCGTAGATTTTATGGGGCGGATCGAAGGACGGTTGTAAGCGCCGAAATTTTCTATACTTAAAAAAAAAAAAAAAAAAAAAAATCTATAGTCGTACGACTATTGTTACAGTCGTACGACTGTAATGTCGGAAAATCTGCAGAGGCCCATACCTCTGCAGCAGAAATGGAGGAGAGAGGGGTTGAGCATTAATTGCTCCGGCTCTGCAGCAAGCAAGCAGAAAAAAGGGAGATAAAAAGAGAAAAAGAAGGAGAAAAAGGAGAGGATTTTTCTGGTGAAAGAAAACTTAGAGAGAGGAAGAGAAGAGAGAGAAAAAGAAAACCACAAAAAACTCACTTTTCTTCCTCTTTGATTTTCCTTAATTCTCGATATTAAACCTAAAACTTGTTAGAAACCCCTAGGTTAATCAATTAACTACATAACCAAATCAAGAATTCGGACTAAAACAATCAGAATCCTTTGCAATTCGGATTTTGGACAAAAAGCTCTCAACTTCCATTCCAAAGGGGAAAGTGCGAATTTGTTGGGATCGGAGCGACGCCAGGGGTCAAAACGACTTGGAATAGCTTCTAAAAAGGTAGTCACTTCTTTTCCTTACTTTTTTTCTCGCTTTCTGGGTGTTTGAAGTGAGTTTTGTGCCTTTTTGCTGCATTTTTCGTATTTCTGTTCCTGGAAATTAAGAACAGTCGCACGACTGTTCTTGGTTTTCATGAACAGTCGTACGACTGTATATACAGTCGTACGACTGTTCTTAATTTCCAGGATATTTCTTTTTCGTTTTTGACTCAAAATGAGTTTTTGCTGAAATTCTAGTCCTGGACCGATTACAGTCGCACGACTGTAAACCACAGTCGTACGACTGTAATCATTATTTCAGAATCAGAATTTCCTCTTTTATCTGTAAAAATCCCAAATAATTAGAAAACCCCAAAAATCATCAAAATGAATTTTGTTGTGTGCATCACGACCATAGATTCAATTTCTTGTAAAATTGCATTTAGAACAATTCAACGACGGAAACCCATTTCTCCTGAAAACCGACCCACTTAAATATATAAAAATGCATGTAAACAGGTAAAAATTATTTTCAAAATGATTTTTCCACAAAACCAAAAATACAGGGACGTTTCAAAATATTTTCCAGGTCTAATCGGGCCGGCTAGCCGAGCCAACCCGATTACCCCCCTAAATGCATACCCCCGATTCTTGATTTCCCAATTCTGTCTATTCGAGTCCTAATTGTGGCGTGCCGTATAAATTGTGCTAACCTTTGTTTTGCAGCTTTTATTTATATTTATTTTTATTTTTATTTTTAATTTTATTTGTATTTTAATAGAATTAATCGTGTATCCTAGGCGGTTGTATTTTTTCTAGATTATCGTGTATATAGGCGATTGTATAAGTGAGGCGAGTGTTTTTATTTTTCTATTCGATTTGGTTGTAAGCCAATTAATATTTATTTCTTTTCTTTATTTTTGTATTAAATATTTTGTATGCGCGCTGTATGCTTTTTATATTCAATAAAATGGACTTTAGATTTTGAAATATCATTTGAGAACATTGGCAATATTTATTTTAATTAGACACGAAATAAGGGACTTGTCCGGACCCGAATCTCTGGATAGTGTAGCGGCCGTTCGTCCGGTTCAGCTACATAAGAATTTCCCGGTTGAGCTGAGCCGGGTGGCGACTCCTACAATATTCATCGAGACTTAGGTCTCGGTTCTTTTTAAGATTGAATTCCATTTGTTTTTCAAAATGCGGATTTCCGTTCATAGAAACCCCACGCGAGGGAGGGGCCCGCCCGAGATCGAGGCGCCCCATTCCGAAAGGGAGTCCCGCGTCCCGTCGAAAACACGTCGTCCGCTCACAGTAGCGACTCCGCTGGGGAATTCTTCAAAAAGTTTTCTTAAAAACTTAAAAGAATATTGACAAGCCCTGAAAAGTGTCTAATTAAAATAACGTGGACGATTCTCTTTTGGTATTTTATTTGCATTTTTAGTTAGCCATTTTTTGCATTAGATTAGGTATCCTTTTATAGCCCGGTGGATTGTTGAAGTGTCGCCTAAGTTCCTCCTGGTCTTAGGGGCACGAATACGAAACACCACTCATAGCCTCGTACGAACCCCTTCACTAGGACCCTTGAGTGGGGAGAAGTGAGGAGTATATCTTGCTATGAGAGCCTTGATGTTATCCCGACTTTGACCGAACCCATATAGGCAGCTCTAGTTGGATTCCCTTAGGATACCAAAATAATTGTGTGAATAATAATAAAATCGCGCCTTCATCACCCCCGGTTGGTGATCGAAGTGAACCCCACCTAGGACTTGATTAGAAATTTTTGAGACCGACCACGTTGGAGGAATAAGGTTGGAAGAATTCGTTTTGCTTGCTATGTGTTCTTCACCGTTTCGTGACATATCGTCGATGCATGCATAACATGACATAATCACCATTTTCCATACACATGACATACCATACACAAACATCTTTGTGTGATACTAGCCCACATTTTTTATGCAGCCATTTTGCATTTTATTTTGTGTGTAAAACATTAATTCATTCGCTTGTCATCCATACTAACGATTTCATTTTCAGCCATAACATTAAACTTGTGTGATTAACATTTTATTTTTGACATAGCATACATAACATCATTATGTATGTCATGCATCCTAACCCACGTTTTTATGCAGCCATTTACATATTGTGTGACATGTTCATTCACTACATTTCACTTAAATTAAATTAATGGGCATTTCAAGGACGCCTATCATGACCATCCCATCCCATTTCATAACATATCGGGTACCCAAAATTACCCGTGTTTTGCCAATGCACCAGATTGCATTCGGCCATTCCACCAATATCATTTCATTTAATAAAAGCCACTACGGCCTTAGGCCCATTTTCGTGTAATAATTTACACGATGCATTTCATGACATCACACCCATCTATCATAGACATCATATAACACTGTGGTCCACATCCGACCACTTCATGACATTAATTCACCATTTAAGGTACTCCCCGAGTGCCCGATTAGTATACATATAGGCCCATAACATCACCAAATCATGAAAGGCGTTCCTCGAATGCCGAATCCTTGTCCGTGTTCCTGTTACACGTGACTTTCTCATAACAACATTCCATATCATATGCTCAAAAGCATTAAGACCTTGTCTGTGGGCCCGGCCCATGCGACCATTTGATACCATCTCATAGACCTATAAAACGTCAAAACTACGTCCGTGTGCCGGTATACACGCGACCATTTCATGAATTCATTAGGTGCCCCAAAGGCACCGAAGTTCTGTCCGTGTGATGGCCCGCACGTGACATTTTTGCATAAACATTGGGTGTTCTTGGAATGCCTCGAGAAAAAATATAATAATAAAAGGGAACCATTCATATCATCATTTCATACATAATTCCACTCCATGCATCTCAAGCATGTTCAATGTCTTAATTTTCATGTCATATCACGTCATTCATTCACGACCCTAATACCTCCTGTCTACTCCCAAGCAGAACACACTGGAGCGACCTTGGACAAGATCCCAAGCTTCAAGGGCAGCTAGGAGACAGAGGGTAGTCGAGAGTGACAGTGATTCCGAGTCTGGGGAAGGAGTGAATATGGCAGAACAGACACCGAGCATGGCTGGTGTTTTGAGAGATTTCTTCAGGTCGCAGGATTTCCGCGACATGTTAAAGGAAGAAATGAGGGCAGTGGTTAGAGAAGCTGGTGAGGCCAGTGGTAGTGGAGCCGGAAAGGAAAAAGAAGCTGAGTCATCCCAACACGGTGGTGACGCTTCGGCTAGCCTTGAAAAGCTGCAGGAGATAGAGGCAGCTATGGAACAGAGGATGAAAGCCAAGTGTTCTGAATTAGACGAGGTCATGGCCCAGTTGAAGAAGGGGGTCGGAATCAGTGCTGAATCCAAGAGGGGGGTGAATGTTGATGCCATGATCAGTAGGGGCATCGAGACATTTCCTATCGGCTTCCAAGTGCCGAAAGTCCCCACTTACAAAGGAATGGGCTCGCCGGAGGCCCATGTGAATTTATATGCCCGGGTTATGCTAACAGCAGGCGCTACAAAGCAACAATTGATTAATCTTTTCCCCACCACACTGGAGGGAGGTGCTTTGGGATGGTATAACTCACTGTCAGAGGAGGAGCAATCTGACTGGGAAGTATTGTCAGCAGCCTTCATCAAATACTACAGCTTCAACACCAAAATCCAGGTGAAGCTGTATGATTTGGAGAGGGTGAAGCAAAAATTCAATGAGCCCTTTGATGAATACAACCAGAGGTGGATGAACAAGATGATCCTCCTAAAGAACCGCCCTGATGAAGACGAGCTTATACAGAAGCTCATTGATGGCAGCAAGGATATTTTCAAGAACAACATGAAATTCCATCCCTTCAAGGAGCTTAGTGAGGTCTATAGCATGGCCATGAAGATAGAAAGGGATGAAGAGGAGAAGCCAGCTGGTCAGAAAGGGGGAAGAAGTACAGGGTATAGTTCAGGGTATAGATCAACTACAGTAGCTGGGTCTGGTAGTGGTTCTGGTTCAGGTTCTAGTGGCAAACAGGGGCAGTCATCAGAGGTGAAGCAGGTCGAAGTGGCTACTGTGAATCAGCAACAAAGCAACCAGAATAAGGGTCCTGGAGGACAAGGCATATCGCCTTGGACTCTTACTTTGGCAAAGATATTTTCCAAGTGTAGGAATGGCGGCCTATTGCAATCCTTAAGGCCATTTGAGAAGCCATCAGAAGCCGACAAAGATAACTTCTGCACTTATCATGTGGTGACAGGCCACCGAACCAACAACTGCTACAAGCTAAGGGATGCTATCCAGAAGCTCATTGACGAGGGAAAGTTGCAAGAGCCAGCTAAACCTAGCACTAAAACCAATCCACTGCCGGCATTCAAGAAGCGGGTTAACATGGTTCAGTCGGGGTTGCCAGCTAACTTTATATTTGCCCAAGTTCTGCAAGCAAACCCTACGATTCAGGCAGTAACGGTAGGGGAACCCAAAGTTGAACCCGAGTGTGAAGGGAAGGAGGGGTGTAAGGAGGTTAAGCCCGTAAGTCTGGATGACCTTGACTCTGAAGATGAGTATGAAGAATTTGACAGAAGGGAGGCTGTTAAACTCCCAGCTGTTGAGGAGCTGAAGATTTCAGAAATGCAGCACGTCACCCGAAGTGGAAGGGTATACCAGCCGGTAGATCAGACGAAAGATAAAGCACCGATGAATGGGTCGGGCAGTACTTCGGCACCAGAAAGAGTCGAGAAAGAAGATTTGGTCATTTCCCAACTGAAGAAGACTCCTGCACAGGCCAGTTTGTGGCACTTGCTTATGACCTCCAAAGAGCTTAGGGAGGCTTTAGTGAAGAAGCTATCAGAAATTGAAGTCTCCCCTATAGCTTCACCAGAGGCTATGTGCTGCTTGCTAGACAAAGTCCATGCTGGAGCTCCTAATATTGTTTTCTCTGAGAAAGACCTACCAGCAGAAGGAAAGGCTCACAACAAGGCTCTTTACATTAGAGCCTATATCATGGATAAGGTGATGCTGTGTGTTATGGTGGATGACGGCTCAGCTCTGAATATTTACCCACTGAAAATGCTACCGTTTCTAGGCATGAATGAAGAAGTGTTGAAGAGGTCCTCGACAGTCATTCGGGCGTATGATGATTCTAAAAGAACAGTGATAGGGACCTTTGAAATAGAAGTGGAAGTTAGGCCCATCAAGTCCATGGTTGTTTTCACAGTGATCGATATCCCGGTCACATTCTCCTTATTGCTTGGAAGGCCCTAGTTCCATCCTTTGGGAGGTGTTCCTTCCACATTGCACCAGAAGATTAAATTCTCTATGAATGACAGGATTGTGACTGTTGAGGCGGACGCCCAGTCGATGGTAGCTGCAGTGGATGAAGGAGTGGTTCCTTTTGGTGGATTCCAAATTGCTGTCATTAAGGAGGAAGAAACCACGGATGCCCCTATGGTCCTTTATGAGAACTACATGCCGGAGTGGCTATCCCGATATCTGTACAAGCTGAACTTTAACCCGGGAATGGGACTCGGGATTAATTTGCAAGGTGTGCCAGAATTCAAGATCGACTCGGGAAAGTCAAAGCAGTACGGCCTTGGTTATGTAGAGGGGTCATCCGAGCAGAAGAATCTGAAAAAGGACAAGAATGGCAAGGTCATGATGAAGCCATTCCTGAAGGCAGGAGAAAGCCTTTACAAGGGCCAAGCTGAACCGGTGCTGGTTGGAAATGTCGAGCACCCTGGCTTTGAGATCTTTGCAGATGTTGTGGATTTTGAGAAAAGCCAAGAAGAGCCAGTAGCCCCTGTAATGGAAGAAAAAGCAACTGCTGAATTTGAAATTTTGAAAGAAGAATCATCTGAGGTGATAGCAGAAACCATAGAGGTGGCCGAGGAAGAAGATGAAAAGAAGACATATGCTGAAGCTACAGAGGTGATCTCGGGAGCTTTGACTGCTGCATTAACCAAAGCCTTTAGGAAATCCAAGGAAGGATTTGGCGAAGAACTGATGGGCATAGTGAACTTAGACTCTGTGGTTGCTGAAATCGCCAAGATTATGGAGAAAGCTAAGGCACAGGTGGCTGAGAAAGCTGCAGTCCCAGATGATGCTCTGGAAGGGAAGATGGAAGCTGAGGAAGAACAAGGCCCTCCGCTTGTGGAGGATGAAAATGATTTTGTTGTATCTATTTCTTCCATTTTTAATGTAACTGATGTACTTTATGATAAGTTCAATGCAATGAAATCCCAGTTTGCTTACTTGTGTGATGTTTATCCTGATAATTCTGTGCATGCATTCGAATCACCATCAAGCATATTTAGCATACATGACACTGCATTGCATGAAATCAATATCAGTACAGATGAAAACCCTAAAATGGTACTCATTTCACACGAGCTAAAATCCGAGGAAGAAAGAGAATTAATAAGAATACTCCAAAAACATGTTAAAGCTTTCGCCTGGTCGTATGAAGACATGCCGGGTGTGGATACAGAAATAGCAGTGCACAAAATCCCCGACGGACCCCAAGTTCAGACCGGTAAAGCAGAAGTTGAGAAGACTAAGGCCGGAATGGGCTACACTGGTGAAGGAAGAAGTGGCCAAACAGATAGATGCCAGGTTTCTCGAAGTGGTGGAGTATACGGAATGGCTAGCCAACATTGTCCCCGTACCTAAAAAGGATGGAAGGGTCAGAGTATGTGTCGATTACAGGGACTTGAACAAGGCATGCCCTAAGGACAATTTCCCACTACCTCATATTGACGTATTGGTTGATAGTGCAGCAAAAGCAGCAATGTACTCATTCATGGATGGCTTCTCGGGATACAATCAGATTTTGATGGATGTGATTGACAAGGTGAAGACATCATTCATCACCGAATGGGGTACTTTTTGCTACAGAGTGATGCCTTTTGGATTAAAGAACACCGATGCCACTTATCAGAGGGCTGTCACAACTCTATTGCACGATATGATCCATAAAGAAGTCGAAGTGTATGTCGATGATATGCTTGTTAAATCAACAACCCGGGAGGAACACCCTGTTATCCTGGATAGATTTCTAACACCCATTGGAGAGTACAACTTGCGGCTTAATCCTAAGAAGTGCATATTCGGGGTCACATCAGGGAAGCTGTTAGGCCATGTAGTCAGCCAGAGGGGGATAGAAATGGACCCGGATAAAATTAAAGCCATCCAAGAAATGCCACCTCCAAAGACTGAAAAGGAGGTCAGATCATTCTTGGGTTCCTTGCAGTATGTCAGCCGCTTCATAGCCAAGCTAACTTCCATTTGTGAGCCAATCTTCAAGCTATTAAAGAAAGATCAGCCGGTTGTGTGGGATGACAAGTGTCAGCTGGCGTTTGAGAAGATCAAGGCCTACCTGGTAAAGCCACCAGTGTTGAGTCCTCCAATTCCAGGGAAGCCCCTGATTTTGTATTTGGCAGTTGAAGAATCCTCTATAGGGGCAATGCTAGCACAGGAACAAGATGGCAAGAAGGAGTATCCCATCTACTACCTAAGTAAAAAGCTGTTGGAGTATGAAACCAAGTACACACTGGTGGAAAAGACATGTGTGGCGATGATTTGGTTAACCAAGAAGCTGCGCCACTATTTCCAATCCTATAAGATACAAGCTGTGGCTAAAGTGGATCCAATGAAGTATCTCTATGAAGCACCGGAATTGGTTGGGAAGCTGTCCAGGTGGTTGTTACTTTTGTCTGAGTTTGACATCGGGTACATCACGAAGAAAACCGTTAAAGGGCGAGCCGTGGCAGAGTTTCTGGCAAACCAGCCCCTAGAATCACATTACACAGAGAACCTGGAATTCCCTGATGAGCAGTTAGCCATGGTGGAAGTGAAAAGGTGGGTCATGTGTTTCGATGGGGCAGTGAATAGAAAAGGCGCTGGGATCGGGGTACTTATAGCAACACCGGATGGTGAGGTCATTCCTTTATCCAAAAGGCTGATCTTTCCCGTAACCAATAATGGGGTGGAATATGAAGCATGCTTGTTTGGAATGGAAACTTTATTAACCTTAGCAGCAAATGATGTCTTAATTGTCGGTGATTCACTTCTAGTGATCAAGCAAGCTCAGGGTGAGTGGGAACTAAAAGAAGAAGCCTTACGGCCTTATTTGGAGCTGCTACAGTTCAGAAAGGGTTTATTCGGCCAGTGTGAATTCAGACATGTCCCCAGGGATGAGTATAAGATGGCTGATGCATTAGCTACTTTGTCCTCCATGTGGGAAAATCCAGAAGAGACACAAGCTCAACCACTGGTTGTAGCCACTTCCAGGCATCCTTGCTTCGAAGTGAATGAAGTAATGGAATTATCAGCCGAAGAAAAACCATGGTTCTTTGATATTTACCTGTATGTTAAGGAGGGAAGGTACCCAGATGAGGCCAGTGCTGCTGATAAGTTGACACTGAGAAAACTGGCTAGTCAATTCAGAATCTTCGAGGACAAGTTGTATAAAAGAACAGCACATGGAGTTCTTTTAAGGTGTCTAACAGAACAAGAAGCAGAAGATGTGATGCAGCAGGTACATGTAGGATCCTGTGGGCCACATATGAACGGACTTGCCATGGCTAGGAAGATCATGAGACAAGGCTACTTTTGGATGACGATGCAAGCAGATTGTATAAGAAAAGTGAAGAGATGTCATGAATGTCAGATCTATGCAGACATTAGTCATCTTCCTCCACTTGAACTTCAGAACCTAGCGTCTCCTTGGCCGTTTTCAGCATGGGGGATAGACATGATTGGTGAAATTCATCCAGCTGCATCTAATGGGCATAGATTCATAGTTGTGGCAGTTGATTATTTCTCCAAATGGGTCGAAGCGGAATCCTTCACTAATGTTACAGCCAAGCACATGGTCAAGTTCATCCGGAAGAACATCTTCACTCGGTATGGGATTCCCCACCACATAGTAACTGATAACGGAGTACAGTTTCAAGGGGCAACGGCTGAGCTATTTGCAGAACATGGTATTGAACACCATAAGTCTTCTCCATATAGACCACAGGCTAATGGTGCAGTAGAAGCGGCTAACAAGGCAATAAAGAAGATCTTATCAAAGATGGTAACCACTTATAGGGATTGGGCTGATAAACTACCTTATGCTCTCTGTGGTTACAGAACCAGTGTTAGAACGCCGACAGGAGAAACCCCTTATGCCTTGGTATATGGAATGGAAGCAGTATTGCCAGTGGAGATAGAACTCAAGTCACTCAGAGTTGCCCTGGAAGCTCAATTACCAGAGACTGAATGGGTTCAAGCCAGGTATGAACAGTTGGCAGCATTAGATGAAAGGCGACTAAAAGCACTGGATCACCTGCAGATGTATCGGCGCAGAATGGCTAGAGCCTATAATCGAAATGTGAAATACTCCAAGCGGCAGTTGAAAGCAGGAGATTTGGTTCTAAAACAACTAAGGCCTTCAAATGTTGATGTTAGGGGCAAGTTCAGACCTAACTGGGAAGGACCCTATGTGGTGAAGAAGGTGTTATCAAAAGGCGCTGTCAGCATCATGGATATGGATGGAAACGAATTCACCAACCCAATCAACCAAGACAGGCTAAAGCTTTATCATGTATAAAAAAAAAAAAAAAAAAAAAAAAAAAAAAAGAGAGTCTGCTAGGCTGAAAACTCGAAAGGAGCGGTCTAGGCAAAAATTAAGACGCGAGAGAAAATAATCAGTCGGAAAATCTGAAAAGGACCACTGGTGACGGATCCTGGCTTAATGTGAAATGTGTATCGTTTAGGAAAAAACTTGTTTCAAATGTACTCATTTTGACTTCATCAATAAAGTGGAGTGTTTGTTTAAATATATTTGCATGGTTATGACAAATGCACAAACAAAGTTGTCTTGCATAAACACACATTCAAAGAAAGCACTTTGCATTCAACTGATCAATATCATCACATTATTAGGCAAATGAAAATGCATTAAATACGTGCAATTCAAAATCTTTTATTGTCCTCTAAAGTCCAGTTCATCTTTCCAAACGAGCAATAAAGAGTCACAACACCATTTTAGTCAAATCTAAAAAAAAAAAAATGCTCGCCGAGGTGAAAACCGGAAAGGCATCTCGGGCAAAAATTAGAGCGGCCCGCTAAGCTGAAAACCCATATCGGGCAGTTTAGGCAAAAGGTAGGGCATATGAAAAGCTCGCTAAGGCGAAAACCGAAAAGGCGCCTTAGGCAGAAGTTAGAGTGGCTCACTGGGCTGAAAACCTGATTTGGGCTACCCAGGCAAAAATTAGAGCACCTAAAAAAAAAAAAAAAACCCATAACTTCCTACGAAGCAGGAAAAACAGAACATCCTCAACATTCCCCGCAGAATTCGTCACATCACTCTCCAGCAAAGTTTCCCATACTATTCCCCATCGGAGTCTACATAAAGAACACTATCAATTACTTCTTCGCAAAGTCGCCATGTTACTTCTCGGTGTAGTCTACACAAAGAATACCACAATTGTTTCCCCAGTCAAGCTGTCACACTCTTCCCCAGCGGAATCTGTACAAGGAATACTACGATCATTTCCCCAGCAGTCACCTCGCTTCTTTGATAATCATCAAACGATGCCCCAAGAAAAGCAAAATCAACCAGGGGTACAACATATCTCCCCAGCGGAAGACAGAAGCGTCCAATAACAGAAAATACATACATGTACATATACATCATCATGCATCCATACATTGCATATATCAATTACTTATCCCCGGTTAGTCTTCATTCTTGATCGAAGGGGCAAAATTTTTGTTTAAAAATCTCTTGATCAAGGAATGAAGACTTGCCATTTTAAGTGCAGGAATTCATCCCCAGCTCAATATCCTCAGCAAGTCAGCAGATCCGCCTCGAGTAATGTAAACTCGGTATCGGCCCAGGTCCGCTCCATTATCTCAACTTTCTCCAGTGAGTCCGCCTCGAGTAATGTAAACTCGGTATCGGCCCAGATCCACTCCATCAGCCAAGTCCCTTAGCAGATTCGCCTCGAGTAATGTAGACTCGGCATCGGCCCAGATCAGCTTCATCTATTTCCCCAGTAAACCTCGCCTCAGGTAACCTAGACCCGGTATCGGCCAATTTCTTCATCAAACTCGCCTCGGGTAGCATAGACCTGGTATCGGCTAATCTCATCTCCAACATCGCCTGGGGTAACCTAGACCCGGTATCGGCTAATCTCTTCATCAACTCGCCTCGAGTAACCTAGACCCGGTATCGGCTAATCTCTTCATCAACTTGCCTCGGGTAACCTAGACCCGATATCGGCCAATTTCTTCATCAACTTGCCTCGGGTAACCTAGACCTGATATCGGCTTATTTCCTCCCCAGCATCGCCTCGGGTAAGCTAGACCCGGTATCGGCCTATCTCATCAGAAGATTCATTCCAGTGTTCGCGGCGCTTTAATTCACGCTCTCAAATTCATCATCACAGGTATTATAGTCCTGTAGCCAGATGTCGAATTTGATCACGCGAGGGGCAGCTGTAAGCGCCGGAATTTTCTATACTTAAAAAAAAAAAAAAAAATCTATAGTCGTACGACTATTGTTATAGTTGTACGACTGTAATTTAAAAATTACAGTCGTACGACTGTAATGTCGGAAAATCTGCAGAGGCCCATACCTCTGCAGCAGAAATGGAGGAGAGAGGGGTTGAGCATTAATTGCTCCGGCTCTGCAGCAAGCAAGGAGAAAAAAGGGAGATAAAAAGAGAAAAAGAAGGAGAAAAAGGAGAGGATTTTTCTGGTGAAAGAAAACTTAGAGAGAGGAAGAGAAGAGAGAGAAAAAGAAAACCACAAAAAACTCACTTTTCTTCCTCTTTGATTTTCCTTAATTCTCGATATTAAACCTAAAACTTGTTAGAAACCCCTAGGTTAATCAATTAACTACATAACCAAATCAAGAATTCGGACTAAAACAATCAGAATCCTTTACAATTCGGATTTTGGACAAAAAGCTCTCAACTTCCATTCCAAAGGGGAAAGTGCGAATTTGTTGGGATCGGAGCGACGCCAAGGGTCAAAACGACTTGGAAGAGCTTCTAAAAAGGTAGTCACTTCTTTTCCTTACTTTTTTTCTCGCTTTCTAGGTGTTTGAAGTGAGTTTTATGCCTTTTTGCTGCATTTTTCGTATTTCTGTTCCTGGAAATTAAGAACAGTCGCACGACTGTTCTTGGTTTTCATGAACAGTCGTACGACTGTATATACAGTCGTACGACTGTTCTTAATTTCCAGGATATTTCTTTTTCGTTTTTGACTCAAAATGAGTTTTTGCTGAAATTCTGGTCCTGGACCGATTACAGTCGCACGACTGTAAACCACAGTCGTACGACTGTAATCATTATTCCAGAATCAGAATTTCCTCTTTTATCTGTAAAAATCCCAAAAAATTAGAAAACCCCAAAAATCATCAAAATGAATTTTGTTGTTGTTGGAGATTGTGCCCTAAGGCCAATATTGGATTATGTAATTTGACTTCTAAGATTAATCTAGTGTAGATTAATATTATCATTTATGTTTGTATGTTAGCATTTATGATAAGTATCCATGAATAAATCGTGTTATTCTAAATATCCCTAGTCGATTGTTATTATGGGAATAATAACAAACTAAGACTAGTGTGAGTGATAATGGATATTCATAAGATGAATATAGTGTATACAGATACAGATTATACTCACGGGTAATATGTTAGAGAACATGTTACTGGAGACCCACTATGAGATCAAGTTCATGGTCATGTGTCACAACTGATCTTGATTATAGTAGTGTCATTAGCTGATTCCTTTGACCTGAGGTCACCATTGATTCCGGGATGAACTCATGTTGTGCTTTGACGCAGTCAAACGCTGCTCGTAACAGAGTAGTTATAAAGGCTGTGATTGGGTACGATATGACTCATGCCTTGGGATGTGAGTGACAGATATGGGATTTTGTCCCTCTCTAACAAGAGAGCGATATCACTGGGCCCCTCGATAAGTAAGACTATTAAATGCATGGCCGTGCTCAAATAAATTGATAATAGTATCAATTGATTTGTCTGGACAGTTTACTTTGAGATCGAGAAAGCATATGATTAATTATATAAGATTGACAAGTGTACCATGTCTTATGATTAATCATGATATCAAAGAGACAAAAGGGAATATGACATTCTATAAATAGGTATTGGATCATTCCAATCATGTTAATTGGGTAGTCATAAAGGCTTGCTAGAGTCCGCTTATGACCTATAAGGATATTATGGTAATCTCCTTATTGCCAATTAATATGAACCTATGGGGTCACACACAAAGAGCAAAATGAAGTTCATCTTATCGGGTATAAATTATTATTGGATAATAATTTATGAATGAGAAAGAGAATAAATATATATAGTGATATATATTTAAGTGTGTATATATATAAATATTAATTTGATTAATATTGCATAAAGTATGCTACATATTATAATTAAATTATATAAAGATATAATTAATTATAATATTATATATACATATGTGTATTATGGAGAATTGATTTGATTTAATGTTAATTGAGAATTAATATTAAATTGTGTGGGTTAATATATAATTATAACTAATAGGTGTATTAGGTTATAATTATAATTAACTAATTAGGTTTTATTTTTAAGGAAATAAAAACCTAAACCTAATCACTCTCTCTTCAAAAAAATACACTAACTGAATTCGGCCAGCCACCACAAGAAAAGCAGCCAGCCGAAATTCTCCTCCCAAGCCAAAGGGAAAAATCTGATTTTTCTGCTCTTTTCTCTCGTTCGAAGAATTGTTCTTCAATCCCGGCGCTAGCACGCGGTGAATGAATTGCTCCGTGTGGATCAACCGTAGAGGGAAGCTACTTTGGTTCCTAATTGATTCAAAACCTACAAAGAATTAAGGTAATTCTTTAACCCTCCTTCCAATTCAATGCAATGTACATGGGTCCTTGGTGGGGATTAATCCTTTTATTTCCGCTGCGTATATATTGTTTTTGTGCGATTAATTCCCCAACAGTTGTGTGCATCACGACCATAGATTCAATTTCTAGTAAAATTGCATTTAGAACAATTCAACGACGGAGACCCATTTCTCCTGAAAACCGACCCACTTAAATATATAAAAATGCATGTAAACAGGTAAAAATTATTTTCAAAATGATTTTTCCACAAAACCAAAAATACAGGGACATTTCAAAATATTTTCCAGGTCTAATCGGGCCGGCTAGCCGAGCCAACCCGGTTACCCCCCTAAATGCATGCCCCCGATTCTTGATTTCCCAATTCTGTCTATTCGAGTCCTAATTGTGGCGTGCCGTATAAATTGTGCTAACCTTTGTTTTGCAGCTTTTATTTATATTTATTTTTATTTTTATTTTTAATTTTATTTGTATTTTAATAGAATTAATCGTGTATCCTAGGCGGTTGTATTTTTTCTAGATTATCGTGTATATAGGCGATTGTATAAGTGAGGCGAGTGTTTTTATTTTTCTATTCGATTTGGTTGTAAGCCAATTAATATTTATTTCTTTTCTTTATTTTTGTATTAAATATTTTATATGCGCGCTGTATGCTTTTTATATTCAATAAAATGGACTTTAGATTTTGAAATATCATTTGAGAACATTGGCAATATTTATTTTAATTAGACACGAAATAAGGGACTTGTCCGGACCCGAATCTCTGGATAGTGTAGCGGCCATTCGTCCGGTTCAGCTACATAAGAATTTCCCGGTTGAGCTGAGCCGGGTGGCGACTCCTACAATATTCATCGAGACTTAGGTCTCGGTTCTTTTTAAGATTGAATTCCATTTGTTTTTCAAAACGCGGATTTCCGTTCATAAAAACCCCACGCGAGGGAGGGGCCCGCCCGAGATCGAGGCGCCCCATTCCGAAAGGGAGTCCCGCGTCCCGTCGAAAACGCGTCGTCCGCTCACAACGGTTGGATGGCATAATTGAGCAATTGGAAGGCTTAACCATCCATCAGGTTCTGCTTGAGCAGCGGATGAACGCGCACCTTGATACGTAAGCAGCTCAGCTCACCAACGTCGAGGCGTTCGCCTCTTGCTTCTGTGCAGCCCAAGGGTGGCCGTACCCGCCGCCACCACCACCAGCCCCCGATATGTGAGGCAACCCTTTTCCATTCCCATTTAGTATTCTCCTTCTTCCATTGCACTTTTGGAAGTAAGTGCAATCTAGGTGTGGGGTGGGTAAAGGGATTTCTCCCTTTCTTTTTCTTCTTCGTATATTGCACTTTTTGATTGTTTGTTTCGTATGTTTGTTGGTGTTTTTGCATGATTGGATGTTTTGCGTTGGTTTTTGGTTAGATTTAGGCTTTAGTTTTCAATGCATGTGAAGTTGGTTTTGGTTGTTTTCGGTTTGATAGTGTTTTTAGGTTGTTTATGTGTCAATTGCTGTTTGAATAACATTGCTTAATCCACCCTCGAACCTAAGTCTCTGTGCTTGGATTGGTAGCAATTGGCTAGGGATACTAGGAGTTGTTTGCAAGTCATTAGCTTGTTTATGCGTGATTTGTGATTCTTGATGGTAACCATTGGTTAGATTTGTCATTTAGGTTGCATTTGGGAATTAACCCTCTACCTCTACTTGCATGATTGAGCTAGGATTACGCCTTGGAACATTGGTTGAGTCACACGACCTAGCATACAACTCCTAATACACTTGTGAGAATTTGAGCCTTTAGAACCATTTCACATCGGTTCTATTTCTTTGTGAGGGTAAAAACAATCGTGGCACGCTAGATCGTAGAACCTGGTGTCGTTTTGCACTTGGCATCGAGAGCTTAATATGTGGAGACCCTTAGGATTAACCCCTTGACTTAAATGAGCCTAACCCTAACTACTAATTCATCCCTTAGATCACCCAAAGCCACTAAATTAACCTTTTTGACTGAAAAAAACCTTCACCAAGCCAACTCTATCATCCTAACTTTTTACCATTCACTTTGATTTTCCTTTCTCACCCTCCTCTCCTAAATCAAGTAATTGGCTAAGTTGTTCATTCATTTTGGGGTCAATCACCGTTTGCATTTCAACTCTTTTACATCTAGCCCTATGGAAAAATTGTGTTTAAACAAAAAAAAAAAATCCAAATAGAGTCAATGTGTTTGTTCGGTTTCTTTTCGTAAAATTCGGAGTTTGTGAACGCCTGTCTTGTTTGTCCGGTTTGCGTCTTTAAGCCGGTATTTGTGTTCCATGTTTCAGTTCATTTGTTGAATAAAGGATTAGGGCGATCATCTAATTGCCTTGACCCATGTCTTGTAATTTTTTTTTCTTTTTCCCATTAAGTTGTGTTTTGGCCATTGGGTGTGGATAAGGCCTTCTTTTTGTCAAGTTAATTTCAAAAAAAAAATTTAGCAAAGCAAACACTCTTAGGACTAGTTTTGAGTTGAATGTTGCATGACCCGTCTTTAAGTTCTTAGTCAATTTGTATACTTTACTTGATTCATAGAAGTTGTATACCTAAAATTTCCCCTTTATCAAACCTACCCCAAGCCGTAACATTACAAGCCCCAGGTTCTCTGATTTTGCTCCTTGACCAATGACTTCACCGGGATTGCCATTAGTTCGCTATGTGATGTGTGCCATTGTTTGTTTTTGTGTGCTCATCCGCCTTACCTTGAACTTGAGCGTTGGAGTGACATCTTGTGAGGTGCTTTGTGGTCGTATAAACTCTGTTTGTTCCTCGCCCTTTGACTAGCTAAATTGTGTTGGGTTCGGGTATTGATTGATTTTGAACCTGGTGCGCCTAGTGTCATTTCAAAAGTGATGTTTTACTTTCTTGAGTTCATGAATTTCGCACGGTTAAACCCTTAGTTGGATTTGCAAGTAAAAGCGAGCAAGTTTACTCCTTTGTCTTTAGTTGAATTGCTTGAGGACAAGCAAGACTTTAAGTGTGGGGTGGTTGATAAGGTATCTTTTACGCAATTTCGTGGTTTGAACGGCAATTTTTAGAGTCTTTTGTGTGAATGTTTGTGTGGTTTTTGAGTATTTTGTGATTTTTATGTTTTGGATAGATTTTTATAACTTTTAGTATTTTTCGTGTTTTCTAGGGGTATTTTTGTAATTTTAGACAATATGTAGTTTTTATGGTCCGTGGCGTTGGTGCGGTTATGTTTCTTTATGCTTGTTTTGGACAGGTATTATGACCCGGACCGGAAGTTGGAGCATCGGTGACAAGGAAGAGTTCGAAGTGCTGAAAATCAAGGTGGCATGGCGTGCCACAATTAGGGCACGGCGTGCCAACCCGGCGGGCCAAGTGAAGCAATTTCATGCCACTCAGACCAGCGTGGCGTGCCAACCCCAAAACCACATGGCACGGTGTGCCACCTCTAGCAGCGCGGCGTGCCGCCTTCAATTCTGCACAGCACGGCGTGCCATTTCCACCAGCACGGCGTGCCGAGCCTCGAAATCCTGTTGTTGCCCTACTTTCATCCTTTCTTTTTCCTGGTTTTAACCTAGCCGTATAAATAGGTTATTTTCTAAGTTTTAGAGGATCTTTTTCCAGACTTTTAGAGTGAGAGCAGAAACTTGTAGTTAGGTTTTGAGCTTGAACTATTTGATTTCTTTGAGTTTTGAATCATCGATTGGTAGTAGCTTTACATAGAATCTTCTCCTTTTGCGACATTCTTGGTTCCGGCTTGAGTTCGTCTATAGAGGTACACCCCAAGCATCTTCACACCGTCGAAATCCGGTTAATCGGACCAAAAGGGCATAAGTTTTTCTTCTTCTCTTTTGTAATTTGATTAACTTAGTTTTGATTCCGCAAATCGATTGTGTTTGGTTGTAAACACTGAATTCGTTTCATCTTTCTTGATTAATACAATTGATTGCAAGTTAATTTCAATTTTTATTCTTTTTCTTTATGCAATTCGTTTAATGAATATCTAATCTCATAAGATCTTAATTTATTAAGTTCATATTTGTGGCATTACCTAGATTGACACCTAGGAAACCATTAGTATTGACGACACTGTGGAACTTACGTGCCCCTATTTTCTGAGCTTTAGAATTAGACCGCCTCTAAACAAGGGAAATCGGCTAAGGACCTAAAAGATCTAGATACGCTAGGTTGTATTATCGGAAGAACATAATTAAGGGTTGATTGTTGAGTTAAATTCATCTTTTGTAGTTAATTGATAAAGCCATCCCCATTAGCATTCATAGGTCGGTAAACCGCCAATTGATAACCCAAAATTCAAGTGCAAAGTAAGCTGGAATAGATCAACTAGGAGTGGGATAATTTAGTTGTTAATATAATCAAACCCAAAACTAGGTTCCTCCTAGGACACGCAAGGAACCCGAGTAGTTTAGTGTTTGCAGAATATTCTTTTCTCTATGGGATCGATACCTGGCCCAACCAGAATTATTACTTGTCAACGATAGGTACACTACCTTAGTTGTGCATTTCTAGGTTTAGTTTTACTACTTCGCCTATAACCCATCACCAAATCATCGCCACACATGTCTTTTCCACCCGTTTGTACTTGGCTTCATATTCCAATAATTTCTTGCTAAGGTAGTAGATAGGGTACTGTTTCCTGCCGTCTTGTTCTTGTGCAAGCATTGCCCCTATGGAGGATTCTTCAACTACCAAATACAAAATCAGAGGCTTTCCTGGAATTGGAGGACTCAACACTGGTGGCTTTACCAGGTAAGCCTTGATCTTCTCGAATACCAGCTGACACCTGTCATCCCACACAATCGGTTGATCTTTCTTTAATAGGTTGAAGATTGGTTCACAAGTGGAAGTCAACCGTGCAATGAAGCGACTGACATAATGGAAAGAACCCAGGAATGATCTGGCTTCCTTTTCTGTCTTTGGGGCTGGCATATCTTGGATGGCCTTGATTTTATCTGGGTCCATTTCTATCCCCCTCTAACTGACTACATGGCCCAACAGCTTCCCTGATGTGACCCCGAATATGCACTTTTTGGGGTTAAGTCGCAAGTTGTACTCTCCAATGTGTGTTAGAAATCTATCCAGGATAACAGGATGTTCCTCCCGGGTCGTTGATTTAACAAGCATATCATCGATATACACTTCGACTTCTTTGTGGATCATATCATGCAACAGAGTTGTGACAGCCCTCTGATAAGTGGCACCGGCATTCTTCAACCCGAAGGGCATCACTCTGTAGCAGAAAGTACCCCACTCTGTGATGAACGATGTTTTCACCTTGTCGATCACATCCATCAAAATCTGGTTATACCCTGAAAAGCCATCCATAAAAGAGTACATTGCTGCTTTTGCTGCACTATCAACCAGGACGTCAATATGGGGCAGTGGAAAGTTACCTTTTGGACATGCCTTATTAAGGTCCCTGTAGTCGACGCATACTCTGACCCTTCCATCCTTTTTAGGCACGGGGACAATGTTGGCTAGCCATTCCGTATACTCCAACAATTCGAGAAACCTGGCGTCTATCTGTTTGGCCACTTCTTCTTTCACCAGCGTAGCCCATTCTGGCCTTAGTCTTCTCAACTTTTGCTTTACCGGTCTGAACTTGGGGTCTGTCGGGATTTTGTGCACTGCTATTTCTGTGTCCACACCCGGCATGTCTTCATACGGCCAGGCGAAAGCTTTAACATATTTTTGGAGTATTTTTATTAATTCTTTCTCTTCCTCAGATTTTAGCTGTTGTGAAATGAGTACCATTTTAGGGGTTTCATTTGTACTTATATTGATTTCATGCAATGCAGTGTCATGTATGCTAAATATGCTTGATGGTGATTTAAATGCATGCACAGAATTATCAGGATAAACATCACACAAGTAAGCAAACTGGGATTTCATTGCATTGAACTTATCATAAAATACATCAGTTACATTGAAAATGGAAGAAATAGATACAACAAAATCATTTTTATCCTCCACAGGCGGAGGGCCTTGTTCCTCTTCAGCTTCCATCTTACCTTTCAGAGCATCATCCCGGGTTACAGCTTTCTCTGCTTCTTTTCTGGTCGCTTGCATCTTAGCTCTTACCATAATCTTGGCAATTTTAGCGACCACAGAGTCTAAATTCACTTTGGCCATTAATTCTTCGTCGAATCCCTCCTTGGATTTCCCAAAAGCTTTGCTTAATGCAGTAGTCAAAGCTCCCGAGATCACTTCTGTTGCTTCAGCACAGGCCTTCTTTTCATCTTCTTCCTCGGCCACATCTATGGCTTCTGCTGCTGCCTCAGATGATTCTCCTTGCAAAATCTCAGATTCAGCAGTTGCTTCTTCTGCCATTACAGGGGCTACTGGCTCCTCCTGGCTTTTGTCAAAATCCACAACATCAACAAAGATCTCGAAGCCAGGACACTCGACACCTCCAACCATTACCGGCTCAGCTTGACCCTTGTAAAGGTCTTCTCCCACCTTTAGAAACGGCTTCATCATAACCTTTCCATTCTTGCCCTTTTTCAGATTCTTCCGCTCAGATGCCCTTCTACATAGCCAAGGCCATACCGCTTCGACTTTCCCGAGTCAATTTTAAATTCCGGAACCCCCTGCAAATTGATTCTGAGTCCCATTCCCAGGACAAAATTCTGCTTATACAGATACCGGGATAGCCACTCCGACATGTAATTCTCATAAAGGACCATAGGGGCATCCGTGGTCTCTTCCTTTTTGATTAGAGCGACTTGAAACCCGCCAAAGGGAACCACTTCTTCATTTACTGCAGCTACCATCGATTGGGCATCCGCCTCAACAGTCACAATTCTGCCGTTCATAGAGAACTTGATATTTTGATGCAATGTGGAAGGGACACCTCCCAAAGGATGGAACCAGGGCCTTCCAAGCAACAGAGAAAATGTGACTGGGATATCAATCACTATAAAAGCAACTGTGGACCTAACTGGCCCAACCTCTACTTCTGCCTCAAACGTCCCTATCACCATTCTTTTAGAGTCATCATATGTTCGTATGACTGTTGAGGATCTCTTTAACACTTCTTCACTTAGCCACAGAAATGGCAACATCTTTAGTGGACAAATATTCAGTGCCGACCCATCATCCACCATGACGCAAGGCATGATCTTATCCATCACATGGGCCCTGACATAAAGAGCCTTGTTGTGGGCCTTCCCTTCAGCAGGCAGGTCTTTCTAAGAGAAGACAATATCAGGACCCCCAACATGAACTTTGTCTAACAAAGAGCACATAGCCTCTGGTGAAGCTATAGGGGAGACTTCAATCTTTGATAATTTCTTCACTAGAGCAGCCCTGTGCTCCTTGGAGGTCAAAAGCAAGTGCCATAAGCTAGCTTGGGTAGGAGTTTTCTTCAGCTGGGAAATGACTAAGTCCTCCTTCTCAACTCCTTCCGGCGCTGAAGTACTGCTCGACCCATTCATCGGTGCTTTATCTTTCATCTGATCTGCCGGCTGATATACCCTTCCACTTCAGGTCACGTGCTGCACTTCTTGAATCTTCAACTTTTCAACAGCTGAGAGTTTAACTGCTTCTCCTTTGTCAAATTCTTCATACTCATCTTCGGAGTCGAGATCATCCAGACTTATGGGCTTGATCTCCTTACATCCCTCCTTTTTCTCACATTCAGGTTCCACTTTGGGTTCCCCTACTGCCACTGCCTGAATCATAGGGTTCGCTTATAGAACTTGGGCAAATATGAAGTTAATCGGCAACCCTAACTAGACCATGTTAACCCTCTTTTCGAATGCCGGCAGTGGGTTGGTTTTAGTGCTAGGTTTGGCTGGCTCTTGCAGCTTTCCCTCGCCAATAAGCTTTCGGATGGCATCCCCTAGCTTGTAGCAGTTGTTGGTTCGGTGGCCTGTCACCATATGATAAGTGTAGAAGTTATCCTTGTCAGCTTTAGATGGCTTCTCAAATGGCCTTAAAGACTATAGCAGGCCACCATTCCAACACTTGGCGAATATCTTTGCTAAAGTAAGAGTCCAAGGCGATATGCCTTGTCCTCCCAGACCCCTATTCTGGTCGCCTTGCTGCTGATTCACAGTAGCCACTTCAACATGCTTCACCTCTGATGATTGCCCCTGCTTGCCACTGGAACATGAACCAGAACCACTGCCAGACCCAGCTACTGCGGTTGATCTATACCCCGAGGTGTGCCCTGTGCTTCTTCCTCCCTTTTGACCGGTCGGCTTCTCCTCTTCGTCCCTCTCTATCTTCATAGCCATGCTACAAACCTCACTGAGCTCCTTAAAGGGATGGAATTTTATGTTGTTCTTGAAAATGTATTTGCTGCCGTCAATGAGCTTCTGTGTAAGCTCATCTTCGTTAGGGTGGTTATTTAGGAGGATCATCTTGTTCATCCACCTCTGGTAGTACTCATCAAAGGGCTCGTTGAATTTCTGCTTCACCCTCTCCAAATCATACAGCTTTACCTGAATTTTGGTGTTGAAGCTGTAGTATTTAATGAAGGCTGTCCGCAATACTTCCCAATCATATTGCTCCTCCTCTGACAGTGAGTTATACCGTCCTAAAGCACCTCCCTCCAGTGTGGTGGGAAATAAATTGATCAGCTGCTACTTCGTGGCGCCCGCCATCAGCATAACTCGAGCATACAAATTCACATGGGCCTCCGGCGAGCCCATCCCTTTGTAAGTAGTGATCTTCGGCACTTAGAAGCCAATGGGGAATGTCTCAATGCCCTTACTGATCATGGCATCAACATTTACACCCTTCTTCGATTCAGCACTGATACTGGCCCCCTTTTTCAACTGGGCCATGACTTTGTCTAGTTCAAAACACTTTGCTTTCATCCTCAGTTCCATAGGTGCTTCTATTTCCTACAGCTTTTCAAGGCTAGCCGAAGCGTCACCACCATGTTGGGATGACTCAGCCTCTTTCTCTTTCCCGGCTCCACTACCACCGGCCTCGCCAGCTTCCCTTATAACTACCCGTATCTCTTCCTTCAACATGTCATGGAAGTCTTGGGATCTGAAGAAATCTCTCAAAACATCAGCCATGCTTGGTGTCTATTCGGCCATATTCACTCCTTCCCCAGGCTTAGAATCACTATCACTCTCAACTACCCTCTATCTCCTAGCTGCCCTTAAAGCTTAGGATCTTGTCCAAGGTCGCTCCAGTGTATTCTGCTTGGGAGTAGATAGGAGGTATTAGGGTTATGAATGAATGACGTGATGTGGCATGAAAATTGAGGGATTGAAAATGCTTGAAATGAATGGAGTGGGATCATGTATGAAATGATGGTATGAATGTTTTCTTTTTGATTATCTTTCTTCTTTTTGGGGCATTCCAAAAACACCAAATGCTTATGCAAAAATGTCACGTGTGGGCTGTCACACGGACAGAGCTTCGGCGCCTTTGGGGCACCTAATGAATTCGTGAAATGGTCACGTGTATACTGGCACATGGATAGAGTTTTAATGCTTTGTAGGTCCATGAGATGATATGAAATGGTCGCATGGGTCGGGTCCACAGACAAGGTTTTGATGCTTTTAAGCATATGATATGAAATGATGTTATGAGAAAGTCACGTGTAACAGGGACACGGATAAAGATTCGGCATTCGAGGAACGCCTTTTTATGATTTGGTGATGTTATGGACCTATATGTATACTAATTGGGCACTCGGGGAGTACCTTGAATGGTGAATTAATGTCATGAAGTGGTCGGATGTGGACCACAGTGTTATATGATGTTTATGATAAATGGGTGGGATGTCATGAAATGCACCGTGTAAATTGTTACACGAAAATGGGCCTAAGATCGTTGTGGCTTTTATCGAATGATTTTGATGGAATCGCCGAATGCAATCCGGTGCATCGGCAAAACACGGATAATTTTAGGTGCCCGATATGTTATGAAATGGAATGAGATGGTCATGATAGGCGTCCTTGAAATGCCCCTTAATTTAATTTAAGTGAAATGTGGTGAATGAACATGTCACACAATATGCAAATGGCTGTACGAAAACATGGGTTAGGATGCATGACACACATAATGATGTTATGTATGTTATGTAAAAAAAAAAATGCTAATCACACAAGTTTAATGTTATGGCTGAAAAAGAAAGGGTTAGCATGAATGACAAACGAATGAATTAATGTTTTACACACGAAATAAAATGCAAATGGCTGCATAAAAATGTGGGTTAGTATCACGCAAAAATGTTTTATGTATGGTATGTCACATGTATGGAAAAATGGTGACTATGGTATGTTATGCACATGTAGGTAGCAATGGCGATGTGTCACGAGACGGCGAGAAACACATGGGAAGCAAAACGAATTCGTCCAACCTTATTCCTCCAACGTGGTCGGTCTCGAAAATTTCTAACCGAGTCCTAGGCGGGGTTCACTTTGATCACCAACCGGGGGTGATGAAGGCGTGATTTTATTATTATTATTCACACAATTATTTTGGTATTCTAAGGGAATCCAACTAGAGCTGCCTATATGGGTTCAGTCAAAGTAGGGATAACATCAAGGCTCTCATAGCAAGATATACTCCTCACTTCTCCCTACTCAAGGGTCCTAGCGAAGGGGTTCGTACGAGGCTATGAGTGGTGTTTCGTATTCGTGCCCCTAAGACTAAGAGGAACTTAGGCGACACTTCAAGAATCCACCGGGCTATAAAAGGATACCTAAACTAATGCAAAAAATGGCTAACTAAAAATGCAAATAAAATACCAAAAGAGAATCATCCGCCTTATTTTAATTAGACACTTTTCAGGGCTTGTCAAATTCTTTTAAGTTTTCAAGAAAACTTTTTAAAGAAATCCCTAGCAGAGTCGCCACTGTGAGCGGACGACACATTTTCGACGGGACGTGGGACTCCCTCTCGGAAGGGGCGCCACGATCTCGGGCGAACCCCTCCCTCGCGTGGGGTTTTTAGAATGGAAATTTGCGTTTGAAAAATAAATGGAATTAATACTTAAAAGAACCGAGACCTAAGTCTCGATGAATATTGTAGAGTCGCCACCCGACTCAGCTCAACCGGGAAATTTATAATGCAGCTGAACCGGACGCACGGCCGCTACACTATCCAGAGATTCTGGTCCGGACAAGTCCCTTATTTTGTGTCTAATTAAAGTAAATATTGCCAATGTTCTCAAAATGGTATTTTAAATTCTAAAGTCAATTTTATTGAATATAAAAGGCATACAGCGCGCATACAAATATACAATACAAAAATAAAGAAAAGAAATAAATATTAATTGGCTGACAACCAAATCGAATGGAAAAAATAAAAACTCTCGCCTCACTTATACAATCGCCTAGAATACACGAGAATCTAAAAATATTTACAACCACCTAAATACAAGATTAACTCTATTAAAATACAAATAAAATTAAAAATAAATATAAATAAAGGCTGCAAAACAAATGTTAGCACAATTTATACGGCACACCACAATTAAGACTCAAATAGATAGAAATGGAAAATAAAGAATTGGGGGCATGCATATAGGGGATAACAGGGTCAGCTCGGCTAGCCGGCCCGGTTAGACCTGGAAAATGTTTTGAAACGTCCCTGTATTTTGGTTTTGCGAGAAATTCATTTTTGAAAGCAATTTTTTCCGGTTTACATGCATTTTTACATATTAAGTGGGTCGGTTTTCGAGAGAACCGGGTCTCCGTCGTTGAATTGTTCTAAATGCAATTTTACTAGAAATTAAATCCAAGGTTGTGAATGAACATAACAAAATTCATTTTGATGATTTTCGGATTTTTCTGATTTTTTAGTGATTTTTGGAAATTTTTATGGGTAAAAGCTGAAATTCTGTTTCTGTAACGAGAGTTACAGTCGTACGACTGTAGTTTATAGTCGTGCGATTGTAAACAGTTCAGGATCAGAATTTCGCCAAAATTTATTTTGAGTCAAAATGGAAGAAACACAATCTGGAAATTAAGAACACTCGCACGACTGTATATACAGTCGTGCGACTGTTCACAAATCCAAGAACAGTCGTGCGACTGTTCTTAATTTCCAGAAGCAGAAGCATGAAAATACAGCAGAAAACGCACAAAAAATCACTTCATACACCCAGAAAGCGAGAAAAAGTGAAAGGAAAAGGAGTGTCTACCTTTTTAGAAGCTAATCCAAGTCGATTTAACCCTTGGCGTCGCTCCAATCCAAACAAATTCGCACTTTTTTTTTTTGAAATTGAAGTTGAGGAAGCTTTAGTCCAAAAATCCAAAATGCTTGGGATTCTGATGATTTAAGTCCAGATTTTTTATTTGATTGTGAAGTTAATTGATTAACCTAGGGATTTCTAACAGGTTTTAATCCTAATTCCGAGAATTAAAAGAAAATAGAAGAGGAAAAGATGAGTTTTATGGTTTTTTACTTCTTCCTTTTCCTTTTATCTTTTCTCCTTTCTCTCTCTAATTCTTTCCACCAGAATTCAAGAATGCCCTCTCTCCTCTTTTTTTCTTCCTCTTTATCTATGCTTCCTGGCTCGCTTGCTGTCCATCCCGGCGCATTAATTGCGCCACCCTCTCTCCTTAATTTTCTGCTGCAGTGGTATGGGCTCCTGCAACTTTCCTGATATTATAGTCATACGACTGTAATTTTTAAATTACAGTCGCACGACTGTAAGATCAGTCATGCGACCATACTTTTTTTTTTTAAGTATAGAAAATTCCGGCGCTTACAGTTACAGTCATGCAACTATAATTATATCCGTATAGCTGTTCATCCTACCCAGAAACAACAGACTCGCGTTTTTGGTTTTAAATAATTTTATGCACGAAAATGGACCAAAACACTCAGAAAATGAAGCAAAACACTAGTTTAAGGTATATTTACCCATGTAGCATAGATCCACCATCGATTTGACCGAAGAAAACACTTTGAATGGGCTCCGGATTGTTTCTCCTCCTTAGAATGTTAGGGTACAAAAATAAGCCCAAAAATCTCCACAAGTTATGGATGTGAATGTGTTTAAGACTCTGGAACGATTTATATGTGTTTGCCAAGTTTTAACCTTTGATTTCTACAAGTTTTTATCCTCACAAACACCAGAATCAAAAGAAAAAAAGTAAAAGAAGATGGTATTTTGGGTGTGTTTTTCTTCTCTTCTTTTTCCTTCTCTTCTCCTGCCTTTCTTCTACCCCAAGATAAAGTTTTCTATAGGTAGAAAGTCTTCAAAATATCAGTTCAGCCATCCCTCGTTATTTTATTTGGCCCTACTCATAGCCATTGCCCCTGTCTGCATCATCGGCTTGCTGCTTTTTCCTCTAAGCAGACCCAATAGTTCCTTTTCTTTCACTTTTTGATGGGCCGTTAGGACAGCTTCTTTACCACTATTAGCCGCTGACCACACAATCTGACCAATTTGTGGGTTAGTTTGGCATTTAACCTCGGATGGGTCCCTCTTTAGATGGTAATACTCATTGGTTCAATACCCAGTCATCACGTGGTATGGGCAAAAGTTATTCTTTTCCTCCTCTGAGGGTTTAACGAAAGGTTTCAGGGATTTAAACAAGCCAACATTCTTGCATTTTGCAAATATTGTTGGATGTGACTAGTCCCGAGGCATTGGTCCTTATATTTGTAATGTATATTTATTGGATTTATGTATTATACAATTTGTGTCATTAAACAAAGGCATTAATCTATTTATTATATATCTTGTGCTATGTTTTAAATAGAGTATCCAATGGACATATCCATATCCTCGTTGACAAGTGTCATGCCCTTGGCGGTAAGACCATGGATAGGGAAAAAGATATGACCATAAAGTCATCCATAGTCTGTTCCAGTCACGGGAATGAATGGAACTAAAGACTATCATTAGCTTGGTTGTATGGCGGTATCTTACCGGCCATTGGACATGTGATGTCAACCAAGTAAATGGGTACATGCAAAAGGGCATGGTACTAGATAGATCCACTAAACGAGAAATCCATAAGGTATAGTATCACAAGTGATTCTCGTGTAGTACTTGTATGGATCCTTTGACCTGACCATGTGATCATGCTATATGTGAAGTGGCACACCTTGGTGTATGCCTAAAGGGCCTGTAACAGGGTGCCAAGTATGGGTACGTTCGGGTATGTCAGTGATCATGGCAATGCTATGGATATGTAGAAGGGAATGTCACTCAATAGTCCACTGAGAAGATATCACCGACCTCTTGAAGAATGCAACTGATAAGAGTGTGGCCACACCTAAACAAGTTGGAACTTGTTTATGAGCGTCGGTTCATTTGGGATCAAGTAAATGTCCAGACACAAAAGGGGGTGATCATTCCATGCCTCTGTGTTGGACACCGATATCAATGACATGGGATGTGCAAGTTTAAACTACAGGGTTATGATTACAGTTGGACTGCTATCTCCGTCTTAATTGGGGACTGCAGTGGCTTGCTAGAGCCTGCATACAGTCTGTGGACCATAGGCCCACTGCCAACATAAAGACGGGCCCATAGGATCGTACACATTGAACGTTTAAACTCGAACTAAAAGGATCAACCATATACTTGGAGTATACACATAAGAGAGAGAGGATTCCATTAATTATATTATATAGATCAATTGGATTGATCAATGTAATGTAATTAATATCTGTATTGGCCCTCTCATAATTAATTTAATGAATTAACATATGAGATTATTTCCTAGGTGGAAAAATTCTACATGTATAGGTTTACATGTGTTTAATTTTATGAAAGTCTAATTTAATTCATCGGTTAAATTAATTGATCAAATTAATTTTAATTTAAATGTATGAAACATATTATATAGTATAATATGTTAGAATACATGTTGAATTGAAATTAAATTTGATATTTAATTAGACCAAGAGAATCAATATAGACCTGGGCTTAAAGAGGAGGAAAGCCCGCATAAAATTAAGAAGGAAATGGGCCGAAATTTTACAAGAAAAATTCAGCCATCTAGGGTTAAATCCCTAGACATATTTTGGCCAAGCTTAAGAAAAAAATATAGCAGATTTTCCAGCTCCAAAATCCTCTCTTCCGGCCGATCCCAATGCTAGCACGGGTTGAGTTCCAAAGCCATTTGTGTACAAGAACGTGGAGGAAGTCGATTTCTGTAGCCATCTCTAGAAGAGATTTCGGGTGAGAAACTAATTCTCTTCTATTTAATTTTTGTTGTTTTTAATGTCCACCTCAATTGCTCTTGGGCAAAAATTTGAGGACATCAACACGTTCTTCTACTTTATCAGTTGATTTTTGGTGAAATTTCCCAAGAAATACCTCATTCAGTGTTAGACCCCAGGGGGATATTTCATGGTTTCTTCCACTTTTGGTATGGCTAGGGTGCCCTTGAGGCATTATTGCAATATTTTTTTGATCCTTTGTGACATATTCAAAAAGATACAATAGTCGTCCTGTAGTCATCTCAATGGCTGGTGCTGGTTCCATATCGCCGTGTGCAACTGGAAAATTTGGGATTTCGTGAGAGGTGATTCCTAAAAACTTTGAGTGAATGGAGGGAGCTTTGATACTTTGCTTGACCTTGGGATTATTATCGGTATTTCGACCTACCATACAGCTAATTTCCTTTTTGAGCTCGACCACTGTCTTTTCCAATTCACCACACCTTGTTATCAATTTCTTTACCTCATCCTTGTCACAATTCACCATTTCTTTCATAGCAGTTGCCACTTTCTTCCCTGATGATCCTAAGGAATTGTGGCAAAGCAACATAGTCTTCTAAGGCATCTGTTACACTATTCATGCATACTTCGTTGACTATATTTGTCCAATGAACCCTTTCCAAAATACTGCCTTCACAGGGATTACCTTACTCAGTATTTTGTTTTGTCAGTGGGGTGTCCTTTTCAACAATCCCATCGTATCTAGCAGGGTTTAGCATCTAGACTAGCAGGTTTAGGAATTTTCTTCTTATTACCATTTGCGGTCAATTCCTCCTCGACATATTTCCTAAATTTGGATGACAGAAGGACCGCTTTGAGAATCTTTATGCTACCAGAGTGAGCAACCATCTCTCTTTTCTAAATCACTGAACCCTTCCTCCGATTCTAGACCTAATTTTGATTCTAACTTGGCCGTAAACACCAAACTACTTCCTCTATTTGACTCGAATGTTGAATTTCTCATGACTAATCCCTTACTTGGTCTTGACTATGGTAGAGCTGTTTCGAAACAAAGGAATAATAGATCAACTGGATGTAGGTAAAATACATAAGAACATAACTTTGTGTCTTGGAAGAGTAAAGATGGTAAGTGGATGCGTCGGAAACAATATTTGGGCATGCGTGCATGTGATGACATTTAGGTGTGTAGGGAATAACATGAATGTCAATGTATAGGATGGACTATGTCATGATATGTATATATGCATGATAAGTTGTGTATATGATGCCGTGTAATGTAATGTCATGTCATGTAAGACTCCTCTAAATACAGACAGCGAACCACCTAAATGGATACAGAATCGTCCATGAATATGTATGAAAAGAAGGGATGCCACTGGGGTGGCCAGAAGTTAGGTCAAGAAGATACTTGCAAAGGGGAAGTTGAGGTAAGGAGTATAAATAGACACCAAAGGAATAAAATGACACTCAGGGTGTCCACAGGTCGGAGCAAGATGATACTTTCGAAGTCGAAATTGAAGTAAGGCGTATAAATATGTGCCAAAGGAATAAAATGAGATTCAGGGAATCCATGGATCGGAGCAAGATGATACTTACGAAGAGGAATTGAAGTAAGGCATATAAATATATGCTAAAGGAATAAAATGACACTTAGAGTGTCTATGGATTAGAGCAAGATGATACTTACAAAGAGAAAATTGAATTAATGTGTATAAATATATGCCAAAGGAAGAAAATAACACTCGGGCTGTCCATAGGTAAGAGCAAGATGATACTTACAAAGAGAAAATTGAATTAATGTGTATAAATATATGCCAAAGGAAGAAAATAACACTCGGGCTGTCCATAGGTAAGAGCAAGATGATACTTACAAAGAGAAAATTGAAGTAACGTGTATAAATATACGCCAAAGGAGGAAAATGATACTCGGGGTGTCCACGGGTAGGAGCAAGATGATACTTGCGAAAAGGAAATTGAAGTAAGACGTCTAAATATATGCCAAAGGAATAAAATGACACACAGACTCGGGGTAGTGGTATGCCTATGCCTGCTAAAATTTTGTTATGTGAATGTTACATAATGCATATGGCTGTATAAAAAGAGTTAGTGCGAATGATATACAAATGGTGGTCAGATGTATGATTTTACTTCAAAAATATGCATGTCACACAATGAACATAGCTATATAGAAAAAAGGTTAGAGTGGATCACATGATTGTTGATGAATGTGGGGAGGCAAATTGTGAGTGCACGATCTTAAGACACAGGCCTTGCGAATGGGCCAGGAAGAATTTTAAATAAAAGGGCTTTATGAAAAAGGGGGTTTTATAGTGAGAAAACAAAGACTCTCGAATGCTCTCACTAAAGTGACACGATTCGCCACCTTTCTTAACTCAACCGAGAAAATTGCGGTATAGCTGAGATGAGCTACGAATATACCTTTAGTCAGAGATTTGGGTTCAGACAACTCACCTATTTCTTCTCAATTCAAAATACATTTAACAGTTTATATCAATGCCTTTAACATTTTATACAGTTGATTTTATCTTGCTTTATTTAGCCGATGCTCACACACGAGATACAAATAAAAATGCAGAAAGCAATAAATAAATTTTGAAAGTAGTAAATAAATTAGGGAAATTTAAAATATATAGACCAATCAAATGACTACCATAAGGGATACAATTGTATAAAAGGGATTCGGGGTACAAAGTAATCTATATACAAAATGTCTAAAAATGAAAAGC
This sequence comes from Euphorbia tirucalli, assembly GCA_039660915.1. Taxonomy (NCBI): domain Eukaryota; kingdom Viridiplantae; phylum Streptophyta; class Magnoliopsida; order Malpighiales; family Euphorbiaceae; genus Euphorbia; species Euphorbia tirucalli. Next base: position 58,978,478 of record CM077641.1, read on the forward strand.
TAAACATTCATCTAACCTAACATACATCTACCTGCAAAACAAAATTAGTACAGATAAATATATATATACGTAGGTCTCAAACAGACTCAGAATTAGGAATTTAGACAGCTCGAGACGTGAAAAAGGGAAAATCGGAAAATTCGATAAATTACCCTATTTGACCTGGAAAACATCTTTGAAACACGGTTTAATGGGACTTGCATTTGAAAATATTTTTATTCGGTCTAATATATACGCATACAAAAATGGTTGGTTTTCAAGAAACTTGTGTTTCTATTATTTAACTGATTTACAGAAATTAATACATAAATTAAATACATAATATAAATCTAGGTCAAAATGATATGAAAAAATAAGAAAAAATCACAAAAAATAAATTCTGGAATTAAAACTATAGCCATGCAGGTGTAAAAACAACAGCTGTGCGGCTATTAAAACACCCGTATGGCTATGGTTTTAAATACAATAGAGCAGTCACTGAAAATTTTGAAATTGCTGATTCTCAAATGAACTACAACCGTACGGCTATAATGCAACAGCCGTGCGGCTCTCGCAATAGCCGTACGGCTCTGGTTCACCAAAAAAAAGAAAAACAGAGCAAAATAAAAATTGATGAAATGCACAACAAATCAACCCGGAAAGCTATAAAAAGGTTTAAGGCCACTTAGAATTACCTTTTAGATGTCTCTCCAGGGTTCAACTTGACAAAAAACCGCTTCTTGAAGCTTGAATCTAAATTTAAATTAAACTTTAATTTTGAAACCAAAAGCTTTGAACTCCTCCAAATCCAACTCCAATTCTCCAATTCCAACAGCAAAATAAGTCTCTAGAGGTTTAGGATCGGTTTGAGTGATGAGTTTGTGATTGAATTTGAGGAATTTAAGGTTTTGATTCTTGAATTTGGGTTTTTGAAACTTTTTAGAATTTTCTTGTTTGCTTAATCTCCTTTTCCTGTTAATTTTTCTTGTTGTTAAGTGCTAATCCTCTTTTTTGATCCCTGATCTCCCTTCAATCCAAATTACACCATAATGAGAAGGTTCATGGAAATTAGGGTGTCAAACCCGTTCTTTAACAGCTATCCAATCCATGCAAAATTGTTGGTGATGCATCAACATCCATATTGTTGGAAATGCCCTAGTCCCGAGGCATTGGTCTTTGTGTTTGTATGATACATTTGGTACATTAATGTAAACTTTATGTATTATACAATTTGTGTCAAGGAGATAAAGGCATTAATCTATTTATTATATGTCTTGTGCTATATTTTAAATAGAGTATCCAATGGACATATCCATATCCATGTTGTCAAGTGTGAGGCACTTGGCAGTAAGACTGTGGATAGTGAAAACGATATGACCATAAAGTCATCCGTAGTCTGTTCCAATCATGGGAATGAATGGAACCAAAGACTATCATTAGCCTGGTTGTATGGCGGTGTCTTACCGGTCATAGAACATGGAATGTCAACTAGGTTAATGGGTACATGCAAAAGGGCATGGTACTGGATTGATCCACTTAACGGGAATCTGCATGGTATAGTATCACAAATGATTCTCGTGTAGTACTTGTATAAGTCCTTCGACCGGACCATATGATGGTGCTGCATGCGAGGTGGCACACTTTGGTGTACGCCCAACGGGCCTGTAAAAGGGTGCCAAGTACGGGTACGTTCGGGTGTGTCAGTAAGCATGGCAGCACTATGGATATGCAGAAGGGAATGTCACTCAGTGATTCACTGAGACGATATCATCGGCCTCTTGAAGAATGTTACTGATAAGTGTGCGGCCGCACCCAAACAAGATTGGATCTTGTTTGTGAGCATCAGTTCATTCGGTATCAAGTAAAGGTCCAGACACAAAGAGGGTGATACTTCCATGCCTCTGTGTTGGACACCGATATCAGCGACATGGGATTTACAAGTTCAAACTACTGGGTTACGTTTTCAGTTTGACTGCTTACTCCGTCTTAATTGGGGGCTGCAGTGGCTTGCTAGAGCCCGCCTGCAGTCTGTGGGCCTTGGCCCACTGCCAACATAAAGACGGGCCCATCGGATCGTACACATTGAACGTCTGGACTTTAACTAGTCGGATTAAGTGTGTACTTGGAGTATACACATTTGAAGAGAGAGAGATATATTAATTATATTATATGAATCAATTGGATTGATCAAAGTTATATAATTAATATTTATTTTGGCCTTCTCATAATTAATTCAATGAATTAATTTATGGGATTATTTCCTAGGTGGAAATATTATGACATGTATAGGTTTACATGTTTGTCATTTTATGTGTGTCTAATTTAATCCATTGATTAAATTAATAGGTCAAATGAATTTTAATTTAAATGTATGTAATATGTTACATGGTATCATATATATATACATACATGTTAAATTAAAGTTGCATTTGCATTTAATTAAATCAAAGGAATTTAAATTGGGCTTAAGGCTTAAAATGAAAAATGCCCACATTAAGTGGGATGTGTTGGCCGAAATTGTGGGCAAGGTTGGGATAAGAATGTGAGTCATTTTATGGATCAAAATGATGATGACCAATTCTTATGAACCAATAAGAAAATGGTGAGTCATTGGTTTGACCTAAGAAGTGGCAAAGTTGGACTTTGCTCCATTTGATCTTTCCTTTACTTATGGTAAGAAAGGGGAAAAGATGATGACCATTTTTCTCTTGGTGTTGGCCGAATATATGCATAAAGAAGTGAGTCATTGTTTGACTTTGAAGAAGCAAAGTGAGACTTTGCTTCTTTATGCATAATGATGAGATTTTTGGTGAGTCATTTGGATGAACCAATTAAGGGGTGATGAGTCATTAGTTTGACTAGAAAACTTGCAAAGTTGGACTTAGCAATTTAATTCATTCTCTCATCTTTTGGCCGACCACCATGTTTGTATAAGATGGGAAAAATGGTTTTTATGGATGGTGGGTGTGAAAACATTTTTGCCCACTTTGGAGAGAAATTTCTTTTGGTAAGAACTTTGAGCCCAACTTGATTACTTGTTTTATTTCTTTTGGAAAGAAATAGAGGACAACCATATTCATCTTGGGCCGCCCCTCTCTCCCTCTCTTCTTGTCATCCGAGTCGCTAGCACGGGTTTCGGTCCGAGAGCCGTTCGTGTACGTGATGTTGGAGGGAATCTACACTTGATTTCTGCAGTCTGCATCCGTCTCTTAGAGAGACTTTGTGGTGAGTTTTTGAAACCCTCCTTTTATGCTTTAAGTTTTTGATTTCCACATCTTAAGCTCCTGGGCCGGATTCGAGGAAATCGGCGCGTTTTTCCGCTTTTATCGGTCGGTTTCCCGTGACGAATCCCAACAGTGGTATCAGAGCGGGCTTTTGATCCGTGGAAATCTTTAAACTTGGCGGATCCCGTGTTTTAAAATTGGCGATTTTGTGGACGGGATTTATTTTTGGTTTGGGGTTTGGTGATTCTTCCCCTTGAATTTTACTTATGGAAAATTTTTTGCATATGGTTTATGCTTTATTTAATTTTCTATTTGTGAATTGTTTATGGAAATTTTATTTTGCATATAGGTTTTATGCTAGATTTAATTTCCTATGCATGATTTTATTTCTTGGTGATTTAATTTCATGTTGCTTTTTTTGTTGCGGGAAAAAATCACGGACCGTTTCGGGGCGAAACGGGGGCAGCAGCCGCTGCCTGCGGCGCTAGGCGCCACAGGCAGCAGCTGCTGCTGGCTGCTGCCTCGGCAGCAGCTGGGCTGCTGCTGGCCAGCAGCTGCTGCTGGGCAGCAGCAGGGCTGCTGCGCGCAAGCAGCTGCTGCTGGGCAGCAGCTGCTGCACGCCAGCAGCAGGCTGCTGCTGGGCAGCAGCGCCGCGGCTGCCCCGCGCGGCGGGCCGGGCCCATTTTTGGATTTGGCGGGATTTTTGGGCCGGGCCGGATTTAAAATTTTAAAAATATGCGTGTTTAAATTTTGGTAATTTTTATACGCGTGGGATTTTAAAATTTTAATTGGTTTTAAACTTGTGCGTGTTTATTTTGGAAATTTTATGCGCATGTTTTATGAATGAATTTATTTTTCGTTCATGCGATATTTATTTTGGAAATAAATACGGTTAATTGAAATTGGTTCGGGTTTTCTTGGCACGATTACCCGGACGGCTAATTTTGGAATTCATGGTTTCCCAATTGGATTGGGAGCAATTTTGCCTGGGTTGGAGGCCTAAAGCCCGCACGGGTTTAGAACCATGATCGGCCAAAATTTGGCGATTTCAAAATAATGGCTATGGACATATATGAAATGGGATTAATTCATGCATTTAACATGGTTATAAATTGTATGTATTGGATACGTGTATGTATGATTAAATGCATGAATGGATGTTTTGGGCCTTATTTATTCGGGTTGTAATATTGTTTTGGTAAATACGGCCTACGCGCCGTTTTCTTTTTATGTAATTTTATTTTATTGTTTATTATGAAATTATGTAAAGAAGAAGCCGATTGGATTGGCGTGCTAGAAGGATGAGGATGCGGCCCACCTGATGTCGTTCTAGTATAGGTTTACTAGAATTATATTAGGATGTAAATTTTGGCCCATAGCATTTCATTTTTATTTAATTATGCTTTATTTATTTACATGTGAGAATGTATGTACAAACCCAATTTCACCCGCTTATGCATCTAAGCCGTTATTAATTGAATCTAATAACCAAAAGGTAATTACTAAGTCTCTTAAAAGTGCTTCCCTCATTCATAACCTACTCGAAGTGGGGATAGGCCAGCTGTAGACCAACCCTCGTTGGATGCACTAGAGTATCGTCATTTTGTATTGGGTTGGAGTATTGGTTACTCTAACACTTGGATGGAGGTTTTGACTTAGCGTGGGTAGTAGGATGTTCCTGGCCCTAAGCACAGATGGGTAAGTGCCAACAGACCCATCAAACCGAGAGTCCCTAGGTTGGGATTGGACGGCGTTCCTACCTAAAAATTGTGATATAGTTGTTCCAGGCCCTCGTCTGGCTATATCTTGATATAATATGGATCTCGGCCCATGAGCCCAACAACTCGAGTTAATTAATAACACGATTCATTATTAATTATTATATGGGAAGAACATGTTAAGTCCTTTATTTACACTCGTAAATTTTTCTGTGTAGAAACCAATGGCTACGAATGATACTTTATCACTGCGATCTTTCTTGGAATGGGACAAGCTTTCTGGCCCTAACTTTTGGGACTGGTCTATGAACTTAAGGAAAGTTCTAAGACAAGAGTCTAAGGAGTATGTGCTCGAAAAGCCTGTACCGGCTGTGCCAACGGGTAGTAATCCACCGGCTGCCCAGCTGGAGGAATACTTGGCACACGTAAAAGATAACCGGGATGTGACATGCCTGATGTTGGCTAGTATGGTTCCTGAATTGCAAAAGCAGTTCTTGGATCATCAGGCCTTTGCTATAATGACAACTCTTAACGAGATGTTTTATGAGCAAGCTTATCAGGAAAGGTACCTGATCCACAAGGCATTCCGCAGCTGTAAGATGGGAGCCGGGACATCTGTGAGTGCACACGTGCTCAAGATGAAGGGTTATCTGGATAATTTAGCCCGTCTCGGAACTCCTATCTCACGGGGGCTGGCGGTTAGCACGATCCTGGATTCTTTACCGGATTCTTATGATCAATTCATCCTAAAATTTTACAAGCAAGGGATGGACTGTACTGTTAGTGAGCTGCATTGGATGCTTGAGCTCGCTGAACTGTCGATCAAGAAGACTCCGCCGGTACTTGAGGTTAACAAGGGGAAACCTCTTTTTGCTAAAGGCAAGGCAAAGGCCAAGGCCAAGGCTAAGGAAGCCAAGGCTAAAAAGGCTAAAGCCCAGCCCAAGGCCCGTTCCAAGGATGTCTGCTTCGGTTGCAAGCAGGCTGGACATTGGAAAAGATCGTGTCCCAAGCTTTTGGGAGAGAAAAGGAAGACGCAGGGCGTGTCTTCATCAGGTATATATGTCATAGACATTAACCTCTGTTTCAACATCTTATGTATTGGATACTAGATGTGGTTCTCACATTTGTTGAATGTGCAGGGACTTAAGAACAGGAGATCACTAGGATCGGGACAAGTGGACTTGCAGGTCAGAAATGGAGCAAGGGTTGCTGCCATAAAGATCAGCGGGACCAGCTTATGATGCCTAGTAGATTAGTTTTGTTACTGCTGAAACAATGTTATTTTGTACCTGTTATGTACAGGAATATTATTTCTGTTTCAGTTTTGGATATTTCTGGATGTACATTTACTATTGATAATAGTAAAAAGGGTTTATCTAGAAAAGAATTATTTTATGGAGTAGCTCTATTAAATAATGTCTTTTATATCCTGGATCTAAATGAAACTAATCATGTCTATAATATACATACTTAAAGGGTTAAGCCTAACGAACTTAATCCGGTTTACCTTTGGCATTGTCATTTAGGCCACATAAACAAGAAGCGCATAGCTAGGCTTCACATTGCTTGAATCCTAGGATCATTTGACATGGAGTCACTTGATATATGCGAGTCTGGTTTATAAGGTAAAATGACTAAAAGGCTAAAAGGGTTGCTAGCTTATTGAACCTAATGCATTGAGATGTATATGGACCGACAAGCATAGCAACCAGGGGTGAACATCTATACTTCGTATCCTTCACAGACGATTTCATCAGAAATGGCCATGCCTATTTAATGAAATATAAGTCTGAGACCCTTGATAGGTTCAAGGGAGTAAGAAACGAAGTACAGAACTAGGCAGAAATATCAAAGCCTTTCGGTTGGACCGAGGTGGTGAGCATATAAGCCTATAGTTTGACTCATTTTGAGAGAGCATGGAATAGTTCCACAGCTCACTCCTCCAGGAACACCACAATGGAATGGGGTGTCCGAACGGAGGAATAGGACCCTGTTGGACATGGTCCGCTCAAACGATGAGTCATGCCTTTCTCCCAATAAGTTTTTTAATGGATACGCTCTTGAGACAATGGCTCTCATTTTCTATTATACTCCGACTAAGGCTTTGGAAAAGACCCCATTTGGAATATGGACGGGCAGGGTGCCTAATGTGTCTTTCTTACGGATTTGGGGTTGTTATGCACAAGTCAAGAAATTGACTGTGAGCAAAACTAGAACCCAAAACTGACCAATGCCTGTTTGTGAGCTACCCTAGGGAAACCAAAGGGTATTACTTCTACGACCCCGCTGAGAACAAGGTGTTCATGGCGCAAAAGGGGGTCCTTCTTGAAAAGGGGTTTCTTTCCAAGAAAGACAGTGGGAGCGATATTGAACTCAGGGAAGTTCAAAGCTCAGAAACTCCTGAAAAGGATAACTCGGAGACCAGGGTGAAGCTTCCAAAAGGGGAAGCACCAGCCCAGGTCACACAAGGACCTAAAAGGTCTGGTAGGGATCATCAGGAACATGGAAAACATCGGTTTTTGTTTCTAATGATTACGCTCTTTTTGTCTTGGACGAAGAGGAGCTCAAAACCTACTAGTAGGCTATAGCTAGCCCACTGTCTGCCATGGTGGTGGATTTGCAATCTATGTACGATTATCAGGTTTGGAACCAGGTGCTAAGGTAATAGGTTGCAAGTGGTGCTATAAGCTATAGGCCGACAATACCTTTAAGGGTGTGTATAAGAGGTTTAGTGGGAGCATAGTAACTTTCCTGGTATGAAATATGGATGGCATCCTTCTGATTGGAAGCCACATACCAACACTATAAGGGAATTGTAGGCGAAGCTGAGACGATCCTAGGGATCAGTATCTACAGGGTTAGATCCAATCGGCTTCTGGGCCTAAGTCAGGCCAAGTACATAGACTTCGTTCTGAAAAGATTCAGCATGGACCAGGCTAAGAAAGGTTTCTTGCCAATGGGTCATAAGCTGAAACTTAGCAAGAAGTACTGTCCTAAGACAAGGCAGGATAGGGAGAACATGAATTGGTCCTATATGCGCTTCAGCCATGGGATCAATCATGTACTCCATGCTATGTACAAGACCTAATGTCGCCCATGTGGGTCAGGAAGAGCAGTCAGCTACTAGGTACACTGATGCAAGCTTCCAGACCAGCCAGGATGAATATAAGTCGCAGTATAGGTATATATTCATGCTAAATGGTGGTGCTATTGTTGGAGAGGCTCCAAGTAATAGACCATCGTGGTTTCTATCACAGGAACTGAGTACATTGCAACGTGTGAAGCAGCAAGGGAAGCTGTGTGGATGAAGAAGTTTATCACAAAACTGGGGATAGTATCTACTATCCGGGAACCAGTTGATATCTTCTGTGACAACGCGGGGCTGTTGCACAAGCTATGTGCCCCGGTCACACATATACACGAAGCACGAACTCAGGGAGGTTCACCTATTGCGAGAAATCGCTGAGGGGGTGACATCTCATTGCAAAGAGTGGACACCAAAGACAATGTCGCAGATCTTTTGACCAACATGCTTGGCTAAGCCTATGCACGAAGGTTGTACTAGATCTATAGGGATTAGACCCATGCCTAGTAGGTACTAGTGCAAGTGGGAGATTGTTGGAAATGCCCTAGTCCCGAGGCATTGGTCTTTGTGTTTGTATGATACATTTGGTACATTAATGTAAACTTTATGTATTATACAATTTGTGTCAAGGAGATAAAGGCATTAATCTATTTATTATATGTCTTGTGCTATATTTTAAATAGAGTATCCAATGGACATATCCATATCCATGTTGTCAAGTGTGAGGCACTTGGCAGTAAGACTGTGGATAGTGAAAACGATATGACCATAAAGTCATCCGTAGTCTGTTCCAATCATGGGAATGAATGGAACCAAAGACTATCATTAGCCTGGTTGTATGGCGGTGTCTTACCGGTCATAGAACATGGAATGTCAACTAGGTTAATGGGTACATGCAAAAGGGCATGGTACTGGATTGATCCACTTAACGGGAATCTGCATGGTATAGTATCACAAATGATTCTCGTGTAGTACTTGTATAAGTCCTTCGACCGGACCATATGATGGTGCTGCATGCGAGGTGGCACACTTTGGTGTACGCCCAACGGGCCTGTAAAAGGGTGCCAAGTACGGGTACGTTCGGGTGTGTCAGTAAGCATGGCAGCACTATGGATATGCAGAAGGGAATGTCACTCAGTGATTCACTGAGACGATATCATCGGCCTCTTGAAGAATGTTACTGATAAGTGTGCGGCCGCACCCAAACAAGATTGGATCTTGTTTGTGAGCATCAGTTCATTCGGTATCAAGTAAAGGTCCAGACATAAAGAGGGTGATACTTCCATGCCTCTGTGTTGGACACCGATATCAGCGACATGGGATTTACAAGTTCAAACTACTGGGTTACGTTTTCAGTTTGACTGCTTACTCCGTCTTAATTGGGGGCTGCAGTGGCTTGCTAGAGCCCGCCTGCAGTCTGTGGGCCTTGGCCCACTGCCAACATAAAGACGGGCCCATCGGATCATACACATTGAACGTCTGGACTTTAACTAGTCGGATTAAGTGTGTACTTGGAGTATACACATTTGAAGAGAGAGAGATATATTAATTATATTATATGAATCAATTGGATTGATCAAAGTTATATAATTAATATTTATTTTGGCCTTCTCATAATTAATTCAATGAATTAATTTATGGGATTATTTCCTAGGTGGAAATATTATGACATGTATAGGTTTACATGTTTGTCATTTTATGTGTGTCTAATTTAATCCATTGATTAAATTAATAGGTCAAATGAATTTTAATTTAAATGTATGTAATATGTTACATGGTATCATATATATATACATACATGTTAAATTAAAGTTGCATTTGCATTTAATTAAATCAAAGGAATTTAAATTGGGCTTAAGGCTTAAAATGAAAAATGCCCACATTAAGTGGGATGTGTTGGCCGAAATTGTGGGCAAGGTTGGGATAAGAATGTGAGTCATTTTATGGATCAAAATGATGATGACCAATTCTTATGAACCAATAAGAAAATGGTGAGTCATTGGTTTGACCTAAGAAGTGGCAAAGTTGGACTTTGCTCCATTTGATCTTTCCTTTACTTATGGTAAGAAAGGGGAAAAGATGATGACCATTTTTCTCTTGGTGTTGGCCGAATATATGCATAAAGAAGTGAGTCATTGTTTGACTTTGAAGAAGCAAAGTGAGACTTTGCTTCTTTATGCATAATGATGAGATTTTTGGTGAGTCATTTGGATGAACCAATTAAGGGGTGATGAGTCATTAGTTTGACTAGAAAACTTGCAAAGTTGGACTTAGCAATTTAATTCATTCTCTCATCTTTTGGCCGACCACCATGTTTGTATAAGATGGGAAAAATGGTTTTTATGGATGGTGGGTGTGAAAACATTTTTGCCCACTTTGGAGAGAAATTTCTTTTGGTAAGAACTTTGAGCCCAACTTGATTACTTGTTTTATTTCTTTTGGAAAGAAATAGAGGACAACCATATTCATCTTGGGCCGCCCCTCTCTCCCTCTCTTCTTGTCATCCGAGTCGCTAGCACGGGTTTCGGTCTGAGAGCCGTTCGTGTACGTGATGTTGGAGGGAATCTACACTTGATTTCTGCAGTCTGCATCCGTCTCTTAGAGAGACTTTGTGGTGAGTTTTTGAAACCCTCCTTTTATGCTTTAAGTTTTTGATTTCCACATCTTAAGCTCCTGGGCCGGATTCGAGGAAATCGGCGCGTTTTTCCGCTTTTATCGGTCGGTTTCCCGTGACGAATCCCAACACATATGACTGTTGAGTATGCGGCTATTGTCTTCAGTTCAACCCTAGTTTTTCAAATTCTTTTTGGTTTCAAGTTTCAAGTTCATTTCAATCCGAATCTTCACTTTTCGAATATACTCTCGTAATGAACAATAAGAATATATAACATTTGGTATTCTATCATTATTGAGGTCGGGAAAACCTGGCACTCACACAATTAGCATGAATGTCACATAATGCAGATGAATGCTTCAAAAATGCACATACTACGTAACAACGGGGGCTGTATAGCAATAGAGTGTGCAGATGTCACATAAATAATTCTTTAGCTGATGATGTGAAATGCATATGCATTCTAGTGTAGGGAATGAGTGATTAGTGCTACATGCAAAAGAATGAACACAATATGTGCATGGTTACAAGACACTGCCTTTATGATGAGGCCTATACGTTTAGAGAAAACAAATCGAATTCAACAAACATGAATATCCCAAATTAAAGAAAAATGTGATTTACAAAAATAGTTAACCCATACACAAGAGTGTACAAATGAGCTTTAAAGTGTTTGAACGCCTAACGGTTTGGAGTAAGAAATGGCTTGCAGGGGTGAACATGTACATAAGTGTATAAGAAGGAAGTTCAGCATGTTTGAACACCGAAGGGTTGGATGCAAAGCATAGTTTGTAAATAGTTAACTTGTACATGAATATGCATGAATGAGGTTTAGCATACTTGAATGCCTAAGGGCTTAGAGGTAAATGGTGGACTTAAGAGGAGAGTGTATGAATAGAGTTCAACATGTTGTAATGCCTATAAGTTTGAATGCACAATAAGGCTTACAAAATAATGAATTCATACATAAATGTGTACGGATGGAGTTCGGTGTGTTTGAATGCCTAAGAGTTTGGATACACGTAAAAGGATATACAGATCCAGGAGTACCCGCATATAACTAAAAACAGACATGAGACTAACAAGGATGAGCCTATGTCAGACCATCTAAATCCTAAATGTAGATGTCACACAATGCATATGGCTGCATGAGAGGGTTTATTGTGAATGACACATAAATGACCCAGATGTTACGGAATGTGCATAATCACATACAAGTGATACATGAAACTACATAATAAAATGAGAGATGTGTATGTAACAAAGTGCATATAGTCTCACAGAAAAATTTATCACAAATGCCACATAACCAATGCATAAAGATGTGTTCTTAAAAATGAGTGCGTGTATATCGTGCGATGTTATGGAGAAGTGTGTATATCATGCAATGACATGAAAGTGTGCGCATGTCATATGAAATATTGTGAAAGCTTGTGCACGTATAATGATATGAGGATGTGCGTATGGCACACAAAACGATATAAGAGTGTTCATATGCACATGAAATGAGGTATGTGGATGGCATGGATACCCACATGAAATGAGGTATGTGGATGGCTTGATGAGTGGGACTGATAAGTGTATGGCCATACCCAAGTAAGTTGGTGCTTATTTGATTAATCAGTCAACTCAAGATCAAGAAATATAATAAACAACAGAAGAGGATGATAGTTTATTCATATCGATATCGTTAGGCAAAGGACACTATGAGATTACTACCAGGTGAGTGTCTTCTAAAGACTACTGCATCTCTGTCTTAATTGGAGGTTGTAATGGTTTGCTAGAACCCACTTACAGTCTGTGGGCCTTGGGCCTACTACAAACATAAAGATAGACCCATAGGATCGTGCACATAGATCAACTGAGCCGGAACTTATAGAAATTGTACATGTAATGTACATTGGAAGGAATGCGTTAATTAATTAGTTAACATTCGGTGTCAAGATAATTAATTAACATTGGGTTGAATTTAATTTAATTAATAAGTTTACATAATGTAATTAATTATTTTATCAATTAATTGAATTATATAAAGTAAACAATTAATTAAATAATTTTCCTAAGTAGGAAAATTAAATACATGTCTTGTATTTACTTAAGTGTGATTTAATTTTATTTAGGGGTAATTAAATTTAGCCAAATGGAATTAAATTTCATAGTATATACTTTTTAATTAAAGTTTATTTATGTAATTATAATCCTAGTGGGCTTAGGTTTAACGAACCTAATTAAAACCCAATTAGACAATGTGTCTATAGAAGGGCAAACTTAAAGAGTAAAACCCTAATTCAACCCTAATTAATTACTGGAAATTTCAGCCACCAATAGCAGCCCCAAAACAGCCGAAAATCCCAGCATTAATCCTCCATTCCTTCGCGTCTTCGGCTAGCACCGATTCCCGCTCAATAGTTGGTCGTGCACCGGACTTTGGAGATCGCTGTTTCAAGAAATGATTCTGCAGCAGTCTCTAGAATAGACGAATCGGGTGAGTTAATCTCTCTTGATTCAAATTGGTTTTATTCTAATCAATGGTAATTGGACATGATAGGTGGATTCTAGGAAATTTTAAACGGTGTATTTTCCGCTGTGCCACGTTATTTTTCCGATGATGAATCCCAACAGTGGTATCAGAGCCTAGGTTTTGTCCATTAGATTGATTGGAATTGGTTCTTGAAAGCGTTCTTGAAGAAAGAATGGGTTTCAAGTTTGTGATTTTAGAGTTTTTTATTCAATTGGTTTTGTTGAACCTTAGAATTATTGTTTGGGGCTTTTGATTTTTTTTTCTCCAATTGATTTCCATCTAAAATTGTTGTCTTTAGTGATTATTTAATTTTTGATGGACATTTTTTTTTTTTTTTTGATTTAATTAGTTTAAAAAAAAGTGTGGGGAAGGGAATCGCAAGGCTACTACATGCACAGCAGCTGCTGGCCGCAGCAGCCTCCTGCAGCGGCAGCAGCCCACTGGGCTACTGCTGCCCCGCCGGGACAGCAGTGCCACGCGTGGGTTTTGGGTCCGGTTTTGGATTTTACGGGTATTTTTTTTATCCCGGACCCTAATGCAAATTAAATTAAATTTTTTTAAAAAATGAATTTGTATTTAAATTGTTTATTTTTGTTGGCATGCATATTTAATTTAATTGTTTGCATATTAAATTGAATATGGACTTTGTGAAATTGGCCCAATAAACCGTGACACCGGTTAAAATTGGGAGGGCTAAATTTTAAATTTGTGACAACCCAAATTCAAGAGGGAGCAAAATTGATAATTTTGCATTTATGGATGTTATCCATTGGGCCTTAGTCACATTTGTTAAAATTGGCGATTTCACCATAAGTAACTCGGCTTAACATTTATATTTAATTTGGAATACCATGATCATGCATCATATTGGTATGTATGTGCACGACAGGTACTTTGTTTGAAATGTGATGTTGAGTTCTATAGGTCCTAAATTATTATCAGTTGTAATTTAATTTTGGAAAATATGGCCTGCGTGCCATTTTTTATTTTGATGTTATTTTACAAAATTGTTGTAATTGCATCAAGTATGGAGGAAAGCCCAGATGGAGCAAGCCCATGGTGGGAGCCCAAGAAGGATTACAGTCTGGCCCATGAAGAATTAGATAGGATATCTAGTTTTTCATTAGGTTGTAATTAAAGGCCCATAGGATCTCATTTATTTTAAATTAAGTATGATATTGCATTTGTCATATAATATGGATGTATGGATCATTAAATTATTACCCGCGTTTATGCATGCTAAGCCGTATCACTTAATTATAATCCGAAAATTAAAATATTGAGTCGTTTAAAAGTGCTTCCCACATTCACACCTCTTCCTCCCATTGATGCTGCAATGTGCGCCATGCCCTAGCTAGGTACATTGTAGTATTTGATGGGCTGTCGAGGGTTAGGGTACTTGGTATGGTTAACATGTGAATTGTGGTTTGACTCAACATGGGTAGCATTAGCTCAGAGCGGGCCCTAAGCACATATGGGTAAAGTATCAATAAGCCTATCAAACCAAGAGTCCTTCGTGTAAGGATTGGATAGGTTGTCCTACCAAACGAATCAATGGTTAGTTAGTGAGCCCTAGTTTAGCCTGTTATTGATAAGTTGTAGATCTTGGTCAACTCAGCCAATCAACATCACCAACAAATAAATTAAAATCGGATTATTAATTTGAATTGGCTTAAAAGTCCGTTAACTCACTCTCACTTAGGTCACTCTTGGAGAAGGAGAAGCTTTCGGGGACTAACTTTCTGGACTGGGCTAGGAACTTGCAAATAGTTCTTAGATAAGAGTCCAAGGAGTATGTACTGAATGCTCTTTTACCAGCTGGACCTGGAGTATGTACTGAATGCTCTTTTACCAGCTGGCCCTCCTGCAGGTCCAGGCATCACCACAGCGATGGTGGAGTAGTACGACCAGCATATGAGGGATGACCGAGATGTCTCATGCCTCATGCTGGGTACCATGGCTTCTGATCTTCAAAAGCAGTTCATGGACGAGCATGCTTATGAGATGATGGATAAACTTAAAAAGATGTTCCCAGATCGGGCTCGTCGGGAATGTTACCTGATAACTAAGGCACTTTGCACGACTGTGATGGCAGCTGGGACTTCTATTAGCACTCATGTGCTAAATTTGAAGGGGTATATTGATACACTTGCCCGCCTTGGCTCATCAGTTCTGCAGGACTTGGTAGCAGACATTATTCTTGGGTCACTTCCTAAGTCTTACAACCAATTTATCATGAACTATCATATGCAATGGTTGGATAAATTGCTTGTTGAGCTACATGGCATGCTCAAGCTTTTTGAGCAGTCTCTTAAGAAGACTCCTGAAGTTTTGCTGGTGAACAAGGGCAATAATCACATTGCTAAGGGAAGGCCAGATCTAAAGCCAAGGCTAAGGCCCAAAAGGCCAAGGCTAAGGGCAAAAAGTTGGTAGCCCAACCTATAGCAAGGGTTGCTTCTCCTTATGATGTCTGCCATGAGTGTCATGAGAAGGGGCACTGGAAGAGCTCATGTCCAAATCTAAGGGAGCTACTGAAGAGCAAAAATACTGCTTCAGGTATTTATGTCGTTGAGATTAATCTGGCTATTTCTACATCTTGGGTCTTGGACACTGGATGTGGATATCACATTTGTTCAAATGTGCAGGGTCTAAGAAATAGGAGATTACTAGGATCTAGAGAAGTAGATCTTCGAGTCGGGAATGGTGCTCGGGTTCAAGATCAAAGATTATTTCTTAGAGATGCCTAGTGGACTTGTTTTGGAACTAGGAAAATGTTATTTTGTACCTGCAATGCGCAGGAATATTATTTCTGTTTCTCTGTGGGATATTTCTAGTTTCGTATTTAATATTGGACATGGTAGAATTTCTTTGCAATGTGGCAATATTATTTATGGAACAACATTTCTTGAAAATGGCTTATATATCCTTGATCTAAAACGTGAAAGTTCAATCTATAACATAAATACTAAAAGGATTAAACAAAATGAAATTAATCCTACTTACATCTGGCATTGTCGACTTGGCTATATAAATGAGAAGCGCATAGCTAGGCTTCACTCTAGTGGAGTGCTAGGGTCATTTGATAGCCCATCTTATGACACATGCGAATCTTGTTTGAGAGGCAAGATGACAAAGGTGCCTTTTAGCAAGACTGCTGAAAGGGCCTCAGAGCTATTGGAGCTGATACATTCTGATGTATGCAGCCCAATGAGCACTAATGGTAGATCTGGTTTTCTATACTTCGTCACCTTCACGGATGACTTCAGCAGATACGGTTGCGTGTATCTAATAAATCATAAGTCTGAGACTCTTCAAAGGTTCAAGGACTTTAAGAATGAAGTAGAAAACCAACTTGGCAAGAAAATAAAAGCACTTCGGTCTAACTGAGAGGGTGAATATTTGAGCCAAGAGTTTGACTCATTTTTAAGAGAGTGTGGGATTGTATCCCAACTCACTCCTCCGGGAACACCCCAGTTGAATGGAGTGTCAGAAAGGAGGAATAGCTGGTACTAGTCGAACCCTGGTGAGGAACACTGGAAGGCAGTGAAGGCAATCTTGAAGTACCTTAACTAGACTAAGGATGCTTTCTTAGTGTATGGAGGTCAAGATGAGCTGGTAGTGTCAGGTTACACTGGTGCAAGCTTTGAGACCCATGAGGATGAGAACCAGTCATAGTTTGGTTAGGTTTTTCTCCTAAATGGCAGTGCCATTAGTTGGAGGTCCTCAAAGCAGGCCACCATTGCTGACTCTACAACGGAAGCTGAGTACATAGCTGCGTGCGAAGCTGCAAAGGAAGCCGTTTGGATCAAGAAATTCATAACTGAGTTGGGAGTAGTACCCACTATCCTAGACCCAGTTGATGTTTTATGTGACAACAGCAAGGCCATCGTACAAGCTAAGGAGCCCTGGTCACACAAGAGATCCAAACATGTGCTCAGAAAGTCTCACCTTATTCGGGAGATCATGAACAGAGGTGACATATCATTGCAGAGGGTTGACACCAAGAATAATGTTGATGATCCATTGACCAAAGCACTATCGTAGACACAGCATGAGGGTCATATCAGATCTATAGGAATTAGGGCAATGCCCATTTAGAGCTAGTGCAAGTGGGAGATTATTGGTGTGCCCTAGTTCTTAGGGCATTGGATTCTTGTATTTTGTATTATACATTAAGACTCATTGTATGAATACATTATTTGTGTCACATTAATAAAGGCAATTAATCTATTTCATTTATATCGTGTGCTATAATATGAGTAGAGTATCCATTGATTGATAATCATAAAACCTAGCCCAGGTCTAGTCTAATCATGGGAACGAATAGAACCACAGACTTGTATATTCAATGACTCTATGGCAGTCCTTAACTAGCCATAATACTTGTATAGTCAATCATGAATATAGGTACATGCCGTTGTCATGGGACTGGATCGATACGCACAAGAAAGCCACATGGTTGTCGCGTCATAGGTCTTTCTTGAGTAGGTCTCTTTTGTCCTCAGACCAGATTTCATTATAATATCAATTTGGAATTCGATTCACTTTGGCATACGCCTAACAGGTCAGTAAAAGGATGCTAAATACGGGTATGATTGGGTGGATCGATGAACATGTTGATATTGATGATGAAGTGATGGAATTGCCACTCGGGTAACACCGAGATGATATCATTGGCCACTTACTGAGTGGGACTGATAAGTGTATGGTCATACCCAAGTAAGTTGATGCTTATTTGATTAATCAGTAAACTCAAGATCAAGAAATATAATAAACAACAGAAGAGGATGACAGTTTATTCATATCAATATCGTTAGGTAAAGGACACTATGAGATTACTATCGGGGTGAGCGTCTTCTAAAGACTGCTACATCTCTGTCTTAATTAGGGGATGTAATGGTTTGCTAGAACTCACTTACAATCTATAGGCCTTGGGTCTACTACCAACATAAAGACAGACCCATAGGATCGTGCACATAGATCAACTGAGCCGGAACTTATAGAAATTGTACATGTATTGTACATTGGAAGGAATGTGTTAATTAATTAGTTGACATTCATTGTCAAGGTAATTAATTAACATTGGGTTGAATTTAATTTAATTAATAAGTTTACATAATTGAATTAATTAAGTTATCAATTAATTGAATTACATAAAGTAAACAATTAATTAAATAATTTTCCTAAGTAGGAAAATTAAATACATGCATTGTATTTACTTAAGTGTGATGTAATTTTATTTAGGGGCAATTAAATTTAGCCAAATGGAATTAAATTACATAGTATATACTTTTTAATTAAAGTTTATTTATGTAATTATAATCCTAGTGGGCTTGGGTTTAATTAACCTAATTAAAACCCAATTAGACAAGGTGTCTATATAAGGACACACTTAAGGAGTAAAACCCTAATTCAACCCTAATTAATTGCTGGAAATTTCAGCTACCAATAGCAGCCACAAAACAGCTGAAAATCCCAGCATTAATCCTCCATTCCTTCGTGTCTTCGGCTAGCACCGTTTCCCGCTCAATAGTTGGTCGTGCACCAGACTTTGGAGATCGTTGTTTCAAGAAATGATTTTGCAGTAGTCTCTAGATGAGATGAATCCGGTGAGTTAATCTCTCTTGATTCAAATTGGTTTTATTTTGATCAATGGTAATTGGACATGATAGGTGGATTCTAGGAAATTTGAAACGGTGTATTTTCCACTGCGCCATGTTATTTTTCCGATGATGAATCCCAACAGCATAAGGAACAAACGATTAATGCAATATGTAAAAAGTTGCGCACCCTTCCAACCTTATTTCTCCTCGATTTGGCTAGTGATAGACTTTCCTAGGAATGGGATCGCTTTATCATCAATCGATGATAATAAAGGCGTTTCTCATAGTATCCATGCAAATTTGTTTTGGTAATCCTAGGGGAGATTACTACGGCTATCAATATGAGTTCGGGTCAATTCAAGGGTTATGATCAAGGCTTCCATAACAAAATATACTCCTCAATTCTCTACACTCAAGGGTCCAAATGAAGGGGTTCGCAGGAGGCTATGAGTGATTTACTACATCGGTGCCTTTAAGAGCTTTCGATCTTTTGGGCACACCTCAATAGCATATCGGGGTTGATAAAGGAATTTTGGGAACGTGTGTGCAAGTGCCCGTGATATGATGTGATAAAAGACGTGAATTTTGAATTGCTATAATTATTTGAAAGAAGACATTTTCAATGTTTGTAAATTTGATTTTGAAAATCAATTCCCAGTAGAGTCACCATTGTAAGTAGATGATCCTTTTGACGAGCGATGGTGGGCCAACAGAAGGTTTTTATTTGTGATGTAAAGCAGTTTTGGTTTTTGAAAGGTGAAAGAAATATGTACGAAACAAAATTCCCACACTAAAAGATTTAAAGAGTCGCCAGTTGGTTCAGTTCTATCGACAAATTCCAGCATAGCCAAACCGAGATGGAATCGTTATACCTTTTAATCGGATATTCTAGTGCGGACAAATCACTTATTCCTGTCTTATTTCAAATAACTATTAATCGATTTAATCTTCACATATTTTATATTTCTCTCCTTTTATTCCATTTTCAACCCCAGTTATTTTCTATATGCTCACTCAAAAAGTGATAAATAAATGCAGAAAGTAAATAAATTTGGAAAGTAAACCAATTGAATAATCTAACTAGGGGATACAAGATGCAATCGCCTAGAATATATTAACAATCAAAAAAGGAAAAGCTATATCTATCCTAACATACATCTACCTACAAAACGAAGGTTAGTTGCACAATAAACATATAAATGCACATAGGACTTAGACAGGACAGCAGGGGATAATAGATTATTACATGGGATGTGAAAAGGGGGAGTCGGGAGAATCCGGCAAATTCAACCGACTTGACCTGGAAAACAATTTCTAAAACATTTTACTAATACACTTTGGTGAGTCGATTAGCTTGTGATCTCTATGTTATCCCGTTCGTGTGGGTCCAAGCTACTTCACATGAATTAAATCTAGGCAATAAATCAACAAATACATCAAAAACAGTTTTCACAAAAAAATACTAAAATATAAATGTTCATACTCAACATAATCTTAATGAAAAACATAATATTTCTCTTCTTTTTATTATTTTTATTACAATAAACGTATAATATTTATCAAAAAATAGAGTTCCAGAATATTTCTTCTTCGAGTGAGTTCGGTTGTTAGCCTACCTCTGGGGTAAAATCTCATTGATTCATTAGAAAACCCAATTGGAACAAAGGACAGAGCCGTACCACTTAAGTGAGACCACACGGCTCTAATGACGGCTATGTGGCTCTAACAAGAGCCATACGACTATAACCATTTGGAAAAGATTTTTTGCTTTGGAAAATGCATGTTGCATGGAAATGTGAATGAAGAATAGAGCCATGCGGCTCAAGTTAAAATCATAAGTATAGCTTTGAGTTAGAGCCGTGCGGTTTTAGTCTAGTGAAGAATAGAGCCGTATGGCTCCAGTTTCCAAAAAAGAACAAATTTCATTTTGATTGAAAAATTGTCAAATACACAACAAAATGCAACCCAGAAAGCACTAAATAGGATTGAAGGCCTCTCAGAAGTTACCTTTGATTCATTTATCCGATATTTTGAAGTTTCTAAGTAGGGGTGCACACGGTCGGTTAATTGGTTCATGTGGAATTAACCATTTGAATGGTTTTTTTAATTTACTAGCCATACACTGTCCGTCAAATTCGGTTAACCATTAATTTCAGTCGGTTAACCATTTATTTATGGTTAACCATTTACGAAATAGACATAATGATTTTGCTAAATTTATAATATTTGAAACCTCAAATAAATAAACTATAAATCTCAAATGTCAAATAAAAATATAAAATTACAAACCATAGTCTTAATTATTAATTAAAATAACATTTTAACCATAAACTCCAATAATTAAAACATTAATAAAAAAAAGTTCCCAAACATAGAAATTGTTGTACAAGATCAAACATTAGTTAATGAAATTGTTCTTCACTGTTCGCTTTTCAGTGAGTGTGAAATTAAGAATTGAGAGGAGATGGGATTGGAAGGGAGTGATCGAGACTAGTTGGTGTTGTATAGTAAGGAAGTAAAATAACATCAAAGGCCTAAATGTTTCACTTATTATTCATATTACCTATATATATATATATATATATATATATATATATATATATATATATATATATGTATGTATGTATATAATTAAATAATTTTTTAAGAAAAATATTTGTAAAAAGTTGGTTAACTGCGAGTCCACATGGACTTTCGGTGCAAAAACCTAAATCTAAACCGTAACCGTTAATTTCTAAAAATAAAAACCATACACTAGTCCATCGGTTTCGGTTAACCATATTTTTAGCTTGGTTTCGGTTCGGTTTCACGGTTTTTTGGTTTTTTTTGTGCACCCCTATTTCTACGATCGATTCTTACATTGCAAGCTGGTTCTGAATGAGTCTGTTTCTACCCCGAATCATTTATGAGATCATGAACCAAGGATAAAGGATGGAAGTTTCAGTGTTTGATGCTAGGAAGATTAATGTTTGAGTTGGAATGAGATTGTGAAAGATTTTCGGTTATTTGTTTCTATTTCATCTTCTTTCTTTTTCCCCCAAGCTCTCTACCTCTATTTTTCTCCCTAACTCTCTCTCTAAGCTCTTTTTCTTCTTAGGTTTCTTTCTGAGTCCCCTTTCCAAAATGGTTCCTCCCCCTCTTTTTTTACCTTTCCTTTCTTATCTATCCATCTCCCTCAAGATCCCAAAATTTTTTTTTACTCTCATTGCCCATCCACGAATTATTTTTTTGTCTGGCACAGGAGATAAGCCATACGACTCTAATTTATGGGATATGAGCCGTATGGATCTTGTTGAATGCCATACGTCTCTTCTTTTGAGTCATACGGCTCTTATTGTTAGGACGTGCGGCTTTTCTTTTGAGCATAAATTTTTAAGTTGTAGATTTGGTTCACGACATAACCCTCTTTCAAATAGAGTTGTACGACTTTAATGAGAGCCATGAGAACTAGACAAGAGCCATATGGCTCTTACTAAATCAGGGTTTAAGCTGTTGATCTCTCGGACGATTCTTGGGTTTGTTGTGAAGCTCATTCGAGTTCAGTCATTCATCCTTCAAACTGATTCCTATGGAAAACTTGATACAAAGAATAAGTAATTTGATTTTTATCATTGAAGTCGGAAAAATCTGTGCTCATAATGTGGTATTAGGGTTACGAGAAAAAATTCTATTTTATACCCATATATAAAATTAGGGTTTTTACTAAATTTGGTTTATATGTCAATTTAATTTAATTAGTTTAATTTATTTAATCAAATCATAACTATATGATAAAATTTAATTGTATAAATCAAACTCAATTAATTAAATTGACTAAGCTTGAATTTAATTGAACCATCTCTTAATAATAAATAATTTTCAAATATTTTATTAATAGATTATTCCATCCTATTAATTAATTATGCTAAGTAATTAAATCAATAGGTTGAAATATAATTTCTCTCATAGTTAATTATACTAATTTGACTTTACCAAAAAATCTATAAATACAATTAACATAAAACTCCATATAATATATGACCAATATATATATATATATATATATATATATATATATATATATATATATATTAAGTCCGTGACAATTTCGTTTAGACATTTTTATGTGCGATCATGTGGATTCATCTTATGTTGGCAGTGGGCTCAAAACCTTAAGGCCCACAAGCTGCCAAGGGGTTTTAGCAAACAATTACAGCTACTCAATTAAGACAAAGACATCAATCTTATGCGAGGCATACACCCTGTAGTAATTTATACATCCTCTACTAGTGATATCCGATCGTGCAAGAGGCATGACAATGTCACCCTCTATAACTGTATGGACATTCCTTGATTCCAAGTATACCGAAGTTCACAAATAAGTATCCTTACTTACTTGGGTGTGGCCACACTCTTATCAGTCCTACTCATCAAGTGGTCGGTAATATCTACTCTGAGTTAACAAAGTGGTATATCTCTTCATGTTCCTAGTACTCCTATAATGATCATTGACATACCCAACCGTACCCATAATTGGCACCTTGTTATAGGCCCATTAGGCATACGTCAAAGCATGTGAGTTATAATGTGTTTGATTCCTTACTCACGGTCCATTGTCGTTATAACTTGTTACAGGCCCATTATCTTTATAATGTGTTACAGGCCCATTATCGTTCTGAAGATTCTAACAATCTAGGGATAGATTTGTTGGGATTCGTCACTGGAAATCGACCGATAAAAGTGGAAATATGCGTCGATTTCCTCGAATCCGGTCCTAGGAGCTTAAGTAGTGGAAATCAAAAACACAAAGCATAAGGAAAAAGGTTTTAAAATCTCACCTTAAAGTCTCTCCAAGAGACAGATGAAGACTGCAGAAACCAAATTAGATTTCCTCCTTCGTCCAGTAGACGAACGGCTCTCAGACTGAAACCCATGCTAGCGATTCGGAAAATCAATAAGAGAGAGTGTGGGCTATGTTGGACGTCCAAGATTGAAGTAATATGGCAGATTTTTTTTTTCTCTTATATCACCAAAAGAAAGATCAAAAAATCAAAGAAAGAAAAGTCCAACTTTTTTACCACAAAGTCAAATAATGACTCACCATATTAATCATCATCTTTTGTCCCTTTAATGAGTCATTCTTCCTATCCAAAAAGACTCACCAAAACTTGGCAAAAAACCCACCAAATATTTACGGCCAACTCATCCGAAAAGAAGGGCTTTGATGTTTAAAAGCTCAAGCCCATATTTAATTCTTTCGTACTAATTTGCTTTCAAATAAAATTTAATCATACATGTATGTTAATATATTATACCATATAATATGTAACATATATTTAAATTAAACTTTGTTTGACACATCAAATTAACCAATGGATTAAATATGACATACATAGGATGATATACGGGTAAACCTATACATGTACAAATATTTCCACCTAGGAAATAAATACACAAAATTAATTCAATGAATTAATTATGTGATGGCCTAAATAAATATTAATCATATTATATTTTGATCAATCCAATTGAGCTATATAATATAATTAATAGACTCTCTCTCTTTGACGTGTATACACCAAGTACACACTTAATCCGACTAGTTAAAGTCCAGAAGCTCAATGTGTACGATCCGATGGGCCCGTCTTTATATTGGTAGTGAGCTAAGGCCCACAGAGTACAGTTGGGCTCTAGCAAGCCACTGTAGCCCCCAATTAAGATAGAGTGAGCAGTCCAACTGAAACTTTAACCCAGTAGTTTAACTTGTACATCCCATGTCATCAATATCGGAGTCCAACACAGAGGCATGGTTTGATCACCCTCTATTGTGTCCGAACATTAACTTGATCCCGAATTCACTTATATTCACAAACAAGTTCCAACTTATTTGGGTGTGGCCACACTCTTATCAGCTGCATTCATCAAGAGGCTGGTGATATCTTCTCAGTGGAACACTGAGTGACATTTCCATCTGCATATCCATAGCACTGCAATGTTCATTAACATACCTGAATGTACCCATACTTGGCACCCTTTTACAGGCCCATTGGGCGTACACCAAAGTATGCCACTTCACATCCAGTACCATCATATGGTCAGGTTAAAGGATCCATACATGTACTACATGAGAATCCGATGTGATATGATACCATGTGGATTCCCGTTAAGTGGATCGATCCAGTACCATGCCCTTTTGCATGTACCCATTAACCTTGTTGACATTCCATGTTCTATGACCGGTAAGACACTGCCATACAACCAAGGTTAATGATAGTCTTTAGTTCCATTCATTCCCATGATTGAAACAGACTACGGATGACTTTATGGTCATATCGTTTTCCCTATCCACAGTCTTACTGCCAAGTGCCTCACACTTAACAACATGGATATGGATATGTCCATTGGATACTCTATCTAAAATATTGCACAAGACATATAGTAAATAGATTGATGCCTTTATTTATTAACACAAATTGTATAATACATATCTTACATAAAGTGTACAAATGTATAATACAAACACAAGGACCAATGCCTTGGGACTAGGGCATATCCAACAAGATTTATAACTGTGTTTGATTCCTTACTCATGGTCTTACTGCCCAAAGAATATTACCAAAAATCATGAGTACAAACACAATTAATGGATACTTTGTTACTATTAATTGCTCAAGAAATTAACAAAACAAATTATTCCTTTATCAATAACACACTAATGAATGATACATAACCATAATGTATAATAAAAATAAGATACAATGCCTTAGGACTAGGGCATACATGAACAGTCATTGCACATAAATATCCATTAACAAGCTAATTCTTTCAAGCAAATTGCATTCAAGGAGATTCTACATCCCAAAGCAAACCACCAATTCTGGCAAAAGGTTCAAGGATGCCAACTTGACCACCACTCGACCCCTGTGGCTTCATCACTTTAGTGCTCTGGACATGCTCTAGTAAAAAAGAAATGGCAAAAGAAAAGGTTTCACCTAGGGCCACGTCCAAACCATGCTTCCCTTAAATCCACATTTAAAAATGTGCCAACGGTCGGTTTTAAGAACATCAACTTGTTCATCAGCCACTCCCTAAGGAGACTATGTGAAATTGAAAAGTGTTGGGTCTTCTCCCATAATTATGGATGATTTGAAAGACGTACAGTCATACTACCTGTAAGCACCGGGTTTTCCTGACCTCTATGATGAGAATTCCTGTGTTACCTATGGAGAAGACGGACTTGAGTCGGACTTGAAAACGACCAAAATGTCACCTGGAGTATCTCAAACATCCTGAAAACCAAGCTATCTGTGATTCGAAAACCTCCGAAAAGGTCGTTCGCTCACAGCGGTGACTCTGTTGGGGATTATGGTTCCTTGAAAAGTTTTCACAAAAACTTAAAGAACTTAGGCAACTACCGAAATAAAACCTCGCTTGCATTCACTTCACTAGTTCATATTACCATATTTGTTTGCACCTTGGATATCATGAAATTTTCTTCTTCTCAATCCCTCCAACACATTGATCAGCCCCGATAAAAAAGTGGACTAGCTCTACCGCCAGGATTGGAGACACTCGACGGGGTAAACCACTCATAGGACCACATGACCTTACATCATGTTCTACGGTGACGAGTGTATATTCGCTATGGGAACCTGTACGACCCTTGGTTTTGACTTTGACCCACATGTAATGGCTTAGCAACTTCCCCTAGGATTACCAAAACTTAAATTCAAAATGAACATTGAGTGTGCACCTTTGGTATCCCCCATTGATGCCAAAGAAACCCAACACCTAGGAAGAATGCAAGACCAATCGAAAGGAGAAATAAGGTCAGAAGGGAGCGCATATTTTTACGTGTGGTAACGTTTGTTCCGTGGTGTTTTCTATTTGACTTTTCACGAAGCATCAAACATGCATAGTTTTCTTGTGCCATTCTAACCACATCTTTATGCAGCCATTTTCGAACATCGACATATGCGTGACACTAATCACATTTTTGTGTAGCCATGACATTTTATTCGTATGCCATTTACATCTCGTGTGCAACATTTTCACGAAGCATATACGACATCATTCCGTGTGTCATGCATTTTAACCACATTTTCATGCAGCCACTTGCATTTTTGTGTGACATGCACATCCATATCATTTCATCTCACCTAATAAAGGATGATTCCAAGTGTGCCCTTCACGATCATTTCATTCCATAACATATCGGGTACCCCAAAACTACCTGTATTTCGCCTGTGCATATGATTGCACTTGGCCATCTCACAAATACCATGTCATTCAATATAGACCATAATGGTCTTAGATTTATCTCATGTGGCAGTTTGCACGATGTCATCACATGGCATCATACGCACTCATCATAGGTGCCCCGGTGATGCCAAAGTCCTGTTTGCGCATTATGGTTCATATCGGACCATTTCATAACATCGTGAAATCATTCAAGGTACTACTCGAGTACCAGATTAGCACACATATAGGGGCATTTTCATAACATTATCAAAATCATGTGAGGTGTTCCACGAACACTGAAACTCTATCCGTGTCTCAAGTTGCATGTGACTTTTCTGCAACATCATTTCATATCACTTGCCTCAAAGGCATTAGAACTCTGTCCATGGGACGGTCCCCATGCGACCATTTCACTTCATGGCATCAACATACAAAGCGTCAAAAATTTGCCCGTGTGTCGGCTCATATGCGGCCATTTCACGACAATTCATTAGGTGCCCCGGAAGCGCCGAACCCCTGTCTGTGTGACGGCTCATATGAGACCTTTTTACATTATTTTTGCATGACATTGGGCACTCTAGGGACATCCTAAACAAAGGAAATTCAAACATGCAAAGATCATCCTCATGTCCATCTCCATTCATGAAACATTATCCAAGCATCATTCTCCATGACATCACATCATTCATCTACCATCCCTAACTCTCCACTTATGATGTAAGACCATACATATGCAAGACTAGAAAAGGCTAAAACTCTATAAAGACAGTTCACAGAGTAAGCTGGATCGACCAAGGACCAGGTCTCAGGCTTTGAAAGCTGTTAGGGAATAGAGAACAGTAGAGACAAGCAGTGAGTCTGATTCCAGCGAGGAAGTGGAGATGGCCAACCAAACACCAAGTCTTGCTGATGCCCTGAACGATTTCCTAAGAGCCCAGGATTTTAATGACATGCTAAAAGAAGAGATGCAGGCTATTGTGAGGGAAACTGGAGAAATCGGCACTAGTAGACCCTGAAAGGAAAAGGTGGATGAGTCCTCTCAATTTGGGGCTGATGTCTCAGCCAGTATGGAGAAGTTACAAGAGATGGAGGTAGCTATGGAAAAGAAGATGAAGGCGAAATACTCTGAGTTGGATGAAGTAGTCGTCGAGCTGAAGAAAGGGGCCAACATCATCCTGGGCTCTAAGAGAGGAGTAAATATCGATGCAATGATCAACAAGGGCATTGAGACCTTCCCCATTGGGTTTCAAGTGCCTAAAGTCCCTTCCTACAAGGGGATTGGTTCACCGGAGCCCCATTTGAGCCTTTATGCCAGAATCATGCTGATGGCAGGCGCAACCAAGCACCAGTTGCTTAATTTCTTCCCAACCACCCTTGAAGGGAGAGCTTTGTCCTAGTATAATTCATTATCAGAGGATGTACAGTTAGAATGGGAGGCCTTGTGAGCATCCTTCATCAAATACTAAAGCTTCAACACCAAGATCTAGGTGAAGCTCTACGATCTAGAAAGGGTTAAGCAACAACAGAATGAATCCTTTGATGCCTATTACCAGAAATGGATGAACAAAATGATTCTGCTGAAGAACCGCCCTAATGAGGATGAGTTAATCCAAAAGCTGATTGACGGTAGCAGGGACATCTTTAGGAACAACATGAAATTCCACTCTTTTAGTGAGCTCAGTGAAGTGTATAGTATGGCCATGAAAATCAAGAAAGATGAGGAAGAAAAGGAAGTGAACCAAAGGTTGGCAGAGGCTCCAGACATGGTTTTGGGTATCGATCAGCGACTACAACTGGATCAGGCAGTGGATCTGGTTCCAGCCCTATAGGCAAAAGCGGGCAACTCTCAGAAGGCAAGCCAGCTGAAGCTGCTGTTGTGTCCCAGCAGCGGGGCAGCCAAGATGGAAATGTACAAAATCGAGGCCTATTCCCTTGGACTCTTTCTTTGGCTAAGATTTTTTCTTAATGTAGGAATGGTGGTCTATTAAATTTTCTAAAGCCGTTTGAAAAGCCGGCCAAGACAGACAAGGGAAATTTCTGTTCCTATCACGTGACGGTGGGGTACCACATGAATGACTGCATGCAATTACTGAGGGCTATTCGACAATTGATCACTGAAGGAAAGATTGTAGAACCGCCTTTATAGCCCAGTGTTCAGAACAACCCCTTACCCAGCTTTGACTGATCCGCGTGATTCAAGCTATTAAGGAAATGATGCAGCAACAAAAGAAGACCCTCCGCATGTGGAGGATGACAACTATTTTGATGTATCTACTTTTGTTTTCTTTTCCATTTTGTGAACAATTTAGCCCATGAGGCGTTTAATGTAATGCAGTTTGATTTCAATTACTTGTGTGATATTTTTCTGGATGGAACATTGAGCATACATACAAACATTCATTTAATGTCTTTAACATACATGACACATCATTACATGAAATGAATTTAAAAACAGATGATGACCCAAAAATGGTATCCGTCTTGAAAGACCTCACGCCTGATAAGAAAAAAAAAAAAAAGAAATCGCAAAGTATCCAAAAGCGTATAACTGGCTTCACCCGATCCTAGCACGGCATGACTGGTGATCGACAGAGAAGTTACCAAATGCTAGACTCCAAAGGATTTAAGGGCGAAATCTGCTGAGCAGAAACTCCACGGACCCAGACCAGACAAAGGGGGGAGACCACGATAGGAGAAACTGACGTCGCTAGAAAAACAGGAATATTCACGGTAAACAGACATCAATTCACAGCCATGACTATCAACCAATAGATAAAGGGCTGGGGCATCGATCGTCTACTCCACATCATCCATGAACTAGTGGGGTGACGGAAGCAGCCAATAGATTTGTTAAAGGAATTCTATCAAAGTGGATTGGCATGTCATTATTCACCTTGCAAAGACGCTGGACTGGCATCAGAGCACTCAGCAGGGAGGCACCGTAGTCATCGACCTTCAAGGTGGAAATAGTTCTACCAGGGAGAAGAAAGACCAAGCTGTCGACCCCCATCAACTCGGATGGGCTTAAAAAAAAGGATAAAGAAGTCCGGTGGATCGAAAACCAAAAAGGCAATCCACGCAAAAATTAGGATAGTCCGATGGGTCGAAAATCGATAAGATGATCCGTGCAAAAGTTAGGATGGTGAGGTGAGCACCACCAGCGGAAAAATCTGCAAGGACTAGTTGGTGGCAGTCGTGAATTCGGTCAAGACGAATGCCATTGCTGATTCTATTTTTAATTTCATTTCATCTATGATGTGCATTGTGCTGAAACATTATCAATGAATGAATGCCTTGCTCTGTTCATTTAAATGTCCCAATTCTGCTTGGAATTCAATCCTCATCATGCATCATACATGGTTGTGCACATCTTTCACTTACATGCGTCGCACTCAAAAAAAAAAAAAGAGCTCGCTGGGGTGAAAACTGAAAAGGCACCTCAGGTGAAAATGAGAGAGTTTTGCTAAGCTGAAACCTGCATTAGGCAGTTTAGGGAAAAGTTAGAGCACCTTCTTTTGTGTATTTATTTCCTAGGTGGAAATATTTGTACATATATAGGTTTACATGTATATCATCCTATGTATGTCATATTTAATCCATTGGTTAATTTGATGTGTAAAACAAAGTTTAATTTAAATATATGTTACATATTATATGGTATAATATATTAACATACATGTAGAATTAAATTTTATTTGAAATCAAATTAATACCACAGAATTAAATATGGGCTTGAGCTTTTAAACATGAAAGCCCTTCTTTTTGGATGAGTTGGCCGTAAATATTTGGTGGATTTTTTGCCAAGTTTTGGTGAGTCATTTTGGATAGGAAGAATGACTTATTAAAGGGACAAAAGATGATGATTAATATGGTGAGTCATTATTTGACTTTGTGGTAGAAAAGTTGGACTTTTCTTTCTTTGATTTTTTTATCTTTCTTTTGGTGATATAAGAGAAAAAAATCTGCCATATTATCATACTTTTGTTCGTCCAACATAACCTCCCTCACTCTCTCTTATTGATTTTCCGAACCGCTAGCACGGGTTTCAGTCCGAGAGCCGTTCGTGTTCGGGACGAAGGAGGAAATCTAATTTGGTTTCTGCAGTCTTCATCTGTCGCTTGGAGAGACTTTATGGTGAGATTTTAAAACCTTCTTCCTTATGCTTTGTGTTTTTTATTTCCACTACTTAAGCTTCTGGGACCGGATTCGAGGAAATCGACGCATATTTCTGCTTTTATTGGTCGATTTCCGTTGATGAATCCTAACAGTGGTATCAGAGCGGGCTTATGTTCCGTTGAAATCTCTAACTTGTAGTGAATCCCATGTTTTAAAATTTGGCGATTTTATGGATGGGATTTGTTTTCGGTTTGGGTTTGTGGTTTTGCCCCTTTGAATTTTACAAATAGAAAATTATATGCATAGGATTTATGTTAGATTTAATTTTCTATTTGTGTTGGTTTTTCATGATATATGCATATGAAATTGTTTTGCATATGGAGCATGCTAGGGTTCAATTTCCTTTTGCAAATATATATATATATATATAGTTTTTGGATGCTTGAATTTCATTCTTGGTTGATTTAATTTCTTGCATCTAGGTTGTCTGCGAGATTTTATTTCTTGGTGATTTAATATCTTGCAGATGTTGTTTTCTTTAAAAAAAACAAATCATGGACCGTTTTGGGCGGAATGGGGGCAGCAGCCGCTGCCTGGGACGCTACGCGCCATAGGCAGTAGCCGCTACTCGCTGCTGCTGGCCAGTAGCTGCTGCACGCTAGCAGCAGGGCTGCTGCTGGCCAGCAGCATGCCGCGGCTACCCCCCGCAGCGGGCTGGGCCCGAATTTGGATTTGGTGGGATTTTTGGGCCGGGCCAAGTTTTAGAACTTGTAAAATGGTTTTAAAATTTGCATGTTTAAATTTTGGAAATTTAATGCGCGTTGTTTCTTGAATGGAATTTATTTTTCGTTCATGTGATATTTATTTTGGAAATAAATACAGTAAATTGAAATTGGTTCGGGTTTTCTTGGCACGATTACCCGGACGGCTAATTTTGGAATTCATGGTTTCCCAATTGGATTGGGAGCAATTTTACCTGGGTTGGAGGCCCAAAGCCCGCACGGGTTTAGAACCATGATCGGCCAAAATTTGGCGATTTCAAAATAATGGCTATGGATAAATGAAATCGGATTAATTCATGCATTTAACATGCTTATAAATTACATGATGTATTGGTTTCCATGTATGATTGAATATGTGGATGGATGTAAATGGGCCTAATTTATGTTGGGTTGTAATATTCTTTTTTGGTTTTTATGACCTGCGTGTCGTTTTCCTTTTATGTAATTTTATTATATATGTATATTCTGAAATTATGTAAGCAAGGAGCCGATTGGATTGGCGAGCCCAGAAGGAATAGGAAGCGGCCCACCTGATGCTGTTCTAGTATAGGTTTACTAGAATAATATTAGGATGTAAATTTTGGCCCGTTGCATTCCATTCTTTAATTTACTTATGCTGTATTTATTTGCATGTGCGAATGTATGTACAAACCCTTTTTCACCCGCTTTTGCATCTAAGCTGTTATTAATTGAATCGAATAACCAAATGGTAATTAATAAGTCTCTTAAAAGTGCTTCCCTCATTCATAACCTACTCGAAGTGGGGATGGGCCAGTTGTAGACCAGCCCTCGCTGGATGCGCTGGAGCATCGTCATTTTGTATTGGGCTGGAGTATTGGTTACTCTGACACTTAGATAAAGGTTTGGACTTAGCGTAGGCAGGAGGATGTGTTGGAAATGCCCTAGTCCCGAGGCATTGGTCTTTGCATTTGTATCATACATTGATTGGATTCATGTATTATACTTATTTGTGTTATTAATAAAGGCATGAATTCATTTAGTATATTTATCTTGTGCAATATATTAAATGAAGTATCCAATGGACATATCTATATCCATGATGACAAGTGTCATGCACTTGGCAGTAAGACCATGGATAGGGTAAACGATATGACCATAAACAGATCCGTAGTCTGTTCCAGTCATGGGAATGAATGGAACAATAGACTATCATTAACCTGGTTGTATGGCGGTGTCTTACCGGTCATTGGACATAGGATGTCAACCAAGTTAATGGGTACATGCCTGAAAGCATGGTACTGGATAGATCCACTAAACGAGTAATCCACATGGTATGGTATCACAATGGATTCTCGTGTAGTACTTGTATGGATCCTTTGACCTGACCATATGATAGTGTTACATGTGAAGTCGCATACTTAGGGGTACGCCTAAAGGGCCTGTAATAGGGTGCCAAGTATGGGTGCTTTCAGGTATGTCACTGAACATGGTAATACTATGGATATGCAGAAGGGATTTGTCACTCAGTAACCAACTGAGAAGATATCACCGGCCACTTGATGAATGTGACTGATAAGAGTGTGGCCACACCCAAACGAGTTGGAACTTGTTTGTGAGCATCAGTATATTCGGGATCAAGTTAATGTCCGGACACAAAAGAGGGTGATCAATCCATGCCTCTGTGTTGGACATCGATATCGATGACATAGGATATACAAGTTTGAACTACAGGGTTATGATATCAGTTGGACTGCCATCTCCATCTTAATTGGGGGCTGCAGTGGCTTGCTAGAGCCCAACTGCAGTCTACGGGCCAAAGGCCTGCTGCCAACATAAAGATGGGCCCACGAGATCGTACACATTGAGCGACTAGACACCGATTTAAAGAATCACTTGTACACTTGGAGTGTACACTCTAGAGAGAGAGAACTATATATATTAATTATATTATAAGGATCAATTGGATTGATCATTATAATAAAATTAATATTTGGCTTCACATAATTAATTGGATTAATTATGAGATTATTTCCTAGGTGGAAATATTCATATGTATAGGTTTACATATGAATTTGTTTTGTGAAGACTTAATTTTAATTTGATGGATTAAATTAATTAGTCAAACTAATTTTAATTTAAATGTAAATAATATATTACTTGGAGTAATATATTAAATACATGGGTTAATTAAAATTGGGTTTGATATTGATTTAGACCAGACTAATTAAAATAAGTTTAGGTCTGAATTAAAAGGAGGAAGCCCACACAGACACAGAAGCCAGACTGGGCCCAAATTCCAGCAAGGGAATTTGGAAGCCCTAGGGTTAAAAACCCTAAGGGGAATTCGGCCAACACACAAGAGCATCTAGCCCCCCTTTGGCCGAATTCTCATTCCCTCCCTCACTCTCTAATCTTCGTGATTTTTGACGCTAGCACGTGCGGTGTTCGTTAGGCGCTCGTGTACGGGAACGAGGAGGAATTCTATTTTGAATTCTGCAGTCATCATCCATCTCTAGAAAGAGATATTTCTGGTAAGAAATTTAATCCCTTTCTATTTAATTTTAAGTTTTTCAATTTCCACTTCAATTGCTTCTGGGACTGGATTTGAGGAAATCACCGCATTCTTCCGCTTTTATCGGGTGATTTCCGGTGACAAATCCCAACAGTGGTATCAGAGCGGGCTTTTGATCCGTGGAAATTGATGAATTTGGTTGAATCCCATTTCTGAAATTGGAGTTTTTTTTTTATTGGGATTCATGGTATGGGTTTTATGATTTTTCCCATATGTTTTATACAATGAAAATTAATATTGCATATTGGTTTATGTATTTTAATTTTGTTGTATTATTGGAATTCTTGGTGAATTGCTATGGATGATGGATGGATATTTTTTTTATTTTAATTCTGTTTTTTAATAAAAAAAAAAAATCTGCCTCCCGGGGTGCGGGGCTGCCGGCGGCGAAATCGCCACCGGCGGCGGCAGCCGCTGCTGCTGGGCAGTGGCCGCTAGGCGGCCACTGTGCAACGGCAGCAGAAGGCAGCTGCTAGGCGGCTGCAGCGGGCCGGGCCCATTTTTTCAGATTTTGCGGGTTTTAAGTCCGGGGCCCAGTTTTGAAATTTTAATTGGTTTTAAAATTCGTGTGTTTAAATTTATGTAATTTAAATGCGCATGGTTTCTTGGATGAATTTTATTTCGTTCATGTGATATTAGTTTTGGAAATTAATATGGTTAATGGAAATTGGTTCGGGTAATTTTGGCACAATTACTCGGACTGCTAAATTGGACCCATGGTTTCCCAATTCCAGTGGGAGCAGTTGGACTGCCTGGGCTGGAGGCCCAAAGCCCGTTAAGGGTTAGAACCATGGTGGGCCAAAATTGGCGATTTCCTAATAATGGCTTTGACATAATTTAAATGGGCTTAAATCATGCATTATGACATGCTTTTGAATTGTATGTATTGGATGCATATGAATGGTTGAATAAATGTATGATTGGATGCTATTGGGCCTTTTACGAGATGGGTTGTATTTTCCTTTTTGGGTAAATACGGCCTGCGTGTCGTTTTTCTTTTTAATGTAATTTTATTTTATTTAAATTAAATATTATAAAATTTGTAAAAGAAGAAGCCCATGGAGTGGTGAGCCCAAATGGAGGTGCAAGCCCACATTGGAGGTGCAAGCCCAGAAGGAAAAGATGGAGGCCCGCCTAATAACTGTTTCTAGTATAGGTTTACTAGAATAATATTAGGATGTAACATAGGCCCATAGCAGTCCATTTTAATTTTATTTAATCATGTTTTATATTCATTTGCATGTATGAATGTATGTTCCAATAGCTCATTCACCCGCTTCATGTATGTAAGCCGTTATAATTGAATCTAATAACCAAACGGAATTACTAAGTCGCTTAAAAGTGCTTCCCTCATTCAAAACCGAATCGAAGTGGGAATAGGCCAGTTGTAGACCATGCCCTCACAGGATGCACTGGAGTATTGTCACTTTGTATTGGGTTAGAGTATGGGATACTCTAACACTTGGACGGAGGTTTTGACTTAGCGTGGGTAGTAGGATTCTCCTGGCCCTAAGCACAGATGGGTAAGTGCCAACAAGCCCATCAAACCGAGAGTCCCTAGGTTGGGATTGGACGGCGTTCCTACCTAAATAATTAAGGTATAGTTGTACCAAACCCTCGTTTGGCTATATCTTAATGAAATATGGATCTCGGCCCATGAGCCCAACAACTCGGTTTAAATTAATAACTTGATTCATTATTAATTTTGTATGGGAACAACAAAGCAAAGCCCTTTATTAACACTCTCAATGTTTTTCTGTGTAGAAACACCCAAATGGCAAACACAAATACCTTGTCACTGCGATCCATTCTTGAAAAGGACAAGCTTTCCGGTCCTAACTTTTTAGACTGGTCTAGGAACTTGAGGATAGTTCTAAGACAGGAGTCAAAAGAGTATGTACTGGAAAGGCCTGTGCCGGCTACGCCTCAAGGACGTAATCCACCGGCTGCCCAGCTGGAGGAATACGAGGCGCACGTCAAGGACAACCGGGATGTGACATGCCTTATGTTGGCTTGCATGGTCCTCGAACTGCAAAAGCAGTTTATGGACCACCAAGCCTATGCTATGATAACAACTCTTAATGAGATGTTTCAAGAGCAAGCTCGTCAGGAAAGGTACCTGACCAGTAAGGCATTCCACTCTTGTAAGATGGGGGCCGGGACATCTGTGAGTGCATATGTGCTCAAGATGAAGGGCTATTTGGATACTTTGGCCCGTCTCGGATCGCCTATCTCTCAAGAGCTGGCGGTGGACACAATCCTCGCGTCCTTGCCAGATTCTTATGATCAGTTCATCCTTAACTATAACATGCAAGGGATGAACCACACTATCAGTGAGCTGCATGGGATGCTTAAGCTTACTGAGCAGTCGATCAAGAAGACTCCGCCGGTGCTGCTAGTTAACAAGGGGAACCCTCCTCTTGCTAAGGGTAAGGCCAAGGAAAAGGCCAAGGCCAAGGCCAAAAAGGCCAAAGCTAAGAAGGCCAAGGCTCAACCCAAGGCCCAGCAGAAGGCAGGTCCTGAGGACGTCTGTTTCGGGTGCAGACAGGCGGGCCATTGGAAGAGATCGTGTCCCAAGCTGATGGGAGAGCAAAGAAGGGGCCAAGGTGCGTCCTCTTCAGGTATTTATGTTATAGATATTAACCTTACTGTTTCAACATCCTGGGTATTGGATACTGGATGTGGTTCCCACATTTGTTGCACTGTGTAGGGACTTAAGAACAGAAGGTTGCTGGGGTCGGGAGAGGTGGACTTGCGGGTCGGGAATGGAGCAAGGGTTGCTGCCATAGAGATCGGCGAATACCACCTGATGATGCCCAGTGGATTGGTTTTAATTTTAGAACATTGTTACTTTGTACCTGCTATGTGCAGGAATATTATCTCTGTATCAATGTTGGATATTTCTGGATTTGATTTTACTATTATAAATGGTCGAATTTCTATATCCAGAGAGGGGTTATTTTATGGAGATGCTCTATTAAATAATGTCCTATATATCCTGGACTTAAATGAAACCAATCATATCTATAACATAAACACGAAAAGGGTTAAGCCTAACGAACTTAATCCTGTCTACCTATGGCATTGTCGTCTTGGCCATATAAACGAGAAGTGCATTGCTAGGCTTCACAAAGCTGGAGTACTAGGGTCATTTGACTTGGAGTCAATTGATACATGCGAATCATGTTTAAGAGGCAAGATGACAAAGGCGCCTTTTAGCAAGAAGGCTGAAAGGGCCACTGGCTTATTGGACCTGATACATTCAGATGTATGTGGGCCTATGAGCGCAGCGACCAGAGGTGGGCATCTGTACTTCGTCACGTTCACGGATGATTTCAGCAGATATGGCTATGTCTATCTGATGAAACACAAGTCCGAGACCCTTGATAGGTTCAAGGAATTTCGAAACGAGGTACAGAACCAGCTAGGCAGGAATATCAAAACCCTTCGGTCGGACCGAGGCGGTGAGTATATGAGCCTAGAGTTTGACTCATACTTGAGAGAGCATGGAATAGTTCCACAGCTCACTCCTCCTGGAACACCACAATGGAATGGGGTTTCCGAACGGAGGAATAGGACCTTGTTGGACATGGTCCGCTCAATGATGAGTCAAGCATCTCTCCCAATTAGTTTCTGGGGACACGCCCTCGAGACAGCAGCTCTCATCATAAACAATACTCCCACTAAGGCTGTGGAAAAGAGCCCATATCAGATATGGACGGGCAAGGAGCCCAGTGTGTCTTTCCTAAGGATTTGGGGATGCGAAGCACATGTCAAGAAATTGACTAGTGGCAAGATGGAGCCCAAAACCGATAAATGCCTGTTTGTGGGCTACCCTAGGGAAACCAAAGGGTATTACTTCTACAACCCCGCCGAGAACAAGGTGTTCGTGGCAAGGAAGGGGGTCTTTCTGGAAAAGGAGTTCCTTTCCAAGAAAGATAGTGGGAGCAACGTTGAACTCAGGGAAGTTCAAGGTCCACAAACTCCTGAAGAGGATAACTCGGAGGCCCAGGTGGAGCTTCCACAAGTGGAAGCACCGACCCAGGCCACACAAGAACCTAGAAGGTCTGGTAGGGATCGTCGGGAACCAGAGAGGTATGGTTTCCTCGTCACCGATGATCAAACTCTTCTCATCTGGGATGAAGAAGAACCTAAAACCTACCAGAAGGCAATGGCTAGTCCACAGTCTGTAAATTGGCGTAAAGCCATGGAGGCAGAAATGCAATCTATGTATGATAATCAAGTTTGGAACTTGGTTGATCCACCTCCGGGTGCTAAGGTAATAGGTTGCAAGTGGTGCTATAAGCTAAAAGCTGATAATACCTTCAAGGGGCGTCTGGTTGCGAAAGGTTTCAGATAAGTCCATGGAATAGACTATGATGAAACTTTCTCACCAGTAGCCATGCTCAAGTCCATCAGGATACTGCTGGCCATAGCCGCATGGTATGACTATGAGGTATGGCAGATGGATGTCAAAACCACTTTCCTTAATGGGAAGCTACTCGAGGATGTGTACATGACACAACCTGAGAGTTTTGTCGATCCTAAGTATCCGGGAAGGGTATGCAAACTTCAAAGATCCATTTATGGACTAAAGCAAGCATCCCGCAGTTGGAATCTAAGATTCAATGAGGCTATAAAGGAATATGGCTTCATACAGAATCTAGATGAGCCTTGTGTGTATAAGAGGACTAGTGGGAGCATTGTCACATTCTTGGTACTTTATGTAGACGACATCCTACTCATTGGAAGCGATATACCTACACTGCAAGGGGTAAAGCAGTGGCTGAGTAAGTGCTTCGCAATGAAGGACTTAGGCGAAGCTGAGATGATCCTAGGGATCAGGATCTATAGGGATAGATCAAATCGGCTTCTGGGCCTAAGTCAGGCTTTGTACATTGACAAAGTTCTGAAAAGATTCAGCATGGACCGGGCCAAGAAAGGCTTCTTGCCAATGGGCCATGGGCTGAAACTTAGTAAGAAGAACTGTCCTAAAACAAGGGAGGACAGGGAGAACATGAAATTGGTTCCATATGCTTCGGCTATTGGATCAATCATGTACTCCATGTTATGTACGAGACCTGATGTCGCCTTTGCACTGAGTATGACAAGCCGATACCAGCAGGATCCCGGGGAGGATCACTGGAAAGCTGTCAAGGCGATCCTCAAGTACCTTAACCGGACTAAGGATAGCTTCTTGGTGTATGGTGGTCAGGAAGTGCTATCAGTTACTGGGTATACTGATGCAAGCTTCCAGACAGACCAGGATGAGTACCAATCGCAGTCTGGGTATGTATTTTTGCTGAATGGTGGTGCTGTAAGTTGTAGGAGCTTAAAGCAGCCAACCATCACGGACTCTACAACAGAAGCTGAGTACATTGCAACGTGTGAAGCAGCTAAGGAAGCTGTATGGATAAAGAAGTTTATCATAGAACTGGGGATAGTATCTATTATTCGGGAACCAGTTGATATCTTCTGTGACAACGAGGGGCTGTTGCACAAGCTATGTGCCCCGGTCACACATATACACGAAGCACGTACTTAGGGAGTTTCACCTATTGCGAGAAATCGCTTAGGGGGTGACATCTCATTACAAAGAGTGGACACCAAAGACAATGTCGCAGATCTTTTGACCAACATGCTTGGCTATGCCTAAGCATAAAGGTTATACTAGATCTATAGGGATTAGACCCATGCCTAGTAGGTACTAGTGCAAGTGGGAGATTGTTGGAAATGCCCTAGTCCCGAGGCATTGGTCTTTGCATTTGTATCATACATTGATTGGATTCATGTATTATACTTATTTGTGTTATTAATAAAGGCATGAATTCATTTAGTATATTTATCTTGTGCAATATATTAAATGAAGTATCCAATGGACATATCTATATCCATGATGACAAGTGTCATGCACTTGGCAGTAAGACCATGGATAGGGTAAACGATATGACCATAAATAGATCCGTAGTCTGTTCCAGTCATGGGAATGAATGGAATAATAGACTATCATTAACCTGGTTGTATGGCGGTGTCTTACCGGTCATTGGACATGGGATGTCAACCAAGTTAATGGGTACATGCCTGGAAGCATGGTACTGGATAGATCCACTAAATGAGTAATCCACATGGTATGGTATCACAATGGATTCTCGTGTAGTACTTGTATGGATCCTTTGACCTGACCATATGATGGTGTTACATATGAAGTTGCATACTTAGGGGTACGCCTAAAGGGCCTGTAATAGGGTGCCAAGTATGGGTGCTTTCGGGTATGTCACTGAACATGGTAATACTATAGATATGCAGAAGGGATTTGTCACTCAGTAACCAACTGAGAAGATATCACCGGCCACTTGATGAATGTGACTGATAAGAGTGTGGCCACACCCAAATGAGTTGGAACTTGTTTGTGAGCATCAGTACATTCGGGATCAAGTTAATGTCCGGACACAAAAGAGGGTGATCAATCCATGCCTCTGTGTTGGACATCGATATCGATGACATAGGATATACAAGTTTAAACTACAGGGTTATGATATCAGTTGGACTGCCATCTCCATCTTAATTGGGGGCTGCAGTGGCTTGCTAGAGCCCAACTGCAGTCTGCGGGCCAAAGGCCTGCTGCCAACATAAAGATGGGCCCACGGGATCGTACACATTGAGCGACTAGACACCGATTTAAAGAATCACTTGTACACTTGGAGTGTACACTCTAGAGAGAGAGAACTATATATATTAATTATATTATAAGGATCAATTGGATTGGTCATTATAATAAAATTAATATTTGGCTTCACATAATTAATTGGATTAATTATGAGATTATTTCCTAGGTGGAAATATTCATATGTATAGGTTTACATATGAATTTGTTTTGTGAAGACTTAATTTTAATTTGATGGATTAAATTAATTAGTCAAACTAATTTTAATTTAAATGTAAATAATATATTACTTGGAGTAATATATTAAATACATGGGTTAATTAAAATTGGGTTTGATATTGATTTAGACCAGACTAATTAAAATAAGTTTGGGCCTGAATTAAAAGGAGGAAGCCCACACAGACACAGAAGCCAGACTGGGCCCAAATTCCAGCAAGGGAATTTGGAAGCCCTAGGGTTAAAAACCCTAAGGGGAATTCGGCCAACACACAAGAGCATCTAGCCCCCCTTTGGCCGAATTCTCCTTCCCTCCCTCACTCTCTAATCTTCGTGATTTTTGACGCTAGCACGTGCGGTGTTCGTTAGGCGCTCGTGTACGGGAACGAGGAGGAATTCTATTTTGAATTCTGCAGTCATCATCCATCTCTAGAAAGAGATATTTCTGGTAAGAAATTTAATCCCTTTCTATTTAATTTTAAGTTTTTCAATTTCCACTTCAATTGCTCCTGGGACTGGATTTGAGGAAATCACCGCATTCTTCCGCTTTTATCGGGTGATTTCCGGTGACAAATCCCAACAGGATGTTCCTGGCCCTAAGCATAGATGGGTAAGTGCCAACAGACCCATCAAACCGAGAGTCCCTAGGTTGGGATTGGACAGCGTTCCTACCTAAAAATTGGGGTGTAGTTGTTTCAGGCCCTCGTCTGGCTATATCTTGATATAATATGGATCTCGGCCCATAAGCCCAACAACTCGAGTTAATTAATAACACGATTCATTATTAATTATAATATGGGAAAAATTTGTTAAGTCCTTTATTAACACTCGCTTATTTTTCTGTGTAGTAATCAATGGCATCGAATAACACTTTATCACTGTGCATAATCCTCGAGAAGGACAAGCTTTCTGGTCCTAATTTCCTGGACTAGTCTAGGAACTTACGGATAGTTCTAAGACATGAGTCTGAGGAATACGTACTGGAAAGGCCTGTACTAGCCGCACCTACAGGGCGTAATCCACCAGCTGCTCAGCTGGAGGAATACGGGGTGCATGTGAAGGATAACCGGGATGTTACTTGCCTTATGTTGGCGTGCATGGTCCCCGAACTACAAAAACAGTTTATGGATTATGAGGCCTTTATTATGATGACAACTCTAAATGAGATGTTTCAGGAGCAGGCACGTCAGGAAAGGTACCTGACGAATAAGGCATTCCATTCCTGTAAAACGGGGACTGGGACATCTGTGAACGATCACGTGCTCAAGATGAAGGGCTATTTGGATTCTTTAGCCCGTCTCTGGTTGCCCATTTCACAGGAATTGGCGGTTGATACCATCCTGGCTTCCTTGCCAGAGTCTTATGATCAATTCATCTTGAATTACAACATGCAAGGGATGAACAAAGCTGTTAGTGAGCTGCATGGGATGCTTAAGCTTACTGAACAGTCGATCACAAAGACTCCACCGATACTTATGGTAAACAAGGGGAGGGCTCCTCTTGTAAAGGCCAAGGCTAAGGCAAAGGCTAAAGCTAAGGCTAAGGCTAAGGCAAAGGCTAAAGCTAAGGCTAAGGCTAAGAAAGCCAAAGCTAAGAAGACCAAGGTCCAGCCTAAGGCCCGTCCTCAGGATGTCTGTTTTG
The DNA here is from genome assembly GCA_039660915.1 of Euphorbia tirucalli. Classification (NCBI taxonomy): domain Eukaryota; kingdom Viridiplantae; phylum Streptophyta; class Magnoliopsida; order Malpighiales; family Euphorbiaceae; genus Euphorbia; species Euphorbia tirucalli. The sequence goes on from CM077641.1 coordinate 59,021,394, forward strand.
GGTGCAAGCAGATGGGACATTGGAAATGATCATGTCCAAAGCTTCTGGGAGAGCAAAAGAAGGCGCATGGTGCATCTTTATCAGGTATATATGTCATAGACATTAACCTTACTGTTTCAACATCTTCGGTATCGGATACTGGATGTTCTCACATTTATTGTAATGTGCAGGGACTTAGGAATAGAAGATCACTGGGATCAGGAGAAGTGGACTTGCAGGTCGGGAATGCAGCAAGGGTTGCAGCCATTGAGATCGGTGAGTACTAGCTTAAGATGCCTAGTGGATTAGTTTTGTTACTGGAACAATGTTATTTTGTACCTGCAATGTGCAGGAATATTATTTCTGTTTCAGTTTTGGATACTTCTGGATATGTATTTACTATTGGTAATGGTAAAATGGTTATATCTAGAGAAGGCATATTTTATGGAAATGCTCTATTAAATAATGGCCTTTATATCCTGAATTTAAATGAAACTAATCAAGTCTATAACATAAATACTAAAAGGATTAAACCAAATGAACTTAATCCTGTGTACCTTTGGCATTGTCGTTTAGGCCACATAAACGAGAAACGCATAGCTAGACTCCACAAAGCTGGAATTCTAGGATCTTTTGACTTGGAGTCACTTGATAATTGTGAGTCTTGTTTACGGGGTAAAATGACTAAAGTGCCTTTTAGCAAGAAAGCTGAAAGGGCTACTGGCTTATTGGACCTAATACATTCGGATGTATGTGGACCTATGAGCACTGCTGCCAGGGGTGGGTTTCTATACTTCGTCACCATTACAGACGATTTCAGCAGATATGGCTATGTCTATCTGATGAAACACAAGTCTAAAACACTTGATCGGTTTAAGGAATTTAGGAACGAAGTATAGAACCAATTAGCTAAAATATTAAAGCCCTTCGGTCGGACCGAGGTGGCGAGTATATGAGCCTAGAGTTTGATTCATATTTGAGAGAGCATTGAATAGTTCCACAGCTCACTCCTCCAGGAACACCACAATGGAATGGGGTGTCCGAACGGAGGAATAGGACCCTGTTAGACATGGTCCACTCAATGATGAGTCATGCTTCTCTCCCAACAAGTTTCTGGGGATATGCTCTTGAGACAGCAGCTCTCATTTTGAATAGTATTTCGACTAAGGCAGTGGAAAAGACCCCATTTGAGATATGGACAGGCAGGGCGCCCAATGTGTCTTTCCTATGGATATGGGGTTGTTATGCACATGTCAAGAGATTGACTGGGGGCAAACTAGAACCCAAAACCGACAAATGCCTGTTTGTGGGCTACCCTAGGGAAACCAAAGGGTATTACTTCTACTACCCCACCGAGAACAAGGTGTTCGTAGCACGGAAGGGGGTTGTTCTTGAAAATGAGTTCATTTCTAAGAAAGATAGTGGGAGAAATATTGAACTCAGGGAAGTTCAAAGCTCAGAAACTCCTGAAAAGGATACCTCAGAGACCAGGGTGGAGCTTCCACAGGAGGAAGCACTTGCCCAGGTCACACAAGGACCTAGAAGGTCTAGTAGGGATCGTCGGGAACTTGAGAGATATGGGTTTCTTGTTACTGATGATAACACTCTTTTTGTCTTCGACAAGAAGAGCCGAAAACCTACCAGGAGGCTATAGCTAGCCCACTGTCCGCAAATTGGCAAAAGGCCATAGAGGCGGAAATGCAATCTATGTACGATAATCAAGTTTGGAATCTGGTTGATCCACCACCGGGTGCTAAGGTAATAGGTTGCAAGTGGTGCTACAAGCTTAAGCCAGATAACACCTTCAAGGGGCGGCTATTAGCGAAAGGTTTCAGGCAAGTCCATGGAATCGACTATGATGAAACTTTCTCACCAGTCGTTATGCTCAAATCCATAAGGATCCTGCTGGCCATAGCCGCATGGTACGACTATGAGCTCTGGCAGATGGATGTCAAAACCGCTTTTCTTAATGGAAAGCTACTCGAGGATGTGTATATGACACAGCATGAGGGTTTTGTCGATCCACAGCATCCTGAAATGGTATGCAAGCTTTAAAGGTCCATTTATGGATTGAAGCAAGCATCCCGAAGTTGGAATCTTCAATTCAATGAGGCTATAAAGGAATATGGCTTCATACAGAATCAAGATGAGCCTTGTGTGTATAAAAGGATTAGTGGGAGCATTGTCACATTCCTAGTATTATATGTGGGTGACATCCTTCTTATTGGAAGCGACATACCAACACTGCAAGGGGTAAAGCAGTGGTTGTGTAAGTGCTTCGCAATGAAGGACTTAGGCGAAGCTGAGACGATCCTAGGGATCAGGATCTACAGGGATAGACCCAATCGGCTCCTGGGCCTAAGTTAGGCCAAGTACATAGACAAAGTTCTGAAAAGATTCATCATGGACCAGGCTAAGAAAGGTTTCTTGCCAATGGGTCATGGGCTGAAACTTAGTAAGAAGAACTATCCTAAGACAAGGCAGGACAGGGAGAACATGAAATTAGTCCCATATGCTTCGGCTATAGGATCAATCATGTACGCCATGCTATGTAGAAGACCTGATGTCGCCTTTGCACTAAGTATGACTAGCAGGTACCAGCAAGATCCCGGGGAGGATCACTGGAAAGCTGTCAAAGCAATCCTAAAGTACCTTAACTGGACTAAGGATAGCTTCTTAGTGTATGGAGGTCACGAAGAGTTATCAGTTATTGGGTATACTGATGCAAGCTTCCAGACCGACCAGGATGAATATAAGTCGTAGTCAGGATATGTATTCATGCTTAATGGTGGTGCTGTAAGCTGGAGAAGCTCCAAGCAACTGACCATAGCGGATTCTATCACAGAAGCTGAGTACATTGCAACGTGTGATGCAGCTAAGGAAGCTGTATGGATAAAGAAGTTTATCATGGAACTGGGGGTAGTTTCAACTATCCAAGACCTAGTTGATATCTTCTGTGACAACAATGGGGTTGTTGCACAAGCTAAGGAGCCCCGATCACACAGGAACTCGAAGCACATACTCAGGAAGTTTCACCTCATCAGAGAAATCGTTGAGAGGGGTGATATTTCATTACGACGAGTGGACACCAAGGAGAATGCCGCAGATCCTTTGACCAAGGTGCTGGCTCAGCCCAAGCACGAGGGTCATATTAGATCTATAGGGATTAGGCCCATGCCTAGTTGGTACTAGTGCAAGTGGGAGATTGTTGGATATGCCCTAGTCCCGAGGCATTGGTCCTTGTGTTTGTATTATACATTTGTACATTTTATGTAAGATATGTATTATACAATTTGTGTTACTAAATAAAGGCATCAATCTATTTACTATATGTCTTGTGCTATATTTTAAATAGAGTATCCAATGGCCAGATCCACATCCATGTTGTCAAGTGTGAGGCACTTGGCAGTAAGACTGTGGATAGGGAAAACGATATGGCCATAAAGTCATCCGTAGTCTGTTCCAATCATGGGAATGAATGGAACTAAAGACTATCATTAACCTTGGTTGTATGGCGGTGTCTTACTGGTCTTAGAACATGAAATGTCAACCAGGTTAATGGGTACATGCAAAAAGGGCATGGTACTAGATCGATCCACTTAACGGGAATCCACATGGTATCACATCATATCGGATTCTCGTGTAGTACTTGTATGGATCCTTTGACCTGACCATATGATGGTACTGGATGTGAAGTGGCATACTTTGGTGTACGCCCAATGGGCTTGTAAAAGGGTGCTAAGTACGGGTACGTTCGGGTATGTTAATGAACATTGCGGTGCTATGGATATGCAGATGGGAATGTCACTCAGTGTTCCACTGAGAAGATATCACCCGCCTCTTGATGAATGTAGCTGATAAGAGTGTGGCCACACCCAAATAAGTTGGAACTTGTTTGTGAATAACAGTGTATTCGGGATCAAGTTAATGTTCGGACAGAATAGAGGGTGATCAAACCATGCCTCTGTGTTGGACTCCGATATCGTTGACATGGGATGTACAAGTTAAACTACTGGGTTAATGTTTCAGTTGGACTGCTTACTTTGTCTTAATTGGGGGCTACAGTGGCTTGCTAGAGCCCAACTGCAGTCTGTGGGCCTTAGCTCACTACCAACATAAAGACGGGCCCATCGAATCGTGCACATTGAACGTCTGGACTTTAACTAAGTCGGATTAAGTGTGTACTTGGTGTATACACGTCAAAGAGAGAGAGGTCTATTAATTTTATTATATAGCTCAATTGGATTGATCAAAATATAATATGATTAATATTTATTTAGGCCATCACATAATTAATTCAATGAATTAATTTTGTGTATTTATTTCCTAGGTGGAAATATTTGTACATGTATAGGTTTACATGTATATCATCCTATGTATGTTATATTTAATCCATTGGTTAATTTGATGTGTCAAACAAAGTTTAATTTAAATATATGTTACATATTATATGGTATAATATATTAACATACATGTAGAATTAAATTTTATTTGAAATCAAATTAATACCAAAGAATTAAATATGGGCTTGAGCTTTTAAACATGAAAGCCCTTCTTTTTGGATGAGTTGGCTGTAAATATTTGGTGGGTTTTTTGCCAAGTTTTGGTGAGTCATTTTGGATGGGAAGAATGACTCATTAAAGGGACAAAAGATGATGATTAATATGGTGAGTCATTATTTGACTTTGTGGCAGCAAAGTTGGACTTTTCTTTCTTTGATCCTTCTTTTGGTGATATAAGAGAAAAAAATCTGCCATATTACCATACTTTTGGACGTCCAACATAACCTCCCCTCACTCTCTCTTATTGATTTTCCGAACCGCTAGCATGGGTTTCAGTCCGAGAGCCGTTCATGTACAAGACGAAGGAGGAAATCTAATTTGGTTTCTGCAGTCTTCATCTGTCTCTTGGAGAGACTTTAAGGTGAGATTTTAAAACCTTCTTCCTTATGCTTTGTGTTTTTGATTTCCACTACTTAAGCTCTTAGGACCGGATTCGAGGAAATCAACGCGTATTTCCGCTTTTATCGGTCGATTTCCGGTGATGAATCCTAACAAAATCATATGCCAAGAATTGTATATTTTGAAAGACATATATAATGATTTGCGAAATAGTTATCTTAATAATAATAAATTCACATTAACTTAATAAGAATAAAAGGGTTGTCTCATCTATTAACATATATATATATATATATATATATATATATATATATATATATATATATATATATATATATATATATATATATATATGTTAATATGATGCTTCTTATTCTACATCCATTTTGCTATTTGACACACTTATCTATTTTCGGCTAATAAATTGTCATTGGCATCTCAATTTCCATCTACAGTTGCTATATTAGAAGTCATCCTTTGTCAATACTCCTTTATCGTCTTAATTGAAAAACAAATAATTTCTTCTCTCTTTCTTTTATACATCAGATTTGATATTAATTAAGTATTGTTATATACTCTTAAATGACTATGTTTATGCTTGCCCCAAGTTATTTTTGGGTTTTTTCTTAAATAACGAATAGTTTTTGCAAAATATGAAAATCAAATAAAGTAAACAATTTTTTTAAAAGAATGTCATGATTTAGATGTAATCTATTCTATATATACATATAGATTATAATATTAATAATGGATAATGAACTTTGAAGCTGTAGCAGTAATTTTTTTCACCATTTTGATGAATAGGCTATAGTCATAATAACTTAGTAATTTAGAGTTTGGTATGAGATATTGCCCAATTTTCAAATAAAATAATATTTCACTTTATTTTTCAATAAAAAGATATTCCACTTTTTAATACATTTATTTACTAATTAAACTTAAGAAACTTGATATCAATATAAAATTTATATGAATCAGAAGGTAGAGATTTCTATGTTGGTGTGTCATAATTACATATTTAAACCATAGTTTCAATTCAGTCTCGTATGTTCTGAAAAACTTTGTCACTCACCCATTAATAAAAATTGTAGTTTATGTGAGACGCAAGTATCAAGTCTTTAGGAGACTGATATCAAAAAAAAAAAAAAGGACTGATATATATATATAAATAATATTTTAAATAACAATAATAATAAAAAATCCGCACATCGTGTGGGCACCCATCTAGTTGATTACTTAATTTTCAATAGGCCTAATACATACGTGGCCCCTTCAACTTTTATTTTTGAGCCGCTCTACCCCCTTAACTATTTTAGCGACCTATCTAACCCCTCATCTAAAGGCCAAATACATACATGGCCCATTTAATTTTTATTTTTTAGCCGCTTGACCCTCTAAACTATTTTAACGACCTATCTAACCTCTCATCTATTTTAAAGTGGTATTTTTAAACCTTTGAGTGAACATAACCAGACACAACAGAGTACCATACATTACATGGGTTTGACACTAAAGACATGTAAGACACACACTGGAAACCATCTTCTATTTAATTAATATTACAAACTATTACAAATTGAAGATTTCCAAGCAATTAATAAAACTCAAGAGGAGGAAGAAATATGATTGCAGAAGAGACAACAAAGAAGAACGAAGAGAGTTTAACCAAAGTGAGGAGAGGGAGAAAAAAATGCAGATAATTTTTTTTATATAATATTTACAAAATATTACCCTTGTAAAATCGTAAACTTTATCCAAAACGCGCTGAGATTTCCCTCCAGGTCATATGACACATCAGTAATCAATTATATAAAAATACTACTTTAAAATAGATGAGGGGTTAGATATGTCGCTAAAATAGTTGAAGGGGTCAAGCGGCTCAAAAATAAAAGTTGAAGGGGCAACGTATATATTTGGCCTTTAGATGAGGGGTTAGATAGGTCGTCAAAATAGTTAAGAGGGCTAAGCGGTTCAAAAATAAAAGTTGAAGTGGGCTTGTTCAATACAAGCTACATAGTTGTGATGATTTGTTACTTAAAATTTAATATTTAATTTTTTAATTTTATCAAAAGCCAGCGCTCGACTTTTACAGGCCAATAGGCCGACAAGGAAAACTGAAGCCCAACAAAAATATAGAAACTAGAAAGCCTTATGAAAAACAACTACCAGACTTCAAATTCAACGACGATCAGAAACAAAGAACTTCCACTCTCAACTCCGATTCGGCCCATTTCCGGCTACCCGATATGTTACGGTTGTTTCACCACTGATTCTTCACACCAAAATGCAGCGCCGAGAATCAACCGATCGGACAGTCCCTTAACACGGTAACGTAACGCAGCACCGGGACAGATTACATCAGATCCGAGAACCACCAAACGCTGCAGATGAAATCAATAAAACCAGAAAAAGAGACCGATTAGAACTGTAGAATTGAGACTTGCAGCAACACTTGTGCTGCAACCTCCAACCTGGTAATTTATCAACCTATGATTCCTTTTTTTTTAATGCAAACCCTAATTTCCTATTCTGACTTCTTATACCATGTTAAACAGATTAGCAAAACTGTTTTCCTCATTATATTAATCAAGGGTACAACATATGTACGCATTTGATTCTCAATATTTACAGCTCATAACATCCATATGCTTTCACTATTCCATTGAAAACACGTGCTATTGTCCTTATTAACGTGTTTAGTAGGGGGAAAATATTTGAATTTGCGGATTGTATAGTTGTTTAGCATCCTCGAAATCTAAAAATAATACCGTGAAGCAGGTTAAAAAATGCCTAATTTCTGTTCGCTATACAAGGTGACATACAGTCTTTCAGCTGTTGCATTTGTGTTATCTTATGAGCATCTATTTTGTTATCTTTTTGCATTATTGAACACGGGATCTTGATCTGACCTCGTGTAGGTTAATGAGAATCATGATGTCTGACGAGACTGCATCAATGCTTGTGGTTTATGATGATCCCTCAGATCAACGATCTCTATCTCTGGATGATGCCAGTAGTACTGAAGAATCGCCTGATGAAACCAGGCTATCACTAGACACCACTATTGATTTAATTCCATTTATTGGGCAGAGATTTGCTACCCATGATGCAGCTTATGAATTCTACAGTGAATTTGCGAGGCGATGTGGATTCTCAATCCGTCGTCATCGCACTGAAGGAAAAGATGGGGTGGGAAAAGGACTCACAAGACGCTATTTTGTTTGCCACCGTGCAGGCAATACTCCAATCAAAGCCTCAAATGATAGTAAACCTCAAAGGAATAGAAAATCTTCTCGGTGTGGGTGTCAAGCATATATGAGGATAAGCAAAACCACGGAGTTGGGGACACCAGAATGGCGTGTTACTGGTTTTGCAAACCACCATAATCATGAACTACTAGAACCAAATCAGGTCCGTTTCCTTCCTGCATACCGTACCATCTCAGATCCAGACAAGAGTAGAATCCTCATGTTTGCCAAAACAGGAATTTCAGTGCAGCAAATGATGAGGCTCATGGAGCTTGAAAAATGTGTGGAACCAGGATATTTACCATTTACTGAGAAGGATGTTAGAAATTTGCTTCAGTCATTTAGGAAATTAGATCCAGAGGATGAGAGCATAGACTTACTAAGAATGTGCAGAAATATAAAAGAAAAGGATCCCAATTTTAAATTTGAATACACACTTGATGCAAACAATAAACTAGAGAATATAGCATGGTCATATGCTTCATCAATCCAGGCATATGAGATCTTTGGTGATGCAGTGGTGTTTGATACAACACACCGCTTAACTGCATTTGACATGCCTCTTGGGATATGGGTTGGAGTGAACAATTATGGTATGCCATGTTTCTTTGGCTGTGTGCTTCTACGGGAGGAAAGTTTGAGGTCATTATCATGGGCATTGAAGGTAATAGAATGGAATTAATTTTCCTTTTACTGATAATACACCTTACGTTGCACTTAAAGCATCTTTATGGTTTTGTTTGAACTATTATGTTACACTTATTATTTTGGCCATGGCTGGAAACAAACTTAAAAATTGGTGCCGAGGATTGTTAATTCTGAATAGTTCTTTAGAAACTAGAGTAGATTTAGCTATTATGCATATATTATAATATATGGCTGGTCAATTATATACAACATTCACAAATTGTCATGAGTATTTAACACTTTTGGATTCTCTATGTTAAATCTTGGGAAAGATGGGGAATGGGCCATCTTAATTGACAAATACCCGTGGGATTTGTTATAGTTACTATTCGTGGTCCTGCTTAATAATTTGTTGTAAGCCTTGTGATATGTTGTATGTAAAAGCCACCTTGCCTTGGTCATTTGACCTGTTACAGTTTACCCATTTCTTCACTAATTACAACCGCCAATAAGTCTTATTCCCAACTAGTTAAGGTTGGCTATACTGATTCTTCTTTTCCATTAATATATGTATACTGTAAGATCCTATGAAGGATCTAGTAATTGGAGGTCATTTCAATAACCTTCATCCTCGGTTTATCTTGGTCTTTCCCTATCAATCTTAAGTATATCAAATTCTTCTCTCACATTTATGCTCTGTAAATTTGAGAGTTTGTGATCATTGAAGATCTTCAGATGCATCTGGTTACATTTGCACTTATTTTGTTGCGCAGGAATTTCTTGCTCACAAATTTACTTTGTTATTTTCTGTTATGTCAAAGGCCTTCTTAGGGTTCATGAATGGCAAGGCTCCACAAACAATTTTAACGGATCAAAATATGTGTCTCAAAGAAGCAATAGCAATGGAGATGCCAGCAACAAAACATGCACTTTGCATATGGATGATTGTGGTGAAGTTTCCATCCTGGTTTAATGCTGTTCTGGGAGAACGCTATAATGAGTGGAAAGCAGAGTTCCATCGACTCTATAACCTGGAGTTAATTGAGGATTTTGAATTGGGTTGGAGAGACATGGTTAATTCTTTTGGGCTGCACAACAATAGGCATATTGCCAACTTGTATGCCTTGCGCCCTCTTTGGGCATTACCATATTTGAGAAGCCACTTTTTTGCAGGAATGACTGCAGCCGGGCATTCGAAATCAATTAATGCATTCATTCAAAGGTTTCTGAGTGCACAAACTCGACTGGCACACTTTGTGGAACAAGTATGTTATCTTGATAGTTCTGTCAAATTAATGAGTTAGATTGAGTTTGATATTTAATTCATATGTCAAAGATTGATGAGAATCCTTCAGTACTGACTTCAAATTTGTTGGTCTACAAGACACTTGTCACCATATATATCAGGGAAATGCTTTTATTTATCAATAGCTGGAATACTGAATTAACGATTGATTATATGACATTTTTTCTTATTTTCTTTTTCCTCTTCAACCTTCTATCGTTTTGATCGAGTTCATGTGTATGTAAATACATCTATAAGGGCCTAATTGTAAGACTTATTTTCTTTGAAACCTTTCTTTACCAATAAACATGCAGAAATATGTTCTCCATATTGCCTTGTGATATGAGAAGAGTCTGTTTATTGGTATTTGTAATCTCATGGAAGAGGTGAATCATTTCGGACAATGCATAGCAGAATATATAGCTTGCCGAAGTTAAGACTTATTTCTTAATGTCCTTCAATGTGATGATGTTATACTTGGTGTAAAGTAAAAATATATGCTGTCATCGGTGTGCAGCTAGATTGAATTGAGTAGTCCTCAATTTTTATCAAGATCAACAACAGAAAAATTGGGCTTATTTTTTGTGAAAAGCCTGATACTGTAGGCTTCTGGTCTAGGTTATATCTACCAGAACCGCCTTCTGCTAATAAAATCCAGTAAAGCAAATCTTTTCCTGTTAGATATTTTTCAACTTGTTAGCAATTAGAGACTTAGATATCCTCTTTAAGCACATTTCAAGCTTAAAATTATAATGTTATTTTCTACTGTTCAAATAGTTGCAGGTGCTTATTTATGTTTGATTTGGATACTTTTTACTTTTCTTTTTTTTTTTTTTTTTTTTGTTGAGAATTTTGACACATTATTTTGAACGTTTATAACGAATTAGTACTGGCTTGCATTTGTTTTCTGGTCAGTGGTTGTGGTGTTTTTTCTCTCTTTGACTTTGCTTTTCATGAGCAGGTTGCTGTTGCAGTGGATTTTAAAGATCAAGCTGCTGAGCAGCAAACAATGCAGCAAAATCTCCAAAACATATGCCTGAAAACAGGGGCACCTATGGAGTCCCATGCTGCTGTCGTCCTTACACCATATGCCTTCACGAAGCTCCAAGAACAACTTGTCTTGGCTGCGCATTATGCTTCATTCCAGATGGAAGATGGCTTTCTTGTGAGACATCATACGAAACTCGATGGAGGCCGGAAAGTATATTGGGTTCCTCGAGAAGGCATTATTAGTTGCAGTTGCCATCAGTTTGAGTTTTCTGGAATTCTATGTAGGCATGCCCTTCGAGTTCTTTCAACTGGAAATTGCTTTCAGATACCAGAAAGGTATCTCCCAATGCGTTGGCGTCGGATTAGTGCATCTCCTGCAAAGGTTCTTCACAGTTCTTCCAATGATCACGGTGAAAGAATGCAGTTATTGCAAAATATGGTATCAACACTTGTTACTGAATCTGCCAAGTCAAGAGAAAGGCTGGACATAGCCACTGAGCAAGTTTCCATCCTGTTATCTCGCATAAGGGAGCACCCGATTCCACCTCATGGGGCGAGAGATATCACTTCCATTCATAGAAACCTTTAACCTGAAGACCTTTTTAACATTTTTTCCGTCTAAATTCTCATGGAAAGCAGGGGAGCTGACTGATTTTTTGCTTAGGCAAGCAAAAGGGCTCTGTATCTTTAGAGCAGTTTACTTGCTGCAGGAAAATCTTTGCAACTATTAAAATCTAGATTTTAGATGGTGTGTGGTTTCCCTGATTGCAATTTTCATGCTTGTTTTTATGGGAGTTTCAGACAAGTAACAATTATGTACAAAGCTATATAATATATATATAAAAAAAAAATGTATGAAAATCCTGATGCATATTTGCTTCTTTATTTAGCCAAATATATATCAACGTTTCTCAAGTTTTTGGGAAAGAAAGGAGCAGCAATCCAGGAGATTGGAAGTTTCACATGGGCTAGGCTATATAGTTACAAAATCCATGTTCACGAAAAGTAATTCGTTCTATTATGTTCTCTTCCCATATCAGTTGTTTTATATCATAACACTAAAAATTTTATCATCATTTTATCAAACACGAATTATTAATATGTAAGTAGCAGTTGCTAAGTGACAACAAATGATTATAGTAGAACTAAACAAGTTTTTAATATTAATTTTATGAAAATCGGATCATACTAGTTGGCTCAATAAATTCGACTATAAACTGATTATTAGTCTAGTCGGTTTGATAAAAAGTGTAATTTTAAAAAAATATCAGCTCAAAAAAGTTTGATCGGTAGATTAAAAACTTTCCATTTTTACTATATGCTTAACAGTTTGATTGGTAGATTAAAAACTTTCCATTTTTACTATATGCTTAAGGAGGTAGGAGCTAGTTTTGTAGTGGAGCTGACCTTTTCGAAAAAGGGTCTGAGCTATAATGTTATAGGTAAGATAGAGTATCGGGTCTTGCTTTCAAAATTTACATGTTTGTGCTTCTTGCACTTGTGGTTTGGTAAACACTTGCTCTTGGCTAGATACAAAAACTAATTCTAGGTGAATTGAACCAAATGAACTACTAGTTGAATAATACTTTTAATAAATTAAATAAAAATTCGGTTGAACCTTTGATTGAATACGGTCAAATTAGGAACAGGTAACCTAGTTGATTTGTAGTCCGATTTGATTTTAATAAAATTGGCTTAATAAATATGGGAAGGTTTGCAGAACTAGTTCTATATATCTAATTTTATCTTATAATTGACTACTACTTATAATTATTTTATATTTAAATTTGATACTTCTTTGGAAAAATTTTACGAAACATAAAAAGGGGAAACAGTACAGATACAAAATAAGTGGGAATTTAATATGAAATTTTTTAGTCTTTTTGGCATGTAACAATAAATTGACCACCTATTTTTTAATATAAACATCAAATCATTTTCCCTTTCATTTTTTATATAAGCTACCCAAAAAGCGGTCATGCACATTAATTAATTTATTATTTAATTAATATCAAATACAAGAGTAACGAACGAGACACCCAGCCATCTACGTCTCTTAACATAATATTAATTCTCCCTCTATATATATATCTATTTATCTTTCTCTTTCTTGATGATGATTGCCCATTCAAAATTATGTACACAAAATTATGTACAAGTTGGACCAAAAACTTTTAATTCTACCAACCTTTCTTCCAATACTAAATTTAATGTTATAGCCAATCGATAACTGCCATTAATGCTACCGTCTACTGCTACTTAGACCAAGTATTAACTACAGTATTAAAATTCTTTAAAATTCTAAATTGGTTATGATTTTTGAACAAATTATAATACAAAGTAATATATATATATATATATATATATATATATATAAACACATATTTATATAAAATTATATACTTGTTCTATGCTAATCTTAAATTATAGTGCATAAAATTAGTAGTGATATGATAAACAGATAATGGTTAAAATATTGTTAATGTCGAGAATACAATCAAATTTTTATTTTTAAAAGTCAAAACTATTAACTTTATGTTATGTAAAGAATATGTCATCGCCAGATTGAATTATTGCTTGTTATTTAACATATATGAAAAGTTTAAACGAGCCAATCACTTTCCTTTTTCAATACATTTCTCATAGGGCCCGTTAGCAAGGCAATACTAGGCTTTTTTTTTTTTTTTTTTTTTTTTTTTTTTGTTGATAAACAAAACAAATTTATTAAGTCTGCTAGCCAGAGGAATCACAAACTAGGAGGTCCCAAATATGAGAAGGGCAATCCTCCATAAGAACTAAGGGAGCTGAAAGATCCTTTGCCCAGGAAGCCAACTCATGGGCAACCCTATTGCTTGATCTATGAATAAAGACAAAGCTACATGACAAAAATAACTGCTCAAAATATGTGCATCCCAATACAGAAAGAACAGCGATGACTGGGGGAAAGCCCCCCGCGACAAAGCATCAACAACTACCTTCGCATCCAACTCAATGCAAATGTTACTAAAACAATAGTCATGGGCCAGTGATAGGCCAGCTAAGATTGCCTGCAGTTCAGCTTCCTCAACTGACGAACAAGGATCAATGGGTATACCTGCTGAGGCCAAAACTTGTCCCGAAGAGTCCCTAGCTATCAGCCCTACCCTGCATGCAGCACCATGTTCCCCCCAGGGTGCATCACAATTGACTTTAATGACGCCACTCGGGGGAGCTGACCATTGCTTCGCTGGGCCAAGGGGAGAATTACCAGAAGAGATGTAGCAACCATACGTGACAGGGCCAAGAGAGGCAGATGCATCCCATTCCTGGAGAAAAGATTAAGCCTTTGCCACGATTAACTCAAGTCGGGGATCGACATTATCATGAAGCTTCTTATTACGGCAATACCACAACCACCAGAGAATTGATACAAACTGATAAGGTCGGCTTTTGACCTTATCTTTTAAGCAATTTCGTGGTTTAAACGGTAATTTTTTAGAGTCTTTTGTGTGAATGCTTGTTTGGTTTTGCATATTTTGTGATTTTTATGTTTTGGTTAGATTTTCATAACTTTTAGTATTTTTCGTATTTTTTAGGGGTGTTTTTGTAATTTTGGATAAAGCGTCATTTTTGTGGTTCGTGGCTGTGGTGCGGTTATGTTTCTTTATGTTTGTTTTGGACAGGCATTATGACCCGGACCGAAAGTTGGAGCAACGGCGGCGAAGAAGAGTTTGAAGTGCTGAAAAGCAAGGTGGCACGGCATGCCATTCCAACCTGCCAAGGGACGGATTCCAGTGGATCGGCACGAAATCGTGCCACCCCCATCAGCACGGCGTGCCCCCCCGATTCTGCACAGCACGGAGTGCCACATCCACCAGCACGGCGTGCCGAGCTCTGGAATTCTGCTGTTGCCCTACTTTCATCTTTTTCTGTTTAGTGGTTTTAACCTAGCCGTATAAATAGGTTATTTTCTAAGTTTTTTGGATCTTTTCCTAGACTTTTAGAGTGTAAAGCATAAACTTGTAGCTAGGTTTTTGGCTTGAACTATTTGTTTCTTTGAGTTTTGAACCATCAATTGGTAGAAGTTCTACATTGAATCTTCCCCTTTTGCGACGTTCTTGGTTGTAGCTTGAGTTCCTCTATAGAGGTACAACCCAAGCATCTTCACACCGTCGGAATCCGGTTAATCGGACCAAAAGGGCATAAGTTTTTCTTCTTCTCTTTTGTAATTCAATTAGTTAGTTTTTGATTTCTCAATTGATTATGTTTGGTTGTAAACATTGAATTCGTATCACCTTTCTTGATTAATACAATTGATTGCAATTTAATTTCAATTTTTACGCCTTTTCTTTATGCAATTCCTTTAATGATAATCTAGTCTCGTAAGATCTTAATTTATTAAGTTCATATTTGTGGCATTACCTAGATTGACGCCTAGGAAACCATTAGTATTGACGACACTGTGGAACTTACGTGCCCCTATTTTCTGAGCTTTAGAATTAGACCGCCTCTAAACAAGGGAAACCGGCTAAGGACCTAAAAGATCTAGACATGCTAGGTTAAAGTATCGAAAGAACATAATTAAGGGTTAATTGTTGACTTAAATTAATATATTGTAATTAATTGATAAAGCCATCTCCATTAGCATTCATAGGTCGGTAAACCGCCAATTGATAACCCAAATTCAAGTGCAAAGTAAGATGGGATAGATCTGTTGGAGATTGTGCCCTAAGGCCAATATTGGATTATGTAATTTGACTTCTAAGATTAATCTAGTGTAGATTAATATTATCATTTATGTTTGTATGTTAGCATTTATGATAAGTATCCATGAATAAATCGTGTTATTCTAAATATCCCTAGTCGATTGTTATTATGGGAATAATAACAAACTAAGACTAGTGTGAGTGATAATGGATATTCATAAGATGAATATAGTGTATACAGATACAGATTATACTCACGGGTAATATGTTAGAGAACATGTTACTGGAGACCCACTATGAGATCAAGTTCATGGTTATGTGTCACAACTGATCTTGATTATAGTAGTGTCATTAGCTGATTCCTTTGACCTGAGGTCACCATGGATTCCGGGATGAATTCATGTTGTGCTTTGATGCAGTCAAACGCTGCTTGTAACAGAGTAGTTATAAAGGCTGTGATTGGGTACGATATGACTCATGCCTTGGGATGTGAGTGACAGATATGGGATTTTGTCCCTCTCTATCAAGAGAGCGATATCACTGGGCCCCTCGATAAGTAAGACTGTTAAATGCATGGCCGTGCTCAAATAATTGATAGAGTATCAATTAATTTGTTTAAACAGTTCACTTTGAGATCGAGAAAGCATATGATTAATTTATATAAGATTGACAAGTGTACCATGTCTT
The DNA here is from genome assembly GCA_039660915.1 of Euphorbia tirucalli. NCBI lineage: Eukaryota > Viridiplantae > Streptophyta > Magnoliopsida > Malpighiales > Euphorbiaceae > Euphorbia > Euphorbia tirucalli. The sequence continues at coordinate 59,037,796 of CM077641.1, forward strand.
ATAATTAATCATGATATCAAGAGACAAAAGGGAATATGACACATTCTATAAGTAGGTTTATTGGATTATACCAATCATATGAATTGGGTAGTCATAATGGCTTGCTAGAGTCCGCTTATGACTTATGAGGGCATTATGGTAATTTCCTCATTGCCAATTTATATGATCCTACGGGGTCACACACAAAGAGCAAAATGAGATTCACTTAATTCGGGGATAAATCATTATGAGATAATGATTTATTATTGATGAGAAATTAAATATATATAAAGATATATATTTACATGTATATGTATATACACATGAACATATTAATAAGATTAATATATTTATGGCATAAAGTATGCTATATATATATATATATGTATATTATAACTATATTATATGGTGATATAATTAATTATAATATACATTTACGTATATGTGTATATATATATATGTATGTATGTATGTAAATATTAATAAGATTAATATAGCATAAAGTATGCTAATTATATTATATGGAGATATAATTAATTTTACATACATATGTGTATATGATGGAGAATTGACTAAGTTTAATATTAATTGAGAATTAATAAAACTTATGGGGGCTAATTTATAATTATAATTAAATATAGTATTTAATTACAATTATAAGTTAATAATAAAAGAAAAAAACCCTAGAACAAGTGGTTGTTGGATTATATACTGCAGCCCCCCATCTCCATCAATTAGCCGAAAATTGTTTTTGTGCAAAAAGGGAAAAATATCAATTTTTCACCTTCTCATTCGAAGAACTGTTCTACGATCCCGGCGCTAGCACGCGGTGAGTCAATTGCTCGGTGTGGATCAACTGTAGAGGGAATCTGCTTTGGTTCCTGTATCCAATCCTGCAAAAATTAAGAGGTAATTCTTTAACCCTCCTTCCAATTCAATGCAATGTACATGGGTCCTTGGTGGGGATTAATCCTTTTATTTCCGCTGCGTTTTCTTTTGTGCGATTAAATCCCCAACAAGATCAACTAGGAGTAGGACAATTTAGTTGTTAGCATAATCAAACCCAAAATTAAGTTCCGCCTAGGACACGCAAGGAACCCGAGTAGTTTAGTGTTTGCAGAATATTTTTCTTTGTGGGATCGATACCTGGACCAACCAGAATTATTACTTGTCAACGATAGGTTCATTGCCTCAGTTGTGCGATTCTAGGTTTAGTTTCACTACTTCGCCTAGGAGCCATCAAGTTTTTGGCGCTGTTGCGGGGGAAATTTATTTTTCCTGCATCATTGAACCAAAGGTCTATTTGCTAATCTAGGCATTGTTTATGTGCATATAGTCAAATAATTTTTCTTTTCTGTGGATATTTGTTACAAATTAGTTTTCTTTATTTTCTGTGTGTGTGTGTGTTTTCTAGCTTATGCGAACTCGCTCTCAGTACCCTGAGCTTTTACCTTATAACCTTGAAATTGAACGTTTGTGTAGCAGGAACCGTAGAGCACAACAAGAGCGAATTGTCCAAATGGATCATCAGCAACAGGAAGAAGAGGAGAGACAGCTACGGGAAAGAGTTGAGCAAGAGCGACTCCGGCAAGAGCGGGAGGAGTTTGATAGAAGAAGGGGTGGTGATAGAGACAACATGGTCATGACTGACCTAATGGCTCCACATCGGCCCTGGAACAGATCCGGATGGTTATCCCAGCCATTACTGCTAATCACTTTGAGTTAAAGTCTAGCATGATCAATTTGATCCAAGGGAACGGGCTATTCAGTGGCGGAATAAGTGACAACCCCAATGATCATTTAGACCAGTTTCTCATGGTGGCCGATACAGTCTGAATCAGTGGGGTGCCCCAAGATGCGGTGCGGTTGAAGCTGTTTCCCTTCTCATTATGCGGGGGAGCAATGGAATGGTACAAGTCCTTGAGACCCGGGTCAGTGACTTCATGGGATCAATTGGAAGAACAATTCTTAACATATTACTTCCCACCATCAAAGAAGGTTGAGTTAAGGAATGAGATTATGGGATTCCGGCAATTTGGGCCTGAGACTCTCAATGAAGCATGGCAAAGGTTTCAACGGTTGTTGCGGAACTGTCCCCACCATGACATGCCGTGATTCACTCAGGTAAGCACGTTTTATCATGGTTTGACACCAGCTAACCGTGCCATTATTGATTCTTCAGCAGGTGGAGACATTTTTAAGAAGACTGCTACGCAAGCCGAGGAGTTGATTGCGGAGCTAGCTAGGAAGACTACCTTGTGGCAGTCGGACACACCAACAAGGAGTGCGGTTCGGGCTGCGGATTTGGGATGCCAAGATGCAGCCATGGACCATGTGAACAAGAAGCTGGACCTGTTGATGTCCCGCCTGAATTTAAATGGGCCACAATACCAGCCGGTGTTGTGTGTATCATGTGGAGCGGAGCATCCTGGTTAAGAATGTGCATTGGGCGATCCATTCGCCCAACCATCCGAGAATGTAAGTTTTGTGGGAGGAAACCAAAGGTACAACAACTCTAACTCTTACCCACAAAATTTCAATAATAATAATAATTACGGAAGAAGGTATCAACACCCGAACATGTCTTATGGTAATAACTAAAATGTGTTGAGACCTCCTTCCGGATTCCATTATGAGCACCGTGAGCAGGGGTTAGGTAAGGCCCCATTTATTCCTAATGACCAATCCTCTCAGCAACCTCAACAGTCTAAGCAAGATGAGACGGTTTTGTCTTTATTAAAAGACATCTCGTCCCGGCTTACTGATAATGTGGCATACTGTAGGGATTTGGGTAAGCAGGTGGCTCAAATGAGTAGGGAGAAGTAGGAAAGACCTCAAGGAGCACTCCCTAGTAGAACTGAACAAAACCCTAAGGGTAATCAACGGGAGACAACTCAAGTTATAACCCTACGAAGTGGTAGGCATGTGGAGGACCGAGTGCAAAACGCTGATATTCCATCCCAACCTATTGAGGTAAGTGAAGAGTCGGGAGAGGTAAGCAACCCCGACTCCATTTCTGAACCCGAACCTAGCACAAATGAAAAAGGGAAAATTTCTGACCTAGTGAGAGCCTATGTGCCTAAACTCCCTTATCCTCAAAGCGAGAAGAAAGATAAACTGGAGCAGAAATATTCCAAATTTCTGGAAATTTTTAAGAAGTTAGAATTTAATATGCCATTGATTGAGGCTCTCCAAGAGATGCCTTCTTATGCTAAATTCTTTAAAGAACTTCTTGCAGGGAAAAGAAAGCTAGGCGAGGACGAAGTGGTGGCTTTAACAGAGGAATGTTTAGCAATTATCACTAACAAACTCCCACCTAAGCTCAAAGATAGGGGCAGTTTCACTATTCCATGCCGGATAGGAAACTTGGAGATTGCCAATGCCCTATGTGACTTGGGTGCAAGTATCAATTTGATGCCTCTGTCGTTTTTCAGGAGACTTGGACTGGGAAACCCAAAGCCGACCAACATGACCCTCCAATTGGCGGATAGATCTCTCATAAGGCCAAAGGGGGTGGTCTAGGACGTGTTAGTAAAGGTGGACAAGTTTATCTTCCCCGCGGACTTTGTGGTAATGGATATGGAGGAAGATAGCTTGGTGCCCCTTCTGCTTGGAAGACCGTTGCTCACAACCGGTAGGACTTTGATAGATGTCCAGGAAGGTAAGATTATTCTTAGGTTGCACAATGAGGAGGTAAGTTTCAACGTCTATAACTCAATGAAATATCCATTAGATGTTGAAAACTGTAATTTTGTGGACTCCTTTTGTCCTATTGATGCTTGTATGGTTGAGAATTTATGCAGTGAACTAGAGTGCATCATAGGAAAAGGCCTAAGTGAAAGTGAGGCGAACAAGGTGTTAATTGAAGAATGCTCATGGGTGAAGGGATAGTTTGACAAGCTGGAGCGTGAAGTCAAGCCAGCACCTAAATCCTCATTGGAGGAACCTCCATCATTGGAGCTCAAAACCCTCCCCCCTAACCTTAAATATGTTTTTCTGCATCCTCCAAAGGACTTACCAGTTGTAATTTCTTCTTTGTTGATAGGAGAGGAGGAGGACAAGCTGCTAGAGGTGTTGAGGAAGCACAAAGGAGCATTCGAGTGGACAATCCACGACATCAAGGGAATAAGTCTGACGTTTTTCACACATAGAATTTTCCTGGATGATGAGGCAAAACCGTGTGCACAGCCTCAGCATCGGTTGAACCCAAAAATGAAGGAAGTGGTAAGAACCGATGTGATAAAACTCCTCGACGTAGGTATCATCTTTCCTATTTCTGATAGTCAGTGGGTGAGTCTGGTTCAATGTGTGCCTAAAAAGGGAGGCACGACGGTAGTGAAAAATGATAAAGGGGAACTAATCCCTACTAGAGCTGTCACGGGTTGGCGTATGTGTATTGATTACAGGAAGTTGAATGATGCCACCCGGAAAGATAATTTTTCATTACCGTTTATTGATCAAATGTTAGAGAGGATGGCCGGGCACGAATATTTTTGTACGTTAGATGGGCTATCTGGGTATATGCAAATTCCAGTGGACCCTCTCGATCAAGAGAAAACCACGTTTACGTGTCCATACGGGACATTTGCATATAGGCGGATGCCTTTTGGTTTGTGTAATGCCTCGGCCACCTTTCAAAGATGCATGCTAGCCATTTTTGCTGATATGATTGAGGATTTTATGGAAGTCTTTATGGACGATTTTTCTGTTGTTGGTCATACTTTTGAGTCATGCCTGGGGAATTTGGACCAGGTGCTTCAGAGATGTGAAGACACCAATTTGGCACTTAGTTGGGAGAAGTGCCAATTTATGGTCCGGGATTGCATTGTCTTAGGGCACAAGGTGTCAGGAAAGGGGATTGAGGTCGATCCGGCTAAGATTGAGGTGATTGAGAAACTGCCTCCCCCAAGTTCGGTTAAGTTAGTTAGGAGCTTCTTAGGATATGTGGGCTTTTATAGGCGTTTTGTCAAAAACTTTTCTAAGATTGCTAAGCCGTTGACTGAGCTACTCCTAAAGGATGCCCTATTTAATTTCAATGATGAGTGTATGTATGCTTTTAATTTGCTTAAGCAGAAATTAATTGAGGCACCGGTCATGGTGAGTCCGAATTGGGAAATCCCCTTTGAACTTATATGCGATGCAAGTAACGTAGCTGTTGGGGCATGTTTAGGTCAGAGGGTGAACAAAATTTTTCACCCAATTTACTATGCTAGTAAGAATTAAATGGTGCTCAAATGAATTATATTGTGACTGAGAAAGAATTACTAGCTGTTGTGTTTGCTTTTGATAAGTTCAGGTCTTACTTGGTCTTATCAAAAGTCATTGTGTACACTGACCATGCTGCTCTTAAGTATTTGTTGGCTAAACAGGATGCAAAGCCCAGGTTGATTCGATGGATTCTACTCCTCCAGGAGTTTGATGTGGAGATTAAGGATAAGAAGGGAGTAGAGAACGTAGTGGTCGACCATTTGTCAAGACTGCCAAGTGAAGGATCCGTATCCTCTCCAGAAGCGGACATTCGTGACACATTCCCCGATGAACAATTGTGTGGGGTAACCTCTATGCCGTGGTTTGCAGACATCGTAAACTTCAAAGTTGGTGAGCTTCGATTAAGGCAACTCATGGAGTTAGATGAGCTTCGGTTGAGTTCATATGAGAATGCCAAAATCTACAAAGAGAGGACCAAGAAGTGGCACGACCAGCATGTGATAAAGAAAGGTTTCAATCAAGGGGCGTTGGTTCTCTTGTATAACTCCTGGTTGAAACTATTTCTGGGCAAACTGAGAAGTCGGTGGACGGGGCCGTTTACCGTGCATAAGGTTTATCCCTTCGGGATGGTGGAAATTGAAACCCCGGAGGGAATTCAACAAGTAAATAGGCATCGGTTGAAGCCCTACATCAGTAGAGGAATGAAGGAGGAGAAGCAAGTCTTACTCCTTCGTGATGTGTAATGCGAAATCGTGGACGTAGAAGTCGAGCTATTCTGACTATAAACATAGCAACGAGGTACGTGTACTTCCCTTGTACATTAAATTTTTTTGTGTTAATATGTTTTTGTGTGTTTTTATGTGTAGGAATAGGTAACTAAGCAAGTTAATCAAAAGTCTTGATCAAAATGTGAAAAAAAGTAAAGGTTGGCAGGATTCAGGATGGCACACCGTGTCACCATAGGCATGTCGTGCCAAGGTGAGATTGGGGTAGCACGTGACGTGCCAGTGTGGTACGCAATCGTACCAGGCCGCTGTTCCGAAATCGCGTGCAAGAGCAATTCAGCATGCCGTGACTGACATACCGCACGCCGTGCCAATTATAGGATCTTTAAGACCGCATGGCGTGCCAACTCAGCACGCCAACGTGCCATTGTGCCGTTCCGAAAGAGGATTGTGCTAGGCCAGCAGCACGCCGTGCCAAAATTTGGCATGCCGTGCCAAAGAAGGGATTTTTAATGGAGCATGACGTGTTAACTCAGCACACCATCGTGCCGGCGTGCTGTTTCAAAAGTGAAGTGTTGCAAGAGCAAGCCGAACGCCGTGCCAAAATGTAGCACGCCATGCCGTTGATAGAGTTTTCAAGACAGCACGACGTGCTGAGCAGCACGCGATCGTGCCCTCACGCTGTTTCCAGGTAAGTTTCAATGCTCTGCTCAGCACGCCGTGCTGTTTGTTTGGCACGGCGTGCCGAGCGTTTAAATTTCAAATTTTTAGGTCAAAAATCACCCACCTATATAAACCCATCTCTTCTATTTCTTTGTAACCGCCCCACCACTTTTTCTTCTTCTTCTTCTTCTTCTTCTTTCTCACTTTCTCTCTCTCTCCACTTTCTCTCTCTAGAACCAACCCTCACCTTCTCCCTTTCTACCCTTATTCTTCCTTCCCTTCTCATTTTCTCCCTCTCACCTTCTCTTCAACTCTTATTTTGACCTAGGATTCTATTTTGCATCATTCTCCTTGCAACCAGGTATGAATTCATGCTGTGATTTTCCTTTATTCTTTTTATTGTTTTTTCTTTTTCTCACTTTGATTTTGGTTGATTTACTGCTTAATAGGGTGATTGTACTGCGTTCTTTTTCTTTTTTTTTTGTTCATTTTAGTGGTTTATATTCTTGAAAGTAGGGTTTCTTTGGATTTGGTTTCTGTTGTTATTGATTTTTGTTATGTTTTTATGGTTGTGCAATAGTAGGATGAAGAAGAAGATTGTCGCTGATCGGAGACACGGTTCTTCACGACGGCCCATAGACCCGTCACCAGAACCGGTGCCAAGCGAAGAATTACCTCCCAGAGCAGCAGATGGCCCCTTTAACTAGCCTCTCCAGGAAGTATAAATGCCCCTTCCCCCTCCTTTCTGATGATGAAGGTAAACGGTACAAAACTTTGTTTCCATTAGAAAGTACCCCCTTTCGAACCTTCAATTGGGAATTTTTGTTTGTGCAAGATAGGTCAGAGGCTGTACGTGTTAAATTAACTAATCTAGGATGGTATGAGTTTGTGAAGTCTAATCCGCCTGTTTTTAGGGAGTTGAACTTAGAATTCTACTCCACTTTAAGCTTTAAAACTAACCCCGATACTGGCCTTTGGACCATGACCTTCCGCTTATTTGGTGCTGAACACTCTTTAGATATTAAGGGTCTTAAGGCTTGTTTAGGAATAGAGGGGAATAGTTACAAATGGCCAGAGAATATGGATGCCAAGAAATTTTGGCGTATGGTAGGACAAGGGGTATACCAACCTAGGTTTGCTAAAACTTCCCAAATTCACGACCCTATCTTGCAATTAATCCACAAATTTATGTGTTTTAATTTTTCAGGCAAAACTGAAAGCAACCGAGTCAATGCCTTTGAACTTTTAATACTGTGGCATGTGCATAATGATGTTAAGGTACACATGGGCTTCTTTGTCATGGAAGCCCTATACAACCACCATAACAGATCTAAGTTAGAACTAGGGTTAGGACATATTGTAACTTGTATTGCGTGCTTCTTTCGTAGTAATACTTGTTATAAGAACCTCGATAGCATCCTTCCCAAGAAGCTTTCGAGGGGAATTTTGTCTTGCTCCCATGTCATGGCAGCTGCAGGTACTTCAAGTGCGGGAGGTTCGAGTAGGGGAAAGGCTCCTATGGATGTAGATGACGAGGACGAGAGTGAGGAAGCTGAGGATAACGAGGAGGATGAGGAGAATGTTTCGGTGGGCCTGGATTTTATGGGGCAGATCGAAGGACGGTTGGATGGTATAATTGAACAATTGGAGGGTTTAACTGTCCATCAGCTTATGCTTGAGGAGCGGATGAACGCGCGCCTTGATAGGCAAGTAGCTCAGCTCGCCAATGTCGAGGCGTTCGCCTCTCGTTTTTGTGCAGCCTAAGGGTAGCCGTATCCTCCATCGCCACCACCAGCCCCCGATATGTGAGGTAACCCTTTTCCTTTCCCGCTTTATTTTGCTCCTTCCATTGCACTTTTGGAAGTGAGTGCAATCTAAGTGTGGGGTGGGTAAAGGGATTTCTCCCTTTCTTTTGCTTCTTTTTACATTGCACTTTTTGGTTGTTTATTTCATATGTTTGTTTGTGTTTTTGCATATTTGGATGTTTTGCGTTGGTTTTTGGTTAGATTTAGGCTTTAGCTTTTAATGCATGTGGAGTTGGTTTTGGTTTGTTTTTGGCATGATAGTGTTTTTAGGTTTTTTATTTTTCAAGTGCCGTTTGAGTAACATTGCTTAATCTACCCTTGAAACTAAGTCTCTGTGCTTGGATTGGTAGCAATTGGCTAGGGACACTGGGAGTTGATTGCAAGTCATTAGCTTGTTTGTGCGTGATTTGTGATTCTTGATGGTAACCATTGGTTAGATTTGTCATTAAGGTTGCATTAGGGAATTAACCCTCTACCTTGACTTACATGATCGAGCTAGGATTACGCCTTGGAACATTGGTTGAGTCACACGACTTAGCATACAACCCCTAGTACACTAGTGAGAATTTGAGCCTTTGGAACCATTTCACATCGGTTCTATTTCTTTGTGAGGGTAAAAACAATCGTGGCACACCAGATCGTAGAACCCGGTGTCGTTTTGCACTTGGCATCGAGAGCTTAATATGTGGAGACCCTTAGGATTAACCCCTTGACTTAAATGAGCCTAACCCTAACTACTAATTTATCCCTTAGATCACCCAAAGCCACTAAATTAACCTATTTGACTTAAAAAACCTTCACCAAGCCAAATTTATCATCCTAACTTTTTACCATTAACTTTGATTTTCCTTTCTTACCCTCCTCTCCTAAATCAAGTAATTGGCTACGTTGTTCATTCATTTTGGGATCAATCACCATTTGCATTTCAACTCTTTCACATCTAGTCCTATGGAAAAATTGTATTAAAAATATATATATATAAAAATAATAAAAAAATAAAAAAATAAAAAAATCCAAATATAGTCAATGTGTATGTTCGGCTTCTTTTCTTAAAATTCGGAGTTTGTAGAAGCATGTCTTGTTTGTCCGGTTCTCATCTTTAAGCCGGTGTATGTGTTCCATTTTCAGTTCATCTATTTGAATAAAGGATTAGGGCGATCATCTAATTGCCTTGACCTATGTCTTGTCATTTTTTTTTCTTTTCCCCGTTAAGTTGTGCTTTGGCCGTTAGGTGTGGATAAGGCCTTGTTATTGTTAGTAGAATTAATTTCAACAAAAAAAAAATTAGCAAAGCAAACACTCTTAGGACTAGTTTTGAGTTGAAAATTGCATGACCCGTCTTTAGTACTTAGTCAATTTGCATATATCACTTGACTTGTAGGAGTTGTATACCCAAAATTTCCCTTTTATCAAACCTACCCTAAGCCGTAACATTACAAGCCCCAGGTTCTCTGATTTTGCTCCTTGACCAATGACTTCACCGGGATTGCCATTAGTTTGCTATGTGATGTGTGCCATTGTTTGATTTTGTGTGCTCGTCCGCCTCACCTTGAACTTGAGCATTAGAGTGACATCTTATGAGGTGCTTTGTGGTCGTATAAACTCTGTTTGTTCCTCGCCTTTGACTAGCTAAATTTTGTTGGGTTCGGGTATTGAGTGGTTTTGAACCTGGCGCGCCTAGTGTCATTTTGAAAGTGATGCTTCACCTTCTTGCGTTTATGAATTTCGTACGGTTAAACCCTTAGTTGGATTTACAAGTAAAAGCGAGCAAGTTTACTCCTTTGTCTTTAGTTTATTTGCTTGAGGACAAGACTTTAAGTGTGGGGTGGTTGATAAGGTCGGTTTTTGACCTTATCTTTTAAGCAATTTCGTGGTTTAAATGGCAATTTTTTAGAGTCTTCTGTGTGAATGCTTGTTTGGTTTTGCATATTTTGTGATTTTTATGTTTTGGTTAGATTTTCATAACTTTTAGTATTTTTCGTATTTTTTAGGGGTGTTTTTGTAATTTTGGATAAATAGTCATTTTTGTGGTCCGTGGCTGTGGTGCGGTTATGTTTCTTTATGTTTGTTTTGGACATGCATTATGACCCAGACCGAAAGTTAGAGCAACGGCGGCGAAGAAGAGTTTGAAGTGCTGAAAAGCAAGGTGGCATGGCGTACTGCAATGAGGGCACGATGTGCCATTCCAGCCTGCCAAGGGACGGATTCCAGTGGATCGGCACGAAATCGTGCCACCCCCATCAGCACTATTCTGCACAGCACGGTGTGCCACATCCACCGGTACGGCATGCCGAGCTCCGGAATTCTGCTGTTGCCCTACTTTCATCTTTTCTGTTTAGTGGTTTTAACCTAGCCGTATAAATAGGTTATTTTCTAAGGTTTTTGGATCTTTTCCCAGACTTTTAGAGTGTAAAGCATAAACTTGTAGCTCGGTTTTTGGCTTGAACTATTTGTTTCTTTGAGTTTTGAACCATCAATTGGTAGAAGTTCTACATTGAATCTTCCCCTTTTGCGACGTTCTTGGTTGCGACTTGAGTTCGTCTATAGAGGTACACCCCAAGCATCTTCACACTGTCGGAATTCGGTTAATCGGACCAAAAGGGCATAAGTTTTTCTTCTTCTCTTTTGTAATTCGATTAGTTAGTTTTTGATTCCTCAATTGATTATGTTTGGTTGTAAATATTGAATTCGTATCACCTTCCTTGATTAATACAATTGATTGCAATTTAATTTCAATTTTTACGCCTTTTCTTTATGCAATTCCTTTAATGATAATCTATTCTCATAAGATCTTAATTTATTAAGTTCATATTTGTGGCATTACCTAGATTGACGCCTAGGAAACCATTAGTATTGACAACACTATGGAACTTACGTGCCCCTATTTTCTGAGCTTTAGAATTAGACCGCCTCTAAAAAAGGGAAACCGGCTAAGGACCTAAAAGATCTAGACACGCTAGGTTGAAGAATCGAAAGAACATAATTAAGGGTTAATTGTTAAGTTAAATTCATCTATTGTAATTAATTGATAAAGCCATCTCCATTAGCATTCATAGGTCGGTAAACCACCAACTGATAACCCAAATTCAAGTGCAAAGTAAGCTGGGATAGATCAACTAGGAGTAGGATAATTTAGTTGTTAGCATAATCAAACCCAAATTAAGTTCTGCCTAGGACACGCAAGGAACCCGAGTAGTTTAGTGTTTGCAGAATATTTTTCTCTGTGGGATCGATACCTGGACCAACCAGAATTATTACTTTAATGACGCCACTCGGGGGCGGTGACCATTGCTTCGCTGGGCCAAGGGGAGAATTACCAGAAGAGATGTAGCAACCATGCGTGACAAGGCCAAGAGAGGTAGATGCATCCCATTCTTGGAGAAAAGATTAAGCCTTTGCCACGATTAACTCAAGTCGGGGATCGACATTATCATGAAGCTTCTTATTACAGCAATACCACAACCATCAGAGAATTGATACAAACCGCTGCAAATTAGAAGGGGAAAGAACTGACCTTACATGATTGTACCAATCAAACACATCCTTGGCCTCCACCTTATCCGGTCAAATCGATAAATCAGCCCTCTGCCAAACTTTCTTTGCAATCACACAGCTCTTAAATATATGGATCGAATCCTCTGAAAAATATCCACAATATCTACACCTGCAATCCAATCTCAAACCACGTTCCGATAAGGCACTAAAATAGGGAAGAATTCCTTTCAGCAGTTTCCAAAGAAAATGTATGATTTTTGTAGGAAGTTTGAGAGCCCATAGACCTTGCCAAAGACCCGTCTGAACCGTTGAACTTGAGGATCTATCTGTTGCAGCAGACCTACAGTTTTCTGCAATAAAGTACCCACTTTTTACCATGTAAAGCCCAGACTTGGATTCAGCCCAAAAGAATTCATCTGGCGGCTTACAAAAGCTCAGTTTAATCTTAAGGATGGCGTCTCTTTCTTCAGGAACAAAATAGGAATTGAGCAATTCACGGTTCCACTGGTGGTTATCAGAATTAATCAGCTCACTAACCAAACTCGGCAGAGGAGAGAGGAGAGCTGTGAGAGGCTTCTTCCAATTCAAACTTGGAACCCAATTATCATCCCATATATTCACCGAATTCCCATCTCCAATCCGCCACATAATAACTTTTTGAATAATAGAGCGCGCCTCTAAGACACCTCCCTAAAAGAAGCTGATGTCGGGCGAAGGAATTGCAACAAATAAACTGGTGTGAGGGAAGTACTTAGCTACCAAGACACGAGAACACAGGGAATGTGGATTCTTAATTATTCACCAACATTGCTTAGCTAATAAAGCCAAGTTGAAATACTGCAACCACTTGAAACATAAGCCGCCTTCCCTCTTCGACTTATAGAGAACATCCCAAGAAAGCCAGTAGATCGGTCTATTACCCTCTATCGCACCCCACCAGTACCTGCTAATCATTCCTTCAATCTCGACACAAAAAGAATCAGGAAGGAGGAAGCATGACATCATATTGAGGAATAGCTTGGGCTATGGCTTTTATTAAAATCTCTTTTCCTCCTGCAGATAAGAGTTTTCCCTCCTAGCTTCGAAGCTTTCTCTGTATACGGTCCTTAATAGATGCAAAAACTAGTTTTTAGACTTTCCAATAATTGTCGATAAACCCAAATATCGAGGGAAAGCACCTGTTTCGTTCACCCCCAGACCAGTAGCTATATTCTAACGTCTATCATTTGGAACACCTTTGCTGAAAAAGATCTCAGATTTGTCAAATTCACAACTTGGCCTGATGCTGCTTCATAATTTGCCAAGATCCCCTTAAGGACCCCTACCTCTTGTATTGATGCCCTTCCAACAATCATGGAGTCATCCGTGAAAAACAAATGCGAGATTTTAGGCCCACCTTTACACACTGAGATTCCGTGTAAAAGTCTGTCTCTTTCTGCTCTCCTGATCACTACTGATAGCCCTTCTGCACATAAAAGAAAAAGATAAGGGGAGATTGGATCTCCTTGTTTAAGCCTTCTTGTTGGTTTTAAAAAACCTTTAGGTTGTCCATTGATCAAGAAGGAAAAAGAAACAGATGTTACACACATCATAATAAGATTTATGAAATGGCTCGGAAACCGTATTTAAGTAAGCATTTGCTTAAAAAACTCCCATTCAATTCGATCATAGGCTTTGCTCATGTCTAGTTTTAAAGTAAAGTGACCCTGCTCTCCTTTCAACCTAGTTTTCATGTTGTGGAAACTTTCAAATGCAATGATAGCATTATCTGTTATGAGCCACCCGGGAATGAAAGCAGATTGATTCGCATGAATGAGGTCTGGTAGTACAAGCTTTAGTCTGTTTGCCAAGACCTTTGAGATAACTTTATATAGGACATTGCAAAAGGTGATTGGCCTTAATTCCTTCATTTACGAGGGATTTTTAACCTTTGGAATGAGGGTGACCCATGTATGATTAAGACCCTCTGGCAAACATCCAGTGCTCAGTACATTCACAATCAAATTTGTAATGTCAGCTCCAATTGTATTCCAGCAGCTTTGGTAGAAAAGAGTGGGCATGCCATTGGGTCCCAGGGCTTTTAGAGGATTGATCTGATTCAAAGCTTGAGAGATTTCCTCCTTGGTGGAGGGTTCCTACAAAGTTGCTTGTTGATCCACCGAGAGGAAGGAGTCAATTGCTATTGTAAAGACGTCAAAGCCTCTAGGATCAGAGCATCTGAAAAGCTCAGAAAAATAATCCTGAACCACTTCTGAGATACCAACCTTCTCTGAAACCCAGTCCCCACCTACGTTCTGTAGCTTTTTCAGATAGTTAGTTGGTGGCGAGCATTGCATTTAGCATGGAAAAATGAAGTATTTTTGTCCCCTGCCCTAAGCCAATCAGCTCTTGAACGTTGCTTCCATAAGATCTCCTCTCTTTCCAGTAATTCCCCAATTTGCGAAGTAATTGCATCCTCTCTTTCTTTCCTATCTGGCTCCGCTGTCTTCTGAACAACTTCTAATTGTGTATACAGCAGCTTGAGATTTCGTTTAATGTTACCGAAAATATGGTAGTTCCAGTCTGCTAGAGATGAAGAAAAAACAGAGATCCTATCTTGAACCATTGCATCATCCTTATTCGGATTGGTTCAGGATTGCTTTATGGCCTCCTTGCAAGAAGGGTCCCTCAACCACATCGCCTAAAAGTGGAACACTTTCTTCCTTTTATTAGCCAGCTGCGAGCAGCCTTTGTTGGGATTTGTCACCGGAAATCACCCGATTAAAGAGGAAGAACGCGATGATTTCCTCAAATTCGTGCCAAGGAGCAATTGAGATGGAAATTGTAAAAACAAAAATTTAATAACAAGAGATAAATCTCTTACCCGGATTATCTCTTTAAGAGATGGATGCAGACTGCAGGAATCAAGATAGATTCCCTCCTCGTTCACGTACACGAAAGCTCATGAACACCACCCGTGCTAGTGTCAGAAAAACACGAACAATGGAGAAGGAGGAGGGGGAGAATTCGGCTATGGTGGCTTGGGTACTTTGGCCAAAATACATAGGGTTATTTTAACCCTAGGTGGCTGAAATTCTCAAGGAGAATTTCGACCCAATTGGCTCCTCTTTGTGTGGGCTTACCTTCTTTCATTTTAGGCCCAAATCTATTTTAATTGGTCTGGTTCAAATTAATTTCAAGCCTAACTTTAATCTACCTATGTATATAACATATTACACCATGTAACATATTATTTACATTTAATTAAAATTGGTTTGACTAATTAATTTAATACATGAAATTAAAATTAGATCTTCACAAAATAAATTCATATGTAAACCCATACATATGAATATTTCCACCCAGGAAATAATCTCATAATTAATCCAATTAATTATGAGAAAGCCAATCAAATATTAATTTTATTATCATGATCAATCGAATTGATCTATATAATATAATTAATATAATCCTCTCTCTCCAGAGTGTATACTCTAAGTATACGTGTGATTCCTTAAGTCAGTGTTCAGTCGCTCAATGTGTACAATCCCTGTTGGAAATGCCCTAGTCCCGAGGCATTGGTCCTTGTATTTGTACTATACATTTATTGGGTTTATGTGTTGTACTTATTTGTGTCATTAATAAAGGCATCAATTCATTTATTATATCTATCTTGTGCAATATATTAAATGAAGTATCCAATGGACATATCTATATCCAAGACGACTAGTGTCATGCACTTAGCAGTAAGACCATGGATAGGGTAAACGATATGACCATAAATAGATCCGTAGTCTGTTCCAGTCATGGGAATGAATGGAACAACAGACTATTATTAACCTGGTTGTATGGCGGTGTCTTACCGGTCATTGGACATGGGATGTCAACCAAGTTAATGGGTACATGCCTGGGAGCATGGTACTGGATAGATCCGCTAAACGAGTAATCCACATGGTATGGTATCACAATGGATTCTCGTGTAGTACTTGTATGGATCCTTTGACCTGACCATATGATGGTGTTACATGTGAAGTCGCATACTTAGGGGTACGCCTAAAGGGCCTGTAATAGGGTGCCAAGTATGGGTGCTTTCGGGTATGTCACTGAACATGGTAATACTATGGATATGCAAAAGGGATTTGTCACTCAGTAACCAACTGAGAAGATATCACCGGCCACTTGATGAATGTGACTGATAAGAGTGTGGCCACACCCAAACAAGCTGGAACTTGTTTGTGAGCATCAGTACATTCGGGATCAAGTTAATGTCCGGACACAAAAGAGGGTGATCAATCCATGCCTCTGTGTTGGACACCGATATCAATGACATGGGATGTACAAGTTTAAACTACAGGGTTATGATATCAGTTAGACTGCCATCTCCATCTTAATTGGGGGCTGCAGTGGCTTGCTAGAGCCCAACTGCAGTCTGCGGGCCAAAGGCCCGCTGCCAACATAAAGATGGGCCCACAGGATCGTACACATAGAATGATAGAATGCAGACTTAAGGAATCACTTGTATACTTGGAGTATACACAGTGGAGGGAGAAGCATGTATATATTAATTATATTATAAGGATCAATTGGATTGGTCATAATAATAAAATTAATATATTCTATTGGCTCTTCATAATTAATTGGATTAATTATGAAATTATTTCCTAGGTGGAGATATTCATATGTATGGGTTTACATATGATTTTATTTTGTGTAGATTTAATTTTAATTTGATGGATTAAATTAATTGTCAAACTAATTTTAATTTAGATGTAAATAATATATTACTTGGAGTAATATATTAAATACATAGGTATATTAAAATTGGGCTTGAAATTAATTAAACCAGAATAATTAAAATTAGACTGGGCCTAAATTAAAACATGGAAGCCCACACAGAATAGAGAGGAGCCAAGATGGGCTTGAATTCCCCTAAGGGAATTCGGCCAACCCTAGGTATAAATACCTAGGGTTAGAAATTTCGGCCAACACATGTCTTTAGCCTCTAGCCGAAATTCTCTAGTGTTTTCCCTCTCCATTGTTTTGTTTTTCCGACGCTAGCACGGGTTGCATTCGCCAAGCGTTCGTGTACGTGAGAGTGGAGGAATTCTATTTTGAATTCTGCAGTCATCATCCATCTCTAGAAAGAGATTTTTCTGGTAAGAAATTTAATCCCTTTCTATTTGATTTTAAGTTTTTCAATTTCCACCTCAATTGCTCCTGGGACTGGATTTGAGGAAATCACCGCGTTCTTCCGCTTTTATCGGGTGATTTCCGGTGACAAATCCCAACAATCCCGTGGGCCCATCTTTATGTTGGCAATGGGCCTTTTGCCCATAGACTGCCGTTGGGCTCTAGCAAGCCACTGCAGCCTCCAATTAAGATGGAGATGGCAGTCCAACTGTAATCATATTGAACTTGTATATCCTATGTCATAGATATCGGTGTCTAACACAGAGGCATGGATTGATCACCCTCTTTTGTGTCCGGACATTTACTTGATCCCAAATGTACTGAAGCTCACAAATAATTTCCAACCTGTTTGGGTGTGGCCACACTCTTATCAGTCACATTCATCAAAAGGCTGGTGATATCTTCTTAGTGGACTACTGAGTGACAAATCCCTTCTGCATATCCATAGCATTGCCATGCTAAGTGACATACCCGAAAGCACCCATACTTGGCACCCTATTACAGGCCTTTTAGGCATACACCTAAGTATGCAACCTCGCATGTGATACCATCATATGGTCAGGTCAAAGGATCCATACAAGTACTACACGAGAATCACTTGTGATACTATACCATATGGATTTCTCGTTTAGTGGATCTATCTGGTACCATGCCCTTTTTACATGTACCCATTAACTTGGTTGACATCCCATGTCCAATGACCGGTAAGACACTGCTATACAACCAGGTTAATGATAGTCTCTAGTCCCATTCATTCCCATGATTGGAACAGACTACGGATCTCTTTATGGTCATATCGTTTACCCTATCTATGGTCTTACTGCTAAGTACATGACACTTGTCATCATGGATATGGATATGTCCATTGGATACTTCATTTAAGATATTGCACAAGATATATATAATAAATGAATTAATGCCTTTATTAATAACACAAATTTAGTATAATACATAAATCCAACAAATGTATAATACAAATACAAGGTCCAATGCCTCGGGACTAGGGCATATCCAACAATCTCTCACTTGCACTAGTTCCAACTAGGCATGGGCCTAATCCCTATAGATCTAGTATGACCCTCGTGCTTGGGCTGAGCCAGTGCCTTGGTCAAAGGATCTGCGACATTATCCTTGGTGTCCACTCTGTGTAATGCAATATCACCTCTCTCCGCGATCTCTTGTATGAGGTGAAACTTTCTAAGCACGTGCTTAGTGTTCTTGTGTGACTGGGGCTCCTTAGCTTGTGCAACAGCCCCATTATTGTCATAGAAGATATCAACTGGGTCCTGGATAGTTGGTACGACTCCCAACTCAGTGATAAACTTCCTTATCCACACAGCTTCCTTAGCTGCATCACATGCCGCGATGTACTCAGCTTCTGTTGTAGAGTCTGCGATGGTTGGCTGCTTTGAGCTCCTCCAGCTTACAGTACCACAATTTAGCATAAACACATACCCAGACTATGACTGGTACTCATCCTAGTCGGTTTGGAAGCTTGCATCAGTGTACCCAGTAACTGATAGCACTTCCTGACCTCCATACACCAAGAAGCTATCTTAGTCCGGTTAAGGTACTTGAGGATCACCTTGATAGCCTTCCAGTGAACCTCCCCGGGGATGCTGCTGGTACCGGCTCGTCATACTTAGTGCAAAGGCAACATCAGGTCTCGTACATAGCATGGAGTACATAATTGATCCTATAGCCGAAGCATATGGAACCAGTTTCATGTTCTCCCTATCCTCCCTTGTTTTAGGACAGTTCTTCTTACTAAGTTTTAGCCCATGACCCATTGGCAAGAAACCTTTCTTAGCCCAGTCCATGCTGAACCTTTTCAGAACTTTGTCTGTGTATGAGGCCTGACTTAGGCCCAGAAGCCGATTTGATCTATCCCTATAGATCCTGAGCCCTAGGATCATCTCAGCTTTGCCTAAGTCCTTCATTAGGAAGCACTTACACAGCCACTGCTTTACCCCTTGCAGTGTAGGTATGTCGCTTCCAATGAGTAGGATGTCGTCACGTAAAGTACCAAGAATGTGACAATGCTCCTACTAGTCCTCTTATACACACAAGGCTCATCTTGATTCTGTATGAAGCCATATTCCTTTATAGCCTCATTGAATCTAAGATTCCAACTTTGGGATGCTTGCTTGAGTCCATAAATAGACCTTTGAAGTTTGCATACCCTTCTCAGATACTCTGGATCGACAAAAACCTCAGGTTGTGTCATGTACACATCCTCGAGTAGCTTGCCATTAAGGAAAGCGGTTTTGACATCCATTTACCAGACCTCATAGTCGTACCATACGGCTATGGCCAGCAAGATCCTGATGGATTTGAGCATGGCTACAGGTGAGAAAGTTTCATCATAGTCTATTCCATGGACTTGTCTGAAACCTTTCGCAACTAGACGCCCCTTGAAGGTATTATCAGCTTTTAGCTTGTAGCACCACTTGCAACCAATTACCTTAGCATCCAGAGGTGGATCAACCAATTTCCAGACATGGTTATCGTACATAGATTGTATCTCTGCCTCCATGGCTTTTCGCCAATTTACAGACTGTGGGCTTGCCATAGCCTCCTGGTAGGTTTTGGGTTCTTCCTCATCCTAGATGAGAAGAGTTTGATCATTGGTGATGAGGAAACCATACCTCTTTGGTTCCCGACGATCCCGACCAGAGCTTCTAGTCCTGGGTCGATGCTTCCTCTTGTGGAAGCTCCACATGGGCCTCCGAGTTATCCTTTTCAGGAGCTTGTAGACTTTGAACTTCCCTGAGTTCAACATTGCTCCCACTATCTTTCTTGGAAAGGAGCTCTTTTTCTAGAAATACCCCCTTCCTTGCCATGAACACCTTGTTCTCGGTGGGGTTGTAGAAGTAATACCCTTTGGTTTCCCTAGGGTAGCCCACAAACAGGCATTTATCGGTTTTGGGCTCCAGCATGCCACTAGTCAATCTCTTGACATGTGCTTCGCATCCCCAAATCCTTAGGAAAGACACATTAGGCTCCTTGCCTGTCCATATCTAATATGGGGTCTTTTCCACTGCCTTAGTCGAAGTATTATTTAAAATAACAGCATCTGTGTCGAGGGCGTGTCCCCAGAAACTACTTGGGAGAGAGGCTTGACTCATAATTGAGCGGACCATGTCCAATAAGGTCCTATTCCTCCGTTTGGACACCTCATTCCATTTTAGTGTACCCGGAGGAGTGAGCTGTGGAACTATTCCATGCTCTCTCAAATATGAGTCAAACTCTAGGCTCATATACTTACCTCCTCGGTCCGACCGAAGGGTTTTGATATTCCTGCCTAGCTGGTGTTGGGATTCGTCATTAGAAAAATAACGTGGCGCAGTGGAAAATAAACCGTTTAAAATTTTCTAGAATCCACCTATCGTGTCCAATTACCATTGATTAGAATAAAACCAAATTGAATCAAGAGAGATTAACTCACCGGATTCGTCTCTTTGAGAGACAACTGCATAATCATTTCTTGAAACTGCGATCTCCAAATTCCGGTGCACAACCAACTATTGAGCGGGAACCGGTGCTAGCCGAAGACGCGAAGGAATGGAGGTTCAATGCTGGGATTTTTGGCTATTTTGGGGCTGCCTTGGTGGCTGAAATTTCCAGCAATTAATTAGGATTGAATTAGGGTTTTATTGCTTAAGTGTGCCCTTATATAGACACCTTGTCTAATTGGGTTTTAATTAGGTTAATTAAACCCAAGCCTACTAGGATTATAATTACATAAATAACTTTAATTAAAAAATATATACTGTATAATTTAATTCCATTTGGCTAAATTTAATTACCCCTAAATAAAATTAAATCACACTTAAGTAAATACAATACATGTATTTAATTTTCCTACTTAGGAAAATTATTTAATTAATTGTTTACTTTATGTAATTCAATTAATTAAATAAATTAATTAATAACATTATGTAAACTTATTAATTAAATTAAATTCAACCCAATGTTAATTAATTACCTTGACACCGAATGTCAACTAATTAATTAACACATTCCTTCCAATGTACATTACATGTACAATTTCTATAAGTTCCGGCTCAGTTGATCTATGTGCACGATCCTATGGCTCTGTCTTTATGTTGGCAGTAGGCCCAAGGCCCACAGACTGTAAGTGGGTTCTAGCAAACCATTACAGCCCCTAATTAAGATAGAGATGCAGCAATCTTTAGAAGACACTCACCCGGTAGTAATCTCATAATGTCCTTTGCCTAACGATATCGATATGAATAAACAAGAGGCATGGTGTCCGTCATCCTCTTCTGTTGTTTACTATATTTCTTGATCTTGAGTTGACTGATTAATCAAATAAGCAACCAACTTATTTGGGTATGGCCATACACTTATCAGTCCCACTCATCAAGTGGCCAATGATATCATCTCGGTGTTACCCGAGTGGCAATTCCATCACTTCATCATCAATATCAACATGTTCACCGGTCCACCCAATCATCCCGTATTTAGCATCCTTTTACAGACCTGTTAGACATATGTCAAAGTGAACCAGATTCCATATTGATATTATAATAAAATCTGGTCTGAGGACAAAAGAGACCTACTCAAGAAAGACCTATGACGCGACAACAATGTGGCTTTCTTGTACGGATCAATCCAGTCCCATGTCAATGACATGTAACTATATTTATGACTGACTATACAAGTACTATGGCTAGTTAAGAACTACCATACAATCATCGAATATACAAGTTTGTGGTTCTATTCGTTCCGACGATTAGAACAAACCTGGGATAGGTTTATTATTATCAATAAATGGATACTCTACTCATATTATAGCACAGGATATAAATGAAATAGATTAATTGCCTTTATTAATGTGACACAAATAATGTATTCATACAATGAGTCTTAATGTATAATACAAAATACAAGAATCCAATGCCTTAAGAACTGGGGCACACCAACAATCTCCCACTTACACTAGTTCCAAGTGGGCATTGCCCTAATTACTATAGATCTGGTAGGACCGTCGTGCCGTGCTGCAGCAGCACTTTGGTCAATGGATCAGCGATATTATTCTTGGTGTCAACCCTCTGCAATGATATGTCACCTCTGTTCACGATCTCCCGAATGAGGTGAAGCTTTCTGAGTACATGTTTGGATCTCTTGTGTGACCGAGGCTCCTTAGCTTGTGCAACGGCCCCGTTGTTGCCATAAAAATGTCAACTGGATCTTGGATAGTGGCCACTACTCCCAACTCAGTTATGAATTTCTTGATCCAAACGGCTTCCTTTGAGCTTCGCACACAGCTATGTACTCAGCTTCCATTGTAGAGTCAGCAATGGTGGCCTGCTCTGAGGACCTCCAACTAATGGCACCGCCATTAAGGAGAAAAACATAACCAGACTGTGACTGGTTCTCATCCTCATCGGTCTCAAAGCTTGCATCAGTGTAACCTGACACTACCAGCTCATCTTAACCTTCATACACTAAGAAAGCATCCTTAGTTCGGTCAAGGTACTTCAAGATTGCCTTGACTGCCTTCCAGTGTTCTTCACCGGGGTTCGACTAGCACTAGCTAGTCATACTTAGTGCAAACACGACATCAGGCCTTGTACATAACATAGTGTTGGTGTGCCCTAGTTCTTAGGGCATTGGATTCTTGTATTTTGTATTATACATTAAGACTCATTGTATAAATACATTATTTGTGTCACATTAATAAAGGCAATTAATCTATTTCATTTATATCTTGTGCTATAATATGAGTAGAGTATCCATTGATTGATAATCATAAAACCTATCCCAGGTCTGTTCTAATCGTGGGAACGAATAGAACCACAGACTTGTATATTCGATGACTATATGGTAGTTCTTAACTAGCCATAGTACTTGTATAGTCAGTCATGAATATAGGTACATGTCGTTGACATGGGACTAGATCGATCCGCACAAGAAAGCCACATGGCTGTTACGTCATAGGTCTTTCTTGAGTAGGTCTCTTTTGTCCTCAGACCAGATTTCATTATAATATCAATGTGGAATCCGGTTCACTTTGACATACGCCTAATAGGTCTGTAAAAGGATGCTAAATACGGGTATGATTGGGTGGACCGGTGAACATGTTGATATTGATGATGAAGTGATGGAATTGCCACTCGGGTGACACCGAGATGATATCATTGGCCACTTGATGAGTGGGACTGATAAGTGTATGGCCATACCCAAATAAGTTGGTTGCTTATTTGATTAATCAGTCAACTCAAGATCAAGAAATATAATAAACAACAGAAGAGGATGACAGACACCATGCCTCTTGTTTATTCATATCGATATCGTTAGGCAAAGGACACTATGAGATTACTACCGGGTGAGTGTCTTCTAAAGACTGCTGCATTTCTGTCTTAATTGGGGGCTGTAATGGTTTGCTAGAACCCACTTATAGTCTGTGGGCCTTGGGCCTACTGCCAACATAAAGACAGACCCATAGGATCGTGCACATAGATCAACTGAGCTGGAACTTATAGAAATTGTACATGTAATGTACATTGGAAGGAATGCATTAATTAATTAGTTGACATTCGGTGTCAAGGTAATTAATTGACATTGGGTTGAATTTACATAATGAAATTAATAAGTTTACATAATGTAATTAATTAATTTATCAATTAATTGAATTACATAAAGTAAACAATTAATTAAATAATTTTCCTAAGTAGGAAAATTAAATACATGTATTGTATTAACTTAAGTGTGATTTAATTTTATTTAGGGGTAATTAAATTTAGCCAAATGGAATTAAATTACATAGTATATACTTTTTAATTAAAGTTTATTTATGTAATTATAATCCTAGTGGGTTTGGGTTTAATTAACCTAATTAGAACCCAATTAGTCAAGGTGTCTATAAAAGGGCACACTTAAGGAATAAAAACCTAATTCAACTCTAATTAATTGCTGGAAATTTCAGCCACCAATAGCAGCCCCAAAACGGCTGAAAATCCCAGTATTAACCCTCCATTCCTTCGCGTCTTCGGCTAGCACCGGTTCCCGCTCAATAGTTGGTCGTGCACCGGACTTTGGAGATCGCAGTTTCAAGAAACGATTCTGCAGCAGTCTCTAGAGGAGACGAATCCGGTGAGTTAATCTCTCTTGATTCTTATTTGATTTTATTCTAATCAATGGTAATTGGACACGATAGGTGGATTCTAGGAAATTTTAAACGGTGTATTTTCCGCTGCGCCACGTTATTTTTCCAATGACGAATCCCAACACATAGAGTACATGATAGATCCAATAGTAGATGCATAAGGGATCTTTTCCATGTTCTCCCGGTCCTTCTTTGTCTTAGGACCATCTTTCTTACTTAGCTTCAACCCATGGCGCATAGGTAAGAATCCTTTCTTTGCCTTGTCCATGCTGAATCTTTTCAGAACATTGTCAATATGCGTGACCTGACTTAGGACTAGAAGCCGATTGGATCTATCTCTGTAGATCCTGATCCCTAAGATCGTCTCAGCTTTGCCTAAGTCCTTCATTGCGAAGCACCTACTTAACCACTGCTTAACCCCTTGCAGTGTTGGTATGTCACCTGCAATGATAAGGATGTTGTCAATACAGCACTAGGACAGTGGAAATGCTCCCACTAACCATCTTATACACACAGGGCCTTTAACTTGAAACACCACTTGCAACCTATCACCTTAACACCCAGAGGTGAATCCACCAAGTTCCATACTTGGTTATCGTGCATAGATTGCATCTCTGCCTCTATGGCTTTATGCCATTGATCTGAGTGTGGGCTTTCAATAGCCTCCTAATAGGTCTTGGGCTCCTCTCGGTCAACAACCATAAGGTCCCCATCATCAGTCATGAGAAAGCCGTACCTCTCTGGCTGATGATGTGTCCTACCAGACTATCTAAGGTCCTGTGCAACCGGTTCTGGTTCCTTAATTTCTTGAGTAGTCAGATTGGTTCCCGAAGCATCCTCAGCAGTAGCTGTAGGAGTTTGTGAGTCTTGAACTTCTGAAAGTTCAACATTGCTCCCACTGTCTCTTTTGGAAAGGAATTCCTTCCCCAAGAAGACTGCATTTCTGGCTATGAAAACTTTGTTTTCGGCCGGATCGTAGAAGTAATAACCCGTAGTTTCCTTAGGGTAACCCACAAACTGGCACTTGACAGATTTGGACTTGAGTTTGCCATTTGTCAATTTCTTAACATGTGCATCACGGCCCCAAATCTTCAAGAAGGAAACATTGGGCTTTCGGCCCTTCCATAGTTCATATCGTGTTCCCTCAACTGCCTTGCTTGGTGTATTATTAAGAATGTAAGCAGCTGTCTCTAAAGCATATCCCCAAAAGGAGACAGGGAGTGTAGCATGACTCATCATCGAGTAGACCATGTCAAACAAGGTCCTATTCCTCCTTTCTGACACTCCATTCCACTGGGGTGTACCAGAAGGAGTGAGTTGGGATACAATCCCACACTCTCTCAAAAACGAGTCAAACTCTTGGCTCAAATATTCACCCCCTCGGTCAGACCGAAGTGCTTTTATTTTCTTGCCAAATTGGTTTTCTACTTCATTCTTAAAGTCCTTGAAACTTTGGAGAGTCTCAGACTTATGCTTCATCAGATACACGTAACCGTATCTGCTGAAGTCATCCTTGAAGGTGACGAAGTACAGAAAACCAGATCTAGCACTAGTACTCGTTGGGCCACATACATCGGAATGTATTAGCTCCAATAGCTCTGAGGCCTTTTCAGCAGTCTTGCTAAAAGGCGCCTTTGTCATCTTGCCTCTCAAACAAGATTCGCATGTGTCATAAGACTGGATGTCAAATGACCCTAGCACTCTATTAGAGTGAAGCCTAGCTATGCGCTTCTCATTTATATGGCCAAGTCGACAATGCCAGATGTAAGTAGGATTAATTTCATTTTGTTTAATGCTTTGAGTATTTATGTTATAGATTGAACTTTCATGTTTTAGATCAAGGATATATAAGCCATTTTCAAGAAATACTGTTCCATAAATAATATTGCCACATTGCATTGAAATTCTACCATGTGCAATATTAAATACGAAACCAGAAACATCCAACAAAGAAACGGAAATAATATTCCTGCGCATCGCAGGTGCAAAATAACAGTTTCTTAGTACCAAAACAAGTCCACTAGGCATCTCCAAGAAATGATCTCCGATCTCCATGGCCTGAACCCGAGCACCATTTTTGACTCAAAGATCTACTTCTCTATATCCTAATAATCTCCTATTTCTTAGACCCTGCACATTTGAACAAATGTGAGATTCACATCCAGTGTCCAAGACCCAAGATGTAGAAATAGCCAGATTAATCTCAACAACATAAATACCTAAAGCAGCAGTTTTGCCCTTTAGTTGCTCCCTTAGCTTTGGACATGAGCTCTTCCAATGTCCTTTCTCATGACACTCATGGCAGACATCATCAGGAGAAGCAACCCTTGCTTTAGGTTGGGCCACCACCTTTTTGCCCTTTGCCTTGGCCTTTTGGGCCTTAGCCTTGGCCTTAGATTTGGCCTTTCCCTTAGCAATGGATGTATTGCCCTTGTTCACCAGCAATACTTCAGGAGTTTTCTTAAGAGACTGCTCAGCAAGCTTGAGCATGCCATGCAGCTCAACAACCGATTTATCCAACCTTTGCATATGGTAATTCACGATAAACTGGTTGTAAGACTCAGGAAGTGACCCGAGAATAATGTCTGCTGCTAAGTCCTACGGAACTGCGAGCCGAGGTGGGCAAGTGTATCAATATACCCCTTCAACTTTAGCACATGAGTGCTAACAGAAGTCCCAGCTGCCATCACAGTCGTGCAAAGTGCTTAGTTGTCAGGTAACGTTCATGACGAGCCTGATCTTGGAACATCTTTTTAAGTTGATCCATCATCTTATAAGCATGCTCGTTCATAAACTGCTTCTAAAGATCAGAAGCCATGGTACCCAGCATGATGCACGAGACATCTCGGTCATCCCTCACATGCCGATCGTACTGCTCCACCATCGCCCTGGTGATGCCTCGACCTGCCGGAGGGCTAGCTGGTAAAGGAGCATTCAGTACATACTCCTTGGACTCTTATCTAAGAACTATTAGTAAGTTCCTAGCCTAGTCCAGGAAGTTAGTCCCCAAAAGCTTCTCCTTCTCCAAGAGTGACCTAAGTGAGAGTGAGTTGTTGTTTGTTGCAACCATTTAAATTGCTTAAGTGAATTGGGATTATCTACATGGAAGAAATCATTGCTTGAGTTAGAAATAAATGACTCTTAAGCCAATTCAAATTAATAATCCGATTTTAATTTGTTTGTTGGTGATGTTAATTGGCTAACTTGACCAAGATCCACAACTTATCAATGACTGGCTGAACTAGGTCTTGCTAAGAAACCATTGATTCGTTTGGTAGGACAACCTATCCAATCCTTCCACGAAGGACTCTTGGTTTGATGGGCTTATTAACACTTTACCCATCAGTGCTTAGGGCCCGCTCTAAGCTAATGCTACCAATGTTGAGTCAAACCACCATTCACATGTTAACCATACCAAGTATCTTAACCCTCGACGGCCCACCGAATACTACAATGTACCCAGCTAGGGCATGGCGCACATTGCAGCATCAATGGGAGGAAGAGGTGTGAATGTGGGAAGCACTTTTAAGCGACTCAATATTTTAATTTTCGGATTATAATTAAGTGATACGGCTTAGCATGCATAAACGCGGGTAATAATTTGGTGATCCATACATCCATATTATATGACAAATGCAATAGCATACTTAATTTAAAATAAATGAGATCCCAAGGGTCTTTAATTACAACCTAATGAAAAACTAGATGTCCTATCTAATTCTTCATGGGCCGGACTTCAATCCTTCTTGGGCTTCCACCATGGGCTTGCTCCATCTGGGCCTTCCTCCATACTTGATGCAATTACAACAAATTTGTAAAATAAAATCTATTCTAAAATTACATCAAAATAAAACAATGGCACGCAAGCTATATTTCCCAAAATTAAATTACAACCGATAATAATTTAGGGCCCATAGAACTCAACATCACATTTCAAACAAAGTACCTGTCGTGCACATACATACCAATATAATGCATGATCATGGCATTCCAAATTATAAATATAAATGTTAAGTTGAGTTACTTAGGATGAAATCGCCAATTTTAATAAATGTGACTAAGGCCCATAAAGGCCCAATGGATAACATCCATAAATGCAAAATTAACAATTTTGCTCCCACTTGAATTTGGGTTGTCACAAATTTAAAATTTAGCTCTTCCAATTTTAACCGGTGTCACGGTTTATTGGGCCAATTTCACAAAGACCATATTCAATTTAATATACAAACAATTAAATTAAATATGCATGCCAACAAAATAAACAATTTAAATACAAATTAATTTTAAAAAAAATTTAATTTAATTTGCATTAGGGTCCGGGATAAAAAAAATGCCCGCAAAATCCAAAACCGGACCAAAAACCCGCGTGCGGCGCTGCTGTCCCGGCGGGATAAAAAAAATATTGTTGGGATGGATGGAATCGCAAAGCGGCAGCAGCTGCAGCCAGCTGCTAGCTGCTGCCGCTTTGCGATTCCATCCATCCCAACAATATTTTTTTTATTAATTAAATCATAAAAAAAATCCAGCCATCAAAAATAATAATTAATCAATAAAACAATGGATTGAAAACCAATTGGGGAAAAGAAAATAAAAAACCCCAATCCAAAATTCTAGGGTTCAACAAAACTAAAACCAATTGAACAAAAACCCTAAAATCACAAACTTGAAACCCATTCTTTCTTCAAGAACGCTTTCAAGAACCAATTCCAATCAATCTAATGGACAAAACCTAGGCTCTGATACCACTGTTAGGATTCGTCATTGGAAAAATAACGTGGCGTAGCGGAAAATACACTGTTTAAAATTTCCTAGAATCCACCTATCGTGTCCAATTACCATTGATTAGAATAAAACCAAATTGAATCAAGAGAGATTAACTCACCGGATTCGTCTCTTCGAGAGACAGCTGCAGAATCGTTTCTTGAAACTGCGATCTCCAAAGTCCGTTGCACAACCAACTATTGAGCGGGAACCGGTGCTAGCCGATGACGCGAAGGAATGTAGGTTCAATGCTAGGATTTTCAGCTGATTTGGGGCTGCTCTTGGTCGCTGAAATTTCCAGCAATTAATTAGGATTGAATTAGAGTTTTATTGCTTAAGTGTGCCCTTATATAGACACCTTGTCTAATTGGGTTTTAATTATGTTAATTAAACCCAAGCCCACTAGGATTATAATTACATAAATAACTTTAATTAAAAAGTATATACTATGTAATTTAATTCCATTTGGCTAAATTTAATTACCCCTAAATAAAATTAAATCATACTTAAGTAAATACAATACTTGTATTTAATTTTCCTACTTAGGAAAATTATTTAATTAATTGTTTACTTTATGTAATTCAATTAATTAAATAAATTAATTAATTACATTATGTAAACTTATTAATTAAATTAAATTCAACCCAATGTTAATTAATTACCTTGAAATCCTATGTCAACTAATTAATTAACGCATTCCTTCCAATGTACATTACATGTATAATTTCTATAAGTTCCGGCTCAGTTGATCTATGTGCACGATCCTATGGGTCTGTCTTTATGTTGGCAGTAGGCCCAAGGCCCACAAACTGTAAGTGGGTTCTAGCAAACCATTACAGCCCCCAATTAAGACAGAGATGCAGCAATCTTTAGAAGACACTCACCCGGTAGTAATCTCATAATGTCCTTTGCCTAACGATATCAATATGAATAAACAAGTGGCATGGTGTCCGTCATCCTCTTCTATTGTTTACTATATTTCTTGATCTTGGGTTGACCGATTAATCAAATAAGCAACCAACTTATTTGGGTATGGCCATACACTTATCAGTCCTACTCATCAAGTGGCCAATGATATCATCTCTGTGTTACCCGAGTGGCAATTCCATCACTTCATCATCAATATCAACATGTTCACCGGTCCACCCAATCATACCCGTATTTAGCATCCTTTTACAGACCTGTTAGGCATATGTCAAAGTGAACCGAATTCCATATTGATATTATAATGAAATCTGGTCTGAGGACAAAAGAGACCTACTTAAGAAAGACCTATGACGCGACAACCATGTGGCTTTCTTGTACGGATCGATCTAGTCCCATGTCAATGACATGTACCTATATTCATGATCGACTATACAAGTACTTTGGCTAGTTAAGAACTACCATACAGTCATTGAATATACAAGTCTGTGGTTCTATTCGTTCCCACGATTAGAACAGACCTGGGATAGGTTTTATGATTATTAATCAATGGATACTCTACTCATATTATAGCATAAGAGATAAATGAAATAGATTAATTGCCTTTATTAATGTGACACAAATAATGTATTCATACAATGAGTCTTACTGTATAATACAAAATACAAGAATGCAATGCCTAAAGAACTAGGGCACACCAACAGCTGGTTCTGTACTTCGTTCCTAAATTCCTTAAACCTATCAAGGGTCTCAGATTTATGTTTTATCAGATAGACGTAGCCATATCTGCTGAAATCATCCGTGAACATGACGAAATATAGATGTCCACCTCTGGTCGCTGCGCTCATGGGCCCACACACATCTAAATGTATTAGGTCCAATAAGCCAGTGGCCCTTTCAACCTTCTTGCTAAAAGGTGCCTTAGTCATTTTGCCTCATAAACATGACTCGCATATATCAATTGACTCCAAGTCAAATGACCCTAAGACTCCAGCTTTGTGAAGCCTAGCTATGCACTTTCGTTTATGTGGCCCAAACGACAATGCCATAGGTGGACAGGATTAAGTTCATTGGGCTTAAACCTTTTAGTGTTTATGTTATAGACATGATTGGTTTCATTTAAGTATAGGATATATAGGCCATTATTTAATAGAGCATCTCCATAAAATAATCCCTCTCTAGATATAGATATTCTACCACTTGAAATAGTAAAATAAAATCTAGAAATATCCAATATGGAAACTGAAATAATATTCCTGCACATGGCAGGTACAAAATAACACTGTTCCAAAATTAAAACCAATCCACTAGGCATCATGAGGTCATATTCGCCGATCTCTATGGCAGCAACCCTTGCTCCATTTCTAACCCGCAAGTCCACCTCCCCCGATCCCAGTGACCTTCTGTTCTTAAGTCCCTGTACATTGCAACAAATGTGAGAACCACATCCAGTATCCAATACCCAGGATGTTGAAACAGTAAGGTTAATGTCTATAACATGAATACCTGATGAGGACGTACCCTGGCCCCTCCTGTGCTCTCCCATCAGCTTGGGACATGATCTCTTCCAGTGGCCTGCCTGTCTGCACCTAAAACAGACATCCTCAGGACCTGCCTTCTGCTGGGCCTTGGCCTTCTTGGCCTTGGCCTTGGCATTTTCCTTGGCCTTGCCTTTGGCAAGAGGAGGGTTCCTCTTGTTGACCAGTAGCACCAACGGACTCTGCTTGATCGACTGTTCAGTAAGCTTGAGCATCCCATGCAGCTCACTAACAGTACGGTTCATCCTTTGCATGTTATAGTTCAGGATGAACTAATCATAAGAATCTGGCAAGGATGCAAGGATTGTGTCCACCGCCAACTCCTGAGAGATGGGCGATCCGAGACGGGCCAATGTGTCCAAATAGCCTTTCATCTTGAGCACGTGTGCACTCACAGATGTCCCAGCCCCTATCTTACATGAGTGGAATGCCTTATTGGTTTGGTACCTTTCCTGATGAGCTTGCTCCTGAAACATCTCGTTAAGAGTTGTTATCATAGCATAGGCTTGATGGTCCATAAACTGTTTTTGCAGTTCGGGGACCATGCAGGCCAATATAAGGCATGTCACATCCCTATTATCCTTGACATGCACCTCGTATTCCTCTAGCTGGGCAGCCGGTGGATTACGTCCTTGAGGCGCAGCCGGCACAGGCCTTTCCAGTACGTACTCTTTGGACTCTTGACTTAGAACTATCCTTAAGTTCCTAGACCAGTCCAAAAAGTTGGGACCTGTAAGCACCAAAATTTTACTTCCTTAAAAAAAAGAGTATAGTCGTACGACTGTTATTAAACTACAGTCATACGACTGTAATTAAACTACAGTCGTACGACTGTAGATCATGGTAGGTGAGCCAACCCATGCCCTAAAAGCTGAAAAAAGCAGAAGAAAAAGGGGAGAGGAGGAGGTCGGATAGACAGAAAAAAAGGAGAAAAGAAGAAGAGAGGAAAGAAGAAGAGAGAAAATCAGAGAAGAAGAACAAAGTGTTGGTGTGCCCTAGTTCTTAGGGCATTGGATTCTTGTATTTTGTATTATACATTAAGAGTCATGTATGAATACATTATTTGTGTCACATTAATAAAGGTAATTAATCTATTTCATTTATATCTTGTGCTATAATATGAGTAGAGTATCCATTGATTGATAATCATAAAACCTATCCCAGGTCTGTTCTAATCGTGGGAACGAATAGAACCACAGACTTGTATATTCGATGACTATATGGTAGTTCTTAACTAGCCATAGTACTTGTATAGTCAGTCATGAATATAGGTACATGTCATTGACATGGGACTGGATCGATCCGCACAAGAAAGCCACATGGTTGTCATGTCATAGGTCTTTCTTGAGTAGGTCTCTTTTGTCCTCAGACCAGATTTCATTATAATATCGATATGGAATCCGGTTCACTTTGACATACGCCTAACAGGTCTGTAAAAGGATGCCAAATACGGGTATGATTGGGTGGACCAGTGAACAAGTTGATATTGATGATGAAGTGATGGAATTCCCACTCGGGTGACACCGAGATGATATCATTGGCCACTTGATGAGTGGGACTGATAAGTGTATGGCCATACCCAAATAAGTTGGTTGCTTATTTGATTAATCAGTCAACTCAAGATCAAGAAATACAATAAACAACAGAAGAGGATGATAGACACCATGCCTCTTGTTTATTCATATCGATATCGTTAGGCAAAGGACAATATGAGATTACTACCGGGTGAGTGTCTTCTAAAGACTGCTGCATCTCTGTCTTAATTGGGGGCTGTAATGGTTTGCTAGAACCCACTTACAGTCTGTGGGCCTTGGGCCTACTGCCAACATAAAGACAGACCCATAGGATCGTGCACATAGATCAACTGAGCTGGAACTTATAGAAATTGTACGTGTAATGTACATTGGAAGGAATGCATTAATTAATTAGTTGACATTCGGTGTCAAGGTAATTAATTGACATTGGGTTGAATTTAATTTAATTAATAAGTTTACATAATGTAATTAATTAATTTATCAATTAATTGAATTACATAAAGTAAACAATTAATTAAATAATTTTCCTAAGTAGG
Organism: Euphorbia tirucalli; assembly: GCA_039660915.1. Classification (NCBI taxonomy): domain Eukaryota; kingdom Viridiplantae; phylum Streptophyta; class Magnoliopsida; order Malpighiales; family Euphorbiaceae; genus Euphorbia; species Euphorbia tirucalli. The sequence goes on from CM077641.1 coordinate 59,071,269, forward strand.
AAAATTAAATATATGTATTGTATTAACTTAAGTGTGATTTAATTTTATTTAGGGGTAATTAAATTTAGCCAAATGGAATTAAATTACATAGTATATACTTTTTAATTAAAGTTTATTTATGTAATTATAATCCTAGTGGGCTTGGGTTTAATTAACCTAATTAGAACTCAATTAGACAAGGTGTCTATAAAAGGGCACACTTAAGGAATAAAAAAACCTAATTCAACTCTAATTAATTGCTTGAAATTTCAGCCACCAATAGCAGCCCCAAAACAGCCGAAAATCCCAGCATTAAACCTCCAATCCTTCGCATCTTCAGCTAGCACCGGTTCCCGCTCAATAGTTGGTCATGCACCGGACTTTGGAGATCGTAGTTTCCAGAAACGATTCTGCAGCAGTCTCTAGAGGAGACGAATCCGGTGAGTTAATCTCTCTTGATTCTTATTTGATTTTATTCTAATCAATGGTAATTGGACACGATAGGTGGATTCTAGGAAATTTTAAACGGTGTATTTTCCGCTGCGCCACGTTATTTTTCCAATGATGAATCCCAACAGTGGTATCAGAGCCTAGGTTTTGTCCATTAGATTGATTGGAATTGGTTCTTGAAAGCATTCTTAAATAAAGAATGGGTTTCAAGTTTGTGATTTTAGGGTTTTTGCTTAATTGGTATTGTTTTGGATAAACCCTAGAATTGTTGGATTGGGGTTTTTGATTATTTTTCCCCAATTGTTTTCCATCTAAAATTGTTTTGTATATTAATTATATATATATATATATTTTGTTGGAAACATTTTTTTTTGTTTATGATTTAAAAAAAATATATATATGTATTTTGGGCTGGATGGAATCACAAATTGCAACAACTCACTCTCACTTAGGTCACTCTTGGAGAAGGAGAAGCTTTCGGGGACTAACTTCCTGGATTGGGCTAGGAACTTACAAATAGTTCTTAGACAAGAGTCTAAGGAGTATGTACTGAATGCTCCTTTACCAGCTGGCCCTCCCGCAGGTCGAGGCATCGCCACGGCGATGGTGGAGCAATACGATCGGCATGTGAGGGATGACCGACATGTCTCGTGCCTCATGCTGGGTACCATGGCTTTTGATCTTCAGAAACATTTCATGGACGAGCATGCTTATGAGATGATGGATCAGCTTAAAAAGATGTTCCAAGATCAGGCTCGTCAGGAACGTTACCTGACAACTAAGGCACTTTGCACGACTGTGATGGCAGCTGGGACTTCTGTTAGCACTCATGTGCTAAAGTTGAAGGGGTATATTGATATACTTGCCCGCCTCGGCTCGCCAGTTCCGCAGGACTTGGCAACAGACATTATTCTCGGGTTACTTCCTGAGTCTTACAACCAGTTTATCATGAATTACCATATGCAAGGGTTGGATAAATCGGTTGTTGAGCTGCATGGCATGCTCAAGCTTGCTGAGCAGTCTCTTAAGAAGACTCCTGAAGTATTGCTGGTGAACAAGGGCAATACACCCATTGCTAAGGGAAAGGCCAAATCTAAGGCCAAGGCTAAGGCCCAAAAGGCCAAGGCTAAGGGCAAAAAGGTGGTGGCCCAACCTAAAGCAAGGGTTGCCTCTCCTGACGATGTTTGCCATGAGTGTCATGAGAAGGGGTACTGGAAGAGCTCATGTCCAAAGCTAAGGGAGCAACTGAAGGGCAAAACTGCTGCTTCAGGTATTTATGTTGTTGAGATTAATCTGGCTATTTCTACATCTTGGGTCTTAGACACTGGATGTGGATCTCACATTTGTTCAAATGTGCAGGATCTAAGAAATAGGAGATTATTAGGATCTGGAGAAGTAGATCTTTGAGTCGGAAATGGTGCTTGGGTTCAGGCCATGGAGATCGGAGATTATTTCTTGGAGATGCCTAGTGGACTTGTTTTGGAACTAAGAAACTGTTATTTTGTACCTGCGATGCGCAGGAATATTATTTCCGTTTCTTTGTTGGATATTTCTGGTTTTGTATTTAATATTGGACATGGTAGAATTTCTATGCAATGTGGCAATATTATTTATGGAACAGCATTTCTTGAAAATGGCTTATATATCCTTGATCTAAAACATGAAAGTTCAATCTATAACATAAATACTAAAAGGATTAAACAAAATGAAATTAATCCTACTTACATCTGGCATTGTCGACTTGGCCATATAAATGAGAAGCGCATAGCTAGGCTTCACTCTAGTGGAGTGCTAGGGTCATTTGACATCCAGCCTTATGACACATGCGAATCTTGTTTGAGAGGCAAGATGACAAAGGTGCCTTTTAGCAAGACTGCTGAAAGGGCCTCAGAGCTATTGGAGCTAATACATTCCGATGTATGTGGCCCAATGAGCACTAGTGCTAGATCTGGTTTTCTTTACTTCGTCACCTTCACGGATGACTTCAGCAGATACGGTTACGTGTATCTGATGAAGCATAAGTCTGAGACTCTCCAAAGGTTCAAGGACTTTAAGAATGAAGTAGAAAACCAACTTGGCAAGAAAATAAAAGCACTTCGGTCTGACCGAGGGGGTGAATATTTGAGCCAAGATTTTGACTCGTTTTTGAGAGAGTGTGGGATCATATCCCAACTCACTCCTCCTGGTACACCCCAGTGGAATGGAGTGTCAGAAAGGAGGAATAGGACCTTACTTGACATGGTCCGCTCGATGATGAGTCTTGCTACACTCTCTGTCTCCTTTTGGGGATATGCTTTAGAGACAGCTGCTTACATTCTTAATAATACACCAAGCAAGGCAGTTGAGGGAACACCATATGAACTATGGAAAGGCCGAAAGCCCAATGTTTCCTTCTTGAAGATTTGGGGTTGTGATGCACATGTTAAGAAATTGACAAGTGGCAAACTCGAGTCCAAATCTGTCAAGTGCCAGTTTGTGGGTTACCCTAAGGAAACTAAGGGTTATTACTTCTACAATCCGGCCGAAAACAAAGTTTTCATAGCCAGAAATGCAGTCTTCTTGGAGAAGGAATTCCTTTCCAAGAGAGACAGTGGGAGTAATGTTGAATTTTCAGAAGTTCAAGACTCACAAACTCCTGCAGCTACTGCTGAGGATGCTTTGGGAACCAATCTGACTACTCAAGAAATTGAGAAACCAGAAACGGTTGCACAGGACCTTAGAAGGTCTGGTAGGACATGTCATCAGCCAGAGAGGTACGGCTTTCTCGTGACTGATGATGGGGACCTTATGGTCGTTGACCAAGAGGAGCCCAAGACCTATCAGGAGGCAGTTGAAAGCCCACACTCAGATCAATGGTGCAAAGCCATGGAGGCTGAGATGCAATCTATGCATGATAACCAAGTATGAAACTTGGTGGATCCACCTCCGGGTGCCAAGGTGATAGGTTGCAAGTGGTGTTTCAAGTTAAAGGCCGACAACACCTTCAAAAGGCGATTGGTGGCAAAAGGATTCAAGCAAGTTCAAGGAATTGACTATGATGAAACCTTTTCACCAGTTGCTATGCTCAAATCCATTGGGATACTACTAGCCATAGCTGCATGGTACGATTATGAGATATGGCAGATGGATGTTAAGACCGCTTTCCTTAATGGAAAGCTACTCGAGGATGTGTACATGGCACAACCTGAGGGTTTTACCGATCCAAAGTATCCAAACCGGGTATGTAAGCTTCAAAGATCTATTTATGGATTGAAGCAAGCATCGAGGTCATGGAATCAGAGATTCAATGAGGCCATTACAGAATATGGCTTCACACAGAATTCTGATAAGCCCTGTGTGTATAAGATGGTTAGTGGGAGCGTTTCCACCTTCCTAGTGCTGTATGTTGACGACATCCTTATCATTGGAGGTGACAAACCAACACTGCAAGGAGTTAAGCAGTGGTTGAGTAGGTGCTTTGCAACAAAGGACTTAGGCGAAGCTGAGACGATCTTAGGGATCAGGATCTACAGAGATAGATCCAATCGGCTTCTAGGCCTAAGTCAGGCCACGTACATCGACAAGGTTCTGAAAAGATTCAGCATGGACAAGGCAAAGAAAGGATTCTTGCCTATGTGCCATGGGTTGAAGCTGAGTAAGAAAGATGGTCCTAAAACAAAGCAGGACCGGGAGAACATGGAAAAGATCCCTTATGCATCTGCTATTGGATCTATCATGTACTCCATGTTATGTACGAGGCCTGATGTCGCGTTTGCACTAAGTATGACCAGCCGGTACAAGTCAGACCCCGGGGAGGAACACTGGAAGGCTGTCAAGGCAATCCTAAAGTACCTTAATCGGACTAAGGATGCTTTCTTAGTGTATGGAGGTCAAGATAAGCTCGTAGTGTCAGGTTACACTGATGCAAGCTTTGAGACCGATGAGGATGAGAACCAGTCACAGTCTGGTTATGTTTTTCTCTTGAATGGCGGTGCCATTAGTTGGAGGTTCTCAAAGCAGGCCACCATTGCTGACTCTACAATGGAAGCTGAGTATATAGCTGCGTGCGAAGCTGCAAAGGAAGCCGTTTGGATCAAGAAATTCATAACCGAGTTGGGAGTAGTACCTACTATCCTAGACCCAGTTGATGTCTTTTGTGACAACAACGGGGCCATCGCACAAGCTAAGGAGCCCCGGTCACATAAGAGATCCAAACATGTTCTCAGAAAGTTTCACCTCATTCGGGAGATCGTGAACAGAGGTGACATATCAGCAGAGGGTTGACACCAAGAATAATGTCGCTGATCCATTGACTAAAGCGCTGCCACAGACACAGTACGACGGTCATACCAGATCTATAGGAATTAGGGCAATGCCCACTTGGAACTAGTGCAAGTGGGAGATTGTTGGTGTGCCCTAGTTCTTAGGGCATTGGATTCTTATATTTTGTATTATACATTAAGAGTCATGTATGAATACATTATTTGTGTCACATTAATAAAGGCAATTAATCTATTTCATTTATATCTTGTGCTACAATATGAGTAGAGTATCCATTGATTGATAATCATAAAACCTATCCCAAGTCTGTTCTAATCGTGGGAACGAATAGAACCACAGACTTGTATATTCGATGACTGTATGGTAGTTCTTAACTAGCCATAGTACTTGTATAGTCAGTCATGAATATAGGTACATGTCATTGACATGGGACTGGATCGATCCGCACAAGAAAGCCACATGGTTGTCATGTCATAGGTCTTTCTTAAGTAGGTCACTTTTGTCCTCAGACCAGATTTCATTATAATATCGATATGGAATCCGGTTCACTTTGACATACGCCTAACAGGTCTGTAAAAGGATGCCAAATACGGGTATGATTGGGTGGACCAGTGAACATGTTGATATTGATGATGAAGTGATGGAATTGCCACTCGGGTGACACCGAGATGATATCATTGGCCACTTGATGAGTGGGACTGATAAGTGTATGGCCATACCCAAATAAGTTGGTTGCTTATTTGATTAATCAGTCAACTCAAGATCAATAAATATAATAAACAATAGAAGAGGATGACAGACACCATGCCTCTTGTTTATTCATATCGATATCGTTAGGCAAAGGACAATATGAGATTACTACCGGGTGAGTGTCTTCTAAAGACTGCTGCATCTCTGTCTTAATTGGGGGCTGTAATGGTTTGCTAGAACCCACTCACAGTCTGTGGGCCTTGGGCCTACTGCCAACATAAAGACAGACCCATAGGATCGTGCACATAGATCAACTGAGCTGGAACTTATAGAAATTGTACATGTAATGTACATTGGAAGGAATGCGTTAATTAATTAGTTGACATTCGGTGTCAAGGTAATTAATTGACATTGGGTTGAATTTAATTTAATTAATAAGTTTACATAATGTAATTAATTAATTTATCAATTAATTGAATTACATAAAGTAAACAATTAATTAAATAATTTTCCTAAGTAGGAAAATTAAATACATGTATTGTATTAACTTAAGTGTGATTTAATTTTATTTAGGGGTAATTAAATTTAGCCAAATGGAATTAAATTACATAGTATATACTTTTTAATTAAAGTTTATTTATGTAATTATAATCCTAGTGGGCTTGGGTTTAATTAACCTAATTAGAACTCAATTAGACAAGGTGTCTATAAAAGGGCACACTTAAGGAATAAAAAAACCTAATTCAACTCTAATTAATTGCTGGAAATTTCAGCCACCAATAGCAGCCCCAAAACAGCCGAAAATCCCAGCATTAAACCTCCATTCCTTCGCATCTTCGGCTAGCACCAGTTCCCGCTCAATAGTTGGTCGTGCACCGGACTTTGGAGATCGCAGTTTCAAGAAACGATTTTGCAGTAGTCTCTAGAGGAGACGAATCCGGTGAGTTAATCTCTCTTGATTCTTATTTGATTTTATTCTAATCAATGGTAATTGGACACGATAGGTGGATTCTAGGAAATTTTAAATGGTGTATTTTCCGCTGCGCCACGTTATTTTTCCAATGATGAATCCCAACACAAAGAACTCATCATCAAAAACCCTTGCATTTGGAAATCTCTGGACCCAAATCCCTAACCCTAACTCTAGGAGAGAAGTGCAGATTTTAGTAGATTGGAGCGATGCCAGGGGTCAAAACGACTTGGATAAGCATCTAAAAGGTAGGCACTCCCTTTTCCTTTCACTTTTTCCTGCTTTCTGGGTGCTGGATGTGAATTTTGTGCATTTTTACCTTGTTTCTGCATTGCTGCTTCTGGAAATCAAGAGCAGTCGCACGATTGTTCTTAGATTTGATGAACAGTCGTACGACTGTAATTACAGCCGTACGAGTGTTCTTGATTTCCAAGCGTTTTCTTTCTAGTTTTCTTCAAATAAAGCTTTGGCGAGATTCTGGTTCTGGGTCGCTTACAGTCGCACAACTGTAATTTACAGTTGCACAATTGTAATTTACAGTCGTACAACTGTGGTTACAGTCGCATGATTGTAACGTGTTTCTAGGATCAGAATTCTCCTTTTAATCCCAAAACATTTCCAAAAACCCATAAAAATTCCCAAAATCATCAAAATGAATTTTGTTGTGTACATCCACGACCATAGATTCAATTTCCAGTAAAATTGCATTTAGAACAATGCCACGACGGAGACCCAGTTCTCTTGAAAACCGACCCACCTCACATGTAAAAAATACATGTAAACCGGAAAAATTGTTTTCAAAACGGTTTTCACACAAAACCAAAAATAAGGGACGTTTCAAAATGTTTTCCAGGTCTAACCGGGCCGGCTAGCCAAGCCAACCTGGTTATCCCGTAAATACATGCCCCCAATTCCTGATTTCCCAATTCTGTCTATTTGAGTCCTATTTGTGGCGTGCTATATATTGTGCTAACCTCTGTTTTGCAGCTTTTTATTTTTATTTTTATTTTTGATGTATTTAATAGATTAATACCTGTATCCTAGGCGATTGTATTTTTCTAGATAAATCGTGTATTCTAGGTGCTTGTAAAAGTGAGGCGAGAGTTTTTATCTTTTATTTGATCGGGTTGTAATAATTTACTTAGATACTATTATACTTATACCTGTATGCGCGCTGTATGTCTATTTATTTCAATAAAATTGACTTTAGAGTTTGAAATACCATTTGAGAACATTGACCAATATTATTTTAATTAGACATGAAATAAGGGACTTGTCCGGACCCAAATCTCTGGATAGTGTAGCGGCCGTTCGTTCGGTTCAGCTGCATTATAAATTTCTCAGTTGAGCTGAGCCGGGTGGCCACTCTACAATATTCATCGAGACTTAGGTCTCGGTTCTTTTAAGAATTAATTCCATTTATTTTCCAAAATCTATTTTCCATCATAAAAACCCCCACGCGAGGGAGGGGCCGCACGAGATCGTGGGGCCTCTTCCAAAAGGGAGTCCCGCGTTCCGACGAAAACGTCGTCCACTCATAGTGGCAACTCTGCTAGGGATTTCTTCAAAAAGTTTTCTTAAAAACTTAAAAGAATTTGACAAGCCCTGAAAAGTGTCTAATTAAAATAAGGTGGAAGATTCTCGATTGGTATTTCATTTTGCATTTTAGTTAGACATGCTTGCATTAGATTTAGTATCCATTTTCAGCCCGGTGGATTGTTGAAGTGTCGTCTTTGTTCCTCATGGTCTTAGGGGCATAGATACGAAACACCACCAGTAGCCTCGTACGAACCCCTTCGTTCGGACCGTTGAGTGGGGAGAAGTGAGGAGTATATTTTGCTATGGGAACCTTGATTTTTAACCCGACTTTGACCGAACTCATATAGGCAGCCCTAGTTGGATTCCCTTAGGATACCAAAATAATTGTGTGAATAAATAAAATCGCACCTTCATCACCCCCGGTTGGTGATCGAAGTAAACCCCACCTAGGACTCGGTTAGAAATTTTCGAGACTGACCATGCTTGGAGAAATAAGGTTGGAAGAATTTGCTTCGTGTGCTACATGTTACACGCTTCTCGACATTTCACGACATACCATAATCACCATTTTCCATACATAATTAACATTATCCATTCATAAAATATCTTGTGTGATACTAAACCACATTTTTATGCAGCCATTTGCATTTTATTTTCATGTGAAATCATTAATTCATTCGTTTACCATTCATACTAACCATTTCTTTTTCAGCCATAACATTATATTTGTGTGATTAGCATTTTTCACATAGCATACATCACATCATTATGTATGTCATACATCCTAACCACGTTTTTGTGCAGCCATTTGCATTTTGTGTGTCATAAGCACTCACGACATATCACCTAAATTAAATTAGGGGCATTCCAAGGACGCCCACCACGATCATATCATTCCATCATATATCGGGTATCCCAAAATACCCGTGTTCTGCCAATGCACCGAATTGCATTCGGCCATTCCACCAAATGATTTCATCCAATAGAGACCATAATGGTCCTAGGTATATTTCCGTGTGACAATCCACACGATACATCTCATGACATCATATCCCTTCATCACAATCATCACATAACACTGTGATCCACATCGGGTTACTTCATGACATTACTACATTATCCAAGGCCCTCCCCGGGTGCTGGATTAGTATGTGTAAGCGCTGGAATTTTACTTAAAAAAAAAAGAAAGAGAGAGTCGTATAGCATTGGCTACAGTCATACGACTGTAGTCAAACTATAGTCGTACGACTGTAGATCATTACCCATAAAGGTAGAAAAAGAAAGGCAGAAAAGGGAGAGGGATGAAAAGAAAAAAGAGGAAAAGAGAAAAAACAGACAGAGAAAAAGAGAAAGAAGGAAAAAGAGAGAAAAAGAGAAGAGAAGAGAAAATCAAAAAGAAAAGGAGGAACTCCTCATCAGAATCCCTCAGCATTTGAAATCTTTGGACCCAAATCTCAAACCTTAACTCAAAGAGAAAAGTCCAGATTTCAGTGGATTGGAGTGACGCCAGGGGTCAATCCTACGGTGGACGCACGCCAAAGAGGTAAACACTTCTTTTCCCCTCTCCTCTACAAGCTTTCTGGTTGTTTGGTGTGCTTTTTCTGCATTTCTATCCATTTTTCTGCGTTTCTGTTCTGGAAATCAAGAACAGTCGTGCGACTGTTCTTGAGTTCAATGAACAGTCGTACAACTGTAGTTACAGTAGTACGAGTGTTCTTGATTTCCAGGTGATTTTCTTTCCAGCTTGTTTTAAATAAGATTTTGGCGAAATCCTGAGTCTGGAGTGTTTACAGTCGCATGACTGTAATTACAGTCGTACGACTGTAGTTGTATTCGCACGACTGTAATTTACAGTCGGACGACTATCGTTTCCAGAACCAGAATTTCACCTTTAAGTCCCAAAAATTTCCAAAAATCCATAAAACTCCCCAAAAATTCCCAAAATTCCCAAAAAAAATTAGAAAATCCCAAAAATGAATTATGTTGTGTGCATTCACGACCATAGATTAAATTTTCAGTAAAATTGCATTTAGAACAATTCAACGACGGAGACCCAGTTCTCCGAAAACCGACCCACTCAATATATAAAAATGCATGTAAACCGAAAAATTGTTTTCAAAATGATTTTCCCATAAAAACCAAAAATACAGGGACGTTTCAAAACGTTTTCTAGGTCTAACCGGGCCAGCTAGCCGAGCCAACCCGGTTATCCCCTAAATGCGTGCCCCCAATTCTTGATTCCCCAATTCTGTCTATTTGAGTCCTAACTGTGGCGTGCTATATATATTGTGCTAACCCTCTGTTTTGCAGGTTTTAATTTCTTTTATTTTCATTTTGGATGTATTTTAATAGATTAAATCATGTATCCTAAGCGATTGTATTTTTTCTAGATTCTCGTGTATATTAGGCGCTTGTAAAGTGAGGCGAGAGTTTTTATTTTTCTATTCGATTTGGTTGTAAGCCAATTAATATTTATTTCTTTTCTCTATTTTTGTATTATATATTTGTATGCGCGCTATATGCCTTTTATATTCAATGAAATTGATTTTTAGAATTTTGAAATACCATTCGAGAACATTGGCAATATTTATTTTAATTAGACGCGAAATAAGGGACTTGTCCGGACCCGAATCTCTGGATAGTGTAGCGACCGTTCGTCCGGTTCAGCTACATTATAAATTTCCCGGTTGAGCTGAGCCGGGTGGCGACTCTACAATATTTTTCGAGACTTAGGTCTCGGTTCTTTTATGCATTAATTCTATTCATTTTTCAAAACCGGATTTCCCATTATAAGAACCCCACACGAGGGAGGGGCCCGCCCGAGATCGTGGCGCCCTATTCCAAAAGGGAGTCCCGCGTCCCGTTGAAAACGTGTCGTCCGCTCATAGTGGCGACTCTGCTGGGGAATTCTTAAAAAAGTTTTCTTAAAAACTTAAAAGAATTTGACAAGCCCTGAAAAGTGTCTAATTAAAATAAGGTGGATGATTCTCTTTTGGTATTTTATTTGCATTTTAGTTAGCCATTTTTGCATTAGATTAGGTATCCCTTTATAGCCCAGCGGATTGCTGAAGTGTCGCCTAAGTTCCTCTTGGTCTTAGGGGAACGAATACGAAACACCACTCATAGCCTCGTACGAACCCCTTCGTTAGGACCTTTGAGTGGGGAGAAGTGAAGAGTATATCTTGCTATAGGAACCTTCCTTTTTAACCCAACTTGGACCGAACCCATATAGGCAGCCCTAGTTGGATTCCCTTAGGATACCGAAATAATTGTGTGAATAATAATAAAATCGCTCCTTCATCACCCCCGGTTGGTGATTAAAGAGAACCCCACCTAGGACTCGGTTAGAAATTCTTGAGACCAACCACGCTAGGACAAATTAGGTTGGAAGAATTCGCTTCGTGTGTTATGTGTTACATGCTTCTCGACATTTCACGACATACCATGATCACCATTTTCCATTCACAATCAACATTTTCCATACATAAAACATCTTGTGTGATACTAACCCATATTTTTATGCGGCCATTTGCATTTTATTTTCATGTGAGAACATTAAATCACTCGCTTGCCATTCATACTAACCATTTCTTTTTCAGCTATAACATTATATTTGTGTGATTAGCATTTTTCACATAGCATACATAACATCATTATGTATGTCATGCATCCTAACCACGTTTTTGTGCAGCCATTTGCATTTTATGTGTCATAAGCACTCACGACATATCACCTGAATTAAATTAGGGGCATTCCAAGGATGCCCACCACGATCATATCATTCCATCATATATCGGGTATCCCAAAATACTCATGTTTGCCAATGCACCGGATTGCATTCGGCCATTCCACCAAATCATTTCATTCAATAGAGACCACAATGGTCTTAGGTATATTCCCGTGTGATGATCCACACGATACATTTCATGACATCATATCCATTCAGCACAAACATCATATAACACTGTGATCCACGTAGGGTTACTTCATGACATTACTATATCATTCAAGGCGCTCCCCGAGTGCCGGATTAGTACTCATGTAGCGGCATTACATAATATTATCAGATCATAAAAGGCGTTCCCCGAACACCAAACGTCTGTCCGTGTCCCCAACACACGTGACTGTCTCATAACATCATATCATATCATACGCTCAAAAGGCATCAGAACTCTGTCAATGGGCCGAGCCTATGTGACCATTTCATATCATCTCATAGACCAATAAAGTGTCAAACTCCGTTCGGGTGTCGGTACACGTGCGACCATTTCACGAAATTCATTAGGTGCCCCAAAAGCTCCGAACCTTTATCTGTGTGGCGGTCCGCACGTGACATTTTTGCATAACATTGGGTGTTCTTGGGATGTCCAAAGTCAAAAGAATAAAAACAAAGGGATCATCCTCATCATCTCACGACGTACACCTCATTCATCCGTCAAACATTCAAGCATCCCACAAGCACCAAGTACTTTACAGCATGCACTGAGTCATTTTAAGTGTCCCAAAAATGCTAGAAATTTCATCAAGCCCCTTAGGTCTTCCATAATCATTGGAAATCCTATCCTTGTGTCCCGCACACCCAAATACCAAAATATCTTCCCGTGTAAGACTAAGCTCTACACATACCATTCCAAATATCTTCTCGTGTAAGACAAGCTCTGCACATTTCCTCCCCATGTAAGACAAGCTCTACACGTATCGCTCCAAATCTTCCCGTGCAAGACCAGCTCTAAACGTACCGTATCAAACTCTACCCATCCTCCCCATGTAAGACTAAGCTCTACACGTGTCGTTCCAAAATATCTTTCTGTGCAAGACAAGCTCTGCACATTTCCTCTCTGTGTAAGACTAAGTTCTACACGTGTCATTCCAAATTCCCCATGCAAGACCAGCTCTGCACGTACCATATCAAACTCTACCCATCCTCCTCGTGTAAGACTAAGCTCTACACATATCGTTCCAAAATATCTTTCTGTGCAAGATGATAAGGTCGGTTTTTGACCTTATCTTTTAGGCCATTTCGTGGTTTGAACGGCAATTTTTAGAGTCTTTTGTGTGAATGTTTGTGTGGTTTTTGAATATTTTGTGATTTTTTTATGTTTTGGATAGTTTTTATAACTTTTAGTATTTTTCGTGTTTTCTAGGGTTGTTTTTGTAATTATTGTTTATTTGTTGTTTTTATGGTCCGTGGCGTTGGTGCCGTTATGTTCTTTGTGCTTGTTTTGGACAGGCATTACGACCCGGACCGGAAGTTGGTGCATTAGCGGCGAGGAAGAGTTCAAAGTGCTGAAAATCAGGGCGGCACGGCGTGCCACCCCGGCGTGCCTAGAAGAGTAGTCCAGTGGAGTGGCACGAAAACGTGCCACTCAAATCAGCGTGGCGTGCCAACCCTAAAATCACACGGCACAGCGTGCCAACTCCAGCAGCACGGTGTGCCGCCTTCAGTTCTGCACAGAACGGCGTGCCGAGCCCCGAAACCTGCTGTTGCCCTACTTTCATCTCTTCTTTTTGCTGGTTTTAACCTAGCCGTATAAATAGGTTATTTTCTATGTTTCAAAGGATCTTTTTTCAGTCTTTTTGAGTGAGAGCAAAAACTTGTAGTAAGGTTTTGAGCTTGAACTATTTGTTTTCTTTGAGTTTGAACCATCGTTTGGTAGTAGTTTTACTTAGAATCTTCCCCTTTTGCGATGTTCCTAGTTCCGGCTCGAGTTCGTCTATAGAGGTACACCCCAAGCATCTTCACACCGTCGGAATCCGGTTAATCGGACCAAAAGGGCATAAGTTTTTCTTCTTCTCTTTTATAATTTGATTAAGTTAGTTTTGATTCCGCAAATCGATTATGTTTGGTTGTAAACACTGAATTCATTCATCTTTCTTAATTAATACAATTGATTGCAAGTTAATTTCAATTTTTATTCCTTTTCTTTATGCAATTCCTTTAATGAATGTCTAGTCTCATAAGATCTTAATTTATTCAGTTCATATTTGTGGCATTACCTAGATTGACGCCTAGGAAACCATTAGTATTGACGACACTGTGGAACTTACGTGCCCCTATTTTCTGAGCTTTAGAATTACACCGTCTCTAAACAAGGAAAACCGGCTAAGGACCTAAAAGATCTAGATACGCTAGGTTGTATTATCGGAAGAGCATAATTACGGATTAATTGTTGAGTTAAATTCATCTTTTGTAGTTAATTGATAAAGCCATCCCTATTAGCATTCATAGGTCGGTAAACCGCCAATTGATAACACAAAACTCAAGTGCAAAGTAAGCTGGAATAGATCAACTAGGAGTAGGATAGTTTAGTTGTTAACATAATCAACCCAAACTACGTTCCGCCTAGGACACGCAAGGAACCCGAGTAGTTTAGTGTTTGCAGAATATTCTTTTCTCTGTGGGATCGATACCTGGACCAACCAGAATTATTACTTGTCAACGATAGGTACACTGCCTTAGTTGTGCGTTTCTAGGTTTAGTTTTACTACTACGCCTAGGACCCATCAAGTTTTTGGCGCCGTTGCCGGGAAAATTTATATTTCTGCATCATTTAGCAAAAGGTCTATTTGCAGATATAGGCAACATTTCTGTGTATATAGTTAAATAATTTTTCTTTTCTGTGAATATTTATTACAATTTAGTTTTCTTTAATTTCTGTGTGTGTGTGTGTGTTCTAGCTTATGCGAACTCACTCTCAGCATCCTGAGCTTTTACCTTATAACCCTGAAATTGAACGTTTGTGTAGCAGGAACCGTAGAGTACGCCAAGAGCAGATTGTTCAAATGGAGCATCAGCAGCATGATAACGAGGAGAGACAACTCCGGGAAAGAGTTGAACAAGAGCAACTCCGGCGAGAGCGGAAGGAGTTTGACAGAAGGAGGGGTGGTGATAGAGACAACATGGTCATGACTGACCTAATGGCTCCACATCGGCCCCGGAACAGATCCGGAGTGGTTATCCCAGCCATCACTGCCAATCAATTCGAGCTGAAATCCAGTATGATCCATTTGATCCAAGGGAATGGACTATTCAGTGGCGGACTAAGTGACAACCCCAATGATCACTTAGACCGGTTCCTCATGGTGGCCGATACAGTCCGAATCGGTGGGGTGCCCCAAGATGCTGTGCGGTTGAAGCTGTTCCCCTTTTCACTATGCGGGGGAGCAATGGAATGGTACAAATCCTTGAGGCCCGGATCAGTGACATCATGGGACCAATTGGAAGAGCAATTCTTAGCATATTACTTCCCACCATCAAAGACGGTTCAGATAAGGAACGAGATCATGGGATTTCGGCAATTTGGGATGGAGACTCTTAATGAAGCATGGCAGAGATTTCAACGGTTGTTGCGGAACTGCCCCCACCATGACATGCCGCGTTTCACTCAGGTAAGCACTTTTTATCATGGTTTAACACCAGCTAACCGTGCCATTATTGATTCTTCTGCAGGTGGGGACATTTTTAAGAAGACTGCTACATAAGCCGAGGAGTTGATTGCGGAGCTGGCTAGAAAGAGTACCTTGTGGTAGTCGGACATGCCAACAAGGAATGAGGTTCGAGCTGCAGATTTGGGACGCCAAGATGCAGCTATGGACCATGTAAACAAGAAGTTGGACCTGTTGATGTCCCGCCTGAACTTAAATGGACCACAATACCAACCGGTGTTGTGCGTATCATGCGGAGCGGAGCATCCCGGGCAAGATTGTGAACTGGGTGACCCATTCGCCCAATCGTCCGAAAACGTAAGTTTTGTGGGAGGAAACCAAAGGTACAATAACTCTAACTCTTATTCACAAAACTTCAATAATAATAACAATTACGAAAGAAGGTATCAACACCCGAATATGTCCTATAGTAACAACCAAAATGTGTTAAGACCTCCTTCCTGATTCCATTATGAGCACCGTGAGCAGGGGTTAGGTAAGGCCCCATTTATTCCTAATGATCAATCTCCACAGCAGCCTCAACAGTCTAAGCAAGATGAGACGATTTTGTCGTTACTAAAAGACATCTCGTCTCGGCTTGCTGATAATGAAGCGTACTGTAGGGATTTGGGTAAGCAGGTGGCTCAATAGAGTAGGGAGAGGCAGGAAAGACCTCAAAGAGCACTTCCGAGTAGAACTGAACAAAACCCTAAGGGTAATCAAAGGGAGATAGCTCAGGTTATAACCCTACGAAGCGGTAGGCAAGTGGAGGACCGGGTGCACAACGCTGATATCCCATCTCAACCTACCGAGGTAAGTCAAGAGTCGGGAGAGGTAAGCAACCCTGATTCGATTTCTGAACCCAAACCTAGCATAAACGAAAAAGGGAAAATTCCTGAACCAGTGAGAGCCTATGTGCCTAAACTTCCTTATCCTCAAAGGGAGAAGAAAGATAAACTGGAGCAGAAATATTCCAAATTCCTTGAGATTTTTAAGAAGTTAGAGTTTAACATGCCGTTAATTGAGGCTCTCCAAGAGATGCCCTCTTATGCTAAATTTTTTAAAGAACTTCTTGCAGGGAAAAGAAAGCTAGGCGAGGATGAAGTGGTGGCTTTGACAGAGGAGTGTTCAGCAATTATAACTAACAAACTCCCACCTAAGCTCAAAGATAGGGGCAGTTTCACTATTCCATGCCGGATAGGAAACTTGGAGATTGCCAATGCCCTGTGTGACTTAGGTGCGAGTATAAATTTGATGCCTTTGTCGTTTTTCAGGAGACTCGGATTGGGAAACCCAAAGCCAACCAATATGACCCTCCAATTGGTGGATAGATCCCTCACGAGACCAAAGGGGGTGGTCGAAGATGTGTTAGTAAAGGTGGACAAGTTTATCTTCCCTACGGATTTTGTGGTAATGGATATGGAGGAAGATAGCTCGGTGCCCCTTCTACTTGGGAGACCTTTTCTCGTGACCGGTAGGACTTTGATAGATGTCCAGGAAGGTAAGATCATTCTTAGGTTGCATAACGAGGAGGTAAGTTTCAATGTCTATAATTCAATGAAATATCCGTTAGACGTTGAAAATTGTAACTTTGTGGACTCCTTTTGTCCTATTGATGCTTGTGTGGTTGAGAGTTTGTGCAGTGAACTAGATTGCATCATAGGAGAAGGTCTAGGTGAAAGTGAGGCAAATGCAGTGATTAGTGAGGAATGCTCATGGGTGAAGGGACGGTTTGATAAGCTGGAGCGTGAAGTCAAACCAGCACCTAAATCCTCATTGGAGGAACCTCCATCATTGGAGCTCAAAACCCTTCCCCCTAACCTTAAATATGTTTTTCTGCATCCTCCAAAGGACTTACCCGTTGTAATCTCTTCTTTATTAACAGGAGAGGAGGAAGACAAGCTGCTAGAGGTGCTAAGGAAGCACAAGGGAGCATTCGGGTGGACAATCCACGACATCAAAGGAATAAGTCCGATGTTTTGCACACATAGAATTTTTCTGGAAGATGAGGTAAAACCGTGTGCACAGCCTCAGCATCGGTTGAACCCCAACATGAAGGAAGTGGTAAGAACCGAGGTGATAAAACTCCTCGACGCAGGTATCATCTTCCCTATTTCTGATAGTCAATGGGTGAGTCCGATCCAATGTGTGCCTAAGAAAGGAGGCACGACGGTAGTGAAAAATGATAAAGGGGAACTAA
The DNA here is from genome assembly GCA_039660915.1 of Euphorbia tirucalli. Taxonomy (NCBI): domain Eukaryota; kingdom Viridiplantae; phylum Streptophyta; class Magnoliopsida; order Malpighiales; family Euphorbiaceae; genus Euphorbia; species Euphorbia tirucalli. The sequence continues at coordinate 59,088,782 of CM077641.1, forward strand.
TCCCTACTAGAGCTGTCACGGGTTGGCGTATGTGTATTGATTATAGGAAGTTGAATGACGCCACCCGGAAAGATCATTTTCCATTACCGTTCATTGGTCAAATGTTAGAAAGGATGGCCGGGCACGAATATTTTTGTACTTTAGATGGGCTATCCGGTTATATGCAAATTCCAGTGGACCCTCTCGATCAAGAGAAAACCACGTTTACGTGTCCATACGGGACATTTGCATATAGGCGGATGCCTTTTGGATTGTGTAATGCCCCGGCTACCTTTCAAAGATGCATGCTAGCCATTTTTGCTGATATGATTGAGGATTTTATGGAAGTCTTTATGGATGATTTTTCTGTTGTTGGTCATACGTTTGAGTCATGTTTGGGGAATTTGGACCGGGTGCTTCAGAGATGTGAAGACACCAATTTGGCACTTAGTTGGGAGAAGTGTCAATTTATGGTCCGGGATTGCATTGTCTTAGGGCATAAGGTGTCGGGAAAGGGAATCGAGGTCGACCCAGCCAAGATTGAGGTGATTGAGAAACTGCCTCCCCCAAATTCAGTTAAGTTAGTTAGGAGTTTCTTGGGACATGCGGGCTTTTATAGGCGCTTTGTGAAAAATTTTTCTAAAATTGCTAAGCCGTTGACTAAGTTACTCTTAAAGGATGCCCCATTTAATTTCAATGATGAATGTATGTATGCTTTTAATTTGCTTAAACTGAAATTGATTGAGGAACCGGTTATGGTGAGTCCGAATTGGGAAATCCCTTTTGAACTTATGTGCGATGCAAGTGACAATGCTGTTGGGGCATGTTTAGGTCAGAGGGTGAACAAAATTTTTCACCCAATTTATTATGCTAGTAAAACATTAAATGGTGCTCAAATGAATTATACTATAACTGAGAAAGAATTACTGGCTGTTGTGTTTGCTTTTGATAAGTTCAGGTCTTACTTGGTCTTATCAAAAGTCATTGTGTATACTGACCATGATGCCCTTAAGTATTTGTTGGCTAAACAGGATGCAAAGCCCAGATTGATTCGATGGATTCTACTCCTCCAGGAGTTTGATGTGGAGATTAAGGATAAGAAAGGAGTAGAGAACGTAGTGGCCGACCATTTGTCAAGACTACCAAGTGAAGGATCCGTATCCTCTCCGGAAGCGAACATTCGTGACACATTCCCCGATGAACAGTTGTGTGGGGTAACTTCTATACCATGGTTTGCGGACATCGCAAACTTCAAAGTCGGTAACATTCTTCCACCTAACCTTTCATATGCACAGAGGCGTAAATTCTTTCATGACGCTAAGGATTATTTTTGGGATGACCCTTATCTTTTTAGATTATGTGCTGATAGTGTGATTAGGCGGTGTGTTGCTTATGAGGAGGTTCCCTCCATTATTGAAATGTGTCATGATAGAGAAGCGGGTGGCCATTTTGGACCCGATAGAACTGTAGGAAAAATATTATCTAGTGGGTTTTATTGGCCAACCATGAAACAGGATGTCATTAGTTATATTCGAGCCTGTGATGCGTGTCAAAGGACGGGAAATATCTCCTAAAAGAATGAAATGCTCCAACAGGGTATCTTGGTGTGTGAACTTTTTGATGTTTGGGGCATAGATTTCATGGGACCCTTCCCAATATCTCACAACAACCAATACATTCTTATGGCGGTTGAGTATGTGTCTAAATGGGTAGAAGCTGTCGCTTTACCAACCAACGATGCAAGGGTAGTTGCCAGGTTTCTAAAGAAAAACATTCTTACTAGGTTCGGAACCCCAAGAGCTATCATCAGTGACGGGGGTTCCCATTTTTGTAAAAGGCAATTTGACAATCTTTTGCACAAATATGGGGTTAAGCATAAGGTAGCGACTCCTTACCATCCTTAGACGAGTGGGCAAGTTGAGGTTTCGAATAGGGAACTAAAGGGCATTTTAGAAAAAATGGTAAGTGCATCTAGGAAAGACTGGAGTTTAAGGTTAGACGATGCACTATGGGCATATAGGACTGCTTTTAAGACACCTATAGGGATGTCCCCCTACCGTTTGGTCTTCGGTAAATCTTGTCATCTACCTGTAGAATTAGAGCACAAGGCATATTGGGCTTTAAAATTTCTTAACTTTGATATGCAAGCTGCAGGTGAACTTCGATTAAGGCAACTCATGGAGCTAGATGAGCTTCGGTTGAGCTCGTATGAGAATGCCAAGATTTACAAGGAGAGGACCAAGAAATGGCATGACCAGCATGTAATAAAGAAAGGTTTCAACCAAGGAGAGTTGGTGCTCTTGTATAACTCCCGGTTGAAACTTTTCCGGGCAAACTGCGGAGTCGATGGACGGGGACCGTTTACCGTGCATAAGGTTTACCCATCCGAGATGGTGGAAATTGAAACCCCGGAGGGAATTCAACAAGTGAATGGGCACCGGTTGAAACCCTATGTCAGCGGAGGAATAAAGGAGGAGAAGCAAGTCTTACTCCTTCAGGATGTTTCATGCTAAACCGCGGGCGTAGAAGTCGAGCTATTCTGACTATAAACATAGCACTGAGGTACGTATACCTCCCGTGTACATTAGTTTTTACGTTAATATGTTTTTGTGTGTTTTTGTGTGTAGGATTAGGTACTTAAGCAAGTTAATCGAAAGTCGTGTTCAAAATGTGAAAAAAGGCAACAGTTGGCAGAATTCAAGGCAGCACGTCGTGCCACTACTCAGCACGCCGTGCCAAGGTGAAGTTGGGTGTGGCACGTGGCGTGCCAAGGTGGTACGAAATCGTGCCAGGCTGCTGTTCCGGAAGAAAAGTGTGCATAAGGATCAGCACACCGTGCCACATTCAGCACGTCGTGCCAAAGTAATGGTATGCAGGGTGGCACGGCGTGTCACTTCAGCACGCCCGCGTGCCGCTGTTCTGTCCCGCGAGAGATTTGTGAGAAAAAAAGGCAGCACGCCGTGTCAAAAATCTACACGCCGTGCCTATCAATGTTCTGAAGAACAGCACGCCGTGCCAAGTTGGCACGCCAACGTGCCGGCTTTCTGTTCCAAAAAGGGAGTTACGAGGAAAAAGATCAGCACGCTGTGTCAAGACTTCAGCACGCTGTGCCATATGTTTAAATTTCAAGGCAGCACGCCGTGCCAAGGCAGCACGCCGGCGTGCCATCATTCTGTTTCCAGGTAAGTACATTTGACCCGCTCAGCACGCCGTGCTGAGTGTTTGGCACAGCGTGCCGAGCGTTCAAATTTTGAATCCCAAGGGAATTCCACCGCCTATTTAATGCTCTTTTCCCCTTTCCCCCTTCTCATAACCGCCCACTTCTCCTTCTTCTCCTTCCTCTCTCTCACTTTCTCTCACCTTCTCACTTTCTCTCTCCCCTTTTCACTCTCTCTCTCTAGAACCCATTCTCTCCTTCTCCTTCTCCATTCTTCTTCTTCTTCCTTCCTTTCTCCCCTTCTCCCTATCTTCTCTTACTTTCTTCTTTTTCTTCATCTTCTTTTTCTTTTTCTTCTTCTTCTCCATCTCATCCCTTTTCCTCCATCCTTTTGCCCTAGGGTTTTATTTTGCTTCAATTTCCTTGAATCAGGTATGAATTCTTGCTTTATTCTTTCTTTTATTCATTATTCTTATTATTGTTGTTCTTTTTCTCATTTTGGTTTGATGGATTGACTGCTTAATAGGGTTTTATTTTACTTTCTTTTCCTTCTTTGGGGTTTGTATCTTTGACATAGTTGTTCTTTGGCTTTGTGTTCTTGTGTTTTTTATTCTTGTTTTATTTTTATGTTTGTGCAATTGTAGGATGAAGAGGAAAACCGTCGCTGATCGGAGACACGGTTCGTCTCGTCAACCCCTAGAACCGTCACCGGAGCCGGTGCCACGTGACGCCCCGCCCACCGACCCATTGATGGCCCCGCTGACAAATCTATCAAGGAAATACAAATGTCACTTTCCCTTACTTTCGGACGACGAAGGTAAGAAGTACAAAACTTTATTTCCTTTAGAAAGCACTCCATTTCGCACTTTTGATTGGCAATTTCTTTTTGTGCAAGATAGGTCGGAAGGAGTGAAAGCTAAGTTGACTAGTCTAGGGTGGTACGAATTTGTGAAATCTAACCCTCCAGTCTTTAGGGAGCTAAACCTCGAATTTTACTCTACCTTGAGTTTTAAAACCAATCCGGATACGGGCCTTAGAAGAATGACCTTCCGCCTCTTTGGCACTGAGCGAACTTTGGATATTGATGGCCTTAGGGCTTGTATAGGGATTGACGGGAATGGTTACAAGTGGCCCGAAAATCTGGATGCCAAGAAATTTTGGCGATTGATAGGGCAAGGGGTTTACCAACCCCGGTTTGCCAAAACCTCCCAAATCCAAGACCCTGTGTTGCAATTAGTTCATAAATTTGTATGCTTTAATTTTTTGGGAAAGACTGAGAGCAACCGGGTTAATGCATTTGAATTGTTGATCCTGTGGCATGTGCATAGTGAAATTAAGGTGCATTTGGGCTTCTTTGTCATGGAAGCTTTATACAATCATCACAACCGAGCTAAGTCCGAACTAGGACTAGGGCATACTGTGACTTGTATTGCATGTTTTTTTCACAGTAATACTTGTTATAGGAACCTCGAGAGCATTCTTCCTAAGAAGCTTTCGAAGGGAATCTTGTCTTGTTCCTATGTTGGTGCAGCTGCAGGTCCTTCAAGTGCAGGAGGTTCAAGTCGGGGAAAGGCCCCCATGGAAGTAGACGAGGAGGAAGAGAGTGAGGAAGGAGAGGACGGCGAGGAGGACGCGGAGAATGTATCGGTGGGGGTAGATTTTATGGGGCGGATTGAAGGACGGTTGGATGGCATTATTGAGCAATTGGAAGGCTTAACCGTCCATCAGGTTCTGCTGGAGCAGCGGCTGAACGTGCGCCTTGATCGGCAAGCAGCTCAGCTCGCCAACGTCGAGGCGTTCGCCTCCCGCTACTGTGCCGCCCAAGGGTGGCCATACCCGCCGCCACCACCACCAGCTCCCGATATGTGAGGTAACCTTTGTCCTTTCCCATTTAGTTTGCTTCTTCTTCCATTGCACTTTTGGAAGTAAGTGCAATCTAGGTGTGGGGTGGGTAAAGGGACTTCTCCCCTTTCTTTTTCTTTTTCTTATATTGCACTTTTTGATTGTTTGTTTAGCATGTTTGTTGGTGTTTGTTGGTGTTTTTGCATGATTGGATGTTTTGTGTTGGTTTTGGTTAGATTTAGGATTTACTTTTCAATGCATGTGAAGTTGGTTTTGGTTGTTTTGGTTTGTTAGTATTTTTAGGTTGCTTATGTATCAATTGCCGTTTGAATAACATTGCTTAATCCACCCTCGAACCTAAGTCTCTGTGCTTGGATTGATAGCAATTGGCTAGGGATATTAGGAGTTGTTTGCAAGTCATTAGCTTGTTTGTGCGTGGTTTGTGATTCTTGATGGTAACCATTTGTTAGATTTGTCATTTAGGTTGCATTAGGGAATTAGTCCTCTACCCCGACTTGCATGATTGAGCTAGGATTACGCCTTGGAACATTGGTTGAGTCACACGACCTAGCATACAAACCCTAATACACTTGTGCGAATTTGAGCCTTTAGAACCATTTCACATCGGTTCTATTTCTTTGTGAGGGTAAAAACAATCGTGGCACACTAGATCGTAGAACCCGGTGTTGTTTTGCACTTGGCATCGAGAGCTTAATATGTGGAGACCCTTAGGATTAACCCCTTGACTTAAATAACCCTAACCCTAACTACTAATTCATCCCTTAGATCACCCATAGCCACTAAATTAACCTTTTTGACTTAAAAAAACCTTCACCAAGCCAACTCTATAATCCTAACTTTTTCCCATTTCACTTTGATTTTCCTTTCTCACCCTCCTCTCCTAAATCAAGTAATTGGCTAAGTTGTTCATTCATTTTGAGGTCAATCATCATTTGCATTTCAACTCTTCCATATCTAGTCCTATGGAAAAATTATGTTAAAAAAAAATAATAAAAAAATAAAAATTAAAAAAAAAAAAATCCAAATAGAGTCAATGTGTTTGTTCGGTTTCTTTTTGTAAAACTCGGAATTTGTAAACGCCTGTCTTGGTTGTCCGGTTTGCATCTTTGAGCCGGTATTTGTGTTCCATGTTTTGTAATTTTTCATTGGTTGAATAAAGGATTCGGGCGATCATCTAATTGCCTTGATCCATGTCTTGTAATTTTTGTTTTCGTTTTCTCATTAAGTTGTGTCTCGGCCATTGGGTGTGGATAAGGCCTTCTTTTTGTCAAGTTAATTTCAAAAAAAAAAAAAAAAAAAAAAAAAAAAGCAAAGCAAACACTCTTAGGACTAGTTCTGAGTTGAATGTTGCATGACCCATCTTTAGTACTTAGTCAATTTGTATATTTTACTTGATTCGTAGGAGTTGTGCACCTAAAATTTCCCTTATCAAACCTACCCTAAGCCGTAACATTACAAGCCCCAGGTTCTCTGATTTTGCTCCTTGACCAATGACTTCACCAGGATTGCCATTAGTTCGCTATGTGATGTGTGCCATTGTTTGTTTTTGTGTGCTCATCCGCCTTGCCTTGAACTTGAGCGTTGGAGTGACATCTTGTGAGGTGCTTTGTGGTCGTATAAACTCTGTTTGTTCCTCGCCCTTTGACTAGCTAAATTGTGTTGGGTTTGGGTATTGAGTGGTTTTGAACCTTGTGCACCTAATGTCATTTCGAAGGTGATGCTTTACTTTCTTGAGTTTATGAATCTCGTACGGTTAAACCCTTAGTTGGATTTGCAAGTGAAAGCGCAAGTTTACTCCTTTGTTTTTAGTTGATTTGCTTGAGGACAAGCAAGACTTTAAGTGTGGGGTGGTTGATAAGGTTGGTTTTTGACCTTATCTTTTAGGCAATTTCGTGGTTTGAACGGCAATTTTTAGAGTCTTTTGTGTGAATGTTTGTGTGGTTTTTGAATATTTTGTGATTTTTTTATGTTTTGGATAGTTTTTATAACTTTTAGTATTTTTCGTGTTTTATAGGGTTGTTTTTGTAATTTTTGTTTATTTGTTGTTTTTATGGTCCGTGGCGTTGGTGCCGTTATGTTCTTTGTGCTTGTTTTGGACAGGTATTATGACCCGGACCGGAAGTTGGTGCATCAGCAGTGAGGAAGAGTTCAAAGTGCTGAAAATCAGGGCGGCACGGCGTGCCACCCCGGCGTGCCTAGAAGAGTAGTCCAGTGGAGTGGCACGAAAACGTGCCACTCAGATCAGCGTGGCGTGCCAACCCTAAAATCACACGGCACGGCGTGCCAACTCCAGCAGCACGGTGTGCCGCCTTCAGTTCTGCACAGCACGGCGTGCCAACTCCACCAGCACGGCGTGCCGAGCCCCGAAACCTGCTGTTGCCCTACTTTCATCTCTTCTTTTTGCTGGTTTTAACCTAGCCGTATAAATAGGTTATTTTCTATGTTTCAAAGGATCTTTTTTCAGTCTTTTTGAGTGAGAGCAAAAACTTATAGTGAGGTTTTGAGCTTGAACTATTTGTTTTCTTTGAGTTTGAACCATCGTTTGGTTGTAGTTTTACTTAGAATCTTCCCCTTTTGCGACGTTCCTAGTTCCGACTCGAGTTCGTCTATAGAGGTACACCCCAAGCTTCTTCACACCGTCGGAATCCGGTTAATCGGACCAAAAGGGCATAAGTTTTTCTTCTTCTCTTTTGTAATTTGATTAAGTTAGTTTTGATTCCGCAAATCGATTATGTTTGGTTGTAAACACTGAATTCATTCATCTTTCTTAATTAATACAATTGATTGCAAGTTAATTTCAATTTTTATTCCTTTTCTTTATGCAATTCCTTTAATGAATGTCTAGTCTCATAAGATCTTAATTTATTAAGTTCATATTTGTGGCATTACCTAGATTGACGCCTAGGAAACCATTAGTATTAACGACACTGTGGAACTTACGTGCCCCTATTTTCTGAGCTTTAGAATTAGACCGCCTCTAAACAAGGAAAACTGGCTAAGGACCTAAAAGATCTAGATACGCTAGGTTGTATTATCGGAAGAGCATAATTACGGATTAATTGTTGAGTTAAATTCATCTTTTGTAGTTAATTGATAAAGCCATCCCCATTAGCATTCATAGGTCGGTAAACCGCCAATTGATAACACAAAACTCAAGTGCAAAGTAAGCTGGAATAGATCAACTAGGAGTAGGATAGTTTAGTTGTTAACATAATCAACCCAAACTACGTTCCGCCTAGGACATGCAAGGAACCCGAGTAGTTTAGTGTTTGCAGAATATTCTTTTCTCTGTGGGATCGATACCTGGACCAACCAGAATTATTACTTGTCAACGATAGGTACACTGCCTTAGTTGTGCGTTTCTAGGTTTAGTTTTACTACTACGCCTAGGACCCATCACAAGACAAGTTCTGCACATTTCCTCCCCGTGTAAGACAAGCTCTACACGTATCGCTCCAAATCTTCCAATGCAAGACCAGCTCTGCACGTACCGTATAAAACTCTACCCATCCTCCCCATGTAAGACTAAGCTCTACACGTATCGTTCCAAAATATCTTTCTGTGCAAGAGAAGCTCTGCACATTTCCTCTCCGTGTAAGACTAAGCTCTACACGTGTCGTTCCAAATCTTCCAGTGCAAGACCAGCTCTGCACGTACCGTATCAAACTCTACCCATCCTCCCCGTGTAAGACTAAGCTCTACACGTATTGTTCCAAAATATCTTTTTGTGCATGACAAGCTCTGCACATTTCCTCTCCGTGTAAGACTAAGTTCTACACGTGTCGTTCCAAATGCCCCATGCAAGACCAGCTCTGCACGTACCGCATCAAATTCTACCCTTCCTCCCCGTGTAAGACACGCTCTACACGTATCGCTCTAAACATTAAACCTCTTCTCATGTAAGACACACTCTACATGTACCGCTTTAAACACTACATCTCTTCCCCGTGTAAGATCCGCTCTACACGTGCCGTTTCAAACGTCAACTCTCCTCCCGTGTAAGATATGCTCTACACGTAAACCCTTCACAAGTATCACCTTGCTTCGATCCGTGGACACCCTGTGTGTCATTTTATCCATGTGGTGTATATTTATATGCCACGCTATACTTCAGCATATAGCTTTGTCAACAACATTCATTGCATTTTGCATGTTTCCATTCCTGGCTTTGTGTGCACATGACTAGCTTAGGATTGCATAACATGATGGCATCGCATTATATCATCGCTCATACATATATGCATCGCATCTCGCATTCATACCTGCATCATCCCTTGACTTGGTATCCTTTGTGCGCATGCCCTAGTCAGTGCTAACAAATGTTCTTATCAGGGGAGGAAAGGGAAGGAGTCTAGAGAATGGCTGGCCCAATGAACTTCAACACCGTAACAGATATCTTAGATGATTATGTTACCTCATCGCGATTCCGAAAGGCGATCAGGGAAGAGACAGCAGCAATGTTGAAGGAAATGCTAGGAAGTGACCTGGACAAAGTGGAAAAGCTGACGACAAGGTGCTCTGAATTGGAGGCACGTGTGATTGAGCTTGAGGGAGTAATAAGAGGGCTGAATGGTGAAGCAGAATCAATGGCCCCCTCTCAAAGCCAACACTGACCTTGTTCCGCGACCAACCAGGAGCTCACTCCCCAAGAGTGACGGAAAGGGCATATCCCCGTGGCCTTTCTCGCTGAGCCAATTATTTAGAAAAGAGGGGCTACTGCAAAGCATCAAGCCGTATGTGGAGCCGGCACCGGATCAAAAGAACAACTTCTGTACCTATCATGTAGTGATAGGTCACCGAACCAACGCTTGCTATATTTTAAGGAAGGAGATTCGGAAGTTAGTTGATGAAGGAAGATTAAAGGTGCCATCCACTACTAATGAGCAACTAGGGGCTAGCAGGGAAAATAGCAAGGAAATTCCCCAAACCTCCCGGGGAGAGGAATATGATGAAGAGCTCCAAAGCTTGATCTGATGAAAGTGGGGCAGTGACCGGATAAGGAATAGTCGGGCGCTGTGAGATCAATACCTTTAGAGGCTCCTTCTCGTGGGGGGCTTATTTTGTTGTAAAGTGTATTGAACTCATTTGGAATGCAATGCATCTTATTATTTTTCTTACTTGTGTGGTGACTACATGTATATGGCATTAAGCATGCATTCGATCATCTGAAATGACATGTCCATCTCGCATAATATTAAAATGCATTACATCAATCTGAGTCTTACAAGGAATTTACAAGTGAACCTGACTTCAGTTGAGCCCTTTTCTTAAAAAAAAAAAGAAAGAAAGAGAAGAAGTCTGCCAAGCAAACAATGAGATGGCATCATTTCTATCAAACCAATCGCCAATCTAGATCAGTGATCCCTACAAACCGCGATCTTAAACGTTGTTGGTCTTGTCCTAAAAGTTTCAACTTAGACAGCCCATAATACACCCGAATCATTCCAATCAGGGACCATCGCCAAATTTTAGAGCCAATCCCAAAGACGAAGCTTTGAGCTTAATTCATGCTCGAAAAAGCATCTCACATCAAAAACCAAATCCATAAAAAAGCACCAGGCCCTAATGACCTTCGCCACCCACCATGCTGTAAAACTCTGGAGCAAACATTAGTTTTAGTGCATGTATAGTTTTGTTTGTGTGGCATTCATGTGCATATGACATCACACATGCATTGTCCATCCAAAAGGACATATCAAACACGCATGACATACATGGATCTGAATGCAGCAGGAAAATCAATAAGTGGCTGTGGTTTGGATTTAACTTCTTAAAAAAAAAAAAAAAAAAAAAAAAACAGCACCGATGGAAGACCTCAGCTCTCTCTTATAGCCCAATTTATGCTCCTGGTCTAAAGTTGCACTCTCTTCAATCATAGAGCCAAACTTCTGTTGAATGCTCGATGAATCTGGAGGCGGCCCACCTATTGCATGAAATGCCGGGGTAAATGAGTTGAGGCAATGGAGATAAGTACATTGTTGCCTGTTCTAAAAAGTTAACTTCACATGGTGACAGAGAAGATCGGTGTCTTTACCCAAAGCAGTGCCCTTTTCGTCCTCCTCTCTGTCTTCTCCATTTGCCTTCAACACCTTTGTCTTCCCTTTGTTGTCTTTCCTTCACTTTCATCTTCTATCTTTCATCTTCTCTCTGGGACTTGAACCGATTCTATGATTCCATATTTCCTACCTTCAATGGCTCCTAACAAGAGTTGAACCCCAATCCTACTCCATATTGCATTTTTCCGTATCATCTCATCAGTAGAAGGGCGACGGAGCGGGTGGTTATGGCGCTGTTTCAATCCATCTTTGTTTATCATCAACCTGTACCAAATTAGGGATACCCTTTTAATCCCACGCCATTTCTCTTCAATCCAAACTCCCAGACTAATTATTGGGTACCCTCAGATAGTGGGAAGGGTTTTGATTTGATGATAGATAAAGGATTCGGATATGAGTCTGCTTCAAATGAGTTCAACAATGCTAAAAAAAGGGGGGAAATGAAATATATAGCTTTCAGATCCCAGAGTAAGAAGAAAATAGTTTCTGTAGGTGAAAAGGAACAGCAGTGGTTGCCCAAGAGATTGAGTGTTGAAGAGACCAAGCTGAACAAAAAGAGATTGAAGCTAATCTTGGTGGAAAACAAGCCTGATGATCAGAAATCTACCAAATCAGTTTTCAAGACATAATCTGCCATAAATTCCAGGCAAGCCTTGTCTGGAGGAAAACAAGAATAAGTCCAAAGAGAAGCCTGCTTATGATTTTCTCTATTTGCCTATGGATTTCAAGACTAGAGGAAATTTTGGTTATGCATTTGTGAACTTCACCAACTGTGTCGGAGCAACTTGACTTTACAAAGCTTTCAACAATCATGAAGGGGATGATATCCTCAACAGGAAAGCTTACAAAGTCTGTTGCACTCATATTCAAAGGGAAAGTTGCATTTACTAACCATCTCAAGGATTCAGTCTTCGGGAACTGTGTCTGAACTGAAATCTAGAGTGAATTGGAAATATGAATACAGCATCAGACCACAGGAGAATCCAGTGGTTACTTGAATTCATTTCAGGTTGTCCATCCACAATAGCAACTTTATCCAGTTATCGGGCTTAAAAAAAAAAAAGAAATCCAATGTGTAAAACCGAAAGGGCATATTAGTGATTTGGAGAGGCATCAATTAAAGCTAGAGCCACATCTTATATTTTCCTAATGCATCCGCATTCATTATGTCATGAATGCTTGGTATTCAATTTTAGTGTTCAATATCCATTTGTCATGTCATTGCATGTCCATGTTCACTTACAGGCTACATTGCACAGCAAACCTTGTCTGTAAAAGTGCTTTACTCCCCAAACACAAACCCATAATACTCCCCGAACACAAACCTGTAATATCAGGGGCAAGTAAAAACCGGGCTATTGGGTATCATCGACAGCAGAATCTTCGCGAGTCGCAATGAACACATCAAGGTGTATTTTCCGATCTCAAGACAAACCATTGCGAAAGGGATCAAAGCAGACAAAATGCCCATCACAAAATCTTTCTCAAAAAAAAAAGTTTGTTGACATGGAAAACCGAAAGGACGTGTCAGCAACGGGAGAGGGGTGACATACAAAGTCAGAGTCACTGTCATATTACCTGTTATACTCATTCTGATGTCACCATTGCAATATTGTGTGTATTTGGACTTCTGATCAGATGCTCATCTTGCATGCACCATGCCATTACATATAAACATCCATCAGTAAGACATTGCATCCAAACCCGTGATAATATCGCAGGAGCTCCTATTATGCGGTATGAAAATGCAAAGTCTCACTCTCATCTTCTTGCTCAACCAAATGGGCCATCCGTTGGCATGGCCTATTACTCTGATCCACTGAGCCTGAAAATGCTTCAGAATATGCAGAGGGTAAAGTGGAAGGTCACTCAAGACGGCCAACTCCCCTAATACCTAGATCAGCATAGTAGTCAGTCGGTCAGAAGACACGCCGAAACAATCAGAATAGGTCACCTAGGTTACCGTCAGGGCCAGTCACAAGCCGTGAATTTCGTGTCTGGGCTCACACGGATACCAAGAACAAAGCATAAGCCACATGTTGCATGCATACATACATTTAGAACCATACATGCTTCCGTACATGCGTGCATACGTTTAAAGTAAACATGCACGATCCCCATGCATATGCATCACAACTGATCCAACTGCAGGTACCCACTGCTATCATTGGGCTATTCCAAACTAGGGTCACTCTCAAAGCACAGATGGCACAACGCCGAGGTATCCATTGGACCTTAAGCGTCAGCGCAAATCCAAATCTCAACATATCAAGTCTCCAAGAAGCAGAACAATCAAGCCGTATTTATCCTTGATCGAAGGGGCAAAATTTTTGTTTCCAAATCCATCGATCAAGGGATAAATACTCATTCCCCAGCCAACACCAAAATTATCCTTCCTAAACCTATTTCCTCATCTCATTCAAGCAAGATTTTTAAACCCTTGAACTCCATTACGTTCAAGCATGGTTACAAATCCTTGAACCACTCTCTTTATTTAAGCAAGATTTCGAACCCTGGAACTCCACTACGTTCAAGCAAGGTTACAAATCCTTGAACCACTCTCTCATTCAAGCAAGATTTCAAACCCTTGAACTCCAATGTGTTCAAGCATGGTTACAAATCCATAATTCACCTTCCTTTGCCTCGGGTAACATAAACCCGATATCGGCAATCCATAATTCACCTTTCTTTACCTCGGGTAACATAAACCCGATATCGGCTTAACCGCAATTTCATTTTCCTCCGCCTCGAGTAACATAAACCCGATATCAGCTAATCCACAATTTCATCTTTCTTTGCCTCGGGTAACATAGACCCAATATCGGCCAATCCTTAATCCATCTTCCTTTGCCTCGGGTGATATAGACCCGATATTGGCCAATCCATAATCCATCTTCCTTTGCCTCGGGTAACATAGACCCGATATCGGCCAATCCTTAATTCATCTTCCTTTGCCTCGGGTGACATAGACCCGATATCGGCCAATCCATAATCCATCTCCCTTTGCCTCGGGTAACATATACCCGATATCTAAGTAACTACAATTTCACCTTCCTGTGCCTTGGGTAACATAAACCCGATATTGGCCAATCCATAATCCATCTTCCTCTGCCTCGGGTAACATAGACCCGATATCGGCTTAACCGCATTTCATTTTCCTTTGCCTCGGGTAACCTAAACCTGATATCGGCTTATTTCTTCCTCACCTTTGCCTCGGGTAACATAGACCCGATATCGGCTTACTTCTTCCTCAACTTTGCCTCGGGTAACCTAAACCTGATATCGGCTTATTCCTTCCTCAGCTTTGCCTCGGGTAACCTAAACCTGATATTGCCTCATTTCCTCATCAGCTTTGCCTCGGGTAACCTAAACCTGATATCGGCTTATCTCCTCTCTAGCATCGCCTCGGGTAACCTACACCTGATATCGGCTAATTTCAACGGCGGGTTCTTTCCTTTGTCTGTGGCGCTTTGAGTCACGTTTCTCAAATTCACATCATCTATCCTAGACTAAGTTCGGGTGGTGAATTTGATCACGCGAGGGGCAACTGTAAGCGCTGAAATTTTACTTAAAAAAAAGAGAAAGAGAGAGTCGTATGGCATTGGCTACAGTCGTACGACTGTAGATCATTACCCATAAAGGAAGAAAAAGAAAGGCAGAAAAGGGAGAGGGACGAAAAGAAAAAAGAGAAAAAACAGACAGAGAAAAAGAGAAAGAAGGAAAAAGAGAGAAAAAGAGAAGAGAAGAGAAAATCAAAAAGAAAAGGAGGAACTCCTCATCAGAATCCCTCAGCATTTGAAATCTTTGGACCCAAATCTCAAACCTTAACTCAAGGAGAAAAGTCCGGATTTCAGTGGATTGAAGCGACGCCAGGGGTCAATCCTACGGTGGATGCACGCCAAAGAGGTAAACACTTCTTTTCCCCTCTCCTTTACAAGCTTTCTGGGTGTTTGGTGTACTTTTTCTGCATTTCTACCATTTTTCTGTGTTTCTGTTTTGGAAATCAAGAACAGTCGTGTGACTGTTCTTGAGTTTGATGAACAGTCGTACGACTGTAGTTACAGTCATACGAGTGTTCTTGATTTCCAGGTGATTTTCTTTCCAGCTTGTTTTAAATAAGATTTTGGCAAAATCCTGAGTGTGGAGTGTTTACAGTCGCACGACTGTAGTTGTATTCACAAGACTGTAATTTACAGTCGTACGACTGTCGTTTCCAGAACCAGAATTTCAGCTTTAAGTCCCAAAAATTTCCAAAAATCCATAAAAATCCCCAAAAATCCCAAAAAATTAGAAAATCCCAAAAATGAATTTTGTTGTGTGCATTCACGACCATAGATTCAATTTTCAGTAAAATTGCATTTAGAACAATTCAATGACGGAGACCCAGTTCTCCCGAAAAACCGACCCACTCAATATATAAAAATGCATGTAAAGCGGAAAAATTGTTTTCAAAATGATTTTCCCACAAAAACCAAAAATATAGGGACGTTTCAAAACGTTTTCCAGTTCTAACCCGGCCGGCTAGCCGAGCCAACCCGGTTATCCCCTAAATGCATGCCCCCAATTCTTGATTCCCCAATTCTGTCTATTTTAGTCCTAACTGTGGCGTGTTATTTTAATTTCTTTTATTTTCATTTTGGATGTATTTTAATATATTAAATCGTGTATACTAGGCGATTGTATTTTTTCTAGATTCTCGTGTATATTAGGCGCTTGTAAAGTGAGGCGAGAGTTTTTATTTTTCTATTCAATTTGGTTGTAAGCCAATTAATATTTATTTCTTTTCTCTATTTTTGTATTATATATTTGTATGCGCGCTGTATGCCTTTTATATTCAATAAAATTGATTTTTAGAATTTTGAAATACCATTCGAGAACATTGGCAATATTTATTTTAATTAGACATGAAATAAGGGACTTGTCCGGACTCGAATCTCTGGATAGTGTAGCGACCGTTCGTCCGGTTCAGCTACATTATAAATTTCTCGGTTGAGCTGAGCTGGGTGGCGACTCTACAATATTCATCGAGACTTAGGTCTCGGTTCTCTTATGCATTAATTCTATTCATTTTTCAAAACTGGATTTCCCATTATAAAAACCCCACGTGAGGGAGGAGCCTGCCCGAGATCGTGGCGCCCTATTCAGAAAGGGAGTCCCGCATCCCGTCAAAAACGCATCGTCTACTCACAATATGCATGTAGGGGCATTTCATAACACCCCAAATCATGAAAGGTGTTCCCCGAACGCCGAACTTCTGTCCGTGTCCCCATCACATGCAACTTTCTCATAACATCATTCCATATCATACGCTCAAAAGGCATCAGAACTCTATCCATGGGCCGGTTCCATGTGGCCATTTCATATCATCTCATAGACCTACAAAGCGTCGAGCTCCGTCCGTGTGTCGGTACACACGCGACCATTTCACAAAATCCATTAGGTGCCCCAAAAGCACCGAACTTTTATCCATGTGGCGGTCCACACGCGACATCTTTGCATAGCATTGGGTGTTCTTGGGATGTCCAGAGTCAAAAGAATAAAAGCAAGGGAATCATTCTCATTATCTCACGATGTACATATCATTCATCCATCAAACATTCAAGCATTCCACAACATTCAAGAATTCCATAAGCACCAAGTACTTTACAGCATAAACTGAGTCATTTAAGTGTTCCAAAAATGTTAGAAATTTCATCAAGCCCCTTAGGTCTTCCATAATCATTAGAAATCCTATCCTTATGTCCCGCGCACATAAGCTCCAAAATCTCTTCCCGTGTAAGACATGCTCTGCACGTACCGCTTTAAACTCTACACTTCCTCCCCGCGTAAGACAAGCTCTACACGTACCGCTCCAAAATATCTTCCCGTGCAAGACAAGCTCTGCACACTTCCTCCCCTTGTAAGACCAGCTCTACACGTATCGCTCCAAAATATCTTTCCGTGCAAGACAAGCTCTGCACACTTCCTCCCCGTGTAAGACCAGCTCTACACGTATCGCTCCAAATATCTTTCCGTGCAAGACAAGCTCTGCACGTACCGCATCAAACTCTACCCTTCCTCCCCGTGTAAGACTAGCTTTACACGTACCGCTCCAAAATATCTTTCTGTGTAAAAAAAGCTCTGCACACTTCCTCCCCGTGTAAGACAAGTTCTACACGTACCGCTCCAAATCTTCCCGTGCAAGGCAAGCTCTGCACGTACCACATCAAACTCTACCCATCCTCCCCGTGTAAGACCAGCTTTACACGTATCGCTCCAAAATATCTTCCCGTGCAAGACAAGCTCTGCACACTTCCTCCCCGTGTAAGACAAGCTCTACACATATCGTTCTAAATATCTTCCCGTGCAAGACCAGCTCTGCTCATACCGCATCAATCTCTACACTTCCTCCCCGTGTAAGACAAGCTTTACATGTATCGTTCCAAATATCTTCTCGTGCAAGACAAGCTCTGCACACTCCCTCCCCGTGTAAGACAAGCTCTACACGTACTGCTCCAAATCTTCCCGTGCAAGAGAAGCTCTGCACGTAGCGCATCAAACTCTACCCTTCCTCCCCATGTAAGACAAGCTCTACACGTATCGTTCCTAAATATCTTTCTGTGCAAGAAAAGCTCTGCACACTTCCTCCCTGTGTAAGACAAGCTCTACACGTACTACTCCAAATCTTCCCGTGTAAGAAAAGCTCTACATGTACCGCATCAAACTCTACCCTTCCTCCCCGTGTAAGACAAGCTCTACACGTATCGTTCCAAATATCTTCTCGTGCAAAACAAGCTCTGCACACTTCCTCCCCGTGTAAGACAAGCTCTACACGTACCGCTCCAAATCTTCCCGTGCAAGACAAGCTCTGCACGTACTGCATCAAACTCTACCCTTCTTCCCCATGTAAGACAAGCTCTACACGTACTGTTCCAAATATCTTCTCGTGCAAGACAAGCTCTGCACACTTCCTCCCCGTGTAAGATAAGCTCTACACGCACCGCTCCAAATCTTCCCGTGTAAGACAAGCTCTGCATGTGCCGCATCAAACACTAAACATCCTTCCTGTGTAAGATCCGCTCTACACGTACCATTTTAAATATTAACTCTCCTCCCATGTAAGATACACTCTACACGTAAGTGCTTCACAAGTATCACCTTGCTTGGATCCGTGGACACCCTGCGTGTCATTTTATCCATGTGGTGTATATTTATACGCCACGCTCTCATTCAGCATATAGCTTCATCAACAACATTCATTGCATTTTGCATGTTTCCATCCCTGGCTTTGTGTGCACTTGACTAGATTAGGATTGCATAACATGACATGGCATTACATGACATCATTATTCGTACACGCGTGCATCACATCACACACTCATGCCTACATCATCCCTTGACTTGGCATTCTCCGTGCAAATGCCCCGGCCAATGCTAACAAATGTTTTTATCAGGACAGAAAAGGAAGAAGTCTCGAGAATGGCTAGCCCAATGAACTTCAACACCATAACAAACGTCATGGATGATTATGTTGCCTCATCGCGATTCCGAAAGGCAGTCAGGGAAGAGGCAGTAGCAATGTTGAAGGAAATGCTAGGAGGTGATCTTGACAAGGTGGAAGAGCTGATGACAAGGTGCTCTGAATTAGAGGCACGTGTGATTGAGCTTGAGGGAGTAATAAGAGGGCTGATCAATGAAGCAGAATCGAAGGCCCCCCTCAAAGCCAATACTGACCTTGTTCCGTGACCAAACAGGAGTCCACTCCCCAAGGGTGACGGAAAGGGCATATCTCCGTGGCCTTTTTCACTGAGCCAATTATTTGCCAAATGTAGAAAAGAGGGGCTACTGCAGAGCGTTAAGCCGTATGTGGAGCCAGCACCGGATCAAAAGAACAACTTCTGCACCTATCATGTAGTCACAGGTCACCGAACCAATGTCTGCTATATTTTGAGGAAGGAGATCCAGAAGTTAGTTGATGAGGGAAGATTAAAGGTGCCATCCGCTACTAATGAGCGACTGGGGGCAAGCAGGGAGACTGGTAAAGAAATTCCTCAAACCTCCCGGGGAGAGGAATATGATGAAGAACTCCTAAGCCTAATTTGATGAAAGTGGGGCAGTGACATCAGAACCAGGGCAGTGACCGGATAAGGGATAGTCGGATGCTGTGAGATCAATACCTTTAGAGGCTCCTTCCTATAGGGAACTCATTTTGTTTGTAAAGTGTATTGAACTCATTTTGAATGCAATGCATCTTGTTATTTTCTTACTTATGTGGTGATTACATGTACATGGCATTAAGCATGCATTTTGATCATCTGAAATGACATGTCCATCGCGCATAATATTAAGATGCATGACATCAATCTGAGTCTTACAGGGAGTTTAAAAGTGAACCTGACGTCATTTAAATCCCAAAAAATGAAGAAAAGAAAAGTCTGCCAAGCAAATAATGGGATGGCACCATTTCCATCGAATCAATTGCCAACCTAGATCAGTGATCCCTATAAATCACGATCCAAAATACTGTTGGTCTTACCCTAAAAGTTTCAACTTAAACAGCCCACAATACACCCAAATCATTCCAAACTAGGGACCATTGTTAAATTTCAGAGCCGATCACCAAACTGAAACTTTGAGCCTTATTCATGCCCAAGAAAGCATTGCACACTATAACCTTGTAGTCAAAAAACTCAAACCCATCAAAAGCACCAAGCCCTAAAAATCCAAATGACCATCGCCACCCACCATGCTATAAAACTCTGAAGCAGACATTGGTTTTAGTGCATATGTAGTCTTGTTTGCGTGGCATTCATATGCATAGGACATTACACATGCATTGTTCATCCAAAAAGACATATCAATAGGTGGCTATGGTTTGGATTTAACTTCTTCAAAAAAAAAAAAAAAAAAAAAAGAAACCCCGATACCGATGGAAGACTTCATCTTTCCCTTACAGTGGGATTTCTGCTCCTGGCCTAAAGTTATGCTCCCTTCAATCATAGAGTCAAACTCTATTGAGTGCCTGATGAATCCGGGGGTGGCTCATCTCTTGCATCAAATGTCGGGGTCAATGAGTTGAGACAATGGAGATAGGTACGTTTTTGCCTGTTCTAAAAAGTTAACTTCGTGCGGTGGCAGAGAAGATCAATGTCTTTATCTATCTCATACACGGCGACCATAATTAAATCCGGAGTATCTCATGGCATTAAATGGCAAGGCGCAATACTTTCATCTCCTCCCTTGAACCGATTCTGTGAAGCTTTATTTTCTACCATTAATGGCTTCCAACAAGAAATTGAACCCCAATGCTGCTCCATATCACATTTTTCTGCATCATCTCATCATCAGAAAGGCGACAGAGCAGAGAGAGGATTTGAATATGAGTCTACTTCAAATGAGCTCAACAATGGTTACCCAAGAACCTAATTATTGAAGAGATCAAGTGGAATAAGAGGGAGATCAACACCAGTCTCGGTGAGAAAACAAGCCTGATGATCAGAAATCTGCTAGGCCAGTTCCAAACACATAATCTGCCACAAATTCTGGTCAAGAGTAAGTCCAGAGGGAAGTCTGCTTATGGTTTCCCCTACTTCCTTATGGATTTCAAGACTGGAGGAAATGTTGGTTATGCATTTGTGAACTTCACCAACAGTGTTGGGGCAACTTGGCTTTACAAAGCTTTCAACAATCATGAAAGGGACGATACCATCAACAAGAAAGCTTACAAAGTTTGTTGTGCTCATATTCAAAGGGAAAGTTGCATTTACCAACCATTTCAAGTATTCAGTCTTCGGGAATCGTGCCTGAACTAGAATCTGGAGTGAATTGGAAACATGAATACGGCATCAGACCACAGGAGAATCCAGTGGTTAATTGAATTCATCTCAGGTTGTCTGTCCACAATGGCAACTCTATCCAGTGATCAGGCATTCATTCCTAAAAAAAAAAATTCTCTATCCAATGTGTAAAACCGAAATGGCATGTTGGTAATTTGAAGGGGCATCAATTAAAACCAGAGCCACATTTTAGATTTTCCTAATGCATCCGTATTCATTATGCCATAAATGTTTTGTATTCAATTTTGGTGTTCAATATGCATTTGTCGTGTTATTGCATGTCAATGTTCACTTACGGGTTACGTCACGTAGCCAATCTTGTCTGTAGAAGTGCTTTACTCCCCAAACACAAATCTATAATACTCCCCAAACACAAACTTATAATATCAGGGGCAAGTGAAAAACTGAACCACTGGGTATCATCGACAGCAGTGTCTTCACGAGTCGCAATGAACATATCAAGACATATCTTTTCCCGTCCTAAGACAAACCGTCGTGAAAGGGATCAATGCAGACAAAATGCCCATCATAGAATCTTTCTTAAAAAAAAATTTATTGACACGGAAAACCAAAAGGACGTGTCAGTAACAGGAGAGGGGTGATATACAAAGTCAGAGTCAATGTCACATTCCCTATTATACTTATTCTCATGTCATCATTGCAATATTGTATATGTTTGGATTTCCGATCAGATGTTCATCTTGCATACACCATGCCATCATATAAACATCCATCAGTAGGACATTACATCCAAGCCCGAAATAATACTGTAGGAACTCCTATTTTGCAGTACGGAATGCAAGGTCTCGCTCTCATCTTCTTGCTAAACCAAACGGACCATCCATTGGCGCGGCCTATTACTCTGATCCACTGAGCCTGACAATGCTTCGGAATATACAGAGGGTAAAGTGGAAAGTCACTCAAGATGGCCAATCCCTCTAATACCTAGATCAGCATAATAGTCAGTCGGTCAGAAAACACATCAGAACAATCGGACTAAGTCACCTGGGCTACCATTGGGGCCAGTCATAAGCCATGAATTCTGTCTCCGGGCTCGCACGGATACCAAGAACAAGGCATAAGCCACATGTTGTATGCATATATACATTTAGAACTATACATGCATCTGTATATATATGCATACGTTTAAAGTAAACACGCACAATTCATATGCATATGCACCGCAACTCATCCAAGTGCAGGTATCCACTGCCATCACCAGGTCTCCCCTAACCAGGATTGCTCTCAAAGCAGAGATGGCACAACGTCGGGGCATCTATTAGGCCTTAAGCATTAGCGGAAACCCAAATCTCAACATACCAAGGGGCAGAACAATCAAGCCGTATTTATCCTTGATCGAAGGGGCAAAAATTTTTATTTCAAAAATCATCGATCAAGGGATAAATACTCATCCTCAAGCCAACATCAAAATTAGCATTCCTAAAGCTATCCCTTTTCTTTATTCAAGCCAGATTTCAAACCCTTGAACTCTATTATGTTCAAGCATGGTTGCAAATCCTTGAACCCCTTTCTTCATTCAAGCCAGATTTTAAGCTCTTGAACTCCATTACGTTCAAGCATGGTTGCAAATCCTTGAACCCCTTTCTTTGTTCAAGCAAGATTTTAAGCCCTTGAACTCTATTGCAATCAAGCATGGTTGCAAATCCTTGAACCCCTTTCTCCATTCAAGCCAGATTTTGAACCCTTGAACTCCATTACGTTCAAGCATGGTTGCAAATACTTGAACCCCTTATTTCATTATTTCGAGTCCATCTAATTCCAACAAGATTCCAAATTCTCAAAATTTCTGCAGATTTGCCTCGGGTAACCTAGACCCGATATCGGCTTAGTTCTACATCAAACCCATTATTTCATCCAAGATAGATTTCGAATCCTTGAACTTCTTCAAGCAAGATTCCTAATCCTTGTAAATCTCCTCAAGCGTGATTTTGAATCCTTAAAACCTTTTCAAGCCTGATTCTTAATCCTTGAAAATCGCCCAAGTCAGAATTCAGATTCTTGAAGATCGATCCAAGCAAGATCCTAGATCTTTGAAGCCAATGCAAATCCCGCACTTCATTTTCCTTGCCTCGGGTAACTTGGACCCGATATCGGCTTATTTCATCATCAACTCTGCCTCGGGTAACATAGACCCAATATCGGCTTATTCTAATCAACTCAACACGTCACC
The DNA here is from genome assembly GCA_039660915.1 of Euphorbia tirucalli. Classification (NCBI taxonomy): domain Eukaryota; kingdom Viridiplantae; phylum Streptophyta; class Magnoliopsida; order Malpighiales; family Euphorbiaceae; genus Euphorbia; species Euphorbia tirucalli. The sequence goes on from CM077641.1 coordinate 59,111,843, forward strand.
ACAGCCATGAAGCTTCAGCAACTCAGTTGCATGTTTTATTTCCTATGTCTGCGGCGCTTTGAGTCGCATTTCTCAAATTCACATCAACTATCCCAGACTAAGATCGGGTGGTGAATTTTATCACGTGAGGGGCAGCTATAAGCGTCGGAATTTTACTTCCTTAGAAAAAAAAAGAGTATAGTCTTACGACTTTAACTACAGTCGTACGACTGTAGATCGTGGCAAGTGAACCAATCCATGCCCTAAAAGCTGAAAAAAGCAGAAGTAAAAGGGGAGAGGAGGAGGCCGAACAGACAGAAAAAAGGAGCAAAGAAGAAGAGAGAAAATCAGAGAAGAAGAAGAAAGAACTCATCATCAAAAACCCTTGCATTTGGAAATCTCTAGACCCAAATCCCTAACCCTAACTCAAGGAGAAAAGTGCGGATTTTAGTGGATTGGAGCGACGCCAGGGGTCAAACCGACTTGGATAAACTTCTAAAAGGTAGGCACTCCCTTTTCCTTTCACTTTTTCCTGCTTTCTGGGTGTTGGATGTGATTTTTATGCATTTTTACCTTGTTTCTGCGTTTCTGCTTTTGGAAATCAAAAATAGTCGCACGATTGTTCTTAGATTTGATGAATAGTCATACGATAGTAATTACAGTCGTACGAGTGTTCTTGATTTCCAAGTGTTTTCTTTCCAGTTTTCTTCAAATAAAGCTTTGGCAAGATTCTAGTTCTGGGTCGCTTACAGTCGCACAACTGTAATTTATAGTCGTACAACTGTAGTTACAGTCGCACGACCGTAACGTATTTCCAGGATTAGAATTCTCCTTTTAATCCCAAAAAATTTCCAAAAACCCATAAAAATTCAGAAAATCCCAAAATCATCAAAATGAATTCTGTTGTGTACATCCACGACCATAGATTCAATTTCCAGTAAAATTGCATTTAGAACAATGCCACGATGGAGATCCACTTCTCTCGAAAACCGGCCCACCTCACATGTAAAAAATACATGTAAACCGAAAAAATTGTTTTCAAAACGGTTTTCACACAAAACCAAAAATACAGGGACGTTTCAAAATGTTTTCCAGGTCTAACCGGGCCGGCTAGCCGAGCCAACCCGGTTATCCCGTAAATGCATACCCCCAATTCCTGATTTCCCAATTCTGTCTATTTGAGTCCTATTTGTGGCGTGCTATATATTGTGCTAACCTCTGTTTTGCAGCTTTTTATTGTTATTTTTATTTTTGATGTATTTAATAGATTAATACCTGTATCCTAGGCGATTGTATTTTTCTAGATAAATCGTGTATTCTAGGCGCTTGTAAAAGTGAGGCAAGAGTTTTTATCTTTTATTCGATCGGGTTGTAATAATTTACTTATATACTATTTTACTTATACCTGTATGCGCACTGTATGTCTATTTATTTCAATAAAATTGACTTTAGGGTTTGAAATACCATTTGAGAACATTGACCAATATTATTTTAATTAGACATGAAATAAGGGACTTGTCCGGACCCAAATCTCTGGATAGTGTAGCGGCCGTTCGTCTGGTTCAGCTGCATTATAAATTTCCCGGTTGAGCTGAGCCGGGTGGCGACTCTACAATATTCATCGAGACTTAGGTCTCGGTTCTTTTAAGAATTAATTCCATTTATTTTCCAAAATCGATTTTCCATCATAAAAAACCCCATGCGAGGGAGGGACCCGCCCAAGAACGTGGCACCCCTTCCGAAAGGGAGTCCCGCGTTCCGTCGAAAATGTCGTCCGCTTATAGGACCGGAAAGCTTGTCCCTTTCTAGGATTGATTGCAGTGATAATGAGTTGTTGTTTGCCATTTAAGAGTTTCTACACAGAAAAACATTTTAGAGTGTTAATAAAGGAATTTACATTGTTATTCCTACATATAATTAATAATGAATCAAGTTATTAATTAAACCGAGTTGTTGGGCTCATGGGCCGAGATCCATATTTCATTAAGATATAGCAAGACGAGGGCCCGGACAACTATACCCTAATTATTTAGGTAGGAACACCATCCAATCCTAACCTAAAGACTCTCAGTTTAATGGGCTTGTTGGCATTTACCCATCTGTGCTTAGGGCCAGAAGAATCCTACTGCCCATGCTAAGTCAAAACCTCCATTCAAGTGTCAGAGTATCCCATACCCTAACCCAATACAAAATGACGATACTCCAGTGCATCCTGCGAGGGCAAGGTCTACAACTGGCCTATCCTCACTTCGAGCTGGTTTTGAATGAGGGAAGCACTTTTAAGCGACCTAGTAATTTCCATTTGGTTATTAGATTCAGTTAATAACGGCTTACATACATAAGGCGGGTGAAAGTGCTGCTGGATCATACATTCACACATGTAAATATATATAAAGCATAATTAAATAAATAAGTAAAATGGATTGCTATGGGCCTATATTACATCCTAATATTTTTCTAGTAAACCTATACTAGAATCCAATATCAGGTGGGCCTCCATCTCCTTCCTTCTGGGCTTGCACCTCCACTTGGGCTCACCACTCCATGGGCTTCTTCTTTTACAAATTTTAAAATAAGTAAATAAAATAAAATTACATTAAAAAAAGAAAACGACACGCAGGCCGTATTTACCCAAAAAGAAAATACAACCCATCTTGAATAAAGGCCCAATAGTATCCAATCATACAAATATTTAATCACCCATATGCATCTAATACATATAATTTATTAGTATGTTATAATGCATGATTTAAGCCCATTTCAATTATGTCCAAGCCATTATTTTGAAATCGCCAATTTTTTTGCCCACCATGGTTCTAACCCTTAACGGGCTTTGGGCCTCCAGCCCAAGCAGTCCAACTGCTCCCACTGGAATTGGAAAACCATGGGTCCATTTTAGCCGTCCAAGTAATTGTGCCAAAATTACTCGAACCAATTTCAATTAACCATATTAATTTCCAAAATTAATATCATAGGAATAAAATTAAATTTCATTTAAGAAACCATGTGCATTTAAATTGCAAAAATTTAAACACACGAATTTTAAAACCAATTAAAATTTCAAAACTAGGCCCCGGGCCCGAAACCCGCCAAATCCAAAAACACTGGGCCTGGCCCACTGCCGCCCAGCAGCACCAGGCAGTCGCTGTTCCCGCCGCATTCGGTGGCCGCCGGCGGCAGCCCTGCACCCCGGGAACAGCCTAATTTTTTTTTTTTAAAACCTGAAAATAAAAAAAAATAGCATCCACACCAAGAAATTCACCAAGAATCTCAAACATACAATAAAATTAAATAAATATAAACCTATATGCAAATTCAATTTCAATTGTACAAAATCAAAGGGGAAAAATCATAAACCCCAATCCAAGAACCCCAATAAAATTCTCCAATTTTAAGACCAAGGGATTCAATGAATTTTTAACAATTTTCACAGATCAAAAGCCCGCTCTGATACCACTGTTGGGATTTGTCACCGGAAATCACCCGATTAAAGCGGAAGAACGCGATGATTTCCTCAAATCAGTGCCCAGGAGCAATTGAGATGAAAATTGTAAAAACAAAAATTTAATAACAAGAGATAAATCTCTTACCCGGATTATCTCTTTAAGAGATGGATGCAGACTGCAGGAATCAAGATAGAATCCCTCCTCGTTCGCGTACACGAACGCCTCACGAACACCACCTATGCTAGCGTCGGAAAAACACGAACAATGGAGAAGGAGGAAGGGGAGAATTCGGCTATGGTGGCTTGGGTACTTTGGCTGAAATACCTATGGTTATTTTAACCCTAGGTGGCCGAAATTCTCACGGAGAATTTCGGCCCAATTGGCTCCTATTTGTGTGGGCTTACATTCTTTCATTTTAGGCCCAAATCTATTTTAATTAGTTTGGTTCAAATTAATTTCAAGCCCAACTTTAATTTACCCATGTATATAACATATTACACCATGTAACATATTATTTACATTTAATTACAATTGGTTTAACTAATTAATTTAATCCATGAAATTAAAATTAGATCTTCACAAAATAAATTCATATGTTAACCCATACATATGAATATTTCCACCCAGGAAATAATCTCATAATTAATCCAATTAATTATGAGAAAGCCAATCAAATATTAATTTTATTATCATGATCAATCCAATTGATCTATATAATATAATTAATATAATCCTCTCTCTCTAGAGTGTATACTCTAAGTATACGTGTGATTCCTTAAGTTAGTGTTCAGTCGCTCAATGTGTACGATCCCGTAGGCCCATCTTTATATTGGCAATGGGCCTTTGGCCCACAGACTGTAGTTGGGCTCTAGCAAGCCACTACAGCCCCCAATTAAGATGGAGACGGCAGTCCAACTGTAATCATAACCCTGTAGTTTGAACTTGTATATCCCATGTCATAGATATCGGTGTCCAACACAGAGGCATGGATTGATCACCCTCTTTTGTGTCCAGACATTTACTTGATCTCGAATGTACTGAAGCTTATAAATAAGTTCCAGCTTGTTTGGGTGTGGCCACACTCTTATCAGTCACATTCATCAAGAGGCCAGTGATTTCTTCTTAGTGGACTACTGAGTGACAAATCCTTTCTGCATATCCATAGCATTTCCATGCTAAGTGACATACCCGAAAGCACCTATACTTGGTACCCTATTACAGGCCCTTTAAGCATACCCCTAAGTATGCGACCTCGTATACGATACCATCATGTGGTCAGGTCAAAGGATCCATACAAGTACTACACGAGAATCACTTGTGATACTATACCATGTGGATTTCTCGTTTAGTGGATCTATCCAGTACCATACCCTTTTTACATATACCTATTAACTTGGTTGACATCCCATGTCCAATGACCGGTAAGACATCACCATACAACCAGGTTAATGATAGTCTCTAGTCCCATTCATTCCTATGATTGGAACAGACTACGGATCTCTTTATGGTCATATCGGTTACCCTATCCATGGTCTTACTGCCAAGTGCATGACACTTGTCATCATGGATATGGATATGTCCATTGGATACTTCATTTAAGATATTGCACAAGATATATATAATAAATGAATTAATGCCATTATTAATAACACAAAATTAGTATAATACATAAATCCAATAACTGTATAATACAAATACAAGGTCCAATGCCTCGGGACTAGGGCATATCGAACAGCCTTCTGTATCAAGAATTATGGAGTTATGGTCAGAGGATACCCAAGCTAAATGTTGAACCCTGGCCGTTGGAAACAAACGTGCCCAATCCTCGCTGACTATAAATCGGTCCAATCGTTCCTATATAGCATCTGTCCCTCGTCTTTTATTATACTAAGTGAAATCAGATCCTTCATAGCCTAAATCCTATAGATTACAGATTTCAATACAGTTGTGGAAAGCTTCAATTTCCGCGGCTTCCTTGATCCTTCCTCCCTTCTTCTCTGAAAACCACAAAATCTCGTTGAAGTTCCCAAAACTACAGAGAGGTTCGGCTTCTAGCTGAGCAAGATGGTTCATTGATTCCCAAGTGAGCTTCTTATTCTGTTTTTCAGCCCACCCATAAACTCCAAGCGCCCGCCATTCAATTATATGATCCTTCTTCAGGTGAAAATAAATACAGTCGCTAGAGAAGCGGGTGATCTCCACCTCCAAATCCTTTTTACATCCGAGAATTAATCCCCCGCTTTTCCCAATTACATCCATAATAAAGAAATTGGTATCACTAAAGCAATGATACAGAGCACTACAATCACTCTTCTCCATCCTTGTTTCCATCAAAAACACCATACCCGAGCAATACTCCCTCATTACCTTCTTGAGGCATCAAAAAGTCCAGGGGTTGCCCATCCCCTGGGCATTCCATCTTAGAATTTTCATTGCGTAAGGTGGGACCGATCATCGGTCTCCACCCTCTGGTAAAGCGAGGTTAACAACTTCTTTTTATTACCTTCTTCTGTATTATCAATATCCATATCTACCACTACTGCATTTCTTTTGTTATTCTTCTTCAGTCCGTCATCTGCTCTAAGACTCAGAGTCTTCCCATTATCAAGTGTTTCACTCCCTTGTTTCTTCCTTGCCACACGTTTGTATATGCCAGTTTTCCATCTTACTAATGTTTCCTCCTCCTGACTAGGATTTGTGATCCCATTCCTTTCCTCTATTTCTGTTTGACCGGTAATAACCTGCCTCTATTTGGTTAGCATGTTCCTTGTGACTAGCAACCTCATCCTTTGATCGAGAACTCCCCTGTCCCTGTTCTGCCGTGGGCACTACAGCAGGGTGGACATGTGCCTGGTTTGATTGTTCCCTGCTGCTGTGCACCTCTTCTTCCATCTTGGTAGTGAAAAGTGTCTATTTGGGGATATGATATTTTGAAGATGATTCACTCTTGCTTGACTTTGTTTTGAAAACCCCTGTCTTTTTATTGATCCCATAGCTGAAAGTGCACAATTTCAGGGGTGATGCTCTTAATGCTGGTGTATAGGGCCAATCCTCACCTTCGCTATCCACTTTATCAGCCATGCAGTCCTCATGGACGTGTCCCAAAACCCCATAATTATAACATAAATTTGGTAGCTTTTCATATTGGAGGCAAACCCAAATTGCCTGTTCTTGGCTTCCTTTAATCCATACCTCTCTTCTTAATGGGACAGAAATATTAATAAAGATCCTGACATGCATATATTTAGCCCACCTGCCAATGTTAGCTGCATCAATCTTCTTAACATCTCCTAGTCTGCCCGCCACTTTCACAATGGATTCCCTATCCCTACAATTAAGCGATAAGTTGCATATCCAAACTGAGAAATCATAAAAGTTCATATTCAATTCAGTCAGTTGTTCAATCCCCTCAGGTTTCGACAGTATGACAAGGTTACGGTCATAGTGCCATGGGGCTTCACTGAGAACCTTCTCCATATCCTGAGTAGACTAAAATTCCACCATAAAGAGCCCATTGCCACATTTATCAATCTTAAAACCCTTGCTAGTTTTCAAGATGGCAGCAAAAGGATTGGCCATCGACTGGAGATTCAACAGACATGAAGACAGGATTCATCCGACCAGATTCTATTTCTTCTCCACCCCACCTGGTTCCACTTTCAATTCAATCGGTCTCTCCTCTTCCTCTGTCAAAGAAAATCGCTGCCACAACAATTCCAACCGCTGGTCCATCTGCTATCTAAGCTGCAACCATAGGCTAGCTAGCGATGATCCAATTTGGCCGGGAAACCGTAATCCGCTTCTGCTATCGGAGAGAGGGAGATAGGCTCTAAGCCACACGATGGGGCCTATAAATCTTAGTTTTAAAATACTATCTAGTTATGAATTTGGATCTAAAAGTATGCGCTGTGTTTTGTAGGCAATACTAGCTTTTAAGTATTCAATTTGCATCAATTATCCTGTACTAAAATGTAACATCATCGACACATAGTAAGCATTTATTAAGGCTAGTGATTACATGGCATAAAAGTAATATACTAATATGTTTAAAGGATTCCACTAATGAAGGCATTGATTAGCTCAACTTAGTAACATAAATTTCAAATTCACTGCTAATTTTAATATACTCTTTATACCCTAAGAATATGATAAATAAAATATATCGAAAGAAAAAAAAAATAAGTATAATAAAATTTAGGCCTAAATGATTACATAAATTCTCAAATAACTATATATTACAATTTAAATGTCATGTATAAATGTATATATACGCATCAAAATTTCTTAAAATCAACATCTTATTTACTCCAATAATATAACTAAGTTTTTAAAAGTTAAAGAAAAAATAAAAGGTTTACAAACAATATCATAAATATATTTTTTGTGAGTATAATTTATTACAGCCCGTTTGCAACCATACATGCCTTCTTTAATATCCAAAAATTAGAGTGCATTACTTTAGGTCGTTTAATCTCTAATGATATTATGATTGCTTTTGAGCTAAGTCATTTTTTGAGACGTAAAAGGAAGGGTCATTTTGGTCTTGGAGCTTTAAAAATTGATCTTTCAAAAGTCTATGACCGCGTTGAATGGGATTTTATTGAGGTTATGATGCTACGATTGGGGTTGCCAACCGCTTTTGTTGGTCTCATTATGCGTTGTGTTACATCTGTGTCATACTATTGATTATAGAGGTGCGGCATTCCAAAAATTCATGCCAAGTTGTGGAGTTCGACAGGGAGACCCTATATCACCATATTTATTCTTATTTTGTGCAAAAGGTTTATCGTTTTTATTGAATACATCGGTGAATAGGGGTTTGTTATATGGTTGGGTGATTGCTAGAAATGCACTGGAAATATCATATTTGTTCTTTGCAGATGATAGTATAATTTATTTTCACGCAACCCAGGAGGAAGCTACTATGTTGAGCCATGGGTTTCAACTGTATGCAGAGGCTTCCGGGCAGTAAATTAATTTTGAGAAATCTAGTGTGGTGTTTAGTGTGAATACTTTGGCCTCTAATTATCAAAGTGTTTATGACATCTTGCAGGTTGCATGTGTTACATCCCATGGTAAGTATTTGGGCTTACCCTCAACAATTGGGCGTAACAAGGAAGAGAATTTTAATTTCTTGGTATTAAAGTTATCTAGTCACATTGAAGGTTGGTGCAAAGGGGGAATTTCACAAGCTAGTAAGGAAGTACTACTTAAAATTGTTGCTTAAGCGCTATCGATGTATGCCATCGGTATTTTCTTGGTGTCGGGCGGAGTTTTTAATTGGTTGGAGAAGATGTTGAATTCATTTTGGTGGGATAGTAATGTGTCATGACATCGAGGGATGCATTGGATGTCTTGGTCGAGATTATGTCAACCTACGGAAGATGGAGGTCTTAATTTCCGAAAGCTTAAGGAGTATAATTTGGCTTTGCTTGATAAATTAGTATGGCGGCTATTGTAGAAACCCGATGCTTTGGTAAGCCGTTTGTTAAAAGCAAAGTATTATCCAAATTATAGTGTGCTACAAAGGGTATTTTTAAATAATGATAGTTATTTGGGAAGAGTCTTGTTGCTGCTATCCCTATGGTTCGTGATGATGCTTAATATGTGATAGGAGATGGAGCGAGCATTAGAATTTAGCATGTTGCATGGTTGCCCGATGTACGATCCCCTATGGTTCAAACACCGATGTTACTGGGTGGTGATTCTATGATGGTTTGTGGTTTAATTTTACCATGGCAACAAGCTTGGAATATGGAAAATTCAATCAATCTTTATTCCAAGAGATATGGATTTAATAAGAAGAATACCCTTGCCTTATAATAGAAGGAATGATAGAGTTCGATGGGTTCATGATGAAACGGGTCACTATACGGTTAAAAGTGCTTGCTACGTGTCGATGGAAAATTATCGTTTGAGGAATTTGATAACTTCAATTCCTTGGAATAATATGTGGAATATGTATTTGCCTCTATGTAATAAGAATTTTGGTGGAGGTGTGTCACAAAGTGCTTGCCAACTTAATGTCATTTAAGAAAAAAGGGTATTGAGGTTGATGAAGATTGTGTCTTTTGTGGAGTTGAAAGTGAGACAATTCAAAACGTCTTATTTCTATGCCCAAGAATTGTGCAAGTTTGGATTGATTTTCATGAAGTGCAATAGTTAAATGAAGGATTGACATTGGCACAGTAAGTACAAGTTACATCTTTGTCTGATGTGATATGGCTGCAATTATTGGCAAGTGCTTAGAGTGTGTAGGCAAATTGGAGTGGTGTCTTATGGCAGCATGATTGCATTGATGTGGACCAGATAATATTTATTGCAGCAGCAATGGTCCAGGATTGGCGGATTGCTCAGCCGCTAGTGCAAAAGCTGACAGATCCAGCAGCAACGGTAGCAACATCGACGGTATGGCAGTAGCCTCCATTGGGAAAGCTTAAATGTAACATTGATGCTAGTTTCTTTGTGCAAACTAGTGATGTAGGTTGTGCAATGGTTATTTACAATTCACATGGGCAGATGCTAGTTTCCAAATGTTTCCAATTGAATAATGCTACTTCAGCAACAGAGACAGAGACGATGACATGTAGGGAGGCTCTTTTGTGGTTAAAGGAGCTGCATTATTCATCTATAATCATTGAAATGGATGCCAAAGGGGTTGTTGATTACATTAATATACAAACTTGTATTTGTACGTCTTTAGGCTTCATTGTTAATGATTGTATTAATTTAGCTCATATGCTAGGAGATGTTTGTTTCAAGTTTGTTAGGCAGTCTGAGAACAAGGTTGCGTGTAGGTTAGCACAAGTAGCATGTTCAGTGACAGTGGGAGAGTGGTTTAGTGAACCATCTCTCTTTCTTCTTTCTGTATTGTAGAATGATTTAATTCAATGAATAATACTTTCTTTAAAAAAAAAAGAAAAAAATTCAAAAGTGCAAAAGCTAAAATCATCTGCCTGCTACTGGAATGAATGTATAATCCCAATATTTATCCATAAATCTTTCAAAATATTGTCATCCATAGGAAGAAAAATTAGCAAGTTAACATCTTGTTTTTAATCTTCCATTAGTATTTACCATCATTTTTTATATACAAAGCTAGTAAGATGAAAAGAAAAAATACCAGAAATCCTTCAAGCAATGTTGTATATTCCTACGTTAAGGGATTCGATTCCTGCCCCATATCTCGAAGAAATTCCCCAGCATGTTTTGTTAGGCCCTTTTGTGAACCAAAAGGTATGCAAAAAACAAAAGAGAACAAATTGAAAACTGAAAGCTACAGATAAAATTCATTGAACGAAATATTTATATTGGTTACAAAAAGTTTGCTATCAAGTAATTAACTAAACCTGCCAAAAAGCTTACAACTATAATTAAAGCCCCATACTTAAGCCATACTTTGTACTTAAAGCTGGTTAACTAAACAAATACAAGAAATCATATTCTTAATAGTAAAATGTAATATTAAAGCCAAAATGATAGCCGAAGTGTCAAATCTTAACACTCCTCCTTGGCACTTTGGCTATAAACTCCGAGTGAAGTTCACCTAAGGCTGCTAAAAGACTTCTCAGGTATGTTAAAGGAGCTGTAGTTTTTAGTGTTCTATTCAAGAGAGGAGCTATTCCTGAGTTAGTTGGGGTTCACTGGTAGTGACTGGGCAGGTTCTAACTTTAATTCAAAGTCCACATCAGGTTATGCTTTCACACTTGGAAGTGGATTTTTCAGTTGGAGCACTAAAAAGCAGTGTAATATATGGTCTAAAAGCATACATCCTGATAATAAACTTGAAGCATACATAATATCTGGTCTAGAAGCTGTAAGGTATAAGAGACATCCAACCATTCTTCTATATAGAGTGGGATTAACCTTACCAGCTTCATCATCTATACATAACTTTTCAACTTTAACTAGAGGATTGCTTACCGATTTGCAGTTATCCAGTCCAAACTTCTTCAGAATTTCACCAACATACTTATTTTGGCATATAAAAATCCCTTGGTGAGTTTGAGATATTTCCATTCCAAGAAAGTAAGACATTAATCCCAAATCTGTCTTCTCAAAAGCATTCTGCATTTCATTTTGAACTGCTAAACCTGATTCTTGCTATTTCTCGTCACCAAAATGTCATCCATATAAAGAGAAACTATCAACAGCTCCTCCTTAACTTACTTCACATATAAAGTTAATTCACTAAGACTTTTTTTTTGAACCTAAAATTCAACAAATATTCATTGATTCTGGTGTACCGGGCTCTAGGAGCTTGCTTCAAGTCATACAAGGCTTTTTTTTAGCAAGTAGACTTTATCTTCACTCCCTCCAATAATAAAGCCTTCGAGTTGCTCTATAAAGATCTCTTCCTTCAAATGACCATTGAGAAAAGCTTATTTCACATCCATTTGGTAAATTTCCACCCAATTTGAGCTGCAAGTGATGTCAACAACTTGATTATGTTGAACCATGCAACAGGCGTAAAAGTTTCTGAAAAATCAACACCAAACTCTTGTGCATACCCTTTGACAACTAATCTTGCATTGAATTTGTTGATAGAACCATCTACATTCAATTTGACTTTATAGACCCATCAAACTCCAATTACTTTCCTGTCTTTGGGCCTCTCAACAAGCTGCCATCTCATTTCTCTCTATGACTTTCATTTCTTCCTTCATTGCTTCTATCCAACCAGGTGTATGTTTTGCTTCAAAGTTACAAGGTTGCATGAGTGCCAAATTACAACTTCTGTATATTTCACTTAATGACCTAGTGCCTCTAACACCAATTTCATTTTCATCATCCTCATATTCTACATCTGCAACCTTTTCTTCTTCTTAAGAATTTGATTTAAATGAGGCTGATTTAGAAACTTCAATGGCCTTTTTCTCCCAATTCCAAGTTGCATTCTCAGAAAACTTCATATCTCTACTTAGAACCACTTGCTTGTTATTGACATTGAAAATTTTGTATGCTTTTGAATGACTACTGTAGCCAGCAAACACACCTATAAACACCTTCGGATCCACCTTGTCTCTTTGAATCTTTGCAACATTAACGTAGCATATGCAACCAAATATCTTAACATGTTCAACATTCGGATCATTACCATTCCAAACCTAAAAAGGTGACTTTCCTTGAAGAGAACTAGTAGGAAGTCTGTTTTGCAGGTACATAGCAGTATGAACTGCTTTAGCCCAAAAAATTTTTGGCAAACCCTTCTCAATCATCATGCATCTACCTATTTCCACCAAGGTTTTGTTTTTCCTTTCACTTACTCCATTTTGTTGTGGAGTATAGGGTGTTGTAAGTTGGTGATGAATACTAGCTGCTTTGAGGATAACTTCAAATTCTTTAGAAGTAAATTCGCATCCATTATCAGATCTGAGCATTTTAATTTAATGCCTAGATTGCTTCGCAACCCACAACTTGAACTCTTTAAACATATGGCAAGCTTCAGATTTCAACCTCAAGAAATAAAGGTAACACCATTTGCTATATTCATCAATGAATGTTATGAAGTATTTGCTTCCATTTAAAGATTGAATGCTCATTGGACCATATATATCTGCGTGGACGAGCTGAAGTTTCTCTGAAGCTCTCCAAGCTGGATTAATTGGAAAAGGCATTTGATCTGCTTTCCCATTTGACAAACACCGCAAGGTTCCTCCTTCAAACTGATGTCATTAAAGCTGGCAGCTCCAAGTTTCAACTTCTTAATGCCTTAACATGGCCCAACCTTTTGTGCCAAATAGATTGATTAATTGCAGTAGCATTTGACATATGACACTGCACTGAATTCCAATTTAAAGGAAAATTTCTATTCCTCATTTCCACAATGAGAAATTCGCAACCAATTGGATCAAGTATAACACAAGATTTGTCTTTGAAATGCAAAGAGTAGTTTTTCTCAAGCATTTGCCCAACAGTAATTAAGTTGTGACTGATTTCAGGAACTAAAAGTACATCTGAAATGAATTTTGTACCTTTATGTGTTTGTGCAATCATATTTCCTTGCCCTTTCACTTCAAGAAGCTTTCCATCTCCAATTTGCACGTTCAGGATGCTTGAACTTTTTAATTCATGAAAGTTCTCTGCATTTAAAGACATGTGATGCGAACAGCCACTATCCACTAGCCACACGTCTTTGGAATTTGCTGCAACATAACATGAGGCAACGACCAACTTTCCTTCTTAAACTACTTCCACTTGCTCCTCTGCCACTTGAGCTTGTAAATTTGCTGGATTAGATTTGTTTTGGCAAATCTTCTCCATATGTCCAAATAGTTTATAGGCTCTGCATTGGACCGCTGGCCTGACCCAACAATATTTCTCCAAATGATTAGTCCTTTTGCAATGAGGACATAGAGGAAAAACTCTTCTTTTACTTGAATCTTTGTTGGTGGATGCATACTTCTCCTTGTCCTTCTTGTCAGCAGAAAAATTCTTCTTGAAATTGCCTTGAGCTTTACCTTTTTGCTTAGCAAAAAAGGCTGATTCTGTGTTTTCTTCTTCATGGATCAGTCTTCTTTACTCTTGAGGTTGCAAGGAATTCACCAACTCAGCTAAGGAGATTTTGCTAAGGTCCTTGGAGTCTTCAAGAGAAGAAATTTTAGCTTCAAATTTCTCTGGAAGACTTATAAGAACCTTCGCTACAACCCTTATATCATGTAAGTCTTCTCCTAACAACCTGATTTGATTGATAATCTTTGAAATCCTATCAACATATTCTTTTATAGTTTCCACCTCTTTCATTTTCAAGTTCTCAAATTCCCTTCTTAAGTTAAGAATATGAATTTTTTTTGGTTTTGTCACTCCCTTGAAACTCATCCTTCAATCTATCCCAAGCTTCCTTTGCTGTTTCACAAGTCACAATTCTTGTGAACACAACATTTGTTACAGCAAAGTGAATAGCTGACAAGGCTTTGAATTTTTTTGCAACCTCCTCACTATGAAGTTTGATTTAAGCAATGGATGGATCTCTACTCAAAGGAGTAGGAACTCTTCCTATTTCTACTACTTCCTAAACATAAAAAGCTCTTACATAAGCTTTCATTTTCACAGCCCAGATCTGATAATTTTCGCTAGAAAATGGTGGAGGAGAAGGGGCTGAATAGCTATTGGAAGCCATTAAAAGAAACTCACACAAATTTGGTTTAGTGAAAAAGGTTCTTGTTTTTTCTCACCAAACTCACATTCACTCACAGTCCCATTAAATCAGAAGCTCCGATAACATTTGTGAACCAAAAGGGATGCAAAACACAAAAGAGAGCAAATTGAAAACTGAAAGTTACAAATAAAATTCATTGAACGAAATATTTATATTGGTTACAAAAAATTTGCTGTCAAGTAATTAACTAAACCTGCCAAAAAGCTTACAACTACGATTAAACCCCCATATTTAAACCATGCTTTGTACTTAAAGCTAGTTAACTAAACAAATAGAAGAAATCATATGCTTAACGGTAAAAAGTAATATTAAAGCTAAAATGATAGCTAAAGTGTCAAATCTTAGCACTTTTTTCCATCACTAATCCATGATCCAGGATCTGAAGATATATATGTTGTCTGCTTTCTTTTGTTGAGAGGGTAAAGAGGATGCCATGGTTCTACGAAAAGAAAATCGGTCTTGTTCAAAATATGTTCATAAAAACTAAAGAAATTACACCAAGAATCAAATATGCTTGAAAATGACAACATGGGAGATTGCTTTTACCTGGCTTGAAATTCATGGATGCCTTCATATAACTGATCTGTATGACTTCGGAAACGTAAATTAAGATCAAATAAAAAAAAGAGCAACTTGTAAAGGTGTCGAAAACTTCACTAAGCAGAAACTTCTCCGCAATTGAACCGTGATGCTTCTCATGTATAGAAAGTAAATCATCGAGATCTCTTGCTAATTCCATCTCATTTGAGAAATCAGACCATGAAGCTTCCAAGACTTTCAAACATGCTAAATGATTCATTTCATCCCAAAGAACTTGTCATCGCCTTAATGTTGAAGAAAGTTTATTGACTTTCTAGTCCTTATAATTCGCCGAGCAAGAGATTGTGAAATAAATGAAGGAAGCATCCCAGAATGAAGCCGGTAACCTTCCCTCCACAGCGACTCAGCTTTTATAGGCTGACTCAAAACAAAAAAATCAGAAAAAATGTCCTCCAATTCCCTTCCAAAACCCAACTCCTAACCATTTCAAAGAGTGGAGAGCACACACGCTGGTGTAACTCCTCATGAATTCATGAACAAGTGGATCACCAGGTTGGACATGCAAATATATGGCCCCAGCCCTCAAAACTCCACACTTATCAACCAAAACAGCCATTAACCTCATTTTCACCATTAGGTCTGCAAACCAAATCGACAATCTCCTCAATGACAGATAATTCCTTGAACAAGCTGTGTCTGAAACCATTAGAATTGTACTCATTGCCTGCATGCCCAGCACATTCAACAACTTATTGTATTCGTCTTGCAATGCAGCACAAAATGCCTACCCAATAGTGCCAACATCTTGCACTAGAAACCTATACATGCTCTCAGAAACGTACATTTTAACCTTCCTAAACAGGAAACTCTGTAATTTTCTCCTATTTCCTTTCCCATAAACTTTCCGGATTAAAGAATATTTTGTGTCACTATTCCAAACTATTACCCAATATAGGGTGAAAACTGAACTAATTCCCAGGTTGTGGTGTTTTTGTAAATGTCCGCGTATGAGGTTGGCGGACATTGTGATTTTTTCTAGTGGGCCAAGTCCGCTAGTAAAAAATATGGACCCAACTAGGTCCGCAAAAATAAAAAGCGGACTAAAAAAGTCCGCAATTAGTAGAAGCAGACACAATAAGTCCGCAAATCTAAAAAGCGTACACAGCAGGGATGAATGACGCGGCAAGGTCCGGATCAGAGAAAAGCGGACTCTAAGTGTCCGCATTATTTAAAAAGTAGACTTTGAAAAGCTGGGCTTGACGTGACCTAGCAAGGTCCGCATTTACAGAAAATGGACTCAGCGTTCGCATGTGTCAAAAGCAGACTAAGAGTCCGCATCTGTCAAAAGCGGATCTTTATTTCCGCGTGTCAAAAAAGCGGACATTTAATAAGTCCGCATCTGAGAAAAGCGGACCTAATGGTCCGCATGTGATAAAAGTGGACGTTTTTTATTCTGCCCCTTCCCCAACCGTCCGATCATTAACTAAAAATGAATCCAACCGTCCGATGATTTTTAGCCATTTCACCTGGTTCTTCTCCCCTTATAAAAATACATCCTTCTTTTTATTTTTCACGCTCAAATCCTCTGATAATTAGCCTTCCTTCGTCCTCGTTTGGAAGCTCAATCCTTTTCCTTCTTCTTCAGCTCTTTGAAGCAATTTTCTACCTCTTTCAAACTATCAATTTCGTTATTATTTAGTAAGTTATTACTAACCATAATTTTATTTTATATTTATAATTGTTTATTTTTTTGTAATACTTTTAATTAACTTTTTGTAATTTTTTTTTAGGATTGGCATCATCAAATTGGAAACAAAAATCTTATCACTACAACTACCAAATAACAGTTATTGTCGTATTCAACAAAAAGAAAAGGTAAATATAAATTTTTTTTATAATTTTCATTTTAGGGAATAATATATATATGAGATGTATGCGAAAATGGAATATGTATATAATATTTGTGTATAAATTGGTATTAGATTTATTTTTGTGAAGTTGGTATATAATATTTATATGTTTGAAAAATCTTAAATATATGATATAAACTATATAGTTAGTAAATGTAATTTTTGTATTAGTTTGTTTAGAAATTGTTATTAGATTTTGAAATATTATTATTATTATTATTATTATTATTATTATAAGTTATGGGAAAAAAAAGTGGGGTAGTTACGTGGGTAAAATTAGCTGTAATTTTATTATTATTATTATTATTATTATTATTATTATTATTATTATTATTATTACAAGTTATTGGAAAAAATAAAATAAAACTGAGCTAGTAAAACAAATTTATTTTTTTGTTGTAAAATTTTATATTTATATTTATTTTTATTATTGTTGTTGTTATTATTATTATCATTATTATTATTACAAGTTATTGGAAAATAAAAAATAAAAGTGGGGTAGTGAAGTAGATTTATTTTTTGGTGTAAAATTATATTTTTATTTTTATTTTTATCATTGTTGTTGTTATTATTATTATTATTATTATTATTATTACAAGGGTTTCTAGAAAAAAATTGGTGTAGTGATGTAGAATTTTTTATTTAAGTTGTAAATTAATTAATTAATTAATGTGCATTTGAAATGTTTAAATTAAGGTTATTTTTTTATGCAACTTATAGATGGTTAAAACAATACTTACCCCGAAGAGGCTCCGATACCCGGAATTTGCAATGAAGAAATTAGAAAATTTACAAGCAATTCGGATGAGAAGGGGGAAAAAGTTATTGGAGTACCTCCTAAATATAAAAGAAAAATTGCAAGACATAATAATGTCTGGCTACAATTCCATGTGCGAACGAGGAAACAAATGATGCTGCTAAGAAATGGATTATCTTGGCGTTTTCAACGCTATTTTGATGAGATTTTCGACGAATCACCTGTAGATTATGACGAAATGGTGAAAATATTAATTATGAAGGAAAGTGAATGTATTAAATTACCCCAAGAATTGGTTGGTAAAGTTTTAGAAATTTTACCAATATGTCAAGAAGATTATTGTAATAAAGTGAACGCTAGTAATGGTTTTAAATTCAAGTTTAAGAAAAGACTATAGTAGTAGTTTAATTTTATGATTTTGTAACTTAGGTAGTTTTTTGTAGTTTAGTGTTATAATGTAATTTAATATTATTATATAATTTCATATTATGATTATCTAATTCAGTGTTAATATTTTTAGTAAAGTCCTTAATTTATATAGAACATAAACGAACTTTAGAGTTATAATAATCGTTGAATAAATATACAATTTTACTACTGTGGTATTATTAATAACAGTTAATGGGGATAAAAAAAATACAATGAATATGGAAAAAATTTATTACCATTCGTATTTTAAATCTTACAATTCATTTAAAAAAAAATTCCTTCAGATTACAATCTTTGTAGTATTTATATTTAACCAAAAAGTGCGTATGACATTACTCAAATTCTGACACGTAGTCGTAACAACAAATGCTCGAAACATTTTTTTTTCTTAATTTATTATTATACTTCACAAAGGAAAGAAACCCTTAAAAAAAATAAATCCAACCTTAAGTATCTCTTTTTGAGTTTATAATATGTTTATTTTAGGTTAATGTTTCTGTAAAGAGACATTATTGAAAAGTCTTCTCCACCTAACCCCATCATTTTAATGTTTAAATAATTTTAAAAAAAAATTACTTGTCACAATAATGACAAATCTTATTATTCCTTGAACCTCATTTGCTAGTGTTAAGTACGGTTAAGAGCTTGCCTTTAGAAAAGTGATTACCATCATTTTCTATCTCCAATTTTAATATATCATTCTTTCATCTCTAATTTTCATTATTATTATTTTCAATACATTTATTAATACGTAAAATATAATGCAATAGTTTGTATCCATATATATAATCAGTATATATTATTTTAAAAAATGATAACTTCAATTACTTTTTTTAAATATCCTAACAATAAAAAGTTACAAAAACTTATTAATTTTGTATAGCAAAGTTATTACAAAAACATTTATGATATTAAGTTTTATATGCTCCATGGAAAAAAAATTTTCAAATTCTGACCATTTAGTTTATTACTTATTGATTTGGCACATTAATACACATGTGCATATTTTGCTTAATTTCTTTTCCATTTGATTGTATAATTTAAAATAATTTTCTTTATTTGTAAAAAAATATTTTTATATACATAGTTTTTATATAAAAATCTATAAAATAAATATGTTATTATAAAAAAACAATGAGTATGTGGAAAAATTTTACATTACTTTGAAAATATGCATTACCACTCGTTCGATTAATTATTTAATAGTTAAATAATTAATTATAAAAAAACTATGATTTAAAATACGATAAAATTTTAATAACAATATACAATTTTTTAATTAATTAATTATAAAATGTTCTTTGTATATTAATTACAATTATACAATTACTATAAAATTATACATTATAAAAAAAACTATGACTTAAAATATGATACATATGGTAATAAAATCTTAATTACCACTCGTTCGATTTCAAAGGAACTGAGATGCACAATAAAAAAAAAAATATATGACATATTATTTATAGTAAATATTCTAAATATTCAAAGATATAAGTCTCAAACTAAAACATAAAAATATTATACATTATTTAAAATAAAACATCAAATATTACGTCTACTTCTATTCGAAGGCTGCGATGGATCAGTGCACTGTGATGGATTATATTCAACATTTGATGTTGTTCCATAGTTGGAATAGGGAAAAGTGGGTTGTTGCTGACAGTACATACTAGACATACCAACTCACTGTTCCACTGAAAATGGCCACGCAAACAATGGAAATATCATATTAGAAGGAGTACGGGGTGTACCCATACTATGCATAGCCCAAGGTGATTAGCTCGACCCATTTCATTGTGTAAATGGGTTTTGAGAAATGTTAAACCCATACTGTGATGGACCAGTTGGACTAACAAATGAACCAGGAGCAGATGGGTTAGGAACCCATGATGAATATTGCTGTGTTGGTTGTGATTGTTGTGATGCGCTAGCTCCATATGGATCATGTGAATGGTAAGATACTGGATGTGGCACAATGTCACAAGAAGGATCAGTTGGTCTTGTGACCTCACGTCTCCTCGATGTGGTACGTTGGCGTCGTCTACCAGTGGCAGCAACAGGTTCCTCTTCATCCGCATCAAGATTCGGATAAGCAGCGGCCAAAGCTGGATGAGGAGGTGGGGAACCCCGAACATAATGCCGTTCCTCCCCAAGCGCCCCACATATGCTGTTTCTTATCCTGTGCACAGCATCCAAATCTCTAACCAAGGCAAGTTGCTCCATTCCATCAACCTGTACATAACATATATTATTACTATGTAGTTGGGCATAAAAAAACTCTACCACATGAATTTTCAATTTTAATGACTTACTATGGCACCATGGGCAGCACCTCTAACAGAAATCCATCTCCTTGTTATTCGCCTATGCCATTCCATGTATTCAGAATGATAATGGAGTGGTTCGGCACATGGTTAAGTTGCAAATATCAAATTTGCCTTATTATTCCAGATTGCGACCCAGTAGGCCATTTTCTGCATAATGGAACTTTTAACCTGAATCAGTTCAATATCATACAGCTCATTGGTTTGCATGGGCGCAACAGGTATGTGTTGTTGCAAACCAAATTGTCAAAGGACTCTATCAGGTTGATGCCATTCTACAATGTGCATGCAAATCATTGGCACAACAGCTCTCCATAGCTGATTTCCTTGAAAGCAATATTCCGGTAATGCTGCCGGATATCATCTGTGTATGGCTCCCAATTGAACTACAAGTATCACAAGTTAACATATATATGTATATGATTTTACCATTCCAAATCAAATTTGTAGTCATAAATGTTTAACATCAATGCATGCCTAATTTGTATGACTTACAGAATCTTTGTCAGCCAAATCAAGTACATATCGTATATTTCTGAGAGTATGAGTTGGCACAGCAGTGGAATCCTTAGGTGTGCTCCATCTGCAATTAATTAGGAGATATTAATTTATATACTAAACATGTTATAATAAATTGTACAACTATATCATAACAAAGAAATATAAATATGCAGAAGTTAATTTTTAATACTAAACATGTTATTAATTTTGTTTAGATTCTTTTTTTTCATGGAATGGTATAACATGTGTTATAACCTGATGTACCCTTTAAGTCATTACCCTAATTAATTTATATTTACTCATTACACAAGTTCGTCATTGTATACCCTAATTTGTTGTATTTTATTGATTGTTCGATATCCACTATGTGAATTCTATATTGGTTTCCTTTTACAAAGTAAGAGAGAAAAATTGATTTCTCTTACTTATTTGTAATTTCAATTATTTGTCTATATCATAAGTATTATATATACATACCACCGACCAAGTGGTAAACCAGGTGTGATAACTCCACTCAGTAGGTTCGGCGATATATCTCTCAATCTCTCATATGCCCATACCTGCAACAAAATTAAAGCACCACAAATTTGAACAGTGTTGTGTCGGGCGGCTTTATATAGCTCTCTATACAAATATGCTAAACACCCGTTGCCCTAGCTATACTGACCAATTGTTGCACTATTCTCCAACAAAGGTAGAAACATAAGGTTGACATAACCTAATGTTTTTGTACTAAACAATATGCCTGATAAAAGTTGCAACAAGTATGCACGGATGTACCGTGCAATGTCATCTTCATTATCATTAGCCGGCATAGCAGGAAAATTAGCATTCAACCAACTCAATTGCAGCATATTTTTTTTTGAAGGCATTTCTAGGAGGATGAACACCTAATAGTCTTTCACACTCATCAACCCATTTTGCAGGAAGTGGGCAAATCAATTGATTATCATCTATTGGTAGTCCAGTTTGTATAGCAACATCCTGCAGTGTAATTATTGCCTCACGTTCGGGAAGATGAAAAGTATGAGTCTCCAGTCTCCATCTCTCAACTAGAGCAGTAATGAGATGGTAGTCCAACTGAAAAAAACCCAAACGTGCAACTCTATACAAACCAGTCTGTCTCAAGACTTGTTCTAGTTGATCATCAATTTCTTCTTCATGTAGGATCGTACCGTCCCTCCTGCAAGTAAGTGTTGTCTCCTCATCCTAATATATTGAAAAAAAAATTATATTAATGAATAACATAGTAACAAATATAACAAAACAAATACACTTAGAAATAGAAACAAACATGTAATGAGATTATGGGTTTTGATCTATACTAAACCTTAATATACTAAACCTTCATATATTAACTCAATTCAACTTAATATACTAAACCTTCATATATTAATTTCTTAATCTATTAAAGAGGACAATGTTTTTAGAAGTTAAAATTTTGGATAAATTTATAAAATAATGCCAATTATGATAATAACTAACATTAATTTAATTCAACACACACTATTTAATTAATAGTTCTTTTTTGTAAATAGAAAGTGACATATTTGCACCTCATTGAACCATACTGCCTCCGATCTATGTGATCTCTGTGAATGTAAAATGCTAGGGTCAATCGGCCCAGGCTCAATGTATGCTCGCTATGGTGGTGAATTACCTAACATACCTAAAAACACAAACAATTGATGTCAATATAATAAAATGATGCACATTAAGAATTCAACATACTAGTAAGATTTACCAAACTACTATTACTATTAAAGCAATATAGTCACAAAACACACATTATCATAGTAGCAAGCATTCCAAATAACATATTACAATCCATTACAAATTATTCATTATAATTACAATATATTTAACTACGCCTACATGTCCTAGTTTTATGACCGGGTAAGCCACATTTACTACAAAAACTGGTGGTGTTAGCACCAGCAACTTTCCAATCCATCTCATTCCGAATCCGTGTTGTTTTTGGTCGACCCTTCTTTCTCATCAAATTTGGATTTGGTACAAGTGATGGTCCATCTATTGTTGGCCAATAGTTACGTTCCCCAAGGGGAATAAATGTTGTTGACCAACATTTCATGTTTTTTTCTAATTTATAAATTGGATGAATAAATTGTCTATGGTCAATGCCATATGCCAAACACCCAGCAATGGCATGGAAGCATGGAATTCTCAATTGTTTAAACTTCCCACAACTGCAAGTCATTTCTTTCAGATTGACCACTTGCTTATGTCCTCCCTTCCTTGCTGAATTCCAACGGGCAGTTTTAATCTCAAACACACCATTCCTCGAATCAAAGCTTTGTACTACATGTCCAGGTGCCTTTTCAAACTTTGCCTTCAAGAGGTCTATTGTAGAAGTAGTATATGAGAATCCCTTTTGCACTTGGGCTGCGATTTCACGTTTGTGTTTTTCGAAACGATCAACCAATTTAAAAAACAGGCTTTCCATCATTGTTGTTATTGGCAATCCCCGAATATCTTTTAGCAGCCATCTGTTTACTGATTCAGCAATGTTAGTTGTCATACTACCCATCGACAACCACCATCAAAAGCGAGAGCCCATTTCTCCTTTGGAAACCGATTCAACCATTCAAAGCTCTCGAGTTCTTTCCCTCAAGCAACCTCATCATCCGATTAAACTTTCGAGGTTGCTGTTGATATGCTAAAAAAACATGAAAACATATTTCAAAGCATAATGAGTTAAACAATTGTATAACTTGTTCATTATGGTTAAGGTTTAGGGCAATTGAAAAATCAATACTCTTAAATACCTGCATTGATGATAAAGTTTTTAACTTCTTCATTTTTGAATTGCTTATTGTAGTTCCTTGCTAGATGTTGAATGCAGAATCGATGAGGTGCCATATTCCATTTTTCACACTCCATAGCTCTTAAGATTCCAGCATGCCTATCAGATACGACACAAACATCGGGCATGTCTGGGCAAACAAAATCCCATACACAGCCCAAGAAGAATTCCCAATTTGCCCTATTTTCAACTTCAGCTATGGCAAATGCTATTGGAAATATGTTTCGTTCGCCATCAAGCGCCGATACTACTAGTATTACACCTTTATACTTTCCAATTAGAAAAGTGGCATCAACGTACAAGACTGGCATACAATGTTTGAACCCATCAATGCATGGTTTCAAAATCAATAAAAGATGCTCAAAACTTTTAACTCTTGGCACAAATCGACCATTGACAAAGTGATTAGACTCAATAATATGGTAGATTGAGATGGGGTTCATTTCGGTTACAGCATAAAGCCAAGGGTGAAGATGGTTATATGACTCATCAAAACTTCCATATATCTTCTCAATTGCTTTATTTTTTGCCAACCATGCCTTCTTGTAAGAGATTTTTATCTTATATCTTTCATCAAAGTTTGCAACAATCACCTTTACCTTTAGTGAGGGATCCTCCCTAATCATAGCCTCCACTATGGGTCACATATAGGCTGTGTCAAGATTTCGGTTGTCTTGAGACTTTTTCAACCCATGACAAGTATGTTCACTGACATACCTTGTGATCTCCCACAAATAAGACTTCTTCTTCAGCGTCACACGTAACTTCCAAGGACATCCCTCATCATAATAATAACATACCAATGTGATACTATTCAACCTTGTCTCTCTACTCCGAAACTCTTTTTGAATTCTCATAGAGTATTCTTTAGCTGCAGTTTTAACTGCTTCTCTTGAATAAAATAACATCCCCTTTGAGAGATCCATTGACGAATCCCATCTTATAGCATTCCTGTTTTCATTAATTGCATGGACTGTCATAGCTGATGTATCAAATTGGGTAAGCTGGGGAATATTTGGGAAAATGTAGGAATAAAATTATTGTGTAATGCAGTGTCATCAACATTTGAAGAAGAAGCCCTACAATTCCCTTCACCCTTATCCTCATTCTCCAACCCATCATGATCATTATCAGCATCAGCAGAATCCTCAGATTCACTATCATCACCATCAACCCATAACCACCAACTCGACCACTACCACCACCATCACCACCACCACCACGACCACCACCAACACCAGTAAAACCAATAGGTTTATAATCATCGCTATCATCATCATCATCGCAACCATAACCACCAACTCCACCACTACCACCACCATCATAATCAATAGCTTGAGAATTAGATGGTCTAGCTATATCCCTCGTGTGTGTAGAAGGTGTATTATGATTGCATTCGACGTATAATTCAATATAAAACAAGCTATGACATAAATTGCTGACTATCCTCGACATCATATTCAAATCATCATCGTCATAGAGATCAAAACAATTATACACTAACTGTACTCCATTCATTGTAACTGGGTTTCGAAATTGCACCCTAATCAAATCTTCGTTCGCTGGTATACTCATAACAGTCCTAATCTTATCAAACAATGAACTTAGATTGAATGAACCATTCATTGATATTACTTTGCAATATCCATTCTCATAATCAACTCCAAATTGATTCCTTATTATTTGACCACCCCAATGAATATATATTGGTAATGAAGTCGATATTATTCTATCATATAATTAAAAACCATTCATTATATATATATATAAAATTATCTTAAATAAAATTAAGATATTTTTTTAATTAATTCTAACATAAATGCAAAAATATATATATAAAAATCTAATAAAAATTTCTAAACAAACTATATAGTTTATATCATATATTTATGGATTTCGAAACATATAAACATTAGGGCATCTCCAACCCAACACTAGATTGGGTTGGAGAGCCAAAATTTGGTGGTGGGTGACCTCCAATCCACCACCAAATTCCAATTTCTTTTTTTGTTTTTTTTTTTATTTTAGTTTTTTCATTTTTTCTTTCAATGTTTTATTTTTTTTTTAGTTTTCAAAATGTCTATTTATTTTATAGTATTTGGGTTATGTAATTTTATTAATTTCTGTGTTTGATTTAATTTATATGTGTAATTGTGGTCTTGAATTATTTTAATAATTTTGCTTAAATTCTTAAAATTTTTTTAATTAATAATGATAAAATATCAAAAATAAATTAAAATGGTGAAAATTAAAAAATTATTAATAAATATACAACTTGGAGCTATTAAAAATTTTTTATGTCCTATTTTTGTATCATTAAGTGTTATTTTTGCATTTCAATTACGTGTGTTGTGTTATTTTAACTGTATTGCTTATAATGTACTACTTTGTATTGTGCTTTTTTTTATTAACTTTTATCATGTTTTTAGTGTAAACGCATTTGTGATTTGGAATAATTTCTATGTAGTATTGTAATATTATCGTATTTATTTTGTTCATCGGTTTATTTAAATTATTGTATTTATATGGATTTTTATGGTGTGGTTGTACTCCGGTTTAATTAATATATATTATCTACAATGTATTAATGTATTAATTTTAACTTCATCTGATACGATTTTATTTTATAAAATTATTTATTTATTAAAAAATTATTATGTAATTAAAATTATTTATTTATATATTTTGAGTGGAAATTTGGAGTGGAGAGTTGGAGATGGTCTTATATACTAACTTCACAAAAATCAATCTAATACAAATTTATAAACAAATATTATATACATATTCCATTTTTGCATCATCACATATATATTATTACACAAATTTAAAGAAATTTACAACATAATTTCAAAAAAAAAAAAAAAAATACACAAAATACAAAGTTTCAAAAATTTTTTATATTTACCTTTCTCGGGTTTAATACTTCATAATAACTGCTATTTGATGGTTGTAGTGCTAGGATTTTCGTTTCCAATTTGCTGATTCTAATCCTAGATAAAAATTACAAAAAAATTAATAAATTAATTAAACATATATAAATATAAAATAAAATTATAATTAGTAAAATCTAATATAAATTTATAAACAAACATTATATACATATTCCATTTTTGCATACATCACATATATATTATTACGCAAATTTAAAGAAATTCACAACATAATTTCTAAAAAAGATACAAAATATAAAATTTCATAAAATTTTAATATTTACCTTTCTTGGTTTGATGGTTGTATTGCTAGTATTTTCGTTCCTAATTTGATGATGCTAATCCTACAAAAAAATTACAAAAAAAAAAAATTAATAAATTAATTAAATATATATAAATATAAAATAAAATTATAATTAGTAATAAATTACCAAAAATTAATTAAATTGATAATTTGAAAGAGGCAGAAGAATTACTTGAAAGAAGCAGAAGGATGAACGAATTTAGCTTTCAAAATGTTAAAGATCGAAGGAATGAAATTTTTTTGAATAAGGTAGGAGAAGAAGGGGAAGAAGGGTCAGTTTAATTTTTTTCCCAACGAGAGAATAAATGAATAAGGGAAAGAGGCTGAGTTTAATTTTTTTTCAACCGAGTAAATAAATGAATAAGAGAAAGAAAGCAGGTAAGAAGGTAATAAATCTCAAAATTCATCGGACGGCTTGGATAATATTCACTTACTGATCGGATGGATGGGGTTGAGGGGAGAGAGGATTGAGTCCACTTGTCTCACATGCGGACACATATGTCCGCTTTTGTGAAATGCAGATAAAGTCCAACTTCTCTAGTCGCGGACTCTGCCAAGTCACGTCGGTCTGAAGTTGGACAGCTTTTACAGTCCGCTTTCTAGGAAAGCGGACTGGTAATGTCCGCTTTTTCAGAAAGCGGACTCATAAAGTTCGTTTTCTGAAAATGCGGACTCAATTAGTCCGCTCTTCGAGAAAGCGGACTCATAGAGTCCTGAAAGCGAATTAAGAGGTCCGCTTTCACATTTGACGAACTCTTTTGTCCGCTTACTCCTTCCACGGA
The DNA here is from genome assembly GCA_039660915.1 of Euphorbia tirucalli. Classification (NCBI taxonomy): domain Eukaryota; kingdom Viridiplantae; phylum Streptophyta; class Magnoliopsida; order Malpighiales; family Euphorbiaceae; genus Euphorbia; species Euphorbia tirucalli. Next base: position 59,139,730 of record CM077641.1, read on the forward strand.
CTTTTTAAGTCCGCTTTTTGTTTTTGTAGACCTGTTTGGGTCCATATTTTTTACTAGCGGACTTGGCCCACCAGAAAAAATTACAATGTCCGCCAACTTCATACGCGGACATTTACAAAAACACCACAACCTGGGAATTAGTTCAATTTTCACCCTATATTGAGTAATAGTTTGGAATAGTGCCACAAAATATTCTTTAATCCTAAACTTTTCTAATTAAAATTGTAGCCGTTAAACAAGTAGACATATATATAGTCCCAGATTCTAAAAAATCTTTGCTGGATTTGCTGGTGAGAAAGAGCAAACGAAAAGGAAGATTATCAGAAAATAATTAGTTAGAATTAGAAAGAATGAAGAATAGTCGTTGTGCAGGGTGCAAGTGCCTAAGGAGACAATGCTCTTCAGAGTGCTTTTTGGCTCCTTATTTCCCTTTTCAAGATTTGCTGCTGTCCACAAAATCGATGGTGCGAGAAATGTAGTCAAACTGCTCCAGGTAATCATCATCATTCATATATATATATATGTTGGCTATGCCCTAGTCCCGAGGCATTAGTCCTTGTCTTTGTATCATACATTTGTACATTAATGTGAACTTTATGTATTATACAATTTGTGTTAAGAAATAAAGGCATCAATCTATTTACTATATGTCTTGTGCAATCTTTTAAATAGAGTATCCAATGGACATATCCATATCCATGTTGTCAAGTGTGAGGCACTTGGCAGTAAGACTGTGGATAGGGAAAACGATATGGCCATAAAGTCATCCGTAGTCTGTTCCAATCATGGGAATGAATGGAACTAAAGACTATCATTAGCCTGGTTGTATGGCGGTGTCTTACCGGTCATAGAACATGGAATGTCAACCAGGTTAATGGGTACATGCAAAAAGGGGCATGGTACTGGATTGATCCACTTAACGGGAATCTACATGGTATAGTATCACAAATGATTCTCACGTAGTACTTGCATAAGTCCTTTGACCGGACCATATGATGGTGCTGCATGTGAAGTGGCACACTTTGGTGTACGCCTAACGGGCCTGTAAAAGGGTACCAAGTATGGGTACGTTCGGGTGTGTCAGTGAGCATGGCAGTACTATGGATATGCAGAAGGGAATGTCACTCAGTACTTTACTGAGACGATATCACCGGCCTCTTGATGAATGTTACTGATAAGAGTGTGGCCACACCCAAACAAGATGAGATCTTGTTTGTGAGTATCAGTTCATTTGGGATCAAGTAATGTCCGAACACATATAGAGGGTGATCAACCATGCCTCTGTGTTTGACACCGATATCAGTGACATGGGACATACAAGGTCAACTACAGGGTTACGGTGACAGTTTGACTGCTATCTCCGTCTTAATTAGGGGCTACAGTGGCTTGCTAGAGCCCGCCTGTAGTCTGTGGGCCTTGGCCCACTGCCAACATAAAGACGGGCCCATTGGATCGTACACATTGAACGTCTGGACTTTAACTAGTCGGATTAAGTGTGTACTTGGAGTATACACGTTTGAAGAGAGAGAGATTTATTAATTATATTCTAGGTCAATTAGATTGATCAAAAGAATATAATTAATATTTATTTTTGGCATTCTCTTAATTAATTCAATGAATTAATTTATGAGATTATTTCCTAGGTGGAAATATTTATACATGTATAGGTTTACATGTATCTCATCTTATATGTGTCTAATTTAATTCCTTGATGAATTTGATGTGTCAAAGTAATTGTAATTTAGATGTATGTAACATATTATATGGTACAATATACTTACATACATGTTGAATTACAATGGTATTTGAAATCAAATAGGAACCAAAGAATTAAAGTGGACTAGGGCTTGAAATGGTAAGCCCACTTCTTCATCATGTGTTGGCCGAAATTCTTAGTGGATTTAAGGCAAGAATGATGAATATTTAAGATGAGAAGAATGAGTCATTGTGGGACATAAGGTAATGATCAAATGGGTGAGTCATGGTGGACTTTGAGTTAGTAAAGTTGGACTTTACCAACTTGGATATTTGTTGGTCATTATGACTAAAGACAAGTGTCTCCCATCTCCTTGAATTTTCCGAGTCGCTAGCACGGGTTTCAGTCCGAGAGCCGTTCGTGTACGCATCGGTGGAGGAAATCTATACTTGATTTCTGCAGTCTTCTTCTATCTCTTTAGAGATTTCTTGGTAAGACTTATATACTCCTCCTTTGTGTTTTGTTTTTGATTTTCACTACTTAAGCTCCCGGGACCCGGATTCGAGGAAATCGACGCGTGTTTCCGCACTTAGTTGGTCGGTTTCCCGTGATGAATCCCAGCAATATATTCCCATTTTTCTGATGTTTTTAATTAAAAATTTCGAAAAGTAAGTCAAGTATTTAATTCTGAAAAACTTGTACTACGTATTTTATTTTTTTAATTTTCTGTACTTCAATTTTAAATATACAATCAAATAATCAATTCATCTTTATGTCCATTGTAAACAAATATATATGAATTATCTTAATTCTTAAATTAGATCTTGAATATTTATTTATCATTGTTTTCTTATCATTCAGTGCATTATAAAATAATAACATATCATCATATTTCGGATAAAAATCAATAATGTAATAAAATAACTAACCAGACATATTCTATATTTTTTATATTATATTTTTACTATTTTTAGAAAGCTTTTTATTGTTATTTTAATTTTTACATTTGTATTTTATTGTATATATGCTATTTAATTTTTTTTATTGATTTTATTATATTAAAAAAATTTAGTTAATGGATTTTCAATATCATATTGACCATTTGAAAACTCATTCCTTTTTCGTCACTAGTAGTTAACTTGTTCGTATTATGTGCATCCAAAACAATTATTGGGATACCACTACAAAAAAAAAATAATAAAATTAATGGGATAACTATGCCTTTTTAAGGTCTTCGTTCAGCTAGAATGCAGAATTGAACTAAATGGTTACATAATAAAGAATAAATTATCTTATTCTTATAATAACTAATGAGATAAAAAAAAAATATATAAATATATATTAAAGGTTGTGTTAATGTGAATATTATTATGATTAAAGTGGGCGAATTTAAACAGGGAGTAGCATGTGAATTAAGAGGGGAGGCGGCAGAAACGTTATATTATGAAGCGAAATGTAGAGTTGAAGATCCAGTGTACGGATGTGTTGGATAATCTCTCATCTAAATCAACAAGTACAAAATGCAGAGCTCCAACTTGCTCATACTCGAGCCCAAATTGCACTCCTTTCTTCTATTTCTCCATAGCCTCAATCTCAATCAACTATTTTCTTTTGTTGACCTTTGAATTAATATGAATATTCATCATTAGCTCTCATACACTTATGTTTGTCTCTTGGTTAGAGAGAGAGAAAATTCTCATTATAATTACAATAAAATAAGTTAATGCTAATCAAATGGAAAACCAAGCTAATTTAGTTTATAATTAGCAAAATTTAAGGCCATTTATAAATTATAGCTGATGCGATACATTTAGAAAATTTGCTATTAAATTTGTTTAATATCCTTGGTTATGACATCTGGATTGGTCAATGAACCGAAAAGGAAAGAAAGTCACGGATTAGAGATTTTATCATGGTTGAACCGTAATTGAACCGGTTGAACTGATTTACATAAAAAAATAAAAATAATATTTTTATGACCTTTAACCCTCTAAGATAATAAAATAATGACAACATTCAAAAAAAATATAAAGGATTACTTATTAAAAGATAAAGAAATTTGTCGGTTGCCATTCATGCAAAAACCCAAAACCATGAAGAACTACTTGAGAAGGCGAGCGATATTACTGTTGGGTTTTGTTCCCTTCCTATGTGGAGGAAGGGAATCTTATATGGTTTAGGAGGAAGAGAATCTTATATGGTTCAAGAGGTAGAAACTATTATGTGGTTCAGGAGGAGATTTTTAAGTCTTTGAAGCACATGTGTTATTACCCTTCAAGGTCCGAAGGGATCGGGAGGTTATACTCCTCAAGAGATAACATACTAGGATATATGTTGCTCTTGTGAGGAGAAGTAGCTTGTATGAGAGGTGAAAAACATAACAACATTTAAGGGAGTTTTTGGATACAAAGGCTAGAGAGGACTAAGAGAGAAAAACCTTTTGAGTTTGTGAACCTTATTCTTCAACTATACTGCCCCTTTTTTTAGAGATCTTTATCTTATACTGAGTCCGATTGTGCTAATTTCTGGTGAGATATTGGGAAATTTTATTTCTTGATTCTGAACGGTTAGATCGGAATTTGGAGGTTCATAAGTTTGGGCTTTTGCAACAGCTGCTATTTTTGGGCTTTTTTCTTGCGACCAGTTTCCTTGTTCTTCATATGGTTTTTCAAATCTAGCTGTTGGATTTTGTTGAAACTTTGACCAGAGTTTGAAGACACTTTGTCCTACATTCTGGTCGATGGGATCAGTCTCTGGAGGTCAGAAAGGTCCTCGTTTGTTGGTCTCCATTTTGTGTTTACGGTTTCTCTTCTACAGTTTTTCAGCTAGAGTTGTGTCATCCCTTTCAGTCTTTTGAACGGGTTGTTCTTTTTGGATTGGAATGAAATTTGGTGAGCTGGTTCTTGACTTATTTATCTTCATTCTGTACGGTTGAGATCTTGTTTAGAAGTCTAGAACTTTTGCTCTTGTTGTACCATTTTGGTATATCCATTTTATTGTTGTTATTATTGTTCATTAGAGCCGTGAAACTTGTTGTTGTCCACTTGCTTGATTTGTATCCGTCGTAAAACTCTCATATTATAGTGGATATTTTATCTTGGGTCAAGAGAGGCCTTCGTGGTTTTTATCCTTCACGTTGGAGTTTTCTATGTAAAAATTTGGGTGTTTGTTGTTTTTGCTTGTGTTTGTTCTACTGATTACGCTCCTCGTAGATTCATTTAAGTTGGGGAAAGTTTATTCCACATTCCTTTCTCATCAACCACTTAGTTTTTTTATGGCAAATTATTTGGTCTAACAAGTATATTCTTGAAGCAGACTTTTGTTGGAGGGTGGTTAATATCAACCTTTGGAAAGACAATTGGATTGTTAGTCAAAATTGGGTGAAGTCATGGGTTCCAAACACACAAGCTCCCTCCCCTTTGGTTAATTGTTTAATAGACCAAGAGTTAGTTGCTTGGAATAAAAATCTTGTGCAAACAGTTTTTTTGCTATCTAAAGTTGATGACATCCTAAAGATTCCCTTAAGTAGGAGATGGCCTACTATTTTGGAAACACACTAAGGATCGTTTGCATTTGGTTAAATTTGGATACAATATTACAGAGGAGATTAGGGTTGAAAGAATGGGGTATCCTTCATCTAGCTCCAACTCGAACGGTTTGTTGAAGTTTCTTTAGTCTTTAGCTATGCCAGTAAAAATCAAACATTTTATGTAGAGGTGCTATTAGGATATTCTTCCTTGTTTTTCTAATCTTAGTAAAAGGAGTATTGATGTGCCAAATTCTTATCTTGGATGTAGTTTGACTGAAGAGTTAATTTGGCAAGCTCTTTATTTTTGCCTATGGTTGAAGGAAGTGTGGAAAGAGAGAATGGCTGAGTTTCATATCTGCAAAGCTCAAGTGTTAAGTTTTATAGATTTATTTTTAGCCTCTCTGGAGTTCTCTATCTTGTTCACAGTATGTGAAATTTTTTGTGTTGTCTTGGTTTGTAGTTCCAGCGAAATAAGGCAATTCATAGTAATAATGTTGTCTCTAAAGGTTACTTTGAGCGGACGACCTTTTAAAACGGAACGCGGCGAAGCGAACCGGGGAAAAAGATGATTATTATAGATTATTTTGGAAAACGGGTTTTGTTTATCTTGAGTTAGAAAATTATGGACTTAACTTGGAAATTCTTTTGTAGAAAACATTGTCCCGTTTTTAACTTCAAGACCTCGAAACTTAAATCCCGAGATCAGTGACAAAGTCGCCACCCTGATCAGCTCATCCGAGAATTCTGGTATAGCTCCCTACCAAGGACAGACTGCTGTACCTAATCCAGAGATTTAGGGTCCAAGCAAATAGCTAACTTAACCTCTAGCTTGCTTTCACTTTACAGTTTATATCACCATATTTAATTCGCTTTATTATCTTTTTCTAACCCCAATTTGTTTATCTTAATTACCAGATGCTAAAGCAAAATACAGGAAATAAATTGTGGGAAATTAAATCATACATCCAAAATATACAAAAAATAATAAAGGCCGATTATACAACCCAATTGAATAAAAAATAAAAAGTCTCGTCCTCACTTTACAATCGCCTAAAATACAAGATTTATCTAAAAAAAATACAATCACCTAGGATACACGAATAAATCTATTAAATACATCAAAAATAAAAATAAAAAGCTGTAAAACAGAGGGTTAGCACAATATACGGCACACCACAAATAGGACTCAAGTAAGACAGAATGGGATTTTAAGAATTCGGGAACATGCAATTAGGGGGATAACCGGGTCGGCTAGGCTAGCCGGCTCGATTAGACCTGGAAAACATTTTGAAACATCCCTGTATTTTGGTTTTGTGAGAATATCATTTTGAAAACAATTTATTTTCTGGTTTAATTAATTTTAACATGTGAGACGGGTCGGTTTTCGGGAGAATCGGGTCTCCGTCGTGGTATTGTTCTAAATGTAATTACATGGAAAATTAAATCTAAGGTAGTGAATGCACACAACAAAATTCATTTTGATGATTTTCTGGTTTTCTGAATTTTTCGGGATTTTTAGAAATTTTCAGAGATTATTCTGGAAATTCTGATTCTGGACGAGCAGTACAGTCGTGCGACTGTAAATAGTCCAAACTCAGAATTTTGCCAAAATCATTTGAAATAAAACTGAAAGAAAACAGCTAGAAACCAAGAACACTCATACGACTGTATTTACAGTCGTACGACTGTTCATCAACTCAAGAACAGTCGCACGACTGTTCTTGATTTCCAGAAACAGAAAACACAGGAATTGAATAAAAATGCACAAAAACACACAATTCACCCAGAAAGCACGAGAAATAAAGGGAATGAAGAATGTTCACCCTTTTGGGACTTATCCACCGTAGGATTGACCCCTGGTGTCGCTCCAATGCACTTAAATTTGCTCTTTTTCCTTGTATTGAAGTTGAGAAGTTTAGGTCCAGAATCTCCAAAATGCTTGGGAATCTTAGGATTTCTAGTCCGAAATTTAATTTGTTTAGAGAGTCAGATTATCAACATATTCATTTCTAATAGATTTTAATCCTAATATTTGATAATTAAAAGAAAAAGAAGAGGAAAAGAGCTTGTGTTTGTGATGAACTTTTCCTTCCCTTTTTCTCTCTTTTCTCTCTCTAAATTCTCTCTCTTTTCCACCAGAAATCACCATGTCCAAAAGTCCCTCTCTTTTTCTCCTCTTCCTCCTCTCTTACTTTCTCTCTTTCTTCACCAAAATCCGGACATTAATTGCCCTATCTTTTCCCCTCTCTGTCCTTATGCCATGGGTATAGTGTTCTGCACCTGCTCCGATCGTACAGTCATACGACTGTAATGACAGTCGCACGACTGTAAGTTACAGTCGTGTGACACTAGTATTTTTTTTTAAGGATGGAAAATTCTGGCGCTTATAGTTGCCCCTTGCATGATCAAATTCATCACCCGATCTAGGTATAAAATACCTGAGATGATGAATTTGAGAGCGCAAATCAAAGCATCGCAAACACAAGAAAGAACCCACTATTGAGATAAGCCGATACCGGGTCTAGGTTTCCCAAGGCGAAGTTGGGGAAGAAATAAGTCGATAATGGGTCTAGGTTACCCGAGGCAAGGAAAGAGGTGAAAGGCGGATTGGCCAATATTGGGTCTAGGTTACCCGAGGTGAAGTTAGGGAAGAAATAAGCCGATACTGGGTCTAGGTTACCCTAGGCAAGGAAAGAGGTGAAAGGCAAATTGGCCGATATCGGGTCTAGGTTACCCCGAGGCAAAGGAAAGAGGAAGGCGGATAGGCCGATACAGGGTCTAGGTTACCCGAGGCAAAGGAAAGTGGTGAAAGGCAGATTGGCCGATACCGGGTCTATGTTACCCGAGGTAAGAAAGGTGGAGGGCGGATAGGCTGATACCGGGGCTATGTTACCCGAGGTAAGGAAGGTGGAATATGCCAATACCAGGTCTATGTTACCCAAGGCAAGGAAGGTGGAGGGCGGATAGGCCGATACCGGGTCTATGTTACCCTAGGCAAGGAAGGTGGAGGGCGGATAGGCCGATACTGGGTCTATGTTACCCGAGACAAGGAAGGTGGAGGGCGAATAGGCCGATACCGGGTCTATGTTACCTGAGGCAAGGAAGGTGGAAGGCGGATAGGCTGATACCGGGTCTATGTTACCCGAGGCAAGGAAGGTGAAAATTAGGCTGGGGATCTGGAATGGAGTGGATCTGCTAAGGATTTGCAGTTGTATAGGTGATACGTATTTATTCCTTGATCGACTATTTTGGGAACAAAAATTTTTGCCCCTTTGATCAAGAATAAATACGGCTTGATTACATTGCTCTGAGATGTTAAGGCTTGGGCGTGCACGGTCTTGATTCGTCTCTTGAGACCTATTTTCTACTTTGAGAGTGGTCCTGGCTTGAAGAGACCTGGTGATGGCAGTGGGTACCTGCACTTGGATTGGTTGTGATGCATATGAATATGAATCATGTGTGTTCATTTTGAATTTATGCACATATGCATGTATGATTTTGGAATTTATATATGTATGCAATATGCTGCTTATGCTCGATTCTCGGTATCCATGTGAGCCCGGAGATGGAATTCGTGGCTTGTGATTAGCCACAATGGTAGCCCAGGTGACCTGCGGCACCATGTCTATACGGTCTAATCTCATTGGAACAAGTAGATGCCCCCTCTTGACTCCAAGCATGCTTTCATATTATACTGACCCAGTCCGATTGTTTCGGCATCTTCTTGATTGGCTGACCATCACACAGATCTGGTTATTAGAGGAATTGGCCCTCCTGAGCATCCTTCCACTTTACCCCTTGCACATTCCGGAGCGTAGTCAAGCTTAGTGGATCAGGGTAATAGGCCACGCCGACGGATGGTCTGTTTGGTCGAGCAAGAAGATAAGGGCTAGACCCTGCATTTCTGTACTACATAATGCTTCAATCTGGTATCAGTGCATATAACAGGAGTTCCTGTGGCACTATCATGGGCTTGGATGCAATGTCCTACTGATGGATGTTTACATGTAATAGCATGATGTACGCAAGACAAACATCTAATCAGAAATCCAAACATTTATAATATTGCAATGATGACATCAGAATAAGTATAATAGGGAATATAATAGTGACTCTGAATTTGTATATCACCTCTTTCCTGTTACCAACATGTCCTTTCAGTTTTCCGTGTTGAATTTTCTTTTATGGCCCAAAAATTCTATGATGGGCATTTTGTCTGCGTTGATCCCCTTTGCGATAGTTTGTCTTAGGACGGGAAAATGTATCTTGACGTGTTCACCGGGACTTGCGAGGATACTGCTGTCAATGACACCCAGTGGTTCGGCTTTTTTACTTGCCCCTAGTATTAGAGGTTTGTGTTTGGGGTGCAAAATACTTCAACAGATATGGTTTGCTGCATGATGTAGCCGCATAAGAACATTAACATGCAATGACATAACAAATACATATTGAACACCAAAATTGAATACACAACATTTATGACATGATGAATGTGGATGCATCAGAAAAATCCAAAATGTGGCTCTGGCTTTAATTAATGCTCCTTCAAATTACTAATATGCCCTTTCGGTTTTACACATTGGATAAATTTTTTTTATATAAGATATGCAACTGAACACTGAATGGAGTCGCTACTGTGAGCACACAACCTGTGATGGAGCCAATTAATCACTAGATTCTTTGAGAATTTGAACCCACATACATGTTCCCAATTTGCCTCAGATTCCCATTCAAGCACAGTCCCCAAAGATGGACACAGCTTTTAGCCTTCTAATGCGTGGTCTGATTCAAACTGACTAGAGTTAATCTTGGTTCCCTTGTGTTTATTGCTCACAATGACCTTGGTAGGTATTCACTTCTGCTATAGCCAAAGACTGAGTTCTTAAAATGGTTGGTTCATGCAACCTTCCCCTGAATATTAGCACAGATTGTTAAAAGCTTTGCAAAATGTCATCATCCCATTCATGATTGTTAAAAGCTTTGCAAAACCCGGTTGCTCCAAAACTGTTGGTGAAATTCACAAATGCATAACCGACATTTCCTCTAGTCTTGAAATCCGTAGGGAAGTAAGGGGAACCATAAGCAGACTCCCTTTTGGGTTTACTCTTGACCAGAATTTGTGGCAGATTATGTCTTTGGAACTGGTCTGCGGAACTTCTGATCATCAGGCTTGTTTTCTCACCGAGATTGGCGTTGATCTCCCTCTTATTCATCTTGATCTCTTCAATAGTTAGATTCTTGGTTAACCACTGTTGCCCCTTTTCACCTACAGAAATTGCTTCCTCCTTACTCCAGAACCTCAGAACTATACATTTCATTTTCCCCTTTTTCCAGCATTGTTGAGCTCATTTAAAGTGGACTCATATTTAAATCCCCCTTCTATCATGAACTCAAGACCTCTCCCATAGTTTGAGGATTCAAAATAATTAGTCTGGAAGTTCATATTGAACAGAAATGGCGCGGGATTAAAAGGGTATTCCCAATTTAGTATAGGTTGATGATAAACGAAGACTGATTGGAACGGCGCTAAACCACCTGTTCCATCGTCCTTTTAGTGATGAGATGATGCAGAAGAATGCGATATGGAGCAGCATTGGGGTTCAATTTTCTTGTTAGGAGCCATTGATAATAAAAAAAAGGCTTCACAGAATTGGTTCAAAGGGGGAAGATAATAGTGTTGTGCCTTGCATCTAATAAACAAAAGACAAAAGGCATTATAGAAAAGGCATAAGGTGGAGGGTAGAATGAAAAGGGAAGTGCTTTGGGTTTGAAGACAAGGGAAGTTTAAATATTTCACAGAAAGTTTAACAAAAATCTGATAACGATGGAAATTAGGAAGTGGAGATTACTTGTTATACCTTGCCATTTAATGCTATGAGACACTCCAGTGTTAATTATGGCTACTGTGTATGAGAGAGATAAAGACACCGATCTTTTCTGCCACTGCGCAAAGTTAACTTTTTAGAATAGGCAAAAATGTATTTATCTCCATTGTCTTAACCCACTGAATTCATCAAACACTCAATAGAGTTTGCTTGGGTTTCATTATTTGGATAGGAAGAATCGGAAAACTGTACAAATGAGGAAAGAGGAGGAAGAGATGTAAAAGTGAAATAGCAGGTATAGAGAAGGGGGTTGGAATTTGGTAGTGGAAGCAAAGGAAGAAGTGGATTGATGTCACGATGACAAGTTGATTGGTAATTATTCGGGGAGAATTCAGGTGCGTCTGGGTTTAACTTTGTTTGTGCCGCTATTGCTGTAGCATGTGAGAGATTGACAAGGTCATATATTTATGAAGGAAGAGAACACGACTGTAGGCCTGGAGCAGAAATCTTACTGTAAGGGAGAGAGGAAGTCTTCTATCTGTACTGGTTTTTTTTTTAAAGAAACTAAATCCAAACCATAGCCACCTATTGATTTTCCTGCTGCATTCAAATTCATGTATGTCATATGTGTTTAATATGTCTTTTGGATGAACAATGCATATGTAATGTCATATGTGCATGAATGCCACACAAACAAGACTATATATGCACTACAACCAATATCTACTTCAGAGTTTCACATCATGGTGGTTGGCAAAGATCATTTGGATTTCTTAGGTCTTGGTGCTTTTTGATGAGTTTGGGTTTTGACTGCAAGGTTATAGTGTGAGATGTTTTCTCAGGCATGGAATTAGGCTCGAAGCTTCATTTTAGGAATCAGCTCTAAATTTTGACAAAAGCCTTTGATTTGGAATGATTTGGGTGTATGGTGAGCTGTTCAAGTTGAAACTTTCAGGGTAAGACCAACAGCGTTTTGGATTGGGGTTCATAAGGATCATTGATCTAGATCGGCAATTGATTCGATAGAAATGGTGCCATCCCATTATTTATTCCACAGACCCTTTTTTTTAAAAAAGGGGTTTAACCAAAGTTATGTTCACTTTTAGATTCCATATAACACTCAGATTGATGTTATGCATTTTAAATACTATGCGTGTTGGATATGTAGTGTCAGATGATTAAGTGCATGCTTAATGCCACGTACATGCAATCACCACATAAGTAAGAAAATAACAAGATGCATTGCATTCAAAGCGAGTTCAATACACTTTACAAACAAAATGAGTTCCCTATGAGAAAGAGCCTCTAAGGGTATTGATCTCACAGCGTTCGACCATTCCTCATCCAGTCATTGGCCCAGTTTCAGTGTCACTGCCCCACTCTCATCAAACCAGACCTTAGAGTTCTTCATCATATTCCTCTCCCCTGAAGGTTTGAGAAATTTCCTTACCGGTCTCCCTACTCGCCACTAATCACTGGTTGGAAGTGGATAGGATCTTCAATTTTCCTTCGACAACTAATTTCAGAAGCTCCTTTCCTAAATCAAAGCACATGTTGGTTTGGTGACCAGTCACCACATGATAGCTACAGAAATTATTCTTCTGATTCGGCGCCGGCTCGACATATAGCCTGATGCTCTGGAGCAATCCTTCCTTTCTACACTTGGCAAATAATCTGTACAACGAAATAGGCCATGGAGATATGCCTTTCCCTTTACCCTTAGGAAGTGGATTCCCGGTGTGTCGCGGAATAATGTCAGTATTGGTCTTGGGAGGCACCTGCGATTCTGCTTCACCAGTCAGCCCTCTTATTACTCCTTCGAGCTCAATCACACGTTCCTCCAATTCAGAGCACCTTGTTGTCAGTTTTTCTACCCTCTCACGATTATCTCCAAGCATCTCTTTCAACATTGTCGCTACCTCTTCCCTAACCGCCTTTTGAAATCGTGATGAAGCAACATAATCATCCACAACATCTGTTATGGTTTTGAAGTTCAATGGACCAGCCTTTTTCAAGACTTTTCCCCTCTCTCCCCTAATAAAACCACTTGTTAGGATTGGCCGGGGCATACACATGAAGGATACCAAATCAGTGCATGATATGAAGGTGTTTAGTGCTGGTGGAACATCTAAATATTTAATAAATGAATGAGATATACATTGTGAAAGAATGAGTATGATTTCCCTTATTTTTGTTCTTTTGCTTTTGGACGTTCCAAGGATACCCCATGCTATGCAAAAATAATGCAATGGAGACCATATGTGGACCATTACACAGGCCATGGTTCGGCGCCTTTGAGGCACCTAGTGAATTGTCATGAAATGGTTGCGTGCGAGTCGGGACATGGCAGAGTTTCGACACGCAGGTCGATGACATGAAGTGAAATGGTCACATGGGAATCGTTCCACGGACTGAATTCTGATGCTTTTGAAGCAAGTGATATGAAATGATGCAACAGAAGAGTCGTGTGTAATTTGAGACACGGAAAAAAAATTGGCGTTCGTGGAACACCTCGCATGATTTAATAATGTTATGACATGCCCCTATATGTGTACTAATTTGGCACTCGGGGAGCACCTCAAATAATTTCACAATGTTATGAGATGATTCGATATGAACCATCTTACGCAAACAGGACTTCGGCGTCGCCGAGATGCCTATGATGGATGAATATGATGTCATCCGATGACGTCGTGTGAACTATCACACTGAAGCAAACCTAGGACCATTGTGGTATACTATTGAATGATATGATATTTTGTGAAATGGCCAAGTGCAATCCGATGCACGGGCGGAATACGGGTAGTTTTGGGGTACCGATATGTTATGAAATGAAATGATCGTAAAGGGCACACTTGGAATCATTGTTTATTAGGTGGGATGAAATGATGTGGATATGCATGTCATACGAAGATGTAAGTGGCTGCATGAAAATGTGGTTAAAATGCATGAAACACATAATGATGCCGTGTATGTTTCATGGGATGCCGCACATGAGATGTAAATGGCACGCAAACAAAATATTGTGGCTGCACAAAAATGTGATTAGTATCACACATACGGCGATATCCAAAAATGGCTGCATAAAGATGTGGTTAGTGTCAATGTCATACAAATGTTAACATCTTGAAAATGGTCGTACAAAGGCATGATTATAATGACATACAGATGATTGTGTGCATTTGATGTTTTGTGATGAAAATGATAATGGGCACGAATTCTCTATTTCGGACATCCTAAGAACGCCTAATGCTATGCAAAAAGTTCACGTATGGACCGCCACACGAATGAAGGTTCGGCACCACCTAATGATCTATGTGATATGGTCGCATGTGTATCGACACATGGATAGAGCTTTGACACTTTGTAGGTCTATGTGATGATATGAAATTGTCGCATGAGGCAGTCCCATGGATAGAGTTCTGATGCTTTTGAGCATATGATATGAAATGATGTTGTAAAAGGGTCACGTGTACCGGGGACACGGACAAAGGCTCGGCGTTCGAGGAGCACCTTTCATGATTTGGGATGTTATGAAATGCCCCTACATGCGTACTAATTCAGCACTTAGGGAGCACCTTGAATGACGTAATAATGTCATGAAGTAATCCGATGTGGATCACAATGTTATATGATGTTTGTGATAAGTGAGCGTGATGTCATGAAATGCATCGTGTGAATGGCCACACGGAAATATACTTAGGACCATTGTGGTATCTATTGAATGAAATAATTTAGTGGAATGGCTGAATGCAATCTGGTGCATTGGTAGAAAACGGGTAATTTGGGATACCCAATATGTTATGAAATGATTATGATCGTGGCGAGCGTCCTTGGAATGCCCCTAACCTATGTGAAATAATATGAATGCTTATGTCACGTAAAATGCAAATGGCTGCACAAAAATGTGGTTAGAATGCATTACACACATAATGATGGTAAATATGTTGTATGAAAATGCTAACACACAAATATAATGCTATGGCTCTAAAAATAATGGTTAGTGTAAATGTCACACAGATGATTTAATGTCTTCACACGAAAATAAAAATTCAAATGGCTGTATAGAAATGTGGGTTAGTATGGCACATGAAAGCTATGCATGTTTGATGCTTCGTGAAAAGTCAAAATAGAAAACAACACAGAACAAACGTCAGCACATACAAAATATGCGCTCCCTTCCAACCTTATTTCTCCTTTCAATTGGTCTCGCATTCTTCCTAGGTGTTGGATCTCTTTGGCATCAATGAGGGATACCAAATGCCACGCCAAATGTTCATTTTGAACTTAAGTTTTGGTAATCCTAGGGGAAGTTGCTAAGCCATTACATGTGGGCTAAAGTCAAAACCAAGGGTCGTACAGGTTCCCATAGTGAGTATACACTTTCCCACCATAGAACACGATGTAAGGTCATGCGGTACTATGAGTGGTTTACCCCGTCGGGTGTCTCCAATCCTGGCGGAAGAGGTAGTCCACCTTCTTGGGTAAACTGGGGTTGATAAGTGTGTTAGAGGGATTGAGAAGAAGAAAATGTCATGATATGCAATGTGAAAATAAATATGGTAATATGAACTAGTGAAGTGACTGTAAGCGAGGTTTTATTTCGGTAGGTGCCTAAGTTCCTTAAGTTTTTATGAAAACTTTTTTAGGAACTATTGTTAGAGATTGTGCCCTAAGCCAATGTTGGATTATGTAAACAATCTTCTTAAGTCATTAATAAAGACTTATTTTATCATATATATTTGTATGTTAGTATTTATGATAAAGTATCCATGAATTAATTGTGTAATTCTAAATTTCCCTAGTCGATTGTTATTATGGGAATAATAACAAACTAAGACTAGTGTGAGTGATAATGGATATTCATAAGATGAATATAGTGTATACAGATACAGATTATACTCACGGGCAATGTGTTAGAGAACATGTTGCTGGAGACCCACTATAAGATCAAGTTCATGGTCACGTGTCACAACTGATCTTGATTATAGTAGTGTCATCAGCTGATTCCTTTGACCTGAGGTCACCATGGATTCCGGGATGAATTCATGTTGTGCTTTGACGCAGTCAAACGCTGCTTGTAACAGAGTAGTTATAAAGGCTGTGGTTGGGTACAATATGACTCATGCTTAGGGATGTGAGTGACAGATATGGGATTTTGTCCCTCTCTAACAAGAGAGCGATATCACTGGGCCCCTCGATAAGTAAGACTGTTAAATGCATGGCCGTGCTCAAATAATTGATAAGAGTATCAATTGATTTGTCTGAACAGTTTACTTTGAGATCGAGAAAGCATATGATTAATTATATAAGATTGACAAGTGTACCATGTCTTATAATTAATCTTGATATCAATGAGACAAAAGGGAATATGACATTCTATAAATAGGTATTGGATCATTCCAATCATATTAATTGGGTAGTCTAATGGCTTGCTAGAGTCCGCTTGTGACCTATAAGGACATTATGGTAATTTCCTTATTGCCAATTAATATGATCCTATGGGGTCACACACAAGAGCAAAATGAAGTTCATCTTATCGGGTATAAATTATTATTGGATAATAATTTATGAATGAGAAAGAGAATAAATATATATAGTGATATATATTTATGTATGTATATATAAATATTAATGTGATTAATATTGCATAAAGTATGCTACATATTATAATTAAATTATATGGAGATATAATTAATTATAATATTATATATACATATATGTATTATGGAGAATTGATTTGATTTAATGTTAATTGAGAATTAATATTAAATTGTGTGGGTTAATATATAATTATAACTAATAGGTGTATTAGGTTATAATTATAATTAACTATTTAGGTTAATTATTTAAGGAAACAATTAACCTAAACCTAATTACTCTCTACACTAATACTATAGCAGATTTTCGGCCAGCCAACACAAGAGAATAGCCAGCCGAAATTCTCCTCTCCAAGCCAAGAGAAAATTTGATTTTCTGCCTCTCTCTCGATTCGAGGAAACCGTTTCTTCTATCCCGGCGCTAGCACGTGGTGAACGTATTGCTCCGTGTGGATCAACCGTAGAGGGAAGCAATTTTGGTTCCTAAGTGATTCAAACTTCAAAGAATTAAGGTAATTCTTTAACCCTCCTTCCGATTCAATGTAATGTACATGGGTCCTTGGTGGGGATTAATCTTTTTCCGCTGCGTTTTATGTTTGTTTGTGCGATTAATTCCCCAACAACTATCCCCAGCAGAGTCGCGACTGTGAGCGAACGACCTTTTAAAACGGAACACGGCGAAGCGAACCGGGAAAAAAGAAGATTATTATAGATTATTTTGGAAAATGGGTTTTGTTTATCTTGAGTTAGAAAATTATGGATTTAACTTGGAAATTCTTTTGTAGAAAACATTATCTCGTTTTTAACTTAAAGACCTCGAAACTTAAATCCCAAGATCAGTGACAGAGTCGCCACCCGTATCAGCTCATCTAGGAATTCCGGTACAGCTCCCTACCGAGGATAGACTGCTGTACCTAATCCAGAGATTTAGCGTCCGGGTAAATAATTTACTTAACCTTTAGCTTGCTTTCACTTTACAGTTTATATTACCATATTTAATTCGCTTTATTATCTTTTTCTAACCCCAATTTGTTTATCTTAATTATCTGATGCTAAAGCAAAATGTAGGAAATAAATTGCGGGAAATTAAATCATACATTCAAAATATACAAAAAATAATAAAGGCCGATTATACAACCCAATTGAATAAAAAATAAAAACTCTCGTCCGCACTTTACAATCGCCTAAAATACACGATTTATCTAAAAAAAATACAATCGCTTAGGATACACGAATAAATCTATTAAATACATAAAAAATAAAAATAAAAAGCTGCAAAACAGAGGGTTAGCACAATATACGCCACGCCACAAATAGGACTCAAGTAAGACAAAATGAGATTTTAAGAATTCGGAAACATGCAATTAGGGGGACAACCGGGTCGGCTCGGCTAGCCAGCCCGATTAGACCTAGAAAATATTTTGAAACGTCCCTGTATTTTGGTTTTGTTTGAAAATCATTTTGAAAACAATTTATTTTCTGGTTTAATTAAATTTAACATGTGAGACGGGTCGGTTTTCGGGAGAATCGGGTCTCCGTCGTGGTATTGTTCTAAATGCAATTACATGGAAAATTAAATCTAAGGTAGTGAATGCACACAACAAAATTCATTTTGATGATTTTCTGGTTTTCTGAATTTTTAGGGATTTTCAGAAATTTTTAGAGATTATTCTGGAAATTCTGATTCTGGACAAGCATTACAGTCGTGCGACTGTAATTAGGGTCGTACACCTGTAATTACAGTCGTGCGACTGTAAATATCCAAACTTAGAATTTCACCAAAATCATTTGAAATAAAACTAAAAGAAAACAGCTGGAAACCAAGAACACTCATATGACTGTATTTACAGTCGCTGGAAACCAAGAACACTCGTACGACTGTATTTACAGTGGTATGACTGTTCATCAACTCAAGAACAGTCGCACGACTGTTCTTGATTTCCAGAAACAGAAAACGCAGGAATTGAATAAAAATACACAAAAACACACCAATTCACCTAGAAAGCATGAGAAATAGAGGGAATGAAGAATGTTCACCCTTTTGGCCCTAATCCACCGTAGGATTGACCCCCTGGTGTTGCTCTAATCCATTTAAATTTGCTCTTTTTCCTTGAATTGAAGTTGAGAAGTTTTGGTTTCCAAAATCTCCAAAATGCTTGGGAATCTTAGGATTTCTAGTCCGAAATTTAATTTGTTTAGAGAGTCAGATTATCAACCTATTGATTTCTAATAGATTTTAATCCTAATATTTGAGAATTAAAAGAAAAAGAAGAGGAAAAGAGCTTGTGTTTGTGATGAACTTTTCCTTCCCTTTTTCTCTCTTTTCTCTCTCTAAATTCTCTCTCTTTTCCACCAGAAATCACCATGTCCAAAAGTCCCTCTCTTTTTCTCCTCTTCCTCGTCTCTTACTTTCTCTTTTTCTTCACCAAAATCCGGGCATTAATTGCCCTATCTTTTCCCCTCTCTTTTCTTATGTCATGGGTATGGTGTTCTGCACCTGCTCCGATATTACAGTCGTACGACTGTAACGACAGTCGCACGACTATAATTTACAGTCGTGTGACACCAGCATTTTTTTTAAGGATAGAAAATTCCGGCGCTTACACTTACCCTTATACATCAAGTTCCATCATTCATCTCTAATTTCCAAACTTCTACTCTAGCTCCTTATATTCCTATAGTGGTTGATAAAAGTGTGGTTGCTTCTCCTTTACAAATAGATGGATCCCACCTCCCTTAATGTTTGTCAAACTTAAATCGAATGCTAGTTTTGACCAAGATTTTGGTTGATGCAGTTTTGGCTTTCTTATCAATGTCAGCAAATAATAATAATAAAAGCTATAATTGGGCATTATCTATAGCATTTGGGTTAAATGGTTCCATGACATGGTATCAAAGCCTTTTAGACTAAGTGATTAAGTGTTTTAATCCTAACAACTTTGTATGTTGATTAAATTCAACAAATGGTAGAGTGTGTCAATGTTGTACACACTTCAAGTCTAAGGGGAATTCCCATGTGAAGGAGTGTCAAATATAATAATAAAAACTATAATTGGGTCTTATCTATCAACTTAAGTTTTTAGATCAATTGGTATTAGAAATAATAATAAAAACTATAATTGGGCCTTACCAATCAGTTGAAGATTTCAAGTTAATTCTTTCCATCGCATTGTATCAGAACCTCTTAGACCTAGAGGTTAAGGATTCAAATCCTAGTATCTTTATTTATTAATTAAATTTCAACACATGGTAAAGTGGACCTATGTTGTACCCGCTTGAAGTGCAACGGGCATTCGCGTGCGTGAGAGAATTAGGGATAATAATAAAAGTTATTATTGTACCTTACCCATCAGCTCATGCTTTTGGGTTAAACGGTTTTATGACATGGTATCAGAGTCGCTTAAACCTAGAGGGTTTAAGGGTTCAAATCCTAGCAACTCCATTTGTTGATTAAAATTCAACATATGACAAGGTCGGTCTGTGTTGTACACGCTAATAAAAACTATTCTTGAGCCTTACCTATCAACTTAACCTTTTTGGTTAAACGGTTTCATAGCATGTAGGGGTGAGCAAAACCAAACTACAACCCAAAAACCAAACCGAACCGAGCAGAAAAACCGAACCGAACTGAACCAAAGTTAGTTTGGTTTCGTTTTGGTTTTTTAAAAATGTGATAGTTTGGTTTTCGGTTTGGTTTTTGTTTTTGATAGAAAAACTGAAAAAAAAAACGAACCAAACCGAACTAATTATAAATATTTAAAAATTATTTACATATATGTATAAAATACATTTTATTTGATATAATATATATTTATATTATTATAAAATTTATATTTATGAGATTTTAATAATATATATGTAATATAGACCATTTTTTACAATAATTTATATGTAATTAATAATAATTTAATGATAATAATAATGATAATTTTTTTAAAATTTTAAAATTTGGAAATTTTGGTTTAGAACCGAACTAGAACCAAAGTGAACTAGTTCGGTTTCGGTTCAACCCAAACTGATTGTATACTGGTTTGGTTTTGGTTTTTATAATTTTCAATGTTTGGTTTTCGTACTGTTTGGTTTAGTTTGGTTTTTGAATTGAACCTTTGCTCAACCCTAATGACATGGTATCACGTCCTTTTGAACCTAGAGGTCGAGAGTTCGATCCTAGTAGCTCTATTTGTTGATAAAATTCAATTTATGGCATAGTGGGCTTGTGTTATATGCACTTCAAACCTATGGGACATTCATGTGCTGAGAAATATTAGAGATAATAATAAAAGCTATAATTTGACCATATTGGTAAGTCAACACCAACATGACTCATTTTATAAGAGAAATTTATACACTAAGATAATTCTAGAAATTGGTAGAATTTGTTTGACTCTACTTCCCACTAGAAACTTCATTTGCATCACTGACATATAACTAGTATAAATAGGTGGTGCATGTATTTGGTATTGAGAGAGCAAATGAGAAGTAAATTAACTAATTGCAGAGTAAAAAAGGGCTCAAGCGTTGTAATAATTATTTGTAAAAATTTTGGATTAATTATAATAAAAATAACTTTGTTCAATTTAGTCCTCCACTATACTTTACACTTGGTATCAGAGCAGGCGGTCAGGGATCGGTTACTGAATGCTTTTTGAGTTCGCGATTTAAGATCGTGGTGATTTCGAGGCATTGCCAACGTGTAGTCTGGGATTGTGAAAATTATTGGTCTAAGACCAAGCTTGATTATGAGGAGTTAATCAAGTCGTCATGGCAAATATGACAACCTCAGTAATCACTCTAGAAAAACTTAATAATAATAATAACACTCGAAGTGTACGTATGCAGTTTTATCTCCTCAGCCAAGATTTATGGGAGATCATTAGAGGCAACAAGACATCACCTCCGACAAGTGAAAATGACCTTAAAAAGTGGAAGGTCAAGTGTGCTAAAGCAATGAATGCTTTATCAATATCAATAGAGGATGACTTGTTGCAGCCCATCAAGGATGTGACAACACCCAAGGAAGCATGGGACACTCTGGCAGAGTATTTGCAAAGATGAACGATGCCAAGCTCCAACAACTTAAGAATAAGTTATTGTCAATATCACAACAAAATATGACTATAATTGTGTTCTTTACTAAAGTTAAAGCTTTATGCAAAGAAATTTCAAAATTGGATCCCAAGAATAAAATTATTGAAACAAGAACGAGACGAATTATAGTCTATGGGTTACGTCCTAAGTATAATGCGTTCGTCGCTGCAACTTGTGGATGAGCTAAATAGCCAATTTTAATTGAGCTAGAAAATATATTAGCTAATCAAGAGGCTCTAGACAAACAAATGTCTAAAGTCTCAATCAAGAATGAAGAGAAGGCTCTTTTTAGTAATAAAAGGAGAAAGGATCCAACCGATAGGAGATCAAAAATGGAGGAAGTTTCTAATGAGAAGGTTCATATAAAAGACCACAACAAGGAGGGAGTTGGAATCAAGGGGGAGCTTATCACAATCGAGATCAAGTAGAGGATAGGGCACAACGATGCAAGAACATTCAACCCTATGTTTGTAGCAAGATAGGTAATATAGCCTGAGAGTGTCGCTATAAGAAGGTATAAGGAAATATTGTCACATCCACACTCTCCCAAGAAAGCAAAAAAGATTAGGACTTTCAAGCATCATATGCAATTATAGGACTAGTACTATGTGATTCGATTACGCCCTCAAAAGCTAATATAGATAAAGAGAAAGCACTTTTTGCTGTAAGTAATAACTGTATTAATTATAATAAAGATTGGATAGTAGACTTTGGATGCTTTAACCATATGATCAAAGATAAGGAAAAATTATTAAGCATGGTAGAGTATAAAAGGGGAGCGGGTTGTTGCCACTACAAACAATTCAAAGCTACCTATTACACATATTGGCAAGATGATGATTGTGCCATGATACAATTCTAAACAAGTATAATTAGAGAATGTATTTCATATGCCTGAGATGAAGAAGAACTTGATATCAGTTGTGAGCAGGCGATAAATAGTTAGAGGCTTTTTTGTGAGGCCTAGTTGGAGGCTTTTCTACATGAGGCATCGGGTTTTATGAAAACGGTTTTGAAGGTTTACAAAAGGTAAAATAAAAAGGAAGGAACGAAACCAATTCCTCGCACCTTAAAGGTTGATAGGAGTCGTCACTCGGCTCAGCTCTTACTAGGAAATTATGGTATAGCCAAGCCCGACAGGGATTCCTATACCTTTAAGACAAAGATTCTTGTCCGGACAAACTACCTATTTCTTCTTCATTTTAAAATAACTTTTATCATCCCAAATATGCGTCTTTTGTTATTTAATTCCTATTCTTATTCAACCCTAATTATATTTTCTATATGCTATTACAGAAAGCCATAAATAAATATAGAAGGCAATAAATAAATTCAGGAAATAAAATTATTACAAATAGATCGAATAAACTAACCTAAGGGATACAATTGATAAAAAGGGATTGAGATACAAACGCCTAAATGACACGAGTTCTAATATTTACAATCGCCTAAATATATAAAATAAGCTAAAATAGAAAGCCAACATACATCTAACTTAACATACGTCTACTTACAAAATAAAGGTTAGTGGCACAAACAACATACATACATATTGGACTTAAATAGGACATAATGGGATATCCAAATAGCTCAGGGTCAAGCATTTAAGGGATAATAAGGAAAACCCGGCTAGTTTACCTGATTAGACCTGGAAAACAGTTTTATGAACACCCTGTATTTTGGTTTGGAGAAAATGATTTTGGAAAATGATTTTTACCAATTTTTATTATTGTTAAGCATGCAAAAATGGGTCGCGTATCCAGGAATCAACTAAAAATTCCATTTGTTTGGGTCCTAAAAATTCTCCAAAATTAAACTAAGTCATAAAGCATTGAAACACTCAACAATTTTTCAATAATAAATAATTCATAAATAAATAAATTGAAAAGTGAATAAATTCTTGAAAAGCAAGAAGAGCCGTGCAGCTCAACAGATGAGCCGTACGGTTGTTGAGCCTCATGGCTGAAAACATCAAAGATGGGTCCCTCGGCCAGATATGGGAAAAAATAGTGCCAACACTGATCCTAGGAAAGATTGGATCGTATGGCTTAACTTTGTATGAACAAAGCCGTACGGCTTTATTTTTCCAGAAATTAAGGTTGTACGATCTATTTTTGTCAGAAAGACATACTTTTCAATTTGAATTTTAACACATAGAAATTCATTTTTGGTGTTTCTCCTTTCAGTTTTGAGATCCTTTGGGGGTCTACTTATTTGTTAAACTAAAAAATCACAGTTTTCACCCCGGATTCCACAAAACCAAAGATCCTTGAAACAGAGGGATTTTAAGCTGCAAAACTCACAGGCCATGGGTGACTTATACGGTGTAACAATTGCTCCAGATGATTATAGGACCTAAAATATAGGTTGTACAACCTAATTTTAAAACTTAAAGAAATCCAAATTTGGGTTTCTATCCAATATAACATAGTACAGGTATATCAATCAATACAAAAATGAAAAGAATGGATTTATGGCCCCTTAGAAGTTACCTTTGATGCGTTTATCTAGCATTCGATTATGTCCCCAGATCCAATCCTTGGAACCAAAATGGATTCTAACTCGTCAATTCCAAGCTGAAACTTGCTAAGAAACCCTAAAATAGCTGCAACTTGCCTTGATCCCCGGTTTTGTCCATGTATAGAAGTGAGCTTTAGGTGTTGAATTTTAAGAAAATGGATGATAGTTAAGGTTGTTATGTGTTTTTATGCTGAAGGTGATGAATAGTTAAGAGTTTTTTTTTATGAGAGCTTAATCCTTAAGTTTTTTGTAATAGCTTTTTTTTTCTTTCCATAATAATCATTCTCCCCTGTAATCTGAGAAAAAAGGCTTTTATATCTCCATCTATACGTAAGTGGGCTTTTGTTTCAGCTTTTTGCTTTTAGAGATATGCCATACGACTTAACCTTTCCAAAATTAGGCCGTATGGCTTAACTCTCAGATACAACTATTTCCATTTTAAACTGCTCTCTTCTGTGGCTTAACCCTTCCTGATACAGCCTAACTCACATCCACTTAGGCCATATGGCCCAACTTGTGAAATCAGCTTCCTCCTTTTTGGCTTTGATAGTTTTCGGCCTGTTTCGGCATAAGTTAGAATCCAAACCTTGCTTCTTGGGCTTGTGTCTCTAGGAAACTCAAGACAAAGGATAACTAATACAGCTTCATCATAGAGGAAAAAAAATCCATGCTCACATCAGTATCGCAACTAACATCCTTAGGCAATTACGTGGTGTTTTGTGTAGATGATGTGAAAGTCTATAAAAGTTTAAAGTCGATGAGAAAACCATTCATGGAAGGGCAAAAAGTCAACACAGATTACCTACATAGAAAAGACTAAAAAGAATGAGACAACAGATTTTTGCACGTATAGGACATATGAGCTACAAGTCCGTGCTAAAAGGACTTCCATAATTAGATGTATGTGAAGATGTAATATGTGCTAGTTGTCAGTTTAGGAAAGCACATTAACTTCCACATGAAGATTATTAGTATCAAGCTAAGGAGCCACTTGAGTTGGTGCAAAACGATGTATTTGGTCATGTAAAGTAGCCATTGATAAGTGGTTATTAGTATATGATCACATTTATTGATGATTACTCAAGGTACTTATGGGCATACTTTATGAAAAATAAATCAGAAGCTTTTAGCAAGTTGTGAGCGGGCCATCCTCGAGAGCTGACTATGAGGCTGGTGATAGAGGGTTACTTTTAAATAGGTTTTAAGATGGAAACCGGTTTTGATTATTTTAGAAAATGTGGTTTATGGTTTAGGAAAAGGCAAAACAAAAAGGAACGTATAAGACCGATTTCTCGCGCCTTAAAGGTTAACAGGAGTCACCACGTGGATAAGCTCTTACCAGGAAATTGTGGTATAGCCAAGCCCGATAGGGATTCATATACCTTTAAGATAGAGATTGTGGTATGGACAACCACTTATTTCTACTTTATTTTGAAATAATGTTTAATTATACCATACATGCACTTTTTGTCGATTAATTCCTTATTTTGTGTTCAACCCTAGTTATATGCTATATGCTAATACAGAAAGTTGTGAATAAATTCAAAAAGTGATAAATAAATTCAGGAAATAAAATTATTACAACCATATTGAAGAGACTGACCTAGGGGATACATTTAATAAAATGGGATTAGGGTTACAAGCATCTAGATTACACGAAATATTTTAAAAATGGAAAGCTAGTATACTTCTACCCTAACATACATCTACCTGCAAAAATGGCACGAATAAATATATGCATGTTGGACTCAAATAAGAAAGAACAGGAGATCCAGATAGCTCGTGGTCATGCATTTAGGGGATAATCTGGAAAACCAAGTAGGTGTACTCGATTAGACCTGGAAAACCATTTTATAAACACCCTATATTTTGGATTGGACAAAACAATTTTGGAAAAAAATTTTGGACAACGATTTTGCCAATTTCATTATTGTCAAGCATGCCGAAGTAGGTCAGATATCTAGGAAATTATCAAAAATTTCTTTCATTCGGGTTCTTAAAATACTTCAAAATTGAACTAGGTCAGAAACCATATAAACACCCAAAACCAGTTTCCTTGGTAAGAGAATAAGTAAATAAAGGAAATGCAAACTAAATCAAATGCTAGGGAATAAAGCAGAGCCATACGACGAGGAGAAACAGCGCCAACATTGATCCTGAGTAAGTCCATATGAACAAGGCCGTTGTGAGCACGGGTTTTTCCCTGATCTCTGTGATGAAAACAATTTGTTACCTGTTAAATAGATGAACGTGAGTCAGATTTGAGAATGAATGGAATAATGCCTGGAATATTCTCAAAAGTCCTGAAATTCAGAAGAGTCCTTGATTCGAAAGCCCAAGAAAAGTCCATCGAGAGATCAGGAAGCATAGGTGCGCATGCAGGCTCTATCTAAAGTCACACGACTGTAACAATTACAGTCGTACGACTATAAATCTACAGTCGCACGGCTATAATTATAGTCGTACGACTCTAATATTTGACTCAGTAGATTCCTAAATAGGAAAGAATTCTATTTTGGCTGGAATCTCGGGCGTGATTTCAAGGAATTAGGGCGATAGAATAGACAGAAAAAGAGGCAGAAAGAGAAGGGGAAGAAGAGGAATCAATTCTTAAAAAAAATTAGAGAGTTTTCTAGGGAGAAAAACTAAGAGAAATCAAGGGAAATCAGAATAAAAACACTTAGAAATACATTGGGACCTTGACTGAGGGCTAGGAATCAGACTTTTGTTCAATCATAAGCATTCTAGGGTTTGTTCGGATCAATTCAGGATGTGTGTTCGAGAATTTAAGGTCGTTTGGAGATTCTAGGCAGATTTCGACATCCACATCCAATTCCGGTCATCAAGCATACTGGAAAGCAAAATAGGTAAACTCTGAGAGGCCTTAAAACTCGTTTCCTGATGATTTGTGATTGATTCTGTGTTTAAAATTTCTTAATCCGGAAAACTGTCTATGCAACTATAGTCGCACAATTGTAATTACAGTCACACGATTATAGTTACAGTCGCACGACTGTAGCTACTGGAACACAACCGTGCAACTATAGATTACAGTTGCACGACTGTATTCTTCTGGGCAGAAGCCCGAGAAGCCCAAATTCGACAAAATACAACCGTTTTTCCTATTTTAAATGATTTTTCATGATTCAATTCGGTCAAATCACATTTGTACACTATAAAATTATGGTTTTCGGATTTCCAATGATATAGATATGAGATTTAGGGTTTTTTTGGTGTCAATTCTCAGAATTTGTGGTTGTTAGATCCCTAACCGGATCCTTGGTCCAGTGATAACGGATCCTCGGATTTCCAGAATCCCTAGAAATCATCAAAATCGATCAAAACAAGTAATTTTAGAAAACAAGAAAACCACTATCGGGCACTGTTCATTATAGTCGCACGGCTGTGAGCGGACGACGCATTTTTGACGGGACGCGGGACTCCCTTTCGCAAGGGGCGCCACGATCTCGGGTGGGCCCCCGTGTGGGCCCCTCCCTCGCCTGGGGTTTTTAATAAATGGAAAATCGATTTGGAAAATAAATGGAATTAATCCTTAAAAGAACCGAGACCTAAGTCTATGAATATTGTAGAGTCGCCACCCGGCTCAGCTCAACCGGGAAATTCTTAAGGTAGCTGAACCGGACGAACGGTCGCTACACTATCCAGAGATTCGGGTCTGGACAAGTCCCCTATTTTTTGTCTAATTAAAATAAATATTGCCAATGTTCTCAAATGGTAGTTCAAAATCTAAAGTCAATTTTATTGAATATATAAAAGACATACAGCGCGCATACAAATATTTAATACAAAAGTAAAGAAAAATAAATATTAATTGGCTTACAACCAAATCGAATAGAAAAATAAAAACACTCGCCTCACTTTTACAAGCGCCTAGAATACATGATTTATCTAAAAAAATACAATCGCCTAGGATACACGTATTAATCTATTAAATACATATAAAATAAAAATAAAAATAAAATCTGCAAAACAAAGGTTAGCATAAAATACGGCACGCCACAAGTACCACTCAAACATGACAGAATGGGAAATCAAGAATTGGAGGCATGCATTTAAGGGATAACCGGGTTGGCTCGGCTAGCCGGCCCGGTTAGACCTGGAAAACATTTTGAAACGTCCCTGTATTTTGGTTTTGTGTGAAAATCATTTTGAAAACACTTCTTCCAGTTTACATGCATTTTTACATATTAAGTGGGTTGGTTTCCGGGAGAACCTGGTCTCCGTCGTTGAATTGTTCTAAATGCAATTTTACGGGAAATTAAACCTAAGGTAGTGAATGCACATATCAAAATTCATTTTGATAATTTTCTAATTTTTTGATTTTTATGGATTTTTTTATGAAATTTTTGGGGCTTAAAGGCTGAAATTCTGATTCTAGAACAAGAGTTACAGTCGTGCGACTGTAAACAGTTCAGGATCAAGATTTCGCCAAAATTTATTTGAAATCAAAATGGAAGAAAAACAATCTGGAAATTAAGAATACTCGTGCGACTGTATATACAGTCGTACAACTGTTCAACAAAACTAAGAACAGTCGTGCGACTGTTCTTAATTTCTAGAAACAGAAGCACGAAAAAGCACAAAACTCACTTCAAACACCCAGAAAGCGAGAAAAAGTGTAGGGAGAAGGAGTGTCTACCTTTTTAGAAGCTAATCCAAGTCGTTTTGACCCCTAACGTCGCTCCAATCCTAACAAATTCGCACTTTTTCCTTTGAAATTGAAGTTGAGAGCTTTATGTCCAAAAATCCAAATTGCAAGGGATTCTGATGATTTAAGTCCGGATTTTTGACTTGGTTGTGAAGTTAATTGATTAACCTAGGGATTTCTGGCAAGTTTTAATCCTGATTCTGAGAATTAAAAGAAAATAGAAGAGGGAAAGATGGGTTTTGTGGGTTTTTTCACTTCTTTCTTTTCCTTCTCTCTTTTCTCCTTCTCTCTCTAAGTTTTCCACCAGAAATCCAACCTAACTCCCTTTCTCCCTTTTCTTCTCCTTTTCTACTCTGATTTTTCGGCTTACTTGCTGCAACACCGAAGCAATTAATGCTCCTTCTCTCTCCTCCATTTTCTACTGTAGAGGTATGGGCTCCTACAATTTTTCCGACATTACAGTCGTACGACTGTAATTTTTAAATTACAGTCGCACGACTGTAAGGATAGTCGTACGACCATAATCTCTTTTCTTTTCTTTTTTTAAGTATAGAAAATTCTGGCATTTAGAGCTGCCCCTCGCGTGATCAAATTCGACATCTAGTTCCAGGTTTACAACACCTGAGATGATGAATTTTAGAGCGTGAATCAAAGTGCCGCGAACACTGGAATGAACCTTCTGATGAGATAGGCCGATACCGGGTCTAGGTTATCCGAGGAGATGCTGGGGAGGAAATAAGCCGATATCAGGTCTAGGTTACCCAAGGTGAAGGAGTGGATAAATTGCAGTTTAGCCTATACCGGGTCTAGGTTACCCAAGGCGGACTTGATGAAGAGATTGGCCGATACCGGGTCTAGGTTACCCAAGGCGAGCTTGGTGCAGAGATTGACCGATACCGGGTCTAGGTTACCCGAGGCGAGCTTGATGAAGAGATTGGCCGATACCGGGTCTAGGTTACCCAAGGCGAGTTGATGAAGAAATTGGCCGATACTAGGTCTAGGTTACACAAGGCGAGTTTTGCTGGGGAAATAGATGAAGCTAATCTAGACCGATACTGAGTTCACATTACTTGAGGTGGATCTGCTGGGGAAATGGATGATGAAGCCGATCTGGGCTGATACTGAGTTCACATTACTCGAGGCGGGATCGCTGGAGAAAGTTGAGGATATTAAATTGGGGATGAATTCCTGCACTTAAAATGGCAAGTCTTCATTCCTTGATCGAGAGATTTTTAAACAAAAATTTTTGCCCCTTCGATCAAGAATGAAGACTAGTTGGGGATGAGTGATCAATGTATGTGATGCATGAATGCGTGATGATGCATATGCATGTATATGATACATATTCCACACTGAGCCAGAACCCGTCACCAATCATCCTTTTCAGGTTTTCCGACTGATTATTTTCTCTCGTGTCTTGACTTTTTCCTAGACCGCTCTTTTCAAGTTTTCAGCCTAGCAGACCTCTCTTCTTTTTTTTTTATACATGATAAAGCTTAAGCTTGTCCTGGTTAATAGGATTAGTGAACTCGTTTCCATCCATGTCCATGATGCTTATAGCACCTTTTGTTAGCACCTTCTTCACCACATAGGGTCCTTCCCAGTTGGGTCTAAACTTGCCCCTAACATCAACATTTGAAGGCCTTAGCTGCTTTAAGACCATGTCCCCTGCTTTCAACTGTCGTTTGGAATACTTCACATTCCGGTTATAGGCTCTGGCCATTCTGCGCTGGTACATCTGAAGGTGATCCAATGCCTTTAGTCACCTTTCATCTAGTGCAGTCAATTGCTCATACCTAGCTTGAACCCATTCAGTTTCCGATAATTGAGCTTCCAGGGCAACTCTGAGTGATTTGAGTTCTACCTCCACTGGCAACACTGCTTCCATTCCATATACTAAGGCATAAGGAGTTTCTCCTGTCGGCGTTTTGACTCTGGTTTTGTAACCCCAAAGAGCATAAGGCAGTTTATCGGCCCAATCTCTGTAAGTGGTTACTATCTTTGATAAGATCTTTTTTATTGCCTTGTTAGCTGCTTCCACTGCACCATTAGCCTGAGGCCTATATGGAGAAGACTTATGATGCTCAATACCATGCTCTGCAAGTAGCTCAGCTGTTGCCCCTTGAAACTGTACTCCATTGTCAGTTACTATGTGGTGAGGAATCCCATATCGAGTGAAGATGTTCTTCTGGATGAACTTGACCATGTGCTTGGCTGTCACATTAGTGAAAGATTCTGCTTGAACCCATTTGGAGAAATAATCAACTGCTACAACTATGAATCTGTGCCCATTAGATGCAGCTGGATGAATTTCACCAATCATATCTATCCCCCATGCTGAAAACGGCCAAGGAGATGCTAGATTTTGAAGCTCAAGTGGAGGAAGATGACTGATGTCTGCATAGATCTGACATTCATGACATCTCTTCACTTTTCTTATACAATCTGCTTGCATTGTCATCCAAAAATAGCCTTGTCTCATGATCTTTTTGGCCATGGCAAGTCCATTCATATGTGGCCCACAGGATCCTGCATGTACCTGCTGCATCACTTCTTCTACTTCTTGCTCTGTTAGACACCTTAAAAGGACTCCGTGTGCTGTTCTTTTGTACAGCTTATCCTCAAAGATTCTGAATTGACTAGCTAGTTTTCTTAGTGTCAACTTATCAGTAGCACTGGCCCCTTCAGGATACCTACCCTCCTTAATATACTGGTAGATGTCAAAGAACCATGGTTTTTCTTCAGCTGATAATTCCATTACTTCGTGCACTTCAAAGCAAGGATGTCTGGAAGTGGCTATAACCAGTGGTTGAACTTGTGTTTCTTCTGGATTTTCCCACATGGAGGACAAAGTAGCTAATGCATCAGCCATCTTATTCTCATCCCTGGGGACATGTCTGAATTCACACTAGCCGAATAAACCTTTTCTAGACTGTAGCAGCTCCAAATAAGGCCGCAAGGCTTCTTCTTGTAGCTCCCATTCACCCTGAGCTTGCCTAATCACTAGAAGTGAATCATTGACAATTAAGACATCATTTGCCCCTAAGGTTAATAGAGCCTCCATTCCAAACAAGCATGTTTCATATTCCGCCCCATTATTGGTTACAGGAAAGATCAGCCTCTTGTATAAAGGAATGACCTCACCATCCGGTGTTGCTATAAGTACCCCGATCCCAGCGCCTTTTCTATTCACTGCCCCATCGAAGCACATGACCCACCTTTTCACTTCCACCATGGCTAGTTGCTTATTAGGGAATTCCAGGTTCTCTGTGTAATCTGATTCTAGGGGTTGGTTTGCCAGAAACTCTGTCACGGCTCGCCCTTTAATGGTTTTCTTCATGATATAATCGATGTCGAATTTAGACAAAAGTAAAAACCACCTGGACAGCTTCCCAACCAATGCTGGTGCTTTATAGAGATACTTTATTGGATCCACCTTAGCCACGGCTTGTATCTTGTAGGATTGGAAATAGTGGCGCAACTTCTTGGTTAACCAAATCATTGCCACACATGTCTTTTCCACTAGTGTGTATTTGGTTTTGTACTCCAGCAATTTCTTGCTAAGGTAGTAGATAGGATATTCCTTCTTGCCATCTTGTTCTTGTGCAAGCATTGCCCCTATAGAGGATTCTTCAACTGCCAAATACAAAATCAGAGGCTTCCCTGGAATTGGAGGACTCAACACTGGTGGCTTCACCAGGTAAGCCTTGATCTTCTCGAATGCCAGCTGACACTTGTCATCCCACACAACCGGCTGATCTTTCTTTAATAGCTTGAAGATTGGTTCACAAGTGGAGGTTAACCATGCTATGAAGCGGTTGACATACTGTAAGGAACCCAGGAATGATCTTACTTCCTTTTCTGTCTTTGGAGCTGGCATATCTTGGATGGCCTTGATTTTGTCTGGGTCCATTTCTATCCTCCTCTGGCTAACTACATGGCCCAACAGCTTCCCTGATGTGACCCCGAATATGCACTTCTTGGGGTTAAGTCGCAAATTGTACTCTCCAATACGTGCTAGAAATCTATCCAGGATAACAGGATGTTCCTCCCAGGTTGTTGATTTAACAAGCATATCATCAACATACACTTCGACTTCTTTGTGAATCATATCATGCAACAGAGTTGTCACAGCCCTCTGATAAGTGGCACCAGTGTTCTTTAATCCAAAAGGCATCACTCTGTAGCAGAAAGTACCTAATTCGGTGATGAATGACGTCTTCACCTTGTCAATTACATCCATCAGGATCTGGTTGTATCCTGAGAAGCCATCCATGAACGAGTACATTGCCACTTTTGCTGCACTATCAACCAATACATCAATATGAGGTAGTGGGAAATTGTCCTTAGGGCATGCCTTGTTCAAGTCCCTATAGTCAACGCATACTCTGACCCTTCCATCCTTTTTAGGCACGGGGACAATGTTGGCTAGCCATTTTGTATACTCCACCACTTCAAGAAACCTAGCGTCTATCTGTTTGGCCACTTCTTCTTTCACCAGCATAGCCCATTCCGGCATTAGTCTTCTCAACTTTTGCTTTACCGGTCTGAACTTGGGGTCCGTTAGGATTTTATGCACTGCTATTTCCGTATCCACACCCAGCATGTCTTCATACGACCAAGCGAAAGCTTTAACATGTTTTTGGAGTATTTTTATTAATTCTTTCTCTTCCTCGGATTTAAGATCGTGTGAAATGAGTACCATTTTAGGGTTTTCATCTATACTTATATTGATTTCATGCAATGCAATGTCATGTATGCTAAATATGCTTGATGGTGATTCAAATGCATGCACAGAATTATCAGGAGAAACATCACACAAGTAAGCAAACTGGGATTTCATTGCATTGAACTTATCATAAAGTACATCAGTTACATTGAAAATGGAAGAAATAGATACAACAAAATCATTTTCATCCTCCACAGGCGGAGGGCCTTATTCTTCATCAGCTTCCATCTTCCCTTCCAGAGCATCATCCGGGGTTGTAACTTTCTCTGCTTCTTTCCCGGTCGCTTGCATCTTAGCTCTTTCCATAATCTTGGCAATTTCAGTGACCATAGAGTCTAAATTCACTTTGGCCATCAGTTCTTCGCCAAATCCTTGCTTGGTCTTTCCAAAAGCTTTGTTAAATGCAGCAGTCAAAGCACCTGAGATGATTTCTGTAGTTTCAGCACAGGCTTTCTTTTCTTCCTCCTCTTCGGCCATCTTTATTGTCGCCTCCATCTCTTTATGCGATTCGCCTTGCAGCGCATCAGATTCAACAATGGTTTCTTCTACCATTTCAGGGGCTACTAGCTCCTCCTGGCTTTTCTCAAAATCCACAACATCTGCAAAGATCTCAAAGCCAGGGTACTCGACATTTCTAACCAGCACCGGTTTAGCTTGGCCCTTGTAAAGGCTTTCTCCTGCCTTCATAAATGGCTTCATCATAGCCCTGCCATTCTTGCCCTTTTTCAGGTTCTTCTACTCGGATGACCCCTCTACATAACCAAGGCCGCACTGCTTCAAATTTCCCCGAGTCGATCTTGAATTCTGGCACACCTTGCAAAATAATCCCGAGTCCCATTCCCGGGACAAAGCTCAGCTTGTACAGATATCAGGATAGCCACTCCGGCATGTAATTCTCGTAAAGGACCATAGGGGCATTTGTGGTTTCTTCCTCCTTAATGACAGCAACTTGAAATCCGCCAAAAGGAACCACTCCTTCATCCACTGCAGCTACCATCGACTGGGCGTCTGCCTCAACAGTCACAATCCTGCCATTCATAGAGAATTTGATCTTTTGATGCAATGTGGAAGGGACACCTCCCAAAGGATGGAACCAGGGCCTTCCGAGCAACAGGGAAAATGTGACTAGGATATCAATCACCGTAAAAGCAGTTGTAGACCTAACTGGCCCAACCTCTACATCAGCCTCAAACGTCCCTATCACTGTTCTTTTAGAGTCATCATATACTCGGATGACTGTTGAGGATTTCTTTAACACTTCTTCACTCAGCCCCAGAAATGGCAACATCTTTAGTGGACAAATATTCAATGCTGACCCATCATCCACCATGACACAAGGCATGACCTTATCCATCACATAGGCCCTAATATAAAGTGCTTTGTTGTGGGCTTTCCCTTCAGCAAGTAGGTCTTTCTCGGAGAAGACAATATCAGGACCCCCAACATGAACTTTGTCTAACAAACAGCACATAGCCTCTGGTGAAGCTATAGGGGAGACTTCAATCTCTGATAGTTTCTTCACTAGAGCAGCCCTATGCTCCTTGGAGGTCAGAAGCAAGTGCCATAAGCTAGCTTGAGCAGGAGTTTTCTTTAGCTGGGAAATGACTAGGTCCTCCTTTTCAACTCCTTTCGGCGCCGAAGTACTGCCCGACCCATTCATCGGTGCTTTATCTTTCACCTGATCTGCCGGCTGATATACCCTTCCACTTTGGTTCACGTGGTGCACTTCTTGAATCTTCAGCTTTTCAACAACTGGGAGTTTGACTTCCTCTCTTCTGCCAAATTCTTCATTTTCATCTTCGGAGTCGAGATCATCCAGACTTATGGGCTTGATCTCCTTACATCCCTCCTTTTCCTCAAATTTGGGTTCCACTTCGGATTCCCCTACCGCCACTGCCTGAATCATAGAGTTCGCTTGCAGAACTTGTGTAAATATAAAGTTAGCCGGCAACCCTAACTGGACCATGTTAACTCTCTTTTCAAATGCTGGCAGTGGGTTGGTTTTAGTGCTAGGTTTGGGTGGCTCTTGCAGCTTTCCTTCATCGATGAGCTTCTGGATAGCATCCCTTAGCTTGTAGCAGTTGTTGGTTCGATGGCCTGTCACTACGTGACAAGTGCAGAAATTATCTTTGTCAGCTTCAGACGGCTTCTCAAATGGCCTTAAAGACTGTAGCAGGCCACCATTCCTACACTTAGCGAATATCTTTGCCAAAGTGAGAGTTCAGGGCATTATGCCTTATCCTCTAGGACCCCTATTCTGGTTGCCTTACTGCTGATTCACAGTAGCCACTTCAACCTACTGCACCTCTGATGATTGCCCCTGCTTGCCACTGGCACCTGAACCAGAACCACTGCCAGACACAGCTGCTGCGGTTGATCTATACCCCGAGGTGTACCCTGTGCTTCTTCCTGCCTTGTGACCGGTCGGCTTCTTCTCTTCATCCCTCTCTATCTTCATAGCCATATTGTAAACCTCATTGAGCTCCTTGAAGGGAAGGAATTTCATGTTGTTCTTGAAAATGTCCTTGCTGCCGTCAATGAGCTTCTGTATAAGCTCGTCTTCATCAGGGCGGTTCTTTGGGAGGATCATCTTATTCATCCACCTCTGGTAGTATTCATCAAAGGGCTCGTTGAATTTCTACTTCACCCTCTCCAAATCATACAGCTTCACTTGGATTTTGGTGTTGAAGATGTAGTATTTAATGAAGGCCGCAGACAAAACTTCCCAATCAGATTGCTCCTCCTCTAACAATGAGTTATACCATCCTAAAGCACCTCCCTCCAGTGTGGTGGGGAATAAATTGATCAGCTGATGCTTCGTGGCGCCCGCCGTTAGTATAACTCGGGCATATAAGTTCACATGGGCCTCCGGCGAGCCCATCCCTTTGTAAGTAGGGATCTTCGGCACTTGGAATCCAATGGGGAATGTCTCGATGCCCTTACTAATCATGGCATCCACATTCACCCCTTTCTTGGATTCAGCACTGATACTGACCCCCTTCTTCAACTGGGCCATAACTTCGTCTAGTTCAGAGCACTTGGCTTTCATCCTCTGTTCCATAGCTGCCTCTATCTCCTGCAGCTTTTCCAGGCTAGCTGAAGCGTCACCACCATGTTGAGATTACTCAGCTTCTTTTTCTTTCCTGGTTCCCCTATCACCGGTCTCACCAGCTTCTCTAACCACTGCCCTCATTTCTTCCTTTAACATGTCGCGGAAATCCTGCGACCTGAAGAAATCCTTCAAAACATCAGCCATACTTGGTGTCTAATCTGCCATGTTCACTCCTTCCCCAGACTCAGAATCACTATCACTCTCGACTACCCTCTGTCTCCTAGCTGCCCTTGAAGCTTGGGATCTTGTCCATGGTCGCTCTAGTGTATTCTGCTTGGGAGTAGACAGGAGGTATTAGGGTTGTGAATGAATGACGTGATGTGACATGAAAATTAAGACATTGAACATGCTTGAGATGAATGGAGTGGGGTTATGTATGAAATCATAGTATGAATGGTTTCATTTTATATTATTTTTTTTCTTTTTGGAGCATTCCTAAAACACCTAATGCTTATGCAAAAATGTCACGTGTGGGCCGTAACACGGACAGAGCTTCGGCGCCTTTGGGGTACCTAATGAATTCGTGAAATAGACACGTGTATACCGGCACACGGACGGAGTTTTAACGCTTTGTAGGTCTATGAGATGATATGAAATGGTCACATGGGCCGGGTCCACAGCGAGGTTTTGATGCTTCTGCTCATGTGATATGAAATGATGTTACGAGAAAGTCACGTGTAACAGGGACACGGACAAGGATTCGGCATTCGAGGAATGCCTTTCATGATTTGGTGATGTTATGGACCTATATGTATACTAATTGGGCACTCGAGGAGTACCTCGAATGGTAAATTAATGTCATGAAGTGGTCGGATGTGGACCACAGTGTTATATGATGTTTATGATAAATAGGTGTGATGTCATGAAATGTATCATGTAAATTGTTACACGAAAATGGGCCTAAGACCGTTGTGGCTTCTATTGAATGAAATGATTTTGGTGGAATGGCTGAATGCAATCCAGTGCATCGACAAAACACGGGTAATTTTGGGTACCCGATATGTTATGAAATGGAATGGGATGGTTATGATAGGCATCCTTGAAATGCCCCTAAATTTAATTTAAGTGAAATGTGGTGAATGTGTTGGAGATTGTGCCCTAAGGCCAATATTGGATTATGTAATTTGACTTCTAAGATTAATCTAGTGTAGATTAATATTATCATTTATGTTTGTATGTTAGCATTTATGATAAGTATCCATGAATAAATCGTGTTATTCTAAATATCCCTAGTCGATTGTTATTATGGGAATAATAACAAACTAAGACTAGTGTGAGTGATAATGGATATTCATAAGATGAATATAGTGTATACAGATACAGATTATACTCACGGGTAATATGTTAGAGAACATGTTACTGGAGACCCACTATGAGATCAAGTTCATGGTCATGTGTCACAACTGATCTTGATTATAGTAGTGTCATTAGCTGATTCCTTTGACCTGAGGTCACCATTGATTCCGGGATGAACTCATGTTGTGCTTTGACGCAGTCAAACGCTGCTTGTAACAGAGTAGTTATAAAGGCTGTGATTGGGTACAATATGACTCATGCTTTGGGATGTGAGTGACAGATATGGGATTTTGTCCCTCTCTATCAAGAGAGCGATATCACTGGGCCCCTCGATAAGTAAGACTGTTAAATGCATGGCCGTGCTCAAATAATTGATAGAGTATCAATTGATTTGTCTAAACAGTTTACTTTGAGATCGAGAAAGCATATGATTAATTATATAAGATTGACAAGTGTACCATGTCTTATGATTAATCATGATATCAAAGAGACAAAAGGGAATATGACATTCTATAAATAGGTATTGGATCATTCCAATCATGTTAATTGGGTAGTCGTAATGGCTTGCTAGAGTCCGCTTGTGACCTATAAGGACATTATGGTAATTTCCTTATTGCCAATTAATATGAACCTATGGGGTCACACACAAAGAGCAAAATGAAGTTCATCTTTTCGGGTATAAATTATTATTGGATAATAATTTATGAATGAGAAAGAGAATAAATATATATATAATGATATATATATTTATATATATATATGTATATATAAATATTAATATGATTAATATTGCATAAAGTATGCTACATATTATAATTTAATTATATAGAGATATAATTGATTATAATATCAAATATACATATGTGTATGATGGAAAATGGAATTGATTTAATATTAATTGAGAATTAATATTAAATTGTGTGGGTTAATTTATAATTATAACTAATAAGGGTATTAAGTTATAATTATAATTAAGTTTAAAGGATATATAAAAGGAAGTTTTATAACCTAAAAACCCTAACCCTAGCCTACACAGAAGCTGCAGATTTTCTGCAGCCTCCAAGGGGCCAGCCGAAATCTCCCCCTTCTCCATCTCCCAAGGTTTTCGAAACTTTGGCTTTTCATTCGAAGAAATCGTTCTTCAATCCCGGCGCTAGCACGCGGTGAATGAATTGCTCCGTGTGGATTAATCGTAGAGGGAAGCTACTTTGGTTCCTAATTGATTCAAAACCTACAAAGAATTAAGGTAATTCTTTAACCCTCCTTCCAATTCAATGCAATGTACATGGGTCCTTGGTGGGGATTAATCCTTTTATTTCCGCTGCGTATTGTTTTTGTGCGATTAAATCCCCAACAGTGGTATCAGAGCCACTTGTGCATTGGTTGAATTGGATTTGTTATTTTGATTAGATCAAAATTGCATGTTAGGGTTGTATGATCTTGATTTAGGGTTCTATGTTATTGTGAATAACATTTTTGATTTGATTTGGAAGTTAATCATTATGAATGATTTGTTTTACACTTGATTTGGATCATTTAGGGGCTGAAAATTCTGGGTTCAGCTTGTTGGCACGCCGGCGTGCTGGCATGGCACGGCGTGCCAACTGGAAATTGTTTCCAGAAAATGAACCAGAATGGTGGCACGCCGGCGTGCCACCTGGGAATTTTCAGAATGGCTTGTTTTTCTGCGACGTGCTGTTTGTTTGACAAATGCAACTGAGAAGCAGTTTGGGGGCACGACGGCGTGCTGGATCGGCACGCCGTGCCAACTGATTGGCACGCCGTGCCAACATGAGTGGCACGCCGTGCTCCCTTGATGCTGCGCGTAGCATTGGATGCTGCAGTGCGCGAAAAATTTTTTGCCTGCGGCGCTTGCTTCGCAACAGGGGCTACCGCCCCCGTAACCCCGTCCAACTCAGCAGCGAGTTGGATCGCTGGAGTTTGGGTTTGGTGTTCTTCGTTTAAGTGTGGAAATTGTTTTCTGCATATTTACGATTTTCCAATCAATTATTTATAAATGCAATGAGATTGTGTTTTAGCATTTTGAACCCTAAATCTTGAAGATTTTATGCATGGTGTTTTGGTATGGTTTTTGGACCCCATGGATGGTTTTTTTTCTTTTGGTTTTATGGATGTAAGGTTTTATAAATACGGCCTGCGAGTCGTTTGTATTTATGTAATCTTATTTTTCTAGATAAATTGTATAGGATGCAATTTATTATATGTAAATTTATTTTACTAGAAAATTGTATAGGATGCAATTTTGTAATATATGTAAATCCATGAGATGGTGCCAAGGAACAAAGACGTGAAGACGGATCCAAGGGGTGCGGCTTTGCTGTGACCATGCGATGGTTACAACCACCTAGGAAATGACCTGTTGATTTTCATATTGGCCTATGAAAATCAATATAGATAAAACCATACCATAACACGGTTTTGAGTCTTATGCATGTTATATTTATTTTATGCCATAAGATGCCATGTTAATAAATATTGATGCATGTTAGAAATTATTTTGCATGTGATGCAAATGTTTATATATATGTGTAAATGCATGCCTTGTTTCTTTTAGATGCCATGTGATGCCATGCTAGATTGCATGCTTAACATATGTATGACATAGGATGCCATGCTAATTAGTATTAACAAATGTATGTTTAATATTAATGCCATGAATTGTATGAGATACAATTTAATCACAGGATTTTATAAACCCTAAATAAACTTAATAAGTTTATATTTGCCACCCAATTACGTATAACACTAGTCAAGTACTATGTTCGCATCATGGTATACCGCCAGGGCGGGTACGCATGTTGTGACCTTAGCGAAGCGATAATATGAGAAAAGGTGATTCTCATTGTGTTGTAATTGGTTTAAAAAAGGGTTAATCAAAAAGGTGTTTGAGCCCGAGGCAAAGATGAGATGAGTAACATACAATTAAATATGATATATGATATCATGCATCTCATAAATTAGAAGAGTTGCATAATGATGCAATTGGCAAAGAAGTGCACATCCAAAATATGTTTAAATGGTTTAAAGCATGATTTTGAGTCTTTGCCTACCGAAATTATATTTAATCATAGGGACATGCCAAAGCAGTGCTATGGTTAAGTATGGATTTTGGATCTTCACCCACTTGAATATTTTAAAGGGTTTTATAATTTAAGTGGGAGCATTTAAATAAAAATCTTTACATGCTTTATTATAGTTATGATTGCTATTACCATGATCTCGATTGTTATTGAACTTTGAGAATTGTTCTCAAATCAAAAGGAATTATATGTTCTCAATAATCCTTTTGCCCAATGAACCACTAGCAATTGTAATACGAGTATAAAAGATGCTTACTTGAAGCATCGAAGGGACTCTGTTTAAAATTTATTATCTTACACTTGCCACCAATTCTTCCGCACGTGGAAGTTTTACTTGAGGTATATGATACATCACAAATGGAAATGTTCCATCAGTTAGTGAGCAAGAAAAGATAAGTGTTTGAGGCAACATTTTCTCATTGGCCTCCAAAAGGCATTAAGATGTGATCTTGAATTCATTATTTGATAGTCATTGGTGATGAACTATCATTTGAATGACATGGGGAAAATTGTGAATTAGTTGCATAGGATGCAAAAGAATGTTAAGTTATCCATAAAGGATAAGCCCGCCTCGAATTGTGTGCTTATGGTTCAAAAGGAAAAGGATAAAAGGAAGGTCGAAAAGCATAAAGACCGAAAGGTTCGGGTGAAACATGTTTTAAAAGACCAAAGCTGTCGGCATAGAGAGATCTCCAAAAGAAGGGTGTTGCCATTTCTAGAATGAATCGTTCATTAGAATAGAAATAGCAAACTTTGTTTGGAGAACTATAAGAAGATGAAAGGCAGTGAGACTGCTACCTTAAGTATTTATTAACTATTCTACTCTTGTTTCTATATCAAAAGGTATTAGATACCGTTGTGAATCTCATATTAGTAGAATATGATGAATCGCAATTTGAATAGAAACCTTATGAAGGTGAAAGGTAGAATGCGAATATGCAAGAGAAGCAAAGGTTGTTACTCAAAGGTTATGAATTTTTACATGTGAGTTACGAACTCTTGTTGCCTATTGAGCTTGTTGGCTTAAGTAAACAAATGTTGTTTATTTTATAATTGTGAATTATAAACTTTATAAAGACATGATTATGAAATGTAGATTTACATAATTGTCTTTATATGTGGAGCCCATCTGTAACATAAATACTGTAAGGATCGAATCAAATAGTTTGATTAAACCTATTTTGGCAATGTTGTCTTGGAGACATAAGCAAAGTCGCATTACGAAACTCCATGAGAATGGACTTTTGGATTCATGAGATTATGAATCATCTTGAATCATGCAAATGTTGTTTATTGTAAAAGATGACAAAAGTGGTTCTTTGCTAAAAGTAGTTAAAGAATAATCGATTTATTAAGCATTATACATGTGGATGTATATGAATTATAAATCAACTGCTAAAGGAGGTTTTAATACTTCATTATTTTGTGGAACTTTTCACTAGATAAGTGTATCTAATGAAACACGAGTTTGGAACTTTTGAAGTGTTCAAAAGCTTGTAAAAGGAGTATGAAGTATATTGACAAGATAGTAAAGTCACTTAGATATGATCCGAGTGGTGAATATTTGAGTCAAGATTTTGACAATCATCTTAGAGATTGTGGGACTGTCTCACAATTGACTCCTCCAAGTACGCCACAAAGTATGTTGTGTCGAAAAGGGAGTAGTCGAACTCTATACAGATATAGTTCAATCCATGATGAAGTCAAGATTGATCATCGTTTTCTCGAAAATATGCCATTAAAGCAGCTGTGTATATTGTGAACCAAGTTCCGTCTAAAACAATTCATGAATCAACATATGAGATATGGTTGGGTAAGAGACCCAAATTGTTTCATTGAATAAGTTTAGGGCTGTAAAGCTTATTTCGAATAAGTTGGCACCTAAATTTAAATGTCGTATTTTGGATTACTCAAAAAGAAAATAGGAGTTGTTACTCCTGTGTTTCTTTGGGATACAAAATAGTTGTAGCTAGAAATGGTTTCCCCTTGAAGAGGGAGTTAATTTCTAGAAGAGTTAGTGGGAGTAAAGTACACCTACAAAACTCGTAATTCACAAAGTGACATTAACGTTGAAGAGGAACATGGAAATGGTTTCATGATCATTGTTGAAATTACACAAGTCCAATGAAAGTCTAGTAGAATACGACATGAATAGGAGAGATATGGATTTCTCAAAATCATGATGTAGTTTTACTAGATTGGAATAAGTCTTCTTTTATGAAGAAGCAATGTTAGATTTTGAATCTAATAAGTGACTTGATGCTACAAAGGTTGAAGATAAGTCCATGTCTGACAATCAAAGTATAGACTTTGATAAATCTTTTAGAAAATGCATATGCAATGGTTGCAAGTGAGTTTTCAAATTGAAAACCGACATGAATGGTGATCTTCAAACTTATAAAGCACGACTAGTGACAAAAAGGGGTAATAAACAAGTTCATAGTAGTGACTATGAGGATACGAACAAATTCATAGTAGGACTATGATAAAATCCTTTTTCGTCATTAATCATGATCAAGTCAAATTGAGTTCTTGTTGCCACATCCGCATAATATGATTATAAAATATGGCAAATGGATATCAAAATCTGTTTTCTACGTGAAAACATGATTGAGGATGTGTACGTGACACAACCCAAAGTTTTTGAGCATCCAAAGAATTCAAATAGCGTATGCAAGTTTCAAAGATTCTTATAAGGATCGAAACATGCATCAAATAGTTGGAATCATAGTTTTGATAAAGAAATCAAATGGTTTGATTTTATCAAAAGGATGATGAATCTTGTGTTTCAAAAGGATCAGTGGGAGCATATCGGTATTCCTAACGCTATATGTGGATGACATATGGCTTGTTGGAAATAACATTCTTACCTTGCAAGAAGTAAAATCTTGGCTAAGAAAGTAATTTCGGTTAATGTTATAAGCATGACTGCCTGTGTTCTTGAAATTGGAATCTATAGAGATAGATCTAAAAGAATGTTTTGGCTTAAGTCAAAGCATTGAAAGCGTTCAATGTAAAAGACTTAATAGAAGCTTGCTTATGTTAACTGTGTAAATAGTTGCACATATACAACTGATTGCAATTAGTTGCAATATATCAGTCGAGATCTAGTATTCTCTTAAAAGGAGATGTTATGATTTTGAAAGGTTCAAAATAAAATGATATAGCTAAATATCTATAATAGTAG
The DNA here is from genome assembly GCA_039660915.1 of Euphorbia tirucalli. NCBI lineage: Eukaryota > Viridiplantae > Streptophyta > Magnoliopsida > Malpighiales > Euphorbiaceae > Euphorbia > Euphorbia tirucalli. The sequence continues at coordinate 59,184,082 of CM077641.1, forward strand.
TCAAAGTATATTGTTACATATGATGTAAAGGAAATTTTGGATGAAGAAGTTCATCACAAAATGTTGTGTTTTGTTCTAAGCATTGCTTATCCTGTGAGACTATTGTAGGGACAATAGTTCAATGCGTAAGAACCTTGTATGACACAAGCATATACTTAGGCGTTTTTCACTAATTTAGAGAGGCTGTCTCTAAAGAGAGAGTGAAAATGTGTAAAGTAACAACGGAAGGTAAAATTAATAATTCACTGACAAAGACTCCTGCACGAGTGAATACATGAAAGTCATGTAGGTCAATGGGTATGAGATACATGTATGATTGGCCATAGTGCAAGTGGGAGATTGTTGGAGATTGTGCCCTAAGGCCAATATTGGATTATGTAATTTGACTTCTAAGATTAATCTAGTGTAGATTAATATTATCATTTATGTTTGTATGTTAGCATTTATGATAAGTATCCATGAATAAATCGTGTTATTCTAAATATCCCTAGTCGATTGTTATTATGGGAATAATAACAAACTAAGACTAGTGTGAGTGATAATGGATATTCATAAGATGAATATAGTGTATACAGATACAGATTATACTCACGGGTAATATGTTAGAGAACATGTTACTGGAGACCCACTATGAGATCAAGTTCATGGTCATGTGTCACAACTGATCTTGATTATAGTAGTGTCATTAGCTGATTCCTTTGACCTGAGGTCACCATTGATTCCGGGATGAACTCATGTTGTGCTTTGACGCAGTCAAACGCTGCTTGTAACAGAGTAGTTATAAAGGCTGTGATTGGGTACAATATGACTCATGCTTTGGGATGTGAGTGACAGATATGGGATTTTGTCCCTCTCTATCAAGAGAGCGATATCACTGGGCCCCTCGATAAGTAAGACTGTTAAATGCATGGCCGTGCTCAAATAATTGATAGAGTATCAATTGATTTGTCTAAACAGTTTACTTTGAGATCGAGAAAGCATATGATTAATTATATAAGATTGACAAGTGTACCATGTCTTATGATTAATCATGATATCAAAGAGACAAAAGGGAATATGACATTCTATAAATAGGTATTGGATCATTCCAATCATGTTAATTGGGTAGTCGTAATGGCTTGCTAGAGTCCGCTTGTGACCTATAAGGACATTATGGTAATTTCCTTATTGCCAATTAATATGAACCTATGGGGTCACACACAAAGAGCAAAATGAAGTTCATCTTTTCGGGTATAAATTATTATTGGATAATAATTTATGAATGAGAAAGAGAATAAATATATATATAATGATATATATATTTATATATATATATGTATATATAAATATTAATATGATTAATATTGCATAAAGTATGCTACATATTATAATTTAATTATATAGAGATATAATTGATTATAATATCAAATATACATATGTGTATGATGGAAAATGGAATTGATTTAATATTAATTGAGAATTAATATTAAATTGTGTGGGTTAATTTATAATTATAACTAATAAGGGTATTAAGTTATAATTATAATTAAGTTTAAAGGATATATAAAAGGAAGTTTTATAACCTAAAAACCCTAACCCTAGCCTACACAGAAGCTGCAGATTTTCTGCAGCCTCCAAGGGGCCAGCCGAAATCTCCCCCTTCTCCATCTCCCAAGGTTTTCGAAACTTTGGCTTTTCATTCGAAGAAATCGTTCTTCAATCCCGGCGCTAGCACGCGGTGAATGAATTGCTCCGTGTGGATTAATCGTAGAGGGAAGCTACTTTGGTTCCTAATTGATTCAAAACCTACAAAGAATTAAGGTAATTCTTTAACCCTCCTTCCAATTCAATGCAATGTACATGGGTCCTTGGTGGGGATTAATCCTTTTATTTCCGCTGCGTATTGTTTTTGTGCGATTAAATCCCCAACAGAATGAACATGTCACACAATATGCAAATGGCTGCACAAAAACATGGGTTAGGATGCATGACATACATAATGATGTTATGTATGCTATGTCAAAAATAAAATGCTAATCACACAAGTATAATGTTATGGCTGAAAAAGAAATGGTTAGTATGAATTTCAAGCGAATGAATTAATGTTTTTCACACGAAATAAAATGCAAATGGCTACATAAAAATATGGGTTAGTATCACACAGAAATGTTTGTGCATGGTATGTCGCATGTATGGAAAATGGTGATTATGATATGTTATGTACGCGTGGGTAGCAAAGGCGATGTGTCACGAGACGGCGAGAAACACGTAGCAAGCAAAATGAATTCTTCCAACCTTATTCTGTTAGGATTTTTCACCGGAAATCACCCGATAAAAGCGGAAGAACACGATGAATTCCTCAAATCCAGTCCCAGGAGCAATTGAAGTGAAAATTGTAAAACTTAAAATTATAATAGAAAGAGATTAAATTCTTACCAGGAATATCTCTTTCTAGAGATGGATGAAGACTGCAGAAATCAAATTAGATTCCCTCCTCACTTTCGTACACGAACGCCTAACGAACACAACCCGTGCTAGCGTTGGAAAAACAAGCAAATGTGAGAGAGGGAGGCTCGGAGAATTCGGCTATCGTGTGGCTTGATATGCCTTGGCCGAATTCACCTAGGTTAAAACCTAGGTTGGCCAAATTCCCTTAGGGGAATTCAGGCCCAGCTTGGCCTCTTGTTCTGTGCAGGCTTCCATCTTTTAATTTAGGCCCAATCTAGTTTTAATTATTCTGGTTTAAATTAATTTCAAGCCCAATTTTAATATACCCATGTATTTAATATATTACACCAAGTAATATATTATTTACATTTAAATTAAAATTAGTTTGACCAATTAATTTAATCCATCAAATTAAAATTAAATCATCACAAAACAAAATCATATGTAAACCTAAACATATGAATATTTCCACCTAGGAAATAATCTCATAATTAATCTAATTAATTACGAATAGCCAATAGAATATATTAATTTTATTATTAGGATCAATCCAATTGATCTTAATAATACGATTAATATATATGCACCTCTCTCTACATAGTGTATACTCCAAGTATACATGTGATTCCATAAGTCTGTGTTCAGTCATTCTATGTGTACGATCCCGTGGGCCCATCTTTATGTTGGCAGCGGGCCTTTGGCCCGCAGACTGCAGTTGGGCTCTAGCAAGCCACTGCAGCCCCCAATTAAGATGGAGATGGCAGTCTAACTGTATCATAACCCTGTAGTTTAAACTTGTACATCCCATGTCATTGATATCGGTGTCTAACACAGAGGCATGGATTGATCACCCTCTTTTGTGTCGGACATTAACTTGATCCCGAATGTACTGAAGCTCATAAACAAGTTCCCACATGTTTGGGTGTGGCCACACTCTTATCAATTACATTCATCAAGAGGCCGGTGACATCTTCCCAGTGGACTACTGAGTGACAAATCCCTTCTACATATCCATAGCATTACCATGCTAAGTGACATACCCGAAAGCACCCATACTTGGCACCCTATTACTGGCCCTTTAGGCTTACCCCTAAGTATGCGACCTCACATGTAACACCATCATATGGTCAGGTCAAAGGATCCATACAAGTACTACACGAGAATCACTTATGATACTATACCATGTGGATTACTCGTTTAGTGGATCTATCCAGTATCATGCCCCCATGCATGTACCCATTAACTTGGTTGACATTCCATGTTCAATGACCGGTAAGACATCGCCATACAACCAGGTTAATGATAGTCTCTTGTTCCATTCATTCCCATGACTGGAACAGACTACGGATCTATTTATGGTCATATCGTTTACCCTATCCATGGTCTTACTGCCAAGTGAATGACACTTGTCATCATGGATATAGATATGTCCATTGGATACTTCATTTAATATACTGCACAAGATAAATATAAATGAATTGATGCCTTTATTAATAACACAAATAGTACAATACATAAATCCAATAAATGTATAATACAAATACAAGGACCAATGCCTCGGGACTAGGGCAGTTCCAACAATCTCCCACTTGCACTAGTTCCAACTAGGCATGGGCCTAATCCCTATAGACCTAGTATGACCCTCATGCTTGGGCTGAGCCAGCACCTTGGTCAACGGATCTGCGACATTATCCTCGGTGTCCACTCTGTGTAATGCAATGTCACCTCTCTCCGCGATTTCTCGTATGAGGTGAAACTTTCTGAGCATGTGCTTTGTGTTCTTGTGTGACCGAGGCTCCTTAGCATGTGCAACAGCCCCATTGTTGTCACAGAAGATATCAACTAGGTTCTGGATAGTTGGCACTACTCCCAACTTAGTGATAAACTGTTGGGGAATTAATCACACAAAACAAAACGCAGCGGAAATAAAAGGATTAATCCCCACCAAGGACCCATGTACATTGCATTGAATTGGAAGGAGGGTTAAAGAATTACCTTAATTCTTTGTAGGTTTTGAATCAATTAGGAACCAAAGTAGCTTCCCTCTACGGTTGATCCACACGGAGCAATTCATTCACCGCGTGCTAGCGCCGGGATTGAAGAACGATTCTTCGAACGAGAGAAGGCCAAAGTTTCGAAAACCTTGGGAGATGGAGAAGGGGAGATTTCGGCTGGCCCCTTGGAGGCTGCAGAAAATCTGCATCTTATGTTAAAATGACTAGGGTTAGGGTTTTTAGGTTATAAAACTTCCTTTTATATATCCTTTAAACTTAATTATAATTATAACTTAATACCCTTATTAGTTATAATTATAAATTAACCCACACAATTTAATATTAATTCTCAATTAATATTAAATCAATTCCATTTTCCATCATACACATATGTATATTTGATATTATAATTAATTATATCTCTATATAATTGAATTATAATATGTAGCATACTTTATGCAATATTAATCATATTAATATTTATACACATATATAAATATATATATATCATTATATATATATTCATTCTCTTTCTCATTCATAAATTATTATCCAATAATAATTTATACCCGAAAAGATGAACTTCATTTTCCTCTTTGTGTGTGACCCCATAGGTTCATATCAATTGGCAATAAGGAAATTACCATAATATCCTTATAAGTCATAAGCGGACTCTAGCAAGCCTTTATGACTACCCAATTAATATGATTGGAATGATCCAATACCTATTTATAGAATGTCATATTCCCTTTTGTCTCTTTGATATCATGATTAATCATAAGACATGGTATACTTGTCAATCTTATATAATTAATCATATGTTTTCTCGATCTCAAAGTAAACTGTTTAGACAAATCAATTGATACTCTATCAATTATTTGAGCACGGCCATGCATTTAACAGTCTTACTTATCGAGGGGCCCAGTGATATCGCTCTCTTGATAGAGAGGGACAAAATCCCATATCTGTCACTCACATCCCAAAGCATGAGTCATATTGTACCCAATCACAGCCTTTATAACTACTCTGTTACAAGCAGCGTTTGACTGCGTCAAAGCACAACATGAGTTCATCTCGGAATCAATGGTGACCTCAGGTCAAAGGAATCGGCTAATGACACTACTATAATCAAGATCAGTTGTGACACATGACCATGAACTTGATCTCATAGTGGGTCTCCAGTAACATGTTCTCTAACATATTACCCGTGAGTATAATCTGTATCTGTATACACTATATTCATCTTATGAATATCCATTATCACTCACACTAGTCTTAGTTTGTTATTATTCCCATAATAACAATCGACTAGGGATATTTAGAATAACACGATTTATTCATGGATACTTATCATAAATGCTAACATACAAACATAAATGATAATATTAATCTACACTAGATTAATCTTAGAAGTCAAATTACATAATCCAATATTGGCCTTAGGGCACAATCTCCAACATAAACTTCTTCATCCACACAACTTCCTTAGCCGTATCACACGCAGCGATGTACTCAGCTTATGTTGTAGAGTCCGCTATGGTTGGCTGCTTTGAGCTCCTCCAGCTTACAGCGCCACCATTTAGCAAAACACATACCCAGACTGTGACTGGTACTCATCCTGGTTGGTCTAGAAGCTCGCATCAGTATACCCAGTAATTGATAGCACTTCCTGACCACCATACACTAAGAAGCTATCCTTAGTCCGATTAAGGTACTTGAGGATCGCCTTGACAGCTTTCCTGTGATCCTCCCCGGGATCTTGCTGGTATCGGCTCGTCATACTCAGTGCAAAGGTGACATCAGGTCTCGTACATAACATTGAGTACATAATTGATCCAATAGCTGAAGCATACGGTACCAATTTCATGTTCTCCCTGTCCTCCCTTGTTTTAGGACATTCTTACTAAGTTTCAGCCCATGGCCCATTGGCAAGAAACCTTTCTTGGCCTGATCCATGCTGAACCTTTTCAGAACTTTGTCGATGTACGAAGCTTGACTTAGGCCCTGAAGCCGATTTGATCTATCCCTGTAGATCCTGATCCCTGCATTGCGAAGCACTTACTCAGCCACTGCTTTACCCCTTGCAGTGTAGGTATGTCGCTTTCAATGAGCAGGATGTCATCTACATAAAGTACCAGAATGTGATAATGCTCCCACTAGTCCTCTTATACACACAAGGCTCATCTTGATTCTGTATGAAGCCATATTCCTTTATGGCCTCATTGAATCTTAGATTCCAACTTCGGGATGCTTGCTTCAGTCCATAAATAGACCTTTGAAGTTTGTATACCCTTCCCGGATACTTTGGATCGACAAAACCCTCAGGTTGTGTCATGTACACATCCTCGAGTAGCTTTCCATTAAGGAAAGCGGTTTTGACATCCATCTGCCATACCTCATAGTCATACCATGCGGCTATGGCCAGTAGTATCCTGATGGATTTGAGCATGGCTACTGGTGAAAAGGTTTTATCATAGTCTATGCCATGGACTTGTCTGAAACCTTTTGCAACCAGACGCCCCTTGAAGGTATTATCAGCTTTTAGCTTGTAGCACCACTTACAACCTATTACTTTTGCACCCGGAGGTGGATCAACCAAGTTCCAAACTTGGTTATCGTACATAGATTGCATTTCTGCCTCCATGGCTTTACGCCAATTCGCAGACTGTGGGCTAGTCATAGCCTCCTGGTAGGTTTTGGGTTCTTCCTCATCCCAGATGAGAGGAGTTTGATCATCGGTGAAGAGGAAACCATACCTCTCCGGTTCCCGACGATCCCTACCAGACCTTCTAGGCTCTTGTGTGGCCTGGGTCGGTACTTCCACTTGTGGAAGCTCCACCTGGGCCGTCGAGTTATCCTCTTCAGGAGCTTGTGGACCTTGAACTTCCCTGAGTTCAAAATTGCTCCCACTATCTTTCTTGGAAAGGTACTCCTTTTCTAGAAAGACCCCCTTCCTTGCCACGAACACCTTGTTCTCGGCGGGGTTGTAGAAGTAATACCCTTTGGTTTCCCTAGGGTAGCCCACAAACAGGCATTTATCGGTTTTGGGCTCCAGCTTGCCACTAGTCAATTTCTTGACATGTGCTTCGCATCCCCAAATCCTTAGGAAAGACACATTGGGCTCCTTGCCCATCCATATCTGATATGGGGTCTTTTCCACTGCCTTAGTCGGAGTATTATTTCAGATGAGAGCTGTTGTCTCGAGGGCGTGTCCCCAGAAACTAATTGGGAGAGATGCTTGACTCATCATTGAGTGGACCATGTCCAACAAGGTCCTATTCCTCCGTTCAGACACCCCATTCCATTGTGGTGTTCCGGGAGGAGTGAGCTGTGGAACTATTCCATGCTCTCTCAAGTATGAGTCAAACTCTAGGCTCATATACTCACCGCCTCGGTCCGACCGAAGGGTTTTGATATTCCTGCCTAGCTGGTTCTGTATGTTGGGATTCGTCACGGGAAACCGACCGATAAAAGCGGAAATACGCGTCGATTTCCTCAAATCCGGCCCAGGAGCTTAAGATGTGGAAATCAAAACTTAAAGCATAAAAAGAGGGTTTCAAAAACTCACCACAAAGTCTCTCTAAGAGACGGATGCAGACTGCAGAAATCAAGTGCAGATTTCCTCCACCGATGCGTACACGAACGGCTCTCGGACCGAAACCCGTGCTAGCGACTCGGATGACAAGAAGGGAGGGAGAGAGGGCTGCTCACTTTTAGATTTATGGCTGTCCCTATTTTCTTTCCAAAAGAAAAATCTATCTTTCCAAAAGATAGCACCAATAATCTCAAGTGTGCACCTAATTCTTACCAAAAGAATTAATGCATCAAAAGTGGGCAAAATAGCTCAAGCTTCTTTGCTTTTATTCCCCAAAAGAGAAGCCAAAGTGGTCGGCCAAACCAAGGAAAAATCATTGCTGATTTTTCAACCCAAAGAAATGATATAGATAAAGTCAAACCAATGACTCATCATATGACTCATCACATATCACCTCCTTATCAAGCATGACTCACCAAGCTATTTTGTCCCATGAATGAGTCATCACACTCACCCAAAACCATGCATTGAATTCGGCCAAGGATGAAGGAAGAAAGGAGAAGATATTTCCTTAAGGAAGCAAAGTCCAACTTTGCCACCGAAAAGTCATACCATGACTCACCCTTTTAATCATTCATCTTTTGTTTCAAGAATGACTCATCACTCAATGACTCATCACTCTTAACACAAAAAGGCATGACTCATCCCTTAGCCATAAATTTCGGCCATCTCATCCCACATTAGGTGGGGAATGTCATTTTATGTCTTAAGCCCAATTTGACTTCCTTTGATTTAATTAAGTTCAAATGCAATTCCAAGTTAACATGTATGTATACATATGATACCAAGTAACATATGACATACATTTAACTTAAAATGCATTTGACCTATTAATTGAATCAATGGCTTAAATTAGACACACATAAAATGACAAACATGTAAACCTATACATGTCATAATATTTCCACCTAGGAAATAATCCCATAAATTAATTCATTGAATTAATTATGAGAAGGCCAAAATAAATATTAATTAGATCACTTTGATCAATCCAATTGATGCATATAATATAATTAATATGTCTTTCTCTCTTCAAACGTGTATACTCCAAGTACACACTTAATCCGACTAGTTAAAGTCCAGACGTTCAATGTGTACGATCCAATGGGCCCGTCTTTATGTTGGCAGTGGGCCAAGGCCCACAGACTGCAGGCGGGCTCTAGCAAGCCACTGCAGCCCCCAATTAAGACGGAGTAAGCAGTCCAACTGAAAACGTAACCCAGTAGTTTGAACTTGTAAATCCCATGTCGCTGATATCGGTGTCCAACACAGAGGCATGGAAGTATCACCCTCCTTGTGTCTGGACCTTGACTTGATACCGAATGAACTGATGCTCACAAACAAGATCCAATCTTGTTTGGGTGCGGCCGCACACTTATCAGTAACATTCTTCAAGAGGCCGATGATATCGTCTCAGTGAATCACTGAGTGACATTCCCTTCTGCATATCCATAGTGCTGCCATGCTTACTGACACACCCGAACGTACCCGTACTTGGCACCCTTTTACAGGCCCGTTGGGCGTACACCAAAGTGTGCCACCTCACATGCAGCACCATCATATGGTCCGGTCGAAGGACTTATACAAGTACTACACGAGAATCATTTGTGATACTATAACATGCAGATTCCCGTTAAGTGGATCAATCCAGTACCATGCCCTTTTGCATGTACCCATTAACCTAGTTGACATTCCATGTTCTATGACCGGTAAGACACCACCATACAACCAGGCTAATGATAGTCTTTGGTTCCATTCATTCCCATGATTGGAACAGACTACGGATGACTTTATGGTCATATCGTTTTCACTATCCACAGTCTTACTGCCAAGTGCCTCACACTTGACAACATGGATATGGATATGTCCATTGGATACTCCATTTAAAATATAGCACAAGACATATAATAAATAGATTAATGCCTTTATCTCCTTGACACAAATTGTATAATACATAAAGTTTACATTAATGTACCAAATGTATCATACAAACACAAGGACCAATGCCTCGGGACTAGGGCATTTCCAACACTGTACCTCGTTCCTAAATTCCTTAAACCTATCAAGGGTCTCGGACTTGTGTTTCATCAGATAGACATAGCCATATCTGCTGAAATCATCCGTGAACTTGACGAAGTGCAGATGCCCACCTCTGGTCGCTGCGCTCATAGGCCCACATACATCTGAATGTACTAGGTCCAATAAGCCAATGGCCCTTTCAGCCTTCTTGCTAAAAGGCGCCTTTGTCAGCTTGCCTCGTAAACATGATTCGCATGTATCAATTGACTCCAAGTCAAATGACCCTAGGACTCCAGCTTTGTGAAGTCTAGCAATGCGCTTCTCGTTTATGTGGCCGAGACGACAATGCCATAGGTAGACAGGATTAAGTTCGTTAGGCTTAACCCTTTTAGTGTTTATGTTATAGACATGATTGGTTTCATTTAAGTCCAGGATATATAGGCCATTATTTAACAGAGCATCTCCATAAAATAATCCCTCTCTAGATATTGAAATTCTACCATTAGAAATAGTAAAATAAAATCCAGAAATATCCAACATAGAAACTGAAATAATATTCCTGCACATAGCAGGTACAAAATAACAATGTTCTAAAATCAAAACCAATCCGCTGGGCATCACAAGGTGATATTCGCCGATCTCTATGGTAGCAACCCTTGCTCCATTTCTGACCCGCAAGTCCACCTCTCACGACCCCAATAACCTTCTGTTTTTAAGTCCCTGCACATTGCAACAAATGTGAGAACCACATCTAGTATCCAATACCCAGGATGTTGAAATAGTAAGGTTAATGTCTATAACATAAATACCTGAAGAGGACGCACCTTGGCCCCTTCTTTGCTCTCCCATCAGCCTGGGACACGATCTCTTCCAATGGCCCGCCTGTCTACACCCCGAAACAGACATCTTCAGGACCTGCCTTCTGCTGGGCCTTGGGTTGGGCCTTGGCCTTCTTGGCCTTGGCCTTGGCCTTTTCCTTGGCCTTACCCTTGGCAACAGGGGGTTCCCCTTGTTGACCAGCAGCACCAGCGGAGTCTTTTTGATCGACTGCTCGGTGAGCTTAAGCATCCCATGTAGCTCACTGACAGTACGGTTCATCCCTTGCATATTGTAGTTCAGGATGAACTGATCATAAGAATCTGGCAAGGATGCGAGGATTGTGTCCACCGCCAGCTCTTGAGAGATAGGTGATCTGAGACGGGCCAAAGTGTCCAAATAGCCCTTCATCTTGAGCACTGCGCGCTCACAGATGTCCCGGCCCCCATCTTACAAGAGTGGAATGCCGTATTGGTCAGGTACCTTTCCTGACAAGCTTGCTCCTGAAACATCTCATTTAGAGTTGTTATCATAGCATAGGCTTGATGGTCCATAAACTGTTTTTGCAGTTCGGGGACCATGCAGGCCAACATAAGGCATGTCACATCCCTATTGTCCTTGACATGCGCCTCGTATTCCTCCAGCTGGGCAGCCGGTGGATTACGTCCTTGAGGCGCTGCCGGTACAGGCCTTTCCAATACATACTCTTTAGACTCTTGTCTTAGAATAATCCTTAAGTTCCTAGACCAGTCTAAAAAGTTAGGACCGGAAAGCTTGTCCTTTTCAAGAATAGATCGCAGTGATAAGGTATTATTGTTTGCCATTTGAGAGTTTCTACACAGAAAAACATTTAGAGTGTTAATAAAGGACTTTAAATTATTATTCCCATATGAAATTAATAATGAATCATGTTATTAATTTAAACCGAGTTGTTGGGCTCATGGGCCGAGATCCATATTTCATCAAGATATAGCCAAACGAGGGTTTGGTACAACTACACCTTAATTATTTAGGTAGGAATGCTGTCCAATCCCAACCTAGGGACTCTCGGTTTGATGGGCTTGTCGGCACTTACCCATCTGTGCTTAGGGCCAGGAGAATCCTGCTACCCACGCTAAGTCAAAACCTCCATTCAAGTGTTAGAGTATCCCATACTCTAACCCAATACAAAGTGACAATACTCCAGTGTATCCTGCGAGGGCATGGTCTACAACTGGCCTATTCCCACCTCGAGTCGGTTTTGAATGAGGGAAGCACTTTTAAGCGACTTAGTAATTCCATTTGGTTATTAGATTCAATTTATAACGGCTTACATACATAAGGCGGGTGAAATTGCTATTGGATCATACATTCAAACATGCAAATAAACATAAAGTATAATTAAATAAAATAAAATGGATTGCTATGGGCCTATATTACATCCTAATATTATTCTAGTAAACCTATACTAGAAATGAATATCAGGTGGGCCTCCATCTTTTCCTTCTGGGCTTGCACCTCCACTGGTCTTGCACCTCCACTTGGGCTCACCACTCCATGGGCTTCTTCTTTTACAAATTTTATAATATTTGAATAAAATAAAATTACATTAAAAAAAGAAAAACGACACGCAGGCCGTCTTTACCCAAAAAGAAAAATACAACCCATCTTGTACAGGGCCCAATAGCATCCAACCATACAAACATTTAATCATACATATGCATCCAATACATATAATTAATAAGCATGTTATAATGCATGATTTAAGCCCATTTCAATTATGTCCAAGCCATTATTAAGAAATCACCAATTTTGGCCCACCATGGTTCTAACCCTTAACGGGCTTTGGGCCTCCAGCCCAGGCAGTCCAACTGCTCCCACTAGAATTGGGAAACCATGGGTCCAATTCAGCCACCCAAGTAATTGTGCCAAAATTACCCGAACCGATTTCAATTAACCATATTAATTTCTAAAATTAATATCACATGAACAAAATAAAATTTTATTCAAGAAACCACACACATTTAAATTGCATAAATCTAAACAATTGAATTTTAAAACCAATTAAAATGCCAAAACTGGGCCCCGGGCCCAAGACTCGCCAAATCCAAAAACACTGGGCCCAGCCCGCTGCAGCTAGGGCAACGGAGTTGCCCTAGCAGTAGCAGTGGTGCGGCCGCCTAGCGGCTGCCCGCTGCTGCCGTGCTGCTGGCACAGCGGCTGCTGCCTGTGGCGCCCAGCGCCACGGGCAGAGGCTGCCGCTGCCGCTCCCGCCGCCGGTAGCCCTCCACCCCGGGAGCTAGATTTTTTTTTTTAAACAGAATTAAATAAAAAAAATCAACCAAATATGCCATCCATCAACAAAAGGAAATTCACCAAGAATTCCAAAACATACAATAAAATTAAACTAACATAAACCTATATGCAAATTTAATTTCAATTGTACAAAAACAAATGGGAAAAATCTTAAACCCAAACCAAGAACCCCAACAAAAAATCTCCAATTTTAAAACATGAGATTCAACCAATTTAACAATTTCCACGGATCAAAAGCCCGCTCTGATACCACTGTTGGGATTTTTCACCGGAAATCACCCGATAAAAGCGGAAGAACGCAATGATTTCCTCAAATCCAGTCCCAGGAGCAGTTGAAGTGAAAATTGTAAAACTAAAAATTATAATAGAAAGAGATTAAATTCTTACCAGGAATATCTCTTTCTAGAGATGGATGAAGACTGCAGAAATCAAATTAGATTCCCTCCTCGTTTTCGTACACGAACGCCTAACGAACACAACCCGTGCTAGCGTTGGAAAAACAAGCAAATGTGAGAGAGGGAGGCTCGGAGAATTCGGCTATCGTGTGGCTTGATATGCCTTGGCCGAATTCACCTAGGTTAAAACCTAGGTTGGCCGAATTCCCTTAGGGGAATTCAGGCCCAGCTTGGCCTCTTGTTCTGTGCGGGCTTCCATCTTTTAATTTAGGCCCAATCTAGTTTTAATTATTCTGGTTTAAATTAATTTCAAGCCCAATTTTAATATACCCATGTATTTAATATATTACACCAAGTAATATATTATTTACATTTAAATTAAAATTAGTTTGACCAATTAATTTAATCCATCAAATTAAAATTAAATCATCATAAAACAAAATCATATGTAAACCTACACATATGAATATTTCCACCTAGGAAATAATCTCATAATTAATCTAATTAATTACGAATAGCCAATAGAATATATTAATTTTATTATTAGGATCAATCCAATTGATCTTAATAATACGATTAATATATATGCACCTCTCTCTACATAGTGTATACTCCAAGTATACATGTGATTCCATAAGTCTGTGTTCAGTCGTTCTATGTGTACGATCCTGAGGGCCTATCTTTATGTTGGCAGCGGGCCTTTGGCCCGCAGACTGCAATTGGGCTCTAGCAAGCCACTGCAGCCCCCAATTAAGATGGAGATGGCAGTCTAACTGTATCATAACCCTATAGTTTAAAATTGTACATCCCATGTCATTGATATCGGTGTCTAACACAGAGGCATGGATTAATCACCCTCTTTTATGTCGGACGTTAACTTGATCCCGAATGTACTGAAGTTCACAAACAAGTTCCCACCTGTTTGGGTGTGGCCACACTCTTATCAGTTACATTCATCAAGAGGCCGGTGACATCTTCCCAGTGGACTACTGAGTGACAAATCCCTTCTACATATCCATAGCATTACCATGCTAAGTGACATACCCGAAAGCACCCATACTTGGCACCCTATTACAGGCCCTTTAGGTGTACCCCTAAGTATGCGACCTCACATGTAACACCATCATATGGTTAGGTCAAAGGATCCATACAAGTACTACACGAGAATCACTTGTGATACTATACCATGTGGATTACTCGTTTAGTGGATCTATCCAGTATCATGCCCCCATGCATGTACCCATTAACTTGGTTGACATTCCATGTTCAATGACCGGTAAGACACCGCCATACAACCAGGTTAATGATAGTCTCTTGTTCCATTCATTCCCATGACTGGAACAGACTACGGATCTATTTATGGTCATATCATTTACCCTATCCATGGTCTTACTGCCAAGTGCATGACACTTCTCATCATGGATATAGATATGTCCATTGGATACTTCATTTAATATACTGCACAAGATAAATATAATAAATGAATTGATGCCTTTATTAATAACACAAATAGTACAATACTTAAATCCAATAAATGTATAATACAAATACAAGGACCAATGCCTCGGGACTAGGGCATTTCCAACATATTCCTCCAACATGGTCGGTCTCAAAAATTTCTAACCGAGTCCTAGGCGGGGCTTACTTCTATCACCAACCGGGGGTGATAAAGGCGCTGTTTTATTGTTATTCACACAATTAATTTGGTATCTTAAGGGAATCCAACTAGGGCTACCTATATGAGTTCGGTCCAAGTCGGGTTAAAAATGAAGGTTCCCATAGCAAAATATATTCTTCACTTCTCCCCACTCAAGGGTCCGAACGAAGGGGTTCGTACGAGGCTATGGGTGGTGTTTCGTATCCATGCCCCTAAGACCACGAGGAACAAAGGCGACACTTCAACAATCCACCGGGCTGGGAATGGATACCAAAACTAATACAAAAATGGCTAACTAAAATGCAAATAAAATACAAAAAGAGAATCATCCGCCTTATTTTAATTAGACACTTTTCAGGGCTTGTCAAATTCTTTTAAGTTTTTAAGAAATCCCAAGCGGAGTTGCCACTGTGAGCGGACGACGTGTTTTCGACGGGACGCGGGACTCCCTTTTGGAAGGGGCGCCACGATCTCGGGCAGGCCCCTCCCTCACGTGGGGTTTTTAATAAATGGAAAATCAATTTGGAAAATAAATGGAATTAATCCTTAAAAGAACCGAGACCTAAGTCTCGATGAATATTGTAGAGTCACCACCCGGCTCAGCTCAACCGAGAAATTCTTAAGGTAGCTAAACCGGATGAACGGTTGCTACACTATCCAGAGATTCGGGTCCGGACAAGTCCCCTATTTCGTGTCTAATTAAAATAAATATTGCCATTGTTCTCAAATGGTATTTCAAAATCTAAAGTCAATTTTATTGAATATATAAAAGGCATACAGTGCGCATACAAATATTTAATACAAAAGTAAAGAAAAATAAATATTAATTGGCTTACAACCAAATCGAATAGAAGAATAAAAACACTCGCCTCACTTTTACGAGCGCCTAGAATACATGATTTATCTAAAAAAATACAATCGCCTAGGATACACGTATTAATCTATTAAATACATATAAAATAAAAATAAAAATAAAAGCTGCAAAACAAAGGTTAGCATAAAATACGGCACGCCACAAGTAGGACTCAAACATCACAGAATGGGAAATCAAGAATTGGAGGCATGCATTTAGGGGATAACCGGGTTGGCTCGGCTAGCCGGCCCGGTTAGACCTGGAAAACATTTTGAAACGTCCCTGTATTTTGGTTTTGTGTGAAAATCATTTTGAAAACACTTTTTCCGGTATACATGCATTTTTACATATTAAGTGGGCCGGTTTTCGGGAGAACCTGGTCTCCGTCGTTGAATTGTTCCAAATGCAATTTTACGGGAAATTAAACCTAAGGTAATGAATGCACATATCAAAATTCATTTTGATGATTTTCTAATTTTTTTATTTTTATGGATTTTTTATGAAATTTTTAGGGTTTAAAGGCTGAAATTCTGATTCTGGAACAAGAGTTACAGTCGTGCGACTATAACTACAGTCATGCGACTGTAAACCGTTCAGGATCAAGATTTCGCCAAAATTTATTCTAAATCAAAATGGAAGAAAAACAATCTGGAAATTAAGAACACTCATACGACTGTATATATAGTCGTACGACTGTTCAACAAAACTAAGAACAGTCGTGCGACTGTTCTTAATTTCCAGAAACAGAAGCACGAAAATGCAGCAAAAAAAGCACAAAACTCACTTCAAACACCCAGAAAACGAGAAAAAGTGTAGGGAGAAGGAGTGTCTACCTTTTTAGAAGCTAATCCAAGTCGTTTTGACCCCTGGTGTTGCTCCAATCCTAACAAATTCGCACTTTTTCCTTTGAAATTGAAGTTGAGAGCTTTATGTCCAAAAATCCAAATTGCAAGGGATTCTGATGATTTAAGTCCGGATTTTTGATTTGGTTGTGAGGTTAATTGATTAACCTAGGGATTTCTAACAAGTTTTAATCTTGATTCTGAGAATTAAAAGAAAATAGAAGAGGGAGAGATGAGTTTTGTGGGTTTTTTCACTTCTTTCTTTTCCTTCTCTTTTTTCTCCTTCTTTCACTAAGTTTTCCACCAGAAATCCAACCTAACTCTCTTTCTCCCTTTTCTTCTCCTTTTCTACTCTGATTTTTCGGCTTACTTGCTGCAACACCGGAGCAATTAATGCTCCTTCTCTCTCCTCCATTTTCTGCTGCAGAGGTATGGGCTCCTGCAATTTTTCCGACATTACAGTCGTACGACTGTCACGCCTGTAAGGATAGTCGTATGACCATAATCTCTTTTCTTTTTTTTTTCTTTTTTTTTAAGTATAGAAAATTCCGGCACTTACAACGGCTATAACCAACAGTCGTACGACTATAAATTACATTCGCACGACTGTAATACAGTCACACGACTGTAGTAACTGGCAGAAGGCAGAATCACAGGACGACCTGCATGGATGTCGTCGCGTGATGCTGTCTTCAGAATCAAACCTGTTTTTGGCATGTTTACAGCTTTCAGACCATAGATGAAGATTTGGAATTAGGAACCCCCCCCCCCCCCCCCCCGAATGGAACCCCGTGTTCCGGGATAATCGACCCACTAAACCAAGAAAATTTGCATTAATTGAGCCAAACCATTTTCCAAAACCGTTTTCAAGCACAAAAACCTACATGGCATTTCTAAAATCGTTTTCCAGGTCTAACCGAGTAAGTCGCCCGAACTTCTCTGTTATCCCCTAAATGCATGTTCCCACTTCCTAAAACCCCCATTCTGTCTTTTTTAAGTCCTATATGTGTTTGGGATATATCTGTGCTAACCATTTGTTTTGCTACTTTTATTTTTCTTTATTTTTATTTTGGATGTATTTCATAGATTAATCATGTATTCTAGGCGATTGTACTTTTTAGATCCTCATGTATCTAGGCGATTGTAATGGTGAGGATAAGAGTTTTTTTTCCTTTTTCTGGATTGTAATAAGGCCTCTATTTTGTTTTGGTTTATTTTTGGATGTATGGTTTATATTTCCATACTTTCATTTCATGCACTTTATTCCTGTCATCTGAATGAGCATAGGTTAGTAGTAAAGGATTAAATTGGGCAGAGAAAGATAGTAAGTGAGTAAAATATCGTCATATGCACTTTTAAACTAACATAAGCTTGAGGTTGAATAGGTAAGTTGCCCAAACCCTAAATCTCTGGATTAGGTACAGTAGTCTACCCTCGGTAGGAAGCTGTACCGGAATTTCCCAGATGAGTTAATCCAGGTGGCGACTCTGTCACTGATCTCAAAATTTAAGTTTTCAGGTCTTTAAGTTAATAAAATGCGAAAAGGTTTTTTAAAAAAAGATTTCCAAAAAGAATTAATAGTTTTCCTAAATAATATCATCAAACCCCATTTCCAAAATCCAAACATTTTCTAACTCCTCTTTTTCCCCGTTTTGTTTCGCCGCGTTCCGCTTAAAAGGTCATCCGCTCACAGTGGCGACTCGATTGGGGATAAAAGTTCTTAAAAAGTTTTTTATAAAAACTTAAGGAACTTAGGCAACTAATGAAATATAACCTCGCTTGTAGTCATTTACTAGTTCATAATACCTTATTTTACTCACACTTGCATATCATGACATTTTCTCTTCTCAATCCCTCCAACACATGATTAAGCTTGGTTTATTTCCAAAGGTGACCTACCTCTTCCGCTAGGATTGGAGACACCTGAGGAGGTAAACCACTCATAGCACCGCATGAACCTTACATCGTGTTCTACGATGAGGAGTGTATTATAGCTATTGGAGCTGTACGACCCTTGGTTTGACTCATACCTTCATGTAATGGCCTAGCAACTTCCCCTTAGGGTTACCAAAACATATATTTGTAAATTGGACATTGAGAGTTTGCCTTTGGTATCCCCAGTTGATGCCAAAGAGACCCAATACCTAGGAAGAATGTGTGACCAATCGAAAAGAGGAATAAGGTTGGAAGGGTGAGCATATTTTTACATGTGCTAACGTTTGTTCCATGGTTGTTTTACTTTTGACCTTTACATGCAACATAAACACGCATCATCCATATGCCATTCTAACCACATGTTTATGCAGCCATTTTGAAGCATCATCATACGTGTACTATCACGTTTTCATGCAGCCATAACATCTTATTCGTGTGCCATATACATCCCGTGTGTTCGTATTTCATAAAACATACATGAAATCATCTTGTATATCATGCATCCTAACCACATTTTTGTGCAGCCACTTGCATCTTGTATGACATGGGTATTCATCTCATCTCATCCCATCCAAAATGTAAGGATGTTCTAAGTATGCCCTTCACGACCATTTCATTTCATGACATATCGGGAGCCCCCAAGACTACCCGTACTCCGCTTATGCACCGAATTGCACTTAGCCATTTCATTACATCATTTCACTCATTAGAGGACCACGACGGTCTTAGGCTTATATTCGTGTGGCAGATCACACTATATCATTACATAACATCATGGCCATTCATCATTGGTGTCATGGCGACACCAAAGTCTTACTTGTGTGTCACAATCCATATCGGGTTGTCCTATAACATTGATGATTCATTCGAGGTACTCCACGAGTACCAAACTAGAACTCATATTAGGGCATTTCATAATATTCTTAAATCATACAAGGTGTTCCATGAACGCCAAAATTCTGTCCATGTTTCGTGTTACACGCGACATGTTTGTAACATCACTTCATCCAAGATGCTATGAAAGCATCGAACCCTTATATATGGAACAGCTCCCATATGACTACTTCATATCATCTCATTGACCTATGAAGTGTCAAACCTCTGTTCGTGTGTTGGTACACATGTGACCATTTCATGACATTTACTAGGTGCCCTGAAGGCGCCGAACCTCTTTCCGTGTGACGGCTCACACACGACATTGTTGCATTGTTTTTCATATGACATGGGGCATACTTGGAACATCCAAAATAAAAAGAATAAAAAATACAAAAGTAATTTTTATCATCATCCACATCCATGAAGCATCATCCAAACATGAACACGAACATACCATACACGCCATCTAGTGTGTCTAGTCTAGGTCCACGACATCCATCCGAGATTCTAACCTTATATTGAATGTACAGTTTGGAGTCAAACCTCAAAATGATTAGTTCATGTTGAGTCAGAACCAAACCAATCAATTCAATCCGTTCAATCAGAATCAGTCACCGTGGAGGGGATCAGTTCAAATTGGGAGATTGAAATTCAGTTGCCTACTTTACCGATTAACAGTTAGGTTTTGTTAGAAGAAGCTGATATATCGGAGATGGCTGACGGTAACAGTGGAAACTTGGCTTTTGACATGGCAGCTTTCATGAGGAGTTTCCTAACCTCGGATGAATTCAAGGTCAGTCTTAAGGAGCAAATGTAGGCGGTGATGAGCACCACCCCCGTTCAGACTGTTCCACCGACCCAGACCTTAGTTAGAAGTGAAGGGCAACAATTTGTCCAAATGACGAATGGGGCTGGAGGGAGTGTTCCCAGTGGAAGTGGTGGAACTGTCAACCATAGAGAGCCTGATCATCAATCTGAAGAAGATGAGGCCTTGAGAAGCCTCGATTGAGACTACGGTGGAGAAATGTCTCAATCAGAAATTATCTGACATTGAAGCCATGATGCCCAAGCTGAAGGAGATGGTACACTATAACCCTGTTAAGTGTGTCGACCCGGCTGCTTTGATGGCTGATGCAGGAGAGCCACTCCTAGTTGGTTTTCAGATGCCTTACCTGCCTCCGTACACTGGAGAGGGCCCACTAGAAGCTCACCTAGATAGTGATGTGAGACTGATGAAAAGCATGGGAATCAGGAAAGGTCACCTTTTGAATCTGTTCCTGACTACTTTGAGGGGTGGTGCGGCAAAGTGGTATATGAAGATGCCTTTGTACACCCGTTCTACTTGGGAGGACCTGTCTGAAGCTTTTGTGAAGTAATATGCTTACAATACCCAGATGGAGACCACTTTAGAAGACTAAGAAAGGATTTGCCAAAAGCCAAATGAATCCTTTCTATCTTACTACAAGAGATGGATGGATGTGCAGGTTCTGGTGGATGGGGCCCCGAAATTGGAGTCGCTCATTGTGAAGCTGGTTAATGGTAGTCTACCCCAGTACAAAGACAACATGAAGCTAAAAAGGTTCCACTCTTTCAATGAGGTGGTTGAATTTGCCAAGTGTATCGAGCGATATGAAGAAGAGGAATAAAGGGGTAGACCGAGTTCGGGCTCCTACAAAAGTAATCAGGGGTACTCTCAAGGGTACAAAAGCACTAGTTCTAAGGCTACCTCAGCCGGGTCTGGTGCCAGGATGATTCCGAAAGCAACCTCAATTGGAGTGCAAGAGGCAAATGTGGCTGCTGTAACTCAAGGTAGACAAACGGGAACTCCTCAAAGGATCACCAACCCGTGGGCAGAATCCCTATCTTGTATCTACGCCAAATGTAGGAAGGCTGGGCTGCTACAAAATCTGAAACATCCGTTTTCTCCTCCAGCTGAGGTGGACAAGGGTAATTTCTGCTCCTATCATGTGACAGTAGGCCACCATACAAATGATTGTGCTCAGTTAGTAAGGGCCATCCGACAGTTGGTTGCTGAGGGTAAGATTATTGAGCTGGCTTTGAAACCTAGTATTCAAAGTAATCCCTTGCCCAACCTCGGATGATACGGGTGCTGTAAGCGCCGGAATTTCACTCTTCTTAAAAAAAAAAGGGTATAGTCGTACGACTTTAACTATAGTCGTACGACTGTAGATCATGGCAGGTGAGCCAAACCACACCACAAAAACCAAAAAAAAAAAAGAAAAAGGGGAGAGGCCGAACAAAGACAGCAAGAAAGAAAGAAAAGGGAGAAAAGAGAACAAAAAAAGAAGAAAAGAAACAAAGAAGAGGAAAGGAAGAACTAATCATCAGAAACCCTTGCATTTGGAGATTTTGGACCCAAAACCTATCAAACCCTAACTCAAGGAGAAAAGTCCGAATTTTAGTGGATTGGAGCGACGCCAGGGGTTAATCCTACGGTGGATGCACGCCAAAGAGGTAAACACTCCTTTTCCCCTCTCTTTTACAAGCTTTCCGGGTGATTGGTGTGGTTTTGTGCCATTTTTATCCGTCTTTCTGCATGTCTGTTTCTGGAGATCAAGAACAGTCGTGCGACTATTCTTCAGTTTGATGAACAGTTGCACGACTGTAGTTACAATCGTACGAGTGTTCTTGATTTTCAGCATTTTCTTTCCAGTTTTCTTCAAATAAAATTTTGGCGAAATCCTGAGTCTGGAGTGTTTACAGTCGCATGACTGTAACGTGAATTCCATAACTAGAATTTCCGTTTTAAGCCCCAAAAATTTCCAAAAATCCATAAAAATTTAGAAAACCCCAAAAATCATCAAAATGAATTTTGTTGTGTGCATTCACGACCCTAGATTTAATTTTCAGTAAAATTACATTTAGAACAATGCCACGACGGAGACCCAGTTTTCCCGAAAATCGACCCACCTCACATGTAAAAAATGCATGTAAACTAGAAAAATTGTTTTTAAAGTGATTTTCCCACAAAAACCAAAATACAGGGACGTTTAAAAATGTTTTCCAGGTCTAACCGGGCCGGCTAGTCGAGCCAATCCGGTTATCCCCTAAATGCATACCCCCTATTCTTGATTTCCCAATTTTGTCTATTTGAGCCCAACTTGTGGCGTGCCGTAAATTGTGCTAATCCTCTGTTTTGCAGGTTTTAATTTCTTTTATTTTTATTTTGGATGTAATTTAATAGATTAAATCGTGTATCCTAGTCGATTGTATTTTTCAAGATAAATCGTGTACTATAGGCGCTTGTAAAAGTGAGGCGAGAGTTTTTATCTTTTATTCGATCGGGTTGTAATAATTTAATTATTTACCATTTTACCTTAACCTGTATGCGCGCTGTATGTCTATTTATTTCAATAAAATTGACTTTCAGAATTTGAAATACCATCTTTGAACATTGACCAATTTTATTTTAATTAGACACAAAATAAGGGACTCGTCCGGACCCGAATCTCTGGATAGTGTAGCGGCCGTTCGTCCGGTTCAGCTGCATTATAAATTTCCTGGTTGAGCTGAGCCGGGTGGCGACTTTACAATATTCATCGAGACTTAGGTGTCAGTTCTTTTATGCATTAATTCCATTTATTTTCTAAAACCCATTTTCTATTTATAAAAACCTCACGCGAGGGAGGTCGCCGCCCGAAATCGTGACGCCCCTTCCGAAAGGGAGTCCCGCGTCCTGTCGAAAACGCGTCGTCCGCTCACAGTGGCGACTCTGCTGGGGATTTCTTACAAAAGTTTTCTCAAAAACTGAAAAGAATTTGACAAGCCCTGAAAAGTGTCTAATTAAAATAAGGTGGATGATTCTCGATTGGTATTTCATTTTGCATCTTTAGCTAGACATGCTTGCATTAGATTTAGTATCCATTTATAGCCCGGTGGATTGTTGAAGTGTCACCTTTGTTCCTGATGGTCTTAGGGGCACGAATACGAAACACCACCCATGGCCTCGTACGAACCCCTTCGTTCGGACCCTTGAGTGGGGAGAAGTGAGGAGTATATCTTGCTATGGGAACTTTGATTTTTAACCCGACTTGGATCGAGCTCATATAGGCAGCCTTAGTTGGATTCCCTTAGGATACCAAAATAATTGTGTGAATAAATAAAATCATGCCTTCATCATTCCCGGTTGATGATCGAAGAGAACCCTACCTAGGACTCGGTTAGAAATTTTTGAGACTGGCCACGCTTAGAGAAATAAGGTTGGAAGAATTCGCTTCGTGTGCTACGTGTTACACGCTTCTCGACATTTCACGACATACCATAATCATCATCTTCCATACACAATTAACATTTTCCATACATCAAACATTTTATGTGATACTAACCCATATTTTTATGCAGCCATTTGCATTTTATTTTCGTGTGCAATATTTAAATCATTCGCTTGCCATTCATACTAACCATTTCTTTTTAAGCCAAAACATTAAATTTGCGTGATTAGCATTTTTCACATAGCATACATAACATCATTATGTATGTCATGCATCCTAACCACGTTTTTGTGCAGCCATTTCCATTTTATGTGTCATAAACATTCACGACATATCACCTAAATTAAATTAGGGGCATTCCAAGGACGCCCACCACGATCATATCATTCCATCATATATCGGGTATCCTAAAATACCCGTGTTTTACCAATGCACCGGATTGAATTTGGCCATTCCACCAAATCATTTCATTCAATAGAGACCACAATGGTCCTAGGTATATTTCCGTGTGATAATCCACACAATGCATTTCATGATGCCATGCTCATTTACTATAAAAATTATATAACACTGTGATCCACATCGGGTTGCTTCATGACATTACTACATTATTCAAGGAGCTCCCCGAGTGCCGGATTAGTACGTATGTAGGGGCATTGCATAGCGTCACAAATCATGAAAGGTGTTCCCCGAATGCCAAATTTCTGTCCGTGTCTCCTATGGCACATGACTTTCTTACGACATCATTTCATTTCATATGCTCAAAAGCATCAGAACTCTGTCCATGGGTCGGTCCCATGCGACCATTTCATATCATCTCATAGACCTACAAAGCGTCGAACTTCATCCGTGTGTCAGTACACACGCGACCATTTCACGAAATTCATTAGGTGCCCCAAAAGCACCGAACGTTCATCCGTGTGGCGGTCCACACGTGACATTTTTTGCATAGCATTGGGTGTTCTTGGAATGTCCAAAGTAAAAAAAAAATTTTAAAAAATTAAAAAAATAAATAAATAAAGGAATCATCCTCATTATCTCACGATGTACATCACATTCATCCGTCAAACGTTCAAGCATTTCACAAGCACTAAGCACTTTACAGCATGCACTAAGTCATTTAAGTTTCCCAAAAACGCTAGAAATTCCATTAAGCCCCTTCGGTCTTCCATAATCATTAGAAACCCCATCCTTGTGTCCCGCACACCTAAATACCAAAATATCTTTCCGTGCAAGACAAGCTCTGCACACTTCCTCCCCGTGTAAGACAAGCTCTACACATATCATTCCAAAATATCTTTCTGTGCAAGATAAGCTATGCACACTTCCTCCCCGTGTAAGACAAGCTCTACACGTACCGCTCTAAATCTTCCCGTGCAAGACAAGCTCTGCACGTACCGCATCAAACTTTACACTTCCTCACTGTGTAAGACAAGCTCTACACATACCGTTCCCAAAATCTTTCCGTGCAAGATAAGCTCTGCACACTTCCTCCCCATGTAAGACAAGTTCTACATGTACCGTTCCAAATATCTTTTCTCGTGCAAGACAAGCTCTGCACATACTGCATCAAACTCTACCCATCCTCCCCTTGTAAGACAAGCTCTACACGTACCGCACCAAAATATCTTTCTGTACAAGACAAGCTCTGCACACTTCCTCCCCGTGTAAGACAAGCTCTACACGTATCGTTCCAAACCTCTTCCCGTGCAAGACAAGCTCTGCACATACCGCATCAAACTCTACCCTTCCTCCCCATGTAAGACAAGCTCTACACGTATCGCTCTAAATCTTCACATGCAAGACAAGCTCTGCACGTACCGCATCAAACTCTACCCTTCCTGCCCGTGTAAGACAAGCTTTACACATATCATTCCAAATATCTTCTCGTGCAAGACTAGCTCTACACACATCCTCTCCGTGTAAGACAAGCTCTACACGTATCGCTCCAAAATATCTTCCTGTGCAAGACAAGCTCTGCACACTCCCTCCCCGTGTAAGACAAGCTCTACACGTACTGCTCTAAAATGTCTCTCCGTGCAAGACAAGCTCTGCACATTTCCTCTCCATGTAAGACAAGCTCTACACGTATCGCTCCAAATATCTTCCCGTGCAAGACAAGCTCTGCACGTACCGCATCAAACTTTACACTTCCTTCCCTTGTAAGATCCGTTCTACACGTACCACTTCAAATATTAACTCTCCTCTCATGTAAGATACGCTCTACACGTAAGTGCTTCACAAGTATCACCTTGCTTCGATCCGTGGACACCCTGCGTGTCATTTTATCCATGTGGTGTATATTTATACGCCACGCTATACTTCAGCACATAGCTTCATCAGCAACATTCATTGCATTTTGCACGTTTCCATTCTTGGATTTGTGTGCACTTGACTAGCTTAGAATTGCATAACATGACATGGCATCACATGACATCATCATTCATGCATGCATGCATCACATCACGCACTCATGCCCACATCATCTCTTGACTAGGTATCCTCTGTGCGCATGCCCCAGTCAGCGCTAACAAATGTTCTTATCAGGGGAGAAAGGGAAGGAATCCTGAGAATGGCTGGCCCAATGAACTTCAACACCATAACAGATGTCGTGGATGATTATGTGGCTTCATCACGATTCCGAAAGGCAGTTAGGGAAGAGGCAACGGCAATGTTGAAGGAAATGCTAGGAGGTGACCTGGACAAGGTGGAAAAGCTAACGACTAAGTGCTCTGAATTGGAGGCACGTGTGACTGAGCTTGAGGGAGTAATAAGAGGGCTGATCGGTGAAGCAGAATTGAAGGGCCCCCTCAAAGCCAACGCTGACCTTATTCCACGACCAAACAGGAGTCCACTCCCTAGGGGTGACGGAAAGGGCATATCCCTGTGCCCTTTTTCACTGAGCCAATTATTTGCCAAATGTAGAAAAGAGGGGCTACTGCAGAGCGTTAAGCCGTGTGTGGAGCTGGCACCGGATCAAAAGAATAACTTCTGCACTTATCATGTAGTGACAGGTCACCGAACCAATGTCTGCTATATTTTAAGGAAGGAGATCTACAAATTAGTTGATGAGGGGAGGTTAAAGGTGCCATCAGCTACTAATGAGCGACTGTGGGCAAGCAAGGAGGCTAGTAAGGAAATTCCTCAAACCTCCTGGGGAGAGGAATATGATAAAGAACTCCTGAGTCTGATTTGATGAAAGTGGGGCAGTGACATTGAAGCTGGGGCAGTGACCGGATAAGCAATAGTCGGACGCTATGAGATCAATACCTTTGGAGGTTCCTTCCCGTAGGGAACTCATTTTATTTGTAAGGTGTATTGAACTCATTTTGAATGCAATGCATCTTGTTATTTTCTGGTGATTACATGTATATGGCATTAAGCATGCATTTGATCATCTAAAACGAAATGTCCATCATGCATAATATTAAGGTGCATGACATCAATCTGAGTCTTGCAGGAAATTTAAAAGTGAACCTGACTTCGGTTAACCCCCTTTCTTCAACAAAAAAAAGAGAGAGAAAAGAAGTCTGCCAAGCAAGTAATGGGATGGCACCATTTTCGTCGAATCAATTGCCAACCCAGATCAGTGATCCCTACAAACCACGATCCAAGACATTGTTGGTCTTGCCCTAAAAGTTTCAACTTGAACAGCCCACAATACATCCAAATCATTCCAAACTAGGGACCATTGCCAAATTTCAGAGCCGATCCCCAAAATGAAGCTTTAAGCCTTATTCATGCCCAAGAAAGCATCCCACACTATAACCATCCAGTAAAAAAAAAAAACCAAACCCATCAAAAAGCACCAAGCCCTAAAAAATCCAAATGACCTTCGCCACCCACCATGCTGTAAAACTCTAAAGTAGACACTGGTTTTAGTGCATATATAGTCTTGTTTGTGTGGCATTCATGTGCATATGACATTACACATGCATTATTCATCCAAAAAGACATATCAAACACGTATGACATACATGGATTTGAATGCAGCGGGAAAATCAACAGGTGGCTGTGGCTTGGATTTAGCTTCTTAAAAAAAAAACCCCGATACTAATGGAAGACTTCATCTCTCCCTTACAGTGGGATTTCTGCTCCTGGCCTAAAGTTATGCTCTCTTCAATCATCGAGTCAAACTCTGTCGAGTGCTTGATGAATCCAGGGGTGGCCCGTCTCTTGCATGAAAGGCCGGGGTCAGTGGGTTGAGACAATGGAGGTAAGCACGTTTTCGTTTGTTCTGAAAAGTTAACTTCGCGCGGTGACAGAGAAGATCGTTGTCTTTACCCAAAGCAGTTCCCTTTTCATTCTCCTCTCTACCTTCTCCGTTTGCCTTTAACACCTTTGTCTTCCCTTTATTGTCTTTCCTTCACTTTCATCTTCTATCTTTTATCTTCTCTCTGGAACTTGAACCGATCCTGTGATTCTATATTTTCTACCTTCAATGGCTTCTAACAAGAAGTTGAACCCCAATGCTACTCCATATTATGTTTTTCCTCATCATCTCATCAGTAAATGGGCATCGGAGCAGGTGGTTATGGCACCGTTTCAATCTGTCTTCGTTTATCATCAACCTGTACCGAATTGGGGATACCCTTTTAATCCCACGCCATTTCTCTTCAATCTAAACTCCCAGACTAATTATTTTGTACCCTCAGACAGTGGGAAGGGTTTTGATTTGATGACAGATAGAGGATTTGGATATGAGTCTGCTTCAAATGAGTTCAACAATGCTGGAAAAGGGGGAAAACGAAATATATAGCTCCGAGATTCCGGAGTAAGAAGAAAATGGTTTCTATAAGTGAAAAGGAGTAACAGTGGTTGCCCAAGAAATTGACTATTGAAGAGACCAAGCTGAATAAAAAAGAGATTGAAGTTAATCTTGGTGGAAAAACAAGCCTGATGATAAGGAATCTACCAAATCAGTTTCAAAGGCATAATCTGCTACAAATTCCGGATAAGCATTGTTTGGAGGAAAACAAAAATAAGTCCAAAGGGAAATCTGCTTATGATTTCCTCTATTTGCCTATGGATTTCAAGACTGGAGAAAATTTTGGTTATGCATTTGTGAACTTCATCGACAGTGTTGGAGCAACTTAGTTTTATAAGGCCTTCAACAATCATAAAGGGGATGATACCATCAACAGGGAAGCTTACAAAGTCTGTTGAGCTCATATCCAAAGGGAGAGTTGCATTTACCAACCATTTCAAGGATTCAGTTTTCGGGAACCTTGCCTGAACTGGAATCTGGGGTGAATTGGAAACATGAATACGGCATCAGACCGCTGGAGAATCCAGTGGTTAATTGAATTCATCTCAGGGTGTCCATCCACAATGGCAACTCTATCCAATGATCGGGCTCAAAAAAAAAATCCAATGCGGAAAACCAAAAGGACGCATTGGTAATTTGAAGGGGCATCAATTAAAACCAGAGCCACATTTTAGATTTTCCTAATGCATCTACATTCATTATACCAAGAATGTTTTGTATTCAACTTTGATGTTCAATATGCATTTGTTGTGTCATTGCATATCAATGTTCACTTACTGGCTACATTACACAGCGAACCTTGTCTGTAGAAGTGCTTTACTCCCTAGACACAAACCTATAATACTCCCCAAACACAAACCCATAATACCAGGGGCAAGTAGAAAACTGAACCATTGGGTATCATCGACAGTGGTATCTTCGTGAGTCGCAATGAACATATCAAGACATATCTTTTCCCGTCCTAAGACAAACTGTCGCGAAAGGGATCAATGCAGACAAAACGCCCACCCCAGAATCTTTCTCAAAAAAAAAAAATTTGTTGACACGGAAAACCGAAAGGACGTGTCGGCAACAGGAGAGGGGTGATATATAAAGTCAGAGTCAATGTCACATTCCCTATTATACTTATTCTGATTTCATCATTGCAATATTGTGTATCTGTGGAGTTCCGATCAGATGTTCATCTTGCATACACCATGCTATTACATATAAACATCCATCAGTAGGACATTGCATCCAAGCCTGTGGCAATATTGCAGAAACTCTTGTTATGCGGTACGAAAATGCAAGGCCTCACTTTCATCTTCTTGCTCTACCAAACGGACCATCCGTCGGCGCGGCCTACTACCTTGATCCACTGAGCCTGACAACGCTTCAGAATATGTAAAGGGTAAAGTGGAAAGTCACTCAAGACAGCCAACTCCTCTAATGCCTAGATCAGCGTAATAGTCAGTCGGCCAGAAGACACGCCGGAACAATCAGACTAGGTCACCTGGGTTACCATTGGGGCCAGTCACAAGCCGTGAATTTCGTCTCCGGGCTCGCACAGATACCAAGAACAAGGCATAAGCCACATGTTGCATGCATACGTATATTCAGAACTACACATGCATCCATACATACGTGTATATGTTCAAAGTAAACACGCACAATTCGTATGCATATGCATCACAACCGATCCAAGCACAGGTATCCACCATTATCATCGCGCTATTCCAAACCAGGATCGCTCTTAAAGCAGAGGTGGCACAACACCGGGGCATCTATTGGGTCTTAAGCATCAGCGGAAACCCAAATCTCAACACATCAAGTCTCCAAGAGGCAGAACAATCAAGCCGTATTTATCCTTAATTGAAGGGGCAAAAATTTTTTTTGTTTCCAAACTTATCAATCAAGGGATAAATACTCATCCTTGAGCCAACATCAAAATTATCCTTCCTAAAGCCATCTCCTTATTTCATTCAAGCCAGATTTCAAACCCTTGAACTTTAGTACGTTCAAGCATGGTTTCAAATCCTTGAACCATCTTCTTCATTCAAGCCAGATTTTCAAACCCTTGAACTCCATTACGTTCAAGCATGGTTGCAAATCCTTGAACCGTCTTTTTCATTCAAGCCAGATCTTGAACCCTTGAACTCCATTACGTTCAAGCATGGTTTCAGATCCTTGAACCTCTTATTCATCCAATTCCAGTAAGATTTCAAATCATCCAAATTTCATCTTCCTTTGCCTCGGGTAACCTAGACACGATATCGGCTTATTTCTTCCTCAATTTTACCTCGGATAACCTAGACCTGATATCGGCTTATTTCTTCCTCGGTTTTGCCTCGGGTAACCTAGACCCGATATCAGCTTAACTGCATTCCACCTTTCTTGCCTCGGGTAACCTAGACCCGATATTGGCTTATTTCTTCCTCAGTTTTGCCTCGGGTAACCTAGACCCGATATCGGCTTATTCCTTCTTTAGTTTTGCCTCGGGTAACCTAGACCCGATATCGGTTTATTTCTTCCTCAGTTTTGCCTCGGGTAACCTAGACCCGATATCGGCTTATTTCTTCCTCAGTTATGCCTCGGGTAACCTAGACCCGATATCAGCTTATTTCTTCCTCAGCTCTGCCTCGGGTAACATAGACCCGATATTGGCTTATTCCATCCAATCAACTCAACACATCACCACAGCAGTGAAGCTTCAGCAACTCAGTTGTATGTTTTATTTCCCATGTCAACAGCGCTTTGAGTCGCATTTCACAAATCCACATCAACTATCCTAGACTAAGATTGGGTGGCGAATTTGATCACGCGAGGGGCAGCTCTAAGCACCGGAATTTCACTCTTTTGAAAAAAAAAAGAGTATAGTCGTACGACTTTAACTATAGTCGTACGACTGTAATTAAACTATAGTCGTACGACTATAGATCGTGGTAGGTGAGCCAACCCACACCACAAAAACCAAAAAAACAGAAGAAAAAGGGGAGAGGCCGAACAGAGACAGGAAGAAAGAAAGAAAAGTGAGAAAAGAGAAAAAAAAAAAAGAAGAAAAGAAACAAAGAAGAGGAAAGGAAGAACTGATCATCAGAAACCCTTGCATTTGGAGATTTTGGACCCAAAAGCTATCAAACCCTAACTCAAGGAGAAAAGTCCGGATTTTAGTGGATTAGAGCGACGACAGGGGTCAATCCTACAGTGGACACATGCCAAAGAGGTAGACACTCCTTTTCCCCTCTCTTTTACAAGCTTTCTGGGTGATTGGTGTGGTTTTGTGCCATTTTTATCTGTCTTTCTGCATTTCTATTTCTGGAGATCAAGAACAGTCGTTCGACTATTCTTAAGTTTGATGAACAGTCGTACCACTGTAGTTACAGTCGTACGAGTGTTCATGATTTCCAGCGTTTTCTTTCCAGTTATCTTCAAATAAAATTTTGGTGAAATCCTGAGTCTGGAGTGTTTACAGTTGCACGACTGTAATTTACAGTCGTACGACTGTAGTTACAGTCGCAGGACTGTAACGTGGATTCTAGAACTAGAAATTCCGTTTTAAGCCCCAAAAATTTCTAAAAATCCATAAAAATTCAGAAAACCCCAAAAATCATCAAAATGAATTTTGTTGTGTACATTCACGTCCCTAGATTCAATTTTCAGTAAAATTGCATTTAGAACAATGCCACGACGGAGACCCAGTTCTCCCGAAAACCAACCCACCTCATATGTAAAAAATGCATGTAAACCGGAAAAGTTGTTTTTAAAGTGATTTTCCCATAAAAACCAAAATACAGGGACGTTTCAAAATATTTTCCAGGTCTAACCGGGCCAGCTAGCCGAGCCAATTTGGTTATCCCTTAAATGCATGCCCCCTATTCTTGATTTCCCATTTCTGTCTATTTGAGTCCAACTTGTGGCGTGCCGTAAATTGTGCTAATCCTCTGTTTTGCAGGTTTTAATTTCCTTTATTTTTATTTTGGATATAATTTAATAGATTAAATCGTGTATCCTAGGCGATTGTATTTTTCTAGATAAATAGTATACTCTAGGCGCTTGTAAAAGTGAGGCGAAAGTTTTTATCTTTTATTCGATCGAGTTGTAATAATTTAATTATTTACCATTTTACCTTAACCTGTATGCGCGCTGTATGTCTATTTATTTCAATAAAATTAACTTTCAGAATTTGAAATACCATCTTTGAACATTGACCAATTTCATTTTAATTAGACACAAAATAAGGGACTCGTCCGGACCTAAATCTCTGGATAGTGTAGCGGACGTTCGTTCGGTTCAGCTGCATTATAAATTTCCTGGTTGAGCTGAGCCGGGTGGCGACTCTACAATATTTATCGAGACTTAGGTCTCGGTTCTTTTATGCATTAATTCCATTTATTTTCTAAAACCCATTTTCTATTTATAAAAACCCCACGCGAGGGAGGGGCCCGCTCGAAATCGTGGCGCCCCTTCCGAAAGGGAGTCCCGCGTCCTGTCGAAAACGCGTCGTCTGCTCATAGGTGCACAAGCTATTGAGGACCATGATGCTGCAATAAATGAGAAGACCCTCCGCATATAGAGGATGATAGTCATTTTAATGTTTTAGTTTTTTTATTTTTATCATGTGAACAATTCAACCATTAAGGTGTTTAATTTAATACAATTTGATTTCAACTACTTATGTGATGTTTTTCCGGATGGAACTATGCACGCATCTAAACATTCATTTAATGTCTTTAGCATATATGATGCATCAATGCATGAAATGAATCTAGGGACAGATGATGACCAAAAAATGACATCCGTCCTAAAAGACCTCACTTCTGATAAGAGAAAAGAAAATTACAAAAGTACCACAAAAGCACATGGAAATCTTTGCATGACTATATGATATCTTGCCGAGGTGACAAAGAAATTACTAAACACCCAGTTCCAGAGGATTCGATAATGAAACCAGCCAAGTAGTAGACTCATAGACTCAAACCAGGAAAAGAAGGGTTGTCACAACATAAGGAATTGATAGTGTTAGCAAAGTAAGGCCACTGGCGTCGAACGGACATCGCTCTATGGTCGTAACCGTCAACTACTTCTCAAAGTGGGTAGAAGCAGAGTCATATATGAATGTCGCAGCCTAAACACAAAAAAAAGAAGCGTCTGATGGATCGAAACCGAAAAGGTGATCCATGCAAAAGTTAGGACAGTGAGGTGAGCATCATCAGTAGGAAAATCTGCAAAGACCGGTTAGTGGCAGTCGTGGATTCGGTCGAGACGGATACCATTACTGATTCTGTTCTTAACTTCATTTCATCTTTTGATGTGCATTATGCTAAAACATTATTAATGAATGAATGAATGAACGCTTTGCTCTATTCGCTTAAATGTCCCAAGTCAACTTGAAATTGAATTCGTATCATGCATACATGGTCGTACATACTTCTAATTTACATGCATCTCACTTCAAAAAACAAAAGAGTCTGATGGATCGAAAATCGAAAAGGCGATCCATGCAAAAATTAGGACGGTCCGATAGATCAAAAACCTGAAAAGGGCAGTCTATGCAAAAGCTAGGACATAAAATAAAGTCTGCTGAATTGAAAACCCAAAAGGGCAGTTCAGGCAAAAATAAAGACAGTTTGATAGGCCAAAAACCCAAAAAGGGCGACCTATGCAAAAATTAGGACAAGAAATGAAAACAAAGAAAAAGTCATACAATAGCATCCAGCTCAGATAACCCTCGTCCTCTAAAGACCGAGGTGCCTCAAAGTCAGCACCTCACATCCATGCCTCGTGGGGCAAGCAATCAGGTCAATCAGCCAAACTCTGTAGCGATATCCCACCAAGGACAGACCCATTTGGACCTCCAAATCATTCATCCGATCTCTGAAGGTCTGACTCATGATCTCTAATTCGATGACCCACCGACGTAACTGGTCAACCTCCGCCCTCAAGCGAGTAGACTCTCGGCACTCAATCCCAATCATTGTTTACACCAAGCAAAGCATAAAAAGCACCACAATCATATGCATATGCATCCAGGGCATGCACATACATATACATTCGAAACATACGCACACATATGCATACATGCATCAAAGACCAACTCAAGTAGAGGTACATGCTGTCATCATCAGGCTACCTTAAACCGTGAATACTCCGAAGGCGAAATTAACCTGACACTAGGGCATCCTCTAATCTCAGGTAAGAGAATTTCTACAATTCTCATAATTTCTGTTCACGCCAATATAATCCCGAGGAAGGTACTCTTTGCTTTTTGCAGGTATCCAGGGGTAAAACAATCAAGCCGTATTTATTCTTGATTGAAGGGGCAAAAATTTTGTTTCCAAAATTATCGATCAAGGAATAAATACGCAGTCTCAACTTCAAAATTACTACTCCTAAAGCCAACTTTGAATCAAATCAAGCTAGATTGCCATTTCACGTCGGAACCAGTCCTTGAATCAAATCAAGCTAGATTGCTGTCTCACATCAAAACTAGTCCTTGATTCAACTTAAGCTAGACGTTGTTTCATATAGTCATTGGAACAACTCCTTGAATCAATTCAAATCAAGCTAGATTTTGCTTCACACAGACATCGGAGTAAGTCCTTAGATCCAATTCTACTCAAGCTAGATTTTGTTTTGCACAAACATTGAAACAAGTCCTTGAATCAACTCAACTTAAGCATCAACCCAATCCGGGCAAAGTCCTTTGCTTCACAATGGAGTCGAAGCATGTCCCTAGAGCATCAATCTAATCTGGGCAAAGTCCTTTACTTCACAATGGAGTCGAAGCACGTCCCTGAATCAACTCAAATCGGGCTAGACCACTGTTTCGCATAGACGTCGAAGCAAGTCCTTGAAGGCAACACAGTTCCATCCATGACACAAGCGCCACGAAGAGTCAACTCAAGCTAGATGTTGTTCCACATAGACATCGGAGCAAATCCTTGAATTCAATTCAACTTAAGCAAGATTTTCCTCTGCACAGATATCAGAGCAAATCCTTGAATTCAGATCAACTCAAGCTAGATTTTGTTTCGCACAGATAGCAGAACAAGTCCTTGAATCAACTCAGCTTAAGCACCACCAACTTGAGACATGTTCCACAGCTAGACACCAGGTACGTTCCCTTTTCTTTTTCTCACCGCGCTTTTTATCGCGAGACCAAACTCGAATCGGGCACAAACACCTATCTATATCGACTTTGACCATGCGAGGGGCAGCCTGTGAGCACGGGTTTTTTCCCAACCTCTGTGATGAAAGCCATTTGTTACCTATTAAATAAATGAACGTGAGTCAGATTTGAGAATGAAAGGAATAATGCCTAGAATGTTATCAAACGGCCTAAAATTCATAAGAGTCCTCTACAAACCCCGAGAAAAATCCATCGAGAGATTAGGCAGCTTAGGTGCATGTGCAGGCTCTATCTAAAGTCACATGACTGTAATCAATAGTCGTACTATTGTAGTTTATAGTCGCATGACTGTAAATCTACAATCTCACGACTCTAATATTTGACTCAGTAGATTCCTAAATAGGAAAGAATTCTATTTTGGTTGGAATCTTGGGCATGATTTTAGGGAATTAAGGAGATAGAATAGATAGAAAAAGAGGTAGAAACAGAAGGGGAAAAAGAGGAATCAATTCTACAAAAAAAATAGAGAGTTTTCTAGGGAGAAAAACTAAGAGAAATCAAGGGAAATCAGAAGAAAAACACTTAGAAATACACTGGGACCTTGAGTGAGGGCTGGAAATTAAACTTTCGTTCAATCATAACCATTCTTTGGTTTGTTCAGATCAATTCGGGACGTGTGTTAAAGAATTTTGGGTAGTTTAGAGATTCTAGGCAGATTCCGACGTCCACATCTAACTCCGGTCATCAAGCATACTGGAATGCAAAATAGGTAAACTCTGAGAGGCCTTAAAACTGGTTTCATGATGATTTGTAATTGATTTGTGTTTAAAATTTTTTATCCGGAAAACTAGTTGTGCAACTACAGTCTAACGACTATAGTTACAGTCGCACGACTATAGCTGCTGGAACACAACCGTGCGACTGTAGATTACAGTCGCACGACTGTATTCTTCTGGGCAGAAGCACGAAAACCCTAAATTTGACAGAATACAGCCGGTTTTCCTATTTTAAATGATTTTTCATGATTCAATTTGGTCAAATCACATCTGTACACTATAAAATTATGGTTTTCAGATTTCCAATGATATGGATGTGAGATTTAGGGTTTTGTTGGTTTCAATTCCCAGAATTCATGGTTTTTAGATCCTTAACCAGATCCTTGGTCTAGTGATAACGGATCCTCGGATTTCCAGAATCCCTAGAAATCATCAAAATCAATCAAAACAAGTGATTTTAGAAAACAAGAAAACCACTGTCTGGCACTGTTCATTACAGTCACATGGCTGTAACTGTTACAGTCGTACGACTGTAAATTGCAGTTGCACGAATGTAGTAACAGGCAGAAGGCAAAATCACGAGACGACCCGCACGGATGTCTTCGCGTGATGCTGTCTTCAGAATCAAACCTGTTTTTGGCATGTTTACCGCTTTCAAACCACAGATGAATATTTGGAATTAGGAACCCCCCACCAATGGAGCCCCGTGTTCCGGGATAACCGACCCACTAAACTGAAGAAATTTGTATGTAATTGAGCCAAACCATTTTCCAAAACCGTTTTCAAGCACAAAAACCTACATGGCGTTTCTAAAACTGTTTTCCAGGTCTAACCTAGTAACTCGCCTGGAATTCTCGGTTATCCCCTAAATGTATGTTCCCACTTCCTAAAATCCCCATTCTGTCTTGTATAAGTCCTATATGCATTTGGGATATATTTGTGCTAACCATTTGTTTTGTAGCTTTTATTTTTCTTTAGTTTTATTTTGGATGTATTTCATAGATTAATCGTGTATTCTAGGTGATTGTACTTTTTAGATCCTCGTGTATCTAGGCTATTGTAATGGTGAGGATGAGAGCTTTTTTTCCTTTTTATGGGTTGTAATAAGGCCTCTATTTCGTTTTGGTTTATTTTTGGATGTATGGTTTATATTTCCGCACTTTAATTTTATGCACTTTATTCATGTCATCTGAATGAGCATGGGTTAGTAGTAAAGAATTAAATTGGATAAAGAAAGATAATAAGTGAGTAAAATATCATCATATGCACTTTTAAATGAACACAAGCTTGAAGTTGAATAGGTGAGTTTCCCGAACCCTAAATCTCTAGATTAGGTATAGTAGTCCATGCTTGGTAGGAAGCTGTACCGGAATTTCCTGGATGAGCTGATCCGGGTGGCGACTCTGTCACTGATCTCGAAATTTAAGTTTCAAGGTTTTTAAGTTAACAAAATGGGAAAAGGTTTTCTACAAAAAGATTTCCAAAAGGAATCAATAGTTTTCCTAAATAAGATCATCAAATCCCATTTCCAAAATCTAAACATTTTCTAACTTCTCTTTTTCCCCGATTCGCTTCACCGCGTTCCGCTTAAAAGGTAGTCTACTCACAGCCGTGCGGCTTTATTTTTCCAGAAAATAAGGCCATATGGCCTATCTTTGACAGGGAAAAAGATTTTTGGTTTTTTGATTTTAACACGTAGAAATTCATTTTGGTGCTTTTTCCTTTTGGATTTTGAGATCCTTTGGGGGTCTACCAATGGGTTAGACACAGAAATCAAAGATTTTTACCCTGGATTCCACAAAATCAAAGATCCTAGAAAATAGAGGAATTTTGGCTGCAAATCTCACAGGCCATCATTGAGCCGTGTGGCCTAAAATCCTCTTAAGATAGGTTATGTGGCCCAAAAAATAGGTCGTATGGCCTAATTTCAAAACTTATTCATTCTTAAGTTTCAGCAAGGAAAACATAGCACAAACATATCCATTAATGTAGAAATGAAAATGAAGGATTTTATGGCCTCTCAGAAGTTACCTTTAATGTGTTTATTCATGGTTTGGTTGAGTAGTTGGAATCCGATCCTCGAAGCTCAAAACTGATTCTAACTCGTTGAACTCGAATCTAAACTCACCAAGAACAAAAAACCACCGCAACTTGCATTGGTCTGCTGCTTCTTTACATACCAAAGTGAATCTCAGATATTGGAAGAAGATTAGGAATTGATGGTAGCTTAAGCTCGAGGTTTTTATGGATTTGTAATATTGCAAAATGAAGAAAAGGATTGAAGAGGATGGTGAGCAGTGCTTCTAGGTTTAGAGAGAAAGTTTAAGGCTTAAGCTGGGTGTAATTTTCTTCTGAAATCTTGTAATGATGTTAGCTGTCCACTATAATCTATGAAGAGAAAAGATTTTATACTTTGTTTTCTAAGTGGGGCAACTGGTTCTCCAATTTCAAAATTTAGAAATGGACCATACGACCCTTCTACTCTTAAAGTTAGGTCATACGGCCTTATTGTTGAGTCGTACTGCCTTCTTGAAATCCAATTGTATTCACTTTAAGCAGCTTTCTTCCATGACTTAAGCATAGCCTAACTCCCCTTCACTTAGGCCACACGACCTAACTCTTGAAGTGAGATTTCTCCTTTTCAATTCGCCTGTTTTTTGTTCATTTTGATATGAGTTAGAATCCAGTCCTTGCTTCTCGGGCCGGTGTTTACAGAGAACTCAAGATAAAGGATAACTAGAAATCTTCATCATATATGTCGGACAAAAATCTGTGCTCACACAAGTTCAAAGAGTTCAAAGAGAAGGTCGAGATGGAACTTGGTTGAAAGATCCAATGCCTTTGTACTGATAATGGAGGCAAGTATAACTCATATGAAATTTCAAGGTATCTACAAGAGCACAAGATTCGACTCTAGTTAAGTTGTCCTAATACTCCATAATAGAATGGAGTTGTAGAAAGGAAGAATAGACATCGTACGAAGATATGTCAAAGTATGCTTTATGCAACGAATGTTTCGCCTTGATTTTGGGCAGAATGTGTGAAGACGATTGTAGATATCATCAACAGATTACCATAAGCACCACTGGGATTTGTTTCACCTTTCAAGAAGCTATGAAGTATCAAACTCACTGTAAGTCATTTCTGAGTTTTCGGTTGTGTATGTTATGTCTTTGTTCCTGACCATTTGCGCAACAAGTTTGATAAGAAAGGAATAAGGTGCATCTTTATGGGTTATGATAATTAAAGGACAGGGTGGAAGCATTGTGATCCCCTTACAGGAAAATGTTATACTTCACGAAATGTAATATTTGATTAGGCTTCATCTTGGCGGTCTCGACATGAAGTACTTTTGCTTGATATAAAAGAAATTGAGGAAAAGGTAGAAGAAAGACTTGAAAGAGATGAAGTGATTGAAGAAGTAACTCAAGAGAAAGATCTGGTGGAAGATACTAGTAGGAGCAAGTCATCAAAGAAGACTCAATCTCCATGGCATACGAGAGTACATCACCTGACAACCGAATAAGAGAGACCAAGTCAATTAGAGGATATTATTGACGATGATAAAACAATAGAAGAGGCTGAACTACAAGTGAGGAGGTCAACAAGAAAAAGAAAATCAAATCCTAAATATGCTAATGCAGTATTGGTCAGAGGAGCTACGACAAAAGAACCTACGACGTATGAAAAAGCATTCTTAAGCAAGACATAAGTAAGTCGGTGTTGAGGGGGAGTATTGAATAAGCACCACCAACTTAATAGGAGAAATTTCTACACCAAAATAATTCTAGAAATTGGTAGAATTTGTTTGACTCTACTGCCCATTAGAAACTTCATCCACCGACTAAAAAATTGTGTCTCAAAATATTTGCATTATCAACACATTACTAGAATAAATAGGTGGTGCATGTATTTGTGTTGAGTGAGCAAATAAGAAGTAAATTAACTAAGTTTAGAGTGTCCAATAAAGAGTATTAATCAATTAGTGTGTGATACACTGAGGGGCGTGAGCTTTGTGATAATTATGTGTAAATGTTTTGGTTTAATTATAATAAAACAACTTTGTTCAATTTAGTCCTCCACTATACTTTAGAGGTAACCGTGTTGGATCTACTTTAGACACTAATCTGTATAAACTCAATCCTAATTCACCAAATTTGTGTGTTATGTGAATCGTGTTAATGTATCACAACCCATTTTGACACCTTTACAGTGAATGTGGTCATTCGTACAAATCTTTTTTCGATAGTGTGTCTCAGTTGCTCATAATTTTGCTCGTCAGGGTTGAAGTTGCATTGTTGAATCTATCATCATGGAAGATGTTCCCTTATTTAGTTTCTGTTGTTTGGGCTGATATGCCTTGTAAGTTCCTCGTTTTGCTTTGTTATTGATTATAAGAAAGAAGGGTAATTACCATTAAAAGTTAATATGAGTTTAATTTAACGGAAATTAAGATATCTACGAAAATTTAAAAGGACTGATAAATGGCTGAACCGCTTACTGATTATGAAATTTGGAATCTAATTTATAAATTTATTTCATATCTAACTCATCTGTAATTTCACAAATTTCTACTTGGAATAATAAATGA
The DNA here is from genome assembly GCA_039660915.1 of Euphorbia tirucalli. Classification (NCBI taxonomy): domain Eukaryota; kingdom Viridiplantae; phylum Streptophyta; class Magnoliopsida; order Malpighiales; family Euphorbiaceae; genus Euphorbia; species Euphorbia tirucalli. Next base: position 59,225,261 of record CM077641.1, read on the forward strand.
AAATTAGGATTCTTATTCTCCATTCTGAAATACTTTTGTGGAAGAGAATAAATTAATTGTTTACTAAGAATATATTTTTTTCTGTTTTATATCTTTATAAGTTTAACACTCGTTCATTAAATTCTTAGAACTGAAATTCTATTTACATATTTTACTTTTTAACTTTTTTTACAAAAAAATTATTCGTCTCAGGTGTTATAGAATCCATCACCGTTAGTTTCTTGATCTTCAGATCAGATGTGCTAAATTGTACTTACCTTCTAATTTTATTCTTTTAAGTTATGTCAACTTTTTCTTCTTTTATCTTGTAAGTTATTTGATTCGTATATATACATGGATGGACTATTATCATAATTCAACGGTGCAAAATGGGAGACATCACATATTCTCCTTTTACATTTTTTTTTTTTTTTTTTTTTTTTTTTTTTTACAGGAGAAGGCTAGGCCCATCAGGAAAACAAAAATGAAAGAATAACTAGATTGGGATTGGGGAAAAACTAATCCCACAAATGTCAGCAAAGTGAATATTCTAGATGCCTGCAGGAGGCACATAACACTCATAACAACCCAAGAAAAGATTTCTTGCAAAATTAGCCGTTCAATCAGTAGCACGATTCCCCTCACAAAATATATGCTTAATAGATAAATTCGAGAATCTGTTCTTAAGAGGTAAATAAGGGTTAATTAGCTAGGTATGAGGATGATGAGAATTCACTCCCTTCTCTATAACTTGAAGCATAAGGTCATATTTGGTTTATGCAATGGAATAGGGTTTGAATAGAATAGTTATTCCATGGAATGGAATAGAAGATGAATGAAATAGGTATTCCTTTTCCTACCCTATTCTAATGTTTGGTTCAATGTTAGAATAATATATGGAATATGACTTAATGAAACGGAAAAAAATAAATAAAATTAGGTAAAAATAGGTTAAAAAAAGAAAATAAATAAAAGAAAAGAAAAAATGAAATAGAATGAAAAAAAAGGAATAAAATTGAGTAAAATAATAAAAAGTGGACAAAAAAATTAGAAACGAAAAAAAAAACTAAGCAAATGGAAAAAAAAAATGAAAAAACAATGAAAATAGAATATCAAAGAAAAAAGAAAAAGTTAGAGAAAAACGAGTAAAATAAAAATTAATAGAAAAAGTTATAATATGTGGTGAAGTATAGAATAGTTATTCTTTAGTTCCATAAAAAATAGTTATTCTTTACTTCACATATTACACCAAATATTAGAATAATGATTCCACATGGAATAACTATTATATTAATTATTCTTTTATTTCGTGAACCAAACATGACCTAGAAGTCTTAACTCCACTTCCACATATGATATCCGGGTTCCAAGTAAGAGAACAACAAACAAACCCCAAATTAACTTTCAACCTATCATTAATTTTTCATTTTATAACATTTTCTAATATATAATCACTAAATTTTGTTTACTTCTACCTATCTTATTAGACAATATAATTATATTTAAAAGCCGCATGCTCTAATTAATTAATTTATTATTATTATTATTATTATTATTATTATCTTGCCTCAATATTAATTTCATGACACATACTGTTCAAACACAATTTGTATCCATTATGAAATTCAATTCTAAAAAAAGAAAAAAAAAAAAAAAAAAAAAAAAAGAGAAAAGAATCAAGTAGTCAAAACTTACTAAAGTCAAATCCAACTTGAAATTATGAAGGACTGAAAATATTAAAAGTTTGTTTGCAAATTCATATTTTTGTGCTTGGGGTGAAGATCCACTTCTACAGTTAAATTATATGAATTTAATGTTTGAATCAGATTTATTGACATATATGAAATGTATAAATGAGCTCTATTTAAAAATAAAAAATAAAAAATTCAAGATAACATTGCATCCTTTAGACTTATTTAAGATAATTTTTTATTTTTATATTTTGTGCAAACCATATATATTAGTCGGTGTTTAATTAGAATTAAAACATATATCATACCTCTATGTGTATGCATTTAACGAGAATTGAATCTTCTACAAACTTAGCTACACCTCTTGCATTTTCATTGTTTGCTAGAGTAACCATAAAATCGGGATAGATTGAGTTAAACATAATGAATTTCTGGTTGCAGAAAGAATATGACTCTGAGTATCTTTTCCCGATTGTAAATAGACATATAACGGGCATGCTCCACTCGTGGATATGACGTTTAAGGCTTAAATTCAATTTTTGTAAGAAGCATTACTAATATATTTCATGGATGATCTTACTAATCATTTCGTTAATTGTTTATCCATAGGAATATATTAGAATTAATTAATGTCAGGTTTAATTTTGTATATTTGATCTGTGAATAAGGAAGTTTATATATAAAATTGCTTATTTTTTGACATCACCTTCTTTGCAAGGGTTGTAATCTCTTGGTTTCATCAATTAAATTTTATGTTTCATTAAAAAAATTATTTATTTTTATAAATTCTAAACTTGAATCATTCTAAATGAAGTGTGAAAAATAAAAGATATGGAAAAATAAAATAGTAAAATTTTAGTAACATATAACATTAGTTAGTTTTTATTTTATAAATTATTATACGGTCCTAAAATCTTTTTCACTGACTTTAATTACTATTATCTTGTTTGATAATGGTAAAATCAGAAAGTTAACGGTCAAAATAAAAACAGTAAAATTACTATTTATATCCTGTTTGATAATAGTAAAATATTATTTTTTTTATTTATATAATTATAAAACTTTAGTTTACGAACATAAACTTTAATGAAAAATGAACAACAAAAATACAGAATTATATAAACAACAACAACAACAATAATAATAATAATAATAATAATAATAATAATAATAATAAAATTTGGTGTTAGGAAGCAGAAGATTTAAAAATGATAATATGGTAATGTAATCAGGGAGTGAAAGTGACAACCACCCTCTTTACCTACGCATCCCTTTCTCCTTTTTCATGGATATTTATCGTTTTTTACTTCTCTCTTCTCACTTTCCTTTTTGTGCGATTCTCATCCACAGTTCTCTCTTTTCTTCTGGTTTACATGCAGAGTCAATTCTGTGTTTTTGTATTTGTTTAATTCACCAATTTGGGTTTTGATGAGAAAGAGGATGCTTCTCTGTGTTTTTCCGCATCATCATCTGTAGAAGATTTAAGGAAAGTTCCTGATAAATTTTCTGATTTAGAAAATTTAGGGATTGTTTCATGTATAGTTGACTAGTTCGATATATTTGGGTTATTGCTGACTTATCAGCAGAGAAGGAAGCTTATTGCTGTTTCCATATTAGTAGGTGAGGCTAACCTTTCCTGCTCTGCTTTCTTCTTCTTCTTCTTCTTCTTCTTCTTCTGCTCTGCTCTTGTGTGTATAGTTGACTGATTTGACTTTGTAATTTCTTTTGTATGAAAGGAAAAATCATTTGTGGTAAACTGTTTTCAAATTTGTTTACAATTGTTATAGAGAAATGATTTTTCCATCCGGTTTCAAGTATTTTCATTCTCAATTGTCTTCAAATTTTCGTTGTTGTATGCATTGTTACATATGTGCTGTTAAGTAGAAAGGTAATTTTCCTTTTTCAGAGGATTCAGCCTGATGCTCAGGCCATTCTTGGAGTTATTACTTTGTAAGTGAAGCTTAAGTTAGGGGCTGTGTTTGCTAATTCTAGGCATTCTTCTTATACCTGGGCTGTTTCGTCCTAATTGGGCTGAGTTTTGTATTGGTTTTTCTGCATTTTGCTACAAAAATCGACTGTACTGATAAAAAAAAATGTGATTTTCCTATTACTTGATCTGATATTGGTATATTTATGTTTTAGGATTATGAATTTATGACCAATCTAATTTGTAGTTTTCTACATATGATTTTCCTTACTGTTTCTTCTGTCGCTTGTTGCTCTTTCTGCCATGTATATCTGCCATTTCTTTCCTGTTGTACATATCTCTTTTGTTAGGTTATGCAGTTTTTTTTTTCTATGTATTTATCATCTGATCTTTTTGATTTGTTGATAAAATGTTCAGACCTAGTTTTACTCCCTTTGAATGGGAACTGAGGATGCTGATGTGGCAGATGGACTGCAATATCATTATTCCTTTCAGGTATGGTGCCTCATATTGATGCTTTTGGGTTTTAAAAATATGCCATTTATTTTCTACATCATTTTCATGCATAAATAATTAAATTTTCAATTTTTTGCATAAGGTGTGTGTATTGGATAAATCTCTTTTATTTGTAGATAACTTAATCCAATTAATGTTCTCAGGTGCATCGTTCATTGTGTGTGGAATTACTGAACTTAGTTGATAAAATTACGCTTCTGTTCCCAGAAATAGAAGCTGCTCGTCCACGATGTTCATCAGGAATACAGGCACTATGCCTATTAAATGGCACAATTGACAAAGCGAAGCAAATTCTTCAATACTGTAGTGAATCTAGTAAACTTTATTTGGTAAGCATTCTTCAAAGGGTTTCTGTTAAAGAAAGTTGATGAGGCATCCGGTAGTGCATATAGCCAGTATTTTGTCATTGATAATGCACTTTGTGTTGCTTTAGGTAATTACTGGAGACGTTATCGTCTCAAGATGTCAAAGAGTGAGAAACCATTTGGAACAAAGCTTAGGCCAAATTCAATCTATGGTTCCAACAATGTTGGCTGCTAAGGTTTGTCACATTAGGGGACTTGTAATTTATTTATTCTACTTTTCTTTTGCCTCTTTACCCTTCAGTGAGAAAAGTATGAAAATTTCCTTCATATGTTTGTTTGCTGTAATTCCTTCCTATTTTCTTGCTATTTTTACTGATAAAAAGGTCAATTTGGCCGTTGAATTTCCTTGCAACGTTAATTTGTTCCAAAATGAACTTTTGGGTATCAATTAGTCCTCCAAATTGGTATTTTTGGTCAAATTAGTCCGAAAGTGACATATCAACGTATGATTCGTGGTTGTTTAGTGTTTCTTTGCTAATGATGAGGGACATTCTTATGCAGATCTCTCATATGATTGACGATGCAAATGCAGCAACGTTCATGCTGGACTCTTCTGATGAGGAAGCCGGTAAGGCTATGCGTGAACTGATTCAGCACGGCGCTTCTGCTTCTGCTTCAGTTGAGTACTCTGAAATGAAAGCTCTTCAAGTTGCAGCATCAAATCTTCGTATAACATCCCGAAAGGCTTTATTAATAGAGAGAAGATCTGTTGCAAAGCTGTTAAACAAAGTTGGTGACAATGACCCTACCAAAAAGCAGATCTTAAAATACCTTTTGATTCTTCTAAAGAGGTATGGAAGCTCGATTTTGGAAGAGCAAACAGAGAATCCCAGAGCTCTGCATGAAGGATTAGAGGCACCTGTTGACTCAAGCAATTCCTCTGTAAACAGCCTGTCGGTTGAGGTAGGGCCCGATATTGGACTTGCGCAGGATGAGTCTAAAGCCGACATTCTGAGTAGAGGTGTACCGCCCGAAGAATTTAAGTGCCCCATATCTATGAGATTGATGTATGATCCAGTTATCATTGCATCAGGACAAACATTCGAGAGGTTTTGGATACAGAAGTGGTTTAATGAGGGTAATGATACATGTCCAAAAACAAAGGTGAAACTGGCCAATCATGCATTGATTCCAAACACTGGAATGAAGGAGTTAATATCAAAGTGGTGTAAAAAATACGAAGTCACGATTGCTGACCCGAGTCTACAGAACTTTGCGTCATTTGACATATCTTCTACATCCATGGCTAGCTTAGGCATCTCTATGAATGATCTGCACCTTCCAGTAGATGTAAGCAGTATATCAATTGGTTCGCTAGATTCTAGTTACACTCTGGATTCTTCACACGTTAAGGTTGCAGATAGTTCTAGTGTGACGTCAACCGAGAAAACTAATGATTACCAAAGATTCCAGCCTTCTGCATATATACATGAAACAGATTCTGAGTTTTTGACTGGACTTTCTGAGCTTGATTGGGATTCGCAATGCAAAAGGGTTGAGAAGGTCACAAGCCAATTGCAGTACAGTAATCAAGCTTGTTCTTCTATTTCATCTAAAAATTTTGTTGAACCTCTAATTAGATTTCTGAGAAACGCACATGACCAGCATGATGTTACAGCACAGCGAGCTGGATGTCAATTGTTACTTGCATTTGTGAGCAGGAACAGGTAAATTCATCTGTATCAATTTTGCTAGTTTTATTGGGATTATTCTTGTGTGCCTGACTTCTGTACTTATCCTTGTTCTGTCATGTTATTGTCACCGTATTGAAATGCACCAATTAAGGTTGGCTTGAGTGGAAAGGGCCTCTAGTCGCTTAAACTATGTTCCAATTTCAATTCCTATTGTAGACAACAGACCTTGAATGGAAGAATGGCCACCTAAATGGTACATAATCTATTCAAACCAATTAATCGGATCCACTTGTACATATAAAAGAAAAATTAACTTATTTAAATCTCATACCCATTCAGAATACCTCTTAATGGACTGTCAGAGGAGAGCTGTGATGATTAGATGATGACTCTGGACTTGCATGCTTCCCCTCCAAGGGGCATGCATGACCTAGCAATCATGTACATGAGTGTTGGCTGTTAGTCCATGTTCGGTGGCTGTGTTCTGTTGGGTCACTATACTCATGAGAAAAATACTAATGAACCCTGACTAAACATATTTTCCCCTACTTATTTGCAGTCTCATTTAATTTTTGTCCCCGTGCTCATAAAATATGGTATTGTTTTTCATACAGTTCGTTTTCTGAACTTGTTTTGATCCATGCAGGAGTGGAATATCTTGTTTGCACGAAGATGCGTTTAGTCTCTTGGTGTCTTTTCTTAATTCAGAAGTAATTGAAGAAGTTCTTGCCATAATGGAAGTATCATCTAGTGAACCATGTTGCCGATCCAAAATTGCTGCAAGTGGTGCTCTTGCTCCTATTATGAATATCCTCGACTCTCAGAGCAAAGAATGCCAAGAATTAGCTGTAAAGATTCTTCATAATTTGTCATCAAGCAGTGACATCTGTACCCAAATTGTACATTTGGAGTGCATTCCAAAATTAGTTCCTTTTATAAATAATGGAAGTATCGCAAGACACTGTATAGTTCTACTGAAAAATTTGTGTGGTACAGAAGAGGCTAGAGTTGCTGTTGCTGAAACAAAGGGATGCATTCCTTCCATCGCTGAACTACTGGAGAGTGGAAGTCGTGAGGAACAGGAGCATGCAGTGTCGGTTCTTCTTTCGTTATGCACTCAGCGGGTCCAATATTGTCATTTGGTTATGGAAGTAGGAATAATTCCATCCTTGTGCCTTATATCCATGAATGGAAATGATAAAGGGAAGGCGAGTGCCACTGAACTGCTTCGGCAACTAAGAGACATTGATTTCAGTAGTGAAAAAAAATCCTTTGAAAGTGATGTTGATGCCAGTAGAGATGCAGAACAACAAGCTGCTAGAGAGAAGAAATCATCAAGAACATCTGGGATTTTGAAGATGAACTTCTCGCTGTTCTCTAAACCGGGTTCTCTTGGATTGAAAAAGAAGAGATGATATATAGTTAATATAGTTGGCTTGGTATGTTCTATTATCCTGACACTAATTTCCATGTAGAAATTTCATTTAGCTCTGATAATTTTTTGAATGATGTGTAACACTGCAATGGTCTGGCTGTATATATATGAAATTAGTTAGATAGTATGATATGTTATTGGTTAGCTTGATATTATTGGAAATGTTGGTCTGAATTATCTACAAACATCACGACACTTCGCTTTCATTGTAATATTGGCGTAAGCCTATTGAGTGTGGTGTTGTTTTTCATTTAAATAGCAACAGGCTGCGACTTAAGAGATGAATACTTTCAGAACATGAGACTAGAGGTTATTATTATTATTATTATTATTATTATTATTATTTTCATAGAAGCAAATGGGATTGGATGAAATATGAATATGTTGACAAATCTATTAGTTTTTCAATTTGAGGATATAATTTACACTGAGAGATAGAAATATAGGCTTAAAGTCCATTTGCTCTGCCTTACGTAAAATGTTTGTCTTTTTCTTTGGTACTATGATTTTGAAACATTTGCTTCTGTCTTATATAAAATGAATGTTTTTACCTCTTATTATATGATTTTGAAATATTTGTCTCCTATTATATATAAATTACAATTATCTACATCAAAATAGACTGAAAAACCAGTGTGCGGTAGAATAAACGTTAATCAACTCGTAGTTGTGTAAAAAAGAATATAGTGAACGAATTACCATATCTAAACGTTTAGTTATTAAACATACGTAATTTCGGGCATTTTCGTTAGATGATTGTAATTTTATATATGACAGTAGACAAATGTTTTAAAATCATAAGAGGGGCAAAATCAAGTATTTTACCTTTTTGTATTTTGTACAGTAAGCTCTATGGATGGAATTCTTTTTCTCAAATTGGTTGTGTATTACATAGTAAAGAGATTCCCTTCTCCCACTCCAAGTATTCCAAGTCCCGATTAGGGATGATAAAAGGGAGGAGTTTGGGTTCCGTTGCATCACATTGATTTCAATCTGTATCCAATGTATTAGAATTATTATTAATGAAATGAGCATATAATTCAAAACATTTATTCTAATGATTTTCAATTAATTATTATCTCTTAATCATAATATGTTAATATAATGAAAAAACAATAATTTATGTGTTAAAAATTTATTATGACTGCATCATACGAACTGCAATCTATCTATATATCCAATAAAAAAAAAAAAAAAAAGAAAGAAAGTTGGTAAACGTGTTGAAGAAACGGAGGAAGCTTGGAAGAAGAAGAATATGTGAGAAACAGAATCATGCTAATGCGTGACACTAGATGTACGAATTTTCCCTTTGCAGGAATATAGCCACTAGCTTTTAGCCTATATAGGTACTGGTATAAATTAAGACTACTTCTATGTCGGGCATTGTAAATTAGTGTCTAGACTGGAATTTTACTAAGCTTTCAGTTGAACTCCAAAAGAAATTAAAAAGGACTAATTCATTCGATATCCCTTGAATTAGGCTTCAAAAGCCAAATGATACCCTAAACTTAATGAACATCCAATTTTCTCCTTTGAATTTTCTCAACCGACCCAATTTACCTCCCGAATTTGACGTAGCAGAGAGAGAATTTGAAAAAGTCGATTGTTTTTTCTCTCTATCACGTCAGATTTGGGGGTAAAGTAGGTCGGTTTTACCAACTTCAGGTAGTAAATTGAACATTTACAAAGTTCAGAGTGTCATTTGGTGTTTATAGTCAAGTTTAGGGGGGAATTGATATATTAGGCTAATTAAAAATGTATACCATTGTTTCTGCATTTTCTATGAAATTGAGCGTATCAGTAATTTTGTAGATAAATTACAAATGTAAATGCGCTAACTGACTGTATCAAACGATTTGGGTGGTGGGGGACTGGTCCCCTATGGGGGTCTGCAGGGACGGGGACGGGGAAGGGGAAAGGGAATCCCCAATTAAAATCTCCATGGGGCGGGGACAAGAATGAATTTGTTCCCATTTATTAATCGGGGACGGAGATGGTAATAGCCCTACCCGCCCCGCGGACTCCCGTCCCCATCCCCGTTTACAACCCGGGGGGATCTCCAATAAAATACCCAAATCTTTGTTTTTATTTCTTTTAGGGTACAAATAAAAGTCCGCTAGATCAAAAACCCGAAAGAGCGATCCAGGCAAAAGTTAAGACAGTCCGATAGATTGAAAACCAACAAGGGCAGTCTATGCAAAAGTAAGGACATAAAATAAAATAGCAGAATGAAAATCATCCAGTAATAACTCTATACAACATGAAAGAAACCTACGAGCCGAGATATCTCAGGGTCAGGATCTCACGCTCGCGTCTTGTAGGACAGGTCACTAAGTCAGCTAGCCAGGCCCTATAACGACCATCCGTCTCCGCCGAAGCTACATTGCCATATCTCAAAACCTCAGAACGGATGGGGCTCATCCACTGCTACTACACATGTCGGGGCCACCGTTGTGTGAATTCCCCGCAGTCGGTTGCGCACAAGGAGCGAGGCACCCCCTGCACTTGCCCGTATTGTCTGCATAACTGTGCAGGGGAGTAAAATGTCACTTTGGACAGTCTGAGGAGCTATACACCTCTTGCCCAAGTCTTTGTAGTCACTTATGAAATGTCCCACCAAGGGCAAATCCAGTGGATGGATGCATCCATCCTCTCTCTCATCCAACTAAGCCACTCCTTTGTAGTCCGGGTGGCAAAATCAGTAGTTTCGACATGCGAGGCTCAAAAATGTTTTGGGACATACCTCGGTTGAGGTGGAGGAACACTTAGGAGATTTAGTTTCTCCAGTAGCCAAATCTGCAAAAAAAAAAAAAAAAAAAGCCAATCAATAGGGTGCAGAATTAATCAGAATGTCAAACATAGGTTAGGAACAAACCTGAAGTAGAAAGGGATACCCGTTGTTCTCGACCGGGTAACCAGTGTGGACAGAATCTAGATAAATCAGGGTTTCAGCCATAATGAACCCCATGGGTGAAGCACCGTTGGCCATTTGGGCCACCACCGAGACTAACTGGAAGTCACATGTCCCATCTCTTGACTCGCACTGGAAGAGGGACATCAGCAGCAGGCTCATTAAAAAAGCCCAACCAGGGGCAGAGGTGTCCACGGCAGAACGCAGGTCCATAACAACAGACAGGTTGAGACTCCTAGTGGCAGCCCCACTAGGAAGCAAGCGGTCTAAATATGCCACGTCCAGCATAGTTAGCCTCTGCAGTGTCTGTAGGTTATCTGAACCAGGTTCAGGGACAGCTAACCTGACACCACTTGGGTAAGGATCGTAGAGGATGGCCCTGAATTTCTCAACCATGAGACACAACTCTTGCCCAAAAAATTGAAAGACATGATCCATCGGATCCCAGAACCTGGTTGCAGCCGCTAGAAAGGTCCGGTTCAGAGTCAGATTCATATAGAACCGTATAGAATATAGACTGTAAGGCGCCAATAAGATCCAGTTGGAAGAGCAGGATGTTCCCCAATAATCTCTGAGGCGGTCACGCAGTTGATCCATTCGAAAAAGGGCACAGAAAGAAGAAGAAATGGCTAAAATACAAAGAAGAACTAGACGGCTCCAGTTTGGGTCGGGTAGCTCTAGTCTGGGTTGGGCAGCTCTGGTTTGGGTTGGGCGGCTTCGGTCTGACTTGGGCAGCTCTGGTTTGGGTTGGGCGGCTGTGGTCCGGGTTGGGCGGCTTTAGTCTGAGTCAGGCGGCTCGGGTTTGGCTACAACACACATTATATACTTTTATATGGAATTTTGAACCTAGAGCCGCATGGCTCTGCTGCTCGAAATCGGTATCCGACTAAAATCAGCCCTAGAATCGTGAAATAAAGTCTCCGGGAAGCATAAATCATGTCAGAGGGCAGTAAAAATGAGTGAAAACAGATAAAATGCATTCAGAAAAGCAAGTCTAGTAGGGGAAAGAAACAGACCAACCAAGTGAGTAAAGAATTCCATAAAATGCCAATACAAACAAATACACCAGTCAGTAGTCACATAACAAGAAGAAAAAGCCCATGAGCGGGTAATATGTCCAACAACATCAAATCCAAGCCCACAGACGGGCTGCATCAACATAAAATACAAAAAGCTATAAGGGAAGGGCTACGACTGTCCCCCGTCAGTCGAGTCATCGTCCTCCTCCTCGCCCTTGCCCCCGCCATCATCACCGAAGATGCGCCAGCCGGTCTCCCAGTTTTCTAACTGAGTGCGGAAAGTCCCATTCATGAATCTGAGGTTCGCGATGGTCCTCTGCAACTCCTCTATCTACGCCCTCAGCCTGCATCAGAATTAAATAAACATAGACATCATGTCATACATATGCATGCATCTGAAACATACATACACATATATATACATATTGACGTAGGTACTTACCGCCATCACCCCGTTATCCTGAAGCGAGAGGGACCTGAGAGCAGAATTCGCTTGGCACAGAGCAATCCCCTGTGTCACCGAAATCTGCACAAAGAACAATGCACAGGTCAGACCAGTGACAACAGTAACGGTAAAAAATAAGCAGGGGCAAAGATACTCATATGTGTCGCATCAGGAGAAATAGCAGCAAGAGGGGGGTGTGCCTCAATATACAAGTCAGCCCGATAAAGTTGCCTAGTCTCATTATGCAACATGACCCAGGGCTCCACCAGATACTCCAAATGGCCAGGAATGAAGCCAGCAGGAGGAACCACCGGAGGCACTACCGGTGGGACAGGCTCGATGTACCCTGCCTCGGTGTCGACGTCAGGAACACCCGTATGAGCTGAAGAACCTTAATCTCCCCAGCCGCCGGCGGTCCCAGACCCACGGCCACTGGAGCATCTGCCCGATGATGTGCGAGGGCGCTTGCTCCTCTCAGACGGCTATACAAAAATAAAAAAGGGGGGAGGGGGGTCAGCAAGTAGCAGAGTAGTCCGAGCAAGTAGAAGATATAAGCAACACAAAGACATACCCCAGCTGGCGCATCCTCAGTCGGTGTAGTCCCGGTGGGAAGAAGAAGCTGTGTGCTAATAAACTAGGGGTAGTCACCGTCATCCCTCATAACTACGTACTCGGACCCGAACAGATCCGAGTGGTCCTCCTTTTACAGCAGGTGCGGCCAGAATAGTCTGACTGGAGGTATGGGCGGTATCCTACGCTCCCTAGGCCCGACACGCTAGTCAGTGACCCTCTCTCCAAGGTACCACTCGAAGCTGACCGTGCTCTCCATCATGAACCGTCTGGGCATCAACGTTCGAGCGTCTATCAACTCCGGGGACCACACAAGGTTCCCCCATGGCTCTTTTATGACCTGGAACTAGAATGTTATTAAAAAAAAGGGTGTCGACACCAGGCACACCTGTATAAACTGAAGAACCTTAATCTCCCCAACCGCCGGCGGTCCTAGACCTGCGGCCACTGGAGCGCCTGCCTGATGATGTGCGGGGGCGCTTGCTCCTCTCCGATGGCTGTAAAAAAAAAAAAGAAAAAAGGGGGGGGGGGGTCAGCAAGTAGCAGAGTAGTCCGAGCAAGCAAAGGATAAAAGCAGAACAAAGACATGCCCCAGCTGGCGCTTCCTCTGTCGGTGCAGTCCCGGTGGAAAGAAGAATCTGTGTGCTAATAAACTAAGGGTAGTCGCTGTCATCCCCCATCACTACGTACCCCGGACCCGAGCAGATCCGGGTGGTCCTCTTCTGACAACAGGTGCAGCCAGAATAGTCTAACTAGAGGTACGGTCGGGATCCTACGCTCCCTAGGCCCGACACGCTAGTCGGTGACCCTCTTTCCAAGGTACCACTCGAAGCTAACCGTGCTCTCCATCATGAACCGTCTGGGCATCAACCTTCGAGCGTCTATCAACTCCGGGGACCACACAACGTTCCCCCATGGCTCCTTTATGACCTGGAACCAGAATGTTATTAAAAAAAAGGGTGTCGACACTAGGCACACCCGTATGAACTGAAGAACCTTAATCTCCCCAGCCGCCGGTGGTCCCAGACCTGCGGCCACTAGAGCTCCTGCCCGATGATGTGCGGGGGCGCTTGCTCCTCTTAGATGGCTGTAAAAACAAAGAAAAAAAAGGGGGGGTTAGCAAGTAGTAGAGTAGTCCGAGCAAGCAAAAGATAAAAGCAGAACAAAGACATACTCCAGCTGGCGCATCCTCTGTCGGTGCAGTCCCGGTGGGAAGAAGAATCTGTGTGCTAATAAACTAGGGGTAGTCGCTGTCATCCCCCATCACTACGTACCCGGACCCGAGCAGATCCGGGTGGTCCTCTTTTGACAGCAGGTGCATCCAGAATAGTCTGACTGGAGGTACGGTCGGGATCCTACGCTCCCTAGGCCCGACACGCTAGTCGGTGACCCTCTCTCCAAGGTACCACTTGAAGCTGACCGTGCTCTCCATCATGAGCCGTATGGGCATCAACCTTCGAGCGTCTATCAGCTCCGGGGACCACACAACGCTCCCCCATGGCTCCTTTATGACTTGGAACCAGGATGTTATTAAAAAAAAGGTGTACCTACTAAAAGCTCATACCTGCCAGGAGCTGGCAACAGATCCAGGGGTCGGTGTCCATCTCACTCCAACCGATGCTCAGCCACCGCCTTAGCGAGGGGAAATCAGGAAGCTCAGCATTGGCCAGTATGGCCAAGTTCGGCTGAGGAACAAATGTGTACTCATACGCCCAAATCTGCACAATGAGAAAATCGGTTAAAAAAAAAATTATATGAAGGACTATCCACGCGCCCTTCACCTCCCGTGGGCACAGATGTCGAGGCCATAGTATAGTTGCGCCAACCCAGCTCGTCCCCAGTTTAAGCTCCCCACCTCCTCCAACTGTATCAGGTAAGGGAGCACCGCCATGTTCAGATCGCTCTGACCCGTAGGGAACAGCAGTGTACTCAGGGCATACAACAAAAACACCTGGGCATAATACCTCGCCTCTCAGGGAGAGAAAGGGGAACCCTCGGGAAGGTTGTTCTGCCTAATCAACTAGTGATCCTAGAGTGTGCTCCCCTGGACTCGTTTGCCCAGAGGAGTCAGGCCGATCAACATGGCGACGAGGTTCCGACTGAAGCCTCCTCGCTCCAGGGTCTGATTGAACTCCATGGTGTGCCCACTGAAAGATAACCCCGTGATGGCCACGGAGTCCTCGGGCGTGATAGTGAAATCCCCGATCGGGAAGTGGAAAGTGTGGGTGGAATCCATCCACTGCTCCAGGAGTGCCATCAGTAGACCGTTGCTCGTCCGGGGCGGGACCTCACACACAGAGCAAACAAACCGATCTAGCCCGGTCAAATCAACAATCTCCTACACCTCATCAGGGAGCTTCTGGTACCATGCCAGCACATCAGACACGGACCTGGCCCCTCGGTTGTGGGTCCGATCCTGTAAAACAATAAACAGGGAGTTTTATGAGTTATTTATATTGTGCATTGCTCGAATAAATTGACTGGAAGCATTTAAATTAAATTTAGAACACAAAAATCTAATTTTGGTCGAACCAGAGCCGTTCGGCCCTAATCACAGCTGCCTAGCTCTTTTCTTCACCAGAGCCGCCCGGCTCTAATGTTGAGCAGTGCAGCTCTGTTCGGGAAATCGACGGTTTTGGTTCCTAAACCTAGGTTTGGTAATTTTTCACCCTAAAATCGATTCTAATCAACTTTAAATCATCAATTAAGGTTTCTAGGGGCAAAATCTACTCTAGACATGTATCAATTTCATGTAATTTTGCTAATTTTGTCTACTTTGCAGAAATTTAAAAATAGAGAAAAAAAAGGAAGTTGGAAAAAAACTAACTAGATTTCGAAAGATATGTGTAGACGGCTTTAGAGTCACGAGTACAGGATCATTTCTCCAAACCCTACAGTACGGAACCGTCTCCCGTAATCTGTATACATCCACGGTAGACTCAGTGGGTAGAAAAAACTCCCCTTCAGGTAAAGCATACCTCACATGAAGAGAAGGTTGCGTGGGAGTGTTTAGGAGAATAACCTTTCGCATTTTCCTCATCTTGGTGGAAAGATTCTGGAGAGATTTTTCAGAGAAAGAAATAGAGAAGAGAAAAAAAATGTGTGGGTGAATAACAACGGCACCCTTTTATTCATCTCACTCCCCACCCACTAGAGTAGGGCGGCTCTAGACCTGAGCAGGGCGGCTCTAACCTTGAGCCGGCGGCTCTGTCTCACCAAGATAGAGCCACCCAGCTCTGATTCTCCAGGTATTGCATTTTTCTCAATTTTTCATGATTTCTGTTTATTCCAATTTAATCCAGAGAAGGGTATTTTTCGCTTTTGCTGATATCTGGGGGCAAAAATAACCAAGCCGTATTTATTCTTGATCGAAAGGGCAAAAATATTTGTTTCCAAAATTGTCGATTAAGGAATAAATACGTGCTTTCGACTCAACTTCAACGGTCTACTCCACCACACGGAGAAAATAGCCTTATTCGGGTACTCCACCACACGGAGAAAATAGCCTTATTCAGTGCTCCACCACACAAGGAAGAATTAAATTTTTATCAGGCACACTCCACCACAGTGAGTCGACATCACGGGCACACTCCACTACAGCAAGTCAGTATCACGGGCACACTCCACCACAGCAAGTCGGTTCGAGACCAAACCAGCACCCCCAACGAGGGGCATCAGGTGCGTCTTCTTATCCTTTCTCACCGCGCTCCCAATCACGAGACCAAACTCGACTTAGGCTTCATAGTCGACCATGAGTCGACTTTGGTCCCATGAGGGGCTGCCTGTAAGCACGGGTTTTCCCGACCTCTGCCTGTAAGCACGGGTTTTCCCGACCTCTGTGATGAGAACTCTTTGTTACCTTTGTTAAGCAGTCGAACCATGAAAAGAGCAGAATGTCGCCTGAAATGTCTCGAATTTTCTGAAAACTGGGCAATCCTTGATCCGAAATCTTGTGAAGGTCCCCCGGTAGTTCTAGGGATTTTAGGGTGCACATCGATTTTTTTGCATTTTTGCCCCCCTAATTTACCTAGAGCCAGGCGGTTGTAGTTTTCAAACTACAGCCGGCCGGCTCTAGTGGGTTGGACAAGTTGCTATGCAAAGCAGAGCAACTTGCCCTAAAATGAACAAATTCGGTAAAATTGAAAAAAATTGAAGATGGCCTATTTAATTCGTGAAAATGATTTCGTTGATGTGAGATATAAATGAAAAAAGAAAAATCAATCAGAGGGAGGATTGGTTCGGCCAAAAAACAAAAGAAAAAAGCAAAAAAGGAGAAAAAGAGTTACATAGAGATAGAGAGAGTGAATAAGAAGAAGGAGAGAAAGAAAATCTTTGATTTCCCAACCCGAACTCATTGCCTAATCGTTCTATCACTCGTCCCGATCACTACTCATTGGTTCGTACACATTTTTGGTTTCGTTTTGGATTCGTTTGGATTCGTTTTTAGGATTTCAAAATATTTGAGTATTCAAGTCACATTGTTGATTTTCAATCCATTTCTGCATATCCAATACACTGGAACAACATCAATGTAAACTCTAAGAGGCCTTAAACTTTTGTTCATTGCATTTTCCATGTGATTTTTCTCTGTTTTCTCAATTTTCAGAAAACTAGCTACCCGGATATAGCGTACGGCTTTGTCTCTCTGGAACAGAGCCTTTCGGCTCGAACCCTAGAGCCGCGCATCTTTGTTCCAGAGAGACAGAGCCGTATGCTATATCCGGGTAGCCGGTTTTCTGTTCCTCCCAGGCAAAAACCTAAATTTGCCTGATTGGCCAAAAATAGCCGGTTTTCCATTTTTATGCATTCTGTTGTGATGTTTTTCAGCCCAAAAATATTCGTACAATTATTAAGCTTCAGTTTTCGGATTTCTCTATGTACGGATATTAGATTTTCGGTTTTTCCAGATTTTATTTTCTGATTTCAGGGTCGTTCGATCCGATTTGGATCCGTAGTCCAGCATCAGCGGACCCCCGAATCCTATAAAATCTTTGGGAAACACTGAAAACGAGCAAAATAATGATTTTTTGAAAAACGAGAAAACCAGTTTTGGGTCTTGGTATTACAGCCGCCCGGTTGGGTTTAGAGCCGCCCGGCTCTAACCAGAGCCACCCAGCTCTAGTTACAGCTGCGCGGCTGTAGTTCTCGGAAAAGACAGAATCGCAGCCTTATAAACATCGTTGCGTGATGCTGTTTTCGGATTCAGACTGTTTTTGGCGTGTTTACTGCTTTTTGGACCCTAGATGTTTGTAAAAATTAGGAAACCCGCACGAACGGAACCCCGAGTTCCGGGATAACAGACCCCCTGAAATATGGAAATTTGCATGAACTTGAGCCAAATAATTTTCTAAAATTGCTTTTCAGCAAAAAAAAATGTACAGGGCATTTCAAAACAGTTTTCTAGGTCTAATTGGTCTGACTGGTCAGGTCGACCCAGTTAGCCCCTAAATGCATGCCCCCTTATCCTACAAATCCCGGTTCCATCCTGATTTGAGTCCTATCTGTGCTGTACCGTAAATTGTGTTTACCGTCTGGTTTGCAATTAATAGATTAATTCATGTATTTAGGCGTTTGTAATTTTTATATCCTCGTATATTCTAGGTGCTTGTAAATGTGAGGACGAGAGTTTTTATTTTTATTCAATTTGGTTGTATAAGCAGCCTCTGTTATTCTTTTGTATAATTCGTGTGTATGATTTATTTTTTTCGCAACTTAATTCTGTCATTTGCTTGAGCACAAACTAATAAAATAAACAAAATTGGGCAGGGAAAAGATAATAATTTGAATAAATATGGTAATATAAATTATAAATTGAATACAAGCTCGAGGTTGAATAGGTAAGTTGCCTGAACCCTGAATCTATGGATTAGGTATAGTAGTCTGTGCTTGGTAGGGAGCTGTACCGGAATTTCCCGGATGAGCTGATCCGGGTGGCGACTCTGTCACTGATCTCGAAATTTAGGTTTCGAGGTCTTTAAGTAATAAAATGGGAAAATGTTTTCTACAAAAAGAATTTCTAAAACGAATTTCTAAAGAAACAAATGGTTTTCCCTAAAGCAAGATAAACGAAAACTCGTTTTCCAAAACATCATGAGAACCCAGTTTTTGAAAACCCCCGGTTCGCTTCGCCGCGTCCCGCCTTTTTAGGTCGTCCACTCATAGAAGAGTTTTGTTACTTATGCTCGAAAAAAGTAACAGTTGAGGTTTGATACTTAGCCTGTAAAAGTATTGAGTTTGTTACTTGAACTTATAAAAAGTAAGACATACTTATTTCTTGGTCGTAAAGGAAATATTAGTGGAAAATCTCAAGTGGTTGGCCTGGGGACTGGACGTAAACCGGTTGGCACGAACCAGTATAAATCTTGGTGTCTTCAATTCTCTATCCTTATACTCTTTACATTTATTACATTTTCCGCAATTTAAATTAATAGCATTATTATTTGAAGACATTTTTATAGTAGTCTAGCAAATTTACATTCACTAGTTTTACTATTTTATTTATTCCATATTTTTGTGAAACTTGTGTTTATTAAAAGAAAGTTGTTTTTCATTGAAAAGAATTTTCTAAATTGTTTGCAAAATTTTTTATTCGGTATACAGTAATATTCACCCTCTTTAGTATTGTAGCTAGCTTATTTGGGACTATCAATGACTAATTTGATCCTATCATTAGGATATGTATTTCTTGTGTATGCTTTTGTCTTTGGTGTTGTTACATTGTTGATATATTTTTAATACAATTATGATACTTATTGCCTAAAAAGATTGGACTCTGGCAAGTGTATTAGGTTAATTGTAGCACGTAGGTAAGACAAAGTATCATTTTCACAAGGATCTAAGCGAACAACCTCAATTTCTCTTGCAAATAGATAGAGATGAATTTTGTTACAAATAAAATGAAGTTTTAACCAAACTAACTAAGCAGACCAACACAGATTCAACATGGAAAAGAATAAAAATGTTAACAACAATAATAAGAAAGCAGCAGACCCAAACCAAGCATAGCAAGAAGTTTTGGTACATTCCTTCTCCTTAACCATTATGAGTAGGGTTACAGAATATAGATCTAGGGTATCTCACTCTCAAATGATCACACTAGGAACCTTCGAACATGTGGATACTATAACAAGCAGCCTAATCGAATCTCTTCAGAAAAATACTACTTAATCATGCATTAAGATCTAGCAAGCATTTTATCAAAGATAAAAAAACCCCTAGCATGTAGTCTACTCGAATTTCTTTACTAATAAACATGCATGTGTTTCAAGGCCTTTCTATGGTTATGAATCTCCTTTCAGTCTCATCCTAACCACTAGCATATGAGGTGATCAATCTCAAGGAAAGATAAAGCACACCAAGAAACAATCATCACGCACATAATGCTTATAATAAAGAAGGAGAAGGAGTACTTACTACTGCCAGCTGAGCTAGTTCAAGCCTGCTTGAAACGGGCTACTCACTATGCATGAGCAGCTTCAATAGAAAATTAAAAATGGGAAAATAGATGAAGAGAAATTAATTATATTAAAATACAAAAATAGAATACAATGAAGAAAATGGGACAGGAGTCCAAAGCTCTAAAAGCTCTCTAAAAGCTAGAACTAAGGGAGTATATATAGCACTCCCCAAAAGACTAAAATACCCTAAAGATTAAAATAAAAAAAAATATACTTAGCATTGTGGCTTAAAATTAGCCACACAAATAAAATTTTTAAAAAATACAATCACTTAATTTTAGTTAGATTTACAAGAAATATCTTCCCCAAAAGTCAATTTCTACTTTTTGAGATAAGACACAATTTCTTCTCCTCTCCCTTTGGGACCCACAGCATGGACAATTTCTACCGTCTTCTTCTCTTGGTTCATAGCTCCTTTCTAGCTTTCATCCAGCCTGCTTACAAGCTTCCTTACTCAGATTTTTCACAACTTTGCTCCAATTTTCTTTTTAACCTAAAATAAGTTCTAATTAGCCAACATTAATTCAATAAAGCTTAACTTAATTCCAATTAATACCTAAAATTATTGGTATATTTGTCACTTATCAAATATCCCCATACTTGAACATTGCTTGTCCTCAAGCAATAAGAAAAGAAAACACTTAAAAAAACTTAAGAACGAAAAAGAAACAAAAACACTTGAAACACTTAAACAAGGGCAGCAGCAGCAACAACTACTTCAAACTTTGAATCAACACAATGATCATGAGGGAAATACGAAGCTTAAGAAAACTAGATATCAAGCCTACACAAGCAACAAGCTTAAACTTCAAAAACAGACTAAGATAGAGGATTAGATTGCTTAAATCAACTAACCAGCAAACTTTCAACCAAACTAACTTACCAAAAGATGCCACTCAATCACTCTAAAATAGTAAGGTAAGGCTTTTTAAGATCACTCATCAGCTCTGCACAACAACAATTAGACCATATGCTGATAATCGGTCTCATCGCCACCACTTTATATTGAACACAAACGCAATCAACAGGACTTTACACACAGGGTTGTAACTTGGTTAGGGTTGGGGGTGTGTAAAATAATACATTTAGGTGAAAAGAATTACCAAAGAAATATAATAAATGCATGAACAAGTAGCCTCAATAATTGCAGCATCACCAAAGCTTAAGCAATCTACGAATAGATATGGAATGGGTTGCACAATAAAAGATATAACAAGGAAAAGCACAAGGAATTGAACCAATAATCATAAGAAACATGGTAAGATGAAGCACAAAGTGTCAGGCAATCAAGGACAGTATTTGAATTGAATTGATTTTGTTTTTGATTTTTTTTGAAGAAATATTAATTATATTTAGCAAGCAATCTCAGATACTGATGCATGACTGCTTAGGAAGATTGACTTGCAAACTTGAATTTTAATCCATGCATAGGCTCACAAATGATAAAACTTGAGAATTTTTAAGAGACATCAAAGATTTGAAAGAAACTTTAGAAGAATTGATTCTATCTTTGAGAATTTATTTGAATTTTACACACTGACACTGCTAGATAAAAATATTTTTCAGAATTAAAAGAATTTTTGGAAAGGGGTAAAGCTTTAAGGAACACAAATTGCTTGATATTAGAAAGCAAGAATTTAGCAAAATAACAATTGATCAACTACTTGCTCAAAATGAGAATTTCAATTTCTTTGGCAAATTCTTAGGTAATTTGAGAAAACATAAAGTGGAAAGGTTAAAGGAAAACAATTTTATGGGTTAACAACAAGAATTAGAAATCCATTGTCTAAACAATAGCGGACCCCTGGACTCTATAGAAATCCCGACCACTTAAATTGAGCGAATCAGCAATTTTTGAAATGAGAAAACCAATTTCGGGTTCTGGATGCTACAGTCGTACAACTATAGCTACTAGAGTCGCACGACTGTAGTCTCTAGAAGGAGATAGAATCACGGAATGACCTGTACGGATGTCGTCGTGCGATGCTGTCTTCAGAATCAAACCGTTTTTGGTGTGTTTACTGCTTTTGGACCCTAGATGAATGCTGAAATTAGGAAACCCGCATGAACGAAATCCTTAATTCCGGGATAATAGACTAAAAAAAAAAAAAGAAAAGGTAGCTTAAGCAAAAGTTAGAGCAGCTTGCTGAGTTGAAAACCCACATTGGGTGATTTAGGGAAAATTTAGAGCACTTCCAGATTCACCATTCCTAGGGGCAGAAAGGTGGAACCCTTCCACTATTCTCCAATGGGAGCCTTTCCACTATTCTCTAGCAGGATCCTCTGCACTATTCCCCAGCGGAACCATCGCAAAGAACATCACCACCTTCTCCTCGACAGTCGTCACGTATCCTCAGCAGGACTACAAGGATCGCACTGCCAAAAGGATGTGCTCCCTTAGTTAAAAGTCAATCAGAGGTGTGACACAGTCTCCCCAGCATCCTTAGCAGAATATGGGATATCAGGGTTGGACTTAGCAGGAAACGCGTATTTTAGGGTCTGCATGCATATGCATCATCATGCATGCAACCATAACATACATGGAACATTCATCCCCAGCTAGTCTTCATTCTTGATCAAAGGGGGAAAAATTTTTGTTCAAAGTCTCTCGATCAAGGAATGATATGCAGGAATTCATCAACTTCAACTTGGATACAGATAAATCTGGTACAGGCTCAGTTCACCATCCCCTCAGATATAGATAAATCTGGTACAAGCTCAGTTCACCATCGCCTCCGATACAGATACATCTGGTACAGGCTCAGTTCACCATCACCTCAGATACAGATAAATCCGGTACAGGCTCAGTTCATCATCATCTCGGATATAGATAAATCTGGTTTAGGCTCAGTTCACCATCGCCTCTGATATAGATAAATCCGCTTCGGGCTCATTCCATCACCACCTCGGGTAATATAGACCCGGTACAAGCTCAGTCCACCATCGCCTCGGATACAGATAAATCCGGTATAGGCTCAGTGCATCATCACCTTGGATACAGATAAATCTGGTACAGGCTTAATTCATCATCGCCTCGGATACAGAAAAATTCGGTACAGGCTCAGTTCATCATCACCTCGCATACAGATAAATCCGGTACAGGCTCAGTTCCCCACCACCTCAGGTAACGTAAACCCGGTATAGGCTCCTTCCATCATCGCCTCGGGTAATGTAGACCTGGTACAAGCTCAGTCCACCATCACCTCGGATATAGATAAATCCAGTATAGGCTCAGTTCATCATTGCCTCAGATACAGATAAATCCAGTACAGGCTTAGTTCACCATCGCCTTGGGTAAAGTAAACCGGGTACAGGCTCATTCCATCATCGCCTTGGGTAATGTAGACCTGTTACAGGCTCATTCCATCGTCGCCTTGGATACAGATTAATCTGGTGCAGGCTCATTCCATCAACTTCTCCTCAAATACAGATAAATCTAGTACAGGCTCATTTCATTATCGCCTCAGATACAGATAAATCCGGTACAGGCTCAATTTCAACCATTGCCACGGGTAATATAGACCCGGTATCGGCTCAACTTAAATCATCACTGCAATAATGACACTTCGGCAAGTCAGGCATGTCTTTCTTTCCTTCCATTTAAGGCGCTTCAATTCACATTCTCAAATTCCCCTTAGGTATTTTAAACCTGGAATCAGGTATCGAATTTGATCACGCGAGGGGCAGCTATAAGCGTCGGGTTTTCCCGACCTCTGTGATGAGAAACCTGTATTACATGTTGACCAGACGGACACGAATTGAACTTGAGAACGAGTAGAATGTCGCCCGAGATATCTCAGATGCTCCAAAAACTGAGCTATCCTCAATCCAAAACCATGAAAAAGGTCCTCCGAGTGGCTAGGGAAGCTTAGAGTTGAGCATGGGAATTAGGGATGCCTGCCCTAGCTCTATCTATAGCTGCACAGCTGTAGTTACAAAACTACAGTTGTATGGCTGTAGATTAGAGTCACACGACTCTAATGTTAGAGTCACACGAATCTAATATTTAGAGTCGCACGACTCTAACAGGTCAGCCAAGTTGCTCTGCAAAGGCAGAGCAACTTGACTGAGCAAAGAGCGAGGCCGAAATCCTATGAAAGTGAACGACACATTTAATTCTTGGAATGATTATGTGGGATAAGGATATAAAAAGAAAGGAAAAAATCAATCAGAAGGGGAGATCAACAATCTTACATAGAGAAAACAAGAAAAAGAAAGAAAGTGGGAAAGAAAGGGCGAGACACAAAGAGAAAGGGTGAGGAAGAGAGAACCTAAACCAATACCAAAACAATACCTAAGCATTGAAGGCAGATTTCTAGACCTTTACACACTCAATTGGGATCGTTTCGGATTGGTTTTGGATTCGTTTTCGGGATTTCAGGATGGTTGAGGATTCAGGAAGCATTTCGACTTTTTGATTCGATTCTGGACATTAAACACATCAAAACAATATCAAGGTAAACTCTGAGAGGCCTTAAACCTGTGTACATATCTTTTTCTTTACATTTTTCTTTATTTCTCAAATTTTCAGAAAACCAGTTGCCAATTAGAGCCATATAGCTGTGTTTGACAAGAACACAGCTGCACAGCTGTAGTCCTAAAGAACAGAGCCGTACGGCTCTAATCTAGAGCCGCACGGCTCTGTCCTTCCAGGAAAAAACCCAAAATTACCCTGGATTAGCTTAAAACAGCCCGTTTTCCATTTTTTTCATTCTATTGTGATATATTTCGGCCCAAACACACCCGTACACGATCAGACATGGGTTTTTGGATTTATATTCGTGCGGGTGTGAGATTTTTGGTTTTCGTGGTTTCGATTTTCTAGAATCTAGGGTTGTTTGATCTGAACCAGATCTGTTGTCCAGCAATAGCGGACCCTTAGACTCTATAGAAATCCCGAGGAACCACTGATATAGAGTGAATTAGCGATTTTCGAAACGAGAAAACCATTTTTGGGTTTTAGATGCTACAGTCGCACAACTGTAGCTGTTAGAGTCGCACAACTGTAATTAGAGGCACACGGCTCTAACTACAGTCATACGACTATAGTCTCCAGAAGGAGATAGAATCGTGGAACGACCCGTACGAACGTCATCGCATGATGCTGTCTTTAGAATCAAACCATTTTTGACGTGTTTACTGCTTTTGGACCCTAGTTGAATGCTGAAATTAGGAAACCCACATGAACGGAACCCTGAGTTCTAGGATAACAGACCCGCTAAAAAGGGAAAATTTGCATGTAACCGAGCCAATTGATTTCCAAAAATGGTTTTCTAGCATAGAAAAATAATAGGGAGTTTCAAAATTGCTTTCCAGGTCTGGTCGGCCCAACTGGTCGAGTCGGCCCGGCTATCCCCTAAATGTATGCCCCTATTCCTAAAAATCCCAATTCTGTCTAATTTGAGTCCTATTTGTGTTGTGATATAAATTGTGCTAACTGTCTGTTTTGCAGCTTTTAATTTTCCCTTATTTTCATTTTGGATGTACTTTGATAGATTTTTGTGTAAATTAGGCGACTATAATTTTTTAGATTCTCATATATTCTAGGCGTTTATAAATATGAGGACGAGAGTTTTTATTTTTATTCGATCTGGTTGTATAAGTGGCCTATATTCTTATTCTTTTAACTGATTGGATGTATGGTTTATTAATTCTGCAATTTATTCCTATCATTTGCTTGAGCATGGGCTAAATAAACACAAAAATGGGTAGAGAAAGATAATAAAGAAAATAAAATACGGTAATATGAACTGTAAAGTGAAAGTAAGCTTGAGGTTAAGTAAGTCACTTGCCTGAACCCTAAATCTCTGGATTAGGTACAGTAGTCTACCCTTGGTAGGGAGCTGTACTGGAATTTCCCAGATGAGCTGATCCGGGTGGTGAATCTATCACTGATCTTGGAATTTAAATTTTGAGGTCTTTAAGTTAAGAATGGAAAAGGTTTTCTACAAAAGGGATTTCCAAATAAATTGACGGTATTCCTAAATCAAGATAATCAAAATCCCGTTTTCCAAAAACCAAAATGTAATTCAATTCGAAATGCATTTTCCAAAAATTTCCTTTTCCCCGATTCGCTTCGTCGTGTCCCACTTTCTCCTTCGAAAGCTTGTCCGCTTATAACCAAGCAAAGGCTTTTACGTGCTTTTATAGTACTTTTACAATTTCTTTTCTCTAAACAGACGTGAGGTCTTTCTAGACGGATACCATTTTTAGGTCATTATCTATCCCTAGATTCATTTCATGCAATGATGCATCATGTATGCTAAAGGCACTAAATGAATATTTGTATGTATGCATAGTTCCATCCCGAAAAACATCATATAGGTAATCGAAATAAAATTGCATTAAATGGTCCATGGGCTGAATTTTTAACATAATGAAATAGAAGAAACAGATACATCAAAATCACCCTCCACATATAGAGGGTCTACTCTAGTTGTAGCACCATCAACTTTAACAGCTTACACACCTGGATTATCCTTGATGATTTGAGTGAATACCCAGTTGGCTGGAAGCATAAATTGAATCATGTTGGTTTGAGCCCCAAAGTTTGGCCAGGGGTTACCCTGAACACTTGGCTTCAAGGGTTGTTCCATAATCTTCTTATCAGTAACCAACTAATGGATAGCCTTTATTAACTGAATGCAATCATTTGTACGGTGACCAAGCGTCACATGATAAGCATAGAAGTTGTCCTTGTTTGCCTCAGTTGGAGGAGAATACGGCTTCAAATTCTATAGCAACCTAGCTGTGAACGGATGATGTTTTTTGGGACATGCGGCGAAGTGGGAACCGGGGATTTTCTTTTTGAGTGTGAGTGTTGTTCGAAAACAGGTTTTAATCTTTCTTAAGAAAACCTTTCATTTTATTAAAAAAACTCTTTTTGTAGAAAACCTAATTTTAAGTGTGAATTTTGGAAAACAGATTTTCAGAAAATCCCAATTTAAACTTAAAGATCTTGAAATCTAAATTTCGTGATCAGATACAAAGTCGCCACCCGGATCAGCTCATCCAGGAAATTTCAGTACAGCTCCCTACCAAGTGTAGAAGCAGTACCTGGTCCAGAGATTCAGGGTTCGGGCAACACATCTACTAATCCTCAACTTGTTTTCAATTGTTATTTCATAATACGATATAACATTCACTTAATTCTACCCATTTTATCTTCTTTTTTAATTTTAGTTAATGCTCATGCAAATGACATCAATATAAATCATAAATAAAGTACAGAAAAATAAAAGTGTAGGAAAAGTAAAGTAATGGCCAAATTATACAACCCGAAAAAGAAAAACTCTCATCCTCACCATTTACAACCGCCTATAATACACAATAATCTAAAAAAGTACAACTGCCTAGATACACGAAATGATCATTAAATACATCAAAAGAAAAATGAAAAATAAAAAAACTGCATCCAAATACGGTTAGCACAAATAAGCAAATCGCACCAAGGACTCACATAAGACAAAATATGGGTATTTTGGGAAACAAGATCATGCATAGGGGGATAATCGAGAAGTCCGAACCACTACACAATTAGACCTGGAAAACATTTTATAGAAATACCCTGTAGATTTTGTGAATGAAAATCAATTTTGAAAACGGTTTGGCTCGTTTTACATGCATTTTCTGTCTTTTAGTGGACCGAATATCCAGTAACCCAGGGCTTCCGTTCATGAATGGGCCTAAATGAAAATCCATCTAGGGTTCAGAAACATAAACACACCGAAAATCCTTTCTGAATCCAAAAGAGAGGCAAAATTACAAGTTAGAGGCTAAAAAGGGCAAAACTGTAATTCTGCTTCTCAAACTACAGCCGAGCGGCTGTAAGGTATTGTTGGGATTTGTCACCGGAAATCTCTCGATTAAAGCGGAATCACGCGATGATTTCCTCAAATCCGTGCCCAGGAGCAATTAAGAAGGAAATTGGGAAAACAAAAATTTAATTAAAAGAGATAAATCTCTTACTCGGAATATCTCTTTCAGAGATGGATGCAGACCACAGGAATCAACTTAGAATCCCTCCTCATTCACGTACACAAACGACTAACGAACACCACCTGTGCTAGCATCGGAAAACATAAAACTTTGGAGAGGGAGGCTTGGAGAATTTCAGCTAGTATGTTGGTTATTTTTCTTGGCCGAAATTCCTAGGGTCATTAAACCCTAGGTGGCCAAAATTCTCAAGGGAATTTTAGCCCAAGCTGGCTCCTTCATCTGTGTGGGCTTCCATCGTTTATTTCAGGCCCAAATCTATTTTAATTAGTCTAGTTTAAATTAATTTCCAGCCCAACTTTAATTTACCCATGTATTTAATATATTACACCAAGTAACATATTATTTACATTTAAATTAAAATTGGTTTGACTGATTAATTTAATCCACCAAATTATTATGAGGCCAATCAAATATTAATTTTATTATTATGATCAATCCAATTGATCTTTATAATATAATTAATATATACCTCTCTCTCCAGAGTGTATACTCCAAGTATACATGTGATTCTTTAAGTCAGTGTTCAGTCGCTCAATGTGTACGATCCCGTGGGCCCATCTTTATGTTGGCAGTGGGCCTGTGGCCCACAGACTGTAGTTGGGCTCTAGCAAGCCACTGCAGCCCCCAATTAAGATGGAGATGGCAGTCTAACTGTTATCATAACCCTGTAGTTTGAACTTGCATATCCCATGTCATTGATATCGGTGTCCAACACAGAGGCATGGATTGATCACCCTCTTTTGTGTTCGGACATTAACTTGATCCCAAATTTACTGAAGCTCATAAACAAGTTCCAACTTGTTTAGGTGTGGCCACACTCTTATCAGTCACATTCATCAAGAGGCCAGTGATATCTTCTCAGTGGACTACTGAGTGACAAATCCCTTCTGCATATCCATAGCATTAACATACTAAGTGACATACTCGAAAGTACCCATACTTGGCACCCTATTATAGGCCCTTTAGGCGTACCCCTAAGTATGCAACCTCACATGCAATACCATCATATGGTCAGGTCAAAGGATCCATATAAGTTCTACACGAGAATCATTTGTGATACCATACCATGTGGATTTCTCGTTTAGTGGATCTATCTAGTACCATCCCCTTTTTACATGTACCCATTAACTTGGTTGACATCCCATGTCCAATGACCGGTAAGACACTGCCATACAACCAGGTTAATGATAGTCTCTTGTTCCACTCATTCCCTTGACTGGAACAGACTACGGATCTATTTATGGTCATATCATTTACCCTATCCATGGTCTTACTGCCAAGTGCATGACACTTGTCATCATGGATATGGATATGTCTATTGGATACTTCATTTAATATAATGCACAAGATATTTATAATAAATGAATTAATGCCTTTATTAATAACAAGAATGAGTATAATACATAAATCCAATAAATGTGTAATACAAATACTAGGACCAATGCCTCGGGACTAGGGCATATCCAACAGGTATCACAACTATGCCACTGTAGTGGCTGGGATGGCTATAACACCTACAGCCGAACGACTATAATGTTCAAGAATCAGCAGTTCGGTTTTCTTCCTCGTTTTGAAAATCATTTTAGAACTTTGATGATTTCGGGTTATCTGGGGCTTCTGGAAACTCATAAAATTCCACAAAATACATCCAGATCAGATCAAATGAGTCCGAAAATCCCTAAAAACCCAAAATAATCAACATTCAATCCCACATACATCAAACAAAACCCAAAAGCCGTGAAAATAATTGTATGTGGATGTGATTTTACCGATAATATTCGTGAAAAACACATTTAATTTTGAAAAAGGAAGTGTTATCGGTTAATTTAGGGCATTCAGAGCTTCTGCCCTGGAGATTACAATCGAGCAGCTGTAATTAGAAGGCTATGGCCATGCAACTATAAGGTTATAGCCGCGCGGCTATAGTACA
Organism: Euphorbia tirucalli; assembly: GCA_039660915.1. NCBI lineage: Eukaryota > Viridiplantae > Streptophyta > Magnoliopsida > Malpighiales > Euphorbiaceae > Euphorbia > Euphorbia tirucalli. Next base: position 59,255,138 of record CM077641.1, read on the forward strand.
ACCGAGCGGCTATAATCAACAGATGGGGCGGCTGTAGCTGGGTTCACTTCCAAATTTGAGAAAAACGTAAAATAATAAATAATCAACACCCAGAACAATTCAAAAAGAGTTATTAGGGCCTCTCAGAGTATACCTTGTGTAAGCGCCGGAATTTTACTTTCAAAAAAAAAAAAAAAAAAAAAAGAAAAAAAAAAAAAAAAAGAAGAAGAAGAGTATAGTCGTACGACTATTGCTACAGTCGTCCAGTCGTACGACTGTAGATCTACCCATAAAAGCAGAAAAAGAAAGGCAGAAGACAGGAGGAGGACGGAAAAAAGAAAGAAAAACGGACAGACAGAGAGAAAGGGAGGAAAAGAGAAAGAAGGGAAAAACCAAAGAAAAAGGAGGAGCTTCCCATCAAAATCCTCAGCATTTTGGAAATCTCTGGAGTCAAATTTCAAACCCTAACTCAAGGAGAAAAATCCGGATTTTAGTGGATTGGAGCGACGCCAGGGGTCAATCCTACGGTGGACGCATGCCACGGAGGTAAATACCCCTTTTCCTCTCTCTTTTATAAGCTTTCTGGGTGTTTGGTGTGTTTTTGCTGCATTTCTGTCCATTTTTTCTGCGTTTCTGCTCCTGGAAATCAAGAACAGTCGTACGACTGTTCTTGGATTGATGAACAGTCGTACGACTGTAGTTGATTTCCAGGCAATTCTCTTTCCAGCTTGTTTTTAATGAGATTTTAGCAAAATCCTAAATTTTCAGCATCTACAGTCGTACGATTGTAGTTACAGTCGTACGACTGTAGTTGATTTTCCACGACTGTAATTTACAGTCGTACGACTGTCGTTTTCAGAACCAAAATTTCACCTTTAAGCCAAAATTTCATAAAAAATGCATAAAAAATCATAAAAAATTCCCAAAAATTCCCAAAAAATCCCAAAAAATTAGAAAACCCCAAAAATCATCAAAATGAATTTTGTTGTGTGCATCACGACCATAGATTCAATTTTCTGGTAAATTTGCATTTAGAACAATTCAACGACGGAGACCCAGTTCTTCTGAAAACCGACCCATTTAACATATGAAAAATGCATGTAAACCGGTAAAATTGTTTTCAAATGATTTTCCCACAAAATCAAAAATACAGGGACGTTTCAAAAATGTTTTCCAGGTCTAACCGGGCCGGCTAGCCAAGCCAACCCGGTTATCCCCTTTATGCATGCCCCCAAATCCTTGATTTCCCAATTCTGTCTATTTGAGTCCTAATTGTAGTGTGCTGTATATATTGTGCTAACCTTTCGTCTCGCAGGTTTTAATTTCTTTTATTCTTATTTTTGATGTATTTTAATAGATTAAATCGTGTATTTAGGCGGTTGTAATTCTTTTTAGATTTTCGTGTATCCTAGGCGAATGTACAAGTGAGGCGAGTGTTTTTATTTTCCTATTCGATTTGGTTGTAAGCCAATTAATATTTATTTCTTTTTGTTTTTGTACTATATATTTTGTATGCGCGCTGTATGCTTTTTATATTCAATAAAATGGACTTTAGAATTTTCTTTGAAATACCATTGAGAACATTGGCAATATTTATTTTAATTAGACACGAAATAAGGGACTTGTCCGGACCCGAATCTCTGGATAGTGTAGCGGCCGTTCGTCCGGTTCAGCTACATAAGAATTTCCCGGTTGAGCTGAGCCGGGTGGCGACTCTACAACATTCATCGAGACTTAGGTCTCGTTTCTTTTATGCATTAATTCTATTTATTTTCCAAAACGCGGATTTCCATTATAAAAACCCCATGCGAGGGAGGGGCCCGCCCGAGATCGTGGCACCCCATTCCGAAAGGGAGTCCCGCGTCCCGTCGAAAACGCGTCGTCCGCTCACAGTGGCGACTCCGCTGGGGAGTTCTCAAAAAGTTTTCTTAAAAAAAAAAAAAAACTTAAAAGAATTTGACAAGCCCTGAAAAGTGTCTAATTAAAATAACGTGGATGATTCTCTTTTGGTATTTTATTTGCATCTTAGTTAGCCATTTTTGCATTAGATTTAGTATCCATTTATAGCCCGGTGGATTGTTTAAGTGTCGCCTAAGTTCCTCCTGGTCTTAGGGGCACGAATACGAAACACCACTCATAGCCTCGTACGAACCCCTTCGTTCGGACCCTTGAGTGGGGAGAAGTGAGGAGTATATTTTGCTATGGGAACCTTCATTTTTAACCTGACTTGGACCGAACCCATATAGGCAGCCCTAGTTGGATTCCCTTAGGATACCAAAATAATTGTGTGAATAATAATAATAAAATCGCGCCTTCATCACCCCCAGTTGGTGATCGAAGTGAACCCCACCTAGGACTCGGTTAGAAATTTTTGAGACCGACCACGTTGGAGGAATAAGGTTGGAAGAATTCGTTTTGCTTGCTATGTGTTTCTCGCCATCGTGTGATACATCGCCATTGCTACCTACGCGTGCATCACATACTATAGTCACCATTCTCCATACATGTGACATATCATACACAAACATCTTTGTGTGATACTAACCCACATTTTTATGCAGCCATTTGCATTTTATTTCGTGTGTAAAACATTAATTCATTTGTTTGTCATTCACACTAACTTGTTCTTTTTCAGCCATAACATTATATTTGTGTGATTGGCATTTTTCACATAGCATACATAACATCATTATGTCTGTCATGCATCCTAATCCACATTTTTATGCAGCCACGTGCATTTTTATTTTCGTGTGCAATCATTAAATCATCCGCTTGCCATTCATACTAACTGTTTCTTTTTCAGCCATAACATTATATTTGTGTGATTAGTATTTTTCACATAGCATACATAACATCATTATGTGTGTCATGCATCCTAACCACGTTTTTGTGCAGCCATTTGCATTTTGTGTGTCATAAGCATTCACGACATATCACCTAAATTAAATTAGGGACATTCCAAGGACGCCCACCACGATCATATCATTCCATCATGTATCGGGTATCACAAAATACCCGTGCTTCGCCAATGCACCGGATTGCATTCGGCCATTCCACCAAATCATTTCATCCCATAGAGACCACAATGGTCTTAGGTATATTTCCGTGTGACAATCCAAATGATGCATTTCATGACATCATATCCATTCATCACAAACATCATATAACACTGTAATCCACACCGGGTTACTTCATGACATTACTATATCATTCAAGGCGCTCCCCGAGTGCCGGATTAGTGCGCATGTAGGGGCATTTCATAACATCCCAAATCATGAAAGGTGTTCTCCGAATGCAGAGCTTTTGTCCATGTCCCCGTCACACGCGACTCTCTCATAACATCATTTCATTTCATACGCTCAAAAGCATCAGAACTCTGTCCATGGGCCGGTCCCATGTGACCACTTCATATTATCTCAAAGACCCACAAAGTGTCAAACTCCGTCCGTGTGTCGGTACACACGAGACCATTTCATGAAATTCATTAGGTGCCCAAAAGCACCGAACCTTCATCCGTGTGGTGGTCCACACGTGGCATTTTTGCATAACATTGGGTGTTCTTGGGATGTCCAAAAATAAAAATAAAAATAAAAATAAAAATAAACACGAAGGGATCATCATCATTATCTCACGATGCACATCTCATTCATCCATCAAACATTCAAGCACTCCACAACGCTCAAGCATTCCATAAGCACCAAGGACTTCATAGCATACACTACCGTCACCAAAAAAACAAAAAAAAAAAAAAAAAAGAGCTAGAAACTCCATCAAGCCCTTTAGATTCTCCATAATCATTAGAAACCCTGTCCTTGTGTCCCGCGCACTCAAATACCGAAATATCCTCCCTGTGTAAGACTAAGCTTTATACGTATTGTTCCAAATATCTATTTGTGCAAGACAAGCTCTGCACACTTCCTCCTCGTGTAAGACTAGGCTCTACACGTATCGTTTCCTATATCTTTTTGTGCAAGAGAAGCTCTGCACATTTCCTTCCCGTGTAAGACTAAGCTCTACACGTTCCGTTCCAAATATCTTCTCGTGCAAGACAAGCTCTGCACACTTCCTCCCCGTGTAAGACTAGGCTCTACACGTATCGTTTCCTATATCTTTTTGTGCAAGAGAAGCTCTGCACATTTCCTTCCCGTGTAAGACTAAGCTCTACACGTTCCATTCCAAATATCTTCTCGTGCAAGACAAGCTCTGCACATTTCCTCTCCGTGTTAGACCAAGCTCTACACGTACCGCCCCAAATCTTCCCGTGCAAGACCAGTTCTGCACGTACCGTATCAAATTCTACCCTTCCTTCCCGTGTAAGATCCGCTCTACACGTATCGCTCTAAACACTACACCTTTTCCCGTGTAAGATCCGCTCTACACGTATCGTTCCAAATCTCCCCGTGCAAGACCGGCTCTGCACGTACCGCATCAAACTCTATCCATCCTTCCCGTGTAAGATCCGCTCTACACGTATCGCTCCAAATCTTCCCGTGCAAGACCAGCTCTGCACGTACCGCATCAAATTCTACCCTTTCTTCCCGTGTAAGATCTGCTCTACACGTATCGCTCTAAACACTACACCTTTTCCCGTGTAAGATCCGCTCTACACGTATCGTTCCAAATCTTCCCGTGCAAGACCAGCTCTGCACGTATCGCATCAAATTCTACCCTTCCTTCCCGTGTAAGATCCGCTCTACACGTATCGCTCTAAACACTACACCTTTTCCCGTGTAAGATCCGCTCTACATGTACCGCTTTAATCACTACATCTCCTTCCCCGTGTAAGATCCGCTCTACACGTACTGCTTTGATCACTGCATCTCCTTCCCGTGTAAGATCCGCTCTACACGTACCGTTTCAAATGTCAACTTTCCTCCTGTGTAAGATACGCTCTACACGTAGGCTCTTCGCAAGTATCACCTTGCTTCGATCCGTGGACACCCTGTGTGTCATTTCATCCATGTGGTATATATTTATATGCCATGCTATACTTCAGCATGTAGTTTTATCAATATTCATTGCATTTTGCACGTCTTCATTCTTGTCTTTGTGCGCACTTGACTAGTATAGGATTGCATAACATGACATAGCATCACATGGCATCATCATTCATGCATCACATCCCGCATTTATACCTACATCATCCTTCGACTTGGTATCCTCTGTGCGCATGCCCCAGTCAGTGCTAACAAATGTTCTTATCAGGGGAAAAAGGGAAGGAGTCTTGAGAATGGCTGGCCCAGTGAACTTCAACACCGTAACAGATGTCCTAGATGATTATGTTGCCTCATCGCGATTCCGAAAGGCAGTCAGGGAAGAGGCAGCAGCAATGTTGAAGGAAATGCTAGGAGGTGACCTGGACAAGGTGGAAAAGCTGACAACAAGGTGCTCTGAATTGGAGGCACGTGTGATTGAGCTTGAGGGAGTAATAAAAGGGCTGACTGGTGAAGCAGAATCGAAGGCCCCCCTCAAAGCCAACACTGAACTTGTTCCGCGACCAACCAGGAGCTCACTCCCCAAGGGTGACGGAAAGGGCATATCCCCGTGGCCTTTCTCACTGAGCCAATTATTTGCCAAATGTAGAAAAGAGGGGCTACTGCAGAGCGTCAAGCCGTACGTGGAGCCGGCACCGAATCAAAAGAACAACTTCTGTACCTATCATGTAACGACGGGTCACCGAACCAATGCTTGCTATATTTTAAGGAAGGAGATCCGGAAGTTAGTTGATGAGGGAAGATTAAAGGTGCCATCCACTACTAATGAGCAACTAGGGGCAAGCAGGGGAACTGGCAAGGAAATTCCTCAAACCTCCCAGGGAGAGGAATATGATGAAGAGCGACAAAGCCTGATCTGACGAGAGTGGGGCAATGACCGGATAAGGGATAGTCGGGCGCTGTGAGATCAATACCTTTAGAGGCTCCTTCTCGTAGGGAACTCATTTTGTTGTAAAGTGTATTGAACTCATTTTGAATGCAATGCATCTTGTTATTTTCTTACTCATGTGGTGATTACATGTATATGACATTAAGCATGCATTTGATCATCTGAAACGACATTGTCCATCACGCATAATATTAAGATGCATGACATCAATCTGAGTCTTACAGGGAATTTACAAGTGAACCTGACTTCGATAAAGCCCTTTTCTTAAAAAAAAACAAAAAACAAAAAAAAACAAAAAAAAAAAAACAAAAAAAAAAAAAACAAAAAAAAAAGAGAAAGAGAAAAGTCTGCTAAGCAAGCAATGGGATGGTACCATTTCCTTTGGATCAATTACCAGCCTAGATCAATGATCCCTATAAACCACGATCCAAAAATGCTGTTGGTCTTGCCCTAAAAGTTTCAACTTGGAGAACCCATAATACACTCATATCATTCCAAACTAAGGACCATTGCCAAGTTTCAGAGCCGAGCCCCAAAAAGAACCTTTGAGCCTAATTCGTGCTCGAAAAAGCATCCCACATCAAAAACCAAATCCATCAAAAAGCACCAAGCCCTAAGAAATCCAGATGACCTTTGCCACCCACCATGCTGTAAAACTCTGAAGCAGACATTAGTTTTAGTGCATGTATAGTTTTGTTTGTGTGGCATTCATGTGCATATGACATCACACATGCACTGTTCATCCAAAAAGACATATCAAACACGCATGACATACATGGATCTGGATGCAGCAGGAAAATCAATAGGTGGCTGTGGTTTGGATTTAACTTCTTCAAAAAAAAAAAAAAAAAAAAAAAAGAGAGAAAAAAAAAGAAGAAGCAAGCACCGGTGGAAGACCTCAGCTCTCCCTTACAGTCAAATTTCAGCTCCTGGTCTAAAGTTGCACTCTCTTCAATCATAGAGTCAAATTTTGTTGAGTGCTTGATGAATCTGGGGGCGGCCCACCTATTGCATGAAATGCCGGGGTCAATGAGTTGAGACAATGGAGATGAGTACGTTGTTGCCCGTTCTGAAAAGTCAACTTCGTACGGTGACAGAGAAGATCGGTGTCTTTACCCAAAGCAGTTCCTTTTTCACTCTCCTCTCTGTCTTCTCCATTTGCCTTCAACACCTTTGTCACCCCTTTATTGTCTTTCCTTCACTTTCATCTTCTATCTTTCAGCTTCTCTCTGGAACTTGAACCGATTCTGTGATTCCATATTTCCTACCTCCAATGGCTCCTAACAAGAAGTTGAACCCCAATGCTGCTCCATATTGTATTTTTCCGTATCATCTCATCAGCGGAAGGGCATTGGAGCAGGTGGTTATGGCGCCGTTTCAATCCGTCTTCGTTTATCATCAACCTGTACCAAATTGGGGATTCCCTTTTAATCCCACGCCATTTCTCTTCGATCTAAACTCCCAGACTAATTATTTAGTACCCTCAGAGAGTGGGAAGGGATTTGATTTGATGATAGATAGAGGATTTGGATATGAATCTGCTTCAAATGAGTTCAACAATACTGAAAAAGGGGAAAATGAAATATATAGCTCCGAGAGTCCAGAGTAAGAAGAAAATAGTTTCGGTAGGTGAAAAGGAACAACAGTGGTCGCCCAAGAAATTGACTATTGAAGAGACCAAGCTGGATAAAAAGAGATTGAAGCTAATCTTGGTGGGGAAAACAAGCCTGATAATCAGAAACCTACCAAATCAGTTTTAAAGACATAATCTGCTACAAATTCTGGGCAAGCATTGTCTGGAGGAAAACAAGAATAAGTCCAAAAGGAAGCCTGTTTATGATTTCCTCTATTTGCTCGTAGATTTCAAGACTGGAGGAAATTTTGGTTATGCATTTGTGAGCTTCACCAACTGTGTTGGGGCAACTTGACTTTGCAAAGCTTTCAACAATCATGAAGGGTACGACACCACCAACAGGAAAGCTTACAAAGTCTGTTGTACTCATATTCAAAGGGAAAGTTGCATTTGCCAACCATTTCAAGCATGCAGTCTTCGGGAGTCGTGTCTGAACTGAAATCTGGGGTGAATTGGAAACATGAATACAGCATCAGACCGCAGGACAATCTAGTGGTTACTTGAATTCATCTCAGGTTGTCCATCCATAATAGCAACTCTATCCGGTGATCGAGCTTAAAAAAAAAAAAAAAAAAAAAAAAAAAAAACTCCAATGTGTAAAACCGAAAGGGCATATTGGTAATTTCAAGGGGCATCAATTAAAACCAGAGCCACATTTTAAATTTTCCTAATGCATCCGCATTCATTATGTCATGAATGTTTTGTATTCAATTTTGGTGTTCAATATGCATTTGTTGTGTTGTTGCATGTCAATGTTCACTTACAGGCTACATTACACAGCGGACCTTGTCTGTGGAAGTGTTTTACTCCATAAACACAAACCCTTAACACCCCCCAAACACAAACCTATAATACCAGGGGCAAGTAAAAAATTAAAAAAAAAAAAACCGAACCATTAGACATCATCAACAGCATTATCTTCGCGAGTCGCAATGAACATATCAAGATATATCTTTCCCATCCTAAGACAAACTGTCGCGAAAGGGATCAACGCAGACAAAATGCCCATCACAGAATCTTTCTCATAAAAAAAAAAAAAAGAAGAAAAAAAAAAAACTTGTTGACACGGAAAACCGAAAGGACGTGTCGGCAACAGGAGAGGGATGATATACAAAGTCAGAGCCACTGTCATATCCCCTATCATACTCATTCTGATGTCACCATTGCAATATTATGCATGTTTAGATTTCCGATCAGATGTTCATTTTGCATGCACTGTGCCATTACATATAAACATCCATCAGTAGGACATTGCATCCAGGCCTGTGATAATATCCCAGAAGCTCTTGTCATGCGGTACAGAAATGCAAAGTCTCACTCTCATCTCTTTGCTCAATCAAACAGACTGTTCGTAGGTACGGCCTACTATCCTGATCCGCTCAGCACTGACAACGCTTCAGAATATGCAGAGGGTAAAGTGGAAGGTCACTCAAGATGGCCAACTCCCCTAATACCTAGGTCAGCGTAGTATTCAGTCGGTCAGGAGACACGCCGGAACAATCAGTCTAGGTCACCTGGGTTACCATCGGGGCCAGTCTCAAGCCGTGAATTCCGTCTCCGGGCTCGCACGGATACCAAGAACAAAGCATAGGCCACGTGTTACATGCATACACTTAGAATTGTACATGCATCCGTACATACATGCATACATTTAAAGTAAACACGTACAATTCATATGCATATGCATCGCAACTCATCCAAATGCAGGTATCCACTGCCATCACCAGGTCTCCCCTAACCAGGATCGCTATCAATGCAGAGATGGCACAATGTCGGGGCAGGACAATCAAGTCACCAAGGGGCAGAGTAATCAAACCGTATTTATCCTTGATCGAAGGGGCAAAAATTTTTGTTTCCAAAATCATCGATCAAGGGATAAATACTCATTCCCCAGCCAACACCAAAATTACCATCCCTAAACCTATTTCCTCTCCTTTCATTCAAGCAAGATTTCGAACCCTTGAACTCCATTACGTTCAAGCATGGTTACAAATCCTTGAATCACTCTCTTCATTCAAGCAAGATTTCGAACCCTTGAACTCCATTACGTTCAAGCATGGTTATAAATCCTTGAATTACCTATTCTTCATTCAAGCAAGATTTCAAACCCTTGAACTCCACTACGTTCAAGCATGGTTTTAAATCCTTGAACCTATTCTTCATTCAAGCAAGATTTCGAACCCTTGAACTCCATTACGTTCAAGCATGGTTACAAATCCTTAAATCACTCTTTTCATTCAAGCAAGATTTCGAACCCTTGAACTCCATTACGTTCAAGCATGGTTACAAATCCTTGAATCACTCTTTTCATTCAAGCAAGATTTCGAACCCTTGAACTCCATTACGTTCAAGCATGGTTACAAATCCTTGAATCACTCTCTTCATTCAAGCAAGATTTCGAACCCTTGAACTCCATTACGTTCAAGCATGGTTATAAATCCTTGAATTACCTATTCTTCATTCAAGCAAGATTTCAAACCCTTGAACTCCACTACGTTCAAGCATGGTTTTAAATCCTTGAACCTATTCTTCATTCAAGCAAGATTTCGAACCCTTGAACTCCATTACGTTCAAGCATGGTTACAAATCCTTGAATCACTCTCTTCATTCAAGCAAGATTTCGAACACTTGAACTCCATTACGTTCAAGCATGGTTGCAAATCCTTGAATCACTTCCTTCGTCCAAGCCAGATCTTAAACCCTTGAACTCCATTACGTTCAAGCGTGGTTTCAGATCCTTGAACCTTTTATTATTTCAAGTCCACCCAATTCCTGTAAGATCTCAAATCGTCAAAAATACACCTTCCTTTGCCTCGGGTAACATAGACCTGATATCGGCTAATCTCTTCATCAATTTCGCCTCAGGTAACATAGACCTGATATCGGCTTATTTCCTCATCAACTTTGCCTCGGGTAGCCTAAACCTGATATCGGCTTACTCCCTCCCCAGTATCGCCTCAGGTGACCTAGACCTGATATCGGCTTATTTCAACGGAGGGTTCTTTCCTGTGTCTGCGGCGCTTTGAGTCGCGTTTCTCAAATTCACATCATCTACCCCAGACTAAGTTCAGGTGGTGAATTTGATCACGCGAGGGGTAGCTGTAAGCGCCGGAATTTTACTTTCAAAAAAAAAAAAAAAAAAAAAAAAAAGAAGAAGAGTATAGTCGTACGACTATTGCTACAGTCGTACGACTGTAGATCTACCCATAAAAGCAGAAAAAGAAAGGCAGAAGACAGGAGGAGGACGGAAAAAAGAAAGAAAAACGGACAGACAGAGAGAAAGGGAGGAAAAGAGAAAGAAGGGAAAAACCAAAGAAAAAGGAGGAGCTTCCCATCAAAATCCTCAGCATTTTGGAAATCTCTGGAGTCAAATTTCAAACCCTAACTCAAGGAGAAAAATCCGGATTTTAGTGGATTGGAGCGACGCCAGGGGTCAATCCTACGGTGGACGCATGCCACGGAGGTAAATACCCCTTTTCCTCTCTCTTTTATAAGCTTTCTGGGTGTTTGGTGTGTTTTTACTGCATTTCTGTCCATTTTTTCTGTTTTTCTGCTCCTGGAAATCAAGAACAGTCGTACGACTGTTCTTGGATTGATGAACAGTCGTACGACTGTAGATACAGTCGTACGACTGTAGATACAGTCGTACGACTGTAGTTGATTTCCAGGCAATTCTCTTTCCAGCTTGTTTTTAATGAGATTTTAGCAAAATCCTAAATTTTCAGCATCTACAGTCGTACGACTGTAGTTACAGTCGTACGACTGTAGTTGATTTTCCACGACTGTAATTTACAGTCGTACGACTGTCGTTTTCAGAACCAAAATTTCACCTTTAAGCCAAAATTTCATAAAAAATGCATAAAAAATCATAAAAAATCCCAAAAAATTAGAAAACCCCAAAAATCATCAAAATGAATTTTGTTGTGTGCATCACGACCATAGATTCAATTTTCTGGTAAATTTGCATTTAGAACAATTCAACGACGGAGACCCAGTTCTCCTGAAAACCGACCCATTTAACATATGAAAAATGCATGTAAACCGGTAAAATTGTTTTCAAATGATTTTCCCACAAAATCAAAAATACAGGGACGTTTCAAAAATGTTTTCCAGGTCTAACCGGGCCGGCTAGCCGAGCCAACCCGGTTATCCCCTTTATGCATGCCCCCAAATCCTTGATTTCCCAATTCTGTCTATTTGAGTCCTACTTGTGGTGTGCTGTATATATTGTGCTAACCTTTCGTCTCGCAGGTTTTAATTTCTTTTATTCTTATTTTTGATGTATTTTAATAGATTAAATCGTGTATTTAGGCGGTTGTAATTCTTTTTAGATTTTCGTGTATCCTAGGCGAATGTACAAGTGAGGCGAGTGTTTTTATTTTCCTATTCGATTTGGTTGTAAGCCAATTAATATTTATTTCTTTTTGTTTTTGTACTATATATTTTGTATGCGCGCTGTATGCTTTTTATATTCAATAAAATGGACTTTAGAATTTTCTTTGAAATACCATTGAGAACATTGGCAATATTTATTTTAATTAGACACGAAATAAGGGACTTGTCCGGACCCGAATCTCTGGATAGTGTAGCGGCCGTTCGTCCGGTTCAGCTACATAAGAATTTCCCGGTTGAGCTGAGCCGGGTGGCGACTCTACAACATCCATCGAGACTTAGGTCTCGTTTCTTTTATGCATTAATTCTATTTATTTTCCAAAACGCGGATTTCCATTATAAAAACCCCATGCGAGGGAGGGGCCCGCCCGAGATCGTGGCGCCCCATTCCGAAAGGGAGTCCCGCGTCCCGTCGAAAACGCGTCGTCCGCTCACACCTTGTTTGTGTTCCAGTGTTTTGGATCACTAGAAACGGATTGGGATGCTGGAAAACGCCTTAGAAACACAAACAAAGCGAAATCGCCTATGATCCTCCAAAGCTCGAACGGAATCCCGAATAAAACCGAATGAATACCAAATTGAATAGAATCACCTTAGACATTAATTCTCCTAAAATCCTAATCGTTTTTACAGATTAAATTAAGGTTTTAATGATTGTGAATTGAATTTTCTTGATTTTTCTCTCTTTCTCTCTAAAAATCTCAAAACACTAATCTTTTTAAGTTTGATTGTAGAATGTAGGCTGTCTACTCTCTTTTTCTAACCTAATTTCACCTCTAGCTTTTATATGTTCCAATTTAGGGTTAAAAATCTGAATTAATGGCTAAATTCTGCTTATTTAGGAAATCTGGTAATTACAATCGAGCGGCTGTAGTGGCCTACACCCAGGCAACTGTAGGGTAGTATAGCCGAGTGGCTATAGTGATAGATTTGCCTTTCTCACCCTTTTTTCACTTTTCTCTTCGGTTCTCTTAAATGCTCACTCGACCCACTTCGGGGGTTCCGCACCAAGACTTGTTACACATGTTCGGGTCATTCGAGACGTCTCCAAAGTCATTCAAGTAGTTTCGAATCCACCACATGTTTATCCATAAAAAAGGTAATAAAAGCTTTCATCATCGAGGTCGGAAAAAAACCCATGCTCACAGGCTGCCCCTCGCGTGGCCAAAGTCAACTTAAACAGGTGCTTGCACCCGATTCGAGTTTGTTCTCGCGATAGGGAGCATGGTGAGAAGGAAACGAGAACATACCTAGGGGTTCTCCTCGTGCTGGCTGGCTCTAATGCTTGTGGGGACTTGTCTCGGTTGATTCACGAAACAGCGGTCTTGCCTAAGTGGACTTGATTTTTCAGGGACTTACTTCGACTCCGTTGCGAAGCATAGGACTTTGCCCGAATTGATTTGATATTTTCTAGGGACATGCTTCAACTGCATTGTGAAGCAGAAGACTTTGCCTAGATTAGATTGGTTCTCCAGGGACGTGCTTTGACTCCATTGCAAAACAGAGGACTTTGCCCGGATTGAATTCACCTTGTCCTTTGATGTTCATGAAAGGAAAGGGTATTTTGGTAATTTTGTAGCTTGGAAATTTGGTACCCTTTATAAGGAGGGTACTTTGGACATTTGACTTCTCGTAGGGCCTATATCACGAAAAGAAATGAGTTTTAGTGGCTTGGTATCCCTTTTGGTGAGAAAAAGGGTACTTTGGTCATTAGGTAGCCTGGCAGCTAACAAAAGGGCATTTTGGTCATTTCACCTCTAGTGGAGCTTATCTCACTAGGGAAAAAAGGGTATTTTGGTGATTTGATTTCCCATGAAGCTTGTGCTGTTAAAGGGAATGTGTTTTGGCCATCTGATAGTTCAGCTGCTAACAGAAGGGTATTTTGGTCATTTCACTTCTAGTGGGGCTTATGTCACTGAAAGGAAAGGATAATAGTGTTTCCTGTGAAGCTTGTGTGGCTGGGGAAAGATGCTTTGGTGATTTGAGAAGCTCGATTATCTCTTTTGATGTTTTGGAGTTGTTTCGGGTATGTATTTGTTCCTAGATCGATAATTTTGGAAACAAAAATTTTTGCCTGTTCGATCAAGAATGAATATGGACCGAATATCTTGCCCCTTGATAACACTAAAATCAGCTCTCTGCTGTGGAGCAATACCATTGAAATCGACTCTCTGTGGTGGAGCAATACCATTGAAGTTGGCTCTCTGTGGTGTAGTGTACCATTGAAGTTGGCTCTCTGTGGTGGAGCGTGCCATTGAAATTGACTCTCTGTGGTGGAGAGTACCATTGAAATTGGCTCTCTATGGTGGAGCATACCATTGAAATCGACTCTCTGTGGTGGAGTGTGCCATTGAAATTGGCTCTTTGTGGTGGAGCGTACCATTGAAATCGACTCTCTGTGGTGGAGTGTGCCATTGAAATTGAATCAAGAGTGCATATTTATTCCTTGATCGATAATTTTGGAAACAAAAATTTTTGCCCTTTCGATAAAAAATAAATATGGCTTAATTGTTTTGCCCTTGGATACCTATAAAAGATAAGGAATACCCTTCTCAAGATTATATAGGCATAAAAGTGAATTCTGAAAACTGAGAAAACTCTTTTACCCGAGGTTTAGAGGATGCCCCAGTGTCAGGTTATTTTTTCTTTCGGAGTGCTCATGATTAGAGGCAGCCCGATGATGATAGCGAGTACCTGTACTTGTGTTGGTCTTTGATGCATGTATGCATGTGTGTATATATGTTTTGAATGTATGTGTATGCGATTATGATGTTTTTTATGCTTTGCTTGGTGCAAACGATGATTGGGATTGAGCATCGAGAGTCCACTCACTTGAGGGCAAAGGTTGACTAGTTATGTCGACGGGTCACCGAGTTAGAGATCATGAATCAGGCCTTCAGAGATCGGGTGGAAGATTTGGAGGCCTAGATAGGAATTACGGGGTGAGCATGTGAGCAAGAACCTGACCAAGGAGCTAAGAGATGACGGAGATGATGATGGTGATGCTGGCTTTGCACCTCCTTAGGCCTATTTCTCCATTTTTCTACTTGTGATGTGTTGACCCATCCGTGGTTTACTTTTTTTTACTTTTGCAAATTTTGGCCCTTGCATGGGTCTTGCTTCATGATGTACTTGGTGGCTTGGATGATTTACACCTTAGAGCCGCCCCACACCGAATTGGTTTGATTGGCTAAGGAGCCGGACTGACATCTCTATCTGATGGGTCTACGTCTGGTGGGATATTTCTGGTGCTACAACTAAGACCTGGGTTGGAGGTGTCCAGCTGCTTGGATTGACCCACGTGAATTTCTGCTCTCCCACTCGGCTATGCAAATAGTATGATTAGCTGTGAGGGATCCTTCGATCTTTGTGCACCACCGAGTGCAGAGTGTTTACACCACAGTGGCCTCCACATGTGCAGCATTAATGGATGCATCCTGATTACTTGCCCACAAGACATGGATGTGAGGTGCTGACTTTAAGGTACCCCAATCTTTAGAGGATTAGAGTTATCTGAGTTTGATGCTACTGTATGACTTTTATTCTTTTTTATTTTCTTTTATGTCCTAACTTTTGAATAGGTCGCCCTTTCGGGTTTTCGGCCTATCGAACTGTCTTTACTTTTCCCTGAACTGCCCTTTTGGGTTTCAATTCAACAGACTTTTTTTGTCTCCTAATTTTTGTATAGACTGCCCTTTCGGGTTTTTGATCCATCGAACTTCTTCTTCCCCTTTATTATTATTATTATTATTATTATTTTTTAGTGTGATGCATGCAAACCGAAAGTGTGTACAACCATATATGCATGATGCGAATTCAATTTCAAATAGACTTGGGACATTTAAGCGAATAGAGCAAAGCGTTCATTTATTCATTCATTAATAATGTTTTATCACAATGCACAACAAAAGATGAAATGAAGTTAAGAATAGAATCAGTAATGGTATCCATCTCGACCGAATCCATGACTGTCATCGACTAGTCTTTGTAGATTTTCTAGTTGATAATCCTCGCCTATCTGTCCTAATTTTTGCATGGATCGCCTTTTTGGTTTTTGACCCATCGGACTGTCCTGACTTTTGCATGGATCATCTTTTCGGTTTTCGACCCATTGGAATCTTTTTTTTTTGACATAGTATCGCCTGAGTTTGTCTTGGCTGATGGGGTTGATGACTTGGTCTCTATCTCCCCTAGTAGAACCACGTCCATCCTGTAGGCTAACGAGTATGGCGTTTCTCTAGTACATGCTCTGACACTAGTTCTGTGTCCTTGCAAGGCAATCGGTAATTTGTCAACCCAAACTTTGTAGGTAACTATCACTTTTGACGGAATCCCTTTGATGGATTTATTGGACGCTTTTATTTCCCCGTTGGCACGTGGGAGATGTGGGGATGATCTATGATGCTCAACCCTTTATTCTGGAACACTGTGTTATTGCCCATTGGAATTGTACTCCATCATCAATCATAACATGGTGACTTTTTTTTTTGGTTTTTTTTTTGGTTTTTTGGTTTTTTGGTTTTTCTTTTTTTTTTTTTTTGGTTTAGGCCGTGACATTCATATGTGACTTTGCTTTTACCCACTTCAAGAAGTAGTTGACGGTTGTGACCATAGAGCGATGTCCGTTTGTCACCAGTGGCCTTACTTCGTTGACACTATCAATTCCCCATGTTGTGACAACCATCCTTTTTCTGGCTTGAGTCTATGGAGCTCTGGCTTGGCTGGTTTAGTCTTCGAATCCTTTGGACCTGGGTGTTCAGTAATTTCTTTGTCACCCCGGCACGACATCATACAGCCAGGCAAAGATTTCCATGTGCTTTTTGTGGTACTTTTACAATTTTCTTTTCTCTCATCAGGGGTGAGGTCTTTCCAAACGGATACCATTTTTGGGTCATCATATGTCCCTATATTCATTTCATGCATTGATGCATCATGTGTGTTAAAGGCATTAAATGAATGTTTGTATGCATGCAAAGTTCTATCCAAAAGAATATCACTCAAGTAATTGAAACCAAATTCTATTAAATTAAACACCTTAAAGGTTGAATTTTTCACATGATAAATGATAAAAATAAAAACTAAAACATCAAAACGAATATCATCCTCCACATATAAAGGGTCTTTTCTTTATTACAGCATCATGCTCCTCAATAGCTTGTGCACCCGAATCATTCGAGGTTAGGCAAGGGATTACTCTGAGTGCTAGGTTTCAAAGCCGGCTCGATAATCTCATCCTCAGCAACCAACTGCTTTATGGCTCTAATCAACTGGGCACACTCATTTGTACGGTGACCCGTCATCACATGATAAGCATAGAAATTATCTTTATCTGCCTCAACTAGAGGTGAAAATGGCCTCAAGCTCTGCAACAACCCAGCCTTTCTACACTTAGTAAAAATTTAGCTTGCTGACTTAGCCCATGGGCTAGTGATCCTTTGAGGAGTCTATCTTCCTTGGTTCACTGTGGCCATATCTACTTCCCTTACTTGTGTTGTTCCCGAGCTAGACTTAGCCAGTGTAGTTATGGAACTACTGCCCTTATAACCTTGTGAATACCCCCGGCTATTTTGATAGGTAATTCTCTGCTTACTCTTTTGCTCTTCCTCTTCATACCTCTCAATGCGCTTGGCAAACTCAACCACTTCATTGAAAGAGTGGAACCTCTTAAGCTTCATCTTCTCCTTATACCAAGGCAAGCTGCCATCAACTAACTTCACGATGAGCGACTCCAACTTTGGGACACCCATCAACAAGAACTTGAACATCAATCTACCTTTTATAGTAAGCCGGGAAGGATTCATTCGGCTTTTGTTGGATCCTTTCTAAGTCTTCAAGGGTAATTTCCACCTGGGTATTGTAAGCATATTGCTTCACAAAATCTCAGACAGGTCCTCCCAAGTAGAACGTGTTGGGATTCGTCATTGGAAAAATAACGTGGCGCAGCAGAAAATACACTGTTTAAAATTTCCTAGAATCCATCCAATTACCATTGATTAGAATAAAACCAAATTGAATCAAGAGAGATTAACTCACCGGATTCGTCTCTTCTAGAAACTGCTGCAGAATCATTTTCTTGAAACTGCGATCTCCAAAGTCTGGTGCACGACCAACTATTGAGCGGGAACCGGTGCTAGCCGAAGAGCAAAGGAATGGAGGATTAATGCTGGGATTTTCGGCTGATTTGGGGCTACTCTTGGTGGCTGAAATTTCCAGCAATTAATTAGGATTGAATTAGGTTTTTCTTCCTTAAGTGTACCCTTATATAGACACCTTGTCTAATTGGGTTTTAATTTGGTTAATTAAACCCAAGCCTACTAGGATTATAATTACATAAATAAACTTTAATTAAAAAGTATATACTATATAATTTAATTCCATTTGGCTAAATTTAATTACCCCTAAATAAAATTAAATCACACTTAAGTTAATACAATACATGTATTTAATTTTCCTATTTAGGAAAATTATTTAATTAATTGTTTACTTTATGTAATTCAATTAATTGATAAATTAATTAATTACATTATGTAAACTTATTAATTAAATTAAATTCAACCCTATGTTAATTAATTACCTTGACACCGAATGTCAACTAATTAATTAACACATTCCTTCCAATGTACATCACATGTACAGTTTCTATAAGTTCCAGCTCAGTTGATCTATGTGCACGATCCTATGGGTCTGTCTTGATGGGGATTAATCACACAAAACAAAATACGCAGCGGAAATAAAACGGATTAATCCCCGCCACGGATCCATGTATATTGCATTGAATCGGAAAGAGGGTTAAAGAATTACCTTAATTCTTTGTAGGTTTTGAATCAAAGGAACCAAATTAGCTTCCCTCTACGGTTGATCCACACGGAGCAATTGATTCACCGCGTGCTAGCGCCGGGATTGAAGAACGATTCTTCGAACGAGAGAGAGAGAGACCGAAAAATCAGATTTTTCTTTGGGTGTCAATGGTGAAATTCGGCTGCCACACTACTTTTCTTTTTGTGTCTGCCGAAAACCAGTTTTTGCATATATGGAAAAACTTGTCTCTTTTAGGTTTTTATATCCTTATATATAAAACCTAAAAGTTAATTATAATTATGACCTAATACACTTATTAGTCATAATTATAAATTAACCCACACAACTTAATATTAATTCTCAATTAATATTAAATCAAATCAATTCTCCATAATACACTTATGTATATACAATATTATAATTAATTATATCTCTATATAATTTAATTATAATATGTGGCATACTTTATGCAATATTAATCACATTAATATTCACATATACATATATATATAAATATATATCACTATATATATTTATTCTCTTTCTCATTCATAAATTATTATCCAATAATAATTTATACCCGATAAGATGAACTTCATTTTGCTCTTGTGTGTGACCCCATAGGCTCATATTAATTGGCAATAAGGAAATTACCATAATGTCCTTATAGGTCATAAGCGGACTCTAGCAAGCCATTACGACTACCCAATTACTATGATTGGAATGATCCAATACCTATTTATAGAATGTCATATTCCCTTTTGTCTCTTTGATATAAAGATTAATTATAAGACATGGTACACTTGTCAATCTTTTATAATTAATCATATGCTTTCTCGATCTCAAAGTAAACTGTTCAAACAAATCAATTGATACTCTTATCAATTATTTGAGCACGGCCATGCATTTAACAGTCTTACTTATCGAGGGGCCCAGTGATATCGCTCTCTTGTTAGAGAGGGACAAAATCCCATATCTGTCACTCACATCCCTAAGTATGAGTCATATTGCACCCAACCACAGCCTTTATAACTACTCTGTTACAAGCAGCGTTTGACTGCGTCAAAGCACAACATGAATTCATCCCGGAATCCATGGTGACCTCAGGTCAAAGGAATCAGCTGATGACACTACTATAATCAAGATCAGTTGTGACACGTGACCATGAACTTGATCTTATAGTGGGTCTCCAGCAACATGTTCTCTAACATATTGCCCGTGAGTATAATCTGTATCTGTATACACTATATTCATCTTATGAATATCCATTATCACTCACACTAGTCTTAGTTTGTTATTATTCCCATAATAACAATCGACTAGGGAAATTTAGAATTACACAATTAATTCATGGATACATTATCATAAATACTAACATACAAATATATATGATAAAATAAGTCTTTATTAATGACTTAAGAAGATTGTTTACATAATCCAACATTGGCTTAGGGCACAATCTCTAACAATCTCCCACTTGCCCTAAGTCCAATCTTCAAATGTATCTAATACCCATGGACCTAGCATGACCATCATGTACAGCTTGTGAAAGAGCTTTTGTTAGTGGATCGGCAACATTGTCTTCAGACGCAACTTTGCATATCTTCACATCTCCTCTTGAGATGACTTCTCTTATGTAGTGAAAACGCCGAAGTATATGTTTGGATTTCTGTGACACACTAGGTTCCTTGGCAAGTGATATTGCCCCATTGTTGTCACATAAGAGGCTCACAGGATTCACTATGCTAGGAACGACACCAAGTTCTTCGATGAACTTCTTGATCCAAACAGCCTCTTGGGCTGCATCTGATGCAGCAATATACTCGGCTTTTGTTGTAGATGCAGCTATCGTGCTTTGCTTAGAACTCTTCCAACTTATCGCACCTCCATTCAGAATGAACACATACCCAGACTGTGACTGCATCTGATCTTGATCAGTTTGGAAACTTGCATCCGTGTAACCATTTACAACAAGATCTTCGTCCGAGCCTCCATATATCAAGAATGTATCTTTAGTTCTTCTCAAGTACTTAAGAATACTCTTGACAGCAGTCCAGTGACTATCACCTGGATCAGACTGATATCTACTTGTCATGCTCAAAGCAAAAGAGACATCTGGCCGAGTACATACCATGGCATACATGATAGATCCTATAGCTGACGCATAAGGAATCCTGTCCATGCGCTGACGTTCTTCAACTGTCACAGGACATTGCTTACGACTAAGCTTTATCCCTTGCCCAATAGGAACATTTCCTTTCTTTGATTGATCCATACTGAACCTTTTCAGTATTTTGTCAATGTATGTACTCTGGCTCAAACCTATCAATCTCTTAGATCTATCTCTATAGATCTTTATTCCAAGAATGTAGGCTGCCTCACCCAAGTCTTTCATAGAAAAACACTTTCCTAGCCAAGATTTTACTTCTTGCAAGGTAGGAATGTGATTTCCTATTAACAATATGTCATCGACATATAGAACTAGGAAAACTATATTACTCCCACTGAACTTCTTGTACACACAAGGCTCATCTTCGTTTTTGATGAAGCCAAACTTTTTGACTGATTCATCAAAACAATGATTCCAACTTCTTGATGCCTGCTTCAAACCATAAATGGCCTTTTGAAGCTTGCATACTTTATCAGGATTCTTTGGATCGACAAAACCTTCAGGCTGTGTCATGTACACATCCTCAACAAGGTTTCCATTTAGGAAAGCTGTTTTGACATCCATTTGCCATATTTCATAGTCATAATATGCTGCTATGGCAATAAGAATTCTGATGGACTTGATCATAGCTACTGGCGAAAAGGTTTCGTCATAGTCTATACCATGAACTTGTCGGTAACCCTTTGCCACTAACCTTGCTTTATAAGTCTGAATATTCCCATCCATGTCCGTTTTCAACTTGAAAACCCATTTGTGCCCTATTGCTTTAGCACCCTTTGGGAGATCAACCAAAGTCCATACTTTGTTGTCGTCCATGGATTGAATTTCTGACTTCATAGCATCAAGCCATTTTTCAGATTCTGAATTAGAGACAGCTTCCATGTACGTGGAAGGTTCATTCTCTTCTAACAGAATCAGATCATTTTCGTTCGTGACGAGAAATCCATATCTCTCGGGCTCATGACGAACTCTACTTGATCTACGTTGGACTTGTGTTATCGGTTCTGACTCAACAACTTCTTGTGAATCAGATTGTTCCATTTGAAACTCACTTTCAACTTGGTTATCCATATTTTCTTGTAGGTGTACTTTACTCCCACTGATTCCTTTGGAAATAAACTCTTTTTCCAGGAATGTACCATTCCTAGCAACAAACACTTTGTTTTCACTAGGATTGTAAAAGAAATAACCTTTAGTTTCTTTTGGATAACCAACAAAATTGCACTTCACAGATTTTGGTGCTAACTTATCTGAAATCAAGTATTTCACATAAGCTTCGCAACCCCAAATCTTGAGAAAAGACAAATTTGGTCTCTTACCAACCCATATCTCATATGGTGTCTTTTCAACTGCTTTTGATGGAACTCGGTTCAGTGTGAATGCCGCTGTTTCAAGTGCATATCCCCAAAAGGATAGAGGAAGATTTGTTTGACTCATCATCGACCGAACCATATCCAATAAAGTACGGTTCCTCCTCTCAGACACACCATTCCACTGTGGTGTACCAGGAGGAGTTAGTTGTGAGACAATCCCACACTTTCTAAGATGATCGTCAAAGTCTTGGCTCAAATATTCACCACCTCGATCAGATCTAAGTGCTTTAATTGTCTTGCCAAGTTGGTTTTGTACTTCATTTTGGAAGGCTTTGAACATTTCAAAGGATTCCGACTTATGCTTCATTAGATATAGATAACCATATCTACTGAAATCATCAGTGAACGTAATGAAGTATTGAAAACCACCTCTAGCAGTTGTGCTCATAGGCCCACATACATCTGTATGTATGAGTTCTAATAAGTCACTAGCCCTTTCACTGTGACCAGTAAAGGGACTCTTGGTCATCTTACCCATTAAACAAGACTCGCAAGTGTCATATGTTTCAAAAACATCTAGACCCAAAATTCCATCTTTATGGAGTTTTGCAATGCGTTTCTCATTAATGTGTCCTAGACGACAGTGCCAGAGATAAGTAGGATTCACAACATTTGTTCTTATCCTTTTGGTATTTATGTTATATACGTGCTCATTATAACCTTCACTAAGGTTCAACAAATAAAGACCATCATGTAAATCCGCATTTGCATAAAACAAGTCTTTATTGAAAAGCAATAAGTGATTATTCTCAATAACACATTTAAATCCTTCCTTGTCCAAACATGAAATAGAAATAATGTTCCTAGACAAATTAGGAACAAAATAACAATTATTCAAAGAAAGAACAAGTCCACTTGGCAACTTGAGCTCGTAGCAACCGACTTCATAAGCAGCAACTCTAGCTCCATTCGCCACATGGAATTCTACCTCGCCCTTCTTGAGCTTTCTACTTCCTTTAAGCCCCTGCACATTCATACAAATGTGAGAACCACAACCGGTATCTAATACCCATGAAGTAGAAACAGAAGTAGAATGAAATATTTCAATAACATAAATACCTTGATTAGCGGTCTCACCGCCTCTCTTCTTCCTCAAGTCCTCCAAATAAAGCTTGCAATTTCTGCGCCAATGACCAGGCTGATTGCAGAAATGGCATGTGCCTTCCTTTGGAGGCTTTGCCTTGGTAACAGCTTTGGGCTTCTTTGCATTCTTCCCAAACTCTTTGGGTTTGTTTGCTTTACCCTTCTTCTTCTGGATCCTACCCTTTTGCACCATATGGATCCCTTTGGAGCTTGGCTTCTCTTTTATCGTTACTTCAGCGTTTTTAAGCATCCCATGCAGTTCGCTGACCGTTTTGTCCATATCATTCATGTGATAGTTCATGACAAAATGTGAGTAACTCTCGGGAAGAGAATTAAGGATCAAATCCGTTGCCAACTCAGGTCTGAGTGGCGAACCAAGCCTCTCCAACTGATCAATGTACCCTTTCATCTTCAGAACATGGGCACTAACCGAACTCCCTTCGGTCATCTTGCACCCAACCAAAGATCTCAAGGTCTCATACCTTTCCCTTCTCGCTTGCTTTTGGAACATTTCCTTAAGCTCTTGAGACATCTCATATGCCTCAAATGTTTCCAGATCCTTCTGAAGTTCCGGAATCATTGATGCGAGCATCAGGCATTGTACATCAATCTGATCATTTTGATGCTTGTGAAAAGCATCCCTTTCAGCTCTTGAAGCTGTGGTGGGTGGAGGGTTAGCGGGCAAAGGCCCATCCAGAACATACAGCTTTCGCTCTTGCTTGAGAACAATTCTAAAGTTGCGATACCAATCTAGGTAATTGGTTCCGTTCAGTTTTTCCTTCTCAAGGATAGATCGAATAGAACCGGGATTGCTTGTGTTGGCCATTTATCTACAACAGAAAATATATGCAAAGTTAATTACATAAGAGAATTAAACTCCCACTAAAATTATAAAACCCTTTAAAATATTTAAGTGGGTAAAAGACCCAAAATCCATACTTAACCATAGCACTGCTTTGGCATGTCCCTATGATTAAATATAATTTCGGTAGACATCACCATGTCAATTACATCATTATGTAACTCTTTTAATTTATGAGATGCATGATATCATATATCATATTTAATTTTCATGTTACTCATCTCATCTTTGCCTCGGGTTCAAAGCACCATTTTGATTAACCCTTGTTAAACCAATTACAACACAATGAGAATCACCATTTCTCATATTATCGCTTCGCTAAGGTCACAACATGCGTACCCGCTTTGGCGTGGCTACCATGATGCGAACATAGTACTTGACTAGTGTTATACGTAATTGGGTGGCAAATAAAAACTTCATAAGTTTATTTAGGGTTTGTTAAGTCCTGTGATTTAATTGTATCATATACAATTCATGGCATTAATATTAAGCATACTCTTGTTAATACTAATTAGCATGGCATCCTATGTCATACATATGTTAAGCATGCAATCTAGCATGGCATCACATGGCATCCAATTGTCTAGCATGCATATAGAATATCTAGCATGGCATCACATGGCATCTAAATAAAAATAAAACATGCATATGACTCGAACCGTGTTATGGTATGGTTTAAATCTACATTGATTTTCATAGGCCAATATGAAAATCAACAAGGTCATATCCTAGGTGGTAGCATCCATCACATGGTCATTGCACCGCCTCTTGGATCCGCCTCCACGTCTTTGCTTCTAAGCACCATCTCATGGATTTATATTTTACAAAAAACTGCAACCTATACAATTTTTCTAGTAAAATAAATTTTACATATCATAAATTGCATCCTATACAATTTATCTAGTAAAATTAAAATTAAAATTTACATAAATACAAACGACTCGCAGGTCGTATTTATATAAAACCATAATAAATAAAATAAAGCATCCACGGGGTCCAAAACCATACCATAACACCATGCATAAAATTATCAACAATAATTTTATATCTAAAAATATTTAGGATTCAAAGTGGTAAAATACAATCACATTGTATTTAGAATTAATTAATTTGGAAAAATTCGTAAATATGCAGAAACAATTTTCCACACTTAAAACGAAAAAGGGGTTAAAACTGTCGGACAGCAGGCTCGTCGGGCTGCGCATACTGCGCGCAGCCCATGCTGCGTAAGCAGCATGCTGCTTACGCAGCACGGCAATTGCAAATTGCAATTGCAATTTGCGGCCAAAAAGTATTCTGGGCATTATGCCCAGAATACGAACAGTAGAATTTTTTTTTTTTTTTTTTTTTATTAATTAAATTGAATTGAAACAATTTCAATAAAAACCCATGAATCAAATTCATGATTCCAAAAACCCCTTAAACATTTCAAATCATTAACATAAAATCATTCACAATGATTAATCAATAAAATCAAATTTTATTTTGTTATTCACAATAACATAGAACCCTAAATAAAACATACAAACTCCTAACAACAATTTTGATCCAATCAAAATCATACAAACCCTAACATGCAATTTTGATCCAATCAAAACATAAATCCAATTCAATCAAAATACAAGTGGCTCTGATACCACTGATGGGGATTAATCACACAAAACAAAATACGCAGCGGAAATAAAACGGATTAATCCCCGCCACGGATCCATGTATATTGCATTGAATCGGAAAGAGGGTTAAAGAATTACCTTAATTCTTTGTAGGTTTTGAATCAAAGGAACCAAATTAGCTTCCCTCTACGGTTGATCCACACGGAGCAATTGATTCACCGCGTGCTAGCGCCGGGATTGAAGAACGATTCTTCGAACGAGAGAGAGAGAGACCGAAAAATCAGATTTTTCTTTGGGTGTCAATGGTGAAATTCGGCTGCCACACTACTTTTCTTTTTGTGTCTGCCGAAAACCAGTTTTTGCATATATGGAAAAACTTGTCTCTTTTAGGTTTTTATATCCTTATATATAAGACCTAAAAGTTAATTATAATTATGACCTAATACACTTATTAGTCATAATTATAAATTAACCCACACAACTTAATATTAATTCTCAATTAATATTAAATCAAATCAATTCTCCATAATACACTTATGTATATACAATATTATAATTAATTATATCTCTATATAATTTAATTATAATATGTGGCATACTTTATGCAATATTAATCACATTAATATTCACATATACATATATATATAAATATATATCACTATATATATTTATTCTCTTTCTCATTCATAAATTATTATCCAATAATAATTTATACCCGATAAGATGAACTTCATTTTGCTCTTGTGTGTGACCCCATAGGCTCATATTAATTGGCAATAAGGAAATTACCATAATGTCCTTATAGGTCATAAGCGGACTCTAGCAAGCCATTACGACTACCCAATTACTATGATTGGAATGATCCAATACCTATTTATAGAATGTCATATTCCCTTTTGTCTCTTTGATATCAAGATTAATTATAAGACATGGTACACTTGTCAATCTTTTATAATTAATCATATGCTTTCTCGATCTCAAAGTAAACTGTTCAGACAAATCAATTGATACTCTTATCAATTATTTGAGCACGGCCATGCATTTAACAGTCTTACTTATCGAGGGGCCCAGTGATATCGCTCTCTTGTTAGAGAGGGACAAAATCCCATATCTGTCACTCACATCCCTAAGTATGAGTCATATTGCACCCAACCACAGCCTTTATAACTACTCTGTTACAAGCAGCGTTTGACTGCGTCAAAGCACAACATGAATTCATCCCGGAATCCATGGTGACCTCAGGTCAAAGGAATCAGCTGATGACACTACTATAATCAAGATCAGTTGTGACACGTGACCATGAACTTGATCTTATAGTGGGTCTCCAGCAACATGTTCTCTAACATATTGCCCGTGAGTATAATCTGTATCTGTATACACTATATTCATCTTATGAATATCCATTATCACTCACACTAGTCTTAGTTTGTTATTATTCCCATAATAACAATCGACTAGGGAAATTTAGAATTACACAATTAATTCATGGATACATTATCATAAATACTAACATACAAATATATATGATAAAATAAGTCTTTATTAATGACTTAAGAAGATTGTTTACATAATCCAACATTGGCTTAGGGCACAATCTCTAACATGTCTTTATGTTGGTAGTAGGCCCAAGGCCCACAGACTGTAAGTGGTTTCTAGCAAATCATTACAGCCCCTAATTAAGACAGAGATGAAGCAGCCTTTAGAAGACACTCACCCGGTAGTAATCTCATAGTGTCCTTTGCCTAATGATATCGATATGAATAAACAAGAGGCATGGTGTCCGTCATCCTCTTCTATTGTTTATTATATTTCTTGATCTTGAGTTGACTGATTAATCAAATAAGCAACCAACTTATTTGGGTATGGCCATACACTTATCAGTCCCACTCATCAAATGGCCAATGATATCATCTCGGTGTTACACGAGTGGCAATTCCATCACTTCATCATCAATATCAACATGTTCACCAGTCCACCCAATCATACCTGTATTTAGCATCCTTTTACAGACCTGTTAGGCGTAAGTCAAAGTGAACCAGATTCCATATCGATATTATAATGAAATCTTGTCTGAGGACAAAAGAGACCTACTCAAGAAAGACCTATGACGTGACAACCATGTGGCTTTCTTGTGTGGATCGATCCAGTCCCATCTCAACGACATGTACCTATATTCATGACTGACTATACAAGTACTATGGCTAGTTAAGAGCTACCATATAGTCATCGAATATACAAGTCTGTGGTTCTATTCATTCCCACGATTACAACAGACCTGGGATAGGTTTTATGATTATCAATCAATGGATACTCTACTCATATTATAGCATAAGATATAAATGAAATAGATTAATTGCCTTTATTAATGTGACACAAATAATGTATTCATACAATGAGTCTTAATGTATAATACAAAATACAAGAATCCAATGCCTTAAGAACTAGGGCACACCAACAGAACAGGTGTGCAAAGGCATCTTCATATACCACTTTGCTGCAGCATCCTTTAAAGTAGTCGGGAAGAAATTCAAGAGGTGACCTTTCCCGATTCCCACACTTGTCATCAGCCTCACATAACTATCCAGACGGGCCTCCGGTTGGCCTTTCCTGGTGTAGGGAGGAAGATAGGGCATAAGAAAACCAGCCCGAAGTGGCTCTCCTCCGTCAGCCATCAAAGTAGTCGGTCGACAAGCTTAACAGGGTTATAGTGCACCATCTCCTTCAGCTTAGGCAATATAGCTTCAATATCAGATAATTTTTGATTGAGATGCTTCTCCACAACAGTCTCAATCGAGGCTTCTCTCACCTTCTCAAATGCTTTATCGTCTTCATACTAACGATCAGGCTCCCTATGGTTGACAATTCCACCACTTCCATTGAGAACACTTCCTCCAACTCCATTCGTCACTTGGACAAATTGTTGGCCTTCACTTCCAACTAAAGATTGAGTCGGTGGAACAGTCTGAATAGGGGTAGCATTCATCACAGCCTTCATTTGCTCCCTAAGGGCCTTAAACTCATCAAAATTCAAAAAGCTTCTCATAAAGGCTGCCATGTCAAAAGGTGCATTTCCGCCATTTCCATTAGCCATTTTTGTTCTATCTGCCTCTTCCAATAGAGTCTGACTATCAACGAGTAAAGAGGGCAACTGAGACTCAACTTCCCGATTTGAATCTGACCCCGAATAGACCCCTTCCACAGTGACTGGTTCTGATTCAACTGACTGAACTAGTTGACTCAACTCTAACTCGACATGAACTAACCGCTTCAAGGTTCAACTCCAAACTGTACATTCAACATGAGATTAGAATCTTAGATGTGTCGTGGACCTAGACTCGACACACTAAGTGGTGTGTATGGTATGTTCATGTTCATGATTGAATGGTGTTTCATGGATGGGGATGATGATGAAAATGACCTTTATATTTTCCTTCTTTTTATTTTGGACGTTCTAAGTATACCCCATGCCATATGAAAGACAATGCAAAAATGTCACGTGTGAGCCGTCACACGGACAGAGGTTCGGCGCCTTCGGGGCACCTAGTGGATGTCATGAAATGGTCACATGTGTACCGACACATGGATAGGGGTTTGATACTTTGTAGGTCAATGAAATGATATGTTATGGTCATATGGGAGCCATTCCATAGATAGAGCTTCGATGCTTTTATGGCATCTTGGATGAAGTGATGTCACAAACAAGTCGCATGTAACTCTAAACACGGATAGAATTTTGGCACTCGTGGAACACCTTGTATGACTTGGTAATGTTATGAAATTTCCTAATATAAGTACTAGTTCAGAACTTATGGAGTACCTCGAATGAATCATCAATGTTATGGAACAATCCAATATGGATAGCGACACATAAGCAAGGTTTCGGCATCGCCATGACACCAATGATGAATGGACATGATGCCATGTAATGATGTTGTGTGACCCACCACACGAGTATAAACCTAAGACCATTTTGGTCCTCTAATGAGTGAAATGGTGTAATGAAATGGCCAAGTGCAATCCGGTGCACGGGCAGAATACGGGTAGTTTTGGGACACCCGATATGTTAGAAAATGAAATGGTCGTGAAGGGCATACTTAAAACATCCTTTCATTTTAGATGGTATGGGATGAGATGAATTCCCATGGCATATAGAATGCAAGTGGCTGCACACAAACATGGTTAGGATGCATGACACATAAGATGATGTCGTGTATGCTTTATGGGAATGTCAACACGCGAGATGTGATGGTACACGAATAAAATGTTATGGCTGCATGAAAGTATGGTTAGTATAATACCACACGTATGATGATGCTTCAAAATGGCTGCATAAAAATGTGGTTTAGATAACGACACACGAATGATGCATGTATGCATGTAAAGGTCAAAAGTAAAACAACCATGGAACAAACGTTAGCATATGCAAAAACATGCTCACCCTTCCAACCTTATTCCTCCTTTTGATTGGTCTCACATTCTTCCCGGGTATTGGGTCTCTTTGGCATAAATCGAGGATACCAAAGGTGCACTCTTAATGTCCAATGTCAAATATATGTTTTGGTAATCCTAAGGGGAAGTTACTACATCATTACATGAAGGTATGAGTCAAGCCAAGGGAAGTACACGTACCTCGTTGCTATGTTTATAGTCGGAATAGCTCGACTTCTACATCCATGATTTCGCATTACACATCACGGAGGAGTAAGACTTGCTTCTCCTCCTTCATTCCTCCGCTGATATAGGGCTTCAACCGATGCCCGTTTACTTGTTGAATTCCCTCCGGGGTTTCAATTTCCACCATCCCGGAGGGATAGACCTTATGCACGGTAAACGGCCCCGTCCACCGACTTCTCAATTTGCCCGAAAATAGTTTCAACCGGAAGTTATACAAGAGCTCTAACTCCCCTTGATTGAAACTCTTTTCTATCACATAAGCATCAATAGGACAAAAGGAGTCTACAAAATTACAGCTTTCAACATCTAATGGATATTTCATTGAGTTATAGATGTTGAAACTTACCTCCTCGTTGTGCAACCTAAGAATAATCTTACCTTCCTGGATATCTATCAAAGTCCTACCGGTTGCAAGAAATGGCCTTCCAAGCAAAAGGGGCACCGAGCTATCTTCCTCCATATCCATTACCACGAAGTCCGCGGGGAAGATAAACTTGTCCACCTTTACTAACACGTCCTCGACCACCCCCTTTGGCCTCGTGAGAGATCTATCCGCCAATTGGAGGGTCATATTGGTTGGCTTTGGGTTTCCTAGTCCAAGTCTCCTGAAAAATGACAGAGGCATC
The DNA here is from genome assembly GCA_039660915.1 of Euphorbia tirucalli. Taxonomy (NCBI): domain Eukaryota; kingdom Viridiplantae; phylum Streptophyta; class Magnoliopsida; order Malpighiales; family Euphorbiaceae; genus Euphorbia; species Euphorbia tirucalli. The sequence continues at coordinate 59,286,224 of CM077641.1, forward strand.
AAATTGATACTTGCACCCAAGTCACATAGGGCATTGGTAATCTCCAAGTTTCCTATCCAGCATGGGATAGTAAAACTGCCCTTATCTTTGAGCTTGGGTGGAAGTTTGTTAGTGATAATTGCCGAACATTCCTCTGTTAAAACCACCACTTCGTCCTCACCTAGCTTTCTTTTCCCTGCCAGAAGTTCTTTAAAGAATTTAGCATAAGAAGGCATCTGTTGGAGAGCCTCAATCAATGGCATATTAAATTCTAACTTCTTAAAAATTTCCAGAAATTTGGAATATTTCTGCTCTAGTTTATCTTTCTTCTCCCTTTGAGGATAAGGAAGTTTAGGCACATAGGCTCTCACTGGGTCAGGAATTTTCCCTTTTTCATTTGTGCTAGGTTCGGGTTCAGAAATCGAGTTAGGGTTGCTTAGCTCTCCCGACTCTTCACTTACCTCAGTAGGTTGGGATGGAATATCAGCGTTTTGCACTTGGTCCTCCACTTGCCTACCACTTCGCAGGGTTATAGCTTGAGTTGTCTCCCATTTATTGCCCTTAGGGTTTTGTTCAGTTCTACTCAAGAGTGCTCCTTGAGGTCTTTCCTGCCTCTCCCTACTCATTTGAGCCACCTACTTACCCAAATCCCTACAGTATGCCTCATTATCAGCAAGCCGAGATGAGATGTCTTTTAACAAAGATAAAACCGTCTCATCTTGCTTAGACTATTAAGGTTGATGTGAGGATTAATCATTAGGAATAAATGGGGCCTTACCTAACCCCTGCTCATGGTGCTCATAATGGAATCCGGAAGGAGGTCTCAACACATTTTGGTTATTACCATAAGACATGTTTGGGTGTTGATACCTTCTTCCGTAATTGTTATTATTATTGAAATTTTGTGGGTAAGAGTTAGAATTATTGTACCTTTGGTTTCCTCCCACAAAACTTACATTCCTGGACGGTTGGGCGAATGGATTGCCCAATGCACATTCTTGACCAGGATGCTCCGCTCCACATGATACACACAACACCGGCTGGTATTGTGGCCCATTTAAATTCAAGCGAGACATCAACAGGTCCAGCTTCTTGTTCACATGGTCCATGGCTGCATCTTGGCGTCCCAAATCTGCAGCCCGAACCTCATTCCTTATTGGCGTGTCCGACTGCCATAAGGTACTCTTCCTAGCCAGCTCCGCAATCAACTCCTCGGCTTATGTAGCAGTCTTCTTAAAAATGTCTCCACCTGTAGAAGAATCAATAATGGCACGGTTAGCTGGTGTCAAACCATGATAAAACGTGCTTACCTGAGTGAATCACAGCATGTCATGGTGGGGACAGTTCTGCAACAACCGTTGGAACCTTTGCCATGCTTCATTAAGAGTCTCAGTCCCAAATTGCCGGAATCCCATAATCTCGTTCCTTAGCTGAACCGTCTTTGATGGTGGGAAGTAATATGCTAAGAATTGTTCTTCCAATTGATCCCATGAAGTCACTGACCCGGGCCTCAAGGACTTGTACCATTCCATTGCTCCCCCGCATAATGAGAAGGGAAACAGCTTCAACCGCACCGCATCTTGGGGCACCCCACCGATTCGGACTGTATCGGCCACCATGAGAAACCGGTCTAAATGATCATTGGGTTTGTCACTTATTCCGCCACTGAATAGTCCGTTCCCTTGGATCAAATTGATCATGCTGGACTTCAACTCAAAGTGATTAGCAGTAATGGCTGGGATAACCACTCCAGATCTGTTCCGAGGCCGATGTGGAGCCATTAGGTCAGTCATGACCATGTTGTCTCTATCACCACCCCTTCTTCTATCAAACTCCTCCTGCTCTCGCCGGAGTCGCTCTTGCTCAACTCTTTCCCATAGCTGTCTCTCCTCTTCCTCATGTTGCTGATGATCCATTTGGACAATTCGCTCTTGTTGTACTCTACAGTTCCTGCTACACAAACGTTTAATTTCAGGGTCATAAGGTAAAAGCTCAGGGTGCTGAGAGCGAGTTCGCATAAGCTAGAAAGCACACACACACACAGAAAATTAAAAAAAAAAATAATTTGCAACAAGTATCCACAGAAAAGAAAAATTATTTGACTATATGTACATAAACAATGCCTAGATCAGCAAATAGACCTTTGGTTCAATGATGCAGGAAAAAATAAATTTCCCCGGCAACGGCGCCAAAAACTTGATGGCTCCTAGGCGAAGTAGTGAAAGTAAACCTAGAATCGCACAACTAAGGCAGTGTACCTATCGTTGACAAGTAATAATTCTGGTTGGTCCAGGTATCGATCCCACAGAGAAAAATATTCTGCAAACACTAAACTACTCGGGTTCCTTGTGTGTCCTAGGCAGAACTTAATTTTGGATTGTGATTATACTAACAACTAAATTATCCTACTCCTAATTGATCTATCCCAGCTTACTTTGCACTTGAATTTGGATTATCAATTGGCGGTTTAACGACCTATGAATGCTAATGGAGATGGCTTTATCAATTAATTACAATAGATGAATTTAACTCAACAATTAACCCTTAATTATGTTCTTTCGATAATTCAACCTAGCTTGTCTAGATCTTTTAGGTCCTTAGCCGGTTTCCCTTGTTTAGAGGTGGTCTAATTCTAAAGCTTAGAAAATAGGGGCACGTAAGTTCAACAGTGTCGTCAATACTAATGGTTTCCTAGGCGTCAATCTAGGTAATGCCATAAATATGAACTTAATAAATTAAGATCTTATGAGACTAGATTATCATTAAAGGAATTGCATAAAGAAGAGGTGTAAAAATTGAAATTAAATTGCAATCAATTGTATTAATCAAGAAAGATGATAGGAATTCAATGTTTACAACCAACCATAATCAATTGCAGAATCAAAAACTAATTGCGGAATCAAAAACTAACTTAATCGAATTACAAAAGAGAAGAAGAGGAACTTATGCCCTTTTGGTCTAATTAACAGGATTCCAATGGTGTGACGATGCTTGGGGTGTACCTCTATAGACGAACTCAATCCGGAACCAAGAACGTCGCAAAAGGGGAAGGTTCAATGCAAAACTTCTATCAATTGATGGTTCAAAACTCAAAGAAACAAATAGTTCAAGCCAAAAACCTAGATACATGTTTATGCTTTACACTCTAAAAGTCTAGGAAAAGATCCATAAAACTTAGAAAATAACTATTTATACGGCTAGGTTAAAACCACAAAACAGAAAAGATGAAAATAGGGCAACAACAGAATTCCAAAGCTCGGCACGCCGTGCTGGTTGAGGTGGCACACCGTGCTATGCAGATTTGGGCGTGGCACGCCGTGCTGATGGGGGTGGCACGATTTCATGCCGCTCCACTGGATTCGGTCCCTTGGCACATTGAAATGGCACGCCGTGCCCTCATTGCGGCCCGCCATGCCACCTTGCTTTTCAGCCCTTCAAACTCTTCTTTGCCACCGTTGCTCCAACTTTCGGTTCGAGTCATAATGCCTGTCCAAAACAAACATAAAGAAACATAAGCGCACCACAGCCACAGACCACAAAAATGACGCTTTATCCAAAATTACAAAAACACCCCTAAAGAATATGAAAAATACTAAAAGTTATGAAAATCTAACCAAAACATAAGAATCACAAAATACGCAAAACCAAACAAGCATTCACACAAAAGACTCTAAAATTTGCCGTTCAAACCATGAAATTGCCTAAAAGATAAGGTCAAAAACCGACCTTATCAGATGCCTCCAATCCTAGCGGAAGAAGTAGGTCACCTTTGGAAATAAACTGGGCTTAATCATTTGTTGGAGGGGTTTAAGAAGAGAAAATGTCATGCCATGCGGTTATGAATGAGATATCGAATTATGAATTAATAATTGACTACAAGTGAGGACATACTTCAATTGTTGCCTAAGTTCCTTAAGTTTTTATGAAAACTTTTTTAAAGAAACCGTAAATCCCCAGTAGAGTCACCACTGTGAGCGGACGACATTTTTCGAGACGCGCAGCGAAGCAGGAACCGGGGATTTTCTTTTTGAGTGTGAGTGTGGTTCAAAAACAAGTTTTATTCTTTCTTAAGAAAACCTTTCATTTTATTAAAAAAACTCTTTTTGTAGAAAACCTAATTTTAAGTGTGAATTTTGGAAAACAGATTTTTAGAAAATCCCAATTTAAACTTAAAGATCTCGAAATCTAAATTTCATGATCAGATACAGAGTCGCCACCTGGATCAGCTCATCCAAGAAATTTCGGTACAACTCTCTACCAAGTGTAGACGCAGTACCTTGTCCAGAGATTAAGGGTTCGAGCAATACATCTACTAATCCTCAACTTGTTTTCAATTGTTATTTCATAATACAATATAAAATTCACTTAATTCTACCCATTTTATCTTATTTTAATTGTAGTTAATGCTCATGCAAATGACATAAATATAAATCATAAATAAAGTACAGAAAAATAAAAGTGCAGGAAAAGTAAAGTAATGGCCAAATTGTACAACCCGAAAAAGAAAAACTCTCATCTTCACCATTTACAACCTCTTATAATACATGATATTCTAAAAAAGTAGAACCGCCTCGATACACAGAATGATCTATTAAATACATAAAAAAATGAAAAATAAAAAAGCTGCATCCAAATATGGTTAGCACAAATAAGCAAATCACACCAAGGACTCACATAAGACAAAATAGGGGCATTTTGGGAAACGGGATCATGCATAGAGGGATAATTGAGAAGTCCAAACGACTACTTGATTAAACCTGGAAAACATTTTATAGAAACGCCCTGTAGATTTTGTGAATGAAAATCAATTTTGAAAACGGTTTGGCTCGTTTTACATGCATTTTTTGTCTTTTAGTGGACCAGATATCCCGGAACCCAGGGATTCCATTAGCGAGTGGGCTTAAATGAAATATCCATCTAGGGTTCAGAAACATAAACACACCAAAAATCCTTTTTGAATCGAAAAAGAGGCAAAGTTACAAGTTAGAGGCCAAAAAGGGCAAAACTATAATTCTGCTTCTCAAACTACAGCCGAGCGGCTATAGGGTATCACAGCCGCTCCATTGTAGTGGCTCGGTGGCTGTAACACCTACAACCGAGTGGCTATAATGCTCCAAAATCAGGAGTTTGGTTTTCTTCCTTGTTTTGAAAATCGTTTTATAATTTTGATGATTTCGGGTAATCTGGAGCTTCTGGAAACTCATAAAATTCCACAAAATAGATCCAGATCAAATCAAACGAGTCTGGAAATCCCTAAAAACCTGAAATCATCAATATTCAATCCCATATCCATCAATCAAAACCCAAAAACAGTGAAAATAATCATATGTGAATGTGATTTAACCGATAATATTCATGAAAAACACATTTAATTTTGAAAACGGAAGTGTTATCGGTCGATTTAGGGCATTCGGAGCTTTTGCCCTAGAGATTATAGCTGAGCAGCTATAATCAAAAGACTATAGCCGTGCCACTATAAGGTTATACCACGCGGCTGTAGTACAGCCGAGCGGCTATAATCATCAGACAAGGCGGTTGTAACTAGGTTCACTTCCAGATTTGAGAAAAACATAAAATCATAAACAATCAACAGCCAGAACAATTCAAAAGGAGTTTTTAGGGCCCCTCAAAGTATACCTTGTCTGTTTTCCAGTGTTTTGGATCACCAGAAATAGATTGGGATGCCGGAAAATGCCTTAGAATCATGAACAACCCGAAATTGCCTATGATCCTCAAAAGCTCGAATGGAACCCCGAATCAAACCGAATGAATACCAAATTGAACAGAATCACCTTAGATGTTAATTCTCCTAAAACGCTAATCATTTTTATGAATTAAATTAAGGTTTTAATGATTATAGATTGAATTTGCTTGATTTTTCTCTCTTTCTCTCTAAAAATCTCAAAAACCCTAATCTTTTTATGTTTGATTGGAGAATGCAGGCTGTCTACTCTTTTTTTCTGACCTAATTTCATCTCTAGCTTTTATATGTTGCAATTTGGGGTTAAAACTCCAAATTAATAGCTAAATTCTGCTTTTTTAGGAAATCTGGTAATTACAGCCGAGCGGTTGTAGTGGCCTACAGCCAGGCGACTGTACTACAGCCGGGCAGCTATACTACAGCTGAGTGGCTATAGGGCACTATAGCCAAGGAGCTATAGTGACAGATTTGCCTTTCTCACCCTTTTTTCACTTTTCTCTTCTATTCTCTTAAACGCTCACTTGACCCTCTTTGGGGTTCCGCACCAAGATTTGTCACACATGTTTGGGTCACTCGAGACATCTCCAAAGTCATTCCGATCATTCTGAATCCCCCTCACATTTGCCGGTGAAAAAGGTAATAAAAGCTTTCATCATCGAGGTCGGGAAAAAACCCGTGCTCACACCAGCCTTCTACATTTGGCGTAGATGCGAGCCGAAGATTCTGTCCACAGGTTGGTGATCTTCTGAGGAACCACTGTCTACCTACCTTGGTTTACTACAGCCATATCCGCTTCTGTCACCTGATCTAGTACTGCAGTTTGGGCCGTTTTGAACTAGACCCAGCTGGTGTAGTTGTGGAACTCTCACTCTTGTAACCCTACGAATACCCTTGACTACCTTGATAAGTACCAAAATTCTGCTTGCTCCTTTGGTCCTCCTCTTCGTACCTTTCAATATGCTTAGTAAAATCGATAAACTCCATAAAAGCATGGAATTTTTCAGCTTCATTTTGTATTTGTATTGAGCAAGCTTCCATCAACCAATTTTACAATAAGAGACTCTAACTTCGGTGCTCCATCCACCAACACTTGGACATCCATCCATCTCTTGTAGTAAGCCTAGAAAGACTCATTATGTTTTTAGCAAATCCTTTTTAGATCTTCCAAAGTGGTCTACACCTGAGTATTATAAGCATATTGCTTCACAAATGCTTCAAACAAATCTTCCCATGTGGAACGGGTGTGGATCGGCATTAAGTACCACTTAGCAGCATCCCATAGAGTGGTCAGGAATAGGTTCAGCAGGTGGATTTTCCTAATTCCTATTCTGGACATAATCCTCACATAACTGTCCAAGTGGATTTTTCCAATTCCCATAGAGTGGTCGGGAATAAGGCATTTGGAAACCAACCGAAAGTGGCTCTCCTCCTTCTGCCATCAAACTAGCTGGTTTGCACATTTGATGGGATTGCAATGTACCATCTCCTTTAATATAGGCAATAGAGCTTCAAGATTAGAGAACTTTTCTTTAAGACGTTTTTCCACAGCTGTCTTGATCGAAGCTTCCCTAGCCCTCTCAAAAGCTTCATCCTACTCAGAATGACGATTAGCTTCTCTGTGAGGAAGAACTCCTCTACTGTTTCCCCAAACACTTCTCCTTGAGCTAGGGACCACCTGAACAACATTTCCCTCATTCTCGACCGGGGCCTGGATAGGTTCAACGGTATGACCCGTATTGGTGGTCATCACAGCTTGCATTTGTTCTCTTAGGGTAGCCTTAAACCAATCCGAGCTTAGCAGTGCATCTATAAAGGGATTCATATCAAAAGCAGGCACTTTCATAGGTCTGTCTTGAGCCATATCTGTTCTATTCACTTCTGCTAACACAAACTGACTGTCAACTGGCAAAGAAGGTAACTGATCCCCGAATTCCTGCTCTGATTTTGACCCTGAACCGTCCTTGATCTCTTCCACAGTGACTAATTCTGATTGGACTGGTTGAACTAACTGATCGGACTCTGATTCAACTCACACTAAACATTTTGAAGTTTGACTCCAAACTACACATTCATCGTAGAGTTAGTATCGTGGATGGATGTAATGACTCTAGACAAGATGCACTAAGTGACGTGTATGGTATGTTCGTGAAATGATCATGGTTAAATGATGTCTCATGAATGAGAATGATAATAAGGATGATCTTTATGTTTTCACTTCCTTTTTGCTTTGGGTATTTTAAGAATACCCCATGCCATGCAAAAGATAATGGAAGAGAGTCATGTGTGAGCTATCACACGAACAAAGTTTTGGTGCTTTTGGGGCACCTAGTGAATGTCATGAAATGGCCACGTGTATACTGCTACACAGATAGAGTTTCAACACTATTTATGTCAATGAAGTGATATGAAATGGTCACGTGGGGGCCGCCTATGGATAAAGTTTCGATGCTTTTAGGGCATCCAACATGAAATGATGTTAGAAACAAGTCACGTGTGAATAGAGACACGGACAGAGGTTCAACGTTCATGGAACACCTTGTATGATTTAGTAATGTCATGAAATGCCCCTATACATGTAATAATTAGGTACTCATGGAGTACCTCAAATGATTCAACAATGTCATGAGACGATCCGATATAGATCATGACATACAAGCAAAACTTTGGCATCACCGTGACACCAATGATGAGTGAGCATGATGTCATTTAATGTTGTTCTGTGGCCTGTCACATGAATATAGACCTAAGACCATTGTGGTCCTCTAGTGAATGAAATGGTCTAGTGAAATGGATAAGTGCAATCAGGTGCACGGGTAGAACACAGGTAGTTTTGGGACACCCAATATGATATGAAATGATCATGATGGGCATTCTCAGAATGTCTTACATTAGATGGGATGAGATGAGATGATATCAATGTTCATGTCATATGAAATGCAAGTGGTTGCATGAAGATGTGATTAGGATGCATGACATATGAGATGATGTCATGTATGCTTCATGTAAATGTCAACACATGAGATGCGAATGTATATTGCACACAAATAAAATGTCATGGCTGCATGAAGATGTGGTTAGCATCAATGTCACACATACATTTATGTCTTGAAAATGGCTAGCCGAGAACGTGGTTAGAGTGGCGCATGAATGATTATGCATGCTTGATGTTTCGTGTAAAAGGTCAAACAAACCACCATAGAACAAACGTTAGCACATGCAACAATATGCTCACCCTTCTAACCTTATTCCTCTTTTCGATTGGCATGCATTCTTCCTAGGTGTTGGGTCTCTTTGGTACCAACCAGGGATACTAAAGGCATACTCTTAATGTCCAATTTCATGTTTTTGTTTGGTAATCCTAAGGGGAAGTTACTAGGTCATTACATGTGGGCCAAAGTCAAACCAAAGGTCGTACAGGTCCCCATAGCGAATATACACTCCTCCATTATAGAACATGAGAGGTTCATGCGATGCTATGAGTGGTTTACCCCTTTAGGTACCTCCAATCCTGGTGGAAGAGGTAGGTCACCTTCTCGAATAAACCAGGCTGATCAGTGAGTTTGAGGGGTTGAGAAGAAGAAAATGTCATGCTATGAAATTGTGAGTAAAATATGGCATTATGAACTAGTGAATGACTGCAAGCAAGGTTATATTTTAGTAGTTGCCTAAGTTCCTTAAGTTTTTATAAAAAAAACATTTTAAGAAACCTTTTATCCCTAGCAGAGTCGCCACTATGAGCGGACGACCTTTTTAAGAAAGCAGAACGTGGCGAAGCGAATCGGGGAAAAAAGAGAACTGAATGTTTGATGTTAAATATGGGTTTATATCTTGATTAGGAAAACCATTGATTTGTTTGGAAATCCTTTTGTGGAAAACTTTTTCTTTGAATGTGTGTTTTTGGGGAAAACTAGTTTTTACATTTTAGAAAATCTCTTTTTATTACTTAAAGATCTCGAAACCTAAATTTCAAGTTCAGTGACAGAGTTGCCACCCAGATCAGCTCATCCGGGAAATTACGATACAACTCCCTACCGAGCATAGACTGTCGTACCTAATCCAAAAATTTAGGGTTCAAGAAACTTACCTATTCAACCTCAAGCTTGCTTTCATTTATAAGTTCATATGACAATATCATACTCACTTTTATTCTCTACCCATTTTATCTTTTGTTATTGATTAACCTCTGCTCATTCAGATGACAGAAATAAATGTCACAAAATTAAAGTGCAGAAAAGTAAACCATAAATCCAAACCAAATGAAAAGATAGAGCCGCTTATTACAACCCAAAAAGATAAAAACTCTCATCCTCGCAAATATAACCACCTAGATACACGAATACCTAAAAAAATTACAATCGCCTATGATACACGAGTTGATCTATTAAATACATCCAAAATAATAAAAAGAAAAATAAAAAGAAAAATAAAAAGCTACAAAATAGATGGTTAGCAAAAATATATTACAAACATAAGTGGGACTCACAACAGGACGGAATGGGAAATCTCAGGAAAGGGGAGCATGCATTTAGGGGGTAACTGAGAAGTGCGGGCGACTTGCTCGATTAGACCTGGAAAATCATTTTAGAAACGCCCTGTAGATTTTGTACTTGAAAACAATTTGGAAAATGGTTTGATTCAATTACATGAAAATTTCTCCATTTAGTGGGTTGGTTATCCCGGAACCCAGGGTTCTGTTTGTGGGGGTTTCCGATCTCAAACATCCATCTAAGGCCCAAAGTAGTGAACACATAAAAAATAGTTTGATTCCAAAGACAACATCTCATGATTACGTCTATGGGAGTCATCCCGAGATTCTGCCTTCATCTAGGAACTTTAGCTATACAAATTTAGCTAGAGCCGTGTGGCTATAGCCACTACAGCCATGTGGCTGTAGTGTCTAGAACCCGAAATTGGCTTTCTTTTTTTCGTAAATCACTGATTTGACTTGTTTCATTGATTTCTAAGGATTTTAGGGAACCTAGGGGTCCACTAAAGCTGGACAGTGGATCCGATTTGGATCGAACAACCTTGGATTCCAAAAAACCCGAAATCAACAAAACCCAAATCTTACGGCAATGTTATTGGAGAACCGAAAACCATAATACTGAGTGTAACGGGTGTGATTGGACCGAAATAGTTCATATCAGAGCAAACAAAATGAGAAACTAACTGCATTTGATCGATTTAGGGCACTTCGGGTTTCTGTCCACAAGAACATAGCCAAGCAGCTATAGTGGTATAGCCGCTCGGCTCTGTTCTATGGGATTATAGCCACTTAGCTCTAGTTAGAGCCGTACGGCTGTAATCAAATAGATAGTTTATGGAAATTTTATAAAACACAGCAAAAGCAATCAAATATGAGTTTAAGGCCTCTCAAAGCTTACCCTTTTGATGTGCCAGTGTGTTTGACGAATGAAATTGGATTTGGATGCTGGAATCCACATAGAACCTCACGACCATCTCGAAATCCTCGAATACATATCCCGAATCAATACGAACAGACCCGAAAAGGCTTCGAATGAGTGATCGTGTGACTGGAAACTCTCACGCTATGTGTTTCTAATCTATATTCTCACTGTTTCTATCTTTTTCTTTTGGTTTTCTCTTCTCTCTTTTGGTTTTCTTTTCTCTTTTAGAGTTCCCTCTGTTTTTCTACTAGAATTCTCTCTTATCTTTTTTTTTGTGTTTTCTCCTCCCAAAAAACCTAGAGAAACCCGACTCAAATCCTCCTAATTTAGGAATCTTAGCTGCTGTCAAATATTTATGTTAGTTATTTAGGAAGTAATCTGGCCACTCGTTAGAGCCACGTGGTTGTAAGGTTACGGCCGTGCCACTCTAGTGTTATAGCCACGCGGCTGTAGTTGTGGAACTATAGTTGTATGGCTCTAACCAAAGCTAACAAGGTTTTTCCTAAATTCCACCCTCATATCTAAGCCCTCTAATCACTCGAAGGACCTTTCTCGGGGTTTCAGATCGAGGACTGTTGGGTTTTCGGAGCGTTTGAGACATTCCAGGTAACATCCCGCTCATTTTCAAATCCAATTTATGTTCATCTGTCAAACATGTAACATAGGATTTTCTTCACAGAGGTCAGGAAAACTCATGCTCACAGTGTGAAGGCTCTAACTCAAATGAGCAACAGAAAGATAATACTTTCTTTGAGCGGATGATGTTTTTACAAGCGTACGGACTCTCTTGGAAGGGAGCCTTGATATCAGGCAACCCTCCCTCATGTGGGATTTTTAAAATGGAAATTCAGTTTAGGAAAAATTAAATTAATTCATAAAAGAACGGAGACCTAAGTCTCAATAGAGTGTGTAGGAGTGGCCACCCGGCTCAGCTCAACCGGGAAATTGCAGTGTAGCTGAATCGGATGAAGGCCACTACACCTTTCAAAGATCAGTTGCATCGATGAAAAAAGTATCATCATAAGAAGAAGGATATTTCATTGCTTCATTCATCTTAAAAACAACTTCTTCATCATGGACTTTCAAAATGAGTTTTCCATTATCATTGAAGCTTTGATCTCAAAGAGATTGTTCCCTTCATTAGGTATCACAATGCATAATAAGTGTCCATCGGTTGATGGTCTCAAATACTCTTTAAGTCTATGCCTTTGGGGATTTCGATTAATTTCCCCTACACCCTCGTGTTCATTTCCATTTGGATTAACAGACAGATATGAATTCTTTTAAAAATAAAATGAAGTTTTAACCAAACTAACTATGCAAACCAACATAGATTCAACATGGAAAAGAATAAAATATCAACAACAATAATAAGAAAACAGCAAACCCAAACCAAGTATAGCAAGCAGTTTCAGTACATTCCTTCTCCTTAACCATTATGAGCAGGGATACAAAACATAGATCTAGGGTATCTCGCTCTCAAATCACCACACTAGGAACCTTCAGACATGTAAATACCATGACATGCAGCCTAATTGAATCTCTTCAGCAAAAGACAACTTAATCATGCATTAAGACCTAGCAAGCATTTTATCAAAGATAAAAACCCCCAGCATGCAGTCTACTCAAATTTCTTTACTAATAAACATGCATATGTTTCAAGGCCTTTCCATAGTTAAGAATCTCCTCTCGATCTCATCCTAATCACTAGCATATGAGGTGATCAATCTCAAGGAAAGATAAAGCACACCAAGAAACAATCATCACAGACATAATGCTCACAATAAAGAAAGAGAAAGAGTACTTACTACTGCCAGTCGAGCTGGCTCAAGCCTGCTTGAAGCAGACTACTCACTATGCATGAGTAGCTTCAGCAAAAAATTAAAAATGGGAAAATAAATGAAGAGAAATTAATTATATTAAACTACAAAATTAGAATACGAGGAAGAAAATGAGCAAAGAGTCCAAAGCTCTAAAAGCTCTCTAAAAGCTAGAACTAAGGGAGTATATATAGCACTCCCTAAAAGACTAAAATACCTTAAAGATTAAAATAATAAAAAATGTATTTGCATGGTGGCTTTAAATTAGCCAAATATTAAAAAAGTATAACCACTCAATTTTAGTCAGATTTACAAGAAATATCTTCCCCAAAAGTCAATTTCTACTTTTTGAGACAAGACATAATTTCTTCTCCTCTCCCTTTGGGACCAAAAGCATGGACAATTTCTGCTAGCCTCTTCTCTCTCTTCATAGCTCCTTTCCAGCTCTCATCCAGCCCACTTACATGCTTGCTGGCTCAGACTTTTCACAGCTTTTCTCTAATTTTCTTTTTAACCTGAAATAAGCTCCAATTAGCCAACATTAATTCAATAAAGCTCAATTTAATTCCAATTAATACCTCAAATTATTGGTTTATTTATCACTTATCAATGCTGTGTTGATACATTATTTGGTGTTTGTTTGTTTAATTATTGTTTTATAGATGATGATACATTGTTGATACATTTTTGTTACATGTTTGATACTGTGTTGATATATGTTTTGGTGTTTGGTTATTAGTATATATGATATTTTTGCCTTATACTTTATTGATATATATTTTATATATTTTTGTTACATTTTGTTATATTGTGATGATACATGTGTAAGTGTTTTATTGTTTTTATGTATACTGTGGTGTTACATTATTCGTACATTTTTTATACATTTGAGATACTATGTTGATACATTTTTCCTCATGTGTTTTTTATGTAAGGTCTCTTATGTAAGCTGTATGGAGATGGATAAAGGAATGGTGGAGTCTAAGATGAGATGAAATATTTAATGAAGACCTCATATATATCATATGGTTTCACATTTAATTACTTATCACCTCTTTTAATATTAATGTATGTCACAAGTAAGACAAACAAAGCTCTACACCTTGCTTCTACCACCACTTTTCATGACTCAAATTAAAGATCTCAAACCTATCTTGCTTATATTTCATTATACTCTATTTGTTGTTGTGATTTGTAATTTTTTGATCGTTTTTGTTTAGTGATTTTGCAATGTAGTAATACGTGTGATTGCAAAGATTTCTCCGATTTATAAGGTTTTTGCAATTGGAGAGTTTTCTGCAGCTTTGAGAGATTTTCTATGATTATGATGTTTCTGTGATTGGAGAGTTTTTTGCATTTGTAGATTTTTTTGCAAGGATGAAGAGTTTTCGTGTGGTTGGAGAAATTGGTACGCATAGGAAGTTTGGTTATTTTGAATTTTTTTTCTGTTGTTTTTCCTATCTTAGTGTGTGTAATATGTGAATTAGAAAATAACGTATTTTTAGAATTTTGAAACTTTTTTGTAGTATTTTTGAGATAATCTTCATGTTACACAAAAAGGAGAATTGGGTCAAAATTGGGAAGTTTTGTTGATAAAAGCCCAGTATTTTTAGAGTACAAGATCCAAAACTCTTAAAACAAATATAAAAGAAAACAACCCTTGCTTATATACACTTCAAAGTAATACTTCTGCTAATAAGATTTACCCTCACACTTTGTTTGGTTCAGGAGTTAATAAATTATGGTAAAGTATAGTAAATGAGCTGTGGTATAGTAATGGACTATGAACTAGCATATGGTGTTTAGATTCATGATAAAGTAACTCATGGTTCAATAATTTAAAGTTATATGAAAAATACAATTATAACGTTTACATATGTAATTAAAGGCTTAGGAACACATGTGGAAATAATAAAAATGTGAAGGGTAAGTTGATAATAACAACATATGTTACTATGAAAACACTCTGATTTAGAGTGTTAAAGAAATCACACCCTTCAACGTGTGGATTTACCATTAGTTACCATACTCTTCATTTACACATCAAAACAAACATGAATATATTTCTACATCTACCTTACCTTATCTTACCATTATAACTCTCAAACCTAACATATTATAAAGAGGAAGTTCACAATTCATATTTTAATTAGGAAAATCAATCTAAATTGAGTTTTAAACATACCTTAATAAAACATTAAAAAAAAACTATGGGAGTGACATAGAAGGTGCATAAGTTGATGATTGTTTTAAAATGTTGTCCATCTTCTAAGGCTTAAAACCTATTTGACCTATTATCAATTTCAAATGTTGATATTTTTCCTTTTACTTATATAATATGTTGGTATTAAGCAGTGTTGTTAAACCTGGGACCAAACTGGTTGGTCAGACTAATTTTAATTGGAACCAGATGCTTAATTAGTTTTGTCAAGGCTAAATATCAATATATGTTAAGAACTGGTACTTAACCGGTGAACTACATGGTTCAACTATGAACCAACAGATTCGGTCATGGTTAATCAGTTTTTTTGATTTAACATATATGGTGATTTTATTTTAAAAAAAAAATTGAATTTGGTTAGAACCTCCTTCTTATAGCTAGCCTTCATAACCACTCAACTTATATTTATGCTATAATTTTAACTTTAATATATATATATATATATATATATATATCTACATATATCTATATATATATATATATATATATATATATATATATATATATATATATATATAGGAATGAACAGAGATGAAATTTTTTTGAAAATATATGAATTACAAATTACAAAAGGTATTGTTTAAACCTTAACCAGAGAAAAACGATGAACGGTTTGCTGAGGCCTGAATTTAACAATCTTAAGACAAATTAGCAAATAAGAGACAAACAGGCATACCCTTATTGGATTACCTTGACTATTTTGGACAATCTAATTATTCTATTTAAAATAGTATTTTCATGTTTTTATATTTTCTGTTTTATTTTGGAATTGTACTGACTTGATTTGGTTTGTGAATTTCAAAATTAATTATGGCTGATGATTTGATCCCACCTGTTCAAAACAGTTCCCAGACTAGACAAAATGTCCAAAATGTCTAAAATGGATATAACGGTCCTACTAGTTTAGTAACTATTGGTTCGGGTCCTAGTGATTTTGGGACTGCTTCTAGTCATGTGATGGTGCTTGGTGTAAATCTTGTGGATAGGCCTGAGAAGTTCTCTAGTGTGAATTTCATGACTTGGTAGAAGAATATGTTCTTTTTCTTAACTATGATGAACCTTCAGCAGTTCCTAAAGGAGGATCCTCCCAATGTTGGAGAGGATGTGGTTGATCCTTCAATCCAATGGCCAGCGAATGCCTGGAATCATTCTAATTTTCTTTGCAAGAATAATATTTTAAACTATTTAGTGGATTCCCTTTACAGTATTTATGAACCCTTTAAAACTACAAAGGAAGTTTGGGATTCCTTAGATAGGAAATATAACACTAAGGATGCGAGTGCTAAGAAATTCTTAGTAGGTCAATTCCTTAATTTTAAGATGAATGATTCTAATTTTTAGTCAAGTGCAAGAACTTTAGATTCTGATCCATCGAATGCTTGTTAAACGTATGTGATTAATTAGTCATTCTAAGTGGCTACAATAATTGAGAAATTTCCACCTGGATCCCTTAAGCATAAATGAAAGGGGATGACTATTAAAGATCACATTATCCGACTTTGCATAGAGGAAGACCATAGAGGTTCTAAGAAGAAACATTCCAATGTTGGTAGCCAATTTGTGTGAAGGACTCATGTGGTGGAGGTCAAGAGAGACCCCAAGAAAGGTAAGAAGCGTGTTGGGTGCAAGTTGGGACCGAAAGAGGCGTTTTGAAAAAGCTAAATTAAATGGGAAATGCTACAATTGCAGTAACATGGACCACAAGTCATCTGATTGTAGACTACCCAAGAAGGCCAAGACAACCAAGGCTAATATTATGGAAGCAATTGCACAAGATATGTGTGACATTGACCTATGTGTTGTGATCTCTAAAGTGAACATGGTTGATTCTAATCAAAGAGAGTGGTGGCTTGACACTGGTGCTATCCATCACATTTGTTGTGATAAAGAGTCTTTTGCTGGATTGACTCTTATTACAAAAGGGGAGAAACTCTAAATGGGAAATGCTGCTATTTGAAAGGTCAAGGGGAAGGGAACTATGATCCTGAAGATGACTTTTACAAGAAAAAGTAAAGCTGCACAATGTTATGTATGTGCCTGACATGCGGAAGAATCTTGTATTTGGGAGCTTATTGAGTGCAAATGGCTTCAGGATGGTATTTGAGTCCCAAAAGTTTATTTTGTCTAAGGAGGGTATGTATGTGGGCAAAGGATATGAATGTAATATGATGTTTAAAATTAATTGTATCTCTTGTAAGTCCAAATCTATTGAAATGAATAAGAACGTTGCTTCTTCTTCTTGTATGGTTGTCTCACATGATTTATGGCATCATAGACTTAGACATATTAATTATGACACATTGTGATGTTTAATTAACTTAAATCATATACCCTCATTTGATATTGACAAAAGAACATAAATGTGAAATTTGTTTTGAAATGAAATTGACAAGATCTTCATTTCATTCTGTTGAAAGAAATTTATAACCACTTGACCTTATACATACAGATATTTGTCACTTGAAATTTGTTCAATCAAAGAGAGAAATAGATGTTTTATTACCTTCATAGATGATAGTACAAAATACTATCATGTATATTTGCTTAAAAGCAAAGATGAGGCTTTAGAGAAATTTGTTCTCTGTAAGCAAGAAGTAGAGATCCAACTTAATAAGAAAATTAAGGTGGTAAGAAGTGATCCTTGTGGTGAAACTTATGGGGGGGATGTTGTTCTATCAGTCAAATATCTTTTGAATAAGATACCATGTATCAAATAAGACAAAACTCCTTATGAATTATGGAAATGTTGAAAACCTTCCTATAGTTACTTGAAAGTGTGGGAGTGTCTTGCAAAAGTAATGGCTCCATTACCTAAAAGAATGAAAATAGGTTGAAAGACAGTGGATTGTATTTTTATTGGATATGTAAAACAAAATAATACATATTGGTTTCTTGTGTATGAATCTAAAAACCCAAAAATACACAAGAACACTTTAATGCAGTCAAAGGATGCTTCGTTCTTTGAAAAATATTTTTCCATGCAAGCAAATAGATGATAGGTTGAGATCTAAATGGTCTCATGAAACTGATGAAAATGATAGTCAATTTGATCAATAAGACATTGTTGATAATGATGATGATCTTCAACAAGTGGTTGAAGAAAACAGTCAGGATCCTCAATAAGAGGATGAATCAGAAGAAGAGGTAGAGCTTAGAAGAAATGAAAGTGCAAGGGTTGAAAAATCTTTTGGTCTAGATTTGTTAACTTATATGGTTAAGGCTGAACCTCAAACTTACGGAGAACTTGTAAGTTCTATAAAAAGTCCTTTATGGAAAGAAGCCATAAGGAGTGAAATTGTTTCCATTCTGCCGAAGCATACTTGGGAATTAATGGATCTTCCTTCAAAAACAAAACCACTAACTTGTAAATGGATTTTCAAATAGAAAATGAAAGTAGATGGAACAATTGATAAGTATATGGCTCATTTGGTTATTAAAGGTTACAAATAAAAGGAAGACTTTGATTACTTTGATACGTATTCTCTTGTGTCGAGAATAACATCCATTAGGATGACACATGCAATTGCTGCTTTGCTAAATCCTGAAGTCATCAAATGGGAACAAATTTACATGGAACAACCTAAGGGTTGTGTAGTTCCTGGTCAGGAAAGAAAAGTCTGTAAATTGGTGAAATCTTGATATGGTTTAAAGCAAGCACCAACACAATGGCACAAAAAGTTTGATGATGCCATGATGGCAAACGACTATCAAATTAACAAGCTTGACAAGTCTATTTATGTCAAAACTACTAAAGTAGGATATGTCATCTAATGTTTGTATGTTGATGACATACTTTTTGTGGGAAGTAATGAGAAAATAGTTAAGAGTATTAAGAATATGTTAAATTCTAGATTTGACATGAAAGATATAAGACCAGCGAATGTGATACTAGGCATCCATGTTAAATTTTCACCTAGTGGTCTCATGCTAACTTAGTCACACTGCGTGGACAAGATACTTAGGAAGTTTAGTAAGGATGATACTAGTATAGCCAGAACTTCGATAAACATTAGCCAACATTTGTCCAAGAACAAAGGTGAAAGCTTAGACCAAGTGAAATATGCAAGGGTCATAGGCAGTTTAATGTACCTCTTAATTTGTACAAGACTGATATTGCTTTCACAGTAAGCAATTTAAGTATATTCATGAGTAATCCTAGGGAGAGCCATTGGAAGGCTATCGTAAGAATACTGAGGTATTTGCGATATATTCGTGATTACGGACTACATTATATAAGAGAACTAGCAGTATTAGAAGGATTTTCTTATTCTAGCTGAATAGCTGACATCAAGAATTCTAAAGGTACAAGTGGATATGAGTTCACTCTAGGAGGAGGAGCAATGTCTTGGAAATTTTCAAGGAAAACAATCATAACCATATCTACCATGGAAGCTAAGTTTGTAGCTCTAGACAAAACTAGAGAAGGAGCCAAGTGGCTATGAAACTTCTTAGGGGATATTCCTGAATGGCCAAAACCTGCACCCACATTTTGTATAAATTGTGATAATCAAGCAGCAATTAAAAAAGCACATAACGTGATGTGTAGCTGTAAGTTGAGGCACATGCGTCGCTGACATAATACCATTAGACAACTGATCTCAATGGGAGTTATCTCTATTGACTTTTGTAGGATGAAGAAGCATTTAAACGCACTAAATGCAAGAATTTATTTTGATGATAACAAAAAAATGACAAAAGAAAATAATTGCAAAGGAAGTACATTTAAGTCCATATCGTCACACAAGAATATCCTTGTAAATAGATGTAATATCCCAAAAAAATTCGACAAGTATAAATATTTGGTAAAAATATATTCCAGTATGATTATAAGTGATATAATAATTTAATGATTAGTTTGGAATGGTTTTTAGCGGTGAAATACATATATATTTGAAAATATATTTATAGGGTGAAATATTGAAGAAATATAAAAATGGAAAGTTTAGGGGTGAAAATTATATACATAGTAAAAGTATAATCAAAATACGTGTAGGAATTTAGAAATTTAAAATATATTGCTTTAAGGGCAAAATTATAATTTTATAAGAAAGATATTTTATAAAAAGAGAAGAAGAGACAAAAGAAAAAAAAAAAAGAAAAGAAGGAAGGCTCTAGACAAAGTTTATATATATCTATATATATAAGAAAATAGATAGGGGGGATGTTCTGTGGTCCGATCGTGATGAAATTTCAGGTATGTGTTTAGAGCTAAGTGAATTTCATTATGTATGGTTAAGATTTTATTTTGAGGGTTATATGATGGTGTATTTGGAAATATAATTTTGGAGTATTTTTGTAAATTAATTCTAAATATGAAATGATATGAGAATAAAATTGGTATTTCTGGTATCTTAGCAGTGCTGTGAACCTATTGGTGTTCTATGTTGGAATTATAGGTACTATTCCGGTGATCGAAATATTTTCCAATGAGTTTCTATGGGTTTAATATTTTTATATTGATCTATGAATTATTTGGAGTAATATTAATTCTTAGAGTTTTTGACGATTTTGAGTAGATTATTTTATATGTATTATTGAAGTATTTGGAGTTAACTTAATTGTATTATTTGTTGGAAAATTAGTTTAAGTATGATTTATATGTGGAGAAAGTATGAGAAATTACTAGAAATGCATTTGGAAGAAGATATAATGTTTTGGGTATTTTTGATAATTTGGTGAATCGTGATATACCGTATTCCTATATATGAATAGTTACCACATATGTGAATAGTGACAGGTGATGTATTAAATGGAATAAGCTATGAGAGAATGATCTTAACTTATTTTAAGATTAAGAGAACTATGTGACTTTGATTTCCAAATTGGAATTATCGACATACGTAGGAAGCTTGATATTAAGTTAATATCAAGTCCGAGACAAATAGATAGATAAAATTTGATAGTTTGGAGATAAGTTATTAAAGATGAATTTATTTAAGGATATTTTAGAAAATGGTATAGGTTATCGCCATAGAAATTAGAGGATAATTTATAAGTAGGGTATGAATTATATGTGAATATTCAATGATGTGGGTAATGTGATTCGTCGTAACAAATGTATATGAAGTATATATATGTTACATGAGAAATTGTATATGGCTATATTTGAACATATGTAAATTACTTGACATGGATTAAATGATATATGCAATTGTACATGTATACATGAAACATAACGGGGCGTTGTGACATACTTGTTCAAACACCACAATAATATGAATTACAAAATCATATGACTCTATATGGCCAGTTTCTGAATTACAGAATTACAGGATTACAAAATTATATGGACCGAAAGGTCACAACATGCTTACAGGACTAGCCATAATATTACATGAATTATAGGATCCTGGGGTAGTGGTTTGGCTAGTTTTGTAGCAACAAATAAAAGAAATGGCTCATTCATTTACATGTGCATGAATGGGTGTTGACATGCATACGTATGACTGCTTGTAATTGTTAAAATAGTTAACTATTTATATTCATTATGTTGTGATTTTTGAATTTGTTAATGTTTTATAATTTCTGTGTAGCAACTCGTTAGGTCTACGGCTGCTTTCCAGATAAATGACACAAGCTGATAAGGATTAGAATTATGATGTTCTTATATGGAAATTGTTAGTAAAATACTTGTATATAGTGAAAGTATAAGGGTGTTATAATAGAAGTGATACTTGGAAGTTCATAGTCTCCGCAAGTGTAAGAATTCTAACCAAGGACTTGATACAAAGAGATCATAGCAAAGCACATTATAGTTATTGCCTCTATAGATATCATGTCAAGAACAAGAAGTGGACAAATGTGAAGTCCACTGAAGTCAACATAATAGTTGAATAAAAGTAGTGCAAATAAAATGATCAGAACTGACTTCATGCAGAAATGATCATTTAGCTGACTAAAAAGGACAGTTTCAGAGATATAATGTTTGTCACAGAACAATCATGACAAATAGTCAACTAAAAAAGGAAAACAAAACTTGCCAACCTTTAACTCTCTATATGCATTCATATTAGATTATTAAAAGTGAAAGCCAGTCACCACGGACAAAAATAACAACTAGTTTCTAAAAGGGAGTAACGGCCAGTTTGTGGATATTTGCCTGTAAAAAGAAGCTCAAATTAGTTTAAGAGGTTAAGAGACTCAATATTCATCACAAGTATTCTCATTGTAAGCCAAGTTCTTCTCTCTCTAAAAGATTTCAATTTTTTGAGCTTCAAACCAAGTTTCTTCCAAAGTCTCTTCTACAACACATTATTGCCAAACCAAGTTGATATCTTTGTGTTGTATTTTTAAAGATCACAAGTGTGTTACTATACCAAATTCTTATCTTTACAAACACCTTGAGTTTGCGTATTGAGCTTGAAAATAGACATATTGAGCTTTAAAATTGAGGTTGGAATTTCCTAATTAAGCTTGTAAAAATTAGGGGTGAAGTTTCTCAATTTCCTTGTGAATAATTAAGGTGAATAAGTAAGGGATTTACTTATTTGGGTAGCTTTAAGTTGTAAAGCACCAAGGCTTTATACTTGTCTATTCGGAAGGATCATAGTGGAACTTTCAAGTGGTGAAGCTTGAGGAGAGGAGTAGATCGAAGTCGTCGAACCTCTATAAATCTCTTGAGCACAATCTCTCTAGACTTTATCTTATTTACTTTCAAGCATTTCAATTATTAAGCTACATTCTTTATGCTTGTTGATCTTATGCTTAAGGAGATACTTGTTGACAATTGCATGATACTTGTATGTTATAATTCTACATCTTCTTAAAAGTATTTTATGTTGGGCATTATTGACCATTATTTGTTGATTATTCAATTCACCCCCCTCTTGAATATAGCTAGTCATTGGGACCCACAATTGGTATCAGAGCCTCACTCGTGCCAAAAAGATTTAACAATCTAAGAGTGATCTAGATGGCTAGCAGTAGCAACATGGATATGACCAACAACATTAGAGAAAGACAATCTATTCATAGACCCCTTTTGTTTTGCGGTAAAAACTATAGATATTGGAAAGTGAGGATGAGAAGCATTATTCAATCAAATGATATATTTTTTGGAAGACTATTGGAGATGGTTTAAAAATACCTAGCAAGATTATTGATAATGTGCCATATGCTAAGGAAGAAAAAGAGTACAATGATGATGATTGGAAAAGTTACAATTAAATGCTAAAGCTATTAATATGCTTCATTATGCACTTGATGCTAATGAGTAATCAAATCTTAGGTTGTTCCACTGCTAAGGAAATATGGGACAAATTATAAGTTACTCATGAGGGGGCTATGAAAGTCAAAGACTCCAAAATCAATCTTCATATAGGAGAATATGAGCTCTTTCAAACCATGAGTCCATTGGCAAAATGAACACAAGTCTTACTCATATAGTGAATACACTTAAAACTCTTAGTCAAACACTTATTGATGTAGAGTTTATCAAGAAATTGGTTAGAGTCATGCCATTTAAATGGGATCCAAAACTCAAAGCTATTGAGGAAGCAGACGATTTGTCAAAATATAGCTATGATGAATTCATTGGCTCATTGATGTGTCATGAAATCAAAATGAAGAATGTCAATGACAAAGAGGATGGAGACAAAAAGCAAAGACCTATGGCCTTCAAAACCTCTCAAAACAATGAAAGCTCAAGTGATGGCTCAGAAAACAAAATTTTCATGCTCGCTAGAAAGTTAAGAAGATCATTCAAGAAAGGTGAAAAATATAGCAAGAAGTTCTTCAAGAAAAACTTTACAAAGCATGATGAATCTAAGAAAGATACATCTTAAGAAATCACATGCTTTGAGTGCAAGAAATTGGGACACATGAAATGAATTGCCCAAAATTGAAGAAATTCAAAAAGAAAGAAAAAAGAGCTATGATTGCCACTTGGAGTGATAGTGATACATCCGCAAGTGATGATGAATCCAAAAATAAAGAAATTGCTCAAGTATGCTTTGTATGTGTGTGAGCAGATGACATTTTTAAGAAAGCGGAACGCGGTGAAATGAACCGGGGAAAAAAGAGAACTGAATGTTTGATGTTGAATACGGGTTTATATCTTGCTTAGGAAAACCATTGACTTGTTTGGAAATCCTTTTTTGGAAAAACTTTTCTTTGAATTTGAGTTTTTGGGGAAAATTGGTTTTTACATTTTAGAAAATCCTGTTTTATTACTTAATGATCTCGAAACCTAAATTTCAAGATCAGTGACAGAGTCGCCACCAGGATTAGCTCATCCATGAAATTCTGGTATAGCTCCCTATTGAGTGTAGACTGCCATACCTAATCCAGAGATTTACGGTTTGGGCAACTTACCTATTCAACCTGAAGCTTGCTTTCATTTATAAGTTCATATGACAATATTATACTCACTTTGATTCTTTACCCATTTTATGTTTTGTTATTGATTAACCCATGCTCATTCAGATGACAGAAATAAATGGCACAAAATTAAAGTGTAGGAAAGTAAACCATACATCCAAACCAAACAAAAAGATAGAGGCCTCTTATTACAACCCAATAAGATAAAAACTCTCATCCTCACCAATACAACCGCCTAGGCACACGAATATCTAAAAAACTTACAATCTTCTAGGATACACGAGTGGATCTATTAAATACATCCAAAATAATAAAAAGAAAAATAAAAAGCTGCAAAACAGATGGTCAGCACAATTATATCACAAACACAAGTAGGACTCACAACAGGATAAAATGGGGAATCTTAGGAAAGGGGAGAATGCATTTAGGGGCTAACCGAGAAATCCGGGCGACTTACTCGATTAGACTTGGAAAATCATTTTAGAAACGCCCTATAGATTTTGTGCTTGAAAACAATTTGGAAAATGGTTTGGCTCAATTACATGCAAATTTCTCCATTTTGTGGGTTGGTTATCCTGGAACTCGGGATTCTATTCGTGGGGGTTTCCTATTTCAAACATCCATCTAAGGCCTAAAGTAGTGAACACATCAAAAATAGTTTGATTATGAAGATAGCATCACATGACGATGTCCGTGGGAGTCATCCCGAGATTCTACCTTCATCTGGGAACTATAGCTGTGCGGCTCTAGCTATAGCCACTAGATCCATGCAACTGTAGTGTCCAGAAACTGAAATTGGCTTTTTTTGTTTTGTAAATCACTATTTTAACTCGTTTCGATGATTTCTGAGGATTTCACTCGTTTCCAATTTGGATTGAACAACCCCAGATTCAAAAAAACCAAAATGAACAAAACCCAAATCTTACATCAACATTATTGGAAAACTGAAAACCATAATTTTGAGTGTAACGGATGTGATTGGACCGAAATAGATCATATTAGAGCAAACAAAACAAGAAATTGACTACATTTGATCGATTTAGGGCACTTCGGTTTTCTACCCAAAAGAACATAACTGTGCAGCTATAGTGGTATAGATGCTCAGTTCTGTTCTAAGGGATTACAGCCGCTCGGTTCTAGTTAGAGCTGCATGGCTGTAATCAAACAAACAGTTTCTAGAAATTTTATAAAACACAGCAAACACATAGCCAAGCCAATCAAATACGAGTTTAATGCCACTAAGAGCTTACTCTTTTGACGTTCCAGTGTGTTTGATGACTAGAATTGGATTTGGATGTTGGAATCCACTTAGAACCTTACGATCGTCCCGAAATCCTTGAATACACAACTCGAATCGATTCGAATAGACCCGAAAAGCATTCTAATGAGTGATCGTGTGACTGGGAACTCTCACGCTATGTGTTTCTAATCTGTATTCTCACTGTTTCTATCTTTTTCTTTTGGTTTTCTCTTCTCTCTTTTGGTTTTCTTTTCTCTCTTAGAGTTCTCTCTATTTTTCTGCTAGAATTCTCTCTTGTCTTTTTTTTCCCTCCGAAAAAACCTTAAGAAACCCGACTCAAATCCCCCTAATTTAGGAATCCTGGCTGCTGTCAAATACTAATGTTGGTTATTTAGGAAGTAATCTGGCCGCCCGTTAGAGCGGTGCAACTGTAAGGTTACAGCCGTGTTACTCTAGTGTTACAGCTGCGCGGTAGTAGTTATGGAACTACAGCCGTACGGCTCTAACCAGAGCTAACAAGGTTTTTTTTCTAAATTCTACCCTCACAACTAAGCCCTCTAATCACTTGAAGGACCTTTCTCGGGGTTTCGGATCGAGGACTGTTCGGTTTTCAGAGCGTTTGAGACATTCCAAGCAACATCCCGCTCATTTTCAAATCCAATTCACATTTGTCTATCCTACAGGTATATTGGATTTTCATTAGAGAGGTCAGGAAAATCCATCCTCATGGGCCACCCCTCGTGGGATCAAAGTCGACATAGTCGGGCAATTATATCAGGATCGAGTTTGGTCTCACGATAGAGAGCGCGGTGAGAAAAGAAAAAAAAAGGTACCTGACATCTTGGTTTGTTGAGGAAATTAGGCACAACATCTAGCTGTAGACGTGCCTCGGCTCTTCGTGGAGCAATGATTCTGATGTTGGGTCTAGGAGCTTTAGTTTGGAGTTGGCTCTCGCTGGAGTAATAATTTTGAAGTTGGCCCAGGAGGCGCTGATTTTGAAGTTGGCCTAAGGGGGCGCTGTTTTTGAAGTCAGCCCAATGGGGCGCTAATTTTGAAGTCGGCCCAAGGGGGCATTGCTTTTGAAGTCAGCCCAAGGGGGCATTGCTTTTGAAGTCGACCCAAAGGGCTGCTGATTTTAAAGTCAGCCTAAGGGGCACTGATTTTGAAGTTGGCCCAAGGGGGCGCTGATTTTGAAGTCGGCCCAAAGGGGCACTGATTTTGAAGTCGACCCAAGGGGTGCTGATTTTGAAGTCGGCCCAAGGGGGCACTGATTTTGAAGTCGGCCTAAAGGGCATTGATTTAGAAGTTAGCCCAAGGGGGCGCTGATTTTGAAGTCACGTCGAGAGTGTGTATTTATTCCTCGATCGATAATTTTGGAAACAAAAATTTTTGCCCTTCGATCAAGAATAAATATGGCTTGATTATTTTGCCCCTGGATACTGTAAAAAGCAAAGAGTACGCTTCTCGAGATTATATCGACATAAATGGAAATTATAAAAATTGAGAAAATTCTCTTACCTGAGATTTAGAACTGCGTAGCTCTAATTTGCATGTTATAGCCTAGAGGATGCCTTAGTGTTAGACTATTTTTGCTTTTAGAGCATCCACGATTCAGGACAGCTCGATAATGATAGTGAGTACATGTACTTGGGTTGGTCTTGATGCATGTATGCATGTGTGTGTGTATGTCTTGAATATATGCATGTATGTGACATGATGTTTCTGTTGTTGGTTTCGGTGTAGTCCGTACTTAGTGTCCAACATGTCGAGAGTCAGCCTAGTTACAGATCTAGAGCTCATGAACTAGGTTTTTCAGACGCACATGGACTCATTGGAGGAGTGGCTTGCTGATTATGAGAACACCAGGGATGAGAACCAGGTGGATGATTAGGGTGATGGGGCATAGTCTTAGGTCTTTTCTTTTCCTTCTTTGACAATCTAGCTAGCATGTGGGCTCATCTCTACACATTTTTTTTGGTACATTGGCTATGAGCGCGAGGCACTGACCTTGAAATGCCTCGGGTTATAGGGAGTTAGCATTGCCTGATCCTACTGTTGTGTGACTTTTGTTTTTTTTTTTTTTTATGTCCTAACTTTTGCATAGATCACCCTTTAGGGTTTTCGGCCTATCGGACTATCTTAACTTTTTCCTGAACCACCCTTTTGGGTTTTCGACTAAGCAGACTTTTATTTGTATCCTAACTTTTGCATAGACCCCCTTCGGTTTTCAATCTATCGAATTTTTTTTTGGAAGTGAGATGAATGCAAACAGAAAATGGGTACAGCAATTTATGTATAATACGAACCTAATTTAAAGCAGACTTGGGACATTTAAACGAATGGAGCAAAGCATTCATGCATTAATAATATTTTAGCACAATGCAATCAAAGATGAAATGAAGCGAAGAACAAAATCAGTAATGGTATCCATCTCGACCAAATCCACGACTGCCACCAACTAGTCTTTGCAGATTTTCCCGCTAATGGTGCTCACCTCACTGTCCTAACTTTTGCATGTACTGCCTTTTCAGTTTTCAATCCATCGGACTTTTTTTTTTACACGTAGTATCACCTGAGCTTGTCTTGATTGATGGGCTTGACCAATTCATTCCTGTCCATATCCATGATCGTCGTAGCACCCTTTGAAAGTACCTTTTTGACCACATATGGACTTTCCTAGTTAGGCTTGAACTTCCCCTGCATATCCATATTGGTCTGCTTCATCTGCTTAAGTACCAAATCCCCGGCTTTGAATGGGTGTTTCTGATGACGAACTTTACTATTATAAGCCCTGGCTATTGGCTGTTGGTACATCTACAAATGATCTAAAGCCCAAAGATGCTTCTCATCGATCAACACCAACTACTCATATCTTGACTGAACCCATTCAGATTCTGGCAACTGCGCTCCATGACTATCCTCAATGTCCTAATCTCGGTTTCCACTGGTAAGATAGCTTCCATCCTATAGACCAATGAGTACGAAGTCTCTCCAATAGGAGTTCTAACACTTGTTTTGTATCCCCATAAGGCAAATGGCAACATGTCAGCCAATCTCTATAAGCGACTACCATTTTTGACACAATCCTCTTGATAGACTTGTTGGCCATTTCTACCACTCAATTGGCTTGCAGGCAATATGGAGATGATTTATGATGTTCAACCCCTTTTTCCTGGAACAATTATGTTGTTACCCCTTGAATGTACACTCCATTATCGATCACGACATGATATGGGATTCCATACCTCGCAAAGATGTTCTTTTCTATAAACTCGACCATCTTCTTTGTTTTTTTTTTCTTTTTTTCTTGGTAAATTTGGATTTTAAAGAGGTTCGGCATTGAACCCATAATCTTCCATCTCTACAATGAGAGATGTATCGATCGAGCTGCACCTGATTTGTCCTCTTCCTTAACCTTCTCTGCCCATTTTGGTCTAAGTCCCTTGAGCTTGTGTTGGACAGGTTTCATCTTCGGATCCATTGGAATTCAATGTTCAGTAATTTCTCCATCAACCCCCGGTATGTCATTATAGGACCAGTATAAGCGCCGAGTTTTTCCGACCTTAGTGATGAGAAACTTGTATTACCTATTGAGCAGACAGACATGAATTGAACTTGGGAACGAGCAAAATGTCGCCCGAGATGTCTCAGCAGCTCTGAAAACTGAGATATCCTTAATTTGAAACCCCTAAAAAGGTCCTTCGAGTGGCTAGGGAAGCTTAGAGGTGAGCGTAGGAATTAGGGATGTTTGCTCCGGCTCTGTCTATAGCCGCACAGCTGTAGTTACAAAACTATAGCCATACAACTATAGATTAGAGTCGTACGAATCTAATGTTATAGTCATATGACTCTAACGTTAGAGTCACACGACTCTAATGTTGGAGTCGCACGACTTTAAAATTTAGAGTCGCATGACTCTAATGGGTCAGCTAAGTTGCTTTACAAAGGCAGAGCAACTTGACTGAGCAGAGCACGTGGCCGAAATCCTATGAAAGTGAATGACACATTTAATTCTTGGAATGATTATGTGGGATAGAGATATAAAATGAAAGGAAAAAATCAATTAGAAGGGGAGATCAACAATCTTATAGAGAGAAAACAAGAAAAAGAAAGAAAAGTGGGAAAGAAAAGGGCCGAGACACAGAGAGAAAGGGTGAGGAAGAGAGAACCTAAACCAATACCAAAACAATACCTAAGCATTGAAGGTGGATTTCTAGACCTTTACACACTTAATTGGGATCGTTTCAGATTAGTTTCGGATTGATTCGGATTCGTTTTCAGGATTTCGGGATGGTTGAGGATTCAAGAAGCATTTTGACTTTTTGATTCGATTCTGGACATTAAACACATAAAAACAATATCAAGGTAAACTCTGAGAGGCCTTAAACCTGTGTACATTGCTTTTTCTTTACATTTTTCTCTATTTCTCAAATTTTTAGAAAATCGATTGCCCAACTAGAGCCATACGGCTGTGTTTGACAAGAACACAGCCGCACGGCTGTAGTCCTGAAGAATAGAGCTGCACGGCTCTGTCCTTTAGGGTAAAAACCCAAAATTGCCTTGGATCAGCCGAAATCAGCCCGTTTTCCTTTTTTTTCATTCTATTGTGATATATTTCGGCTGTAGTCCTGAAGAATAGAGCTGCACGGCTCTGTCCTTTAGGGTAAAAACCCAAAATTGCCCTGGATCAGCTGAAATCAGCCCGTTTTCCTTTTTTTTCATTCTATTGTGATATATTTCAGCCTAAACACACCCATATACTATCAGACTTGGGTTTTCGGATTTATATTCATGCGGGTGTGAGATTTTCGGTTTTCGTGGTTTCAATTTTCTGGAATTTGGGGTTGTTCAATCCAAACCAGATCCGTTGTCCAGCAATAGCGGACCTTTGGACTCTATAGAAATCTCGAGGAACCACTTAAATCGAGCGAATTAGCGATTTTCGAAATGAGAAAACCATTTTCGGGTTCTGAATGCTACAGTTATATGACTATAGCTATTAGAGTCACACGAATGTAATTAGAGCCGCACGGCTCTAACTACAGTCGTATGACTGTAGTCTCTAGAAGGAGACAGAATTGAAGAACGACCTGTACGAATGTCGTCGTGCGATGCTGTCTTCAGAATCAAACCGTTTTTGGTGTGTTTACTGCTTTTGGACCATAGATGAATGCTGAAATTAGGAAACCCGCATGAACGCAACCCACCTTAGGCAAAAGTTAGAGTAGCTCGCTGAGTTGAAAACCTACATTAGGCAGTCCAGGGAAAATTTAAAGCACTTCCAGATTCACCATTCCTAGGGGCAGAAAGGTGGAACCCTTCCACTATTCTCCAGCGGGAGCCTTTCTACTATTCTCCAGCAGGATCATCTGCACTATTCCCCAGTGGAACCATCGCAAAGAACATCACCACCTTCTCCTCGATAGTCATCATTATCCTCAGCAGGACTACAAGGATCACAATACCAAAGGGATGTGCTCCCCTAGTTAAAAGTCAATCAGAGGCGTGACACAGTCTCCCCAGTATCACCAGCAGAACGTAGGATATCAGGGTTGGACTTGGCAGGAAACGAGTCTGTTAGAGTCTGCATGCATACGCATCATCATGCATGCACGCATAACATACATGGAACATTCATCCCCATCTAGTCTTCATTCTTGATCGAAGGGGGAAAATTTTTTGTTCAAAGTCTCTCGATCAAGGAATGAAGACTCGCCATTTCAAATGCAGGAATTCATCAACTTTGCCTTGGATACAGATAAATTCGGTACAGGCTTAGTTCACCATTGCCTCGGATATAGATAAATCCGGTACAGGCTCAATTCACCATAACCTTAGATATAGATAAATCCGGTACAAGCTCAGTTCACCATCGCCTCAGATATAGAAAAATCCGGTACAGGCTCAGTTCACCATCGCCTCAGATACAGATAAATCCGGTACAGGCTCAGTTCATCATTACCTCGGATACAGATAAATCCGGTTCAGGCTCAGTTCACCATCGCCTCGAATATAGATAAATCTGGTTCAGGCTCATTCCATCACCGCCTCAGGTAATGTAGACCCGATACAGGCTCAGTCCACCACCGCCACAGATATAGATAAATCCGGTACAGGCTCAGTTCATCATCACCTCGGATACAGATAAATCTGGTATAGGCTCAATTCATCATCGCCTCGGATATAGATAAATTCGGTACAGGCTCAGTTCATCATCACCTCAGATACAGATGAATCCGGTACAGGTTCAGTTCACCACCGCCTCAGGTAATGTAAACCCGATATAGGCTCATTCCATCACTGCCTTGGGTAATGTAGACTCGGTACAAGCTCAGTCCACCATCACCTCAGATATAGATAAATCTGTACAGGCTCAGTTCATCATCACCTTGGATACAGATAAATCCAGTACAGGCTCAGTTCACTACTGCCTCGGGTAATGTAAACCCTGTACAGGCTCATTCCATCACCGCCTCAGGTAATGTAAACCAGGTACAGGCTCATTTCATCGTCATCTCGGATACAAATAAATCTGGTATAGGCTCATTCCATCAACTTCTCCTCGGATACAGATAAATCTGGTACAGGCTCATTTCATGATCGCCTTAGATACAGATAAATCTAGTATAGGCTCAACTTCAACCATTGTCTCGGGTAATATAGAGCTGGTATCAGCTCAAGTTAAATCATCACTGCAATAATGACATTTCGGCAAGTCAGATACGTCTTTCTTTCCTTCCATTTATGGTGCTTTAATTTGCATTCTCAAATCTTCCTCAAGTATTTTAAACATGGTATCGGGTATCGAATTTGATCACGTGAGGGGCAGCTATAAGCATCTGGTTTTCTCGACCTCTGTGATGAGAAACTTGTTTTACCTATTGACCAGAAGGATGCAAATTGAACTTGAGAACGAGCAGAATGTCACCCGAGATATCTCAGATGCTCTAAAAACTGAGCTAACCTCAATCCAAAACCCTGAAAAAAGTCCTCCAAGTGCCTAGGGAAGCCTAAAGGTAAGCATGGGAATTAGGGATGTCTACCCTGGCTTTATCTATAGCCACACGGCTGTAGTTACAAAACTACAGCTATACGACTGTAGATTAGAGTCGCACGAATCTAATATTTAGAGTCGCATGACTCTAACAGGTCAGCCAAGTTGCTCAGCAAAGGTAGAGCAACTTGACTGAGCAGAGCACGCGGTCGAAATCCTGTGAATGTGAATGACACATTTAATTCTTTGAATGATTATGTGGGATAGAGATATAAAAAGAAAGGAAAAAATCAATCAGAAGGGGAGATCAACAATCTTACAGAGAGAACAAGAAAAAGAAAGAAAAATGGGAAAGAAAAGGGCTGAGACACAGAGAGAAAAGGTAAGGAAGAGAGAACCTAAATCAATACCAAAACAATACCTAAGCATTGAAGGTAGATTTCTAGACCTGTACACACTCAATTGGGATCGTTTCGGATTGGTTTCAGATTGGTTTGCGGGATTTCAGGGTGGTTGAGGATTTGGGAAGCATTTCAACTTTTTGATTCGATTCTGGACATTAAACACATCAAAACAATATCAAGGTAAACTCTGAGAGGCCTTAAACCTGTGTACATTGCTTTTTCTATACATTTTTCCCTATTTCTCAAATTTTTAGAAAAATAATTGCCAACTAGAGCTGTACGGCTGTGTTTGACTAGAACACAGCTGTACGGCTGTAGTCCTAAAGAATAGAGCTGCATGGCTCTAATCTATAGCCGCACGGCTCTGTCCTTCTAGGCAAAAACCCAAAATTACCCCGTATTGGTTGAAAACAGCCCGTTTTCCATTTTTTTCATTCTATTGTGATATATTTTGGCCCAAACACACCTGTACACTATCAGACTTGGGTTTTTGGGTTTATATTCGTGTGGGTGTGAGATTTTCGGTTTTCGTGGTTTATATTTTCTAGAATCTGGGGTTGTTCGAACCAGATCCATTGTCCAGTAATAGCGGACCCCTGCACTCTATAGCAATCTCGAGAAACCACTGAAATCGAGCGAATCAGTGATTTTCAAAACCAGAAAACCATTTTTGGGTTTTGGATGCTACAATCGCACAACTGTAGCTGTTAGAGTCGCACGACTGTAAATAGAGCCACACGGCTCTAACTACAGTCAGATGACTATAGTCTCTAGAAGGAGATAGAATCATGGAACGACCCGTACGGACGTCGTCGCACGATGCTGTCTTTAGAATCAAACCGTTTTTAGCGTGTTTACTGCTTTTAGACCCTAGTTGAATGTTGAAATTAGGAAACCTGTACGAACAGAACCCCGAGTTCTAGGATAAGAGACCCGTTAAAAAGGGAAAATTTGTATGTAACCGAGCCAATTGATTTCCAAAAATGGTTTTCCAGCACAGAAAAATTATAGGGAGTTTCAAAATTGTTTTCCAGGTCTGGTCGGGCCAACTGGTCGAGTCGGCCCGGCTATCCCCTAAATGTATGCCCCTGTTCATAAAAATCCCAATTCTGTCTAATTTGAGTCCTATTTGTGTTGTGATATAAATTGTGCTAACTGTCTGTTTTGCAACTTTTAATTTTCCCTTATTTTCATTTTGGATGTACTTTGATAGATTTTTGTGTAAATTACGCGACTGTTGTGAGCGAACGACCTTTTTCGGAACGCGCTGTGAAGCGGGAACCGGGGATTTTCTTTTTGGGTCTTGGTGTTTTGGTTTTGAAAACGGGTTTTAATCTTTCTTAGGGAAACCTTTCATTTTATTGAAAAAGCCTTTTTGTAGAAAACTTAATTTTAGGCATGAATTTTAGAAAACAAGCTTTTTAGAAAATCCCATTTTAACTTAAAGGTCTCGAAATGCGAATTTCGAGATTAGATACAGAGTCACCACCCGGATCAGCTCATCCGGGAAATTCCGGTACAGCTCCCTACCAAATGTAGACGCAGTACCTAATCCAGAGATTCGAGGTTCGGGCAACATATCTACTAATCCTCACTAATTTTTAATTATTATTTCAAAATATGACATTTCATTCACTTAATTCTACTCATTTTATCTCTTCTTTTATTATTAGCCAATGCTCATACATGTGACATAAATATATAAAAATAAAATAAAGTGCAGAAAAATAAAAGTGCAGAAAAGTAAATCAGAGGCCAAATTATACAACCCAAGAAAAAGAAAACTCTCATCCTCACCTTTTACAATCGCCTATTATACACGATAATCTAAAAATTACAATCGCCTAGATACACGGGATAATCTATAAAATACATTCAAAAATAAAAATAAAGCAAAAATAAAAGCTGCATCCAAATATGGTTAGCACAAATAAATAAATCACACTAAGGACTCATATAGGACAGAATAGGGGTATTTTAGGAAACGGGATCATGTAAAGGGCGTAACCAAGTCGACCCGATCGGTCGGCCTGGTTAGACCTGGAAAACGGTTTTTTAAACGCCCTGTAGGTTTTATGGATAAAAAATCTGTTTTAAAAGCGGTTTGGCTCATTTACATGCACTTTTCCAACTTTAGCGGGCCGGATATCCTAGGACCCGGGGGTCCCGTTCATGTGTGGCCCTAAATCAAACATCCATCTAGGGTCCAAAAGTATGCAAACACGCCAAAATTCATTTTTAAATGAGAAAAGAATGCAAAATTACAAGTTTGGGGCCCAAAAGGGCAAAACTGTAATTCTGCCTCCATTACAGCCGCGCCCCTGTAGCTTACAGCCGGGCGGCTGTAATGCCCCAGAATCGATTCTAATGTGTTTTCTCGTTTTTGAAAATCGTTTTGCAAATTTAGTGATTTTGCCTTAACTACAGCCGTGCGGCTATAGGTTACAGCCGCGCCCCTGTAGATTACAGCCGCGTGGCTGTAGGTTACAGCCGAGCGGCTGTGATCATGAGTGAGGCGGCTGTAGCCGAAAAACTCCCAAAACTCGTAAAAAACTCAAAACATGGCATTACAGCCGCGCCCCTATAGGTCACAGCTGCGTGGCTGTAGGTTACAGCCGAGCGGCTCTAGCCTGAAAAATTCCCAAAAATCGTAAAAAAACTCAAAACATGCAATTGAATCACAACCAAGATGAACAGAATGGATTTTTAAGGCCTCTCAGAAAATTACCTTGTATGTGTTCCAGCGCTTGGACCACAAAAAAAGATTTTTGGATGCCAGGAAACGTTCCACAGTCACGGACGACCCGAGCAAAGTGTGTTTTCCGAACCTCGAACGGAACCACGAGGAAAATTCAAGGATTGATTTTTGAGTGTTCCCTCTTCTTCTAACCTTTCTTTTCTTTCTCTTTAGCCTAATTCTTTTTTTTTTTTTTTGCGTTGTTGTATTAAAAACCTTAATAAAAACTCTGTGATTTCTTTTTTTTTTTTCTTTTTCTTTAGGTTTTCTCTCTTTTTTTCTTTTGTTTCTGCCTCCTTGGTCCCTAATTCCCGAATAGCAACCTTAAATATCTCCTGTTTTGGTATTAAATCGGAATTAATTGCTGATTTCGTCAAAAAAAGGAAAACTGAAGATTACAGCCACGCGGCTGTAGGTCACAGCCGCGCCCCTGTAATATACAGCCGCGCGGCTATAGGTTACAGCCGAGCGGCTGTAGCGACCAAAATGCCTATTTTGCTTAAAAACCAAATTAAATGCTGATTTTAACCAAAAAAGGAAATATGAAGATTACAGCCGCGTGGTTATAGGTTACAGCCGTGCCCCTGTAGACTACAGCCTTGCGGCTGTAGGTTACAACCGAGCAGTTGTAGTTTACAGCCG
The DNA here is from genome assembly GCA_039660915.1 of Euphorbia tirucalli. Lineage (NCBI taxonomy): Eukaryota > Viridiplantae > Streptophyta > Magnoliopsida > Malpighiales > Euphorbiaceae > Euphorbia > Euphorbia tirucalli. Next base: position 59,322,688 of record CM077641.1, read on the forward strand.
AGCGGCTGTAATGTCCAGAAAAGGCCATTTTCACTTATTTTTCGTTCTTTTCCTTGGTTCTCTTAAAATACTCACTCGAATTCTTCGGGGTTCCGTACTAAGACTTGTCACACACCTTCGGGCTATCCAGGATATTTCCAATGTTATCCCGGTCGGTCCAAATCCGCTTCACATTTATCCGTGAAAAAGGAAACATTAGCTTTCATCACCGAGGTCGGGAAAAAACCCGTGCTCACAACTGTAATTTTTTAGATTCTCGTGTATTCTAGGCGTTTGTAAATGTGAGGATGAGAGTTTTTATTTTTATTCGATCTGGTTGTATAAGCGGCCTCTATTCTTATTCTTTTAACTGATTGGATGTATGGTTTATTAATTCTGTAATTTATTCCTGTCATTTGCTTGGGCATGGGCTAAATAAACACAAAAATGGGTAGAGAAAGACAATAAAGCAAATAAAATATGGTAATATGAACTGTAAAGTGAAAGCAAGCTTGAGGTTAAGTAATTCATTTGTCCAAACCCTAAATCTCTGGATTAGATACAGTAGTCTACCCTTAGTAGGGAGCTGTACCAGAATTTCCTGGATGAGTTGATCCGGGTGGCAACTCTGTTACTGATCTTGGAATTTAAATTTCAAGGTCTTTAAGTTAAGAATGGAAAAGGTTTTCTACAAAAGGGATTTCCAAATAAACTGATGGTATTCCTAAATCAAGATAATCAAAATCCCATTTTCCAAAAACCAAATTGCAATTCAATTCAAAATGTATTTTCCAAAAATTCCCTTTTCCCTGGTTCGCTTCACCATGTCCCGCTTTCTCCTTCAAAAGGTTATCCGCTCATAACCAAGCAAAGGCTTTTACGTGCTTTTATAGTACTTTTACAATTTCTTTTCTCTCAACAGGCGTGAGGTCTTTCTAGACAGATACCATTTTTGGGTCATCATCTATCCCTAGATTCATTTCATGCAATGATGCATCATGTATGCTAAAGACACTAAATGAATGTTTATATGTATGCATAGTTCCATCCCGAAAACAATCACGCAAGTAATCGAAATAAAATTGCATTAAATGCTCTATGGGCTGAATTTTTGACATAAGGAAATAAAAGAAATAGATACATCAAAATCATCCTCCACATACGGAGGGTCTGCTCTAGCTGCAGCACCATCAACTTTAACAGCTTACACACCTGGATTATCCCTGATGATCTGAGTGAATACCCAGTTGGCTGGAAGCCTAAATTGAATCATATTTGTTTGAACCCCAAAGTTAGGCCAGGGGTTACCCTGAACACTTGGCTTCAAGGGTTGTTCCATAATCTTCTTATCAGTAACTAACTATTGGATAGCCTTTATTAACTAAATGCAATCATTTGTGCGGTGACCTAGCATCACGTGATAAGCATAGAAGTTGTCCTTGTTTGACTCAGCTGGAGGAGAATATGGCTTCAAATTCTATAGCAACCTAGCTGTGAGTGGATGACGTTTTTCGGGACGCACGGCGAAGCGGGAACCGGGGATTTTCTTTTTGAGTGTGAGTGTACTTCAAAAATAGGTTTTAATCCTTCTTAAGAAAACCTTTCATTTTATTAAAAAAACTCTTTTTATAGAAAACCTAATTTTAAGTGTGAATTTTGGAAAATAGATTTTTAGAAAATCCCAATTTAAACTTATCTAAATTTCATGATCAGATACAGAGTCACCACCCAGATCAGCTTATCTAGGAAATTCCGGTACAGCTCCCTACCAAGTGTAGACGTAGTACTTGGTCCAGAGATTCAGGGTTCGGGCAACACATCTACTAATCCTCAAGTTGTTTTGAACTATTATTTCATAATACGATATAACATTCACTTAATTCTACCCATTTTATCTTCTTTTAAATTTAGTTAATGCTCATGTAAATGACATAAATATAAATCATAAATAAAGTATAGAAAAATAAAAGTGTAGGAAAAGTAAAGTAATGACCGAATTATACAACCCAAAAAAGAAAAACTCTCATCCTCACCATTTACAACCGCCTATAATACACGATAATCTAAAAAAGTACAACTACCTAGATACATGAAATGATCTATTAAATACATCAAAAGAAAAATGAAAAATAAAAAAGCTGCATCCAAATACGGTTAACACAAATAAGCAAATCACACCAAGGACTCACATAAGACAGAATAGGGGTATTTTGGGAAACAGGATCATACATATGGGGATAATCGAGAAGTCCAAATACACAATTAGACCTAGAAAACATTTTATAGAAACGCCTTGTAGATTTTGTGAATGAAAATCAATTTTGAAAACGGTTTGGCTCGTTTTACATGCATTTTCTGTCTTTTAGTGGACCGGATATCCAGGAACCTAGGGTTTCTATTCGTGAGTGGGCCTAAATTGAATATCCATCTAGGGTTCAGAAACATAAACACATCAAAAATCCTTTTTGAATCGAAAAGGGAGGAAAAATTATAAGTTAGAGACCAAAAAGGGCAAAACTGTAATTCTACTTCTCAAAATATAGCCGAGCGGTTGTAGGGTATCATAACCGTGCCACTGTAGTGGCTTGGATGGCTGTTACACCTATAGCTGAATGGCTGTAATGCTCAAGAATCCGCAATTCGGTTTTCTTCCTCGTTTTGAAAATCGTTTTAGAACTTTGATGATTTCGGGTAATCTGGGGCTTGTGGAAACTTATAAAATTCCACAAAATAGATCCAGATCATATCAAACGAGTCCAGAAATCCTTAAAAACCCAAAATCATCGACATTCAATCCCACATCCATCAAACAAAACCCAAAAACCGTGAAAATAATCATATATGGATGTGATTTGATCGATAATATTCATGAAAAAGACATTTAATTTTGAAAATGGAAGTGTTATCGGTCAATTTAGGGCATTCGGAGCTTCTGCCCTGGAGATTACAATCGAGCGGCTATAATCAAAAGACTATAGCCACGCAACTATAAGGTTATAGCCACGAGGCTGTAGTACAGCCGAGCGGCTACAATCATTAGACGGGGTGGCTGTAGTTGGGTTCACTTCCAGATTTGAGAAAAACGCAAAATCATAAACAATCAACACCTAGAACAATTCAAAAAGAGTTTTTAGGGCCTTTCAGAGTATACCTTGTCTGTGTTCCAGTGTTTTGGATCACCAGAAACTGATTGGGATGCTGGAAAACGCCTTAGAAACACGAACAACCCGAAATCGCCTATGATCCTCCAAAGCTCGAACAAAACCCTGAATCAAACCGAATGAATACCAAATTGAACAAAATCACCTTAGACTTTAATTCTCCTAAAACCCAAATTGTTTTTACGGATTAAATTAAGGTTTAATGATTATAGATTGAATTTTCTTGAATTTTCTCTCTTTCTCTCTGAAAATCTCAAAAACCCTAATCTTTTTATGTTTGATTGTGGAATGCAAGCTATCTACTCTTTTTTTCTCACCTAATTTCGTCTCTAGCTTTTATATGTTCCAATTTAGGGTTAAAAACCCGAATTAATTGCTAAATTATGCTTATTTTGGAAATTTAGTAATTACAGTCGAGCGGCTGTAGTGGCTTATAGCCAGGCGGCTGTAGGGTAGTATAGCCGAATGGCTATAGTGATAGATTTGCCTTTCTCACCCTTTTTTTCACTTTTCTCTTCGGTACTCTTAAACGCTCACTCGACCCTCTTCGAGGTTCCGCACCAAGACTTGTTACACATGTTCGAGTCATCCGAGACGTCTCCAAAGTCATTCCAGTTGTTCCAAATTCACCTCACATTTATCCATATAAAAGGTACTAAAAGCTTTCATCATCAAGGTTAGGAAAAAACCCGTGCTCACAGGCTGCCTCTCGCATTGTAATACCCCGAATATTTAATAAATATTTTTTTTTTTCATTTAAAATAATCTAATTTTTTATTTAATTTAAGTTAATTGCTTTTTATTATGTGTGTGTTATTCATGGGGTTAAAAAAAAAAAAAAAAATTTAGGAATATACAAATATATATTTCGGCCATTAATACATAATAGGATTAAATTTAGTTTCTTGCCAATTTAAAACCTAGTATTATAAGAAGTTTAGAGTCATTAGAATTTTGGGTAGAAATCCTTCCCACATTATAACACAAAACCCTAAATCCCATTCAACTTTGATTCCAATTCAACAACTCAAAGAAAACTCTCCTCCCCTTTCCTTCATTGATTTTTTTTTCGGCCAACCACCCACTTTTCACCTCCATTGTGAATTCTTCATCTAGCATTAAGGACTTGAAGCTTGAAGAGGAATTGGAATTTTTGGGTTGCTCCATCTTCTACCCCTCTCAATTTGAAGTTGTGGCTTAGGTCTTAGCTATTCAAGGTAACTACTCTTTCCATGTTTGAATCAACATGAAATTGAATGGTAGATTAGGGCTAAGATGAAATTGGTTTGAGTGTTGATGTTTAACTTGTGAAATTGGAACGATTGCTTATTAAATATGTTTTCGCATGGTTGGAATTTACTTTGGCATCATTATTTGGCATGTAATTGGGCTGTTGGAATGGTTATTTTGGTGTTTAAAGTCGAATTGGTGATTAGGGTATGCATTAGGAATTGTTGTGTTTGCTGTTCAGAATTGGCAGCCTGGACGTTTATTTTGTGACCTGGTTTCCAGCCACTTCTAGTGCTCAGAAAATTCTGAAATTTTTACTGGTTGTAGTTAACATCTTGAAGTTTAATGTTGTAGAAGGAAGTTTTGCTTAATTCCCTGTTTTCATGCTCTAAACATTCGTTCAAGTTGACCTTGAAAATCTGTCACTGCTAGTTTACAGATTTAACAACTTATGTTCAAAAAAAAAAAAAAATTCTTTTCTCTCAATCTATAATGTCTTTTCTGGTTCTACCCCTTGAAAAAGTTTCTTAAGACATTAGGCTTTAAGGTTGTTTTGAAGTGTTTTGGCAGAAAACGTTTTTATCATGGTGATATTGGTGTTGGAAAATCGGGCAGTAGGCTGTCCAGTTGTTTTTGGAATTTTTCACAGTCAGAGTTTACTCGACTAGAACTTTTTCTACCAAACTCGGATTTGCGAAATTTTGGTTTCTACTTGACCTTTATACATTGAAGTTTAATTCTGGATATTGTTATAATTTTTGAATGAGTGTTGCTATTTGATTTCGAATTATCTTTCCATGATCCGAAATCTGCCCTGTTTACAAACAGCTGCACGGTTTTGCGGATAACTTTTTGTACGCTTTATCAAATTACATGATTCGAATTGATTTTGTTTCTAATGAATGGGAATTGATTTCTGGGAAATTTTAGAATTTTTGAGTATGTATAACTATTGGTTTCACTCGTTTGAAAATTGGACCGAGAGGCTGTCCTATTTTGAGAATGATATTAAGATTGATTTTGGTGAATGGCATATGATAAAATTGTTGGTTTTGATAAGTTAAGTATGAATTGATGGACAATTGGTCCATTGGATTCTGAAATTGATATTCGGGATAAGTCCATAGTGGTGCCCTTTTGATGATGATTTTATTCGATTATGATCGTGAGTTGATTTTTGCTCTTTATTACTGGTTTGCATATGGGAATTGCCGGACTGCGGTTTTTCTGGCATATGGACAGCGTCTTCCCTTGTTATTATTTTTGACCTCTTCATTGTGCTTCGGCCAATGCTGGACTCACTTGGCTGCGGTTTTCCTCGTGAGTGGTCAGACCTCTTCATCGCGTAGGGGACTGCGGTTTTTCCTCTGCCGATGATGGGCCTACTTGGCTGCGGTTTTCCTCGTAGGTGGTCTTGTCGTTCTCATTTGAAGAGGACTGCGGTTTTTCCTCTGATAGTGAGAGAGTTTGGCCAAGCTTAGACATGTTTGATTGATTGATTGAGTGGACTGCGGTTTTTCCACTATGGGATTCGGGGACTGCGGTTTTTCCCCAAGCGTCCGTCCTATTTGCGATTTGATGATATTGAGCTATTGGTTTTGGATCTATCTTTTTAGATTAAAGTATTGGGTTGGCATTGTCTTTAAATTCTTCAATTGATTTATTTTAATTCGTTTTATAAAGTATGCATGATTCACAATTGATTCTCTTTAAATGATTATTTTATTAAAGTTAAGTTTTCCATCCTCCTAATTTGTAATGTTTCGAAAATTTTATTAACTTTCTCGCTCAAAATTTATTTCCGCTTTTGCCTTGTATCGACTGTTCGGTTTTAAGTGTTCAGATATGGACACCGTAGTTACTCGTCACTCAGGGGCACAATTTTTCAGATTTTGCAGGTTCTGATGGTGCGTGACTTGCTGCATTCGGGACTTGGGCAAGAGAGACTTATTAGGCTTTAGTTTATTTTGATTAGATGAATGTCAGGCTTAGTAGACTTACCATTTTATTATTGATTTATTTTAAACATTGGGTTGCAAAGATTTATTAATCATTTATTTATTATTTAATTAGAACTAGTTAAAGGCTTTACTTATAATTAATAAGTAGTTGTTGCTCGATGATTACCGACCTTGTGCATCGAATTCCGCCTTTGCACGCTATAAAAGGTTGGGGTCGTCACAGTTGGTATCAGAGCTAGAATTTGGTTCCGAAGCTTACCTTCTGTAAGTCACTTGGAACCGAACTAGGAAAATAGGATAGAGACTTAAAACTTTAGAGAGAGTGCTGGGTAGGTAGAAACGGGGCATTGCTTGATTTGTATGCGACTTGTTCATGTGTTTCTTATATTTGTGCTTAAACCGAACCGTTAATTTCAGTATGCCTCCGAGAAGAGCACCGAACCCTGAGCGTGCTACTCAGCGCCGACTTCAGACGCTAGAGGACGTTGTCGTTGCTCTTGCAAATCGACAAGAGAATCCGCCTCCGCCACCTCCGCCACCACCCCTAGTGGCTCCGGTGAACAACCAGACTGTCTTTGATCGCTTCGATCGGCATCGACCCCCGACGTACGATGGAAAGCCTGACCCAGTGGTCCTTGAAGAGTGGGTCCGTGTTATGAAGAAGCTGTTCACTGCGACTGGCTGCCCCGTTGAGGTGAAGGTAGCCATTGGAGCTTACTACCTGAGAAAAGAGGCAGATAATTGGTGGAGCCTTGTCCAAGATGAGTGTTTGGCCGATGCTAATTTCGGCTGGGAGCAGTTCGTTGAGAAGCTTAAGGACCGCTTCTACCCGAAGGAGCTAAGGTGGCAGAAGAGAGCTGAATTTCTTCGTCTGACCCAGGGTACTATGACGGTGCAGCAGTACACCGATAAATTTACTGAATTGGCTCGGTTTGTCCCCACCTTGATACCGGACGAGAGTGAGAAGGTGCAGATGTATGTCAAGGGAATGGACCACCGTATCAGCAATCTGGTCCTTGTTTCTGGGGCTACCACTTTTCAGAAGGCATATGAGGTTGCACTCAGCGTCTATGCTAAGGTCTAGGAGGAAGAGGCTGCCAAACGAGCCTTTGCTGCTAAGAGGCCTCAGCAGTCAGGTTTTGCTCGTCAGGCTGCTAAGAAGCCGAAATTTGCACCTACGAAGAAAGTTATGAATGCTTCCGGTTCTGGTACAGGGAAGTGCTATAAGTGCCAAAAAGACTTCCACCCTGGCAAAAACTGCGATGGGTCAGTTATTCGATGCTACTTCTGTAATGGTGAGGGACACCGCTCATTTGCATGTCCCAAGAACCCAGCTGCTACTCAGGTTCGACCCAATGCTAAAGGAGGAGTTCCAGTGTGGAATCGGGTGTACAACATGCTAGAAACGGAGGAAGAGGAACCCGATACTGGTGTTGCGCCCGAGGCTGATGTTGTGGCAGGTACTATTCTAGTTAATTCTTTACCTGCTTATGTTTTATTTGATACGGGTGCTACTTTATCTTGTGTGTCATCTGCTTTTGTTCGTAAAGCGAAATTGTCTGCTGGTATTCCTATTAAGTCGGTAGTCTCCCTTCCTAATGGAGATAATATGGCTTGTAACAGAGTTTTCCCTAGCGTCCCTGTCATTATCGAAGGGATGGAATTATCCGCTGATCTGAAGGAGTTCCCTATGGAAGAGTTTGATGTGATTCTCGGTATGGATTGGCTGAAGAAGCACCAAGCCATGTTCTATTGTAGAGATGAGAAGGTGGTTTTGCGAAATCACCAAGGAAGAAGGGTCTCCTATTCGAATGTTAAGTTGAGACCTAGAGTGAAGATTGTTTCAGCCATGAAGATGAGAAAGATGCGGCATAGGGGTGATGAGGTATTCCTTTGTAGAGTAAGGGATACTACGAAAGAGCTAAAATTGGAAGACATTCCCATTGTCCGTGAGTATTCGGATGTCTTTCCTGAAGAGTTGCCTGGTGTTCCACCCGAGAGGGATGTAGAATTTTCTATTAACTTGATACCGGGTACAGCTCCAATTTCGAAAGCCCCTTATCGGATGGCACCATCCGAATTGCAAGAACTGAAGACTCAGCTACAGGAGTTGATTGATAAGGGTTTCATTAGACCCAGTGTTTCTCCGTGGGGAACCCCTGTGTTGTTCGTGAAGAAGAAGGATGGCAGCATGCGGTTATGCATTGACTACCGCGAGTTGAATAAAGTGACCGTTAAGAACAAGTATCCGTTGCCACGGATCGATGATCTCTTTGACCAACTGAAGGGTGCTGGTGTCTTCTCTAAGATCGACCTTCGATCCGGTTACCATCAAATTCCGGTGAAGAAGGAAGATATCCCTAAGACTGCTTTTCGCACGAGGTATGGTCACTACGAATTTGAAGTTATGCCCTTCGGACTTACGAATGCGCCTACAGTTTTCATGGACCAAATGAATCGAACTTTTATTGAACTGTTGGACGTGTGCGTAGTGGTCTTCATCGATGATATCCTCGTTTATTCTAAAGATGAGGAGGAGCATGCTAGACATCTTCGTCTGGTCTTGGATATTCTGAGGAAGCAGAAGTGGTACGCCAAGTTCTCGAAATGTGAATTTTGGCTTAAGGAAGTGGCTTTCCTTGGCCATGTGATCAATAAAGAAGGCATGAAGGTAGACCCTGCGAAGATTAAGTCTATTCTCGAGTGGGCGAGTCCCACCAATGTTGCGGAGGTACGAAGTTTCCTTGGTCTAGCGGGTTACTATCGGAGGTTCGTCCATAACTTCTCTATTATTGCTCAGCCTTTGACGAGACTATTGAAGAAGGATTGCCGATTCAGATGGACCGATGACTGTGAGAGAGCTTTCCAGTTGCTGAAGGAAAAGCTAGCTTCTGCTCCAGTCTTAGCTTTGCCTGCGGAGGGAGTTGAGTTCGAAGTGTATAGTGACGCATCGAAGAATGGTTTGGGTTGTGTGTTGATGCAAGAAGGTAAGGTCATTGCCTATGCTTCCCGACAGTTGAGGATGCATGAGAAGAACTACCCGATACATGACCTCGAGTTAGCTGCTGTTGTTTTTGCATTGAAGATCTGGCGTCATTATCTATATGGGGTTCCTTGTAAGATCTACACGGATCACAAGAGCCTCAAGTACATTTTCACATAAAAAGAGCTGAACATGCGCCAGCGAAGATGGCTCGAGCTGATTAAGGATTATGACCTAACCTTGGAGTACAAAGAAGGAAAGGCCAATAGAGTAGCCGACGCCCTAAGTAGGAAGAGTGCTCACACGTTGAACTACTTAAGGGTTCTGGCTGATGACTTGAGTGAGGAGCTTAGCCGTTTGGAGATTGAGTTGGTGCCTGAGGGTAGTGTTCGAGCTCAGTTGAATGCCATGAGCATTGATCCCGTTTTGTTTGCCGAGATAAGAGAGAAGCAGAAGAATGATCCGGTACTTATGAAGATTCGAGCTGCGAAAGCTGAAGGTCGTGCCGTGGACTTTGAGATTTTGGAGGACGGAAGTATGAAGTTTAGAGGGAGATGGTGTGTGCCTAATGATCCGGCCCTGAAGGATCAGATTCTCAATGAAGCTCACAACACACCATACTCTGTTCATCCCGGTGGGTCTAAGTTGTACAAGGACCTTAAGACTCACTTCTGGTGGCCCAAGATGAAGAGAGAGGTTGCAGAGTTCGTTGCGAGATGTTTTACGTGTCAGAAGGTTAAGATAGAGCATCAGAGACCTGGAGGTTTGCTACAGCCTTTGCCCATTCCTGCATGGAAGTTCGACTCCATTTCCATGGATTTCGTTATGGGACTTCCGAGGACCGTTGGAGGATTAGACTCGGTATGGGTGATTGTGGATCGTTTGACCAAGGTGGCGAGATTCATTCCTATGAGGAAGACCTGGTCGATGGAGCAGTTAGCCGAAGCCTACACCAGTGAGATTATTCGGCTTCACGGCATACCTAAGGAGATTTTATCGGATCGTGATCCGCGGTTCCTATCCCACTTTTGGACTGCTCTACAAGAAGCTTTTGGTATGAAGCTGAAGTTGAGCACTGCTTTTCATGCCGCGACTGATGGACAGACGGAGAGAACCATTCAGACACTTGAGGATATGCTTCGCGCTTGTGCGTTGGAGTTTCAGAAATCATGGGCTAAATCATTGAGCTTGATCGAGTTCTCCTACAATAATAGCTACCATGCTAGCATCCAGATGGCAACGTACGAGGCACTTTATGGACGGAAGTGTCGTAGTCCGACTTGTTGGAGCGACATCGGTGACACGCTGATTTTGGGTCCCCAGCTGATACAAGATACTGTTGAGAAGGTTCGTGTAAGGCGGCTCAGGATCGTCAGAAATCTTACGCTGATTTGAAAAGAAGGCCCGTTGAGTTCGAGGTGGGTGATAAAGTTCTCCTGAAGGTTTTGCCCATGAAAGGAGTGTTCCGGTTTGGGAAGAAGGGCAAGTTGAGCCCGAAGTACGTAGGACCTTACGAGGTATTGGAGAGGATCGGTGAAGTTGCCTACCGTTTGGCTTTACCGCCTGAAATGGAGAAGGTGCACAACGTTTTCCATGTTTCACAACTTCGCCGATATGTCAGTGATCCTTCGCATGTCATCGCCATCGAGATCGTAGAAGTGGAACCTAATCTGACTTTCGAGGAGAAACCCGTTTGCATTTTGGATCGACAAGTACGAGTTCTCCGAAGAAAGGAAGTGCCCTTGGTGAAAGTCCTTTGGCGCAGTCAGAAGTACGAGGAAGCGACTTGGGAGACAGAAGAAGCTATGCGTGCTAGATACCCCGAGTTGTTTAGGGATGAGTGATCGATGCTGTGTTGCCTTGTTTTGATTTGTGTGCTGTTTGATTTGATTTGGGTTTCTGTGCTCTGTTGTCCTTGAAGTTTCGAGGACGAAACTTTTTCTAAGGGGGAAGGATTGTAATACCCCGAATATTTAATAAATATTTTTTTTTTCATTTAAAATAATCTAATTTTTTATTTAATTTAAGTTAATTGCTTTTTATTATGTGTGTGTTATTCATGGGGTTAAAAAAAAAAAAAAAAAATTTAGGAATATACACATATATATTTCGGCCATTAATATATAATAGGATTAAATTTAGTTTCTTGCCAATTTAAAACCTAGTATTATAAGAAGTTTAGAGTCATTAGAATTTTGGGTAGAAATCCTTCCCACATTATAACACAAAACCCTAAATCCCATTCAACTTTGATTCCAATTCAACAACTCAAAGAAAACTCTCCTCCCCTTTCCTTCATTGATTTTTTTTTCGGCCAACCACCCACTTTTCTCCTCCATTGTGAATTCTTCATCTAGCATTAAGGACTTGAAGCTTGAAGAGGAATTGGAATTTTTGGGTTGCTCCATCTTCTACCCCTCTCAATTTGAAGTTGTGGCTTAGGTCTTAGCTATTCAAGGTAACTACTCTTTCCATGTTTGAATCAACATGAAATTGAATGGTAGATTAGGGCTAAGATGAAATTGGTTTGAGTGTTGATGTTTAACTTGTGAAATTGGAACGATTGCTTATTAAATATGTTTTCGCATGGTTGGAATTTACTTTGGCATCATTATTTGGCATGTAATTGGGCTGTTGGAATGGTTATTTTGGTGTTTAAAGTCGAATTGGTGATTAGGGTATGCATTAGGAATTGTTGTGTTTGCTGTTCAGAATTGGCAGCCTGGACGTTTATTTTGTGACCTGGTTTCCAGCCACTTCTAGTGCTCAGAAAATTCTGAAATTTTTACTGGTTGTAGTTAACATCTTGAAGTTTAATGTTGTAGAAGGAAGTTTTGCTTAATTCCCTGTTTTCATGCTCTAAACATTCGTTCAAGTTGACCTTGAAAATCTGTCACTGCTAGTTTACAGATTTAACAACTTATGTTCAAAAAAAAAAAAAATTCTTTTCTCTCAATCTATAATGTCTTTTCTGGTTCTACCCCTTGAAAAAGTTTCTTAAGACATTAGGCTTTAAGGTTGTTTTGAAGTGTTTTGGCAGAAAACGTTTTTATCATGGTGATATTGGTGTTGGAAAATCGGGCAGTAGGCTGTCCAGTTGTTTTTGGAATTTTTCACAGTCAGAGTTTACTCGACTAGAACTTTTTCTACCAAACTCGGATTTGCAAAATTTCGGTTTCTACTTGACCTTTATACATTGAAGTTTAATTCTGGATATTGTTATAATTTTTGAATGAGTGTTGCTATTTGATTTCGAATTATCTTTCCATGATCCGAAATCTGCCCTGTTTACAAACAGCTGCACGGTTTTGCGGATAACTTTTTGTACGCTTTATCAAATTACATGATTCGAATTGATTTTGTTTCTAATGAATGGGAATTGATTTCTGGGAAATTTTAGAATTTTTGAGTATGTATAACTATTGGTTTCACTCGTTTGAAAATTGGACCGAGAGGCTGTCCTATTTTGAGAATGATATTAAGATTGATTTTGGTGAATGGCATATGATAAAATTGTTGGTTTTGATAAGTTAAGTATGAATTGATGGACAATTGGTCCATTGGATTCTGAAATTGATATTCGGGATAAGTCCATAGTGGCGCCCTTTTGATGATGATTTTATTCGATTATGATCGTGAGTTGATTTTTGCTCTTTATTACTGGTTTGCATATGGGAATTGCCGGACTGCGGTTTTTCTGGCATATGGACAGCGTCTTCCCTTGTTATTATTTTTGACCTCTTCATTGTGCTTCGGCCAATGCTGGACTCACTTGGCTGCGGTTTTCCTCGTGAGTGGTCAGACCTCTTCATCGCGTAGGGGACTGCGGTTTTTCCTCTGCCGATGATGGGCCTACTTGGCTGCGGTTTTCCTCGTAGGTGGTCTTGTCGTTCTCATTTGAAGAGGACTGCGGTTTTTCCTCTGATAGTGAGAGAGTTTGGCCAAGCTTAGACATGTTTGATTGATTGATTGAGTGGACTGCGGTTTTTCCACTATGGGATTCGGGGACTGCGGTTTTTCCCCAAGCGTCCGTCCTATTTGCGATTTGATGATATTGAGCTATTGGTTTTGGATCTATCTTTTTAGATTAAAGTATTGGGTTGGCATTGTCTTTAAATTCTTCAATTGATTTATTTTAATTCGTTTTATAAAGTATGCATGATTCACAATTGATTCTCTTTAAATGATTATTTTATTAAAGTTAAGTTTTCCATCCTCCTAATTTGTAATGTTTCGAAAATTTTATTAACTTTCTCGCTCAAAATTTATTTCCTCTTTTGCCTTGTATCGACTGTTCGGTTTTAAGTGTTCAGATATGGACACCGTAGTTACTCGTCACTCAGTGGCACAATTTTTCAGATTTTGCAGGTTCTGATGGTGCGTGACTTGCTGCATTCGGGACTTGGGCAAGAGAGACTTATTAGGCTTTAGTTTATTTTGATTAGATGAATGTCAGGCTTAGTAGACTTACCATTTTATTATTGATTTATTTTAAACATTGGGTTGCAAAGATTTATTAATCATTTATTTATTATTTAATTAGAACTAGTTAAAGGCTTTACTTATAATTAATAAGTAGTTGTTGCTCGATGATTACCGACCTTGTGCATCGAATTCCGCCTTTGCACGCTATAAAAGGTTGGGGTCGTCACAGGCCAAAGTAGACTTAAACAGGTGCTTGCGCCCGATTCGAGTTTGGTCTCGCGATAGGGAGCACGGTGAGAAGGAAACGACAAAATACCTAGGGTTCTCCTCGTGTTGGCTAGCTATGATGCTTGTAGGGACTTGTCTCGGTTGATTCACGAAACAACGGTCTTGCCAAAGTTGACTTTATTTTTCAGGGACTTACTTCGACTCCGTTGCGAAGCATAGGACTTTGCCCGAATTGATTTGATATTCTCCAGGGACATGCTTCAACTCCATTGTGAAGCAGAAGACTTTGCCTAGATTAGATTGGTTCTCCAGGGATGTGCTTCGACTCCATTGCAAAGCAGAGGACTTTGCCCGGATTGAATTCTCCTTGTCCTTTGATGTTCATGAAAGGAAAGGGTATTTTTGTAATTTTGTAGCTTGGAAAGTTGGTACCCTTTAGAGGGAGGGTACTTTGGTCATTTAACTTCTCATGGGGCCTATGCCATGAAAAGAAATGAGTTTTAGTGGCTTGGTATCCCTTTTAGTGAGAAAAAGGGTACTTTGGTCATTGGGTAGCTTGGCGGCTAATAAAAGGGCATTTTGGTCATTTTACCTCTAGTGGAGCTTATGTCACTGGGGAAAAGAGGGTATTTTGGTGATTTGATTTCCCATGAAGCTTGTTCTGCTAAAAGGAATGTGTTTTGGCCATCTGATAGTTCAGCTGCTAATAGAAGGGTATTTTGGTCATTTCACTTCTAGTGGGGCTTATGTCAATGAAAGGAAAGGATAATAGTGCTTCCCATAAAGCGTGTGTGGCTGGGGAAAGATGCTTTGGTGATTTAAGAAGCTTGATTATCTCTTTTGATGTTTTGAAGTTGTTTCGGGTGCGTATTCGTTCCTTGATCGATAATTTTGGAAATAAAAATTTTTGCCCCTTCAATCAAGAATGAATATGGACTGAATATCTTGCCCCTTGATACCACTAAAATGAGCTCTCTGTTGTGGAGCAATATCATTGAAATCGGTTATCTATGGTGGAGCAATACCATTAAAGTTGGCTCTCTGTGCTGTAGCGTACCATTGAAGTTGGCTCTTTATGGTGGAGCGTACCATTGAAATCGACTCTCTATGGTGGAATGTACCATTGGAATTGGCTCTCTGTGGTGGAGCATACCATTGAAATCGACTCTCTGTGGTGGAGTGTGCCATTGAAATTGGCTCTCTGTGGTGGAGTGTACCATTGAAATCGACTCTCTGTGGTGGAGTGTGCCATTGAAATTGAATCGAGAGTGCATATTTATTCCTTGATCGATAATTTTGGAAACAAAAACTTTTACCCCTTCAATCAAGAATAAATATGGCTTAATTGTTTTGCCCTTAGATACCTATAAAAGGCAAGGAATATCCTTCTCGGGATTATATCGGCATAAAAGTGAATTCTAAAAATTGAGAAAACTCTCTTACCTGAGGTTTAGAGGATGCCCCAGTGTTAGGTTATTTTTGCTTTCGGAGTGCTCATGATTCGAGGCAGCCCGATGATGATAGCTAGTACCTGTACTTGTGTTGGTCTTTGATGCATGTATGCATGTGTGTACATATGTTTTGAATGTATGTGTATGTGATTATGATTTTTTTTATGCTTTGCTTGGTGCAGACGATGATTGGGATTGAGCATCGAGAGTCCACTCGCTTGAGGGCAAAGGTTGATTAGTTGTGTCAATGGGTCACCGAGTTAAAGGTCATGAATCAGGCCTTTAGAGATCGGGTGGAAGATTTGGAGGCCTAGATAGGAATTACGGGTGAGCATGTGAGCAAGAACCCGACCGAGGAGCTAGGAGATGACGGAGATGATGATGGTGATGCCAGCTTTGCATCTCCTTAGGCCTATTTCTCCATTTTTCTACTTGTGATGTATTGACCTGTCCGTGGGTTACTTTCTTTGACTTTTGCACATTTTGGCCCTTGCATGGGTCTTGCTTTTGGATGATTTACACCTTAGAGCTACCCCACACCGAATTGGTTTGATTGGCTAAGGAGCCGGACTGACGTCTCTATCTGATGGGTCTACCTCTGGTGGGATATTTCTGGTGCGACAACTAAGACCTGGGCCAAAGGTGTCCAGCTACTTGGATTGACCCACGTGACTTTCTGCTCTCCCGCTCGGCTATGCAGATAGTATGATTAGCTGTGGGGGATCCTTCGATCTTTATGCACCATTGAGTGCAGAGTGTTTACACCACAGTGGCCTCATCATATGCAGCATCAATGGATGCATCCTGATTGCTTGCCCCATGAGACATGGATGTGAGGTGCTGACTTTAAGGTACCCCAGTCTTTAGAGGATTAGAATTATCTGAGTTTAATGCTATTGTATGACTTTTATTCTTTTTTTATTTTATTTTACGTCCTAACTTTTTAATAGGTTGCCCTTTCAGGTTTTCGGCCTATCGAACTATCTTTACTTTTCCCTGAACTGCCCTTTCGGGTTTCAATTCAACAGACTTTTTTTGTCTCCTAATTTTTGCATAGACTGCCCTTTTGGGTTTTTAATCCATCGGACTTCTTCTTCCCTTTTTTTTTTTATTATTTCTTAGAGTGATGCATGCAAACCGAAAGTGTGTACAACCACATATGCATGATGCGAATTTAATTTCAAATAGGCTTGGGACATTTAAGCGAATAGAGCAAAGCGTTAATTCATTCATTCATTGGGGTTGATGACTTGGTCTCTGTCACCCCTAGTAGAACTGCGTCCATCCTATAGGCTAATGAGTATGGCATTTCTATAGTACATGCTCTGATGCTACTTCTATGTCCTTGCAAGGCAATTGGTAATTTGTCGACCCAAACTCTGTAGGTAACTATCACTTTTGACGGAATCCCTTTGATGGATTTATTGGACGCTTCTATTGCCCCATTGGCTTGTGGGAGATGTGGAGATGATCTATGATGCTCAACCTTTTATTCTGGAACACTGTGTTATTGCCCATTGGAATTATACTCCATCATCGATCATAACATGGTGACTTTTTTTTTTAATTTTTTTTTGTTTTTTGTTTTTTGGTTTTTTTTTTTATTTAGGCCGTGACATTCATATGTGACTCCGCTTTTACCCACTTCGAGAAGTAGTTGATGGTTGCGATCATAGAGCGATGTTCGTTTGTCGCCAATGGCCTTACTTCACTAACAGTATCAATTCCCCATGTTGTGACAACCCTCCTTTTTCGGGCTTGAGTCTATGGAGCTCCTTCTTAGCTGGTTTCGTCTTTGAATCCTTTAGAACTGGGTGTTCAGAAATTTCTTTGTCACCCCGACACGACATCATACAGCCAGGCAAAGATTTCCATATGCTTTTATGGTACTTTTACAATTTCTTTCTCTCATCAGGTGTGAGGTCTTTCCAAACGGATACCATTTTTGGGTCATCATCTGTCCCTAGATTCCTGTCATGCATTGATGCATCATGTGTGTTAAAGGCATTAAATGAATCTGTCCCTAGATTCATTTCATCCGAAAGAATATCACTCAAGTAATTAAAACCAAAACCTATTAAATTAAACACCTTAGAGGTTGAATTGTTCACATGATAAATGATAAAAATAAAAAACTAAAACATCAAAATGAATATCATCCTCCACATACGGAGGGTGTTCTATTTATTGCAGCATCATGGTCCTCAATAGCTTATGCACCCGAATCATCTGAGGTTGGGCAAGGGATTACTCTGAATGCTAGGTTTCAAAGCCGGCTCGATAATCTCATCCTCAGCAACCAATTGCTTTATGGCCCTAATCAACTGGGCACACTCATTTGTACGGTGACCCGTCATCACGTGATAAGCATAGAAATTATCTTTATCCACCTCAACTGGAGGCGAAAATGGCCTCAAGCTCTGCAACAACCCAGCCTTTCTACACTTAGTAAAAGTTTAGCTTCTTCACTTAGCCCATGGGCTGGTGATCCTTTGAGGAGTCTGTTCTCGAGCTAGACTCAGCCAGTGTAGTTATGGAACTACTGCCCTTGTAACCTTGTGAATACCCCCCGCTATTTTGATAAGTACCCATTCTCTGCTTACTCCTCTGCTCTTCCTCTTCATAGCTCTCATTGCGCTTGGCAAACTAAACCACTTCATTGAAAGAGTGGAACCTCTTAAGCTTCACCTTCTCCTTATACCAAGGCAAGTTGCCATCAACTAACTTCACGATGAGCGACTCCAACTTTGGGACACCCATCAACAAGAAGTTGAACATCCATCCACCATTTATAGTAAGTCGGGAAGGATTCTTTCGGCTTTTGGTGGATCCTTTCTAAGTCTTTAAGGGTAATTTACACTTGGGTATTGTAAGCATATTGCTTCACGAAAGGTCAGACAGGTCCTCCCAAGTAGAACGGGTGTTCAAAGGCATCTTCATATACCACTTTGCTGCAGCATCCCTTAAAGTAGTCGGGAAGAAATTCAAGAGGTGACCTTTCCTGATTCCCATACATGTCATCAACCTCACATAACTATCCAGATGGGCTCCGGTTGGCCTTCCCCAAGGTAGGGAGGAAGATAGGGCATATGAAAACCAGCTGACAGTGGCTCTCCTCAATTAGCCATCAAAGTAGTCAGGTCGACATGCTTAACAGGTTTATAGTTCACCATCTCCTTCAGCTTGGGCAACATAGCTTCAACATCAGATAATTTTTTTATTGAGATACTTCTCCACAACAGTCTCAATCGAGGCTTCTCTCGCCTTCTCAAATGCTTCATCGTCTTCAGACTGACGATCAGGCTCCCTATGGTTGACAATTCCACCACTTCCACTGGGAACACTTCCTCCAGCTCCATTCATCACTTGGACAAATTGTTGCCCTTCACTTCCAACTGAAGTTTGAGTCGGTGGAACAGTCTAAATAGGGGTAGCATTCATCATAGACTCCATTTTCTCCCTAAGGGTAGCCTTAAACTCATCAAAATTCAGAAAGCTTCTCATGAAGGCTACCATGTCAAAAGGTGCATTTCCATCATTTTCGTTAGCCATTTCTGTTCTATCTACCTCTTCCAATAAAGTCTTACTATCAACGGGTAAAGAGGGCAACTGAGTCTCAACCTCCCGATTCGAATCTGACCCCGAATAGACCCTTTCCACAGTGACTGGTTCTGATTCAACTGATTGAACTAGTTGACTCGACTCTAACTCGACACGAACTAACCACTTCGAGGTTCAACTCCAAATTGCACATTCAACATGAGGTTAGGATCTTGGATTTGTCGTGGACCTAGACTCGACACACTAAGTGGTGTGTATGGTATGTTCATGTTCATGATTGAATGTTGTTTCATGGATGGGGATGATGATGAAAATGACCTTTAAATTTTCCTTCGTTTTATTTTGGAAGTTCTAAGTATACCACATGCCATACGAAAGACAATGCAAAAATGTCACGTGTGAGCCGTCATGCGGATAGAGGTTCGGCGCCTTCGGGGTACCTAGTGGATGTCATGAAATGGTTACATGTATACCGACGCATGGACAGGGGTTTGATGCTTTGTAGGTCAATGAAATGATATGTGATGGTCATATAGGAGCCGTTCCATAGACAAAGCTTTGATGCTTTTGTGGCATCTTGGATGAAGTGATGTCACAAACAAGTCGCATATAACTCGAAACACGGATATAATTTTGGCGCTCGTGGAACACCTTGTATGACTTGGTAATGTTATGAAATTTCCTAATATAAGTACTAGTTCGGAACTCATGGAGTACCTCGAATGAATCATCAATGTTATGGAACAATCCAACGTGGATAGCGACACACAAGCAAGGTTTCGGCGTCGCCATGACACCAATGATGAATAGACATGAAGCCATGTAATGATGTTGTGTGACCCACCACACGAGTATAAACCTAAGACAGTTTTGGTCCTCTAATGAGTGAAATGATGTAATGAAATGGCCAAGTGCAATTCGGTGCACGGGCATAATACGGGTAGTGTGAGCGGACGACGTGTTTTTGACGGGACGCGAGACTCCCTTTCGGAAGGGGCGCCACGATCTCGGGCGGGCCCGTCCCTTACATGGGGTTTTTATGATAGAAAATCATTTATGGAAAATAAATGTGGAATTAATTCTTAAAAGAACCGAGACCTAAGTCTCGATGAATATTGTAGAGTCGCCACTCGGCTCAGCTCAACCGGGAAATTTATAATGCAGCTGAACCGGACGAACGGCCGCTACACTATCCAGAGATTTGGGTCCGGACAAGTCCCTTATTTTGTGTCTGATTAAAATAAATGTTGATCAATGTTCATAGATGGTATTTCAAACACTAAAGCCAATTTTATTGAAATGAATAGACTTACAGCGCGCATATAGGTTAAATAAAATAGTAAAAGATTAAATTATTACAACCTGATCAAATAAAAGATAAACACTATCGCCTCACTTTTACAAGTGCCTAGAATACACGATTTATCTAAAAATATTACAATCGCCTAGGATACATGATTTAATCTATTAAATTACATCCAAAATAAAAATAAAAGAAATTAAAACCTGTAAAACAGAGGGTTAGCATAATTCACGGCACGCCTCAAGTTGGACTCAAATAGACAGAATTGGGAAATCAAGAATAGGGGGCCATGCATTTAGGGGATAACCGGGTTGGCTCGGCTAGCCGGCCCGGTTAGACCTGGAAAACATTTTGAAACGTCCCTGTATTTTGGTTTTTGTGGGAAAATCATTTTGAAAAAAATTTTTCCGGTTTACATGCATTTTTACATGTGAGGTGGGTCGGTTTTCGGGAGAACTGGGTCTCTGTCATGGCATCGTTCTCAATGTAATTTTACCAAAAATTGAATCTAGCGTCGTGAATGCACATAACAAAATTCATTTTGATGATTTTTGGGGTTTTCTGAATTTTTATGGATTTTTGGAAATTTTTGGGGCTTAAAACGGAAATTCTAGTTCTGGAATCCACGTTACAGTCATGCGACTGTAACTACAGTCGTACGACTGTAAATTAATGTCGTGCCACTGTAAACACTCCAGACTCAGGATTTCACCAAAATTTTATTTGAAGAAAACTGGAAAGAAAGCGCTGAAAATCAAGAACACTCGTATGACTGTAACTACAGGCGTATGACTGTTCATCAACTCGAGAACAGTCGCACGATTATTCTTGATCTCCAGAAACAGAAATGCAGAAAAACGGATAAAAATCGCACAAAACCACACCAATCACCCAGAAAGCTTGTAAAAGAGAGGGGAAAAGAAGTGTTTACCTCTTTGGTATGCGTCCACCGTAGGATTGACCCTGGCGTCGCTCCAATCCACTAAAATCCGGACTTTTCGCCTTGAGTTAGGGTTTGATAGCTTTTGGGTCCAAAATCTCCAAATGCAAGGGTTTCTGATGGTGATTCCTTTCTTTTCTTTGGTTTTCTCCTATTCTTTTGTCTCTTTTCTCTTTTTCCTCAATTTTCTTTTTCTCTTCGTTTTTCTTTTTCTTTTTTCCCATCTGGCCCCTTTCTCCATTTTTTCTGCTTTTGAGGTATGGGTTGGGTGACCTGCCACGATCTACAGTCGTACGACTGTAGTTTAATTATAGTCGTACGATTGAAGTTAAAGTCGTACGACTATACTCTTTTTTTTTAGTAAAATTCGAGCGCTTACAACTACCCCTCGTGTGACCAAATTCACCACCTGATCTTAGTCTGGAATAGTTGATGTGAATTTGAGAAACGTGACTCAAAGCACTGCAGACACGGGAAATAAAACATGCAACTGAGTTGCTGAAGCTTCACTACTGTGGTGGCGTGTTGAGTTGATTGGATGGAATAAGCTGATATCGGGTCTGGGTTACCCGATGCAAAGCTGGGGAAGAAATAAGTCGATATCGGGTCTAGGTTACCCGAGGCAAAGCTGAAGAAGAAATAAGCCGATATCGGGTCTATGTTACTCGAGGCAAAGCTGAAGAAGAAATAAGCCGATATCGGGTCTCTGTTACCCGAGGCAATGCTGAAGATTTGAATTGGCGTCCAAGAACTAGGATCTTTCTTGAATTGGTCTTCAAGAATCTGAAATCGGACTTGGGTGATTTTCAAGGATTAAGAATCAGTTTTGAAGAGGTTTCAAGGATTCAAAACCATGCTTGAGGAGGTTTGCAAGGATTGGGAATCATGCTTGAAGAAATTCAAGGATTCGTAATCTAGCTTAGATGAAATAAGGAGTTCAAGGATTTGCAACCATGCTTGAACGTAATGGAGTTCAAGGGTGCAAAATCTATCTTGAATGAAAGACGATGGTTCAAGGATTTGCAACCATGCTTGAACGTACTGAAGTTCAAGGGTTTGAAATCTAGCTTGAATAAAGAAAATGGTTCAAGGATTTGCAACCATGCTTGAATGTACTGGAGTTCAAGGGTTGGAAATCTGGCTTGAATGAAAAAGATAAAGAGAAAAATAAAAAGCTACAAATTAGATGGTTAGCACAAATATATCACAAACACAAGTGGGACTCACAACAGGACAGAATGGGAAATCTCAGGAAAGGGGAGCATCATTTAGGGGGTAACCGAGAAGTCCGGGGGACTTACTTGATTAGACCTGGAAAATCATTTTAGAAATGCCCTGTAGATTTTGTGCCTGAAAATAATTTGGAAAATGGTTTGGCTCAATTACATGCAAATTTCCCGATTTAGTTGGTCGGTTATCCTGCAACCCGAGTTTCTGTTACTGGGGGTTTCCTATCTCAAACATCCATCTGAGGCCCAAAGCAATGAGCACATCAAAAATAGTTTGATTCCAAAGACAGCATCACGCGATAACGTCTATGGGAGTCGTCCCGAGATTCTGCCTTCATCTAGGAACTATAGCTATGCGAATTTAGTTAGAGCCGTGCGGCAATAGCCACTACAGCCGTGCGGCTGTAGTGTCTAGAACCTGAAATTGGCTTTCTTTGTTTTGTAAAAAACTATTTGACTTGTTTCGTTGATTTCTGAGGATTTCAGGGAACCTGGGGGTCCACTAAAGCTTGACAGTGGATCCGATTTAGATAGAACAACCTTGGATTCCAAAAAAACGGAAATAAAAAAAACCCAATCTTACATCAATGTTATCGGAGAACCGAAAACCATAATTCTGAGTGTAACAGGTGTGATTAGACCGAAATAGTTCATATCAAAGCAAACAAAATCGGAAACTAACTACATTCGATCGATATAGGGCACTTCGGGTTTCTACCCTGAAGAACATAGCTGGGCAGCTATAGTGGTATAGTCGCTCGACTCTGTTCTATGGGATTATAGCCACTCGGCTCTAGTTTGAGCCGTACGGCTGTAATCAAATAGACAGTTTCTGGAAATTTTATAAAACACCGCAAACACATAGCAAAAGCAATCAAATATGAGTTGGAGGCCTCTCAAAGCTTACCCTTTTGATGTTCCAGTGTGTTTGATGACCGAAATTGGATTTGGATGCTGGAATCAACTTAGAACCTCACGAGCATCCCGAAATCCTCAAATACACGTCCCGAATCAATACGAACAGACCCGAAAAGGATTCAAATGAGTGATCATGTGACTAGAAACTCTCTCACGCTATGTGTTTCTAATCTGTATTCTCACTACTTCTATCTTTTTCTTTGGGTTTTCTCTTCTCTCTTTTGGTTTTCTTTTCTCTTTAGAGTTCTCTCTGTTTTTTGGCTAGAATTCTCTCTTGTCTATTTTTTCGTGTTTTTTCCTCCCAAAAAACCTAGACAAACCCGACTGAAATCCTCCTAATTTAGGAATCTTAGCTGCTGTCAAATATTGATGTTGGTTATTTAGGAAGTAATCTGCCAACTCGTTAGAGCCACACGGCTGTAAGGTTATAGCCGTTCCACTCTAGTCTTACAGCCACGCGGCTGTAGTTTTGGAACTATAGCTGTACGACTCTAACCAAAGCAAACAAGGATTTTCCTAAATTCCACCTTCATATCTATGCCCTCTAATCACTCGAAGGACCTTTCTCGGGGTTTCAGATCGAGGAATGTTCGGTTTTTAGAGCATTTGAGATATTCCAGGTAACATCCCGCTCATTTTCAAATCTGATTCATGTTCATCTGTCTAACATATAACATAGGATTTTCTTCACAGAGGTCAGGAAAACCCGTGCTCATAATGTGAAGGCTCCAACTCAAATGAGAAAGAGAAAGATCATACTTCCTGTGAGCGGACGATGTTTTTACAAGCGTACGGACTCTCTCAGAAGGGAGCCTCGATATGAGGCAACCTTCCCTCGCGTGGGGTTTTAGAATGGAAATTCGGTTTTGGAAAAATTAAATTAATTCATAAAAGAACCGAGACCTAAGTCTCGATAGAGTGTGTAGGAGTCACCACCCGGCTCAGCTCAACAGGGAAATTGCAGTGTAGCTGAACTGGACGAAGGCCGCTACACCTTCCAGAGATCTAGGTCCAGACAAGTCCCTTATTTCATTTCTAATCAAAATAAAATTGGCCAATGTTCATAGATGGTATTTTATAATTCTAAAGTTCATTTTTATTAAATTAAAGCACACAGCATACACACAAATCAAAATAAAGTAATAAATTAATAAGTTATGACAACCCAATTGAATAAAAATAAAAGCTCTCATCCTCACTTTTACAAACACCTAAAATACATGATCTAAAACTTTACAACCGCCTACAATACACGAGTTAAGCTATTAATTACATTAAAAATGAAAAATAAAAACTAACTAAAAGTTGCAAAGCAAATGGTTAGCACAATTTACAGCACACCATAAATAGGACTCAAATAGGATAGAATTGCGATTTTAGAGATCGGGGGCATGCATTTAGGAGATAACCAGGTCGGCTCGGCTAACCGGCCCAATTAGACCTGGAAAACAGTTTTCAAATGTCCCTGTATTTTTGTTTTGTGAGAAAAATCATTCTGGAAACATTTTCTTTTTCCGGTTCACTTTAATTTTGCATGTGAGTTGGGTCGGTTTTCAGGAGATTGAGGTCTCCGTCATTGTGTTGTTCTAAATGCAATAATCTTAAAAATTAAATCTAAGGTAGTGAATGCACACAACAAAATTCATTTTTGATGATTTTCTGATTTTTCTGAATTTTTATGATTTTTGGGAATTTTTAGGGATTATTCCGGAAATTTTTCCCCTAGATGAGGATTATAGTCAGGCGGCTATAATAACTACAGTTGTGCAACTATAGTTCATCCAAATGCAGAAAATCGCAAAAATTCATTCAAATAAAACTAAAAGCCGTGGGGAATCAAGAACCCTCGTATGACCATATATACAGTCGTGCGACTGTTCTTCACCACAGGAACAGTCGTACGGCTGTTCTTGATTTCCAGAAACAGTAAACCCTAAAAATGAGTTTTATGCACAAAATCACATCAAAACACCCAGAAAAAGTAACAAAATAAAGGTTTGAGGCATAATTACCTTTGTGGCGCTGATCCACCCTAGGTTTGACCACTGGAAACACCTAAATCAACTCTAAATTGCTTCTTTTCCCTTGAGTGCTAAGGTTCCAAGAGTTGTCCAAAATGCTCCAAAATGTCATGGATTTTAGCAAATTTAAAGTTTGGAATTGATCGAGTTTGAAGTGTCAAGTTGTTAACCTATGATTTATATCCGGTTTTAAACTTATCACACTAGAATCAAAAGAAAAAGAGAAGAAAAGGATGGCTTGGTGTTGAATTCACTTTTTCTCTCCTTTTTCTCTCTTTTCTCTACCAATTTTTCTCTCCTAATTCAGCCAAAATCCAAGAGTCCAAAAGTCCCTCTCTCTTCCCCTCTTTCTCTTTTTATTTATGGTCTTTCTTGCTGGAGAAAACGAGCATTAATTGCTCTCAAATCAACCTATTTTTTTTTATATCTCTTAGGTATGGGCTACTGTACCTGCTCCACATTTACAGTCGTATGACTGTAATTTTTCAACTACAGTCGCACGACTGTAATTACAGTCATGTGACACATAATTTTTTTTAAGTATGAAAATTTCGACACTTATAGCTGCCCCTCACGTGATCAAATTCGGCACCCAACTCCAGGTCTAAAATATCTGAGGTGATGAATTTGAGAGCGCGGATTGAAGCACCGCAGACACAGGAAAGAAAACACAGCTGATCTGGGCCGATACCAGATCTATACATATCTAAGGCGGATCTGCTGAAATGATGAATTTGACATAAGCTAATACCCGGTGTAGGTTACCCGAGGCGAGGTTGGAGATGAAATAAGCCGATACCGAGTTTAGGTTACCCGAGGTGAAGTTGATGGTGGAATAAGCCGATACCGGGTCTAGGTTACCCGAGGCGAAGATGAAGATGAAAAAGTCGATACCGGGTCTAGGTTACCTAAGGCGAAATTTATAGTGGAATAAGCCGATACCGGGTCTAGGTTACCCGAGGCGAAGATGAAGATGAAATAAGCCGATACCGGGTCTAGGTTACCCGAGGCGAAATTTATGGTGGAATAGGCCAATACTGGGTCTAGGTTACCCGAGGTGAAGATGAAGATGAAATAAGCCGATACCGGGTCTAGGTTACGCGAGGCAAAATTGCTGGGTATCATGGAATGGAGTCGATCTGGGTCGATACTGGGTCTATGTTACCCGAGGCGGATCTGCTGGGGATTATGGAATGAAGCCGATCTGGGCCGATACTGGATCTATGCTACCTGAGGCGGATCTGCTGGGGATCTGGAATGAAGTCGATCTGGGCCGATACTGGGTCTATGTTACCCGAGGCAGATCTGCTGGGGATTATGGAATGAAGCCTATCTGGGTCGATACCAGGTCTATGCTACCCGAGATGGATCTGCTGGGGATCATGGAATGAAGCCGATCTAGGCTAATACCGGGTCTATGTTACCCGAGGTGGATCTACTGAGGATCTGTCTGCGCCCGAGACAGTGATGACGAATTCCTGCATTTGAAATAGCGAGTCTTCATTCCTTGATCGAGAGATTTTGAACAAAAAATTTTGCCCCTTCGATCAAGAATGAAGACTAGCTGGGGATGAATGCTTTGCATATGTTGCATGTGTATGCATGATGATGAATATGCACATCTATCCTAAAGGATGCATTTCTCGCTGTTTGTTTAATCTTGATGTTCCTCCTTTCTGCTGGGGAAAATATGTTTTACCCTCGGCCGGTGTAAGACACTCTTCATACAGGGCTTTTCCTTGTTGAAAACATATAAGGATTGCTGGGGAAATAAGATGACTGCTAGGGATGCATGACAATCACTAGGGGAAAGATCATAGTGCCCCTTGTAAATGTTCTGCTGGGGAGTAATGTTAAGAATCCTACTGGAAGATGCTGTACAGATTCCTGTGGGGAAACGGTGGGGAGGTTCTATCCTTCTGCCCCTGTGACTTACGAATCTGGAAGTGCTCTAAGTTTTCCCTGGGTTTCCGAATGTGGGTTTTCAGCCTAGCAAGCTGCTCTAACTTTTGCCTGAGGCGCCTTTTCGGTTTTCACCCTAGCGAGCTCTTTTCTTTTCTTTTTTTTTAAGATGAACAAAGACCGTCTGAAATGGAGCCATGACTACTTGTCATGTCATCCTTTTGGTGATTATATGATGTAGAAAAGTGCCATATGGAGCAGCATTGAACTTCAATTTCTTGTCAGAAGCCGGCTTGATTTCTTCAACAGTCAAGTTCTTTGACAACCATTTTTGCTCTTTTGAAAGATGAATTAGATTGGGAGGATGATGAAAGATTTCAGATTGTATGTATTTAGTACATCTCAATTGTTAAATAACATGATATGTTCAACCAGTTAAATACAAGGTGCTTTCCTTGAATGGATGTTTAAGCAAGATAACTTTGTTTATGCATTCGACATAACCACATAAATATATTTAAACAAACACTTCACTTTATTGATAAAATCAAAATGAGTACATTTGAAAAGATTAATTCCCAAAATGGTATACACTCCGCGCAGAGCCAGAATCTGTCACCAATCATCCCTTTCAGATTTTTCGACCGATCATTCTCTCATGTCTTAACTTTTTCCTAGACGTCTCTTTTGAGTTTTCAGCCTAGCAGACTCTTTTTTTTAAGACATGATAAAGCTTTAGGTGGTCTTGGTTGACAGGATTTGTGAACTCATTTCAATCCATGTGTCCATGATGCTGACACCGCCTTTCGATAACACCTTCTTCACAACATAGGGCCCTTCCTAATTGGGTCTGAATTTCCCCCTAACATCAACATTTGAAGGCCTTAGTTGTTTCAGAACCAAATCCCCTGCTTTCAACTGCCACCTAGGGTACTTCACATTTTGACTATAGGCCCGAGCCATTCTGCGTTGGTACATTTGCAAATGATCCAGTGCCTTCAGCCGCTTTTGATCTAGCATCGCCAACTGCTTGTATCTAGCTTGAGTCCATTCAGTCTCTGGTAACTGAGCTTCAAGGGCGCCTCTGAGTGACTTGAGCTCTATTTCTACTGGTAATACTGGTCGGTTGTCGATTCCACCAAAAATACAATTTATAAACTCGTTTCACCTTATAACAATAACAGTAGCGTAGTGGTAAATCGAGGTCGAACCCTAGAGAGCTATCAATTGATTTAATTCGTTAATGATCCAGCAAGAACAAACATAAATAAAATTAAAGGGGGGGATTGATGATTTTTCGAATGACAAAGAATTAAGTGCTAATAATTATAAATTTTAAAGTAATTGAATTAAGACCAAAGAATGAATAAAAATCAAATAAGTGAAACCCCTACCTAAGGTAATTCTTCGACTTGGAATAATTCGAGATTGATCATAGATTGTACAAGGATAAAATTTAATCATTCTGGATTAGTTATAGTTCGTAGCTTCGCGCATACGAACCAACTTCTCCTAACATGTGATTGCTTAGCACGTCTTAAACAACTACCTAATCGATAAACAACCCTTCCTTAGCGGCCAGAATTTAATTTACCGAAAGCATTAGAAACTAGAGAAGCCTAATTTAAACCAATCAATTCTTAGCGATATCAATTTAAGTTTAAACCCTTATTTCCTTTAGTGTTCTAACTCAATGAATCGATCACGGATACGATTCATTGAAACAATTTATTAGATTGCAAGTAAAATAGCTGGCCAAGAAATTAAACCACAAAATAATAAAAGGAGAGGGTCCCTCCCTTGAAGCAAAAACAAGAATATGAAACAATTAAATAGCATTAAAGTATAAGAACAATCTCACAATCAAGTTCTTCCAAGCCTTGAATTCCTTAGGTAGAGAATAAGAAACTAGCTAGACATAACACCAATTGAAAGCATAGAAGACATGAAAAACTTATAAAGAAATAGATGAAAGAAAGTTGCAGCCCTCAATGGCTATGATGGAATGTTTTTCAGCTGCCAAAAGGCTTCTCTCTATTATGATATATATATTTCGTTCTCCCCTTGTTGGCCCTTTTCATAGCTGCCAAAAAGCTAGCCTTTACAATAAAGTCTTGTAGTAACCACCCATTTTCCACTTAAGTTTGTTATTTATTCTCCACTTAAATTTGTTATTTAATTCCCAATTAATATCCATGTAAGTTTGTCAAGGAGAAACACCTTTGTTTAAAGCTAATAATTACAGCTAATAAATGCATGAAATCGTGCATTTGGTGGGCTTGGCATGGCTGAATTGCTGCAACAATTACACCCAATCTGCCTTTAGATAAATAATGTCTTCTAGATCTTCAACAACGATCTCCACCGTTCAGATTTGATACATGGATGTAAGGAAGATTTTATTCAAATTTCAAGGCGATCCAACGGTCAGAACTCCAGAAAATACCAAAACAGTGCAGCTGGTGCTGTTGGCATCGGATGTCGGCACGCCGACGTGCTAATTTGGCACGGAAACGTGCCGAGTCTCTGGAAATGGAACTTCTTGCTTCGAATTTGGCATGCCATGCCACATTGAATTTCTAGCACTTCAAGCTTTTCAAGCACCTTTCCACTCCGGTTCTTGGTTCGGGTCCAAATACCTATCCAAAACAAACACGAAACACATAACGGCACCACGGTATTTGTCCACAATAAATCATAACCCGAAAAATATGAAAATAAACTCTTAAATCACTAAAAACCGCCATAAACCACTAAAAACATTTAAAACACTAATTAGAGCACAAACAAACGAAAATCACGCAAAACATAACGAAATAAATCCATAAAATTCAACTAAATTATGCGAATTATGCTATCTATCACATCCCTACACCCATTTCATACTTGTCCTCAAGTATGGGCTAGAAGGATAAAGACAAAACCCTTTTTAATGACCAATTCATCTATGATTAACCTCCGAAACACAAGGAAAAATGAACAGAAATAATTGATCCAAATTGGCTCACACCAAGCCATCAAACTCACTAAGCTTCATTCCAAGAATACAACAATACATAAGATGCCTTTAAGACTCCTAACTCCCATTACCAAGCCACAAAGTTTAGCACACAATCAATTAGGTTTCACTTTAATAGATCACATCTTGCAAACATGGAACCAAGCCGAAAACAATCCTAAGAGTCTATCAAACAAATGATTTCTATGCTAAAAGAGGGGGAGAACAGAAAAAGGAAGAAAAAAAAATAAAAAAAATAAAAAAAATAAATTGCAATAAAAAATAACTTTTAATTTATTTATCTTTGCTTACTTTGGGTTGTAGGAGCCCTTTTTATGCGAGGATACCCGGTTCTAACCCGCATATACCCGGTTACTCAAGCAACACGAACCCTTGCGGCTACTAGCTCGGCTCATGGCACATTGGCCAGCGGAACCGTTATTTAACAAAACAGAATAAGAAACTCATTTAATTATTGATTTATTTATCACAGGATTTTTTTTTATGTGATGGAATTGATTATTTATTCCCCCTTTTAACAAAGAAACACCTGTGATTTGACTACCTAGGATGCACCCAAACTCAACCCCAAAATAAGCAAGATGGCAAGTTTTATAGTTCATGCAAACAAATTAATTGTTTCGATATTGAATTAAGGCTGGATAACAGAAAGTCTAGAGAGAATTAGAAGACTCTATGCATGGTACACATTAAAATTCAACTTAGTTAGGTAACAACTAGTTTAGAAACCCCTTTAAATTAATATTTCTTGAAACATTAAACCTCTGGATCGGAGAACAACCCTAAACAAACTCATTCTCTAGGGTTCGAAAATAATCCAAACACAGTCCAGATGACAAAATAAAAAAAAAATTGTGTGGATACATCATGGATAACAATTCACATAATTTGTATTTGCAAAACCAAATCAAAACCAACGCATCTAAAACAAATCCAAAACCCAGACCAAAGCAACCTTAAAAGCATCCCCACACCCACCATCAGCTTGTCCTCAAGCTACTCAATACAAAAAGATATAGAAATGAAAGTACAAGTGTAGTGTCGTACCTCAGTAATAGCGGCGTGCCATTCAGTGAAGAACTGGAGATCTTGCCTCATTCTTTCACTCTTCATTTCAGTTGTGGTTCGTTGCTTGGTTTCCTTATTCCTCAAAATAACTCGGGTTGCCTCCCGGAAGCGCCTCTATTTACGGCCTATGGCCAGACCTCCATTCCCTTAGGATCAAGACTCCATAGGGGGATCTTCTAAGTGTTCCTCATGATCATATGCTGGCTCAACTCGTAAAACGGTTTGAGTCGGTGGCCATTAACTTTGAACAACTTTCCGGTAGTAAGGCTTTGTATCTCAACTGCTCCATGGTCATGAACCCGAACAACCAAAAACGGACCAATCCACTTGGAACGTAATTTGCCCGAAAACAACCTCAAACGAGATTGAAAGAGTAGAACCTTTTGCCCAACCTCAAATTGCTTCCTGCTTAGCATCTTGTCGTGGAATTTCTTAGTCCGATCCTTATATATCTTGGAGCTCTCATAGGCCTCATTCCTCAACTCTTCCAACTCCATTAGCTCCAACTTCCTTTCTTCTCCAGCAGCTTCATAGGACGCATTGCACTTTTTAATAGCCTAAAAGGCTTTGTGTTCCAACTCCACCGGAAGGTGGCATGCTTTTCCAAAGACCAACCGATACGGAGACATTCCGATTGGAGTTTTGTAAGCAGTCCTATAGGCCCACAGCGTATCTTCTAACTTAGCGCTCTAGTCTTTCCTTGACAAGTTCACCGTCTTGCTCAAAATAGACTTCAGTTCCCGATTGGAAACTTCAGCCTACCCATTAGTTTATGGCTGATAAGCGGTGGAGACCTTATGATGCACTCCATACTTCTTTAATAATGTTGCTAGGACCCGGTTACAAAAATGAGTAGCTCTATCACTGATTAGGACCCTTGGCGTTCCATAGCGGTTAAAAATGTTGGATTTTATAAACTGAACCACCGTGTGGGAGTCATCTTTCTTCGTTGCCTTTGCCTCTACCCACTTCGAAACATAGTCTACCGCTAATATGATGTAAATATTGCCATAGGAGCTGGGAAAGGGTCCCATGAAATCAATCCCCCAAATATCAAATATCTCACATGATATGATTGAGGTAAGGGGTAGTTGATCCTTATGGCTCAAATTTCCAAACTTCTGACAATTGGCACAAGACTTACAGTTAAGGTAGGCATCCCGGAATATAGTTGGCCAAAACAACCCACATTCTAACACTTTCCGTGAAGTACGTTTGGGACCAAAGTGTCCCCCGCAAGCTTCGGTGTGGCAGAATCTCAACACGGATTGAGCCTCATCATCTGGGATACATCGTCTGATAATCTAATCTGAACAATATCTCCAAAGGTACGGTTCATCCCAAGTGTAGTACCTTGCATCCCTCTTAAGTTTGTCCTTTTTCGATCGTGACATGTCATCGGGAACAACACCTGTAACAAGCAAATTCACCAAGTCCGTGTACCATGTAATGAGAGTATTAATTTGGAATAACCTTTCATCTGGAAACTCTTCTCTTAGTGGTTCTGTTTCGGGTTCTCAAACTAAACGACTAAGGTGGTCAGCCACCAAGTTTTTAGAGCCCTTCTTGTCTCTGATTTCGAGATCAAATTCCTGGAGTAGGAGTATCCATCTTATCAAGCGTGGTGTAAGCGCCGGAATTTTCTATACTTAAAAAAAAAAAAAAAAAAAAAAAAAAACAGAAGAGAGTCGTACGACTATTGCTACAGTCGTACGACTGTAATTTAAAAATTACAGTCGTACGACTGTAATGTCGGGCAGACTGCAGAGGCCCATACCTCTGCAGCAGAAATGGAGGAAAAAGAAGGTAGAAAAGAAGGAAAAGAAAGAAAAAAAAGGAAGAGAATTCTGGTGAAAGAAAAACTCAGAGAGAGAAAGAGAAGAGAGAGAAAAAGAAAACCACAAAAAACTCACTTTTCTTCCTCTTTGATTTTCTTCAATTCTCGAAATTAAGCCTAAAACTTGTTAGAAATCCCTAGGTTAATCAGTTAACTACTCAAACAAATCAAGAACTTGGACTTAAACAATCAGAATCCCTTGCAAATTTGGATTTTTGGACTCAAACTCCCAACTTCCATTCCAAAGGAAAAAGTGTGAATTCGTTGGGATTGGAGCGACGCCAGGGGTCAAAAACGACTTGGAATAGCTTCTAAAAGGTAGTCACTTCTTTTCCTTACACTTTTCCTTCGCTTTCTGGGTGTTTGAAGTGAATTTTGTGCGTTTTTCTTGCTTTTTTCGTATTTCTGTTCCTGGAAACTAAGAACAGTCGTACGACTGTTCTTAGTCTTCATGAATAGTCGTACGACTGTATATACAGTCGTACGACTGTTCTTGTTTCCAGGCGATTTTTCTTCAGTTTTTGCTTAAAAATGGCTTGTGGCGAAATTCTGATCTTGGACTGATTACAGTCGCACGACTGTAAACTACAGTCGTACGACTGTAATCCCTGTTCCAGAATCAGAATTTCAGCCTCATCCCCAAAAAAATTAGAAAATCCCAAAAATCGCCAAAATGAATTTTGTTATGTGCATCACGACCGTAGATTTAATTTTCAGTAAATTCGCATTTAGAACAATTCAACGACGGAGACCCAGTTCTCCCGAAAACCGACCCACTTAATATATGAAAAATACATGTAAACCGGAAAAATCGTTTTCAAAAAGATTTTTTTCCACTAAAAACCAAAAATACAGGGACGTTTCAAAATGTTTTCCAGGTCTAACCGGGCTGGCTAGCCGAGCCAACCCGGTTACCCCCTAAATGCATGCCCCCGATTCTTGATTTCCCAATTCTGTCTATTTGAGTCCTAATTGTGGCGTGCTGTATATATTGTGCTAACTTTTTGTTTTGCAGGTTTTAATTTCTTTTATTTTTATTTTTGATGTATTTTAATAGATTAAATCGTGTATTTAGGCGGTTGTAATTATTTTTAGATTTTCGTGTATTCTAGGCGGTTGTATAAGTGAGGCGAGAGTTTTTATTTTCCATTCGATTTGGTTGTAAGCCAATTAATATTTATTTCCTTTCCTTATTTTTGTATTAAATATTTTGTATGCGCGCTGTATGCTTTTTATATTCAATAAAATGGACTTTAGATTTTGAGATACCATTCGAGAACATTGACAATATTTATTTTAATTAGACACGAAATAAGGGACTTGTCCGGACCCGAATCTCTGGATAGTGTAGCGGCCGTTCGTCCGGTTCAGCTACATAAGAATTTCCCGGTTGAGCTGAGCCGGGTGGCGACTCCTATAACATCCATCGAGACTTAGGTCTCGGTTCTTTTTAAGATCGAATTCCATTTATATTTTTCAAAACGCGGATTTCCATTATAAAAACCCCAAGCGAGGGAGGGATCCGCCCGAGATCGTGGCGCCCCATTCCGAAAGGGAGTCTCGCGTCTCGTCGAAAACGCGTCGTCCGCTCACAGTGGCGACTCTGCTGGGGACAAAATATTCAAAAAGTTTTCTTAAAAACTTGAAAGAATTTTGACAAGCCCTGAAAAGTGTCTAATTAAAATAACGTGGATGATTCTCTTTTGGTATTTTATTTGCATTTTTAGTTAGCCATTTTTTGCATTAGATTAGGTATCCTTTTATAGCCCGGTGGATTATTGAAGTGTCGCCTAAGTTCCTCCTGGTCTTAGGGGCACGAATACGAAACACCACTCATAGCCTCGTACGAACCCCTTCGCTAGGACCCTTGAGTGGGGAGAAGTGAGGAGTATATCTTGCTATGAGAGCCTTGATGTTATCCCGACTTTGACCGAACCCATGTAGGCAGCTCTAGTTGGATTCCCTTAGGATACCAAAATAATTGTGTGAATAATAATAATAAAATCGCCTTCATCACCCCCGGTTGGTGATTGAAGTAAACCCCGCCTAGGACTCGGTTAGAAATTTTTGAGACCGACCACGTTGGAGGAATAAGGTTGGAAGAATTCGTTTTGCTTGCTATGTGTTCTTCGCCGTTCCGTGACACATCACCGACGCATGCAAAACATACCATAATCACCATTTTCCATACATATGACATACCATACACAAACATCTTTGTGTGATACTAACCCACATTTTTTATGCAGCCATTTTGCATTTTATTTCGTGTGTAAAACATTAATTCATTCGTTTGTCATCCATACTAACGATTTCTTTTTCAGCCATAACATTAAACTTGTGTGATTAACATTTTATTTTTGACATAGCATTCATAACATCATTATGTATGTCATATATCCTAACCCACGTTTTTGTGCAGCCATTTGCATATTGTGTGACATGTTCATTCACTACATTTCACTTAAATTAAATTAAATTAAGAGGCATTTCAAGGACGCCTATCATGACCATTCCATCCCATTTCATAACATATCGGGTTCCCAAAATTACCCGTGTTTTGCCAATGCACCGGATTGCATTTGGCCATTCCACCAATATCATTTCATATAAAAGCCACAACGGCCTTAGGCCCATTTTCGTGTAATAATTTACACGATGCATTTCATGACATCATACCCATCTATCATAGACATCATATAACACTGTGGTCCACATCCGACCACTTCATGACATTAATTCACCATTTAAGGAACTCCCCGAGTGCCCGACTAGTATATATGTAGGCCCGTAACATCACCAAATCATGAAAGGCGTTCCTTGAATGCCGAATCCTTGTCCGTGTTCCTGTTACACGTGACTTTCTTATAACATCATTCCATATGCTCAAGAGCATCAAGACCTTGTCAGTGGGCCCGGCCCATGCGACCATTTCATATCATCTCACAGACCTATAAAGCGTCGAAACTACGTCCGTGTGCCGGTACACACGCGGCCATTTCATGAATTCATTAGGTGCCCCAAAGGCGCCGAAGTTCTGTCCGTGTGATGACCCACACGTAACATTTTTTGCATAAACATTGGGTGTTCTTGGAATGCCTCGAAAAAAATATATAATAATAAGAGGGAACCATTCATATCATCATTCCATACATGATTCCACTCCATGCATCTCAAGCATGTTCAATGTTTTAACTTTCATGTCATATCACGTCATTCATTCACGGCCCTAATACCTCCTGTCTACTCCCAAGCAGAACACACTGGAGCGTCCTTGGACAAGATCCCAAGCTTCAAGGGCAGCTAGGAGACAGAGGGTAGTCGAGAGTGATAGTGATTCTGAGTCTGGGGAAGGAGTGAATATGGCAGAGCAGACACCGAGTATGGCTGATGTTTTGAGAGATTTCTTCAGGTCGCAGGATTTCCGCGACATGTTAAAGGAAGAAATGAGGGCAGTGGTTAGAGAAGCTGGTGAGACCGGTGGTAGTGGAGCCGGGAAAGAAAAAGAAGCTGAGTCATCCCAACATGGTGGTGACACTTCAACTAGTCTTGAAAAGCTGCAGGAGATAGAGGCAGCTATGGAACAGAAAATGAAGGCAAAGTGTTCCGAATTGGACGAGGTCATGGCCCAGTTGAAGAAGGGGGTCGGGATCAGTGCTGAATCTAAGAAGGGGGTGAACGTTGATGCCATGATCAGTAGGGGCATCGAGACATTTCCTATCGGCTTCCAAGTGCCGAAAGTCCCCACTTACAAAGGAATGGGCTCGCCGGAGGCCCATGTGAATTTATATGCCCGGGTTATGCTAACGGCAGGTGCTACCAAGCAACAATTGATTAATCTTTTCCCCACCACACTAGAGGGAGGTGCATTGGGATGGTATAACTCACTGTCAGAGGAGGAGCAGTCTGACTGGGAAGTATTGTCAGCAGCCTTCATCAAATACTACAGCTTCAACACCAAAATCCAGGTGAAGCTGTATGATTTGGAGAGGGTGAAGCAGAAATTCAATGAGCCCTTCGATGAATACTACCAGAGATGGATGAACAAGATGATCCTCCTAAAGAACCGCCCTGATGAAGACGAGCTTATACAGAAGCTCATTGATGGCAGCAAAGATATCTTCAAGAACACTATGAAATTCCATTCCTTCAAGGAGCTTAGTGAGATCTATAGCATGGCCATAAAGATAGAAAGGGATGAAGAGGAGAAGCCAGCTGGTCAGAAAGGGGGAAGAAGTACAGGGTACAGTTCAGGGTACAGATCAACCACAGCAGCTGGGTCTGGCAGTGGTTCTGGTTCGGGTTCTGGTGGCAAACAGGGGCAGTCATCAGAGGTGAAGCAGGTCGAAGTGGCTACTGTGAATCAGCAACAAAGCAACCAGAACAGAGGTCCTGGAGGACAAGGCATATCGCCTTGGACTCTTACTTTAGCAAAGATATTCGCCAAGTGTAGGAATGGCGGCCTACTGCAATCTTTAAAGCCATTTGAGAAGCCATCTGAAGCGGATAAGGACAACTTCTGCACTTATCATGTGGTGACAGGCCACCGAACCAACAACTGCTACAAGCTAAGGGATACTATCCGAAAGCTCATTGACGAGGGAAAGCTGCAAGAGCCAGCCAAACCCAGCACTAAAACCAACCCCCTGCCGACATTTGAGAAGCGGGTTAACATGGTTCAGTCGGGATTGCCGGCTAACTTTATATTTGCCCAAGTTCTGCAAGCGAACCCTGCAATTCAGGCAGTGGCGGTAGGAGAACCCGAAGTGGAGCTTAAATGTGAGGAGAAGGAGGGGTGTAAGGAGGTCAAGCCTATAAGTCTTGATGACCTTGACTCCGAAGATGAGTACGAAGAATTTGACAAAAGAGAGGCTGTTAAACCCCCAGTTGTTGAGAAGCTGAAGATTTCAGAAGTGCAGCATGTGACCCGAAGTGGAAGGGTATATCAGCCGGCGGATCAGACGAAAGATAAAGCACCGATGAATGGGTCGGGCAGTACTTTGGCACCGGAAAGAGTCGAGAAAGAAGACTTGGTAATTTCTCAACTGAAGAAGACCCCTGCGCAGGCCAGTTTGTGGCACTTGCTTATGACCTCCAAAGAGCATAGGGAGGCTTTAGTGAAGAAGCTATCAGAAATTGAAGTCTCCCCTATAGCTTCACCAGCGGCTATGTGCTGCTTGCTAGACAAAGTCCATGCTGGAGCTCCTAATATCGTTTTCTCTGCAAAAGACCTACCAGCAGAGGGAAAGGCTCACAACAAGGCTCTTTACATTCGAGCCTATATCATGGATAAGGTGATGCCGTGCGTCATGGTGGATGACGGCTCAGCTCTGAATATTTGCCCACTGAAAATGCTGCCGTTTCTGGGCATGAATGAAGAAGTGTTGAAGAGGTCCTCAACAGTCATTCGGGCGTATGATGATTCTAAAAGAACGGTGATAGGGACCTTTGAAACAGAAGTGGAGGTTGGGCCCATCAAGTCCATGGTTGTCTTCACAGTGATCGACATCCCGGTCACATTCTCCTTATTGCTTGGAAGGCCCTGGTTCCATCCTTTAGGAGGTGTTCCTTCCACTTTGCATCAGAAGATTAAATTCTCTATGAATGACGGGATTGTGACTGTTGAGGCGGACGCCCAGTCGATGGTAGCTGCAGTGGATGAAGGAGTGGTTCCTTTTGGCGGATTCCAAATCGTTGTCATCAAGGAGGAAGAAACCACAGATTGCCCCTATGGTTCTTTATGAGAACTACATGCCGGAGTGGCTATCCCGATATCTGTACAAGCTGAACTTTGTCCCGGGAATGGGACTCGGGATTAATTTGCAAGGTGTGCCAGAATTCAAGATCGACTCGGGAAAGTCAAAACAGCACGGCCTTGGTTATGTAGAGGGCTCATCCGAGCAGAAGAATCTGAAAAAGGGCAAAAATGGCAGGGCCATGATGAAGCCATTTCTGAAGGCGGGAGAAAGCCTTTACAAGGGCCAAGCTGAACCGGTGTTGGTTGGAAATGTCAAGTACCCTGGCCTTGAGATCTTTGCAGATGTTGTGGATTTTGAGAAAAGCCAGGAAGAGCCAGTGGCCCCTGTAATGATAAAGGAAGCAATTGCTGAATCTGATATCCTAAAAGGAGGATCATCTGTAGTGACAGCAGAAACCATAGAGGCGGCCGAGGAAGAAGATGAAAAGAAGACCTATGCCGAAACTACAGAAGTGATCTCGGGAGCTTTGACTGCTGCATTAACCAAAGCTTTCGGGAAATCCAAGGAGGGATTTGGTGAAGAACTGATGGCCAAAGTGAACTTAGACTCTGTGGTTGCTGAAATCGCCAAGATTATGGAGAAAGCTAAGGCACAAGCGACCGAAAAAGAAGCAGAGAAAGCTGCGGTCCCGGATGATGCTCTGGAAAGGAAGATAGAAGCTGATGAAGAACAAGGCCCTCCGCCTGTGGAGGATGAAAATGATTTTGTTGTATCTATTTCTTCCATTTTCAATGTAACTGATGTACTTTATGATAAGTTCAATGCAATGAAATCCCAGTTTGCTTACTTGTGTGATGTTTATCCTGATAATTCTGTGCATGCATTCGAATCACCATCAAGCATATTTAGCATACATGACACTGCATTGCATGAAATCAATATAAGTACAGATGAAAACCCTAAAATGGTACTCATTTCACACGAGCTAAAATCCGAGGAAGAAAGAGAATTAATAAGAATACTCCAAAAACATGTTAAAGCTTTCGCCTGGTCTTATGAAGACATGCCGGGTGTAGATACAGAAATAGCAGTGCACAAAATCCCAACGGATCCCAAGTTCAGACCGGTAAAGCAGAAGTTGAGAAGACTAAGGCCGGAATGGGCTACACTGGTGAAGGAAGAAGTGGCCAAACAGATAGATGCCAGGTTTCTCGAAGTGGTAGTGTATACGGAATGGCTAGCCAACATTGTCCCCGTGCCTAAAAAGGATGGAAGGGTTAGAGTATGCGTTGATTAGAGGGACTTGAATAAAGCATGCCCAAAAGATAACTTTCCACTGCCACATATTGACGTATTGGTTGATAGCGCAGCAAAAGCGGCAATGTACTCCTTCATGGACGGCTTTTCAGGGTACAACCAGATTCTGATGGATGTGATCGACAAGGTGAAAACATCGTTCATCACAGAATGGGGTACTTTCTGCTACAGAGTGATGCCTTTTGGATTGAAGAACGCCGGCGCCACTTATCAGAGGGCTGTCACAACTCTTTTGCATGACATGATTCATAAAGAAGTCGAAGTGTATGTCGATGATATGCTTGTTAAATCAGCAACCCGGGAAGAACACCCTGTTATCCTGGATAGATTTCTAACACGTATTGGAGAGTACAACTTGCGACTTAACCCCAAGAAATGCATATTTGGGGTCACATCAGGGAAGCTATTGGGCCATGTAGTTAGCCAGAGGGGGATAGAAATGGACCCAGATAAAATCAAAGCCATCCAAGATATGCCGGCTCCAAAGACTGAAAAGGAGGTCAGATCATTCCTGGGTTCTTTGCAGTATGTCAGCCGCTTCATAGCCAAGCTAACTTCCACTTGTGAGCCAATCTTCAAGCTATTAAAGAAAGACCAGCCGGTTGTGTGGAATGACAAGTGTCAGCTAGCCTTCGAGAAGATCAAGGCCTACCTGGTAAAGCCACCAGTGTTGAGTCCCCCAATTCCAGGGAAGCCTCTGATTTTATATTTGGCAGTTGAAGAATCCTCTATAGGGGCAATGCTTGCACAAGAACAAGATGGCAAGAAGGAATATCCTATCTATTACCTTAGCAAGAAATTGTTGGAGTATGAAACCAAGTACACACTGGTGGAGAAGACATGTGTGGCGATGATTTGGTTGACCAAGAAGCTGCGCCACTATTTCCAATCCTACAAGATACAAGCCGTGGCTAAGGTGGATCCAATGAAGTACCTCTACGAAGCACCAGCATTGGTTGTGAAACTGTCCAGGTGGTTGTTACTTTTGTCTGAATTTGACATTGAGTACATCACGAAGAAAACCATTAAAGGGCGAGCCGTGGCAGAGTTTCTGGCAAACCAGCCCCTAGAATCAGATTACACAGAGAACCTGGAATTCCCTGATGAGCAGTTAGCCATGGTGGAGGTGAAAAGGTGGGTCATGTGTTTCGATGGGGCAGTGAATAAAAAAGGCGCTGGGATCGGAGTACTTATAGCAACGCCAGATGGTGAAGTCATTCCCTTATCCAAGAGGTTGAATTTTTCTATAACCAATAATGGAGCAGAGTATGAAGCATGCCTATTTGGGATGGAAGCTTTGCTAACACTAGGGGCAAATGACGTTCTGATTGTTGGAGACTCACTTCTAGTGGTGAGACAAGCTCAGGGAGAGTGGGAACTAAAAGAAGAAGCCTTACAGCCTTATTTGGAGCTGCTACAGTTCAGAAAGGGTTTATTCGGCCAGTGTGAATTCAGACATGTCCCCAGGGATGAGAATAAGATGGCTGATGCATTAGCTACCTTGTCCTCCATGTGGGAAAATCCAGAAGAGACACAAGCTCAACCACTGGTCATAGCCACTTCTAGGCATCCTTGCTTCGAAATGCATGAAGTAATGGAATTATCAGCCGAAGAAAGGCCATGGTTCTTTGATCTTTACCGGTATGTTAAGGAGGGGAAGTACCCAGAAGAGGCTAGTGCTACTGATAAGTTGACACTAAGAAAACTGGCTAGTCAATTCAGAATCTTCGAGGACAAGTTGTATAAGAGAACAGCACATGGAGTTCTTTTAAGGTGTCTAACAGAATAAGAAGCAGAAGATATGATGCAGCAGGTACATGCAGGATCTTGTGGGCCACATATGAATGGACTTGCCATGGCTAGGAAAATCATGAGACAAGGCTACTTCTGGATGACAATGCAAGCAGATTGTATAAGAAAAGTGAAGAGATGTCATGAATGTCAGATCTATGCAGACATTAGTCATCTTCCTCCACTTGAACTTCAGAATCTAGCATCTCCTTGGCCGTTTTCAGCATGGGGGATAGACATGATTGGTGAAATTCATCCGGCTGCATCTAATGGGCACAGATTCATAGTTGTGGCAGTTGATTATTTCTCCAAATGGGTCGAAGCGGAATCCTTCACTAATGTTACAGCCAAGCAAATGGTCAAGTTTATCCAGAAAAATATCTTCACTCGGTATGGGATTCCTCATCACATAGTAACAGACAATGGAGTACAGTTTCAAGGGGCAACAGCTGAGCTATTTGTAGAGCTTGGAATTGAACATCACAAGTCTTCTCCATATAGACCACAGGCTAACGGCGCAGTAGAAGCAGCTAACAAGGCAATAAAGAAGATCTTATCAAAGATGGTGACCACTTACAGGGATTGGGCCGATAAACTGCCTTATGCTCTTTGGGGTTACAGAACCAGTGTCAGAACGCCGACATGAGAAACTCCTTATGCCTTGGTATATGGAATGGAAGCAGTGTTGCCGGTGGAAATAGAACTCAAGTCACTCAGAGTTGCCCTGGAAGCTCAATTGCCAGAGACTGAATGGGTTCAAGCTAGATATGAACAGTTGGCTGCACTAGATGAAAGGCGACTAAGGGCACTGGATCACCTGCAGATGTATCAGCGCAGAATGGCTAGAGCCTATAATCGAAATGTGAAATACTCCAAGCGGCAGTTGAAAGCAGGAGATTTGGTTCTAAAGCAACTAAGGCCTTCAAATGTTGATGTTAGGGGCAAGTTCAGACCTAACTGGGAAGGACCCTATGTGGTGAAGAAGGTGTTATCAAAAGGCGCTGTCAGCATCATGGACATGGACGGGAATGAGTTCACCAACCCGATCAACCAAGACAGGCTAAAGCTTTATCATGTATAAAAAAAAAAAAAAAAAAAAGAAAGGAAAAAAAAAGGGGGTCTGCTAGGCTGAAAACTCAAAAAGAGCGGTCTAGGCAAAAGTTAAGACACGAGAGAAAATAATCAGTCGGAAAACCTGAAAAGGACGACTGGTGACGGATTCTGGCTTAATGTGAAATGTGCATCATTTAGGAACCAATTTGTTTCAAATGTACTCATTTTGACTTCATCAATAAAGTGAAGTGTTTGTTTAAATATATTTGCATGGTTATGACAAATGCATAAACAAAGTTGTCTTGCATAAACACACATTGAAAGAAAGCACTTTGCATTCAACTGATCAATATCATTGCGTTATTTGACAAATGAAAATGTA
The DNA here is from genome assembly GCA_039660915.1 of Euphorbia tirucalli. NCBI lineage: Eukaryota > Viridiplantae > Streptophyta > Magnoliopsida > Malpighiales > Euphorbiaceae > Euphorbia > Euphorbia tirucalli. The sequence continues at coordinate 59,366,146 of CM077641.1, forward strand.
TCAAATGCATGCAATTTAAAATTTCTCATCGTCCTCTAAAATCCAGTTCATCTTCCCGGACGAGTAATAAAGGGTCACAACATCATTTTAGTCAGATCTTAAAAAAAAAAAAAAAAAAAAAAAAAAAAAGAGAAGCTCGCTGAGGTGAAAACCGAAAAGGCGCCTCAGGTAAAAATTAGAGCGGCCCGCTAAGCTGAAAACCCATATTGGGCAGTTTAGGCAAAAGTTAGGGCATACGAAAAGCTCGCTAAGGTGAAAACCGAAAAGGCGCCTTAGGCAAAAGTTAGAGCGGCTCGCTGGGCTGAAAACCTGATTTGGGCAACCCAGGCAAAAATTAGAGCTAAAAAAAAAAAAAAAAACAAAAAAAAAAAAAACAACATCCTCTGTATCCCCCGCAGAACTCGTCACATCGCTCCCCAACAGAGTTTCCCATACTATTCCTCAGCGGAGTCTACATAAAGAACACCATCAATTACTTCCCCGTAAAGTCGCCATGTTACTCCTCAGTGCAGTCTACACAAAGAACACCACGATTGTTTCCCCAGTCAAGCTGTCACGCTCTTCCCCAGCGGAATCTCTACAAGGAATACTATGATCATTCCCCCAGCAGTCACCTCGCTTCTTTGATAATCATCAAACAATGCCCCAAGAAAAGCAAAATCAACCAGGGGCACAACATATCTCCCCAGCAGAGGACAGAAACATCCAATAACAGAAAATACATACATGTACATATACATCAACATGCATCCATACATTGCATATATCAATTACTTATCCCCGGCTAGTCTTCATTCTTGATCGAAGGGGCAAAAATTTTTGTTTAAAAATCTCTCGATCAAGGAATGAAGACTTGCCATTTTAAGTGCAGGAATTCATCCCCAGCTCAATATCCTCAGCAAGTCAGCAGATCCGCCTCGAGTAATGTAAACTCGGTATCGGCCCAGGCCCGCTCCATTATCTCAACTATCTCCAGCGAGTCCGCCTCGAGTAATGCAAACTCGGTATCGGCCCAGATCCGCTCCATCATCTAAGCTCCCCAGCAGATTCGTCTATTTCCCCAGTAAAGTTCGCCTTGGGTAACCTAGACCTGATATCGGCTAATCTCTTCATCAACTTCGCCTCGGGTAACCTAAACCTGATATCGGCCAATTTCCTCATCAACTTTGCCTCGGGTGACATAGACCCGGTATCGGCTTATCTCATCTCCAGCATCGCCTCGGGTAACCTAGACCTGATACCGGCTAATCTCTTCATCAATTTCGCCTCGGGTAACCTAAACCTGATATCGGCTAATCTCTTCATCAATTTCGCCTCGGGTAACCTAGACCTGATATCGGCTAATCTCTTCATCAATTTCGCCTCGGGTAACCTAGACCTGATATCGGCTAATCTCTTCATCAATTTCGCCTCGGGTAACATAGACCTGATATCGGCCAATCTCTTCATCAACTCGCCTCGGGTAACATAGACCTGATATCGGCTTATTTCCTCCCCAGTCTCGCCTCGGGTAACATAGACCCGGTATCGGCTTATCCCATCAGAAGATTCATTCCAGCATTCACGGCGCTTTGATTCACGCTCTTAAATTCATCATCACAGGTATTATGGACCTGGAGCTAGATGTCGAATTTGATCACGTGAGGGGCAGCTGTAAGCGCCGGAATTTTCTATACTTAAAAAAAAAAAAACAGAAGAGAGTCGTACGACTATTGCTACAGTCGTACGACTGTAATGTCGGGCAGACTGCAGAGGCCCATACCTCTGCAGCAGAAATGGAGGAAAAAGAAGGTAGAAAAGAAGGAAAAGAAAGAAAAAAAAAAGGAAGAGAATTCTGGTGAAAGAAAAACTTAGAGAGAGAAAGAGAAGAGAGAGAAAAAGAAAACCACAAAAAACTCACTTTTCTTCCTCTTTGATTTTCTTCAATTCTCGAAATTAAGCCTAAAACTTGTTAGAAATCCCTAGGTTAATCAGTTAACTACTCAAACAAATCAAGAACTTGGACTTAAACAATCAGAATCCCTTGCAAATTTGGATTTTTGGACTCAAACTCCCAACTTCCATTCCAAAGGAAAAAGTGTGAATTCGTTGGGATTGGAGCGACGCCAGGGGTCAAAAACGACTTGGAATAGCTTCTAAAAGGTAGTCACTTCTTTTCCTTACACTTTTCCTTCGCTTTCTGGGTGTTTGAAGTGAATTTTGTGCGTTTTTCCTGCTTTTTTCGTATTTCTAATCCTGGAAACTAAGAACAGTCGTACGACTGTTCTTAGTCTTCATGAACAGTCGTACGACTGTATATACAGTCGTACGACTGTTCTTGTTTCCAGGCGATTTTTCTTCAGTTTTTGCTTAAAAATGGCTTGTGGCGAAATTCTGATCTTGGACTGATTACAGTCGCACGACTGTAAACTACAGTCGTACGACTGTAATCCCTGTTCCAGAATCAGAATTTTAGCCTCATCCCCAAAAAAATTAGAAAATCCCAAAAATCGTCAAAATGAATTTTGTTACGTGCATCACGACCGTAGATTTAATTTTCAGTAAATTCGCATTTAGAACAATTCAACCACGGAGACCCAGTTCTCCCGAAAACCGACCCACTTAATATATGAAAAATGCATGTAAACCGGAAAAATCGTTTTCAAAAAGATTTTTTTCCACTAAAAACCAAAAATACAGGGACGTTTCAAAATGTTTTCCAGGTCTAACCGGGCTGGCTAGCCGAGCCAACCCGGTTACCCCCTAAATGCATGCCCCCGATTCTTGATTTCCCAATTCTGTCTATTTGAGTCTTAATTGTGGCGTGCTGTATATATTGTGCTAACTTTTTGTTTTGCAGGTTTTAATTTCTTTTATTTTTATTTTTGATGTATTTTAATAGATTAAATCGTGTATTTAGGCGGTTGTAATTATTTTTAGATTTTCGTGTATTCTAGGCGGTTGTATAAGTGAGGCGAGAGTTTTTATTTTCCATTCGATTTGGTTGTAAGCCAATTAATATTTATTTCCTTTCCTTATTTTTGTATTAAATATTTTGTATGCGCGCTGTATGCTTTTTATATTCAATAAAATGGACTTTAGATTTTGAGATACCATTCGAGAACATTGACAATATTTATTTTAATTAGACACGAAATAAGGGACTTGTCCGGACCCGAATCTCTGGATAGTGTAGCGGCCGTTCGTCCGGTTCAGCTACATAAGAATTTCCCGGTTGAGCTGAGCCGGGTGGCGACTCCTATAACATCCATCGAGACTTAGGTCTCGGTTCTTTTTAAGATCGAATTCCATTTATATTTTTCAAAACGCGGATTTCCATTATAAAAACCCCACGCGAGGGAGGGATCCGCCCGAGATCGTGGCGCCCCATTCCGAAAGGGAGTCTCGCGTCCCGTCGAAAACGCGTCGTCCGCTCACACGTGGTTTCGCTTCCTTCTTCGTCAATAAATACCTTAATGCTGAGTGATCGGAATACACTATGACTTTCGCTCCCAGCAGATAAGAACAGAACTTTTCCAAAGCAAACACCACAACTAAAAGCTCTTTCTCCATGGTGGAGTAGTTAACTTGATGACTGTCAAGTGTCTGTGAGGCGTAGTATATGACATGAGGCTTTTTATCAATTCTCTGTCCTAGAACAGCTCCAACAGCATAGTTGCTCGCATCGCACATGATCTCAAAAGGGTGTTTCCAATCGGGTGATGCAAGTATTGGAGATGTCGTCAACTTTTCCTTAATCATGTCGAAAGCATCTTGACTCACTTGATCGAACTTAAAAGCAACATCCTTTTGCAGCAATCTACATAGAGGTTGTGTAATCTTAGAGAATCCTTGGATGAACCTCCTGTAAAAACCTGCATGACCAAGAAAAGAACGAACTTCCCGAACATTTCGGGGGTAAGGTAAAGATTGTATAATATCAATTTTAGCTTGGTCAACCTCTATACCCTTAGAAGAAACAATGTGTCGTAGAATCAATCCTCTATCAACCATAAAATGACACTTCTCATAATTTAGCACCAAATTAGACTCTAGACACCTTCTTAAAATTAATTCAAGGTTTGCTAAACATTCGGAGAAAGAATCCCCATAAACAGTAAAGTCATCCATGAAAACCTCAATTATATTTTCCACATAGTCAGAAAAAATACTTACCATACAGCACTAAAATGTGGCTGGTGCATTACAAAGACCAAACGGCATCCTTCTGAAAGCGAACGTACCAAATAGGCATGTAAAGGTGGTCTTGTCTTGATCTCCCGGAGCGATGAGTATTTGGTAGAAGCTGGAATATCCATCAAGGCAACAGTAGAAGCCTTTACCAGCTAATCGTTCCAACATCTGATCGAGAAACGGCAATGGGAAATGGTCTTTTCAAGTGCACGAGTTTAGTTTCCGGTAGTCGATGCACACTCTCCAACCATTCTGAACCCGTGTTGGAACCATCTCTCCCTTTTCGTTCTGGATCACTGTTACTCCCGTTTTCTTGGGAACCACTTGAACTGGGCTCACCCATTCACTATCGGATATTGGAAATATCACGTTAGCATCCAGCATCTTTTGGATCTCCTTCTTTACCACTTCCATTAATGTGGGGTTCAAACGTCGTTGAGCTTGTCGCTTAGGCACCGTATCATCCTCCACATGGATTTTGTGCATGCAAGTGGTTGGACTCAGCCCTTTAATGTCAGCAATAGTCCATCCAATAGCTGACTTATACCCTTTTAATGTATTCACTAATCGTTCCTCCTCTTCGGGTGCCAACTTATTCGAGATGATCACCGGTAGTGTCTTATTTTCCCCTAGGAATGCATACTTCAGATGTTGAGGTAGCTCTTTTAATTCAAGGTTAGGGGGCTGCAAAACAGAGGGCAATTGTTTTTCATTAGATTCTGAAATTTTTAGATTAGCAACTGTACTTACTTGAATTGGTGAAACGTCCATGTCTTTTGCAATTTCAAGTAAATCTTCCTGCTCAATGTCTTCATTTGCCTCCTCCTGCACACTTTCACTTAAGAAGACTTGCAATCTATCATCACCACTAGCTTGGAAAAAATTTTGAGTCAATGGATCAATCACATCAATGCCACAAACAGAAGATACATCATTTGGATATTTCATAGCATCATAAACATTAAATTGAATTCTCTTTCCATCAAACTCCATAGATAAAACCCCTTTATGCACATCTATTTTCGTCCTAGCAGTGGTAAGGAAAGGTCTTCCTAACAAGATTTCAGATGATTCGGGAGAGTTATCATCATCCATGTCCAAAACATAAAAATCTGCTGGAAATATTAAATTATCAACCTGGACCAACAAATCCTCCAAAACTCCCTTAGGATAGACAAGTGAACGATTAGCTAACTGGATTACTATTCTCGTTTCTTCTAGGGGACCAGCACCTAAAGAATCATAAATTGACTTGGGCATGACATTTATTGATGCTCCTAAGTCACACACAACTCTCTTAATACTAGTGTTCCCTATTCGACACGAAATAGCAAACATCCCTTTATCTTGGCATTTTTGAGGCAAATTTTTCTGTAGGACAGCCGAAACATTGGCTCCTACCACTACTTTTTCTACTCCCTTTAACTTAGACTTATTAACACATAATTCCTTCAAAAATTTAGCATATCTAGGAATTTGTTTAATAGCATCAAGTAAGGGAATATTTACCTCAACCTTTCGGAAGGTCTCTAGTATGTCCTTTTCTTCCTTCATCTTCTTTGATTTCGCCAATCTCTAGGGAAAAGGTGGAGGAATGATTATAGGAGGCCATTCTCTTGCATCTTTACCCTTAAGCGACTCTTCCTCTTTGTTCTTCTCCAAATTCTCAGCTTCTTCACCCTTCTTGATCTCCAATTCCTTCTCCGCTGCCTTTCTTTTTTCTTCAACAGCTGTTGGCAACTCTTTTCCACTTTGAAGGGTTATTCCACTTGCATTTTGTCGAGGGTTGTCAATTGTTTGTGAAGGCAATTTACCCTTGGATTCTAAGGCACTCATCGATGTAGCTATTTGGTTGATTTTGCTTCTCTAAGTTCTGAATGCTTGCCTTAGTTTCTTGTTGATGTTGTTGCATGTTGGTTGCCAACGAATGAACAATCTCATCTAGAGACATTGCAGGTTTTTGTGTTAAGGAAGAAGGTTGTTGGTTTCTCAGTTGGAATTGGGGAGGGAATTGCTGTTGAGGACGATTCCCATAACTGAAGTTAGGATGGTCGCGCCACCCCGGATTATATGTTTGGGAAGTTGGGTCATATCGCCTCCGGTTTTGATTAAAGTAACCCATTGCAGCATTAACTTGCTCCGATTCCACCCCAAGAGTTGGACACGAATCAGTCGTGTGTCTCGTAAGTGCACAAATACCACAAACTATAGCTTGAGCTCCTCCTCCAGTCACCAAACTTCGCACGAGGGTAGTCAATGAATTGATTTTGTCCTCCAATGAATGAGTGCTGGTGCTCACCTCATGCACTCTCCGAGTGGGTTCGGAGGGACTCTCAAACTGTCTAGAATTCTCTGCTATACTTCTAATAAACTCCTGAGCAGCAGCAGGTGTTTTGTTCATCGAACATCCTCCACTAGATGCATTAATCATTCTCCTCTCCATAGGAAACATTCCTTGGTAGAAATACTACACCAAGGCTTGATCAGTCATTCCATGTTGCGGAGAACTTTCACACAAGCGCTTAAAACGCTCCCAATAGTCATCAAGTGACTCCACATCCTTTTATCGGATGCCACTGATTTCTCTGCGGAGTGTGGCAGCCTTAGAAGCTGGAAAGAATCTCTCTAAAAACAGTCTCGCCATGTCCGTCCATGTAGTAACCGATCCTGATGGTAGATAGAACAGCCAAGACTTAGCATTTTCAGCCAATGAGAATGGAAAAGCCTTCAATTTGAGTGCTTCTTCATTGATTCCATGCGGCTTCATCCCTGAACACACAACATGAAATTCTTTTAAATGCATATGAGGATTTTCACTTTCCATACCATGGAATTTGGGTAAGAGATGAATTAGCCCTGATTTTAGCTCGAAATTTGCATACGTTTCTGGATAAACAATGCAAAGAGGTTGCTGTTGTAAAGGTGGATTATGAAGCTCCCTTAGTGTCAACTCAGCCATGGCTCCTTGCTCAGATTCACTTGAAGAATCAGCTGGATCTTCGGTGTCAAATTCTGCTTCTTTTTCTAGCCTTGTTCCCTTCCGAAGCTTCCGTACGGTTCTCTCGATTTCAGCATCAAACAATAGCTCCTTTCCTACTTCAGACCTGGTCATAAAACAAAAGAAAATCAATTTAACTTAGCTCCCCGGCAACGGCGCCAAAATTTGGTCGGTTGTCGATTCCGCCAAAAATACGATTTATAAACTCGTTTCACCTTATAACAATAACAGTAGCGTAGTGGTAAATCGAGGTCGAACCCTAGAGAGCTATCAATTGATTTAATTCGTTAATGATCCAGCAAGAACAAAAATAAATAAAATTAAAGGGGGGGATTGATGATTTTTCGAATAACAAAGAATTAAGTGCTAATAATTATAAATTTTAAAGTAATTGAATTAAGACCAAAGAATGAATAAAAATCAAATAAGTGAAACCCCTACCTAAGGTAATTCTTCTACTTGGAATAATTCGAGATTGATCATAGATTATACAAGGATAAAATTTAATCATTCCAGATTAGTTATAGTTCGTAGCTTCGTGCATACGAACCAACTTCTCCTAACATGTGATTGCTTAGCACGGCTCAAACAACTACCTAATCGATAAACAACCCTTCCTTAGCGGCCAGAATTTAATTTACCGAAAGCATTAGAAACTAGAGAAGCCTAATCTAAACCAATCAATTCTTAGCGATATCAATTTAAGTTTAAACCCTTGTTTCCTTTAGTGTTCTAACTCAATGAATCGATCACGGATACGATTCATTGAAACAATTTATTAGATTGCAAGTAAAATAGCTGGCCAAGAAATTAAACCACAAAATAATAAAAAGAGAGGGTCCCTCCCTTGAAGCAAAAACAAGAATATGAAACAATTAAATAGCATTAAAGTATAAGAACAATCTCACAATCAAGTTCTTCCAAGCCTTGAATGTTGGGATTCGTCACAGGAAACCGGCCGATAAAAGCGGAAATACGCGTCGATTTCCTCGAATCCGGCCCAGGAGCTTAAGATGTGGAAATCAAAAACTAAAGCATAAAAGGAGGGTTTCAAAAACTCACCACAAAGTCTCTCTAAGAGACGGATGCAGACTGCAGAAATCAAGTGCAGATTTCCTCCACCGATGCGTACACGAACGGCTCTCAGACCGAAACCCGTGCTAGCGACTCGGATGACAAGAAGAGAGGGAGAGAGGGCTGCTCACATTGAGATTTATGGCTGTCCCTATTTTCTTTCCAAAAGAAAAATCTATCTTTCCAAAAGATAGCACCAATAATCTCAAGTGTGCACCCAATTTCTTTCCAAAAGAAAAATCAAGCTTAAAGTGGGCAATCTCAATACTTTAAAAGAAAACCAATTTCTCTTAAAAACCACAAGTGATGGACGGCCAAAAATGGTGAGTCTCTTATGAGATAGTCTTGAATTTCAAAGTCAAAAGCAATGACTCATCTCATATGACTCACCATCATATTAAATGAAAAGAATGACTCATCTTTTCATTAAATGAAAACACATGACTCATCATCTTTTCCTTAATACAAAACCATGACTCACCATCTCTTTTGTCTCATGAATAAGTCACCATACTCATCCATATAAGACATAATTTCGGCCAACACAAAATTTGTCATCATTCTATTTCATTTAAGGAAGCAAAGTCCAACTTTGCTACCTCAAAATCAAAGAATGACTCACTCTTTTCCTATTGGCCCCAAGGAATGTGTCATCATCATTTTGTCCAACAAAATGACTCACCATTCTTGCCCATTCCACCCATGAATTTCGGCCAAACCATTCCAAGCCAAGTGGGAATATTCATTTCAAGTTTAAGCCCTATTTAATTCCTTTGATTTATTTAAATTCAAATGCAACTTTAATTTAACATGTATGTTTATATATGCTACCATGTAACATATTACATACATTTAAATTAAAATTCATTTGACCTATTAATTTAATCAATGGATTAAATTAGACACACACATAAAATGACAAACATGTAAACCTATACATGTCATAATATTTCCACCTAGGAAATAATCCCATAAATTAATTCATTGAATTAATTATGAGAAGGCCGAAATAAATATTAATTATATCACTTTGATCAATCCAATTGATGCATATAATATAATTAATATATCTCTCTCTCTTCAAACGTGTATACTCCAAGTACACACTTAATCCGACTAGTTAAAGTCCAGACGTTCAATGTGTACGATCCAATGGGCCCGTCTTTATGTTGGCAGTGGGCCAAGGCCCACAGACTGCAGGCGGGCTCTAGCAAGCCACTGCAGCCCCCAATTAAGACGGAGTAAGCAGTCCAACTGAAAACGTAACCCAGTAGTTTGAACTTGTAAATCCCATGTCGCTGATATCGGTGTCCAACACAGAGGCATGGCAGTATCACCCTCCTTGTGTCTGGACCTTGACTTGATACCGAATGAACTGATGCTCACAAACAAGATCCAATCTTGTTTGGGTGCGGCCGCACACTTATCAGTAACATTCTTCAAGAGGCCGATGATATCGTCTCAGTGAATCACTGAGTGACATTCCCTTCTGCATATCCATAGTGCTGCCATGCTTACTGACACACCCGAACGTACCCGTACTTGGCACCCTTTTACAGGCCCGTTGGGCGTACACCAAAGTGTGCCACCTCACATGCAGCACCATCATATGGTCCGGTCGAAGGACTTATACAAGTACTACACGAGAATCATTTGTGATACTATACCATGCAAATTCCCGTTAAGTGGATCAATCCAGTACCATGCCCTTTTGCATGTACCCATTAACCTAGTTGACATTCCATGTTCTATGACCGGTAAGACACCGCCATACAACCAGGCTAATGATAGTCTTTGGTTCCATTCATTCCCATGATTGGAACAGACTACGGATGACTTTATGGTCATATCGTTTTCACTATCCACAGTCTTACTGCCAAGTGCCTCACACTTGACAACATGGATATGGATATGTCCATTGGATACTCTATTTAAAATATAGCACAAGACATATAATAAATAGATTAATGCCTTTATCTCCTTGACACAAATTGTATAATACATAAAGTTTACATTAATGTACCAAATGTATCATACAAACACAAGGACCAATGCCTCGGGACTAGGGCATTTCCAACATTGAATTCCTTAGGTAGAGAATAAGAAACTAGCTAGACATAACACCAATTGAAAGCATAGAAGACATGAAAAACTTATAAAGAAATAGATGAAAGAAAGTTGCAGCCCTCAATGGCTATGATGGAATGTTTTTCAGCTGCCAAAAGGCTTCTCTCTATTATGATATATATATTTCGTTCTCCCCTTGTTGGCCCTTTTTATAGCTGCCAAAAAGCCAGCCTTTATAATAAAGTGTTGTAGTAACCACCCATTTTCCACTTAAGTTTGTTATTTATTCTCCACTTAAATTTGTTATTTAATTCCCAATTAATATCCATGTAAGTTTGTCAAGGAGAAACACCTTTGTTTAAAGCTAATAATTACAGCTAATAAACGCATGAAATCGTGCATTTGGTGGGCTTGGCATGGCTGAATTGCTGCAACAATTACACCCAATCTGCCTTTGGATAAAAAATGCCTTCTGGATCTGTAAGAACGATCTCCACCGTTCAGATTTGAGAAATGGATGTAAGGAAGATGCTACTCAAATTTCAAGGTGATCCAACGGTCAGAACGGAAAATAGAAAAGCAGTACAGCTGGTGCTGTTGGCATCAGATGTCGGCACGCCAGCGTGCTAACTTGGCACAGAAATGTGCCGAGTCTCTGGAAATGGAACTTCTTGCTTTGAATTTGGCATGCCATGCCACATTGAATTTCCAGCACTTCAAGCTTTTCAAGGACCTTTACACTCCGGTTCTTGGTTCGGGTCCAAATACCTATCCAAAACAAACACGAAACATATAACGGCACCACGGTATTTGTCCACAATAAAGCATAACCATAAAAATATGAAAATAAACCCTTAAATCACTAAAAACCACCATAAACCACTAAAAACATTCAAAATACTAATTAAAGCACAAACAAACGAAAATCACACAAAACATAACGAAATAAATCCATAAAATTCAACTAAATTATGCGAATTATGCTATCTATCAAATACTGCTTCTATACCATACACTAAGGCATAGGGGGTTCCCCTGTTGGCGTTCTGACACTGGTTCTATAACCATAAAGAGCATATGGCAGTTTGTCGGCCCAATCTCTATAGGTGGTCACCATTTTTTATAAGAGCTTTTTTATCGCCTTGTTAGCTGCTTCCACTGCGCCGTTAGCTTGGGGCCTATATGGAGAAGACTTATGGTACTCAATGCCATGTTCTGCAAGTAGCTCAGCTATTGCCCCTTGAAACTGCACTTCGTTGTCAGTCACTACATGGTGGGGAATCCCATATCGAGTGAAGATGTTTTTCTGGATAAACTTGACCATCAACTTAGCTGTTACACAAGCGAAGGATTCTACTTCCACCCATTTTGAAAAGTAGTCAACTGCCCGAACTATGAATTGATGTCCATTGGATGTAGCAGGATGAATTTCCCCAATCATATCTATCCCCCATGCAGAAAACGGCCAAGGTGATGCCAAATTTTGTAGCTCAAATGGCGGAAGATGACTGATGTCAGCATAGATCTGACACTCGTGACAACTTCTTACTTTCCTTATATAATCATCCTGGATAGTCATCCAGAAGTACCCCTATCTTATTATCTTTCTAGCCATAGTAAGTCCATTCATATGTGGTCCGCAAGACCCTGCATGCACCTGCTGCATCACTTTTTCTGCCTCATATTCTGTCAGACACCTCAAAAGGACTCCATTTACAGTTCTCTTGTATAGTCTATCTTTAAAGATTCTGAACTGGCTGGCTAATCTTCTTAATGACACCTTGTCAGTAGCACTGGCTCCCTCTAGGTATTTTCCTTCCTTCATATACTGGTAAATGTCAAAGTACCATGGCTTTTCTTCAGCTATCAACTCTATTACTCCATGCACTTCAAAGCAGGGTTGTTTGGAAGTTGCTATAATCAGTGGTTGTACTTGAGTTTCTTCTGGATTTTCCCGTATAGAAGACAACATTGCTAGCGCATCAGCCATCTTGTTCTCAACCCTGGGGACATGTCTGAATTTGCATTGGCCGAAAAGCTCTTTTCTATACTATAACAGCTCTAAGTAGGGCCGTAGGGCTTCTTCTTTCATCTCCCATTCACCTTGTGCTTGCCTTATCACTAAAAGTGAATCTCCAATGATATAGACATCATTTGCTCCTGTTGTCAATAGAGCTTCCATCCCAAATGAGCATGCTTCATACTCTACTCCATTGCTGGTTATGGGAAAATCTAAGCTCTTTCACAAAGGAGTGACTTCACCATCCGGTGTTGCTATCATTACTCGAATTCCAGCACCTTTTCTATTCACGGCACAATCAAAGCACATGACCCATCTCTTTACTTCCACCATGGCCAGCTGTTCATTTGAGAACTCCAAATTCTCTGTGTAATCTGATTCCAGCGGCTGATTGGCTAGAAATTCTACTACAGCTCGCCCTTTGATGGTTTTCTTAATGATGTATTCAATGTCGAATTCTGACAAAAGCAAGAGCCACCTAGATAACTTCCTAACCAAAACTGATGCTTCATACCGATACTTCATTAGATCCACTTTGGCAAAGGCCTACACTTTGTATGACTAGAAGTAATGGCACAGCTTCTTGGTCAGCCAGATCATTACCACACACGTCTTCTCCACCAGTGTGTACTTGGTTTCGTACTCTAGCAGCTTCTTACTGAGGTAGTAAATAGGGTACTCCTTCCTGCCATATTGTTCTTGCACCAACATTGCCCCTACGGAGGAATGTTCAATGGCCAAATACAAGATTAAAGGTTTCCCTTGAATTGGTGGGCTCAGAACTGGTGGGTTTACCAGATAAGCCTTGATTTTCTTGAACACCAACTGACACCTGTCATCCCACACACCTAGATAACTTCCCAACCAACACCGATACTTCATACAAATACTTCATTGGATCCACTTTGGCCATGGCCTGCACTTTGGACGACTGGAAGTAATGGCACAGCTTCTTGGTCAGTAAGATCATTCCCACACATGTCTTCTCCACCAGAGTGTACTTGGTTTCGTACTCTAGCAGCTTCTTGTTGAGGTAGTAAATAGGATACTCCTCCCTACCATCTTGTTCTTGTGCCAACATTGCCCCTACAGAGGAATCTTCAATGGCCAAATACAAGATCAAAGGTTTCCCTGGAATTGGTGGGCTCAGAACTTCTGGGTTTACCAGATAAGCCTTGATTTTCTCGAACACCAACTGACACCTGTCATCCTATACAATCGACTGATCTTTCTTTAACAGCTTGAAAATTGGTTCACAAGTGGAAGTCAACCGTGCTATGAAGCGGCTGACGTATTGTAAGGAGCCTAAGAATGAACAGACTTCCTTCTCTGTTTTTGGAGCTGGCATATCTCGAATAGCTTTGATTTTATCTAGGTCCATTCCTATTCCTCTCTGGCTGACTACATGACCCAACAACTTCCCCGATGTGAATTTGAATATGCACTTCTTAAGGTTTAGTCACAAGTTATAATCTCCAACGCGTGTAAGAAATCTATCCAGGATGGCAGGATGCTCCTTCCGTGTCATTGATTTAATAAGCATATCATCGACGTACACTTCGACATCTTTATGGATCATGTCATGCAGCAAAGTTGTAATAGCCCTTTGGTAAGTGGCTCCAGCATTCTTCAACCCAAAGGGCATTACCCTATAACAAAAGGTGCCCCACTCTGTGATGAATGATGTCTTCACCTTATCGATCACATCCATTAGGATCTAGTTGTATCCTGAAAACCCATCCATGAAGGAATACATCACCGCTTTTAGCTGCGCTATCGACCAAAACATCAATGTGAGGCAAGGGGAAATTATCTTTTGGGCATGCTTTGTTCAAGTCCCTGTAGTCGACGCATACTTTGACCTTTCCATCCTTTTTAGGTACTAGGATGATGTTCGCTAGCCATTCTATATACTCTACCACTTCTAGAAATTTCACTTCTACCTGCTTAGCCACTTCCTCCTTCACCAATGTAGCCCATTCTGGTCTTAATCTTCTTAGTTTCTGCTTTATTGGCTTGAACTTAGGGTCTATCAGAATCTTGTGTACTGTAATCTCTGTGTCTACACCCGGCATGTCCTCGTATGACCAAGTGAAAGCTTTAACATGTTTTGCAATTCTTGTAAGTTCTCTCTCTTCCTCAGGTTTTAGCTCATGTGAAATGAATACTATTTTGGGATTTTCATCTGTACTTATGTTGAATTCATACAATGTAGTGTCATGAATGCTAACTATGCTTGATGGTGATTCAAATGCATACACAAAATTATCAGGATAAACATCACACAAGTAAGCAAACTGGGATTTCATTGCATTAAACTTGTTATAGAGTACATCATTCACATTGAAAATGGAAGAAATAGATACACAAAATCATTTCCATGCTCCACAGGCGGAGGGCCTTGCACTTCTTCAGCTTTCCTATTCAGCTCCAGGACATCATCCAGATCTGCTGCTACTTTGGCTTCTTGCCCAGCAGGAATAGTGGTCTTCTCAATTTCAGCCACCTACACCTTAGCCTTCTTCATGATCTCGGCTATCTCAGCAACCACAAAATCTAAGTTCACCTTGTTCACCAGCTCTTCTTCGAACCCTTCTTTAGATTTCCCAAATGCTTTACTTAAGGCAGCGGCCAGTGCACCTGAAATTGCCTCTATAGATTCATCACAGATTTTCTCTTCAGTTTTCTGCTCGGGTACCTTTACTGCTTTTGCTATCTCTTCAGGCAGCTCATTTTACAGAACAGCAGACTTGGTAACCATCTCTTCCACCACTTCGGGGGCTACTGGTTCTTCCCAGCTCTTTTCAAAATCCACGACATCAGAAAATATCTCAAAGCTCGGGTACTCAATGTTCCCGACTCTCACTAGCTCAGCTTGTCCATTATACAGCTCTTCCCCCTGCCTTTATGAATGGTTTCATCGTAGGCTTGCCGTTCTTATCCCTTCTCTGATTCTTTTGGTTAGATGTTTTTTCTACATACCCTAGCCCAAACTGTATTGACTTTTCTGAGTCAATGTTAAACTCAGGCACCCCTTGTAGGTTAATTCTAAGTCCTATGCCAGGAAGAAAATTCTGCTTGTGAAGGTACTTAGACAACCATTTTGGCATATAGTTCTCGTAGATGACCATTGGAGCATCTGGGGTTTCCTCCTCACTAAGCATAGCGACTTGGAATCCACCGAATGGTATTATCTCTTCATTAACTGCAGCAACTACAGATTGAGAATCTACCTTGATTGTTACAAGTTCATTGCCTATCGAGAATTTTATCTTTTTGTGCAGGGTTGAAGGGACACCCCCCAGTGGGTGAAACCATAGTCTCCCTAAAAGTAAGGAGAAGGTAACTAGGATATCAATGACAGTAAAGATGACCGTCGGCCTGACTAGTCCAACTTCTACTTCAGCTTCAAAGGTCTGGATTATGGTCCTTTTCGAATCATCATAGGCCCTAATCATAGTGGAAGACTTCTTCAAACTTTCTTTGCTCAAGCCCAGGAATGGCAGCATTTTCACAGGACATATATTTAGGACTGACCCGTCATCTATCATCACGCACAGCATAACCTTATCCATGATGTTGACCTTAATGTATAGAGCTTTATTGTGAGCCCTTCCCCTATGTGGTAGATCTTTCTCTTAAAATACAATGTTAGGGGATCCTACATGAATTTTATCCAACAAGCAGCATATTGCCTCTGGAGAAGCAATCGGAGACACTTTAATTTCAGAGAGCTTTTTGACCAAAGCTGCTTTGTGCTCCTTGGAAGTCAGCAATCAATGCCACAGACTGGCCTGGGTTGGAATTTTCTTCAGTTGTAAAATAGCCAGATCTTCCTTTTCTACTTCCTTTGGCAGTAACATACTGCTTGATCTGGTCACTGGGGTTTTCTAATTCTGCTGCACTACTGGTTGGTAGACCCTACCACTTCTTGTTATATTCTAAACTTTGGACACCTTTGGCTTTTCTACAATAGGTAGCTTAATGGTCCTATCATAGCCGTACTCTTCATATTCATCCTCTGAATCCAGGTCATCCAAGCTCACAGGCTTCAGTTCCCTCTGCTCTATTGGCTTTCCACTTTCTAACTTCACCTTAACATCATTGGCCACCACAGACTGTACAGTGGGGTTTTCTTGAGGGATTTGAGCAAAGATAAAATTGTCTGGTAACCCCGACTGTACCATGTTGACTTGCCTTTCAAATGTTGGTAGCGGATTATTCTTTGTACTGGGTTTGGTAGGCTCTTACAGTTTTCCCTTGTCAATAAGCTTCTGGATGGTGTCTCTCAGCTTATAACAATTATTGGTTCTATGTCCTACCATGACGTGGTAAGTATAGGAATTGTCTTTATCTTTATCTGCTGGTTTCTCGAATGGCCTGAGAGAACTTAATAGTCCACCATTCCTACACTTAGAAAAAATTATGGCCAAGGAGAAAGCCTAAGGTGATATGCCATGACTGTCCGGACCTCTGCTTTGGTTTCCTCTCTGCTGAGACACCGCAGCAACCCCCGCTTGCTTAACCTCAGAAACTTGTCCTCCCTTATTTGTAGAACCAGAGCCGGATCCACTGCTTGACCCAGCTGCAGTAGTCGATCTATAGCCGGAGCTGTACCCAGAGCTTCTACTTCCTTTATGGCCTGTGGTCTTTTCCTCCTCATCTCTCTCAATTTTCATAGCCATACTATATACTTTGCCGAGCTCACTAAAAGGGCGGAACTTCATGTTGTTCTCGAAGATGTCCCTACTACCATCAATCAACTTCTGGATCAACTCATCTTCATCAGGGCGATTCTTTAACAAGATCATCTTATTCATCCATCTCTGATAGTATTCATCAAAGGGCTAGTTTGACTTCTGCTTAACTCTTTCCAGGTCGTACAACTTCACCTGAATCTTGGTATTGAAGCCGTAGTATTTGATAAAGGCTGCCGATAAAGCCTCCCAGTCTGATTGCTTCTCTTCAGATAAAGAATTGTACCAGCTCAATGCTCCTCCCTCGAGTGTAGTCAGGAAGAGATTGATAAGTTGTTGCGTGGTGGTGCCTGCCGTCAACATGACCCAGGCATAGAGATTCACATGGGCATCTGGTGAACCCATTCCCTTGTAGGAGGGAACCTTTGGCACTTGAAAGCCAATAGGAAAATTTTCAATGCCTTTGCTGATCATGGCATCTACATTAACCCCCTTCTTAGAGTCCGAACTTACACTGGCCCCTTTCTTCAATTGGGCCACAACTTCATCCAATTCTGAATACTTTTCTTTCATTTTCCTCTCCATAGCTGCCTCAATTTCATGCAGCTTCTCCAAACTAGCCCAGGCATCAGCACCTTGCTGATATGATTCAGCCTCTTTTTCCTTTCCAGCTCCACTAGGGCCAATTTCACCGGCTTCTCTCACAACAGCCCACATCTCTTCCTTCAGCATGTCACAGAAATTCTGAGATCTTAAGAAATCCTTCAGGGCATCATCAAGACTCAGTGTCGGATTGGCCATCTCAAATTCTTCCTCGGAATCAAATTCACTTTCTATTTCTACTGCTCTTTGTTCCCCAACAGCGCTCAGAGCCTGAGATCTTGTCCTAGGTTGCTCCAGTTTACTCTACTTGACATCACATGGGAAATGTTAGGGTCATGAGTGAATGGAATGGCGACATGAAGAGTGGAACACTAAAAATGATTTATGATGAAATGATGAGATGATGTCATGAGTCGAGTGATGATGAGGATGGTCTTTATTTATTATTCTTATTATTTCTTTTTCGAACATTCCAAGAATACCCAATGCTTTGCAAAAAGATCACACATGGACCGTCACACGGACAAGGGTTCGGCGCTTTTGGGCCACCTAGTGAATTTTGTGAAATAGTCGTGCGTGTGCTGACACACGAACAGGGTTTCAACGCTTTGTAGGTCTATGAGATGACATGAAATGGTTGCATGGGGCCGCCTCACGGATAGAGTTCTAATGCTTTTGAGGCATGTGATATGAAATGATGTTATAAGAAAGTCACATGTAACAAGGACACGGACAGAGGTTCGGCGTTCAGGGAACGCCTTTTATGGTTTGTTGATGTTATGAAATGGACTTATATGTGCACTAATCCGGCACGCAGGGGGTACCTTGAATGATGTAATAATGTCATGAAGTGATCCGATGTGGACCATGGTGTCACATGATATTTATGATAAATAAGCATGGTGTCATGAAATGTCTCGTGTAAATCATCACACAGAAATAAACCTATGACCACTATGGTCTCTATTGAATGAGAGGATTTGGTGAAATGACCGAGTGCAATCCGGTGCACGGGCAAAACACGGACAGTTTTGGGACTCCCGATATGTTATGAAATGATATGATCGTGATGGGTACCCTTGGAATGTCCTCAATTTAAATTAGATGAGATGATATGGATGCTTATGTCACACAAAATGCAAATGGCTATGTAAAAATGTGGTTAGGATGCATGACATACATAATGATGTTGTGTATGCATTGTGAAAATATGTTAACACAACAATATAATGTTATGGCCGTAAAAGAAATAGTTAGTATGAATGGCACACAGATGATTTAATGTATTCACACATGAAAATAAAATGCAAGTGGCTGCACAAAAGATGTGAGTTAGTATCACACAAATGCTTTGCGTGTACGGCGTGTCATGTTCATGAAAATGGCAATGATGGTATGTCATGAGATGGCGAGAAACATATAGCACACAAAGCGTATTCCTCCAACCTTATTCCTCCAAACGTGGTCAGTCTTTGAAAATTCTAATCGAGTCCTAGGAGGGGTTCTCTTCGATCATCAACCGGGGATGATGAAGGTGTGATTTATAGCATTCACATAATTTATTTTGGTATCCTAGGGGAATCCAACTAAGGTTGCCTATATAAGTTCGGTCCAAGTCGGGTTCAAATCAAGGCTCCCATAGCAAAATATACTCCTCACTTCTCCCCACTCAAGGGTCCAAAAGAAGGAGTTCGTACGAGGCTATGGGTGGTGTTTTGTATCTGTGCCCCTAAGACAATGAGGAACAAAGTTGACACATCAACAATTCACCGAGCTAAAAATGGGATACTTAACCTAATAATGCAAAATAAAATATCAGGCAAGAATCATCCACCTTATTTTGATTAGACATTTTTCAGGACTTGTCAAATTCTTTTAAGTTCTTAAGAAAACTTTTATAAGAATCCCCAGCGGAGTCGCCACTGTGAGCAGACGATGTTTTTAGAAGCGTACGGACTCTCTCGGAAGGGAGCCTCGATATCGGGCAACGCTCCTCGCGTGGGGTTTTTAGAATGGAAATTTGGTTTTGGAAAAATTAAATTAATTCATAAAAGAACTGAGACCTAAGTCTCGATAGAGTGTGTAGGAGTCGCCACCCGACTAAGCTCAACCGGGAAATTGCAATGTAGCTGAACCGGACGAATGCCGCTATACCTTCCAGAGATCTAGGTCCGGACAAGTCCCTTATTTCATGTCTAATAAAAAAAAATTGGCCAATGTTCATAGATGGTATTTTATAATTTCAAAGTTCATTTTTATTAAATTAAAGCACACAGCGTACACACAAATCAAAATAAAGTAATAAATTAATAAGTTATTACAACCCAATTGAATATAAATAAAAGCTCTCATCCTCACTTTTACAAACGCCTAAAATACACGATGATCTAAAAATTTACAACCGCCTAAAATACACGAGTTAAGCTATTAATTACATTAAAAATGAAAAATAAAAACTAACTAAAAGCTGCAAAACAAATGGTTAGCACAATTTACAGCACACCACAAATAGGACTCAAGTAGGACAGAATTGGGATTTTAGAGATCCAGGCAATGCATTTAGGGGATAACCAGGTCGGCTCGGCTAGCCGGCCCGATTAGACCTGGAAAACAGTTTTGAAAGGTCCCTGTATTTTTGTTCTGTGAGAAAAACATTCTGAAAACATTTTCTTTTTCCGGTTTACTTTAATTTTGCATGTGAGGTGGGTCAATTTTCAGAAGATTCGGGTCTCCGTTGTTGTATTGTTCTAAATGCAATAATCTCAAAAATTAAATCTAACGTAGTGAATGCACACAACAAAATTCATTTTTGATGATTTTCTGATTTTTCTGAATTTTTATGATTTTTTGGAATTTTTAGGGATTATTCTAGAAATTCTGCCCCTCGACGAGGATTACAGCCGTGCGGCTGTAATTACAGCCGTGCGACTATAACTACAGTCGTACTACTGTAATTACAGTCGTGCGACTTTAGTTCATCCAAATACAAAAAATTGCCAAAATTTGTTCAAATAAAACTAAAACCCGTGGGGAATCCAGAACACTCGTGCGACTGTTCTTCACCACCTGAATAGTCGTAAGGCTGTTCTTGATTTCCAGAAACATCAGACTCGAAAAATGAGTTTTATGCACAAAATCACATCAAAGCACCCAGAAAAAGCAACAAAATGAAGGTTTGAGGTATAATTACCTTTGTGGCGCTGATCCACCATAGGTTTGACCATAGGAAACACCTCAATCGACTCCAAATTGCTTCTTTTCCCTTGAGTGCTAAGGTTCCAATAGTTGTCCAAATTCTCCAAAATGTCACGGATTTTAGCAAATTTAAAGTCTGGAATTGATCGAGTTTGAAGTGTCAAGTTGTTAACCTCTGATTTCTATCTAGTTTTAAACTTATCACACTAGAGTCAAAAGAAAAAGAGGAGAAAAAGATGGCTTAGTGTTGAATTCACTTTTTCTCTCTTTTCTCTACCAATTTTTCTCTCTAACTTCAGCCAAAATCTAAGAGTCCAAAAGTCCCTCTCTCTTCTCCTCTTGTCCTTTTATTTCTGGTCTTTCTTGCTGGAGAAAACGAGCATTAATTGCTCTCAAATCAACCCATTTTTTTATATTTCTCAGGTATGTGCTGCTGTACCTGCTTCGCATTTAAAGTCATACGACTGTAATTTTTTAACTACAGTCGCACGACTGTGATTACAATCGTGTGACATACATAATTTTTTTTAAGTATGAAAATTCCAGCGCTTACACTTCCAATAATGATGAAAACCTTGAGATGAATTTCAACTCTATTACTCATGATGAATTGATCAAAATTTGTTGTGAATTATATGATGGTATTGAAAAATACAAATGCAAGTATAGGAAAAGTAATATGCAACAAAAACAAGGCTACCAAGGGAGTTTAGATATCACAAGTACCATCCCAAGGATGATATAATTGATACTTCGGAAGAAAGGATGATGACTAGAAGCCAACTGAAGAAGTATCTTAAGAATGCAAATGTTGCCCTCATTTCTCAATTAAAACCAAGACTTTCAATGATGCTGAAAATGATGAAAATTGGTTGCTAGTAATGCAAGAGGAATTAAACCAATTTGAAAGAAACAAAGTGTGAAAATTGGTTCCAAAACCCTAAAATCATTCTGTTATTGGTACCAAGTTAGTGTTTAGGAACAAACTTGATGAAAGTGGAAATGTCATAAGGAACAAAGCTAGGCTTGTAGCTCAAGGATATAATCAACAAGAAGGAATTGATTTTGAAGAAACTTTTGCCCCCATTGCAAGAATTGAGGCTACCTAAATGCTTTGCGTATATCATCATATATGAAGTTCAAACTATACCAAGCGGATGTGAAAGTGCTTTCTTAAATGGATATCTTTCAAAAGTATATGTGAAACAACCTTCGGGCTTTGAAGACAATGAGCATCCAAATCATGTCTACAAACTTGACATAGCCTTGTATGGACTGAAGTAAAATCCTAGAGCTTGGTGTGAGAGGTTAAGTAATTTTCTTATTGATAAAGACTTAAATAGAGGTAAAGTGGATTTTACTTTATTCATTAAACATGTCAAAAATAACATACTAATTGTACAAATCTATATTGATGACATTATATTTGGATCCAATAATGAGTCTTTATGTAAGGAAGTTTCACAAGAAATGCACAGGGAATTTGAAATGCCTATGATGAGAGAATTGAATTTCTTTTTGGTATTGCAAATTAAGCAAGGCAACAAAGGCATATTCATCAATCAATCTGAATATGTTAAAGAACCTTTGAAGAAATTCAACATGGAAAGTGGTAAAAGTTTGAAGATACCAATGAGCATGACTACAATATTAGATGAAGATAAAAGAGGAAAGAGTGTTGACATCAAAAAATATAGAAGCATGATAGGACCATTACTCTATCTCACATCCAATAGATCGGATATTCAATATAGTGTGTGTGTGAGTGGACGATCCTTAAAAGATGAGCCTAGCAACTAGGCTAGGAAGATTTTTAATTAGGGATTTTATGAAAACGGGTTTCATAGTGAGAAAACAAACAAACTCAAATGCTCTCACCAAGTGACAGGAGTCGCCACCCGGCTCAGCTCAATTGGAAAAATTATGGTATAAACGAGACAAGCTACAAACCGCTATACCTTTAGTCAGAGATTCGGGTTCGGACAACTCACCTATTTCTTCTCGACTCAAAATATATTTAATAGTTTATATCAATACTTTTTATATTTTCTACAGTTGATTTTATCTTGATTTATTTAATCGATGCTCACACATGAGATACAAATGCTGAAAACAATAAATAAATTCTGAAAGCAGTAAATATAGTTAGGAAATTTAAAATATATAGACCGATGGTACAATTGTACAAGTATTCGAGGTACAAATTAATCTATATATAAAGTGCCTAAAAATGAAAATCTAGACATTCATCTAACCTAACATGCATCTATCTGCAAAACAAAGTTAGTATAGATAAATATATATAGATGTAGGACTCAAATAGACTCAAAATTGGGGATTTAGATAGATCGAGACGTGAAATGGGGAAAATCGGGAAAATCAATAAATTATCCGATTTGACCTGGAAAACATTTTGAAACGCGATTTGGATAGGACTGGAAATTCATTTGAAAACCATTTTGTCCTGTTTAATATATATGAATACAAAAATGGGTTGGTTCTCAAGAAACTTGTGTTTCTATCGTTGAATTGGTTTATAGAATTTGATTTAGAAATTAAACATAGAATATAAATCTAGGTCAAAATGATATGCAAAAATAAGAAAAATTCACAAAAAATCAATTCTGAAATTAAAACTACAGCCGTGCAGCTTTAAAACACTCGTGTGGCTCTGGTTTTAAATACAACAAAGAAATTGCTGAAAAATTTGAAATTGCTAATTCTTAAATGAACTACAGCCGTACGACTATCGCAATAGCCATACGGATCTGGTTCACCAGAAAGCAAAAAAATAGAGCAAAACCAAAATTGATGAAATGCACAACAAATCAACCTAGAAAGCTGTAAATAAGTTTAAGGCCTCTCAGAATTACCTTTTAGATGTCTCTCTAGGGTTCAATTTGATATAAACTGCTTCCTAAAGCTTGAATCCAGATTTAAGTTAAACTTGAACTTTGAAACTGAAAATTTGAATTCCTCCAAATCCATCTCCAATTCTCCAATTCCAGCAACCAAATAAGTCTCTTGAGGTTTAGGCTCGATTTAAATGATGATTTTATGATTGACTTGATGGATTCTTGTGGTTTACTATCTTTGAATTTGGGCTATTTTTAAGTTTCAGAATTTTTTTTTACTTGCTTAATTTTCCTCTCTTTCTCTAATGTTAATTCCTTGTTCTTGTTAAGTGTTAATCCTCTTTTTTGATCTTTGATCTCCCTTCAATCTGAATCACACCCTAATGAGAAACTTAGTGGAAATTAGGGTGTCACACCCATTCTTCAACAACTGTCCGTTCCATGCAAAGCTGCTAGTGACGCATCAATCGTTGTGCGGCTATTAAGCTAATAGTTGTATGGCTAATAAAATGTCTGTGCAGCTGTTGTCTTCAGTTCAACACTAATTCTTCAAATTCTTCTCAAGTTTCAAGTTCATTTAAATCTGAATCTTTGCTTCTTGAATCGACTCTCGTAATGAACAATAAGGATAGATAACATTTGGTATTTTATCATCATTGAGGTCGGGAAAACCCGATGCTCACAGCTGCCCCTCGTGTGATCAAATTTCATACCGATACCAAGTCTAAAAATACCAGAGGTGAATTTGTAAACGCGAAAAAGAGCACCGTAAATGAAGGAAAGAAAAACTTACCTGCCTTAGGAATGAATGTCGTAGATGCCATGCTTCTACTGTTGACTCCATTAGGATTTAGCAATTTGACTTGCTGGATATTTGACAAGGGTTTTGATAATAAGGTCTTTGATAATGAGGGATTCAATAATAAGGGCTGGCTTGGTGGGAATGATGTTCCACTGCCTTGTGTGTCACTGTATTTAAAGATTTGAAAATCCTTTGTTGAGTAGTTTGCTGAAGGTGAAATTCTTCCCACTGATGATTGCTAAATTTCTGTCTTTGATTCAGTGAGTCTTTATTCCTTGATCGATAGATTTTGAAATAAAAATTTTTTCCCTTTGACAAGAATGAAGACTAGCTGGAGAGGATTTGAATTTCCTACGAATGAATTTCTAATGCATCTATGCATGTAAACATAAAAGGATACACTTTTAGCTATTGTCCAAGTTTGAGATTCTTTCTTCTGTTAGGGAAAATTGCACCATGCTCTTAGAGATATGTGATTACTATTAAGGAAAATTGTGATATTCTTTAATGTGGTTCCACTGGGGAATAATGAGAATTTCTACAATTTGCCCCTTCTTATCTGTTGCTTGGGAAGAATGAATTTGAAACTGCTCAACTTTTGCCTAAACTACCCAATGTGGGTTTTCAGCTTTGTGAGCTGATCTAATTTTTGCCTGAGATACCTTTTTTTTCTTAAAGAAATGAATCAAACTTGCTTTATTTATACAAATCAAAATTTACACGAAGCCTTATAACATCAGAGTTTAGATTTCTATCAGAATTTTCAGCAACATAAATAAAAGATGAATCAGATTTAGATGATAGAAAAGATTTCAAATTGCATATGTTTGATATATTTCCATTGTTAAACACTGTGATCTTTATAACCAGCTAAATACAAAGTGCTTTCTTTCAATGAATTTTAGACAAGATAACTTTGTTTTTGCATTTTAACATAATCATATAAGCAAATTTAAACAAAACATCACACTTTATTGATGAATTCAACATGAGTACATTTAAAAAAATTGGTTTTCAAAATAGTATTTATTCAACACATAACCAGACCTGTTACCAGTCGTCCCTTTCGGATTTTCCAACTGATCATTTTCTCTTATGTCTTAATTTTTGCCTAGGCCACCCTTTTTGGGTTTTCAACCTAGCAGACTTTTCCTTTTATTTCATTTCATTTTTTTTTACACATGATTAAGCTTCAATCGATCTTGGTTGACCGGATCCATGAATTCATTTCCATCCATATCCCTGATACTAACACCACCTTTTGATAGCACTTTCTTCACAACATATGAACCTTCCCAATTTGGTTTAAACTTTCTTTGAACATCAACATTCGTAGGTCTCAACTGCTTTAAAACTAGATCTCTGGATTTCAACTACTTCTTTGGATACTTCACTTTTTGTTTATAAGTTTTAGCCATTCTGCTTTGATACATCTGTAAATGATCAAGTGCTTTCAACCTCTTCTTATCTATAGCTACTAACTATTCATATCTAGCTTGAATCCATTCAATTTCTAGCAATTGAGCCTTCAAAGCTATTCTAAGTGACTTGAGCTCTACTTCAACTGGCAACACTGTTTCCATACCATAGACTAAAGAATACGGCGCTTCTCTTGTTGTCGTTTTGACATTAGTTCTATAACCCCAAAAAGCATATGGTAATTTCTCATCCTATTCTCTATAGGTGGTTATCATTTTTAACAGAATTTTCTTTATTGACTTGTTAGCTGCGTCCACTACACCATTAGCTTATGGACTATATAAAGAAGATCTATGATGTTTAATGCCATGTTCTGCAAATAATTCTACTGTTGCCCCTTGAAATTATACCCTATTGTCAATCACTACTTAATGGAAATTCCATATCGAGCAAAGATGTTTTTCTAGATAAACTTAGGCACCTTCTTAGCTGTCACACTAATGAATGATTCTGCTTCTACCCTCTTCGAAAAGTAATCAACTATAACTAATATGAATCTATGTCCATTAGATGCCAAGGAGATGCCAAATTTTGTAGTTCAAGTGGTGGTAGATGACTGAGATTAGTATAAATCTGACATTTATGACATCTTCTTACTCCCGTCATATAGTCAGACTGCATTGTTATCTATATTTAACCTTGTCTCATTATCTTTCTGGCCAAAACTATCCATTCACATGAGGTCCATATGATCCTGAATGTACTTGATGAATCACTACTTCTGCTTCTTATTCTATTAAACACCTCAGAAGAACTCCATTCATTGTTCTCTTATATAGCTTATCTTTCAAAATTATCAACTGGTTGACTAATCTTCTTAATGAAACCTTATCAGCAGTACTAGCTCCTTCTGGATACTTTCCCTCCTTCACATATTATTAAATGTTAAAGAACCATGGCTTTTTTTCAGCTGTCAACTGCATCACTTCCTGAACATAAAAATACAGTTATCTAGAAATTGCTACAATCAGAGGTTGTATTTATGCTCTTTCTAGATTCTCCCATATAGGAGATAATGTTGCTAGCTCATCGACAATTTTATGCTCTTTCTTGGGAATATGTTTGAATTCACACTGGCCAAATAAGTCTTTTTTGTACTATAGTAGTTCTAAGTAAGGCCTCGGGGCTTCTTCTTTCACTTCCCATTCACCCTGAGCTTGCCTAATCACCAGAAGTGAATCTCTAATAATCAACACATCATTTTCCCTAGTGACAAAATAGCTTCCATTCCAAATAATCATGCTTCATATTCTGCTCTGTTATTTATTATGGGAAAATCCAATCTCTTCGACAATGGAATAACCACGCCATCTTGCATTACTACAATTATCCCTATTCCTACAAATTTTTTTGTTTACAACACCATCAAAACACATAACCCATCTCTTTGCTTCTACCATAGTCAACTGTTCATCAAGGAACTCTAGATTCTCTATTTAATCTGATTCTAGAGGTTGATTTGCCAGAAACTCTACTGGAGCTCATCCTTTGATGACTTTCTTGGTGACATACTCAATATCAAATTAAGATAAAAGTAGCAACCATCTGATAATTTTCCAACCAACACTGGTGCTTCGTACAAATACTTCATTGGATCAACTTTAGCCACAACTTATACTATATACGATTGAAAATAATGTCTCAGCTTTTTTATCAGCCAAACCATTGCTACACATCTTTTCTCTACTAATGTGTACTTATATTCGTAATTCAGCAACTTTTTACTAAGATAATAAATAGGGTATTCCTTTTTTTCTATTGGGGAATCTTCAATTCCCAAGTACCAAGATAAAGGCTTTCCTGGAATCGGTGGACTCAAAACTGGAGGATTTACCAAATAAGCCTTAATCTTTTTGAATGCGAATTGACACCTGTCATCCCATACAATTGGTTGGTCTTTCTTTAACAACTTGAAAATTAGCTCGCAAACTGAAGTCAACCGTGCTATGAACCGACTGACATACTGCAGAGAACCCAAAAAGTGACCGAACTTCTTTCTCTATTTAAGGAGCTAGCATATCCCGGATAGCCTTGATTTTATCTAGATCCATTTCAATTCCTCTCTGGCTAACCACGTGGCTAAGCAGTTTTCCTGATGTGACCCTAAATATGCATTTCTTAGGATTAAGTATGAGATTATACTCTTCAATGCATGTTAGAAATCTATCTAGGATAACAGGGTGCTCTTCCTGGGTCATTGATTTAACAAGTATATCATCAAAGTAAAACTCCACTTCTTTATAAATCATATCATGCAATAGAGTTGTGATAGCCCTTTGATAGGTAGCTTAAGCGTTCTTTAAGCCAAATGGCATTACCCAATAGCAGAAAGTACCCTATTCCGTAATGAATGATGTCTTCACTTCGTTAGTTATATCCATCAAAATTTGATTATACCCTCAGAACCCATCCATAAATGAATACCTTGCTGCTTTAGCTGCACTATCAATTAGAACATCAATATGGGGCAATGGAAAGTCATCCTTCGAACAAGCCTTATTTAGATCTCTGTAAACAACATATACCCTAACTCTTCTATCTTTCTTAGGCACTGGAATAATGTCAGCTAGCTATTTGGTATACTCTACCACTTAAAGAAACTTGGCTTTAATTTGTTTAGCCACTTCTTCTTTTACCAGTGTAGCCCATTTTGGTCTCAGCCTTCTCAGCTTTTGTTTTACTGGCTTAAATTTTTGATCTATTGGAATCTTATACACTGCTATTTCTGTGTCAACCCTCGACATATCTTCATACGACCAAACAAAAGCTCTAATGTGTTTTTGCAATACTTTTGTCAATTCACTCTCTTCTTCAGGGCTTAGATCACGTGAAATAGATACCATTCTAGGTTTTTCATATGTACTTATATTAATTTCATTCAATGCAGTGTCATGAATGCTAAATATGCTTGATGGTGATTCAAATGCATACACAAAATTATCATGATAAATATCGCACAAATAATCAAATTAAGACTTTATTGTATTAAACTTGTTGTAAAGTACATTGCTTACATTGAAAATGGATGAAATAGATACAACAAAGTCATTTTCATCCTCCACAAGCAGATCGCTTTTCAATCTTTGATATTCAACTTCAAGATGTTATCTAGATCAGCAACTACCTCATATTCTTATTCTACAGAAAGATTCGTCTTCTCAACTTCAGCCAATTATGGTTTAGCCTTCATCATGATTTCTGTAATTTCAGAGACTATAAAATAGAGGTTTTCTTCGGTCATCAGTTTCTTCTTGTATCCTTTCTTTGTCTTCGTAAAAGCATTGTTCAAGGCAACAGTCAATGCCTTCAAAATCACCTCATCTTCATCACAAATCCTCTTCTCAGCCTTTTCGTTGCACACTTCTTTCTTACAATAGATCACTTTCTTCTTTATCTCCACCACATTGATTGACTTCTCTGATAGTTTCCTCTAGCTGACAGTAGTCTTGAAAACTATCTCTTCTTCCATCATTGGTGCAACTAGCTCTTCCTGACTATTCTCAAAATCAACCACATTCGAGAATATTTCAAAACTTGGCCACACTACATCCCCAACTTGTTGGAAATGCCCTAGTCCCGAGGCATTGGTCCTTGTGTTTGTATGATACATTTGGTACATTGATGTAAACTTTATGTATTATACAATTTGTGTCGAGGAGATAAAGGCATTAATCTAGTTATTATATGTCTTGTGCTATATTTTAAATAGAGTATCCTATGGACATATCCATATCCATGTTGTCAAGTGTGAGGCACTTGGCAGTAAGACTGTGGATAGTGAAAACGATATGACCATAAAGTCATCCGTAGTCTGTTCCAATCATGGGAATGAATGGAACCAAAGACTATCATTAGCCTGGTTGTATGGCGGTGTCTTACCGGTCATAGAACATGGAATGTCAACTAGGTTAATGGGTACATGCAAAAAGGGCATGGTACTGGATTGATCCACTTAACGGGAATCTGCATGGTATAGTATCACAAATGATTCTCGTGTAGTACTTGTATAAGTCCTTAGACCGGACCATATGATGGTGCTGCATGTGAGGTGGCACACTTTGGTGTACGCCCAACGGGCCTGTAAAAGGGTGCCAAGTACGGGTACGTTCGGGTGTGTTAGTGAGCATGGCAGCACTATGGATATGCAGAAGGGAATGTCACTCAGTGATTCACTGAGACGATATCATCGGCCTCTTGAAGAATGTTACTGATAAGTGTGCGGCCGCACCCAAACAAGATTGGATCTTGTTTGTGAGCATCAGTTCATTCGGTATCAAGTCAAGGTCCAGACACAAGGAGGGTGATACTTCCATGCCTCAGTGTTGGACACCGATATCAGTGACATGGGATTTACAAGTTCAAACTACTGGGTTACGTTTTCAGTTGGACTGCTTACTCCGTCTTAATTGGGGGCTGCAGTGGCTTGCTAGAGTCCGCCTGCAGTCTGTGGGCCTTGGCCCACTGCCAACATAAAGACGGGCCCATTGGATCGTACACATTGAACGTCTGGACTTTAACTAGTCGGATTAAGTGTGTACTTGGAGTATACACGTTTGAAGAGAGAGAGATATATTAATTATATTATATGAATCAATTGGATTGATCAAAGTTATATAATTAATATTTATTTTGGCCTTCTCATAATTAATTCAATGAATTAATTTATGGGATTATTTCCTAGGTGGAAATATTATTATACATGTATAGGTTTACATGTATCTCATTTTATGTATGTCTAATTTAATCCCTTGATTAAATTAATAGGTCAAATGAATTTTAATTTAAATGTATGTAATATGTTACATGGTCTCATATATATAAACATACATGTTAAATTAAAGTTGCATTTGAATTTAAATAAATCAAAGGAATTAAATTGGGCTTAAAACTTGAAATGAATATTCTCACTTGGCTTGGAATGGTTTGGCCGAAATTCATGGGTGGATGGGCAAGAATGGTGAGTCATTTTGTTGGACAAAATGATGATGACACATTCCTTGGGACCAATAGGAAAAGAGTGAGTCATTCTTTGATTTTGAGGTAGCAAAGTTGGACTTTGCTTCCTTAAATGAAATAGAATGATGACAATTTTGTGTTGGCCGAATTGTTGGAGTATTGGTGAGTCATATTCTTGACTTTTTGGTATTATGGATGAAGATGAAGAAAAGGTGATGGTGAGTGATGGTGGTGAGTCACCATGGTGAGTCATTGGTTTGACTCATTGGTAGCAAGTTGGACTTTGCTCTTCCATCTCATCTCCTTTTCTTTCATGAGATATAATCACCATAAACTTCACTCCACTTTTGGCCGTCCATCACTCTTGCTTTAAGAGAAATTGGTTTTCTTTTAAAGTATGAATTTTGCCCACTTTTATGAATGAATTCTTTTGGTAAGAATTAGGTGCACACTTGAGATTATTGGTGCTATCTTTTGGAAAGATAGATTTTTCTTTTGGAAAGAAAATAGGGACAGCCTTAAATCTCAAAGTGAGCAGCCCTCTCTCCCTCTCTTCTTGTCATCCGAGTCGCTAGCACGGGTTTCGGTCCGAGAGCCGTTCGTGTACGCATCGGTGGAGGAAATCTGCACTTGATTTCTGCAGTCTGCATCCGTCTCTTAGAGAGACTTTGTGGTGAGTTTTTGAAACCCTCCTTTTATGCTTTAAGTTTTTGATTTCCACATCTTAAGCTCCTGGGCCGGATTCGAGGAAATCGACGTGTATTTCCGCTTTTATCGGTCGGTTTCCCGTGACGAATCCCAACAGTGGTATCAGAGCGGGCTTTTGATCCGTGGAAATCTTTAAACTTGGCGGATCCCGTGTTTTAAAATTGGCGATTTTGTGGACGGGATTTATTTTTGGTTTGGGGTTTGGTGATTTTGCCCCTTGAATTTTACTTATGGAAAATTATTTGCATATGGTTTATGCTTTTTGTAATTTTCTATTTGTGAATTGTTTATGGAAATTTTATTTTGCATATAGGTTTTATGCTAGATTTAATTTCCTTTGCATGATTTTATGTCTTGGTGATTTAATTTCATGTTGCTGCTTTGTTTCGGAAAAAAAATCACGGACCGTTTCGGGCCGAAACGGGGGCAGCAGCCGCTGCCTGCGGCGCTAGGCGCCACAGGCAGCAGCTGCTGCTGGCTGCTGCTGGCCAGCAGCTGCTGCTGGGCAGCAGCTGCTGCACGCCAGTAGCAGGGCTGCTGCGTGCCAGCAGCTGCTGCTGGGCAGCAGCCGCTGCGCGGCAGCGGGGCTGCTGCCGGGCAGCAGCGCCGCGGCTGCCCCGCGCGGCGGGCCGGGCCCATTTTTCGTTTTGGCGGGATTTTTTGGGCCGGGCCGGATTTAAAATTTTAAAAATATGCGTGTTTAAATTTTGGTAATTTTTATACGCGTGGGATTTTAAAATTTTAATTGTTTTAAAATTGTGCGTGTTTAATTTTGGAAATTTTATGCGCATGTTTTATGAATGGATTTATTTTTCGTTCATGCGATATTTATTTTGGAAATAAATACGGTTAATTGAAATTGGTTCGGGTTTTCTTGGCACGATTACCCGGACGGCTAATTTTGGAATTCATGGTTTCCCAATTGGATTGGGAGCAATTTTGCCTGGGTTGGAGGCCTAAGGCCCGCACGGGTTTAGAACCATGATCGGCCAAAATTTGGCGATTTCAAAATAATGGCTATGGACATATATGAAATGGGATTAATTCATGCATTTAACATGGTTATAAATTGTATGTATTGGATACGTGTATGTATGATTAAATGCATGAATGGATGTTTTGGGCCTTATTTATTCGGGTTGTAATATTCTTTTGGTAAATACGGCCTACGCGCCGTTTTTCTTTTATGTAATTTTATTTTATGTGTTTATTATGGAATTATGTAAAGAAGAAGAAGCCGATTGGATTGGCGTGCTAGAAGGATGAGGATGCAGCCCACCTGATGTCATTCTAGTATAGGTTTACTAGAATTATATTAGGATGTAAATTTTGGCCCATAGCATTTCATTTTTATTTAATTATGCTTTATTTATTTACATGTGAGAATGTATGTACAAACCCAATTTCACCCGCCTATGCATCTAAGCCGTTATTAATTGAATCTAATAACCAAAAGGTAATTACTAAGTCTCTTAAAAGTGCTTCCCTCATTCATAACCTACTCGAAGTGGGGATAGGCCAGCTGTAGACCAACCCTCGTTGGATGCACTGGAGTATCGTCATTTTGTATTGGGTTGGAGTATTGGTTACTCTGAGGTTTTGACTTAGCGTGGGTAGTAGGATGTTCCTGGCCCTAAGCACAGATGGGTAAGTGCCAACAGACCCATCAAACCGAGAGTCCCTAGGTTGGGATTGGACGGCGTTCCTACCTAAAAATTGGGGTATAGTTGTTCCAGGCCCTCGTCTGGCTATATCTTGATATAATATGGATCTCGGCCCATGAGCCCAACAACTCGAGTTAATTAATAACACGATTCATTATTAATTATAATATGGGAAGAACATGTTAAGTCCTTTATTTACACTCGTAATTTTTCCTGTGTAGAAACCAATGACTACGAATGATACTTTATCACTGCGATCTTTCTTGGAATGGGACAAGCTTTCTGGCCCTAACTTTTGGGACTGGTCTATGAACTTAAGGAAAGTTCTAAGACAAGAGTCTAAAGAGTATGTGCTCAAAAAGCCTGTACCAGATGTGCCAACGGGAAGTAATCCACCGGCTGCCCAGCTGGAGGAATACTTGGCACATGTAAAAGATAACCGGGATGTGACATGCCTGATGTTGGCTAGTATGGTTCCTGAATTGCAAAAGCAGTTCCTGGATCATCAGGCCTTTGCTATAATGACAACTCTTAACGAGATGTTTTATGAGCAAGCTTATCAGGAAAGGTACCTGATCCACAAGGCATTCCGCAGCTGTAAGATGGGAGCCGGGACATCTGTGAGTGCACACGTGCTCAAGATGAAGGGCTATCTGGATAATTTAGCCCGTCTCGGAACTCCTATCTCACGGGGGCTGGCGGTTAGCACGATCCTGGATTCTTTACCGGATTCTTATGATCAATTCATCCTAAACTTTTACAAGCAAGGGATGGACCGTACTGTTAGTGAGCTGCATTGGATGCTTGAGCTCGCTGAACTGTCGATCAAGAAGAATCCGCCGGTACTTGAGGTTAACAAGGGGAAACCTCCTTTTGCTAAAGGCAAGGGCAAGGCAAAGGCCAAGGCCAAGGCTAAGGAAGCCAAGGCTAAAAAGGCTAAAGCCCAGCCCAAGCCCTGTTCCAAGGATGTCTGCTTCGGTTGCAAGCAGGCTGGACATTGGAAAAGATCGTGTCCCAAGCTTTTGGGAGAGAAAAGGAAGACGCAGGGCGTGTCTTCATCAGGTATATATGTCATAGACATTAACCTCTGTTTCAACATCTTATGTATTGGATACTAGATGTGGTTCTCACATTTGTTGAATGTGCAGGGACTTAAGAACAGGAGATCACTGGGATCGGGACAAGTGGACTTGCAGGTCAGAAATGGAGCAAGGGTTGCTGCCATAAAGATCAGCGGGACCAGCTTATGATGCCTAGTAGATTAGTTTTGTTACTGCTGAAACAATGTTATTTTGTACCTGTTATGTACAGGAATATTATTTCTGTTTCGGTTTTGGATATTTCTGGATGTACATTTACTATTGATAATAGTAAAAAGGGTTTATCTAGAAAAGAATTATTTTATGGAGTAGCTCTATTAAATAATGTCTTTTATATCCTGGATCTAAATGAAACTAATCATGTCTATACTATACACACTTAAAGGGTTAAGCCTAACGAACTTAATCCGGTTTACCTTTGGCATTGTCATTTAGGCCACATAAACAAGAAGCGCATAGCTAGGCTTCACATTGCTTGAATCCTAGGATCATTTGACATGGAGTCACTTGATATATGCGAGTCTGGTTTATAAGGTAAAATGACTAAAAGGCTAAAAGGGTTGCTAGCTTATTGAACCTAATGCATTGAGATGTATATGGACCGACAAGCATAGCAACCAGGGGTAAACATCTATACTTCGTATCCTTCACAGACGATTTCATCAGAAATGGCCATGCCTATTTAATGAAATATAAGTCTGAGACCCTTGATAGGTTCAAGGGAGTAAGAAACGAAGTACAGAACTAGGCAGAAATATCAAAGCCTTTCGGTTGGACCGAGGTGGTGAGCATATAAGCCTATAGTTTGACTCATTTTGAGAGAGCATGGAATAGTTCCACAGCTCACTCCTCCAGGAACACCACAATGGAATGGGGTGTCCGAACGGAGGAATAGGACCCTGTTGGACATGGTCCGCTCAAACGATGAGTCATGCCTTTCTCCCAATAAGTTTTTAATGGATACGCTCTTGAGACAATGGCTCTCATTTTCTATTATACTCCGACTAAGGCTTTGGAAAAGACCCCATTTGGAATATGGACGGGCAGGGTGCCTAATGTGTCTTTCTTACGGATTTGGGGTTGTTATGCACAAGTCAAGAAATTGACTGTGAGCAAAACTAGAACCCAAAACCGACTAATGCCTGTTTGTGAGCTACCCTAGGGAAACCAAAGGGTATTACTTCTACGACCCCGCTGAGAACAAGGTGTTCATGGCGCAAAAGGGGGTCCTTCTTGAAAAGGGGTTTCTTTCCAAGAAAGACAGTGGGAGCGATATTGAACTCAGGGAAGTTTAAAGCTCAGAAACTCCTGAAAAGGATAACTCGGAGACCAGGGTGAAGCTTCCAAAAGGGGAAGCACCAGCCCAGGTCACACAAGGACCTAAAAGGTCTGGTAGGGATCATCAGGAACATAGAAAACATCGGTTTTTGTTTCTAATGATTACGCTCTTTTTGTCTTGGATGAAGAGGAGCTCAAAACCTACTCGTAGGCTATAGCTAGCCCACTGTCTGCCATGGTGGTGGATTTGCAATCTATGTACGATTATCAGGTTTGGAACCTGGTTAATTCACCTCCAGGTGCTAAGGTAATAGGTTGCAAGTGGTGCTATAAGCTATAGGCCGACAATACCTTTAAGGGTGTGTATAAGAGGTTTAGTGGGAGCATAGTAACTTTCCTGGTATGAAATATGGATGGCATCCTTCTGATTGGAAGCCACATACCAACACTACAAGGGAATTGTAATGGTTGTGTAAGTGCTTCGCAATGAAGGACTTAGGCGAAGCTGGGACGATCCTAGGGATCAGTATCTACAGGGTTAGATCCAATCGGCTTCTGGGCCTAAGTCAGGCCAAGTACATAGACTTCGTTCTGAAAAGATTCAGCATAGACCAGGCTAAGAAAGGTTTCTTGCCAATGGGTCATAAGCTGAAACTTAGCAAGAAGTACTGTCCTAAGACAAGGCAGGATAGGGAGAACATGAATTGGTCCTATATGCGCTTCAGCCATGGGATCAATCATGTACTCCATGCTATGTACAAGACCTAATGTCGCCCATGTGGGTCAGGAAGAGCAGTCAGCTACTAGGTACACTGATGCAAGCTTCCAGACCAGCCAGGATGAATATAAGTCGCAGTATAGGTATATGTTCATGCTAAATGGTGGTGCTATTGTTGGAGAGGCTCCAAGTAATAGACCATCGCGGTTTCTATCACAGGAACTGAGTACATTGCAAGGTGTGAAGCAGCTAGGGAAGCTGTGTGGATGAAGAAGTTTATCACAAAACTGGGGATAGTATCTACTATCCGGGAACCAGTTGATATCTTCTGTGACAACGCGGGGCTGTTGCACAAGCTATGTGCCCCGGTCACACATATACACGAAGCACGAACTCAGGGAGGTTCACCTATTGCGTGAGAAATCGCTGAGGGGGTGACATCTCATTGCAAAGAGTGGACACCAAAGACAATGTCGCAGATCTTTTGACCAACATGCTTGGCTATGCCTATGCACGAAGGTTATACTAGATCTATAGGGATTAGACCCATGCCTAGTAGGTACTAGTGCAAGTGGGAGATTGTTGGAAATGCCCTAGTCCCGAGGCATTGGTCCTTGTGTTTGTATGATACATTTGGTACATTGATGTAAACTTTATGTATTATACAATTTGTGTCGAGGAGATAAAGGCATTAATCTAGTTATTATATGTCTTGTGCTATATTTTAAATAGAGTATCCTATGGACATATCCATATCCATGTTGTCAAGTGTGAGGCACTTGGCAGTAAGACTGTGGATAGTGAAAACGATATGACCATAAAGTCATCCGTAGTCTGTTCCAATCATGGGAATGAATGGAACCAAAGACTATCATTAGCCTGGTTGTATGGCGGTGTCTTACCGGTCATAGAACATGGAATGTCAACTAGGTTAATGGGTACATGCAAAAAGGGCATGGTACTGGATTGATCCACTTAACGGGAATCTGCATGGTATAGTATCACAAATGATTCTCGTGTAGTACTTGTATAAGTCCTTAGACCGGACCATATGATGGTGCTGCATGTGAGGTGGCACACTTTGGTGTACGCCCAACGGGCCTGTAAAAGGGTGCCAAGTACGGGTACGTTCGGGTGTGTTAGTGAGCATGGCAGCACTATGGATATGCAGAAGGGAATGTCACTCAGTGATTCACTGAGACGATATCATCGGCCTCTTGAAGAATGTTACTGATAAGTGTGCGGCCGCACCCAAACAAGATTGGATCTTGTTTGTGAGCATCAGTTCATTCGGTATCAAGTCAAGGTCCAGACACAAGGAGGGTGATACTTCCATGCCTCAGTGTTGGACACCGATATCAGTGACATGGGATTTACAAGTTCAAACTACTGGGTTACGTTTTCAGTTGGACTGCTTACTCCGTCTTAATTGGGGGCTGCAGTGGCTTGCTAGAGTCCGCCTGCAGTCTGTGGGCCTTGGCCCACTGCCAACATAAAGACGGGCCCATTGGATCGTACACATTGAACGTCTGGACTTTAACTAGTCGGATTAAGTGTGTACTTGGAGTATACACGTTTGAAGAGAGAGAGATATATTAATTATATTATATGAATCAATTGGATTGATCAAAGTTATATAATTAATATTTATTTTGGCCTTCTCATAATTAATTCAATGAATTAATTTATGGGATTATTTCCTAGGTGGAAATATTATTATACATGTATAGGTTTACATGTATCTCATTTTATGTATGTCTAATTTAATCCCTTGATTAAATTAATAGGTCAAATGAATTTTAATTTAAATGTATGTAATATGTTACATGGTCTCATATATATAAACATACATGTTAAATTAAAGTTGCATTTGAATTTAAATAAATCAAAGGAATTAAATTGGGCTTAAAACTTGAAATGAATATTCTCACTTGGCTTGGAATGGTTTGGCCGAAATTCATGGGTGGATGGGCAAGAATGGTGAGTCATTTTGTTGGACAAAATGATGATGACACATTCCTTGGGACCAATAGGAAAAGAGTGAGTCATTCTTTGATTTTGAGGTAGCAAAGTTGGACTTTGCTTCCTTAAATGAAATAGAATGATGACAATTTTGTGTTGGCCGAATTGTTGGAGTATTGGTGAGTCATATTCTTGACTTTTTGGTATTATGGATGAAGATGAAGAAAAGGTGATGGTGAGTGATGGTGGTGAGTCACCATGGTGAGTCATTGGTTTGACTCATTGGTAGCAAGTTGGACTTTGCTCTTCCATCTCATCTCCTTTTCTTTCATGAGATATAATCACCATAAACTTCACTCCACTTTTGGCCGTCCATCACTCTTGCTTTAAGAGAAATTGGTTTTCTTTTAAAGTATGAATTTTGCCCACTTTTATGAATGAATTCTTTTGGTAAGAATTAGGTGCACACTTGAGATTATTGGTGCTATCTTTTGGAAAGATAGATTTTTCTTTTGGAAAGAAAATAGGGACAGCCTTAAATCTCAAAGTGAGCAGCCCTCTCTCCCTCTGTTCTTGTCATCCGAGTCGCTAGCACGGGTTTCGGTCCGAGAGCCGTTCGTGTACGCATCGGTGGAGGAAATCTGCACTTGATTTCTGCAGTCTGCATCCGTCTCTTAGAGAGACTTTGTGGTGAGTTTTTGAAACCCTCCTTTTATGCTTTAAGTTTTTGATTTCCACATCTTAAGCTCCTGGGCCGGATTCGAGGAAATCGACGTGTATTTCCGCTTTTATCGGTCGGTTTCCCGTGACGAATCCCAACACAACTTTCACATGCTCAGCTTGCTGCTTATACAGTTCTTCACCAGCTTTGACAAATGGTTTCATCATGAGCTTGCCATTCTTCCCTTTCTTCTAATTCTTTTTTTCAGATGCTTTAGCTTTGTAGCCTAACTTGAATTATCGAGGCTTCCCAGATTCAAGATTGAATTCAGGTACTCCCTACAAATTAGCTCCAACCCCTAATCCCGGTATAAACTTCTGCTTACACAGTTAATTGGACAACCACTTCAGCATGTAGTTCTCATATATAACCGTTGAAGCATCTATGACGTCCTCTTCATTGATCATAGCAATTTGGAATGCCCCAAATGGTGGAACTTCTTCATTCACTGCAGCAATCATTGATTGAGAAACTGCTTCAATAGTCACAACCCTATCACCCTTAGGGAATTTTATCTTCTGATGCAATGTGGAAGCAACTCCACCCAAGGGATGAAACCAGGGCCTTTCCAATAGCAAGGAGAATGTGATAAGAATATTAATTACAGTGAAAGTAACCATCAACTTTGTTGGAAGCCATCTCAGCTTGAAAACAAAACAAATTATGGAATAAATGTTTCCAAGCTAGGGTTCAAGCCTAAGAACACAAAGCTAGGTTATGTATCTACCAAAATAAGAAAAGAAAAATTGGATTTCTCACCTAAGCTGTCCTTGTACAAGAGAGTGATTTGAGTAAGGGCTCCACTTGTCGCCCCTCTACCTCACACATGAGAAGTTTTACTGGCGGGACTCGAGTGTTAGCTCTCCGGAACAAAGGTTCCTCCTTGAAACGAAAACACTTTTGTTCAAGTGGAGAAGATGATGAGAATTTCGGTGGCTAGGTATTAACCATTAGGTATTAGGGTTTCCTCCTTACCTTTTATACATGAAACATAAAGGTAAGATACCAAAACTACCCTCCTTTGTAAATGTCCATTATAATTTACATATTAATGATTTAACCAAAATTATCATATGGTAACTTTGAAAAACAATTAAACCAATTCTCATTATAGACTATTATATTTTATTAAAGACTTAACAACTAATCCCATAAAATAAAATAATCCATTAACAAGAATTGATATGTATCCAATACATATCAAATGATCCATCATAAAGCCTGCCTAAACTCCTTAGCATGTAATCCTATAGGCCCATCCATATGTTGGCCATGGGCTTGACATTACATTCGACCCATAGGTTGTAAGTGGGCTCTAGAAAGCCATTACAACCCCCAATTGGGATGGAGATGTCAAAATCAAACTGATATGCACCTAAAGTATTCTTATACGATCCTTTGGACATCTGATATCAGTGTCCTGGACAAGGCATGGCTCTATCCTTTTGCGTGTTAGGACATTTACTTGACATCCAGGTAGACTGATAAAATAAAATAAATGATTATCCAATAATCATTCTGTTCGGGTATGGCCGTACACTACTCAGTTCACTCTTTAAGAGGCCAATGACACCATATCTTTGGTGAAGAGATAGGCAATTTCTTCATATTACTCCCAGTCCTAGCATGGTTCCCGATATACCCAATCTACCCATACTTGGCACCCAATTATAGGCCCATTAGGTGCACATCAAAGTATACAAGGTCACATCTAGGAGTGTAGTAATATCGGGTCTAAGGATACAATACAAGCAATACATTAGAAACAATTATGACACTAAACCATATAGTGTTCTCATAAGCGGATCGATCCAGTGCACTGTTCACTAACATGCACCTATTCCTTGGTCGAGTTTCCAAGTCCTACGGTCAGTAAGAGACCACCCATCTTACAAGGAACATACAAGTCTTTAGTTATATTCATTCCCATGATTATAACAGACTAGGGATAACTTTAAAACTGTGTTCTTTAAACTCATTGTCTTTCTCATTCAGTACACGCTACTAACAAACATGAGTATATACTAGTTTATGGATTCTCAATATTTATTAATTGCACAAGTAATTCATTAAATATGATTATGCCTTTTATTAATATAGAGTAAATGTATTCTCATACATAAAATAAATAAAGTACGTGATATATGGACTAGGGCATAACCCAACAATCTCCTATTTGCACTAGTCACTACTATGCAGGGGTCTAATCCCCATAGATCTATTATGACCATCATGCTTGGAATATGCCAGCACCTTAGTCAAAGGATCAGTGATGTCATCCTCTGAAGCAACCTTGCAAATCTTCACTTCCCTTCGGTCGACTATCTCCCGAACGAGATGGAATCTCCTAAGTATGTGCTTGGCTCTTTGATGTGACTATGGCTCCTTTACTTGTGCTATGGCCCTGTTGTTATCACAAAAGAAGTCAACTAGGTCTAGGATGGAGGGAATAATTCCTAACTTAGTGACAAACTTCCTAATCCAAACAGTCTCCTTTGCAGCATCTGATGCGGCAATATACTCAGCTTCTATTGTAGAATCAGCAACAGTGTCTTACTTTGAGCTTTTCCACCTTACAGCACCCCCATTGAACATAAACACATAACCAGCCTATGATTTATAATGATCAACATCAGTCTGGAAGCTAGCATCAGTGTAAACCACTTACAACACGCTCTTCCTGACCACCAAACAATAAGAAGCTATCCTTAGTCCTTTTAAGGTACTTTAGGATGTCCTTGACAATGATCTAATAGGCCTTACCTGGGTACATAGCATGCATACTTAATGCATCTAATTGTTGAAGCATATGGAGTTGCATTCATGTATTCCCTCTGGCCCCTTGTGGAGGGACAGTCCTTCTTACTTAAAGTAAGACCATGATGAAATGGCAAGAAACTTTTCTTCACATTTTTCATGTTGAACCTTTCAAGGACTTTGTCTGTGTACCTTTCCTTACTCAAGCCTAGAAGCCGAAGAGATCTATCCCTATATATCTTTATACCCAGTTTATTCTCCGCTTCGCCTAAGTCCTTCATTGCAAAACATTTTCCCAACCACTCCTTAACACTTAAGAGAGTTAGAACATAATTTCCAATGAGAAGGATGTTGTCCACATATAAGACTAGGAAAAAACTATGCTCGCACTAGCCTTCGTATACACAAAAGGCTCATCTTCATTCTTGCTAAAGCCAAACTCCTTTATTACTTCATCAAAATGAAAATTCCAACTTTGGGATGCTTTTTCAAGACTATAATGGATCTTTGTAGCTTACACACCTGCTTAGGATACTTAGGATCGATAAACCCCTTCAATTGACCCATGTAAACATCCTTAAGGAGGTTTCCATTAAGGAAAGCAGTCTTGACATCCATCTGCCATATCTCATAGTCACACCATGCAGCTATGATGAGTAGTAACCTAATGGACTTGAGCATTGTAACTAGAGAGAAGGTTTCATCATAGTCTATTCTATGGACTTATCTGAAACCCTTCGCTACTAATCGCCCTTTGAAGGTGTTGTCGGCCTTCTAGTTGAAGCGCCATTTGCAACCAATGACTTTAGCACCTGGAGTTGGATCAACCAAGGTTCAAAATCTGTTATCATATATTGATTGCATCTCAGCCTGCATGGCTCTAAGCTATGTGGCTGAGTTGGGGTTGTCATGGCCTCTTAGTCGGTGGTCACCTCTTCTTGATCATATATCAGAAGAGTGTTATCTTCAGTCATGAGAAATCTGTATCTCTCTGGATGGTGACAAACCCTACTAGACCTTTTTAGGTCTTGTGTGATTGGCACAGATTTCTCAACCCTTTGAGAATCTTGCTCAATGTGAGCGGACGACCTTTTAAGGCGGAACGTTGCGAAGCGAACCAGGGAAAAAAGAGAGAAGTAGAAATGTTTGGATTTTGAAAAGGAGGTTTCATGATCTTATTAGGAAAACCATTGATTCTTTTTAGAAATCCTTTTGTAGAAAACCTTTTCCCATTTTATTACTTAAAGACCTCGAAACTTAAATTTCAAGATCAGTGATAGAGTCGCCACCCGGATCAGCTCATCCGGGAAATCCCGGTACAGCTCCCTACAGAGGGTAGACTACTGTACCTAATCCAGAGATTTAGGGTTCAGGCAACTTACCTATTCAACCTCAAGCTTGTATTCATTTATAAGTGCATATGACAATAGTTTACTCACTTATTATCTTTCTCTACCCAATTT
Source organism: Euphorbia tirucalli (assembly GCA_039660915.1). Taxonomy (NCBI): domain Eukaryota; kingdom Viridiplantae; phylum Streptophyta; class Magnoliopsida; order Malpighiales; family Euphorbiaceae; genus Euphorbia; species Euphorbia tirucalli. Next base: position 59,409,436 of record CM077641.1, read on the forward strand.
AATTCCTTACTACTAACCCATGCTCATTCAGACGACAGGAATAAAGTACATAACATTAAAGTGTGGAAATATAAACCATACATCAAAAAAAAAACCAAAAAAAAAAAAAGGCATTATTACAACCCAGAAAAAGGGAAAAAAAAGCTCTCATTCTCACCATTACAATCGCCTAAATACACGAGGATCTAAAAGGTACAATCGCCTAAAATACACGATTAATCTATGAAATACATCCAAAATAAAAACAAAGAAAAATAAAAGCTGCAAAACAAATAGTTAGCACAGATATATCCCAAACACGTGTAGGACTCATACAAGATAGAATGGGGGTTTTAGGAAGTGGGAACATGCATTTAGGGGATAACCGAGAAGTTCGAGTGACTTGCTCGGTTAGACCTAGAAAACGGTTTTAGAAACACGCTGTAGGTTTTTTGTGCTTGAAAACGGTTTTGGAAAATTGTTTGGCTCAATTACATGTAAATTTCTCCATTTAGTGAGTCGGTTATCCCAAAACTTTTGAATTCCATTCATGGGGGTTCCTAATTCCAAACATCCATCTAGAGTCTGAAAGCAGTAAACATGCCCAAAATAGGTTTGATTCTAAAGACAACATCACGCGACGATGTCCGTGCGGGTCATCCCGTGATTCTTCTTTCTACCGTCACTATAGTCGTGCGTCTGTATTACAGTCACACGACTTAGTGCCATGCGACTGTAATGAACAGTGCCTGACAGTGGTTTTCTTGGTTTTCTAAAATCACTTGTTTTGATCGATTTTGATGATTTCTAAAGAATCTGGAAATCTGAGAGTCCGTTATCACTAGACCAAGAATCCGGTTAAGGATCTAACAGTCATGAATTCCAAGAATAGAAACCAACAAAACCCTAAATCACACATCCGTATCATTGGAAATCCGAAAACCACAATTTTATAGTGTACAGATGTGATTTGACTGAATCAAATCATGAAAAGTCATTTAAAATAGGAAAACCGGCTGTATTGGTCGAATTTGGGGTTTTCGGGCTTCTACCCAGAAGAATAAAGTCGTGTGACTGTAATATACAGTCCCATGGCTTTATTCCATATAGCTACAGTTGTACGACTGTAACTATAGTTGTGTGACTATAATTACAGTCGTGCGACTGTAGTTACGTAGAAAGTTTTCCGGATAAAAAATTTTAAACACTGAATCAATCACAAAACAATATGAAATGAGATTTAAAGCCTCTTAGAGTTTACCACTTTTGCGTTCCAGTATGTTTGATGACCGAAGTCAGATGTGGATGTCGGAATCCACCTAGAATCTCCAAACGACCAGAAATTCTCAAACACGCATCTTGAATTGACCTAAAAAAACCCAAGAATGGTTTTGAATGAATGATATCAGATTGGGAATCCTCACACTATGTGTTTCGCCACTGTATTCTCTCTGTGTCTTGGTTTTTTATTGATTTTCCTTAGTTTTCTCTCACTTTCTCTCTCTAAAACTCTCTTTCTCTCACTAGAATGCTCTCTCTCCCCTTTAGAATTGATCTCCCTCCTTCTTGTGTTTTTCTGCCTCTTTTGTTATTTGTCATGTTGCCCTAATTCCCCCAAATCACGCCCAAAATAATTCCAACCAAAATAGAATTCTTTCGTATTTAAGAATCTACTGAGTCAAAACTAGATTCGTACGACTACAACTAAAGTCTTGCGACTGTAAACTATAGTCGTACAACTATAAATTATAGTCGTGCGACTTTAGACAGAGCCTGCACACGCACCTAAGCTTCCTAATCTCTTGATGGACTTTTCTCGGAGTTTTGGATCAAGGACTCTTCTGAATTTTGGGCCGTTTCAGAACATCCTGGGTGTTATTCTGCTCATTCTCAAATCTGACACACGTTTATCTGTTTAACAGGTAACAAATGGTTTTCATCACAGAGGTCAAGAAAAAACCCGTGCTCACAGGCTACCCCTCGCATGATGAAAGTTGACTTAGACGGGTGCTTGTGTCCGATTCAAGTTTGGTCTCATGATAGATAGTGCGGTGAGAAAAATAAAAAGGAACATACCTGGCATCCAGCTGCGGAACACGTCTCGGGTTGGTGGTGCATAATTCGAGTTGATTAAAGGACTTGTTCCATTGTCTATGTGAAACAAAATCTAGCTTGAGTTGATTTGAATTCAAAGATTTTCTCCGATGTCTGTGCGAAAGAAATTCTTACTTGAGTTGAGTTGAACTCAAGGATTTGCTCCGATGTCTATGCAGATGAAAATCTTGCTTGAGTTGGATTGAATTCAAGGATTTGTTCCGATGTCTATGTAGAAGAAAATCTAGCTTGAATTGAGTTGAATTCAAGGATTTGCTCCGATGTCTCTGCGGAACAACAATCTAGCTTGAGTTGACTCTCCGTGGTGCTTGTGTCACGAATGGAACTGTGTTGACTTTAAGGACTTGTTTCAACGTCTATGCAAAACTGTGGTCTAGCACAATTTGAGTTGATTCAGGGATGTACTTCGACTCCATTGCAAAGTAGAGGACTTTGCCCAAATTAGATTGATGCTCCAGGGACATGCTTCAACTCCATCGTGAAGCAGAGGACTTTGCCCAGATCGAATTCTACTTGTGAACTGATGTTTATGAAAGGGAAGGGTATTTTGATAATTTTGTAGCTTGGAAAGTTGGTGCCCTTTAGAGGTGGGGTACTTTGGTCATTTGACTTCTCGATGTCACGAAAAGAAATGAGTTTTAGTGATTTGGTATCCCTTTTGGTGAGGAAAAGGGTATTTTGGTCATTTAGTAGCTTGGTGGCTAACAAAAGGACATTTTGGTCATTTCACCTCTAGTGGAGCTTATGTCCCTAGGGGAAGAAATATTTTGATGTTTTGATTTCCCATGAAGCCTGTGTCACTAAAAGGAAGGTGTTTTTGGCCATCTGGTAGTTTGGTCACTAAAAAAAGGGCATTTTGGTCATTTCACTTCTATTGGGGCCTTTGTCACTGAAGGACAGGATAATAATGTTTCCCATGAAGCTTGTGTAACTAAAGGAAGGGTGCTTTGGCCATCTAGTAGTTTAGTTGCTAACAGAAGGGCATTTTGGTCATTTCACTTCTAGTGGGGCTTCTGTCACTGAAGGAAAGGATAATAGTGTTTCTTGTGAAGCTTTTGTCACTAAAGGAAAGGTGTTTTGGCCATCTGAGAAGCTTGACTACCTCTCTTGATGTTTTGAAGCTGTTTCGGGTACGTATTCGTTCTTTGATCGATAATTTTGGAAACGAAAATTTTTGCCCCTTTGATCAAGAATGAATACGGACCGAATATCTTGCCCCTTGATACCATTGAAATAAGCTTTCTATTGGTGGAGCAATACCATTTAAATTCTCTCTCTGTTGTGGAGCAATACCATTGAAATTGGATCGGGAGTGTGTATTTATTCCTTGATTTATAATTTTGGAAACAAAAAATTTTTACCCCTTCGATCAAGAATAAATACGGCTTGATTGTTTTTCCCCTGGATACCTACAAAAGATAAGGAATACCCTTCTCGAGATTATATCGGCGTAAATGTGAATTCTAAAAATTGAGAAAAGTCTCTTACTTGGGATTTGGGGATGCCCCAGTGTCAGGTTATTTCCACTTTCGGAGTACTCATGGCTCGAGATAGCCTGATGATGACAGCATGTACCTGTACTTGTGTTGGTCTTTGATGCATGTATGCATGTGTGTGTGTAGGTTTTGAATGTATGTGTATGTGCATGTCCTAGATGCATATCTATATGATTATGGTGCTTTTTATGCTTTGCTTGGTGCAAACGATGATTGGGACTGAGTGCCGAGAGTCCACTGGCTTAAGGGCGGAGGTTGACCAGTTGTGTTGGTGGGTCACCGAGTTAGAGATCATGAGTCAGACCTTCGGAGATTGGGTGGATGATTTGGAGGCCCAGATGGGTCTGCCCTTGGTGGGATATTTCTGATGTGACAACTAAGACTTGGGCCGGAGATGTCTAGTTGCTTGGATTGACCCTCGTGACTTTCTACTTTCTCGCTCGGCTGTGCAGATAGTATGGTTAGCTGTAGGGGGTCCCTCGATCTGTGTGCACCACCGAGTGGCCTTGACATACGCAGCATCAGTGGATGCATCCTATTCGCATCGAGATTTCGAGATATGATAGTACTGTGCCTATGGAGATGGACGCTCGCTACAGAGTTTGGCTGATTGACCTGATTGATTGCCCCACGAGATGCGAACGTGAGGTGCTAACTTTGAGGTACCTTAGTCCTTGGGGGATTAGAGTTATCTGAGCTTGATGCTACTATGTGACTTTTTTTTGTCCTAATTTTTGCATAGGTCACCCTTTCGGGTTTTCGGCCTATCGGACTATCTTTACTTTGGCCCGAACTACCCTTTTGGGTTTTCAATTCAGCAGACTTTATTTTGTGCCCTAACTTTTGTACAGACCGCCCTTTTAGGTTTTCGATCTATCGGACCGTCCTAATTTTTGCATGGACTGCCTTTTCTGTTTTCGATCCATCGGACTCTTTTTTTTTTTTGGAAGTGAGATGCATGTAAACCGAAAGTGTGTACAACCATGTATGCATGATACGAATTTAATTTCAAGCAGACTTGGGACATTTAAGCAAATAGAGCAAAGCGTTCTTTCATTCATTCATTAATAATGTTTTAGCACAATGCACATAAAAAGATGAAATGAAGTTAAGAACAGGATTAGTAATGGTATCCATCTCAACCGAATCCACGACTGCCACTAACCTGTCTTTGCAGATTTTCCTGCTAATGGTGCTCATCGCACTGTCCTAACTTTTGCATGGATCGCCTTTTCGGTTTTCGATCCATTGGACTCTTTTCTTTTACACATGCTGTCATCTGAGCTTATCTTGATTGATGGGGTTGATGGCTTGGTTTTTGCTTCCATTGGTAGAACCGCTTCTGCCCTGTAGACTAACAAGTATGGCGTTTCTCCAGTACATGCTCTGGTGCTAATTCTATGTTCTTGCAAGTCAAATGGTAATTTGTCAACCCAAACTTGGTAGGCAACTATCACTTTTGATGGAATCCCTTTGATTGATTTATTGGACGCTTCTATTGCCTCGTTGGCTTGTGGGAGATGTGGAGATGATCTATGATGCTCAACCCCTTATTCTAGAACACTGTGTTATTGCCTCTTGGAATTGTACTCCATCATCAATCATAACATGGTAACTTTTTTTCTTCTTCTCTGTGACATTCATATATGACTCCGCTTTTGCGACCATGGAGCGATGTCCATTCAAATCTACGGAGCTCCTACTTGGCTGATTTCGTCTTCGTGTTCGGTAATTTCTCTGTCACCCTGGCATGACACCGTATAGCCAGGCAAAGATTTCCATGCCCTTTTGTGGTACATTTGTAATTTTCTTTTCCTCTCATCAGGCGTGAGATCTTTCGAGATGGATATCATTTTCATGTCATCATCTGTCCTTAGATTCATTTCATGCATTGATGCATCATGTGTGTTAAAGGCATTAAATGAATGTTTGTATGCATGCAAAGTTCCATCCAAAGAAAAATCACACAAGTAGTTGAAACCAAATCCTATTAAATTAAACACCTTGGGGGTTGAATTGTTCACATGATAAATGATAAAAGAAATAAAAAACTAAAACATCAAAATGGCTATCGTCCTCCACATGTAGTGGGTCTTCTTTTATTACAGCATCCTGGATCTCAATAGCTTGTGCAGCTAAGCTAGCCAAAACTGGGCATAGGGTTGTTCTAGACACTCGATTTCAAAGCCGACTCGGTAATCTTACCATCAGCAACCAACTGCCTGATGACCTTGATCAACTGGGTGCGCTCATTTGTACAGTGACCCATCATCATGTGATATGAATAGAAGTTATCTTTATCCACCTTAGCTGGAGGTGAAAATGGCCTCAAACTCTACAACAGCCTAGCCTTTCTGCACTTAGCAAAAATCCGGCACACTGCTTCAGCCTATGGACTAGTGACCCTTTGAGGAGTCCGTCTTCCCTGGTTCACAGTAGCCACATCCACCTCTTACACTCCAATCGAGGTTGTTTTCAGAATCATCCTAGCACCAGACCTGGCTGAGGTAGCCTTAGAACTTCTGCCTTCGTACCCTTGAGAGTATCCCTGATTACTTTTGTAGGAGCTCAAACTATGTCTACCCCTTCCCGTAACACTTCTTCCTGAGCTAGGGACCACCTGAATAATACATACCTCATTCTCGACTGGGGCTTGGGCCAGTTGAATGGTTCGACCCTCATTGGTGCTCATTATAGCTTGTATTTGCTCCCTCAGTGTAGCCTTAAACTCATCAGAATTCAGAAATCTCCTCATAAAAGCTGCCATGTCAAAAGGCATATTCCCACTATTTCCGTCAGCCATTTCTGATCTATTCGCTTCTTCCAATAAGGTCTGAATATCAAAAGGCAAAGAGGGTAAATGAACCTCAACCTCCCGATCTTAATCTGACCTGGAATTGATTCGCTCCATGGTGACCGACTCTAATTGAACTGACTGAATTGATTGGTTTGGCTTTGACTCAACACGAACTAATCGCTTTGAGGTTCGACCCCAAACTGCACATTCAACATAAGGTTAGAATTTTGGATGAATGTCGTGGACCTAGACTCAACACACTATGTGGTGTGTATGGCATGTTCATGCTCACATTTGGATGATGCTTCATGGATGTGGATGATGATGAAAATGACTTTCGTATTTTCTTTCTTTTTATTTTGGATGTTCCAAGCATACCCCATGCTATACAACAGACAATGCAAAAATGTCGCGTGTGAGCAGTCACATGGACAGAGGTTCAGTGCCTTCGGAGCACCTAGTGGATGTTATGAAATGGTCACATGTGTACCGACACATGGACAAAGGTTTAACACTTCATAGGCCAATGAAATGATATGTGATGGTAATATGGAAGCCGTTCCATAGACAGAACTTTGATGCTTTTATGGCATCTTGGATGAAGTGATGTCACAAACAAGTCGCATGTTACTCAAAACACGGACAGAATTTCGGCATTTGTGAGCACCTTGTATGATTTAAGGATGTTATGAAATGTCCTAATATGAGTTCTAGTTTGGCACTCATGGAGTACCTTGCATGAATCATCAATGTTATGGAACAATTCGACGTGGATCGAGACACACAAGCTAGACTTTGGTGTCACCATGACACCAATGATGAATAGACATGATGTTATGTAATGATATTGTGTGATCCACCACACGAATATAAGCCTGAGACTATTGTGGTCCTTTCATGAGTGAAATGATGTAATGAAATGGCCAAGTGCAATCCGGTGCACAGGCGGAATACTGGTAGTCTTGGGGATTCCCGATATGCGATGAAATGAAATGGTCGTGAAGGGCATACTTAGAACATCCTTTCCATTTTATATGGGATGAGATAAGATGATTCCCATGTCAGACAAGATGCAAGTGGCTGCACAAAAATGTGGTTAGGATGCATGACATACAAGATGATGTCGTGTATGCTTCATGAGAATGTGAACATACAGAATGAATATGGCACATGAAAAAAAATCATGGCTGCATGAAAATATGGTTAGTATAATAGCACATGTATGATGATGCTTCAAAATCGCTGCATAAAATGGTGGTTAGAATGGCATATGGATCATGCATGTTGATGTTGCTTGTAAAGGTCAAAAGTAAAACAACCATGGAGAAAATGTTAGCACACGCAAAAATATGCTCACCCTTCCAACCTTATTCCTCCTTTCGATTGGTCTCGCATTCATCCTAGGTATTGGGTCCCTTTGGCGTCAACCGAGGATACCAAAGGTGCACTCTCAATGTCCGTTTTCAAATGTATGTTTTGGTAACCCTAAGGGGAAGTTGCCATGACATTACATAAAGGTATGAGTCAAACTAAGGGTTATACAAGTTCCCATAGCGATAATACACTCCTCATTGTAGAACACGATCTAAGGTTCATACGGTTCTATGAGTGGTTTACCTCCTCTGGTACCTCCAATCCTAGCGAAAGAGGTAGGTCACCTTTGGAAATCAACCGGGCTTAATCGTGTGTTGGAGGAATTAAGAAGAGAAAATGTCATGATATGCAAGTGTGAGTAAAATAAGGTATTATGAATTAGTAAATGACTACAAGCGAGGTTATATTTCAATAGTTGCCTATGTTCCTTAAGTTTTTATAAAAACACCTTTTACGAACTTTTATTCCCCAGCAGAGTTACCACTGTGAGCGGACGACCTTTGAAGGTGGAACGCGGTTGTAAGCGCCGGAATTTTCTATACTTAAAAAAAAAAAAAAATTAAAAAAAAAAATTAAATTATAGTCGTACGACTATTGTTACAGTCGTACGACTGTAATGTCGGAAAATCTGCAGAGGCCCATACCTCTGCAGCAGAAATGGAAGAGATACGGGTTGAGCATTAATTGCTCCGGCTCTGCAGCAAGCAAGCAGGAAAAAAGAGATAAAAAGGAGAAAAAGAAGAAAGGAAGGGGAGATTTTTTCTGGTGAGAAGAGACTTAGAGAGAAAAAGAGAGGAGAGAGAAAAAGAAAACCACAAAAACTCATTTTTCTTCCTCTTTGATTTTCTTTAATTCTCGAAATTGAACCTAAAACTGGTTAGAAATCCCTAGGTTAAACAATTAACTACATAACCAAATCAAGAATTCGGACTAAAACAATCAGAACCCTTTGCAATTTGGATTTTGGACAAAAAGCTCTCAACTTCCATTCAAAAGGGGAAATTGCGAATTCGTTGGGATTGGAGCGCCGCCAGGGGTCAAAACGACTTGGAATAGCTTCTTAAAAGGTAGTCACTTCTTTTCCTTACATTTTTCCTTGCTTTCTGGGTGTTTGAAGTGAGTTTGGTGCGTTTTTTGCTGCATTTTTATATTTCTGTTCCTGGAAATTAAGAACAGTCGTACGACTGTTCTTGGTTTTCATGAACAGTCGTACGACTGTATATACAGTCGTACGACTGTTCTTAATTTCCAGATTGATTTTCGTCAGTTTTTGTTTCAGAATGAAATTTTGGTGAAATTCTGATCCTGAACTGATTACAGTCGCACGACTGTAAACTACAGTCGTACGACTGTAATCCTTGTTCCAGAATCAGAATTTCAGCCTCATCCCCAAAAATTCCCAAAAATCCCAAAAAATTAGAAAACCCCAAAAATCATTAAAATGAATTTTGTTGTGTGCATCACGACCATAGATTCAATTTTTGGTAAAATCGCATTTAGAACAATTCAACGACGGAGACCCATTTCTCCTGAAAACAGGCCCACTTAAATATATAAAAATGCATGTAAACCGGAAAAATTGTTTTTCAAAATGATTTTTTCCACAAAAACCAAAATACAGGGACGTTTCAAAATGTTTTCCAGGTCTAACCGGGCCGGCTTGCCGAGCCAACCCGGTTACCCCCTAAATGCATGCCCCCAATTCCTGATTTCCCATTCTGTCTATTTGAGTCCAACTTGTGGCGTGCTGTATATATTGTGCTAACCCTCTGTTTTGCAGGTTTTAATTTCTTTTTATTTTTATTTTTATTTTGGATGTAATTTAATAGATTAAATCGTGTATCCTAGGCGGTTGTATTTTTCTAGATTCTCGTGTATATAGGCGATTGTATAAGTGAGGCGAGAGTTTTTATTTTTCCATTCGATTTGGTTGTAAGCCAATTAATATTTATTCCTTTTCCGTATTTTTGTATTAAATATTTTGTATGCGCGCTGCATGTCTATTTACTTCAATAAAATTGGCTTTAGATTTTGAAATACCATTCGAGAACATTGGCAATATTTATTTTAATTAGACACGAAATAAGGGACTTGTCCGGACCCGAATCTCTGGATAGTGTAGCGGCCGTTCATCCGGTTCGGCTACATAAGAATTTCCCGGTTGAGCTGAGCCGGGTGGCGACTCTACAATATTCATCGAGACTTAGGTCTCGGTTCTTTTATGTATTAATTCCATTTATTTTCCAAAACGCGGATTTCCATTATAAAAACCCCACGCGAGGGAGGGATCCGCCCAAGACCGTGGTGCCCCATTCCGAAAGGGAGTCCCGCGTCCCGTCGAAAACGCGTCGTCCGCTCACAGTGGCGACTCTGCTGGGGATTTCTTAAAAGTTTTTCAAAAACTTAAAAGAATATTGACAAGCCCTGAAAAGTGTCTAATTAAAATAACGTGGATGATTCTCTTTTGGTATTTTATTTGCATTTTTTTTAGTTAGCCATTTTTGCATTAGATTAGGTATCCTTTTATAGCCCGGTGGATTGTTGAAGTGTCGCCTAAGTTCCTCCTGGTCTTAGGGGCACAAATACGAAACACCACTCATAGCCTCGTACGAACCCCTTCGCTAGGACCCTTGAGTGGGGAGAAGTGAGGAGTATATCTTGCTATGAGAGCCTTGATGTTATCCCGACTTTGACCGAACCCATATAGGCAGCTCTAGTTGGATTCCCTTAGGATACCAAGATAATTGTGTGAATAATAATAAAATCGCGCCTTCATCACCCCCGGTTGGTGATTGAAGTGAACCCCGCCTAGGACTCGGTTAGAAATTTTCGAGACCGACCACGTTGGAGGAATAAGGTTGGAAGAATTCGTTTTGCTTGCTATGTGTTCTTCACCATTTCGTGACACATCGCCGACGCATGCATAACATACCATAATCACCATTTTCCATACACATGACATACCATACATAAACATCTTTGTGTGATACTAACCCATATTTTTTATGCAGCCATTTTGCATTTTATTTCGTGTGTAAAACATTAATTCATTCGCTTGTCATCCATACTAACGGTTTCTTTTTCAGCCATAACATTAAACTTGTGTGATTAGCATTTTATTTTTGACATAGCATTCATAACATCATTATGTATGTCATACATCCTAACCCACGTTTTTTATGCAGCCATTTGCATATTGTGTGACATGTTCATTCACTACATTTCACTTAAATTAAATTAAATTAAGGGGCATTTCAAAGAACGCCTATCATAATCATCCCATTCCATTTCATAACATATCGGGTACCCAAAATTATCCGTGTTTTGTCAATGCACCGGATTGCATTCGGCCATTCCACCAATATCATTTCATTCAATAAAAGCCACAATGGCCTTAGGCCCATTTTCGTGTAATAATTTACACGATGCATCTCATGACATCATACCCATCCATCATAAACATCATATGACATTGTGGTCCACATCCGACCACTTCATGACATTAATTCACCATTTAAGGTACTCCCCGAGTGCCTGATTAGTATACATATAGGTCCATAACATCACCAAATCATGAAAGGTGTTCCTCGAATGCCGAATCCTTGTCCGTGTTCTTGTTACACGTGACTTTCTCATAACATCATTCCATATCATATGCCCAAAAGCATCAAGGCCTTGTCTGTGGGCCCGGCCCATGCGACCATTTCATACCATCTCATAGACCTGTAAAGCGTCAAAACTACGTCCGTGTGCCGGTATACACGCGACCATTTCATAAATTCATTAGGTGCCCCAAAGGCGCCGAGGTTCTGTCTGTGTGATGGCCCACATGTGACATTTTTGCATAAACATTGGGTGTTCTTGGAATGCCTCGAAAAAAAAATATAATAATAAAAGGGAACCATTCATAGCATCATTCCATACACAATTTCACTCCATGCATCTCAAGCACGTCCAATGTCTTAATTTTCATGTCATATCACGTCATTCATTCACGACCCTAATACCTCCTGTCTACCCCCAAGCAGAATACACTGGAGCGACCTTGGACAAGATCCCAAGCTTCAAAGGCGGCTAGGAGACAGAGGGTGGTTGAGAGTGATAGTGATTCTGAAACTGGGGAAGGCGTGAATATGGCAGAGCAGACACCGAGTATGGCTGATGTTCTGAGAGATTTCTTCAGGTCGCAGGATTTCCGCGACATGTTAAAGGAGGAAATGAGGGAAGTGGTTAGAGAAGCTGGTGAGACCGGTGGTAGTGGAGCCGGGAAGGAAAAAGAAGCTGAGTCATCCCAACACGGTGGTGACGCTTCGGCTAGCCTTGAAAAGCTGCAGGAGATAGAGGCAGCTATGGAACAGAGGATGAAAGCCAAGTGTTCCGAATTAGACGAGGTCATGGCCCAGTTGAAGAAGGGGGTCGGGATCAGTGCTGAATCCAAGAAGGGGGTGAACGTTGATGCCATGATCAGTAGGGGCATCGAGACATTTCCTATCGGCTTCCAAGTGCCGAAAGTCCCCACTTACAAAGGAATGGGCTCGCCGGAGGCCCATGTGAATTTATATGCCCGGGTTATGCTGACAGCAGGCGCTACAAAGCAACAATTGATTAATCTTTTCCCCACCACACTGGAGGGAGGTGCTTTGGGATGGTATAACTCACTGTCAGAGGAGGAGCAGTCTGACTGGGAAGTATTGTCAGCAGCCTTCATCAAATACTACAGCTTCAACACCAAAATCCAGGTGAAGCTGTATGATTTGGAGAGGGTGAAGCAGAAATTCAATGAGCCCTTTGACGAATACTACCAGAGGTGGATGAACAAGATGATCCTCCTAAAGAACCGCCCTGATGAAGACGAGCTTATACAGAAGCACATTGATGGCAGCAAAGACATTTTCAAGAACAACATGAAGTTCCATCCCTTCAAGGAGCTTAGTGAGGTCTATAGCATGGCCATGAAGATAGAAAGGGATGAAGAGGAGAAGCCAGCTGGTCAGAAAGGGGGAAGAAGTACATGGTATAGTTCAGGGTATAGATCAACTACAGTAGCTGGGTCTGGTAGTGGTTCTGGTTCAGGTTCTAGTGGCAAACAGGGGCAGTCATCAGAGGTGAAGTAGGTCGAAGTGGCTACTGTGAATCAGCAACAAAGCAACCAGAATAGGGGTCCTGAAGGACAAGGCATAACACCCTGGACTCTTACTTTGGCAAAGATATTCGCCAAGTGTAGGAATGGTGGCTTATTATAGTCCTTGAGGCCATTTGAGTTCCCACCTGAAGCTGACAAGGATAACTTCTGCACTTATCATGTGGTGACAGGCCACCGGACCAATAACTGCTATAAGTTAAGGGATGCTATCCAGAAGCTTATCGACGAGGGAAAGCTGCAAGAACCACCTAAACGTAGCACTAAAACCAATCCACTACCGGCATTCGAGAAGCGGGTTAACATGGTTCAGTCGGGATTGCCGGCTAACTTTATATTTGCTCAAGTTCTGCAAGCGAACCCTACGATTCAGGCAATGGCGGTAGGGGAACCCGAAGTGGAGCCTAAATGTGAGGAAAAGGAGGGGTGTAAGGAGGTCAAGCCCATAAGTCTGGATGACCTTGACTCCGAAGATGAGTACGAAGAATTTGACAGAAGAGAGGCTGTTAAACTCCCAGCTGTTGAGAAGCTGAAGATTTCAGAAGTGCAGCATGTGACCCGAAGTGGAAGGGTATATCAGCCGGCAGATCAGACGAAAGATAAAGCACCGATGAATGGGTCTGGCAGTACTTCGGCACCGGAAAGAGTCGAGAAAGAAGACTTGGTCATTTCCCAATTGAAGAAGACCCCTGCACAAGCCAGTTTGTGGCACTTGCTTATGACCTCCAAAGAGCATAGGGAGGCTTTAGTGAAGAAGCTATCAGAAATTGAAGTCTCCCCTATAGCTTCACCAGAGGCTATGTGCTGCTTGCTAGACAAAGTCCATGCTGGAACTCCTAATATTGTTTTCTCAGAGAAAGACCTACCAGCAGAAGGAAAGGCTCACAACAAGGCTCTTTACATTAGAGCCTATATCATGGATAAGGTGATGCCGTGCGTTATGGTGGATGACGGCTCAGCTCTGAATATTTGCCCGCTGAAAATGCTACCGTTTCTAGGCATGAATGAAGAAGTGTTGAAGAGGTCCTCGACAGTCATTCGGGCGTATGATGATTCTAAAAGAACAGTGATAGGGACCTTTGAAACAGAAGTGGAGGTTGGGCCCATCAAGTCCATGGTTGTTTTCACAGTGATCGATATCCTGGTCACATTCTCCTTACTGCTTGGAAGGCCCTAGTTCCATCCTTTGGGAGATGTTCCTTCAACATTACATCAGAAGATTAAATTCTCTATGAATGACAGGATTGTGACTGTTGAGGCAGACGCCCAGTCGATGGTAGCTGCGGTGGATGAAGGAGTGGTTCCTTTTGGTGGATTCCAAATTGCTGTCATTAAGGAGGAGGAAACCACAGATGCCTCTATGGTCCTTTATGAAAACTACATGCCGGAGTGGCTATCCCGATATCTGTACAAGCTGAACTTTGTCCCGGGAATGGGACTCGGGATTAATTTGCAAGGTGTGCCAGAATTCAAGATCGACTCGGGAAAGTCAAAGCAGTACGGCCTTGGTTATGTAGAAGGGTCATCCGAGCAGAAGAACCTGAAAAAGGGCAAGAATGGCAAGGTCATGATGAAGCCATTTCTGAAGGCAGGAGAAAGCCTTTACAAAGGTCAAGCTGAACCGGTGCTGGTTGGAAATGTCGAACACCCTGGCTTTGAGATTTTTGCAGATGTTGTGGATTTTGAGAAAAGCCAGGAAGAGCCAGTAGCCCCTGTAATGATGGAGGAAGCAATTGCTGAATCTGAAATTCTGAAAGGAGAATCATCTGAGGTGATAGCAGAAACCATAGAGGTGGCCGAGGAAGAAGATGAAAAGAAGACCTGTGCTGAAGCTACAGAAGTGATCTCGGGAGCTTTGACCGCTGCGTTAACCAAAGCTTTTGGGAAATCCAAGGAAGGATTTGGCGAAGAACTGATGGCCAAAGTGAATTTAGACTCTGTGGTTGCTGAAATCGCCAAGATTATGGAAAAAGCTAAGGCACAGGTGGCTGAGAAAGCTGCAGTCCCGGATGATGCTCTGGAAGGGAAGATGGAGGCTGATGAAGAACAAGGCCCTCCGCCTGTGGAGGATGAAAATGATTTTGTTGTATCCATTTCTTCCATTTTCAATGTAACTGATGTACTTTATGATAAGTTCAATGTAATGAAATCCCAGTTTGCTTACTTGTGCGATGTTTATCCTGATAATTCTATGCATGCATTTAAGTCACCATCAAGCATATTTAGCATACATGACACTGCATTGCATGAAATCAATATAAGTACAGATGAAAACCCTAAAATGGTACTCATTTCACGCGAGCTAAAATCGGAGGAAGAAAGAGAATTAATAAGAATACTCCAAAAACATGTTAAAGCTTTCGCCTGGTCGTATGAAGACATGCCGGGTGTAGATACAGAAATAGCAGTGCACAAAATCCCAACGGACCCCAAGTTCAGACCGGTAAAGCAAAAGTTGAGAAGACTAAGGCCGGAATGGGCTACACTGGTGAAGGAAGAAGTGGCCAAACAGATAGATGCCAGGTTCCTCGAAGTGGTGGAGTATACAGAATGGCTAGCCAACATTGTCCCCGTGCCTAAAAAGGATGGAAGGGTCAGAGTATGTGTCGATTACAGGGACTTGAACAAGGCCTGCCCTAAGGACAATTTCCCACAACCTCACATTGACGTATTGGTTGATAGTGCAGCAAAGGCAGCAATGTACTCCTTCATGGATGGTTTTTCAGGGTATAACCAGATTCTGATGGATGTGATCGACAAGGTGAAAACATCGTTCATCATAGAGTGGGGTACCTTCTGTAACAGAGTGATGCCTTTCGGGTTGAAGAACGCCGGTGCCACTTATCAGAAGGCTGTCACAACTCTGTTGCACGATATGATCCATAAAGAAGTTGAAGTGTATGTCGACGATATGCTCGTTAAATCAGCAACCCAGGAGGAACACCCTATTATCCTGGATAGATTTTTAACACGCATTGGAGAGTACAACTTGCGGCTTAATCCCAAGAAGTGCATATTCGGGGTCACATCAGGGAAGCTGTTAGGCCATGTAGTTAGCCAGAGGGGGATAGAAATGGACCCAGATAAAATCAAAGCCATCAAAGATATGCCAGCTCCAAAGAATGAAAAGGAGGTCAGATCATTCCTGGGTTCCTTACAGTATGTCAGCCGCTTCATAGCCAAGCTAACTTCCACCTGCGAACCGATCTTCAAGCTATTAAAGAAAGACCAGCCGGTCGTGTGGGATGACAAGTGTCAGCTGGCATTCGAAAAGATCAAGGCTTACCTGGTAAAGCCACCGGTGTTTAGTCCTCCAATTCCAGGGAAGCCTCTGATTTTATATTTGGCAGTTGAAGAATCCTCTATAGGGGCAATGCTAGCACAGGAACAAGATGGCA
The DNA here is from genome assembly GCA_039660915.1 of Euphorbia tirucalli. Lineage (NCBI taxonomy): Eukaryota > Viridiplantae > Streptophyta > Magnoliopsida > Malpighiales > Euphorbiaceae > Euphorbia > Euphorbia tirucalli. The sequence goes on from CM077641.1 coordinate 59,425,735, forward strand.
AGAAGGAGTATCTCGTTTATTATCTTAGCAAGAATCTGTTGGAGTATGAAACCAAATATACACTGGTGGAGAAGACATGTGTGGCAATGATCTGGTTGACCAAGAAGCTGCGCCACTATTTCCAATCCTACAAGATACAAGCTGTGGCTAAAGTGGATCCAATGAAGTACCTCTATGAAGCACCAGCAATGGTTGGGAAGTTATCTAGGTGGTTGTTACTTTTGTCTGAATTCGACATCGAGTACATCACGAAGAAAACCATTAAAGGGCGAGCCGTGGCAGAGTTTCTAGCAAACCAGCCCCTAGAATCAGATTACACAGAGAACCTGGAATTCCCTGATGAGCAGTTAGCCATGGTGGAAGTGAAAAGGTGGGTCATGTGCTTCGATGGGGCAGTGAATAGAAAGGGCGCTGGAATTGGAGTACTTATAGCAACGCCGGATGGTGAAGTCATTCCTTTATCCAAAAGGCTGATCTTTCCTGTAACCAACAATGGGGCGGAATATGAAGCATGCTTGTTTGGAATGGAGACTCTATTAACCTTAGGGGCAAATGATGTCTTAATTGTTGGTGACTCACTTCTAGTGATTAAGCAAGCTCAGGGTGAATGGGAGCTGAAAGAAGAAGCCTTGAGGCCTTATTTGGAGCTGCTACAGTTCAGAAAGGGTTTATTCGGCCAGTGTGAATTCAAACATGTCCCCAGGGATGAGAATAAGATGGCTGATGCATTAGCTACTTTGTCCTCCATGTGGGAAAATCCAGAAGAGACACAAGCTCAACCACTGGTCATAGCCACTTCCAGGCATCCTTGCTTCGAAGTGCATGAAGTAATGGAATTATCAGCCGAAGAAAAGCCATGGTTCTTTGACATTTACCGGTATGTTAAGGAGGGAAAGTACCCAGAAGAGGCCAGTGCTGCTGATAAGTTGACACTGAGAAAACTGGCTAGTCAATTCAGAATCTTTCGAGGACAAGTTGTATAAGAGAACAGCACATGGAGTTCTTTTAAGGTGTCTAACAGAACAAGAAGTAGAAGATGTGATGCAGCAGGTACATGCAGGACCCTGTGGGCCACATATGAACGGGCTTGCCATGGCCAGGAAGATCATGAGACAAGGGTACTTCTGGATGACAATGCAAGCAGACTGCATAAGAAAGGTGAAGAGATGTCATGAGTGTCAAATCTATGCAGACATTAGTCATCTTCCTCCACTTGAACTTCAGAATCTAGCGTCTCCTTGGCCGTTTTCAGCATGGGGGATAGACATGATTGGTGAAATTCATCCAGCTGCATCTAATGGGCATAGATTCATAGTTGTGGCAGTTGATTATTTCTCCAAATGGGTCGAAGCAGAATCCTTCACTAATGTGACAGCCAAGCACATGGTCAAGTTCATCCAGAGAAATATCTTCACTCGGTATGGGATTCCTCATCACATAGTAACAGACAATGGAGTACAGTTTCAAGGGGCAACGGCTGAGCTATTTACAGAACATAGAATTGAACATCATAAGTCCTCTCCATATAGACCACAGGCTAATGGTGCAGTAGAAGCAGCTAACAAGGCAATAAAGAAGATCTTATCAAAGATGGTAACTACTTACAGGGATTAGGCTGATAAACGGCCTTATGCGCTTTGGGGTTACAGGAACAGTGTCAGAACACCGACAGGAGAAACTCCTTATGCCTTGGTATATGGAATGGAAGTAGTGTTGCCAGTGGAGATAGAACTTAAGTCGCTCAGAGTTGCCCTGGAAGCTCAATTGCCAGAGACTGAATGGGTTCAAGCTAGATATGAGCAGCTGGCTGCACTAGATGAAAGGCGACTAAAGGCACTGGATCACCTGCAAATGTATCAGCGCAGAATGGCTAGAGCCTATAATCGAAATGTGAAATACTCCAAGCGACAGTTGAAAGCAGGAGATTTGGATCTAAAGCAACTAAGGCCTTCAAATGTTGATGTTAGGGGCAAGTTCAGACCTAACTGGGAAGGACCCTATGTGGTGAAGAAGGTGTTATCAAAAGGCGCTGTCCGCATCATGGACATGGATGGAAACGAGTTCACCAACCCGATCAACCAAGACAGGATAAAGCTTTATCATGTATAAAAAAAAAAAGAGGTCTGCTAGGCTGAAAACTCGACAAGGGCGGTCTAGGCAAAAGTTAAGACACGAGAGAAAATGATCAGTCGGAAAATCTAAAAAGGACGACTGGTGACGGATTCTGGCTTAATGTGAAATGTGTATCATTTAGGAACCAACTTGTTTCAAATGTACTCATTTTGACTTCATCAATAAAGTGAAGTGTTTATTTAAATATATTTGCATGGTTATGACAAATGCACAAACAAAGTTGTCTTGCATAAACGCACATTCAAAGAAAGCACTTTGCATTCAACTGATCAATATCATCGCATTATTTGACAAATGAAAATGTATCAAATACATGCAATTTAAAATCTCTTTTCATCCTCTAAAGTCCAGTTCGTCTTCCCAGACCAGCAATGAAGGGTCACAACACCATTTTAGTCAAATCCAAAAAAAAAAAAAAAAAAGCTCGTTGAGGTGAAAACCGAAAAGGCACCTCGGGCAAAAGTTAGAGCGGCCTGCTAAGCTGAAAACCCATATCGGGCAGTTTAGGCAAAAGTTAGGGCATATGAAAAGCTCGCTAAGGCGAAAACCGAAAAGGCGCCTTAGGCAAAAGTTAGAGCGGCTCGCTGGGCAAAAAACCTGATTTGGGCAACCCAGGCAAAAAAAAAAAAAAAAAAAAAAAAGAAAAAGAAAAAAAAGAAGAAGAAAAAAAAAACTCATAACTTCCCACGGAGCAGGAAAAACAGAGCATCCTTAGTATTCCCCGCAGAATTCGTCACATCACTCCCCAGTAGAGTTTTCCATACTATTCCCCAGCGGAGTCTACATAAAGAATACCATCAATTACTTCCTTGCAAAGTCGCCATGTTACTCCTCAGTGTAGTCTACACAAAGAACACCACAATTATTCCCCCAGTCAAGCTGTCACACTCTTCCCCAACGGAATCTGTACAAGGAATATTACGATCATTTCCCCAGCAGTCACCTCGCTTCTTTGATAATCATGAAACAATGCCCCAAGAAAAGCAAAATCAACCAGGGATACAAGATATCTCCCCAGCGGAAGACAGAAACGTCCAATAACAGAAAATACATACATGTGCATATACATCATCATGCATCCATACATTGCATATATCAATTACTTATCCCCGGCTAGTCTTCATTCTTGATCGAAGGGGCAAAAATTTTTGTTTAAAAATCTCTCGATCAAGGAACGAAGACTTGCCATTTTAAGTGCAGGAATTCATCCCCAGCTCAATATCCTCAGCAAGTCAGCAGATCCGCCTCGGGTAATGTAAACTCGGTATCGGTTCAGGCCCGCTCCATTATCTCAACTATCTCCAGCGAGTCCGCCTCGAGTAATGTAGGCTTGGCATCGGCCCAGATCCGCTCCATCATCTAAGCTCCCCAGCAGATCCGCCTCGAGTAATGTAAACTCGGTATCGGCCCAGATCATCTTCGTCTATTTCCCCAGTAAATTTCGCCTCGGGTAACATAGACCTGATATCGGCTAATCTCTTCATCAATTTCGCCTCGGGTAACATAGACCTGATATCAGCTAATCTCTTCATCAATTTCGCCTCGGGTAACATAGACCTGATATCGGCTAATCTCTTCATCAATTTCGCCTCGGGTAACATAGACCTGATATCGGCTAATCTCTTCATCAATTTCGCCTCGGGTAACATAGACCTGATATCGGCTAATCTCTTCATCAATTCGCCTCGGGTAACCTAGACCCGGTATCGGCTAATCTTTTCATCAATTTCGCCTCGGGTAACATAGACCTGATATCGGCTTATTTTATCCCCAGTATCGCCTCGGGTAACCTAAACCCGGTATCGGCCTATCTCATCAGAAGACTCATTCCAGCATTCGCGGCGCTTTGATTCACGCTCTCAAATTCATCATCACGGGTATTATGGACCTGGAGCTAGATGTCGAATTTGATCACGCGAGGGGCAGCTATAAGCGCCAGAATTTTCTATACTTAAAAAAAAAAAATAAAAATAAAAAAAATTAAATTATAGTCGTACCACTATTGTTACAGTCGTACGACTGTAATTTAAAAATTACAGTCGTACGACTGTAATGTCGGAAAATCTGCAGAGGCCCATACCTCTGCAGTAGAAATGGAGGAGAGAGGGGTTGAGCATTAATTGCTCCGGCTCTGCAGCAAGCAAGCAGGAAAAAAGAGATAAAAAGGAGAAAAAGAAGAAAGGAAGGGGAGATTTTTTCTGGTGAGAAGAGACTTAGAGAGAAAAAGAGAGGAGAGAGAAAAAGAAAACCACAAAAACTCATTTTTCTTCCTCTTTGATTTTCTTTAATTCTCGAAATTGAACCTAAAACTTGTTAGAAATCCCTAGGTTAATCAATTAACTACATAACCAAATCAAGAATTCGGACTAAAACAATCAGAACCCTTTGCAATTTGGATTTTGGACAAAAAGCTCTCAACTTCCATTCAAAAGGGGAAAGTGCGAATTCGTTGGGATTGGAGCATCGCCAGGGGTCAAAACGACTTGGAATAGCTTCTAAAAAGGTAGTCACTTCTTTTCCTTACATTTTTCCTTGCTTTTTGGGTGTTTGAAGTGAGTTTGGTGCGTTTTTTGCTGCATTTTTATATTTCTGTTCCTGGAAATTAAGAACAGTCGTACGACTGTTCTTGGTTTTCATGAACAGTCGTACGACTGTATATACAGTCGTATGACTGTTCTTAATTTCCAGATTGATTTTCGTCAGTTTTTGTTTCAGAATGAAATTTTGGTGAAATTCTGATCCTGACCTGATTACAGTCGCACGACTGTAAACTACAGTCGTACGACTGTAATCCTTGTTCCAGAATCAGAATTTCAGCCTCATCCCCGAAAATTCCCAAAAATCCCAAAAAATTATAAAACCCCAAAAATCATCAAAATGAATTTTGTTGTGTGCATCACGACCATAGATTCAATTTTTGGTAAAATCGCATTTAGAACAATTCAACGACGGAGACCCATTTCTCCTGAAAACAGACCCACTTAAATATATAAAAATGCATGTAAACCGGAAAAATTGTTTTTCAAAATGATTTTTTCCACAAAAACCAAAATACAGGGACGTTTCAAAATGTTTTCCAGGTCTAACCGGGCCGGCTTGCCGAGCCAACCCGGTTACCCCCTAAATGCATGCCCCTAATTCCTGATTTCCCATTCTGTCTATTTGAGTCCAACTTGTGGCGTGCTGTATATATTGTGCTAACCCTCTGTTTTACAGGTTTTAATTTCTTTTTATTTTTATTTTTATTTTGGATGTAATTTAATAGATTAAATCGTGTATCCTAGGCGGTTGTATTTTTCTAGATTCTCATGTATATAGGCGATTGTATAAGTGAGGCGAGAGTTTTTATTTTTCCATTCGATTTGGTTGTAAGCCAATTAATATTTATTCCTTTACCATATTTTTGTATTAAATATTTTGTATGCGCGCTGCATGTCTATTTACTTCAATAAAATTGGCTTTAGATTTTGAAATACCATTCGAGAACATTGGCAATATTTATTTTAATTAGACACGAAATAAGGGACTTGTCCAGACCCGAATCTCTGGATAGTGTAGCGGCCGTTCATCCGGTTCGGCTACATAAGAATTTCCCGGTTGAGCTGAGCCGGGTGGCGACTCTACAATATTCATCGAGACTTAGGTCTCGGTTCTTTTATGTATTAATTCCATTTATTTTCCAAAACGCGGATTTCCATTATAAAAACCCCACGCGAGGGAGGGATCCGCCCGAGACCGTGGCGCCTCATTCCGAAAGGGAGTCCCGCATCCCGTCGAAAACGCGTCGTCCGCTCACAGCGGTGAAGTGAACAGGGGAAAAAAGAGAGAAGTAGAAATGTTTGGATTTTGAAAACGAGGTTTGATGATCTTATTTAGGAAAACCATTGATTCTTTTAGGAAATCCTTTTATAGAAAACCTTTTCCGATTTTATTACTTAAAGACCTCGAAACTTACATTTCAAGATCAGTGACAGAGCCACCACCCGGATCAGCTCATCCGGGAAATCCTGGTACAGCTCCCTACCGAGTGTAGACTACTGTACCTAATCCAGAGATTTAGGGTTCAGGCAACTTACCTATTCAACCTCAAGCATGTATTCATTTATAAGTGCATATGACAATAGTTTACTCACTTATTATCTTTCTCTAACCAATTTAATCCTTTACTGCTAGCCTATGCTCATTCAGACGACAAGAATAAAGTACATAAAATTAAAGTGCGGAAATATAAACCATACATCCAAAAAAACCAAAAAGAAATAAAGGCATTATTACAACCCAGAAAAAGGGAATAAAAGCTCTCATTCTCACCATTACAATCGCCTAAATACACGAGGATCTAAAAGGTACAATTGCCTAGAATACACGATTAATCTATGAAATATATCCAAAATAAAAACAAAGAAAAATAAAAGCTGCAAAACAAATAGTTAGCACAGATATATCCCAAACACGTATAGGACTCATGCAGACAGAATGGGGGTTTTAGGAAGTGGGAACATGCATTTAGGGGATAACCGAGAAGTCCTGGAGACTTGCTCGATTAGACCTGGAAAACGGTTTTAGAAATGCCCTGTACGTTTTTGGTGCTTGAAAACGGGTTGGCTCAATTACATGTAAATTTCTCCATTTAGTGAGTCAGTTATCCTGGAACTCTGAATTCTGTTCGTGGGGGTTTCTAATTCCAAACATCCATCTAGAGTTTGAAAGCAGTAAACATGCCAAAAGCAGGTTTGATTCTGAAGACAGCATAACGTGATGACGTCCATGCGATCATCCCGTGATTCAGCCTTCTACCCGTCACTATAGTCATGCGTCCATATTATAATCATGCAACTGTAATTTATAGTCGTACGATTGTAATGGTTATAGCCATGCAACTGTAATGAACAATGCCCGATAGTGGTTTTCTTGGTTTTCTAAAATCACTTGTTTTGATCGATTTTGATGATTTCTAGGGAACCTGGAAATCTGAGAGTCCGTTATCACTGGACCAAGAATCTAGTTAAGGATCTAACAATCATGAATTCCAAGAATAGAAACCAACAAAATCCTAAATCGCACATCTGCATCATTGGAAATCCAAAAACCATAATTTTATAGTGTACATATGTGATTTGACCGAATTGAATCATGAAAAATCATTTAAAATAGGAAAACCAGCTGTATTCGATCAAATTTGGCCTTTTTAGGCTTCTGCCCAGAATAATATAGTCATACGACTGTAACATACAGTAACATGGCTGTGTTCTAGGCAGCTACAGTCGTGCGACTGTAACTATAGTCGTACGACTGTAACTATAGTCGTACGACTATAATTATAGTTGTGCGACTATAGTTGCGCTGACAGTTATCCAGATAAAAAATTTTAAACACAGAATCAATCACAAATCAACATAAAACAAGTTTTAAGGCCTCTCAGAGTTTACCTCTTTTGCGTTCCAGTATGTTTGATGACCAGAGTCGGATGTGGATGTCGGAATCTGCCTAGAATCTCTAAACGACTAGAAATTCTCAAACACTTGTCCCAAATTGACCTGAACGAACCCGAGAAAGGTTTTGAATGAATGATATCAGATTGGGAATCCTCACACTATGTGTTTCTCCACTGTGTTCTCCCTGTGTCTTGGTTTTTTTTTATTTTCCTTAGTTTTCTCTCACTTTCTCTCTCTAAAACTCACTTTCTCTTACTATAATGCTCTCTCTCCCCTTCATAATTGATCTCCCTCCTTCTTGTGTTTTTCTGCCTCTTTTGTTATCTATCACGTTGCCCTAATTCCCCCAAATCATGCCCAAAATAATTCCAGCCAAAATAGAATTCTTTCGTATTTAGGAATCTACTAAGTCAAAACTAAAGTCGTACGACTCTAATTATAGTCGTGCGACTATAGAATTATAGTCATGTGATTGTAGTTGTTACAGTCATGTGACTGTAAACTACAATCGTATGACTTAAGACAGAGCCTGCACGTGCACTTAAGCTTCCTAATCTCTCGATGGACTTTTCTCAAGGTTTTAGATCAAGGACTCTTCTGAATTTCGGGCCGTTTGAGAACATCCCGGGGATTATTCCGCTCATTCTCAAATCTGACTCACATTCATCTGTTTAACAGGTAACAAATGGTTTTCATCACAGAGGTCGAGAAAAAACCCATGCTCACACTCAATCTTCAAACTATGCTATTCAGGAGCTTGTGGTTATTGAAGCTCACTGAGTTCAATCTACTCCCACTGTCTTTCTTTGAGATGAACTCCTTTTCAAGAAAAAAAGCTTTCTGAGACATAAACACTTTGTTCTCATCACAGTTGTAGAAGTAGTACCCTTTTGTTTCCTTAAGGTACCCCACAAACAAACACTTATTGGTTTTGGAAGATAGCTTGTCCATGCTCAACTTCTTGACGATGCACTCGCATTGTTGTGAGCGGACGATCATCGAGAAGGTATAGGCAACAAGACTAGGCAAAGGGTTTTGGATATTCTAAAAAATTTGGTTTAGATTATTAGGAATGGTTTTATATTAGAAAACGTGGTTTTTAGATTTTAGAAAATAAGGTAAAACAGAGAAACATACAAAACCAATTCATTATGCCTTAAAGGTTGACATAAATTGCCACTAGAATCGGCTCTTACCAGGAAATTATGGTATAGCTATGAGCGGATGACCTTGTTACGAAAGTGGAACACAGCGAAATGAACCAGGGAAAGAGAAAGAACTTGAATGTTTGTTTGTTGGAATGGAAAATGGATTTATATCTTGCTTAGGAAAACCATTGATTTCTTTAGCAATCCTTTTGTAGAAAACCTTTTCTTTGAATATGAGATTTGGGAAAGTTGGTTTTGCATTTTGGAAAATCCCGTTTTATTACTTAAAGATCTTGAAACATAAATTTCAAGATCAGTGACAGAGTCGCCACCCGGATCAGGTCATCTGGGAAATTCCAGTACAGCTCCCTACCAAGCATAGACTGCTATACCTAATTCAGAGATTCAGGGTTCGGGCAAATTACCTATTCAACCTCAAGCTTGCATTCATTTATAAGTTCATATGACAATATTTTACTCATTATTCTCTACCCATTTTATCTTTTGCTATTAGCCCATGCTCATTCAGATGATAGAAATAAATAGTATAAAAGTAAAGTGTACAAAAATAAGCCATACATCTAAAACAAACCAAAACAAAATAGAGGCAACTTATTACAACCCTAAAAGAGAAAAACTCTCATCCTTACCAATACAATCGCATAGAATACATGAATATCTAAAAAAGGTAAAATCACCTAGGATACAAGAGAATCTATCAAATACATCTAAAATAATAAAAAGAGAAATAAAAGCTGCAAAACAAATGGTTAGCACAATTATATCACAAATACACATAGGACTCATAATAGGATAGAATGGGGAATCATAGGAAAAGGGAGCATGCATTTAGGGGGTAACCGAGAAGTCCGGGCAACTCACTCGATTAGACTTGGAAAAAAATTTTAGAAATGCCCTATAGGTTTTCTGCTTGAAAACATTTTGGAAAATGGTTTGGCTCAATTACATGCAAATCACTTCATTCAGTGGGTCGGTTATCCTGGAACTCGAGGTTCTGTTCGTGGGGGTTTCCTATCTCAAACATCCATCTAAGGCCAAAAATAGTAAACACATCACAAATAGGTTGATTCTGAATATAGAATCACGTGATGACGTCCATGGGAGTCGTCCCATGATTCTGCCTCCTTTTAGGAACTATAGCCGTGCGGCTATAGCCACTACAACCATGCGGCTGTACTATCTAGAACCCAAAATTAGTTTTCTCCACCTTGAAAATCACTATTTTAATCATTTTCAATGATTTCTAAGGATTTTTTAGAATCTAGGGGTCCACTAATGCTAGACAGTGGATCCGATTTGGATCGAACAACCCCGGATTTAAAAAATCGAAATCAAAGAAACTGAATATCTCATACCAACGTTCCAGGAAATCTAAAAGCCATAATTTTGAATGCAAAGAATGTGATTGGATCGAAATAATTCATAACATAATGATCAAAAAGGAAAACTAGCTGCTTTCGGTCGATTTAGGGAGTTTCGGATTTCTGCCTTGAAAAACATAGTCGTGCGGATGTAGTGTTATAGTTGCTCATCTCTGTTCTAAGGGATTACAGCTATACAGCTCTAGTTAGAGCTGCACAGCTGTAATCAAACAGCCAATTTCCTGAAATTTTCCAACACACAGAAAAACACGACACAAAACAACTAATTACGAGTTTAAGGCCTCTTAGAGTTTTCCTTGTTGATGTTCCAGTGTGTTTGATGACTGGAAGTGGATTGGAAAGTTGGAATCTGCTTAGAACCTACGAACGTCCCGAAATCCTCGAATATGCATCCAAAGTTGATCTGAACAAAACTCGAGAACAACCCAAACGAGTGATACGCGACTGGGAACTCTCACACTATGTGTTTCTGGTCTGTTTCTCTTTGTTTCCGGTATTCTTTTGTTTGGTTTGCTGTTAGTTTTCTCACTTTTTTTGGTTTTTTCTCTCTTTGATTTCTGTTTCTATGTTTTTTATCCTATTCCTCCCCTCTATTCTCTATGTTTTATGATATTAAGAGGTCCCATATCTTGGCTAAATCACCCCTAATTAAGGAATCACATTCCCTGTCAAACACCGATGTTGGCTATTTCAGGGCAGCCCTCTCTTTTGTGATTCTGAGGGTATTTCCTTAATTTTTATGATGCATGTGCATTCTAAGATGCTCATAAACTCCCTGATCATTGATTTTGTAAGCAAAATCTGGCCATTGTGGTATCGGATCCATTTAAGAGTCTTTGAGATGGTATATGCGGCTTCTTGACGGGGTGAAAGCTCTTGTGAACTCCACAGGCTTGCATCGACTGGTTCGGAGTATAACTATCACCACTCCTCACATGAGCTGAGGACTCCTAGCCACTTTCATAGAGAGATGGATGGATACTACTTATTCATTCTATTTCCCAGTAGTAGAATTCAATGTAGGAGTATCAAGGATTATTAGTTGAATCGGTAGGCCGAGCTTTTGGAAGGGACTACTTTTGAGGCTACCGATGAGGGGCAATCTATAAGGGCCTTTCTGCTCCATGCCCTTTCCACACTCCTCTTCCCCATGGGCCAGAGCAGCTTGAATCTGGCCTTGCTACCATCCTTGATCGAGCTAGAGTCAGTGAGGACTCTCAACTGGGGTCGAGTCGCTTTGGCTCAGCTTTACTATGCCTTTGACCTCTGCGCTCGAGGCTCTCAAAAGGAGCTGAGGGCCCTTGGATTGTGTTACATGTGAGTATCTTGAACCCTTTATCTTATGATTTTACTTTCCTTTATGCATTTCCTAGATTGTTATTAACTTCCTTTTCATACTTCTTCTGCAGATTTGGGCCTACAAGTACTGCTTCCCTTCTACCCCGGTGGTGCATATCCCTAATGATTATAAGTTGACCAAATTTCCCCATCTGAGACAGTGGTTGGGGTTCCGTTGGAGCGATGTGGATAAGGATGATGATGAGTGCCGTCAGTTCCTAAGAGAGATGACTTTTGCTGGGGTATGCTTCTTACCCTTTTCCGAATTCCTAAACTCACTACCCAGTGACCGTTTTCTCTAACTTTGAACTTCCTGATTTTCTAATTCTAGCTTGTTAAGACCCCTTGGAGATGAGAGGGAGATGATTTGCCCCAGTTACTTTGAGATGCACCAGCGCTATCCAATAGGCACTTTGTGATGGAGTGCTTGTTGCTTGTTTACTAATCTCTAATTTAGCTTTTGATAATAATTTTTCCAACAATAATTCCACTTAGAGATTAGTGCTCGCAACTATACGAATCACAACATAGTAATAAAAGATGTTGATCCCAGAAGGAATAAGTATATACACTTTAGTTTGTTTTTCTTTACGTTTATAGAGTATCGAATTATAAAGTTATATGGGGAAATGGGTAAATGGGAAGTTAAATTAATTAAAGTACTAGTTATGAGTTGAGTTGTCGTTTAATATCTAGTCACATAAATATACAAGTATTTTATCTTATATATTCGTTGCACATGCATTAATTATCTATTCAATCCTTATGATAAAAGTATGTCGGATTAGTTCTATTTCAACGGCATGTCTAGAAATAGATTTTATTCAATAACTTATAAACAAATTATCGAATACCTTTGCCAAAATAACTAAGGGTCTTAATACACAATGGCCAAGCTATATTAAGATGATCTCCAATTAATTTAAAAAAGTGAAGCAAAACAATCATACATCATAATGTATTCTATCTTAGTAACTAACCAAGACAAAGTAAAATGCAAACTTCTCTATATTTTATTATGAATCACAATACATACTTAGCGTTAGTCATGCAATGTAAAACAAGAAATCAAAACATACTTGGCGTTAGTCATGTAATGAAGAGTAAGATATAAGAAAACTTATCGATATTGATCTCGTAAATATTCAATACAAATACAAGTGTGACTCTCTCATAAAGGAAAAGGATAAGAATAGACTGAAGAAAGTGATAGTATTCCCAGTTGTCACACGGGAAACACTCCCTCACGCCCATAGGTGTATTGCAACCTCGGGGGTATATTTTCTCCATACAGCGACAATGCTTGATTCAAGGACCTTGGCGTTAGGCTCCCCTTTACGTATACTAATTACTAAAAACAACACTTGAACTCTCTAGACACTTTATTTCTCTAACTTTTGCTGATTCTCTCCTCCCTTTGGCGTCCCATTGGGGGCACACCTTGCAATCTGGAATTCCTTCTCTATTTATAAGCATTGAAGCATTGTGTCTATTTAAAAAAGGTTGTGTTGATTCATTGAATGGTTGTGTCTCTTTGTAAAGTTATGTTGGTTCATTGAATAGTTATGTCTCTTGAATACTATTGGTTCTCCTTGGAATGTTGTGTCCTTTCATGAAGAGTTATGTCTTTTCATGAAGGGTTGTGTCTTTTCATGAAGGGTTGTGTCTTTTCATGAAAAGTTGTGTCTTTCATGAATGGTTGTGTCTTTTCATGAAGAGTTGTGTCTTTTCATAAAGGGTTGTGTCTTTTCATGAAGGGTTATGTCTTTTCATAAATGGTTATGTCTATTCATAATGGTGGTTGAAGTTCCAAATGGATAGATCAAATAACTATTGCTAACTGCATGTCACGATCATGACAGAGTGTCACGGTCGTGATTTGCACGGGTTTCTTTACAAAACATTGAAATCAAAGTCTGTCTAAGTGCTAGGTCACGACCATGATATCCATCGTGCTTGTGATTTGTCTCTTTTCTTTAATTTCTTTTTGTTTTTACTTCCTTTTGTAGCTAAATTCCACATATTTGCATACATGGTCTTTAAAATTGTAAATCATCAAAAACAAGTAATACCAACGTGAAATCTAATATATAATAAGTAAAAACAATGTAAATTCCTTATAGATTATATCATATCTAAGTGCCTTTTTAGCACTTATCAAGTCCCTACACTTATCCTTTTGCTCGTCTTTAAGCAAAATATGAATCTCTTAATCATCTTACTTGTGATGACCCAACATACTTAGTCTTTGAAACACAAAATAAAGAGTCTCAACCTTCGACTTCTAAGGCAACTATGAGGCTTTTTGAATCTTAACAACACATATGTATATCCTTCTTTATACTTTTATTAAGTATGAGTATTGCCAAAAGATTGTTTTACTAAGCTTAACTTAGAACTATCGACCATAAGTAGAGTTTGTATACACCATTAACCATGTTCATGCCTTAATCAACACAATTTCCGCTTACGCAACCAAAGCATATCGGTGAAAGCTTTTCGTAACAAATTTTAGCACACGCTTAGCCATTGTTCTCAAAGCATTTTTAGGTAAACTAGATTTTTCTAAGCACTCATGTGTGGTTGCGTTTCACTCCATACCACACTTCCCCTTTTATATCATTTGTTACCACTCATATTGCAATTTTTCTTTTATTCTTTATCTCATCTTTAGTGGTTGCATTTTATGCTCCATACCACTCTCCCCTTTTACATAACACTTTGGTTATTCACTTAACACTCAATTTGCAATACCCTTATCTTTTATTGAACAATGCTAATCTGTGTTATGGTTTTAGTTTTCCTAGTTCAATCACTTCAAACATAGTCTTTTAAGGTAGAAAATCATGCATCTTATTGCTTTTAAACAAAAATTGCCAATGGATGCCTAAACACTTACAGGATTTGTTCTTTCATCTTGCTTTTCAAACTACTTTAACAATATACTTTTAGAATCAAAGCCTCTTATTCCTAAATTTAAGGTGAGATTGCCTTCATTTGCATTATCTAAAGATTGTTTTACCATGATCATACACTTCAACTCAAGATCGAAAAAGATGTCATAAGCTTTTGACAATCACAAAATAAGATAAAAATGCAAGAACACTTGATATTATAATGATATAAAATTTAAAATTATCCTAATTTTACCTCCCTACACTTGAATTGCACATTGCCCTCAATGTGTAGGAAAATGAACTAACTTCAATCACAAATAAAGAATAGAAAACAGTAAAAAAAGAAAATAAAATAAAGTAAAGAAGAAAAAAACCAAATCAAGCCTCCGGTGATCCTGGTGGACTTGGAGTGAACTCAATGTTTTGGCATCAGAAGAACTTGAGAAGCTTTCTTTTTAACGATGCATTCTCTTTTGGAATCGCCTTTACTTCTTGCCGAACTTGGTGGACATTTTTCTCCACCTCTTCAACCTTGGTTAGCACTTATTGCTAACCTTGATTTTCCACTTCTTGCTCTTTATTAGCATTCTCCTCCTCTTCATCATCTTCATCACCACTTTCTTCCCTTAGCACTTGCTTCCCTTTGTTCCTAGATAGTGCATCCGAAGGTCCGGCTCCTCCTTCCTCTTCCAAAGTAATGAGAATCTTCTTTGTTCTCTCTTTGTAGGAAGTGAATTTGAAAGCTCCATTGATCTCCTTTGCTAATCCAGCATTTTTCATCAATTGCCGGTCAAGGAATCGCAATTTTTTGCCATGTTGCAATGTGTAAGGCAATTCTCCTATAGTTGCCAAAATTAAGTCTGTCATTACATGACAACCTCCAACTTTCTTCTTGTTGGAATCTGTTGCTCTAGAAATTCCTTCCCAAATATGATCCGTGTAATCCATTTTTCTTCCTTTCATGGCTTGATCTAAGATATATAAGTCTTTTGTTTGTACTTTATTGCTTTCTACCCTGCAGAAAATAGAATGGCACAAATACTTGTGCAAATTCTTCGCTGAATATTTCTCTAACTTGGTTATATTTTTCTAAAAAGGATGTGGGTTATATTTAGAAAATGGAAAATGCCACCCTTCACTTTTCGTAGGAAAATCAAACCAATTAGTCATCTCCTCATATCCAACCGTGTACTCATTACCTTCATTATGGAAGATAATGGCCACTTGATTTTTATCCACATAGCGAAAAGTTGTTAACAACTCCACAGTCCAATCATGGTTTAGTGGAAAGAACATAGATGAAAATATTGAAAGCCTAAGAACAGTCAAAAACTTCCTTACCTCATCATGGATTCCATTGTTTATCATGAAAACTTCGTCAAGGAAAATCATACCGATGATTTTGATGTTTTTGAATCTTGTGAATTGCCTCCCTTCCTTTTCATTACAAATTGTGAAGTTTGCACCATAGGTCTTATGCAAATCCATCGGTTGAGGAGTTTGTGATGAACTTTGGCCCTTTTTGTTAGCAATTCTCTTTTGTCTAGGCATAGTAAATAATTTGGCTAGGGTTTTGAAAATATTAACTTGAAAGATAAAAGATGAACAAGATTTTTATAATTTGATTTGTAAAGGAAGTATAATAGTAGAAGAGTTTGGTTTGTGAAGAATAACAAAGAAAGGGAGTCCTATTTATAGTGAATTTCACCAAAAGACACATCCTTTCTCTACTTAAATTCATTTAATATAATAAAAATATTAATAAATTATAGTTATCAACCAATAGAAAAATATTTTGATTGGTCCAATGATAAGGTCGGTTTTTGACCTTATCTTTTAGGCAATTTCATGGTTTGAATGGTAATTTTTAGAGTCTTTTGTGTGAATGTTTGTGTGGTTTTTGAATATTTTGTGATTTTTATGTTTTGGATAGATTTTTATAACTTTTAGTATTTTTCGTGTTTTCTAGGGTTGTTTTTGTAATTTTTGATAATTTGTTGTTTTTATGGTCCGTGGCGTTGGTGCGGTTATGTTTCTTTATGCTTGTTTTGGACAGGTATTATGACCCGGACCGGAAGTTGGAGCATCGGCGGCGAGGAAGAGTTCGAAGTGCTGAAAATCAGGGTGGCACGGCGTGCCACAATTTGGGCCCGGCGTGCCAACCCGGCGTGCCAACAGGAGTAGTCCAGTGGAGTGGCACGAAAACGTGCCACTCAGATCAACCCGGCGTGCCAACCCCAAAATTCGCACGGCACGGCGTGCCACCTCTAGCAGCACGGCGTGCCGCCTTCAGTTCTACACAGCACGGCGTGCCAACTCCACCAGCACGGCGTGCCGAGCCCCGAAACCTGCTGTTGCCCTACTTTCATCTCTTCTTTTTCCTGGTTTTAACCTAGCCGTATAAATAGGTTATTTTCTATGTTTGAAAGTATCTTTTTCCAGTCTTTTTGAGTGAGAGCAGAAACTTGTAGTGAGGTTTTGAGCTTGAACTATTTGTTTTCTTTGAGTTTTGAACCATTGATTAGTTGTAGCTTTACATAGAATCTTCCCCTTTTGCGACGTTCTTAGTTCCGGCTTGAGTTCGTCTATAGAGGTACACCCCAAGCATCTTCACACCGTCGGAATCCGGTTAATCGGACCAAAAGGGCATAAGTTTTTCTTCTTCTTTTTTGTAATTTGATTAAGTTAGTTTTGATTCCGCAATTTGATTATGTTTGGTTGTAAACATTGAATTCGTTTCATCTTTCTGGATTAATACAATTGATTGCAAGTTAATTTCAATTTTTATTCCTTTTCTTTATGTAATTCCTTTAATGAATATCTAGTCTCATAAGATCTTAATTTATTAAGTTCATATTTGTGGCATTACCTAGATTGACGCCTAGGAAACCATTAGTATTGACGACACTGTGGAACTTACGTGCCCCTATTTTCTGAGCTTTAGAATTAGACCGCCTCTAAACAAAGGAAACCGGCTAAGGACCTAAAAGATCTAGATACGCTAGGTTGAATTATCGGAAGAACATAACTAAGGGTTGATTGTTGAGTTAAATTCATCTTTTATAGTTAATTAATAAACCCATCTCCATTAGCATTCATAGGTCGGTAAACCGCCAATTGATAACACAAAATTCAAGTGCAAAGTAAGCTGGAATAGATCAAATAGGAGTAGGATAATTTAGTTATTAATATAATCAACCCAAAACTACGTTCCGCCTAGGACACGCAAGGAACCTGAGTAGTTTAGTGCTTGTAGAATATTCTTTTCTCTGTGGGATCGATACCTAGACCAACCAGAATTATTACTTGTCAACGATAGGTACACTGCCTTAGTTTTGCGTTTCTAGGTTTAGTTTTACTGCTACGCCTAGGACCCATCAAGTTTTTGGCGCCGTTGCCGGGGAATTTTATTTTTCTGCATCATTTAGCAAAAGGTCTATTTGCTGATCTAGGCAACATTTCTGTGCATATAGTTAAATAATTTTTCTTTTCTGTGAATATTTTTTGCAAATTAGTTTTCTTTAATTTCTGTGTGTGTGTGTTTTCTAGCTTATGCGAAATCGCTCTCAGCATCCTGAGCTTTTACCTTATAACCCTGAAATTGAATGTTTATGTAGCAGGAACCGTAGAGTACGCCAAGAGCAGATTGTTCAAATGGAGCATCAGCAACATGATGACGAGGAGAGACAACTCCGGGAAAGAGTTGAGCAAGAGCAACTCCGGCGAGAGCAGGAGGAGTTTGATAGAAGAAGGGGTGGTGATAGAGATAACATGGTCATGACTGACCTAATGGCTCCACATCGGCCCCGGAACAGATCCGGAGTGGTTATCCCGGCCATCACTGCCAATCAATTCGAGCTGAAGTCCAGTATGATCCATTTGATCCAAGGGAACGATCTATTCAGTGGCGGAATAAGTGACAACCCCAATGATCACTTAGACCGGTTCCTCATGGTGGCCGATACAGTCCGAATCGGTGGGGTGCCCCAAGATGCTGTGCGGTTGAAGCTGTTCCCCTTTTCACTATGCAGGGGAGCAATGGAATGGTACAAATCCTTGAGGCCCGGATCAGTGACATCATGGGACCAATTGGAAGAGCAATTCTTAGCATACTACTTCCCACCATCAAAGACGGTTCAGCTAAGGAACGAGATCATGGGATTCCGGCAATTTGGGACGGAGACTCTTAATGAAGCATGGCAGAGATTTCAATGGTTATTGCGGAACTGCCCCCACCATGACATGCCGCGTTTCACTCAGGTAAGCATGTTTTATCATGGTTTGACACCAGCTAACTGTGCCATTATTGATTCTTCTGTAGGTGGGGACATTTTTAAGAAGACTGCTACACAAGCCGAGGAGTTGATTGCGGAGCTGGCTAGAAAGAGTACCTTGTGGCAGTCGGACACGCCAACAAGGAATCAGGTTCGAGCTGCAGATTTGGGACGCCAAGATGCAGCTATGGACCATGTAAACAAGAAGTTGGACCTGTTGATGTCCCGCCTGAACTTAAATGGGCCACAATACCAATCGGTGTTGTGTGTATCATGCAGAGCGGAGCATCCCGGGCAAGATTGTGAATTGGGCGACCCATTCGCCCAATCGTCCGAAAACATAAGTTTTATGGGAGGAAACCAAAGGTACAATAACTCTAACTCTTATCCAGAAAACTTCAATAATAATAATAATTACGGAAGAAGGTATCAACACCCGAACATGTCCTATAGTAACAACCAAAATGTGTTGAGACCTCCTTCCGGATTCCATTATGAGAACCGTGAGCGGGGGTTAGGTAAGGCCCCATTTATTCCTAATGATCAATCTCCACAGCAGCTTCAACAGTCTAAGCAAGATGAGACGGTTTTGTCGTTACTAAAAGACATCTCGTCTCGACTTGCTGATAATGAAGCATACTGTAGGGATTTGGGTAAGCAGGTGGCTCAATTGAGTAGGGAGAGGCAGGAAAGACCTCAAGGAGCACTTCCGAGTAGAACTGAACAAAACCCGAAGGGAAATCAACGGGAGACAGCTCAAGCTATAACCCTACGAAGTGGTAGGCAAGTGGAGGACCGAGTGCAAAATGCAGATATTCCACCACAACCTACCGAGGTAAGTGATGAGTCGGGAGAGGTAAGCAACCCCGACTCGATTTCTGAACCCGAACCTAGCATAAATGAAAAAGGGAAAATTCCTGACCCAGTGAGAGCCTATGTGCCTAAACTTCCTTATCCTCAAAGGGAGAAGAAAGATAAACTGGGGCAGAAATATTCCAAATTCCTGGAAATTTTTAAGAAGTTAGAATTTAATTTGCCATTGATTGAGGCTCTCCAAGAGATGCCTTCTTATGCTAAATTCTTTAAAGAACTTCTTGCAGGGAAACGAAAGCTAGGTGAGGACGAAGTGGTGGTTTTAACAGAGGAATGTTCAGCAATTATCACTAACAAACTTCCACCCAAGCTCAAGGATAAGGGCAGTTTTACTATCCCATGCTGGATAGGGAACTTGGAGATTGCCAATGCCCTATGTGACTTGGGTGCAAGTATAAATCTGATGCCTCTATCGTTTTTCAGGAGACTCGGACTGGGAGACCCAAAGCCAACCAACATGACCCTCCAATTGGCGGATAGATCTCTCACGAGACCAAAGGGGGTGGTCGAGGACGTGCTAGTAAAAGTGGACAAATTTATTTTCCCCGTGGACTTCATGGTGATGGATATGGAGGAAGATAGCGCGGTGCCCCTTTTTCTTGGAAGGCCATTTCTTGCAACCGGTAGGACTCTGATAGATGTCCAGGAAGGTAAGATTATTCTTAGGTTGCACAATGAGGAGGTAAGTTTCAACGTCTATAACTCAATGAATTATCCCTTAGATGTTGAAAGTTGTAATTTTGTAGACTCTTTTTGCCCTATTGATGCTTATGTGATAGAAAAGAGTTTCAACCAAGGGGAGTTGGAGCTCTTGTCCGATTTCCAATTGAAACTATTTCCGGGAAAACTGAGAAGTCGATGGACGGGACCGTTTACCGTGCATAAGGTTTACCTCTCCGGGATGGTGGAAATTGAAACCCCAGAGGGAATTCAACAAGTAAACGGACACCGGTTGAAGCCCTACGTTAGCAGAGGAATAAAGGAGGAGAAGCAAGTCTTACTCCTTCGTGATGTGTAATGCTAAATCGCGGACGTAGGAGTCGAGCTATTCCGACTATAAACATAGCACTGAGGTACGTATACCTCCCGTGTACATTAGTTTTCACGTTAATATGTTTTTGTTTTTTTTATGTGTAGGATTAGGTACTTAAGCAAGTTAATCAAAAATCGTAATCAAAATGTGGAAAAAAAGTAACAGTTGGCAGAATTCAGGGTGGCACGCCGTGTCACTAAGCAGCACGCCGTGCAAAAGTGAAATTGGGTGTAGCACGTGGCGTGCCAAAGTGGCACGAAATCGTGCCAGGCTGCTGTTCCGGAAGAAAATTGTGCATAAGTAAACAGCACGCCGTGCCACATTCAGCACGCCGTACCAAGGTAATGGTATGCAGGGCGGCACGACGTGTCATTTCAGCACGCCCGCGTGCCGTTGTTCTGTTCCGCAAGAGGTTTGTGCATAAGTAGACATCACGCCGTGCCACATTCAGCATGCTGTGCCAATCACAGGTCTGAAGGGCGGCACGACGTGCCAATATGGCACGCCAACGTGCCGTCCCTCTGTTCCTAAAGTGAGTTGTGAGCAAAAAGAGCAGCACGCCGTATCAAAGCTTCAGCACGCCGTGCCACATATTCAAATTTCAAGGCAGCATGCCGTGCCAAGACAGCACGCTGGCGTGCCAGCACGCTGTTTCCAGGTAAGTGTTTTTGACCCGCTCAGCACGTCGTGCTGAGTGTTTGGCACGGCGTGCCGAGCGTTTAAATTTTGAATTCCAAGGGTTATTCCACCGCCTATTTAATGCTCTTTCCACCTTCCCCCCTTCCCATAACCGACTTCTTCTTCTTCTTCTCCTTCTTCTTTCTCACTTTCTCTCACCCTCTCACTTTCTCTCTCCCATTTTCACTCTCTCTCTCTAGAATCCATTCTCTCCTTCTCCTTCTCTATTCTTCTTCTTCTTCCTTCCTTTCTCTCCTTCTCCCTATCCCCTCTTACTCTCCTTTCCTTCTTCTTCTTCTCCATCTTACCCCTTTTCCTCCACTATTTTGCCCTAGGGTTTTATTTTGCTTCAAATTCCTTGAAACCAGGTATGAATTCTTGCTTTATTCTTTCTTTTATTTATTATTATTATTATTGTTGTTCTTTTACTCATTTTGGTTTTGATGGTTTGACTGCTTAATAGGGTTTTATTTTACTTTCTTTTCCTTTTTTGTGGTTTGTATCTTTGACAGTAGATGTTCTTTGGCTTTGTGTTCTTTTGTTTTTGATTTTTGTTTTATTTTTATGGTTATGCAATTGTAGGATGAAGAAGAAAACCATCGCCGATCGGAGACACGGTTCGTCTCGCCGGCCTATGGAACCGTCACCGGAGCCGGTGCCACGTGACGAACTGCCCACCGAACAATTGATGGCCCCGCTGACAAATCTCTCAAGGAAATACAAATGTCACTTTCCTTTACTTTCGGACGATGAAGGTAAGAAGTACAAAACTTTATTTCCTTTAGAGAGCACTCCCTTTCGCACTTTCGAATGGCAATTTCTCTTTGTACAAGATAGGTCGGAGGGAGTAAAAGCTAAATTGACTAGCTTAGGGTGGTACAAATTTGTGAAATCTAATCCTCCAGTCTTTAGGGAGTTAAACCTAGAATTCTACTCCACTTTGAGTTTTAAAACCAACCCGGATACGGGCCTTAGAAGCATGACCTTACGCCTCTTTGGCACTAAGCGGACTTTGGATATTGATGGCCTTCGGGCTTGCATAGGGATTGATGGGAATGGTTATAAATGGCCCGAAAATTTGGATGCCAAAAAATTTTGGCGCTTGATAGGGCAAGGGGTATACCAACCTCGGTTTGCCAAAACTTCCCAAATCCATGACCCTATTTTGCAATTAGTTCATAAATTTGTATGTTTTAATTTTTTGGGAAAAACTGAGAGCAACCGGGTTAATGCATTTGAACTGTTGATCCTGTGGCATGTGCATAGTGAGATTAAGGTGCATTTGGGCTTCTTTGTCATGGAAGCCTTATACAATCACCACAACCGAGCTAAGTCTGAACTAGGATTAGGACATATTGTGACTTGTATTGCATGCTTTTTTCATAGTAATACTTGTTATAGGAACCTCGATAGCATTCTTCCCAAGAAGCTTTCGAAGGGAATCTTGTCTTGTTCCCAGGTTGGGGTAGCTGCAGGTCCTTCAAGTGCAGGAGGTTCAAGTCGGGGAAAGGCCCCTATGGAAGTAGACGAGGAGGAAAAGAGTGAGGAAGCTGAGGACAGTGAGGAGGACGCGGAGAATGTATCGGTGGGAGTAGATTTTATGGGGCGGATTGAAGGACGGTTGGATGGCATAATTGAGCAATTGGAAGGCTTAACCATCCATCAGGTTCTGCTTGAGCAGCGGCTGAACGCGCGCCTTGATCGGCAAGCAGCTCAGCTCGCTAATGTCGAGGCATTTGCCTCCCACTTCTATGCCGCCCAAGGGTGGCCGTACCCGCCACCACCACCACCAGCTCCCGATATGTGAGGTAACCCTTTTCCTTTCCTATTTAGTTTGCTTCTTCTTCCATTGCACTTTTGGAAGTAAATGCAATCTAAGTGTGGGGTGGGTAAAGGGACTTCTCCCTTTCTTTTTCTTCTTCTTATATTGCACTTTTTGATTGTTGTTTCGCATGTTTGTTGGTGTTTGTTGGTGTTTTTGCATGATTGGATGTTTTGCGTTGGTTTTTGGTTAGATTTAGGCTTTACTTTTCAATGCATGTGAAGTTGGTTTTGGTTGGTTTTGGTTTGATAGTGTTTTTAGGTTGCTTATGTGTCAATTGCCGTTTGAATAACATTGCTTAATCCATCCTCGAACCTAAGTCTCTGTGCTTGGATTGATAGCAATTGGCTAGGGATATTAAGAGTTGTTTGCAAGTCATTAGCTTGTTTGTGCGTGGTTTGTGATTCTTGATAGTAACCATAGGTTAGATTTGTCATTTAGGTTGCATTAGGGAATTAATCCTCTACCCCTACTTGCATGATTGAGCTAGGATTACGCCTTGGAACATTGGTTGAGTCACACGACCTAGCATACAACCCTTAATGCACTTGTGAGAATTTGAGCCTTTAGAACCATTTCACTTTGGTTCTATTTCTTTGTGAGGGTAAAAACAATCGTGGCACACTAGATCATAGAACCCGGTGTTGTTTTGCACTTGGCATCGAGAGCTTAATATGTGGAGACCCTTAGGATTAACCCCTTGACTTAAATAACCCTAACCCTAACTACTAATTCATCCCTTAGATCACCCATAGCCACTAAATTAACCTTTTTGACTTAAAAAACCTTCACCAAGCCAACTCTATAATCCTAACTTTTTACCATTCACTTTGATTTTCCTTTCTCACCCTCCTCTCCTAAATCAAGTAATTGGCTAAGTTGTTCATTCATTTTGGGGTCAATCACCATTTGCATTTCAATTCTTTCATATCTAGTCCTATGGAAAAATTGTGTTAAAAAAAATAAAAAAAAATAAAAAAATAAAAAAAAACCCAAATAGAGTCAATGTGTTTGTTCGGTTTCTTTTTGTAAAATTCGGAGTTTGTAAACGCCTGTCTTGGTTGTCCGGTTTGCATCTTTAAGCCGGTATTTTTGTTCCATGTCTTGTAATTTTTCATTGGTTGAATAAAGGATTAGGGCGATCATCTAATTGCCTTGACCTATGTCTTGTAATTTTTTTTGTTTTTTCTCTCTTTTTCTCATTAAGTTGTGTTTCAACCATTGGGTGTGGATAAGGCCTTCTTGTTGCAAGTTAATCTCAAAAAAAAAAAAAAAAAAAAAAATTTAGTAAAGCAAACACTCTTAGGACTAGCTTTGAGTTGAAAGTTGCATGACCCGTCTTTAGTACTTAGTCAATTTATACATTTTACTTGATTCGTAGGAGTTGTATACCTAAAATTTCCCTTATCAAACCTACCCTAAGCCGTAACATTACAAGCCCCAGGTTCTCTGATTTTGCTCCTTGACCAATGACTTCACCGGGATTGCCATTAGTTTGCTATGTGATGTGTGCCATTGTTTGTTTTTGTGTGCTCATCCACCTTGCCTTGAACTTGAGTGTTGGAGTGACATCTTGTGAGGTGCTTTGTGGTCGTATAAACTCTGTTTGTTCCTCGCCCTTTGACTAGCTAAATTGTGTTGGGTTTGGGTATTGAGTGGTTTTGAACCTGGTGCACCTAATGTCATTTCGAAGGTGATGCTTTACTTTCTTGAGTTTATGAATCTCGTACGGTTAAACCCTTAGTTGGATTTGCAAGTGAAAGCGAGCAAGTTTACTCCTTTGTCTTTAGTTGATTTGCTTGAGGACAAGCAAGACTTTAAGTGTGGGGTGGTTGATAAGGTCGGTTTTTGACCTTATCTTTTAGGCAATTTCGTGGTTTGAACGGCAATTTTTAGAGTCTTTTGTGTGAATGTTTGTGTGGTTTTTGAATATTTTGTGATTTTCATGTTTTGGATAGATTTTTATAACTTTTAGTATTTTTCGTGTTTTCTAGGGTTGTTTTTGTAATTTTTGATAATTTGTCGTTGTTATGGTCCGTGGCGTTGGTGCGGTTATGTTTCTATATGCTTGTTTTGGACAGGTATTATGACCCGGACCGGAAGTTGGAGCATCGGCGGCGAGAAAGAGTTCGAACTGCTAAAAATCAGGGTGGCACGGCGTGCCACAATTTGGGCACGGCGTGCCAGCAGGAGTAGTCCAGTGGAGTGGCACGAAAACGTGCCACTCAGATCAACCCGGCGTGCCAACCCCAAAATTCGCACGGCACGGCGTGCCACCTCCAGCAGCACGGCGTGCCGCCTTCAGTTCTGCACAGCACGGCGTGCCAACTCCACCAGCACGGCGTGCTGAGCCCCGAAACCTGTTGTTGCCCTACTTTCATCACTTCTTTTTCCTGGTTTTAACCTAGTCGTATAAATAGGTTATTTTCTATGTTTGAAAGTATCTTTTTCCAGTCTTTTTGAGTGAGAGCAGAAACTTGTAGTGAGGTTTTGAGCTTGAACTATTTATTTTCTTTGAGTTTTGAACCACTGATTGGTTGTAGCTTTACATAGAATCTTCCCCTTTTGCGACGTTCTTAGTTCCGGCTTGAGTTCGTCTATAAAGGTACACCCCAAGCATCTTCACACCGTCGGAATCTAGTTAATCGGACCAAAAGGGCATAAGTTTTTCTTGTTCTCTTTTGTAATTTGATTAAGTTAGTTTTGATTCCGCAATTTGATTGTGTTTGGTTGTAAACATTGAATTCGTTTCATCTTTCTTGATTAATACAATTGATTGCAAGTTAATTTCAATTTTTATTCCTTTTCTTTATGCAATTCCTTTAATGAATATCTAGTCTCATAAGATCTTAATTTATTAAGTTCATATTTGTGGCATTACCTTGATTGACGCCTAGGAAACCATTAGTATTGACGACACTGTGGAACTTACGTGCCCCTATTTTCTGAGCTTTAGAATTAGACCGCCTCTAAACAAGGGAAACCGGCTAAGGACCTAAAAGATCTAGATACGCTAGGTTGAATTATCGGAAGAACATAACTAAGGGTTGATTGTTGAGTTAAATTCATCTTTTGTAGTTAATTAATAAAGCCATCTCCATTAGCATTCATAGGTCGGTAAACCGCCAATTGATAACACAAAATTCAAGTGCAAAGTAAGCTGGAATAGATAAACTAGGAGTAGGATAATTTAGTTATTAATATAATCAACCCAAAACTACGTTCCGCCTAGGACACGTAAGGAACCCGAGTAGTTTAGTGTTTGCAGAATATTCTTTTCTCTGTTGGATCGATACTTGGACCAACAAGAATTATTACTTGTCACCAATAGGTACACTGCCTTAGTTGTGCGTTTCTAGGTTTAGTTTTACTACTACGCCTAGGACCCATCATCCAACGGTTATGAAAAGGTCAGATTTTGAAAATTGGAGCCAATTTTACCATTAAAAAGGAAAATAAGAACGTTAACTTTCTTCAGGTCGCGATCATGACACCCAGGTCATGATCGTGATATACACGAAACACAAAAAATTGCAAATGAAAGAAACTAAGTCGCGATCATGATACATAAGTCGCGATTACGATTTGGAAATAGAAAGTTTGTACCTATTTGGCGTACTTGAGTCATGATCGTGATGTATGGTCACGATCATGACTCATGCTTCTTCTTCATTTTCCTTCTCTTGTCTTGCTTAATCACGATCGCAATGGTTTTCACGATCGTGATTGACATAGTTCATGAAATTTTAACCTTTTAACCTTATTTTCCATGAAAACAACAAAAACTTACAAATCACACACCAAATTAGATTTAAATAACAAACATGTGTACATTACTTTCTTCTTCAAATTCTGAATACTGCATCTCGGATATTATTATTAACAAGAAACGCAATATCCAGAAACAATATTCCTAGAATATTATTATTAACTGGTTCGAGTTCATCCATAAAACTATGCGTGCTATGCATAAACTACAAACTAACTATAAAAAGAAATAGAAAAATTTAATAAAATAAAAAACTCAATAAAAATAAACAAACAAAGGAAAATAACAAACAAACATATCGGGAGTCCCAAAACTACCCGTGTTCCACCGGTGCTGTAAACGCCGGGTTTTCCTGACCTCTATGATGAGAATTCTAGTGTTACCTGTGGAGCAAACGGACTTGAATCAGACTTGGAAACAATGGAATGTTGCCTGGAGTTCCTCAAACATCCTGAAAACCAAGCAATCTGCGACCCAAAATCCCCAAAAAGGTCTCCCGAGTGGTTTCTAAGGTTTAGGGTGTGCGTCCGATTTTTGAAATTTTACCCCCGGCTCTTGCTAAAGCCACAGGCAGCTCTAGTGGGTGAGCCAAGTTGCTCTACAAAGTAGAGCAACTTGGCTCGACAGAAGGAATTTTTGGCAAAATTAGAAGGTCAGGCGGCCATTTAATGTTTGAAATGATATGTGCGAGGAGAGTACAAAAAGAAAGAAAATGAAATCGAGAAAGGAAGAGACTTTTGCAAACTTAGGCAGAAAACACTTTCCAAAGAAACAGAGGAAAAAAAGGAGCAAAGAAAAAGAAAAAGGGGGACCGAAACCAAGCAACCAAGTGAGGACCCAGAAACATGAGGACTAAGACTTAAAATCAATCTAAAAACATTAAACACAAGTTGCTTAACCTTTGCTCATCGATTGGGGATTGTTTCTGATTTGTTTTTGGATTGATTTGGATCGTTGTGATTTTCAGGTGGTTGAGCTTCCAGGACACATTCCAAGCTTTCAATCCATTTCTTGACATTCAAAGCATCAAAACAACATCAAGGTAAACTTTGAGAGGCCTTAAACCTGTTTGCATTTTCTTTTCTATGCATTTTCTTTGTTATTGTAACTTTTAGAAACCAGATTGCCTAAATAGAGCAGGGTAGCTCTAGTGCCAGAGCCTCTCGGCTCTGTTCTATAGGGACAAATTCCCTGTTTGTCTCGATCGGCCGAAAACAGTCCGTTTTCCATTTCACGCATTCTGTTGTGATCATTTTCACCCCAAATCCATCCGTATGTTATAAAGTTTTGGTTTTTGGATTTCTGTATGTACGGGTATTATGGTTTTTGGTTTTTCTAGGGTTTTTATCTTCTGAGTTTCAGGGTTATTTTATCCGAATCGGATCCATAGTCCAACATTAGCACCCGCAAACCCTATAAAATTCCCGGAAAATATTGAAAACGAGCAAAATAGCATTTTTCACAAATGTTTTTGGTTTGTTTATTGCATTTTGGACACTAGATAAATGTTGAATTTAGGAACCCACACGAACGGAAGCCTGGATTCCGGGACAACAGACCCAAAAAAAATGGAAATTTGCATATAATCGAGCCAAATGTTTTCCAAAAAATGATTTTTCAACACAAAAATTACGGGACGTTTCCAAAACCGTTTTCCAGGTCTAGCCGGTCTGACCGATCGGGTCGACTCGGTTACCCCCTAAATGTATGCCCCTATTTCCTAAATTCCTAATTCTTTCCTATTTGAGTCCTATCTGTGTGTGCAAGTGCTAACTGTCTATTTCGCAGCTTTTATTTTTATTTTATTTTCACTGTAATTAATAGATTATCCCGTGTATTCTAGGCGGTTGTAATTGTTAGATCCTCATGTACTTAGGCGATTGTAAAGTGAGGACGAGAGTTTTCCCTTTTTTATTCAATTGGGTTGTATAATCGACCTCTACTACTTTTGTATATTTTGGATGTATGCTTTATTTTTCTGCAATTTATTTTCTGCATTTTGCATTAGCATCAGCTGATTAAAATAAACAAAGTGGGGTTAGAGAAAGATAATAAAGTGAATCAAATATGGTAATATAAATTGTGAAGTGAAAGCAAGCTAGAGGTTAAGTAAGTCACTTGCCCGAACCCTAAATCTCTGGATTAGGTATGGTAGTCTACCCTCGGTAGGGAGCTGTATGGGAATTCCAGGATGAGCTAATCCGGGTGGTGACTCTATCACTGATCTCGAGATTTAAGTTTCGAGGTCTTTAAGTCAAAACGGGAAAAGTTTTTCTATAAAGGAATCTTCAAATCAAATCCACGATTTTCCTAACTCAAGATAAACAAAACCCATCGAATGAAAACGTTTTCCCCTGTTCGGTTCGCCATGTCCCTTTTTCAAAAAAGGTCGTCTGCTCACAGGTGCGCTGGTTTGCACTCGGCCATTTCACTACATCATATCATTCACTAGAGGACCATAATGGTCCTAGATCTGTTTGTGTGGCAAGTCACACTACAACAATACATAACATCATATCCATTCATCATTGGTGTCATGGTGATGCCAAAGTCTTGTTTGTGTGTCGCAATTCACAACTGGATTGTTTCATGACATTATTGAATCATTTAGGTACTCCACGAGTATAAGATTACTACACATATAGGGGCATTCCATGAACATTACTGAATCATGCAAGGCATCCCATGAACGCCGAATCTCTATCTGTGTCTCTATTCACATGCGACTTTGTTTATAACATCACTTCATATTAGATGCCCTAAGGCGTTGAAATTTCTATCCGTGGGATGGCCCCATGCGACCATTTCATATCACTTTATTAGCCAAAAGTGTGGAGATTCTATCTGTATGTCGGTACACACATGACCATCTCATAAAATCGATTAGGTGCCTCGAAGGCACCAAACTTCTGTCCGCATGGTGGCTCACGTGTGACCTTCTCGCATTATATTGTTGGAAATGCCCTAGTCCCGAGGCATTGGTCCTTTTGTTTGTATAATACATTTGTACATTAATGTAAGCTTTATGTACTATACAATTTGTGTCAAGGAAATAAAGGCATTAATCTATTTATTATATGTCTTGTGCTATATTTTAAATAGAGTATCCAATGGACATATCCATATCCATGTTGTCAAGTGTCATGCACTTGGCAATCAGACTATGGATAGGGAAAACGATATAGCCATAAAGTCATCCGTAGTCTGTTCCAATCGGGGGAATGAATGGAACTAAAGAGTATCATTAGCCTGGTTGTATGGCGGTGTCTTACTGGTCATAGAACATGGGATGTCAACCAGGTTAATGGGTACATGCAAAAACGGCATGGTACTGGATCGATCCGCTTAACGGGAATCTACATGGTATAGTATCACAAATGATTCTCGTGTAGTACTTGTATAAGTCCTTCGACCAGACCATATGATGGTGTTGCATGTGAAGTGGTACACTTTGGTGTATGCCCAACGGGCCTGTAAAAGGGTGCCAAGTACGGGTCCGTTCGGGTGTGTCAGTGAGCATAGTAGTACTATGGATATGCAGAAGGGAATATTACTCAGTGATTCACTGAGACGATATCATCGGCCTCTTAAAGAATGTTACTGATAAGTGTGCGGCCGCGCCCAAACAAGATTGGATCTTGTTTGTAAGCATCAGTTCATTCAGGATCAAGTAAATGTCCGGACACAATAGAGGGTGATACTTCTATGCCTCTGTGTTGGACACCGATATCAATGACATGGGAAGTACAAGTTCAAGCTACAGGGCTACGGTGATAGTCTGACTGCTATCTCCATCTTAATTAGGGGCTGCAATGGCTTGCTAGAGCCCGTCTGCAGTCTGTGGGCAATAGCTCACTGCCAACATAAAGAAGGGCCCATCGGATCATACACATTGATCATCTGGACTTTAATAAGTCGGATTAAGTGTGTACTTAGAGTATACACGTTTAAAGAGAGAGAGACTTATTAATTATATTATATAGGTCAATTGGATTGATCAATATATTATAATTAATATTTATTTCGGCATTCTCTTAATTAATTCAATGAATTAAGTTATGAGATTATTTCCTAGGTGGAAATATTTATACATGTATAGGTTTACATGTATTTCATTTTATGTATGTCTAATTTAATCCATTGATTAAATTAATAGGTCAAATGAATTTTAATTTACATGTATGTAATATATTATGGTCTAATATATAAGCATACATGGTTTATTAAAGTTGCATTTGAAATTAATTCAATCAAAGGATGTAAAATTTGGCTTAGTCTTAAAATGAAAAAAAAGCCCACATGAGTTGGACTTGGTTTGGACGAAATTTATGGCATCCTTTGGGCAAATATTGATGAGTCATTTTGTTAAGAATGGATGCATCATTTTTGTTTTAATGTGGTGAGTCATGTATTTGACTTAAAGGAAGAGAAGTTGGACTTGTCTACCTTGTGGTACCAATTAGAAAGATGGTGAGTCATTCTTGGACAAAAGTTGATGATGGCTTATTCATTGTGGACCAATGGAAGAATGGTGAGTCATTGGTTTGACTTATGAGAAAGCAAAATTGGATTTTGTTTTCATAAGTGCATATCTTTTACATTTTTTTGAGGTATAAAAAAAAAGAAAAAATGATGCCAGCATTTTAAATTCCACTCTTGGCCGTGAGATTTTTTCTTAGGAAAGAAATAATTTTGCCCACCTTTATGCCTTATTTCTTTTGGTAAGAAATTTGAAGCCCAACTTGAGATATATGGTATTTGCTTTTGGAAAGTAAATAGGACAGCCATAGTATTCACCTTGGGCCGTCCCTCTCTCCCTCTCTTATTGGAAAATCCGAGCCGCTAGCACGGGTTGGGTCCGAGAGCCGTTCGTGTACGTGACGTTGGAGGGAGTTTGCTTTGATTCCTGCAGTCCGCATCCGTCTCTTTAAGAGATTTGCTTGGTAGGTTTTCGAACTTCTCTTTATGGTTTTAGTTTTTGCTTTCCACATCTTAAGCTCCTAGGCCGGATTCGAGGAAATCGACGCGTATTTCCCGCTTTTATCAGTCGGTTTCCCATGACGAATCCCAACAGTGGTATCAGAGCGGGCTTTTGATCCATGGAAATCTTTAACTTGGTGAATCCCGTGTTTTAAAATTGGAGATTTTTGTGGACGGGGATTTATTTTTGATTTTGGGGTTTGGTGATTTTTCCCCTTGGATTTTACTTATGGGAAATTATTTGCATATGGTTTATGTTTTATTTAATTTTCTATTTGTGAATCGTTTATGGTAATTTATTTTTTGCATATAGGTTTATGCTAGATTTATTTTCAATTGCATGATTTTATTTCTTGGTGATTTAATTTCATGTTGCTTTTTTTTTTTTGAAAAAATCACGGACCGTTTCGGGTCGAAACGGGGGCAGCAGCCACTACCTGTGGCGCTGGACGTCACAGGCAGTAGCTGCTGCACGCCAGCAGCGCCGCGGCTGCCCCACGTGTTGGGCCTGGCTGGATTTTAAAATTTGAATTGGTTTTAAAATTTTGCGTGTTTAAATTTTGGTAATTTTTATGCGCGTGTTTTATGAATGGAATTTATTTTTTGTTCATGCGATATTAATTTTCTAAATTAATATGGTTGATTGAAATTGGTTCGGGTTTTCTTGCCACGATTACCCGGACGGCTAATTTTGGAATTCATGGTTTCCCAATTGGATTGGGAGCAGTTTTGCCTGGGTTGGAGGCCCAACGCCCGCACGGGCTTAGAACCATGATCAGCAAAAATTTGGCGATTTCAAAATAATGGCTATAGACATAATTGAAATGGGATTAATTCATGCGTTTAACATGTTTATAAATTGTATGTATTGGTTTACATGTATGTATGATTAAATGCGTGAATGGATGTTTTGGGCCTTATTTATTTGGGTTGTAATATTCTTTTGGTAAATATGGCCTGCGTGCCGTTTTTCTTTTTATGTAATTTTATTTTATTTGTTATTATGAAATTATGTAAAGAAGAAGCCGATTGGATTGGTGTGCTAGAAGGATGAGGATGCGGCCCACCTGATGTCGTTCTAGTATAGGCTTACTAGAATTATATTAGGATGTAAATTTTGGCCCATCGCATTTCATTTTTATTTAATTATGCTTGATTTGTTTACATGTGACAATGTATGTACCAATCCTATTTCACCCACCTATGCATCTAAGCCGTTATTAAATGAATCTAATAACCAAAAGGTAATTACTAAGTCTCTTAAAAGTGCTTCCCTCATTCAAAACCTACTCGAAGTGGGGATGGGCCAGTTGTAGACCAGCCCTCGCTGGATGCGCTAGAGCATCGTCATTTTGTATTGGGTTGGAATATTGGTTACTCTGACACATGGATGGAGGTTTAGACTTAGCATGGGCTGTAGGATGTTCCTGGCCCTAAGCACAGATGGGTAAGTGCTAACAGACCCATCAAATCGAGAGTCTCTAAGTTGGGATTGGACGGTGTTCCTACCTAAAAATTAGGGTATAGTTGTTCCAGGCCATCGTCCGGCTATATCTTGATATAATATGGATCTCGGCCCATGAGCCCAACAACTCAAGTTAATTAATAACATGATTCATTATTAATTATAATATGGGAAGAACAAGTTAAGTCCTTTATTAACACTCATAAATTTTTCTGTGTAGAAACCAATGGCTACGAATGATACTTTATCACTGCGATCTTTCTTGGAATGGGACAAGCTTTATGGCCCTAACTTTTGGGACTGGTCTATGAACTTAAGGAAAGTTCTAAGACAAGAGTCTAAAGAGTATGTACTCGAAAAGCCTGTACCGGCTATGCCAACAGGAAGTAATCCACCGGCTACCTAGCTGGAGGAATATTTGGCACATGTAAAAGATAACTGGGATGTGACATGCCTGATGTTGGCTAGTATGGTTCCTGAATTACAAAAGCAGTTCATGGATCATCAGGCCTTTGCCATGATGACAACTATTAACGAGATGTTTTATGAGCAAGCTTATCAGGAAAGGTACATGATCCACAAGGCATTCGCCAACTGTAAGATGGGAGCCGGGACATCTGTGAGTGCACACGTGCTCAAGATGAAGGGCTATCTGGATGATTCAGCCCGTCTCGGAATGCCTATCTCACGAGGGTTGGCGGTTAGCACGATCCTGGCTTCTTTACCGGATTCTTAAGATCAATTCATCCTAAACTTTTACAAGCAAGGGATGGACCGTACTGCTAGTGAGCTGCATTGGATGCTTCAACCTGCTGAACTGTCGATCAAGAAGACTCCGCCGGTACTTGAGTTTAACAAGGGGAAACCTCCTCTTACTAAAGGCAAGGCAAAGGCCAAGGCCAAGGCTAAGGAAGCCAAGGCTAAAAAGGCTAAAGCCCAGCCCAAGGCCCGTTCCAAGGATATCTGCTTCAGTTGTAAGCAGACTGGACATTGGAAAAGATCGTGTCCCAAGCTTTTGGGAGTGAAAAGGAAGATGCTGGGCGTGTCTTCATTAGGTATATATGTCATAGACATTAACCTCTATTCCAACATCTTATGTATTAGATACTAGATGTGGTTCTCACGAACTTAAGAACAGGAGATCACTGGGATCAGGACAAGTGGACTTGCTGGTCGATGATGGAGCAATGGTTGCTGCCATAGAGATCGGCGAGTACCAGCTTATGATGCCCAGTAGATTAGTTTTGTTAATGAAACTATGTTATTTTGTACCTATTAAGTACAGGAATATTATTTCTGTTTCAGTTTTGGATATTTCTGGATATACATTTACTATTGGTAATAGTAAAAAGGGTTTATCTAGAAAGGCATTATTTTATGGAGTGGCTCTGTTAAATAATGTCCTATATATCCTGGATTTAAATGAAACTAATCATGTCTATAATATACATACTTAAAGGTTTAAGACAAATGAACTTAATCCTGTTTACCTTTGGCATTGGCGTTTAGGCCACATAAACAAGAAGCGCATTGCTAGGCTTCACATAGCTTGAATCCTGGGGTCATTTGACATGGAGTCACTTGATATATGCGAGTCTCGTTTACAAGGTAAAATGACTAAAGAACCTTTTAGCAAGGAGGCTGAAAGGGCCACTAGCTTATTGGACCTAATGCATTGAGATGTATATGGACCGAAAAGGATAGCAACCAGGGGTGAACATCCATACTTCGTATCCTTCACAGACAATTTCATCAGATATGGCTATGCCTATGTAGTGAAATATTAGTCTGAGACCCTTGATAGGTTCGAGGGATTTAGGAACGAAGTATGGAACCACCTAGAAAGAAATATCAATGCCATTCGGTCAGACCGAGGTGGTGAGCATATAAACCTAGTGTATGACTCATTTTGAGTGGGCATGGAATAGTTCCATTGTTCACTCCTCCAGGGACACCACAATGGAATGGGGTGTCCGAGCAGAGGAATAGGGCCTTGTTGGACATGGTCCGCTCAAATGATGAGTCATGCCTCTCTCCCAATAAGTTTCTAAGGATACGCTCTTGAGACAATGGTTCTCATTTTCAATTATACTCCAACTAAGGCTTTGGAAAAGACCCCATTTGGAATATGGACGGGCAGGGTGCCCAACGTGTCTTTCCTATGGATTTGGGGTTGTTATGCACAAGTCAAGAAATTGACTATGAGCAAAAGTAGAACCTAAAACCGACAAATGCCTATTTGCTACCCTAGGGAAACCAAAGGGTATTACTTCTACAACCCCGCTGAGAACAAGCTGTTCATGGTGCGAAAAGGGGTCCTTCTTGAAAAGGGGTTTCTTTCCAAGAAAGACAGTGGGAGAGATGTTGAACTGAGGGAAGTTCAAAGCTTACAGACTCCAGAAAAGGATAACTCTGAGGCTAGGGTAATGCTTCCATAAGTGGAAGCACCGGCCCATGTCACACAAGAACCTAGAAGGTATGGTAGGGATCGTCGGGAACATGAGAAATATGTGTCTCATTTCCGATTATTACGCTTATTTTGTCTTGGACAAAGAGGAGGCCAAAACCTTCCAGTAGGCTATAGCTAGCCCACTGTCTGCCTTGGAGGCAGATATGCAATCTATGTACGATAATCAGGTTTGGAACATGGTTGATCCACCTCGGGGTGCTAAGGTAATAGGCTGCAAGTGGTGCTATAAGCTATAGGCCGACAATACCTTTAAGGGTGTGCATAAGAGGTTTAGTGGGAGCATAGTAACTTTCCTAGTATTATATATGGATGGCATTCTTCTGATTGGCAGAGACATACCAACACTACAAGGGTATTGTAATGGTTGAGTAAGTGCTTCCCAATGAAGGACTTAGGCGAAGCTGAGACGATCCTAGGGATCAGGATCTACAGGGATAGATCCAATCGGCTTCTAGGCCTGAGTCGGACCAAGTACATAGACATAGTTCTGAAAAGATTCAGCATTGACCATGCCAAGAAAGGTTTCTTGCCAATGAGTTATGGGCTGAAACTTAGTAAGAAGTATTGTCCTAAGGCAAGGTAGGACAGGGAGAACATGAAGTTGGTCCTATATCCTTCGGCTATGGGATCAATCATGTACTCCATGCTATGTACAAAGACCTGATGTCGCCCATGAAGATCAGGAAGAGCTGTCAGTTACTAGGTACACTGATGCAAGCTACCAGACTGACCGGGATGAATAACAATCGTAGTCTAGGTATGTATTCATGCTAAATGGTGGTACTATTGTTAGAGAGGCTCCAAGTAATTGACAATCGCAGTTTCTATTATAGGAACTGAATACATTGCAATGTGTGAAGTAGCTAGGGAAGCTGTGTGGATAATGAAGTTTATCATGGAACTGGGGGTAGTATCTACTACCCAGGAACCGGTTGATATCTTCAGTGACAGCGATGGGGCTGTTCACAAGCTAAGTGCCCCAGTCACACTTAAACACGATGCACGTACTTAGGGATTTTTACCTATTGCGAGAAATCGCTGAGGGGGTGACATCTCATTACAAAGAGTGGACACCAATGACAATGTTACAGATCTTTTAACCAATATGCTTGGCTATGCCTATGCACGAAGGTTGTACTAGATCTATAGGGATTAGACCCATGCCTAGTAGGTACTAGTACAAGTGAGAGATTGTTGGAAATGCCCTAGTCCCGAGGCATTGGTCCTTGTGTTTGTATAATACATTTGTACATTAATGTAAACTTTATGTATTATACAATTTTTGTCAAGGAAATAAAGGCATGAATCTATTTATTATATGTCTTGTGCTATATTTTAAATAGAGTATCGAATGGACATATCCATATCCATGTTGTCAAGTGTCATGCACTTGGCAGTAAGACTATGGATAGGGAAAACGATATGGCCATAAAGTCATTCGTAGTCTGTTCCAATCGTGGGAATGAATGGAACTAAAGACTATCATTAGCCTGGTTGTATGGCAGTGTCTTACCGGTCTTAGAACATGGGATGTCAACCAGGTTAATGGGTACATGCAAAAAGGGCATGGTACTGGATCGATCCACTTAACGGGAATCTACATGGTATAGTATCACAAATGATTCTCATGTAGTACTTGTATAAGTCCTTCGACCAGACCATATGATGGTGTTGCATGTGAAGTGGCACACTTTGGTGTATGCCCAACGGGCCTGTAAAAGGGTGCCAAGTACGGGTACGTTCGGGTGTGTAAGTGAGCATGGCAGTACTATGGATATGCAGAAGGGAATGTCACTCAGTGATTCAATGAGACGATATCATTGGCCTCTTGAAGAATGTTACTGATAAGTGTGCGGCCACACCGAAACAAGATTGGATCTTGTTTGTGAGCATCAGTTCATTCAGGATCAAGTAAATGTCCGGACACAATAGAGGGTGATACTTCCATGCCTCTGTGTTGGACAGCGATATCAATGACATGGGATGTACAAGTTCAAACTACAGGGCTACGGTGACAGTTTGACTGCTATCTCCATCTTAATTAGGGGCTGCAATTGCCTGCTAGAGCTTGCCTACAGTCTATGGGCATTAGC
This sequence comes from Euphorbia tirucalli, assembly GCA_039660915.1. Classification (NCBI taxonomy): domain Eukaryota; kingdom Viridiplantae; phylum Streptophyta; class Magnoliopsida; order Malpighiales; family Euphorbiaceae; genus Euphorbia; species Euphorbia tirucalli. The sequence goes on from CM077641.1 coordinate 59,463,546, forward strand.
TCACTGCCAACAAAAAGACCGGCCCATCGGATCGTACACATTGAACGTCTGGACTTTAATAAGTCGGATTAAGTGTGTACTTGGAGTATACATGTTTGAAGAGAGAGGGACTTATTAATTATATTATATACGTCAATTGGATTGATCAATATATTATAATTAATATTTATTTCGGCATTCTCTTAATTAATTCAATGAATTAATTTATGAGATTATTTCCTAGGTGGAAATACTATGCATGTATACGTTTACATATATTTCATTTTATGTATGTCTAATTTAATCCATTGATTAAATTAATAGGTCAAATGAATTTTAGTTTACATGTATGTAATATATTATGGTCTAATATATAAGCATACATGGTTTATTAAAAGTTGCATTTGAAATTAATTCAATCAAAAGATGTAAAATTTGGCTTAGTCTTAAAATGAAAAAAAAGCCCACATGAGTTGGACTTGGTTTGGACGAAATTTATGGCATCCTTTGGGCAAATATTGATGAGTCATTTTGTTAAGAATGGATGCATCATTTTTGTTTTAATGGGGTGAGTCATGTATTTGACTTAAAGGAAGAGAAGTTGGACTTGTCTACCTTGTGGCACCAATTAGAAAGATGGTGCGTCATTCTTGGACAAAAGTTGATGATGGCTTATTCATAGTGGACCAATGGAAGAATGGTGAGTCATTGGTTTGACTTATGAGAAAGCAAAATTGGATTTTGTTTTCATAAGTGCATATCTTTTACATTTTTTTGAGGTATAAAAAAAAGAAAAAAAGATGCTAGTATTTTAAATTCCATTCTTGGCCGTGAGATTTGTTCTTAGGAAAGAAATAATTTTGCCCACCTTTATGCCTTATTTCTTTTGGTAAGAAATTTGAAGCCCAACTTGAGATATATGGTATTTGCTTTTGGAAAGTAAATAGGGCAGCCATACTATTCACCTTGGGCAGTCCCTCTCTCCCTTTCTTCATGGAAAATCCGAGCAGCTAGCACGGGTTGGGTCCGAGAGCCGTTCATATATGTGATGTTGGAGGGAGTCTGCTTTGATTCCTGCAGTCCGCATCCGTCTCTTTAAGAGATTTGTCGGGTAAGTTTCTGAACTTCTCTTTATGGTTTTAGTTTTTGATTTCCACATCTTAAGATCCTGGGCCGGATTCGAGGAAATTGACCCGTATTTCCGCTTTTATTGGTCGGTTTCCTGTGACGAATCCCAACATATCTTTTGCATGGCTTCGGGTGTTCCTAGGATGCCAAGATAAAAAGAACAAAGGCATAAAGTTCATCCTTATTGTCACTATCATTCATGAAACATCACTCAAACATCATCCTTTATGTCATCATCACATTCACTCATTAGCCCTAACATTTCCCGTATAATGTAAAGCGGAGTAAGCTGGAGCAACCCCGAACAAGGTCTCAGACTGCAAAAGAGCTCAAGAAGGAGAGGACAGTCAAGCCAGAAAGGGAAGTAGAGTCTATTGAGGAAACTAAAATGGCAGACCAGACACTAAATCTTGCTGATGTCTTGAAAGACTTCCTGAAATCTCAGGATTTTCGTGATATCCTGAAGGAGGAAATGCTGGCCGTTGCGAGGGAAAGTGGTGAAGCTGGTAATAATGGGTCTGGAAAAGAGAAAGTGGCTGAATCATCTCAATCAGGGGCTGATATCTCGGCTAACATGGAGACGCCATGAGAAATTAAGGCCCCAATGGAAAAGAAACAAAAGGCAAAGTACTCAGAGTTAGATGAGGTGGTAGTTAAGTTGAAGAAGGGGGCCAGTATTAGTTTAAGAAGGGGGTAAACGTGGATGCTATGATAAACAAGGGCATTGAGACCTTCCTCATTAGATTTCGAGTGCCAAAAATTGCTTCCTACAAAGGGATTGGCTCACTAGAGGCTCATGTGAACCTTTATGCCCGAATCATGCTGACAACAGGTGCCACAAAGCAATAGTTAATCAATTTCTTTCCAACCACGCATGAGGGAGGAGCATTGACTTGGTACAGTTCTTTATCTAAAGATGTACAATCCGATTAGGAAGCCCTATCAACAGCTTTTATCAAGTACTATAGTTTGAACACCAAGATCTAAGTTATACGACTTGGAGAGGATCAAGCAGAAGCCGAATGAATCCTTTGATGAGTACTATCAAATGTGGATGAACAAAATGATCCTATTGAAGAATTATCCAAATGAAGATGAGCTGATCTAGAAGTTGATTGATGGTAGTAGGGATGTCTATAGGAACAATATGAAGTTCCATACCTTCAATGAACTCAGTGAGGTCTACAGCATGGCCATGAAGATCGAAAGGGATGAAGAAGAGAAGGCAGTAAGCCACAGAGGTGGCAGAAACTCTAGGTACAACTCTGGGTACCGATGAACGATAGTAACTAGGTCAGGCAGTGGATCTAGTTCTGGTTCTGCAAGTAGAGGTGGGCAATCTTCAGGAGTTAAACAAGCCAAAGTCGCCATTGTATCGCAGTAGCAAGGTGGTCAAGGTAGAAATCTGGGGGGTCATGGCATATCTCCTTGGGCCTTTCCCTTGGCCAAGATCTTCGTAAAATGTAGGAACAGTGGCTTATCAAGTTCTCTAAAGCTGTTTGAGAAGTCGGCCGATGCAGAAAATGACAACTTTTGCACATATCATGTCTTGGTAGGGCACAAGACTAACAATTGTTTTAAGCTGAAGGATAATTGATGAAGGGAAGTTGCAAGAACCTGTGGAACCCAACACAAAGACCAACCCACTATTTGCATTTGAGAGACAAGTTAGCATGGTATAGTCAGGGTTACCGGCCAACTTTATCTTCACTCAGGCCCTGCAAGCAAATCCTATTGTGCAGTATGTGGTAGCTAGTGAGGCCAAAACAAGGGTATAATGTGAGGAGATAGCAGGACAGAGGGAACTAAAGTCGGTGACCTTGAATGATCTAGACTCAAACGATGAATATTAGGAGTATGGCTGAGATGAATCAGTTAAAATGCCGGTTGCTGAAAAACTGAAAATTCCTAAAGTCCAGAACGTGACGAGAAGTGGCAGAGTCTATCAGCCAACAAATCAGCAAAAGGATAAAGCCCCTATGACTGGATTGAGTAGCGTATCAACATAAAAGGAAGTAGAAAAAGAAGATCTAGTCATTTCTCAGTTGGAGAAAACTCTGGCCCAGGCCAGTTTATGGCACTTGCTGTTGGTCTCCAAGCAACACAGGGCAGCGTTAGTGAAGAAGTTGTCCGAAATTGAAGTCTCCTCGATTGCGACTCCAGAAGCTGTGTTGCTTGTTAGACATTGTTCATTCTGGGTTCCCTGATATTTTTTTCTCCGAGAAGGACCTACCAGAGGGTGGAAGAACTCATTACAAGGCTCTTTATGTCAGAGCTAATATAATGGACTAAGTCATGCCATGTGTGATGGTGGATGACGGGTTAGCTCTGAACATATACCCATAAAAAATGCTATCGTAGCTGGGTTTGATCGAAGGTGCTTTGAAAAAGTCTTCCACCATGATCAAGGCCTATGATGACTCGAAAAGGACTGTGATTGGGCCATTCGAGGCTGAAATGGAAGTAGGACTAGTCCAGTCGATGGTTATTTTCACTGTAATCGATATTCCAGTCACTTTCTCTTTGGTGTTGGGAAGACCATGGTTTCATCCTTTGGGAGGAGTCCCTTCTACACTGCACCAGAAGATAAAATTCTCAATGAACGGCGAGGTTGTGATAGTTGAGGCAGAAGCTCAGTCTATGATCGCTGCTGTGAAAGAAGAAGTTTTGCCATTTGGTGGGTTCCAGATTGCCATGGTTAGTTAGGAAGAGGCCATGGATGCCCCAATGGTTATTTATGAGAATTATATGCCAGCATGGTTGTCTAACTACTTGCGCAAGCAAAGCTTTGTCCCAGGCATGGGACATGGAGCTAATCTATAGGGAGTCCTCAAATTCAACATATATTCGAGAAAGTCGAAATAGTTTGGGCTAGGTTACGCAGCAGAAACCTCTGAGAAGAAGAACATGAGGAAGGGGCTAAATGGCAAGCTGATGATGAACCCATTCATCAAAGCTGGTGAAGAGTTGTACAAGGGGCAAGTCGAGCTTGTGAAAGTAGGGGATGTTGAATACCCGGCTTTTGAAATATTCTCTGATGTGGTAGATTTAGGAAAAGCTTATAAGAGCCAGTCGCACCTGTGGCAGAGGAGATTCGAACCTCTTACCCTATACAAAGAACCATCTAAAAAGGCAGCAAATGCAGAGGAAGTGTCTAAGGGGGAAGCTGAAGAAAAAATCTACAATGAATCTATGGAGAAGATCTCAGATATGCTAGCCATCGCCTTGAACAAAGCCCATGTGAAGACCAACGAAGGGTGCAAGAAGTAGCTGATGATCGAAGCAAGTCTAAATTCTGTGGTTTCCGAGATCACGGAAATCATGAAGAAAGCTAAGGCACAAATGCTGAGATTGAGAAGAGTGCTCCTCCTGCTAAAAAAGAGTACGAGATTGCTGCTGGCTTGGACAACATCTTGAAGTTGAATGTGGTGGATGAAAATGATTTTGTTGTATATGTTTCTTCCATTTTCACTGTAAATGATGTACTTTATAACAAGTTCAGTGCAATGAAATCTCAGTTTGCTTACTTGTGCGATGTTTATCCTAATAATTTTGTGCATGCATTTGAATCACCATTAAGCATATTTAGCATTCATAACACTGCATTACATGAAATCAATATAAGTACAAATGAAAATCCAAAAATGGTATTCATTTCATGCAAACTAGAGCCTGAGGAAGAGAGAGAGTTGGCAAAGATATTACAAAAACATGTTAAGGCTTTCGCTTGGTCCTATGAAGATATGCCAAGAGTCGACACAGAAATAGTGGTTCATAAGATTCCAACGGATCCGAAATTCAATCCAGTGAAGCAGAAGCTAAGAAGGCTGAGACCAGAATAGGCCACATTGGTAAAGGCAGAAGTGGCTAAGTAGATCGAAGCTAAATTCCTCAAAGTGGTGGAGTACATGGAATGGCTAGCCAACATTGTTCCAGTATCTAAGAAGGATGGAATGGTTAGGGTATGCATCGACTAGAGGGATTTGAATAAAGGATGTCCGAAAGATAACTTCCCGTTGCCTCACATTGATGTTTTGATCAGCACGGCTAAGGCAACAATGTACTCATTCATGGATGGGTTTTCAAGATATAACTAGATCCTGATGGATGTGATTAAAAAAGTGAAGACATCGTTCATTATAGAGTGGGGCATTTTATGCTACAGAGTAATGCCCTTTGGATTGAAAAATGCTGGAGCTACTTATCAAAGGGTTGTCACGACATTGCTGCATGATATGATTCACAAGGAAGTAGAAGTGTACGTTGATGATATGCTTATTAAATCAATGACCCCGAAAGAGCATCCTGCAATCCTGGATAGATTTCTTTCATGCATAGGGGAGTATAATTTATGACTCAATCCCAAGAAGTGCATAGTTAGGGTCATATCAGGAAAGCTGCTGGGTCATGTCATTAGCCAAATAGGAATAGAGATGGATCCAGATAAAGTCAAGGCTATTCAAGATGTGCCAGCACCTAAAATAGAAAAGGAAGTCCAGTCGTTCTTGGGTTCCTTGCAGTATGTTAGTCACTTCATAGCATGGTTGACTTCAATTTGTGAGTCGATTTTATAGGATGACAGATGTCAGTGGGCGTTTGAGAAGATTAAAGCTTATCTAGTAAATTCGCCGATTCTGAGCCCACCAATTCTGGGAAAGCCCTTGATTTTATATTTGGCTATTGAAGATTCCTCTATAGGGGTAATGCCAGCACAAGAGCAAGTTGGGAAGAAGGAGTACCCTATTTACTATCTTAGCAAGAAGCTGTTGGAGTATAAAACCAAGTACACACTGGTAGAGAAGACATATGTGGCGATGATTTGGCTGACTAAGAAGCTATGCCATTACTTCCTATCATACTAAGTACAAGCTATGGCAAAGGTGGTGTTGGGATTTTTCACCGGAAATCACCCGATAAAAGCGGAAGAACGCGATGATTTCCTCAAATCCGTGCCCAGGAGCAATTGAGATGGAAATTGAAAAAACAAAAATTTAATTAAAAGAGATAAATCTCTTACCAGGAATATCTCTTTCAAGAGATGGATGCAGACTACAGGAATCAAACTAGAAACCCTCCATGTTCATGTACACGAACCCCTTACGAACACCACCCATGCTAGCGTCGGAAAACACAAACTTTGGAGAGGAGGAAGGGAGAATTTTGGCTAGCTTGTTTCACTTGTTAATTGGCCAAAAATCCTAGGGTTCTTTTACCCTAGGTGGCCGAAATTCCCAAAGGAATTTCGGCCCAAGCTGGCTCCTTCATCTGTGTGGGCTTCCTTGTTTTAATTCAGGCCCAAACCTATTTTAATGAGTCTGGCTTAAACTAATTTCAAGCCCAATTTTAATTTACCCATGTATTTAATATATTACCAAGTAACATATTATTTACATTTAAATTAAAATCGGTTTGACCAATTAATTTAATCCATCAAATTAAATTAGATCTTTACGAAATAAAATTCATATGTAAACCTATACATATGAATATTTCCACGTAGGAAATAATCTCATAATTATGAAGAGCCAATTAAATACATTAATTTTATTATTATGATCAATCCAATTGATCTTTATAATATAAATAATATATATACCTCTCTCTCCAGAGTGTATACTCCAAGCATACATGTGATTTCTTAAGTCAGTGTTCAGTCACTCAATGTGTATGATCTCGTGGGCCCATCTTTATGTTGGTAGTGGGCCTATGACTCACAGACTGTAGTTGGGCTCTAGCAAGCCACTGCAGCCCCCAATTAAGATGGAGATGGCATTCTAACTGTAATCATAACCTTGTCATTTGAACTTGTATATCCCATGTCATTGATATCGGTGTCCGACACAAAGGCATGGTTTGATCACCCTCTTCTGTGTCCGGACATTAACTTGATCCCGAATGCACTGAAGCTCACAAAAGAGTTCTAACTCATTTGGGTGTGGCCACACTCTTATCAGTTATATTCATCAAGAGGCCGGTGATATCTTCCCAGTGGGCTACTGAGTGACAAATCCCTTCTGCATATCCATAGCATTACCATGCTAAGTTAGATACCCGAAAGTACCCATACTTTGCACCCTATTACAGGCCCTTTAGGCGTACCCCTAAGTATGTGACCTCACATGCAACACCATCATATGGTCAGGTCAAAGGATCCACATAAGTACTACACGAGAATCACTTGTGATACTATACCATGTGGATTTCTCGTTTAGTGGATCTATCCAGTACCATGCCCTTTTTACATTTACCCATTAACTTGGTTGACATCCCATGTCCAATGACCAGTAAGACACCGCCATACAACCAGGTTAATGATAGTCTCTTGTTCCAATGATTCCCATGACTGGAACAGACTATGGATCTATTTATGGTCATATCGTTTACCCTATCCATGGTCTTACTGCCAAGTGCATGACACTTGTCATCATAGATATGGATATGTCCATCGGATACTTCATTTAATATATTGCACAAGATAAATATAATAAATGAATTAATGCCTTTATTAATAACACAAATGAGTATAATACATAAATCCAATAAATGTAAAATACAAATACAATGACCAATGCCTTGGGACTAGGGCATATCCAACAATCTCCCACTTGAACTAGTTCCAACTAGGCTTAGGCCTAATCCCTATAGATCTGGTATGACCCTCGTGCTTGGGCTGGGCTAGCGCCTTGGTCAAAGGATCTAAAACATTATCCTCAGTGTCCACTCTGTGTAATGCAATGTCACCTCTCTCCGCTATCTCTCGTATGAGGTGAAAGTTTCTGAGCATGTGCTTTGTGTTCTTGTGTGACCGGGGCTCCTTAGCTTGTGCAACGGCCCCATTGTTGTCACAGAAGATATCAACTGGGTCCTGGATAGTTGGCACTACTCCTAACTCAGTGATAAACTTCTTCATCCACACAGCTTCCTTAGCTGCATCACACGCCGTGATGTACTCAGCTTCTATTGTAGAGTTTGCGATGGTTAGCTGCTTTGAGCTCCTCTAGCTTACAGCACCACCATTAAGCAAAAATACATACCCAGACTGTGACTGGTACTCATCCTGGTTGGTCTGGAAGCTTACATCAGTGTACCCAGTAACTGATAGCACTTCCTAACCACGATACACTAAAAAGCTATCCTTAGTCCGGTTAATGTACTTGAGGATTAACTTGACAGCCTTCCAGTGATCCTCCCCGAGATCCTGCTGGTACCGGCTCGTCATACTTAGTGCAAAGGTGACATCAGGTCTCATACATAGCATGGAGTACATAATTGATCCTATAGCAAAAGCATATGGAACCAACTTCATGTTCTCCCTATCCTCCCTTGTCTGAAGACAGTTCTTCTTACTAAGTTTCAGCCCATGGCCCATTGGTAAGAAACCTTTCTTAGCCCAGTCCATGTTGACCCTTTTCAAAACTTTGTCTATGTATGAGGCCTGACTTAGGCCCAGAATCCTATTTGATCTATCCTTATAGATCCTGATCCCTAGGATCATCTCAGCTTCACCTAAGTCCTTCATTGCGAAGCACTTACTCAGCCACTGCTTTACCCCTTACAGTGTAGGTATGTCGCTTCCAATGATTAGGATGTCATCTACATAAAGTACCAAAAATGTGACAATGCTCCCACTTGTCCTCTTATACACACAAGGCTCATCTTGATTCTGTATGAAGCCATATTCCTTTATAGCCTCATTGAATCTAAGATTCCAACTTCGGGATGCTTGCTTCAGTCCATAAATGGACCTTTGAAGCTTGCATACCCTTCCCGGATGCTCTGGATCAACAAAACCCTCAGGTTGTGTCATGTACACATCCTTGAGTAGCTTTCCATTAAGGAAAGTGGTTTTGACATCCATTTGCCGGACTTCATAGTCATACCATGCGGCTATGGCTAGCAAGATCCTGATGGATTTGAGCATGGCTACTGGTGAGAAAGTTTCATCATAGTCTATTCCATGAACTTGTCTGAAACCTTTCGCAACCAGACGCCCCTTGAAGGTATTATCAGCTTTCAACTTGTAGCACCACTTGCAACATATTACCTTAGCACCCGGAGGTGGATCAACCAAGTTCCAAACCTGGTAATCGTACATAGATTGCATCTCTGCCTCCATGGCTTTACACCAATTTACGACTATGGGCTTGCCATAGCCTCGTGGTAGGTTTTGGGTTCTTCCTCATCCCATATGAGAAGGGTTTGATCATCGGTGATGAGCAAACCATACCTCTCTGGTTCCCGACGATCCCTACTAGACCTTCTAGGTCCTTGTGTGGCCTGGGTCGATGCTTCCTCCTGTGGAAGCTCCACCTGGGCCTCCGAGTTATCCTGTTTAGGAGCTTATGGATCTTGAACTTCCCTGAGTTCAACATTGCTCCCACTATCTTTCATGGAAAGGAACTCCTTTTCTAGAAAGACCCCCTTCATTGCCACGAACACCTTGTTCTCAGTGGGGTTATAGAAGTAATACCCTTTGGTTTCCCTAAGGTAGCCCACAAATAGGCATTTATCGTTTTGGGCTCCAGCTTGCCACTAGTCAATCTCTTGACATGTGCTTCGCATCCCCAAATCCTTAGAAAAGACACATTGGGCTCCCTGCCCGTCCATATCTTATATGGGGTATTTTCCACTACCTTAGTTGGAGTATTGTTTAAGATGAGAGCTACTGTCTCAAGGACGTGTCCCCAGAAACTAATTGGGAGAGAGGCTTGTCTCGTCATTGAGTGGACCATGTCCAACAGGGTCTTATTCCTCCATTTGGACACCCCATTCCACTGTGGTGTTCCGGGAGGAGTGAGCTATGGAACTATTCCATGCTCTCTCAAGTATGAGTCAAACTCTAGGCTAATATACTCACCTCCTCGGTCCAACCGAAGGGTTTTGATATTTCTACCCAGTTGGTTCTATACCTCGTTCCTAAATTCCTTGAACCTATCAAGGGTCTCAGACTTGTGTTTCATCAGATAGACATAGCCATATATGCTGAAATCGTCCATGAATGTGACAAAGTACATGTGTCCATCTCTGGTCGCTGCGCTCATGGGTCCACATACATCTGAATGTATTAGGTCTAATAAGCTAGTGGCCCTTTCATCCTTATTGGTAAAAGGTGCCCTAGTCATCTTGCCTCGTAAACATGACTCGCATATATCAATTGACTCCAAGTCAAATGACCCTAAGACTCTAGCTTTGTGGAGCCTAGCTATGCGCTTCTCGTTTATGTGGCCAAGACGACAATGCCATAGGTAGACAGGACTAAGTTCGTTAGGCTTAACCCTTTTAGTGTTTATGTTATAGACATGATTGGTTTCATTTAAGTCCAGGATATATAAGCCATTATTTAATAGAGCATCTCCATAAAATAATCCCTCTCTAGATAAAGAAATTCTACCATTAGAAATAGTAAAATGAAATATAAAAATATCCAACATTGATACCGAAATAATATTCCTGCACATAGCAGGTACAAAATAACAATGTTCTAAAATCAAAACCAATCCACTGGGCATCACAAGGTGATATTCACCGATCTCTATGGCAGTAATGCTTGCTCCATTTCCGACCCTCAAGTCCACCTCTCCTAACCCCAGTGACCTTCTGTTCTTAAGTCCCTGCACATTGCAACAAATGTGAGAACCACATCCAGTATCCAATACCAAGGATGTTGAAACAGTAAGGTTAATGTCTATAACATAAATACCTGAAGAGGATGCACGTTGGCCCCTTCTCTACTCTCCCATCAGCTTGGGACATGATCTCTTCCAATGGCCTGCCTTCCTACACCCGAAATAGACATCGTCAGGACCTGCCTTCTGCTGGGCCTTGGGCTGGCCCTTGACCTTCTTGGCCTTGGCAAGAGGAGGGTTCCCCTTGTTGACCAGCAGCACCGGTGAACTCTTCTTGATCAACTGTTCAGTAAGCTTTTGTTGGTGTGCCCTAGTTCTTAGGGCATTGGATTCTTGTATTTTGTATTATACATTAAGGGTCATATATGAATACATTATTTGTGTACCATTAATAAAGGCAATTAATCTATTTCATTTATATCTTGTGCTATAATATGAGTAGAATATCCATTCTCTGTTCTAATTGTGGGAACGAATAGAACCACAGACTTGTATATTCGATGACTGTATGGTAGTTCTTAACTAGCCATAGTACTTGTATAGTCAGTCATGAATATAGGTACATGTCGTTGAGATGGGACTGGATCGATCCGCACAAGAAAGCCACATGGTTGCCATGTCATAGGTCTTTCTTGAGTAGGTCTCTTTTGTCCTAAGACCAGATTTCATTATAATATCGATATGGAATCCAGTTCAATTTGACATATGCCTAACAGGTCTGTAAAAGGATGCTAAATACGGGTATGATTGGGTGGACCGGTGAACATGTTGATATTGATGATAAAGTGATGGAATTGCCACTCGGGTAACACCGAGATGATATCATTAGCCACTTGATGAGTGGGACTGATAAGTGTATGGCCATACCCAAATAAGTTGGTTGCTTATTTGATTAATCAGTCAACTCAAGATCAAGAAATATACTAAACAACAGAAGAGGATGACGGACACCATGCCTCTTGTTTATTCATATCGATATCGTTAGGCAAAGGATACTATGAGATTACTACCGGGTGAGTGTCTTCTAAAAATTGCTGCATCTCTATCTTGATTGGGGGCTGTAATGGTTTGCTAGAACCCACTTACAGTTTGTGGGCCTTGGGCCTACTGCCAACATAAAGACAGACCCATAGGATCGTGCACATAGATCAACTGAGCTGGAACTTATAGAAATTGTACATGTAATGTACATTGGAAGGAATGCGTTAATTAATTAGTTGACATTCCGTATCAAGGTAATTAATAAACATTGGGTTGAATTTAATTTAATTAATAAGTTTACATAATGTAATTAATTAATTTATCAATTAATTGAATCACATAAAGTAAACAATTAATTAAATAATTTTTCCTAAGTAGGAAAATTAAATACATGTATTGTATTAACTTAAGTGTGATTTAATTTTATTTAGGGGTAATTAAATTTAGCCAAATGGAATTAAATTACATAGTATATACTTTTTAATTAAAGTTTATTTATGTAATTATAATCCTAGTGGGCTTGGGTTTAATTAACCTAATTAAAACCCAATTAGACAAGGTGTCTATATAAGGGCACACTTAAGGAGGAAAAACCTAATTCAACTCTAATTAATTGCTGGAAATTTTAGCTAGCAAGAGCAGCCCCAAAACAGTCGAAAATCCCATCATTAACCCTCCATTCCTTGGCGTCTTCGGCTAGCACCGGTTCCCGCTCAATAGTTGGTCGTGCACCAGACTTTGGAGATCGCAATTTCAAGAAACGATTCTGCAGCAGTCTCTAGAAGAGATGAATCCGGTGAGTTAATGTCTCTTGATTCAATTTGGTTTTATTCTAATCAATGGTAGTTGGACACGATAGGTGGATTATAGGAAATTTTAAACGGTGTATTTTCCGCTGCGCCACGTTATTTTTCTAATGACGAATCCCAACAGTGGTATCAGAGCCTAGGTTTTGTCCATTAGATTGATTGGAATTGGTTCTTGAAAGCATTCTTGCAGAAAGAATGGGTTTCAAGTTTGTGATTTTAGGGTTTTACTTAATTGGTTTTTTTTTTTGGATAAACCCTAGAATTGTTGGATTGGGGTTTTTGATTATTTTTCCCCAATTGTTTTCCATCTAAAATTGTTTTGTATATTAATTATATAGGATTAAAAAAAAAGTATTGTTTGGGCAAAAGATGGAATCGCAGAATTGCGATTCCATCTGCTGCCTTGGCAGCTGCTGCTTGCCGCAGCAAGCAGCTACGGCAGCAGCTACTGCAGCCTGCTGCTGCGGCAAACTGCACTGCTGCCCCAACGGGACAGCAGCAACGTGTGTGGGTTTTGGGTCTGGTTTTGGATTTTGCGGGTATTTTTTTATCCCAGACCCTAATGCAAATTGAATTAAAATTTTTTTCATTAATTTGTATTTAAATTATTTATTTTGTTTGCATGCATATTTAATTTAATTGCTTGCATATTAAATTGAATATGGATTTTGTGAAATTGGCCCAATAAACCGTGACACCGGTTAAAATTGGGAGAGCTAAATTTTAAATTTCTGACAACCCAAATTCAAGTGGGAGCAAAATTGTTAATTTTGCATTTATGGATGTTATCCATTGGGCCTTTATGGGCCTTAGTCACATTTGTTAAAATTGGCGATTTCACCCTAAGTAACTCGGCTTAACATTTATATTTATAATTTGGAATGCCATGATCATGCATCATATTGGTATGTATGTGCACGACAGGTACTTTGTTTGAAATGTTATGTTGAGTTCTATGGGTCTTAAATTATTATCGGTTGTAATTTAATTTTGGGAAATATGGCCTGCGTGCCATTTTTTTTTTTTTTTGATGTAATTTTAGAATAGATTTTATTTTACAAAATTATTGTAATTGCATCAAGTATGGAGGAAAGCCCAAATGGGGCAAGCCCATGGTGGGAGCCCAAGAAGGATTGCAGTCCGGCCCATGAAGAATTAGATAGGACATCTAGTTTTTCATTACGTTGTAATTAAAGGCCCATAGGATCTCATGTATTTTAAATTAAGTATGCTATTGCATTTGTCATATAATATGGATGTATGGATCACCAAATTATTACCCGCATTTATGCATGCTAAGTCGTATCAGTTAATTATAATCCGGAAATTAAAATATTGAGTCGCTTAAAAGTGCTTCCCACATTCACACCTCTTCCTCGCATTGATGCTGCAATGTGCGCCATGCCCTAGCTGGGTATATTGTAGTATTCGGTGGGCCGTCGAGGGTTAAGATACTTGGTATGGTTAACATGTGAATGGTGGTTTGACTCAACATGGGTAGCATTAGCTCAGAGAGGGCCCTAAGCATAGATGGGTAAAGTGTCAATAAGCCCATCAAACCAAGAGTCCTTCATGGAAGGATTGGATAGGTTGTCCTACCAAACGAATCAATGGTTGGTTAGCGAGCCCTAGTTCGGCCAGTCATTGATAAGTTGTGGAGCTTGGTCAAGTCAGCCAATTAACAACACCAACAAACAAATTAAAATCGGATTATTAATTTGAATTGGCTTACAAGTCCTTTATTTCTAACTCAAGCAATGATTTCTTCCATGTAGATAATCCCATTTCAGTTAAGCAATTTAAATGGCTGCAACAAACAACAACTCACTCTCACTTAGGTCACTCTTAGAGAAGGACAAGGTTTCGGGGACTAACTTCCTGGACTGGGATAGGAACTTACAAATAGTTCTTAGACAAGAGTCTAAGGAGTATGTACTGAATGCTCCTTTACTAGCTGGCCCTCCCGTAGGTCGAGGCGTCACCACGACGATGGTGGAGCTGTATGACCGGCACGTGAGGGATGATCGAGATGTCTCGTGCCTCATGCTGGGTACCATGGCTTCTGATCTTCAGAAGCAGTTCATGGATGAGCATGCTTATGATATGATGGATCAGCTTAAAAGATGTTCCAAGATCAGGCTCGTCAGGAACGTTACCTGACAACTAAGGCACTTTGCACAACTGTGATGGCAGCTGGGACTTTTGTTAGCACTCATGTGCTAAAGTTGAAGGGGTATATTGGTACACTTGCCTGCCTTGGCTCGCCAGTTCCGCAGGACTTGGCAACAGATATTATTCTCGGGTCACTTCCTAAGTCTTATAACCAGTTTATCATGAATTACCATATGCAAGGGTTGGATAAATCGGTTGTTGAGCTGCATGGCATGCTCAAGCTTGCTGAGCAGTCTCTTAAGAAGACTCCTGAAGTATTGCTGGTGAACAAGGGCAATACATCCATTGCTAAGGGAAAGGCCAAATCTAAGGCCAAGGCTAAGGCCCAAAAGGCCAAGGCTAAGGCCCAACCTAAAGCAAGGATTGCTTCTCCTGATGATGTCTGCCATAAGTGTCATGAGAAGGGGCACTGGAAGAGCTCATATCCAAAGCTAAGGGAGCAACTGAAGGGCGAAACTGCTGCTTCAGGTATTTATGTTGTTGAGATTAATCTGGCTATTTCTACATCTTGGGTCTTGGACATTGGATGTGGATCTCACATTTGTCCACATGTGCAGGGTCTAAGAAATAGGAGATTATTAGGATCTAGAGAAGTAGATCTTCGAGTTGGAAATGGTGCTCAGGTTCAGGCCATGGAGATCGGAGATTATTTCTTGGAGATGCCTAGTGGACTTGTTTTGGAGCTAAGAAACTATTATCTTGTACCTGTGATGCGCAGGATATTATTTCCGTTTCTTTGTTGGATAGATCTGGTTTTGTATTTAATATTGGACATGGTAGAATTTCTATGCAATGTGGCAATATTATTTATGGAACAGCATTTCTTGAAAATGGCTTATATATCCTTGATCTAAAATGTGAAAGTTCAATCTATAACATAAATACTAAAAGGATTAAACAAAATGAAATTAATCCTACTTACATCTGGCATTGTCGACTTGGCCATATAAATGAGAAGCGCATAGCTAGGCTTCACTCTAGTGGAGTGCTAGGGTCATTTGACATCCAGCCTTATGACACATGCGAATCTTGTTTGAGAGGCAAGATGACAAAGGCGCCTTTTAGCAAGACTGCTGAAAGGGCCTCAGAGCTATTGGAGCTAATACATTCCGATGTATGTGGCCCAATGAGCACTAGTGCTAGATCTGGTTTTCTGTACTTCGTCACCTTCACAGACGACTTCAGCAGATACTGTTACGTGTATCTGATGAAGCATAAGTCTGAGACTCTCCAAAGGTTCAAGGACTTTAAGAATGAAGTAGAAAACCAACTTGGCAAGAAAATAAAAGCACTTCGGTCTAACCAAGGGGGTGAATATTTGAGCCAAGAGTTTGACTTGTTTTTGAGAGAGTGTGGGATTATATCCCAACTCACTCCTCCTGGTAGACCCCAGTGGGATGGAGTGTCAGAAAGGAGGAATAGGACCTTACTTGACATGGTCCGCTCGATGATGAGTCATGCTACACTCCCTGTCTCCTTTTGGGGATATGCTTTAGAGACAGCTGCTTACATTCTTAATAATACACCAAGCAAGGCAGTTGAGGGAACACCATATGAACTATGGAAAGGCCGAAAGCGCAATGTTTCCTTCTTGAAGATTTGGGGCTGTGATGCACATGTTAAGAAATTGACAAGTGGCAAACTCGAGTCCAAATCTGTCAAGTGCCTATTTGTGGGTTACCCTAAGGAAACTAAGGGTTATTACTTCTATGATCCGGCCGAAAACAAAGTTTTCATAACTAGAAATGCAGTCTTCTCGGACAAGGAATTCCTTCCAAGAGAGACAGTGGGAGTAATGTTGAACCTTCAGAAGTTCAAGACTCACAAACTCCTGCAGCTACTGCTGAGGATGCTTCGGGAACTGATTTGACTACTCAAGAAATTGAGGAACCAGAACCGGTTGTACAGGACCTTAAAAGGACTGGTAGGACATGTCATTAGCCAAAGTGGTACGGCTTTCTCGTGACTGATGATGGGGACCTTATGGTCATTGCCCAAGAAGAGCCCACGACCTATCAGGAGGCTGTTGGAAGCCCACACTCAGATCAATGGTGTAAAGCCATGGAGGCTGAGATGCAATCTATGCACGATAACCAAGTATGGAACTTAGTGGATCCACCTCCGGGTGCTAAGGTGATAGGTTGCAAGTGGTGTTTCAAGTTAAAGGCCCTGTGTGTATAAGATGGTTAGTGGGAGCATTTCCACCGTCCTAGCGTTGTTACATCCTTATCATTGGAAGTGACATACCAACACTGTAAGGGGTTAAGCAGTGGTTGAGTAGATGCTTCGCAATGAAGGACTTAGGTGAAGCTGAGAAGATCTTAGGGATCAGGATCTACAGAGATAGATCCAATCGGCTTCGAGGCCTAAGTCAAGTCACGTACATTGACAATGTTCTGAAAAGATTCAGCATGGACAAGGTAAAGAAAGGATTCTTTCCAAGCGCCATGGGTTGAAGCTGAGTAAGAAAGATGTTCCTAAAACAAAGAAGGACCGGGAGAACATGAAAAGATCCCTTATGCATTTGCTATTGGATCTATCATGTACTCCATGTTATGTAAGAGCCTGATGTCGTGTTTGCACTAAGTATGACTAGCTGGCACCAGTCAGACTACTGTGAAGAATACTGGAAGGCAGTCAAGGTAATCTTGAAGTACCTTAACCGGACTAAGGATGCTTTCTTAGTGTATAGAGGTTAAGATGAGCTGGTAGTGTTAGGTTACACTGATGCAAGCTTTGAGACCAATGAGGATGAGAACCAGTCACAGTCTGGTTATGTTTTTCTCCTGAATGGCAGTGCCATTAGTTGGAGGTCCTCAAAGCAGGCCACCATTGCTGACTCTACAATGGAAGCTGAGTACATAGCTGCTTGCAAAGCTCAAAGGAAGCCATTTAGATCAAGAAATTCATAACTGAGTTGGGAGTAGTGCCCACTATCCTAGACCCAGTTGATGTTTTTGTGACAACAACGGGGCCATCGCACGAGCTAAGGTTCCCCGGTCACACAAGAGATCCAAACATGTACTCAGAAAGTTTCACCTCATTCGGGAGATCGGGAACATAGATGACATATCATTGTAGAGGGTTGACACCAAGAGTAATGTCGCTGATCCATTGACCAAAGTGCTATTGCAGACACAACATGACGGTCATACCAGATCTATAGGAATTAGGGCAATGCCCACTTGGAACTAGTGCAAGTGGGAGATTGTTGGTGTGCCCTACTTCTTAGGGCATTGGATTCTTGTATTTTGTATTATACATTAAGGGTTATGTATGAATACATTATTTGTGTCACATTAATAAAGGTAATTAGTCTATTTCATTTATATCTTGTGCTATAATATGAGTAGAGTATCCATTGATTGATAATCATAAAACCTATCCCAGGTCTGTTCTAATCGTGGGAACGAATAGAACCACAGACTTGTATATTCGATGACAGTATGGTAGTTCTTAACTAGCCATAGTACTTGTATAGTCAGTCATGAATATAGGTACATGTCATTGGCCTGGGACTGGATCGATCCGCATAAGAAAGCCACATGGTTGTCATGTCATAGGTCTTTCTTGAGTAGGTCTCTTTTGTCCTCAGACCAGACTTCATTATAATATCGATATGGAATCCGGTTCACTTTCACATACGCCTAACAGGTTTGTAAAAGGATGCTAAATATGGGTATGATTGGGTGGACCGGTGAACATGTTGATATTGATGATGAAGTGATGGAATTGCCACTCGGGTAACACCGAGATGATATCATTGGCCACTTGATGAGTGGGACTGATAAGTGTATGGCCATACCCAAATAAGTTGGTTGCTTATTTGATTAATCAGTCAACTCAAGATCAAGAAATATAATAAACAACAGAAGAGGATGACAGACACCATGCCTCTTGTTTATTCATATCGATATCGTTAGGCAAAGGACACTATGAGATTCCTACCGGGTGAGTGTCTTCTAAAGACTGCTGCATCTTTGTCTTAATTGGGGGCTGTAATGGTTTGCTAGAACCCACTTATAGTCTGTGGGCCTTGGGCCTACTGCCAACATAAACACAGACCCATAGGATCGTGCACATAGATCAACTGAGCTGGAACTTATAGAAATTGTACATGTAATGTACATTGGAAGGAATGCTTTAATTAATTAGTTGACATTCCGTGCCAAGGTAATTAATAAACATTGGGTTGAATTTAATTTAATTAATAAGTTTACATAATGTAATTAATTAATTTATCAATTAATTGAATTACATAAAGTAAACAATTAATTAAATAATTTTTCCTAAGTAGGAAAATTAAATACATGTATTGTATTAACTTAAGTGTGATTTAATTTTATTTAGGGGTGATTAAATTTAGCCAAATGGAATTAAATTACATCGTATATACTTTTTAATTAAAGTTTATTTATGTAATTATAATCCTAGTGGGCTTGGGTTTAATTAACCTAATTAAAACCCAATTAGACAAGGCACCTATATATGGGCACGTGTGAGCAGACGACCTTCTTAAAACAGGACGCGGCGAAGCGGACCAGGGAAAAAGAAGATTATTATAGATTATTTGGAAAACTTGTTTTGTTTATCTTGAGTTAAAAAAATTGTGGATTTGACTTGGAAATTCTGTTGTAGAAAACATTTTCCGGTTTTTAACTTAAAGACCTCGAAACTTAAATCCTGAGATCAGTGTCAGAGTCGCCACCCGGATTAGCTCATCCGGGAATTACGGTACAGCTCCCTACCGAGGACAGAATGCTGTACCTAATCCAGAGATTTAGGGTTCGGGCAAATAACTTACTTAACCTCTAGCTTGCTTTCACTTTACAGTTTGTATTACCATATTTAATTCGCATTATTATCTTTCTCTAACTCCAATTTCTTTATTTTAACTATCCAATGCTAAAGCAAAATGCAGGAAATAAATTGTGGGAAATTAAATCATACATTCAAAATATACAGAAAATAATAAAGGCCAATTATACAACCCAATTGAATAAAAAAAATAAAAACTCTCGTCCTCACTTTACAATCGCCTAAAATACACGATTTATCTAAAAAATACAATCGCCTAGGATACATGAATAAATCTATTAAATACATCAGAAATAAAAATAAAAAGCTGCAAAATAGAGGGTTCGCACAATATACGGCACGCCACAAATAGGACTCAAGTAAGACAATGGGATTTTAAGAATTCGGGAACATGCAATAAGGGGGATAACCTGGTCGGCTCAGCTTGCCGGCCCGATTAGACCTGGAAAACATTTTGAAACATCCCTGTATTTTGGGTTTTGTGAGAAAATCATTTTGAAAACAATTTATTTTTTGGTTTACTTTAATTTAGCATGTGAGGTGGGTCAGTTTTCGGGAGAATCGGATCTCCGTTGTGGTATTGTCCTAAATGCAAATGCACTAAAAATTAAATATAAGGTAGTGAATGAACAAAACAAAATTATTTAAGGAATTTTTGAAATTTTAAGTGATTAATCTGGAAATTCTGCTCTTGGACGAGCACTACAGTCATGCGACTGTAATTACGGTCGTAGCTATAATTACAGTCGTGTGACTGTAAATCATTCCAACTTCAGAATTTCGCCAAAAATTATTCAAAATAAAACTGAAATAAAACAGCTGGAAACCAAGAACACTCGTACGACTGTATTTACAGTCGTACGACTGTTCATCAACTCAAGAATAGTCGCACGACTGTTCATGATTTCTAAAAACAGAAAACGCAGGAATTGAGTAAAAATGCACAAAAACAAACCAATTCACCCAGAAAGCATAAGAAATGGAGGGAATGAATAGTGTTCACCTCTTTGCACTTATCCACCGTAGGATTGACCCCTGGTGTCGCTCCAATCCACTTAAATTTGCTCTTTTTCCTTGAATTGAAGTTGAGAAGTTTGGGTTCAAAATCTCCAAAATGCTTAGGAATCTTAAGGTTTTTAGTCCGAAATTTAATTTGTTTAGAGTCAGATTGTTAACCTATTGATTTCTAATAGATTTTTAATCTAAACACTCAAGAATTATAAAGAAAAAGAAGAGAAAAAGAAGCTTGGATTTTTCGTGAGGTTTTCTTTTTCTTCCCTTTTTCTCCCAATTCTCTCTCTCTCTAAGACCAGAAATTCTAAGTGTCAAAAGTCCTTCCCTTTTCTTCTCTTCCTCCTCTTATTTTTTGCCTTTGCTTCACCAAAAACTGGGCATTAATTGCCCATCTTTTCCCCTCTCTTTTCTTATGTCATGGGTATGGTGTTCTACACCTGCTATAATCGTACAGTCACACGATTGTATGTTACAGTCAGGTGACACGCGTGATTTTTTTTTTTTAAGGATGAAAAATTTCGGTGCTTACAGTTGCCCCTCGTGTGATCAAATTCGACACCCAGATCTTGGTTTAAAATACCTGAGAAGATGAATTTGAAAGCATGAATCAAAGCGCTGTAGACACAGGAAAGAACCCACTGTTGAAATAAGCCGATACCAGGTCTAGGTTACCCGAGGCAAAGCTGGGGAAGAAATAAGCCAATACCGGATCTAAGTTACCCGAGGCAACAAAGGTGGAATGTGGATAGGCTGATACCGGGTCTAGGTTACCAGAGGCAAAGGAAAATGAAATGTGGATCATGGATTGGCCGATACCGAGTCTAGGTTACCTGAGGTAAAGGAAGATGAAATATAGATTATGGATTGGCCACTACCGGGTCTAGGTTACCCAAGGCAAAGGAAAATGAAATGTTGATTATGGATTGGCCGATACCGGGTCTAGGTTACCCAAGGCAAAGGAAAATGAAATGTGGATTATGGATTGGCCGATACCAGGTCTAGGTTACCCGAGCCAAAGGAAGATGAAATATGGATTATGGATTGGCCGATACCGGGTCTAGGTTACCTAAGGCAAAGTTTACTGGGGATATGGAATAAAGCTGATCTGGACCGATGTCGGGTTTATGTTACCCGAGGTGGATCTGCTGGGGATATGATGCTGGAGCTGATCTAGGCTTGTGCCGGGTTTAGGTTACCCGAGGTGGATATGCTGGAGAACTTAAGATGAAGCCGATCTGGGCTGATACCGGGTTTACATTACCCAAGGTGGATCTGCTGGAGAACTTGAGATGAAGCCGATCTGGGCTGATACCGGGTTTACATTACCCGAGGTGTATCTGCTGGAGAACTTGAGATGAAGCCGATCTGGGCCGATACCAGGTTTACAGTACCCGAGGTGGATCTACTAGAGATGTGAAGCTATGGATGATGAGTTCCTGCATTTGAAATGACAAGTCTTCATTCCTTGATCGAGAGATTTTGAACAAAAATTTTTGCCCCTTCGATCAAGAATGAAGACTAGTGAGGGATGAATGATTTGTGGATGCTATGTATGCATGTATGATGATATATATGCACATGGAGATTAATTGATGCATTTCTTATTGTTTGTGCAAGATTGAAATCCCTCCTTTCTGCTGGGGAAGGCATGCTTTACCCCTGGCTGGTGGAAGGTGCACTTTGCATAAGGCTTCCCCTTGTCGAAGATATATGTGAGGACTACTGGGGAAATGAGATAATTTCTAGGAATGCATGACGATGCTGGGGAAAAAGAATCATATTGTTCTTTGTAAACGTTCCGCTAGGGAGTGATGTGGAGGATCATGTTGGGGAGATAATGGGAAGACTTGGCTTCTCACCCCTGTAATTGATGAATTTGGGAGTGCTCTAAATTTTGCCTGGGTTGCCCAATGCGGATTTTCAGTCCAATGAGCTGCTCTAATTTTTGCCTGAGGCACCTTTTCGGTTTTCACCCTAGCGAGCTGCTCTAATTTTTTTCTAGGGCGCCTTTTCGGTTTTCACCCCAGTGAGCTTTTTTTTTTAAGTAAAAACCGATTGAAAAAGCAAGTTCTTGGACAATCACTGTCGCTCTTCGAAAAGCTGAATTGGATTTGGTGGATGATAAAATATTTCATATTAAATGTCTTTAGTGCATTTTCATCGTTAAATAGCATGATGTGTTCGACCAGTTAAATGCAAAGTGCTTTCTTTAAGTGAATGTTTAAGCATGATAACTTTGTTTATGCATTTCGTCATAACCATTGCAAATATATTTAAACAAACATTTCAATTTATTGATGAAATCAAAATGAGCACATTTGAAATGACTGGATCCCAAATGGTACATATTCCACACCGAGCCAGAATCCAGCACCAGTCATCCTTTTCAGATTTTCTGACTGATCATTTTCTCTCTTGTCTTAACTTTTGCCTAGACCACTCTTTTCGATTTTTCAACCTATCAGACTTCTTCTTTTTCTTTTTTTTTACACATGATAAAGGTTTAGCCGATCTTGATTGATAGGGTTTGTGAACTCATTTCCGACCATATCCATGATGTTGACACCACCTTTCGATAACACATTCTTCACAAAATAAGGTCCTTCCCAATTAGGCCTGAATTTGCCCCAAACATCAACGTTGAAGGGCCTTAGCTATTTTAGAACCAAGTCTCCTGCTTTCAACTGCCGTTTGGAGAACTTCACGTTTCGGTTATAGGCTCTGGCCATTCTGCGTTGGTACATCTGTAGGTGATCCAGTGCTTTCAGTCGCCTTTCGTCTAGTGCCACCAACTGCTCGTATCTAGCTTGAATCCACTCAGTCTCTAGCAATTGAGCTTCCAGGGCAACTCTGAGTGACTTGAGCTCTATTTCCACTGGCAACACTGCTTTCATACTCTAGACCAAGGCATAGGGAGTTTCTCTTGTTGGCATTCGGACACTGGTTCTATAACCCCAAAGAGTATATGGAAATTTGTCAGCCCAATCTATGTAGGTGGTTACCATCTTTGATAAAATCTTCTTTATTGCCTTATTAGCTGCTTCAACCGCACCATTAGCTTGTGGTCTGTACGGAGAAAATTTATGGTGCTCAATGCCATGTTCTGTAAGTAGCTCAGCTTTTGCCCCTTGAAACTACACCCCATTGTCAGTCACTATGTGATGGGGAATTCCATACCAGGTAAAGATGTTTTTCTGGATGAACTTGACCATTTGTTAAGCTGTTACATTAGCGAAGGATTCTGCCTCCACCCATTTGGAAAAGCAATCAACTGCTCCGACTATGAATTTGTGCCCATCAGACACAGCTGGATGAGTCTCACCAATCATATCTATCCCTCATGCTGAAAACGGCCAAGGAGACGCCAGGTTCTGTAATTCCAGTGGTGGAAGATGATTGATGTCTAAATAGATCTGATACTCGTGACATCTCTTCACTTTTCTTAGACAATCTGCTTGCATAGTCATCTAGAAGTACCCATACGTCATTATCTTCCTGGCCATAGCTAGACCATTCATGTGTGGCCCACAGGATCCTGCATGCACCTGTTACATTACTTCTTCTGCTTCCTGCTCTGTTAGACACCGCAGAAGCACACCATTTACCGTTCTCTTGTATAGCTTATCTTCAAAGATTTTGAATTGACTGGCTAGCTTCCTTAATGACATCTTATTAGAAGCACTGGCTCCCTGTGGGCATTTTCCTTCCTTCGCATACTGGTAGATATCAAAGAACCATGGCTTTTCTTCAACCGTTAGCTCCATTACTTCGTGTACTTCGAAGTAGGGTTGTCTAAAAGTCGCTATAACTAGTGGCTGGACCTGAGTTTCTTCTGGATTTTCCCACATCGAGGATAGAGTTGTTAGTGCATCAGCCATCTTGTTTTCATCCCTCGGGGTGTGTCTGAATTCACATTGGCTGAATAATTCTCTTCTGAACTGTAGCAGATCCAAGTAAGGCCGTAAGGCTTCTTCTTTTAGCTCCCATTCACCCTGAGCTTGCCTGATCACCAAAAGTTAGTCTTCGACAATTAAGACATCATTTGCCCCTAATGTCCACAGAGCTTCCATCCCAAATAAGCATACTTCATATTCTACCCCGTTATTGGTTATAGGAAAATTCAATCTCTTTGATAAAGGGATGATTTCACCATCTGGCGTTGCTATTAGCACCCCGATTCCAACACCCTTTCTTTTCACTGCACCATCGAAGCACATAACCCATCTTTTTACTTCAACCATGGCTAACTGTTCATCTGGGAACTCCAAATTCTCAGTGTAATCTGATTCCAAAGGTTGATTTGCTAGAAATTCTGCCACAGCCTACCCGTTGATGGTTCTCTTAGTGATGTACTCAATGTCGAACTCGGATAGGAGTAACAGCCATCTGGACAACTTTTTGACTAGCACTGGTGTTTCGTAAAGATACTTCATTGGATCCACTTTGGCAACGGCTTGTATTTTGTACGACTAGAAGTAGTGGTGCAGCTTCTTGGTTAACCAGATCATTGCCACACATGTCTTCTCCATCAGTGTGTATTTGGTTTCATACTCCAGTAGCTTCTTACTGGGGTAGTAAATGGGGTACTCCTTTTTGTCATCTTGTTCCTGTGCCAACATTGCTCCTACAGAAGAATCCTCAACTGCCAAGTATAAGATCAGGGGCTTTCTCAAAATTGGTGGACTCGGTGGATTTACTTGATAAGCCTTGATCTTCTCGAATGCCAGCTGACATCTGTCATCCCACACAATCGGCTGATCTTTCTTCAGTAGCTTGAAGATTGGCTCATAGGTGGAAGTTAATCGTGCTATGAAACGACTGACATATTGTAAGGAACCCAAAAATGATCAAACTTCCTTTTCTGTCTTTGAAGCTGGCATATCACGTATGGCTTTGATTTTGTCTGGGTCCATTTCTATTCCCCTTTGGCTGACTACATGGCCCAACAGCTTCCCTAATAGGACTCCTAATACACACTTCCTGGGGTTAAGCTGTAAGCTGTATTCTCCAATGCGTGTAAGAAATCTATCTAGGATAACAAGATGTTCCTCCTGGGTCATTGATTTTACCAGCATATCATCGACATACACTTCGACTTCTTTGTGGATCATATCATGCAACAGAGTCATAACAGCCCTTTGATAAGTGGCTCCAGCATTCTTTAACCCAGAGGGCATTACTCTATAGCAGAAGGTACCCCACTCTGTGATGAAGGATGTCTTCACCTTGTCATTCACATCCATCAGGATCTAGTTGTACCCCGAAAAGCCATCCATGAAGGAACACATTGTTGCTTTCGCTGCACTATCAACTAGGACGTCAATATGGGGCAGTGGAAAGTTATCTTTTGGGCATGCTTTATTCAGGTCTAGGTAGTCGACACATACTCTGACCCTTCCATCCTTCTTGGGCACTGGAACAATATTGGCTAGCCATTCTGTGTATTCTACCACTTCAAGAAACTTGGTGTCTATCTGATTAGCCACTTCCTCTTTTACCAGTATAGCCCATTTTGGCCTCAATCTTCTCAGCTTTTTCTTTACTGGCCTAAACTTGGGATCTGTTGGAATCTTGTGCACTGCTATCTCTGTGTCTACACCCGACATGTCTTCATATGACCAGGTGAAATCTTTAACATGTTTTTGTAATATTCTTATTAATTCTCTCTCTTCCTCGGGTTTTAGCTCATGTGAAATGAATAACATTTTAGGGTTTTCATCTGTACTTATGTTGATTTCATGCAATGTAGTGTCATGTATGCTAAATATGCTTGATGGTGATACAAATGCATGCACAGAATTATTAGGATAAACATCACATAAGTAAGCAAACTGAGATTTCATTGCATTATACTTGTCATAAAGTACATCGTTTACACTGAAAATAGAGGAAATAGATACAACAAAATCATTTTCATCCTCCACAAACGGAGGGCCTTGTTCTTCTTCAGCTTCCATCTTCATCTTCAGAGCACTATCCAAGTCTGTAGCTGCTTCGGCTTCCTTTTCAGCCACTTGTGCCTTAGCCCTTTCCATGATCTTGGCAATCTCGGCAACTATAGAGTTCAGGTTCACCTTTTCCATCATCTCTTCGTTGAACCCTTCCTTGGTCTTCCCAAAAGCCTTACTTAAGGCAGCAATCAATGCACCTGAAATAACTTCTACAGTTTGATCACAGGCTTTCTCTTCATTTTTCTCTTCAGCCACCTCCACTACTTCCGCTATCTCCTTGGATGGTTCGCCTTGCAGAACATTGGATTCAACAGCTGCCTTTTCTAGCACCACTGGGGCCACTGGTTCCTCCTGGATTTTCTCAAAATCAACAACATCAGCAAAAATTTCAAAGCCAGGATATTCAACATTTCCAATCCTTATTGGTTCAGCCTGGCCTTTGTATAGCCCTTCTCCCGCTTTCAGGAATGGCTTCGTCATAACCTTGCCATTCTTGCCCCTTCTTGGGTTTGTCTGCTCAGATGTCTCTTCTGTATAGCCTAGACCAAATTGCTTTGGTTTCCCCAAGTTAATATTGAATTCAGGTGCTCCTTGCAAGTTAATTCCAAGTCCTATGCCCGGGACAAAGTTTTATTTGTGTAAGTAGTAGGATAGCCATTTCGGCATATAATTTTCATAGATCACCATGGGAGCATCTATAGCTTCCTCTTCCCCGATCATTGCAACTTGAAACCCACCAAAAGGGACAACTCCTTCATTCACAGCAGCAATCACCGATTGGGCATCCGCCTCAACAGTCACTATCTCACCATTCATCGAGAACTTAATTTTTGGTGCAATGTAGAAGGGACACCTCCTAGAGGATGGAACCATGGCCTTCCTAACAATAAGGAGAAGGTCATCGGGATATCTATCACCGTGAAAACAACCATGGATTTGTTGGGCCCAACCTCTACTTCAGTTTCAAAGGTCCCTATCAGTGTTCTCTTGGAGTCGTCGTATGCCCGGATTACTGTTGATGACTTTTTCAGAAAATCTTCATTCAAGCCCAAACATGGAAGCAACTTTAGTGGACATATATTTAGAGCTGAGCCATCATCGACCATCACACATGGCATCACCTTATCCATCATATAGGCCCTGATGTAAAGGGCCTTGTTCTGAGCCTTCGATTCACCAGGCAGATCTTTCTCAGAAAAAATGATGTCAGGAGTCCCAGATTGGACTTAATCTAACAAACAGCATATAGCCTCTGGCGAAGCTATATGGGAGACTTCAATCTCTAACAGTTTCTTCACTAAGGCAGCCCTATGCTCCTTAGAAGTTAGAAGCAAATGCCATAGGCTGGCTTATGCAGAAGTCTTCTTTAACTGGGAAATGACTAGGTCCTCTTTCTCAACCTTCTTCGGTGCTGATGAACTACCCAACCCAGTCATGGGGGCTTTGTCCTTCACTTGATATGTCGACTGGTACACCCTACCACTTCGGGTCACATGCTGGACCTCTTGAACTTTCAACTTCTCAATGGCTGGAGTCTTAACCGTCTCCTCTTCACCAAAATCTTCATACTTGTCTTTGGAATCAAGGTCATTCAAGCTTATCAGCTTGATCTCTTTCTATTCTGCCTTCTTCTCACATTCTGTACCCACTTCAGCTTCCTCTATTGCTACAGCCTGGATAGTGGGATTTACTTAAAGGATCTGGGCAAAGATGAAATTAGCCAGAAGTCCTAAATGCACCATGTTGAACCGCTTCTCAAATGCTGGTAGTGGGTTGGTCTTCGTGCTAGGATTAGCTGGTTCTTACAGTTTCCCTTCATCTATCAGCTTCTGAATGGCATCTCTCAGTTGTAGCAATTGTTAGTCCAGTGGCTAGCAACAACATGATACGTGTAGAAATTATCTTTATCTACCTCAGAAGGTTTTTCAAAGGGCCTTAAGGACTGTAGCAACCCACCATTTATGCACTTAGCAAATATCTTCACCAACAGGAGAGTCTAAGGCAATATGCCCTGACCTCCTAGATTCCTACTCTGATTGCTTTGTTGCTGGGTCACTGTAGCAACTTCAACCTGCTTTACTTATGAAGTCTGCCCTCCTTTTCCACCAGAACTTAAGCTAGAACTGCCACCAGACCCGGCTGTAGTCATTGATCTACACCCAAAACTATAACCTAAACTTCTTCCACCCTTATGGCTTGGTGCCTTCTCTTCTTCGTCTCGCTCAATCTTCATCGCCATACTGTAAACTTCACTAAGCTCATTGAATGGATGGAATTTCATATTGTTTTTGAAGATGTCCTTACTGCCATCAATCAACTTCTGTATTAGTTCATCTTCATCTGGGCAGTTTTTCAAAACGATCATCTTAGTCATCCACCGCTGGTAATACTCATCAAAAGGCTCATTGGGCTTTTGCTTGATCCGCTCCAAGTCATACAACTTCACCTGAATCTTTGTGTTAAAGCTGTAATACTTGATAAAGGCTGCTGAGAAAACCTCCCAATCTGACTGCTCTTCCTCTGATAACGAGTTGTACAATCCCAATGCTCCTCCCTCCAAGGTAGTCGGGAAGAGATTAATCATTTGTTGCTTAGTGGCGCCCGTCGTCAACATGACCCAAGTGTAGAGATTTACATGGGCCTCCGGTGAGCCCATTCCCTTATAAGAAGGCACTCTTGGCATTTGGAATTCGATGGGAAAAGTCTCGATGCCCCTACTGATCATGGCATCAATGTTAACTCCCTTCTTAGAATCTGCACTGACACTGGCCCCTTTCTTTAACTGAGCCACCACCTCCTCCAACTCAGAGCATTTTGCTTTCATCTTTCTTTCCATAGCTGCTTCTATTTCTTGTAGCTTCTTGAGACTGGCTGAGGTATCACCACCCTATTGGGATGATTCAGCCTCCTTCTCTTTCCCGGTTCCACTACCACCCTTTTCTCCAGCCTCTCACACAACTGCCCGCACTTCCTCCTTCAACATATCACGAATGTCTGGCGATCTTAGAAAATCCTTCAAAGCATCAGCAAGGCTCGATATTGGATTAGCCATCTCTATTTCTTCCCCAGAATCATAAATTTATGACAACCCAAATTCCAATGGGAGCAAAATTGTTAATTTTGCATTTATGGATGTTATCCATTGGGCCTTTACGGGCCTTGGCCACCTTTGTTGAAATTGGCAATTTCACCCTAAGTAACTCAACTTAACATTTATATTTATAATTCAGAATCCCATGATCATGCATCATATTGGTATTCATTTGCATGACAGGTACTTTGTTTGAAATGTGATGTTAAGTTCTATGGACCCTAAATTATTATTGGTTGTAATTTGATTTTGGGAAATATGGCCTGCGTGCCATTTCTTTGATTTTGATGTAATTTTAGAATAGATTTTCTTTAAATAAAATTGTTGCAATTGCATCTAGTATAGAGGAAGGCCCAGAAGGAGCAAGCCCATGGTGGGAGCCTAAAAAGGATTGCAGTCCGGCCCGTGAAGAATTAGATAGGATATCTAGTTTTTTATTAGGTTGTAATTAAAGGCCTATAGGATCTCATTTATTTTAAATTAAGTATGCTATTGCATTTGACATATGATATGGATGTATGGATCACCAAATTATAACCCGCATATATGCATGCTAAGCCATATCACTTAATTTTAATCCGGAAATTAAAATATTGAATCATTTAAAAGTGCTTCCCACACACACACCTCTTCCTCCCATTGATGTTGCAATGTGCACCATGCCCTAGCTGGGTACATTGTAGTATTTGGTAGGCCATCGAGGGTTAGGATACTTCCTATGGTTAACATGTGAATGGTGGTTTGACTCAACATGGGCAGCATTAGCTCAGAGCGGGCCCTCAGAATAAATGGGTAAATTGTCAATAAGCCGATCAAACCAAGAGTCTTTTGTGGAAGGATTGGATAGGTTTTCATACCAAACAAATCAATGGTTGGTTAGCGAGCCCTAGTTCGGCCAGTCATTGACAAGTTGTGGATCTTGGTCAAGTCAGCCAATTAACATCACCAATGAACAAATTAAAATCATATTATTAATTTGAATTAGCAAAAGTCCTTTATTTTTAACTCAAGCAATGATTTCTTCCTTGTAGATAGTCCTATTTCACATTAGCAATTGAAAATGGCTGCAACAAACAACAACTCACTCTCACTTATGTCACTCCTAGAGAAGGAGAAGCTTTCAGGGACTAACTTCCTGGACTGGGCTAGGAACTTACAAATAGTTCTTAAATAAGACTCCAAGGAGTATGTACTGGATGCTCCTTTACCAGCTGGCCCTCCCGTAAGTTGAGGCATCACCACGGCGATGGTGGAGCAGTATGACCGACACGTAAGGGATAACTGAGATGTCTCGTGCCTCATGATGGGTACCATGGCTTCCGATCTTTAGAAGCAGTTTATGGACGAGCATGCTTATGAGATGTTGGATTAGCTTAAAAAGATGTTCCAAGATCAGGCTCATCAGGAACGTTACCTGACAACTAAGGCACTTTGTACGACTACAATGGTAGCTGGAACTTTTGTTAGCACTTATGTGCTAAAGTTGAAGGGGTATATTGATACACTTGCCTGCCTCGACTCGCCAGTTCCATAGGACTTGGCAGCAGACATTATTCTCGGGTCACTTCCTAAGTCTTAAAACCAATGTATCATGAACTACCATATGCAAGGGTTGGATAAATCAATTGTTGAGCTGCATGGCATGCTCAAGCTTGCTGAGCAGTCTCTTAAGAAGACTCCTAAAGTATTGCTGGTGAACAAGGGCAATATGCCCATTGCTTGAGGAAAGGCCAAATCTAAGGCCAAGGCTAAGGCCCAAAAGGCCAAGGCTAAGGACAAAAAGGTGGTGGCCCAACCTAAAGCGAGGGTTGCTTCTCCTGATGATGTCTACCACGAGTGTCATGAGAAGGGCACTGGAAGAGCTCGTGTCCAAAGCTAAGGGAGCAACTGAAGGGTAAAACTACTGCTTCAGGTATTTATGTTGTTGAGATTAATCTAGCTATTTCTACATCTTGGGTCTTGGACACTGGATATGGATCTCACATTTGTTCAAATGTGCAAGGTATAAGAAATAGGAGATTACTAGGATATGGAGAAGTAGATCTTCAAGTCAGAAATGGTGCTCGGGTTCAGGCCATAGAGATTAGAGATTATTTCTTAGAGATGCCTAGTGGACTTGTTTTGGAACAAGAAACTGTTATTTTGTACCTGTGATGCGCAGGAATATTATTTCTGTTTCTTTGTTAGATATTTCTGGTTTTGTATTTAATATTGGACATGGCAGAATTTCTATGCAATGTGGCAATATTATTTATGAACAGCATTTCTTATAAATGGCTTGTATATCCTTGATCTAAAACGTGAAAGTTCAATCTATAACATAAATACTAAAAGGATTAAACAGAATGAAATTAATCCTACATACATTTGGCATTGTCAACTTGGCCATATAAATGATTAGCGCATAGCTAGGCTTCACTCTAGTGGAGTGCTCGGGTCATTTGACATCCAGTCTTATGACACATGTGAATCTTAGTTGAGAGGCAAGATGGCAAAGGTGCCTTTTAGCAGGACTACTGAAAGGGCCTTAGAGCTATTGTAGCTGATATATTCTGATGTATGCGGCCCAATGAGCACTAGTGCTAGATCCGATTTTCTATACTTCGTCACCTTCACGGATGACTACAGCAGATATGGTTACATGTATCTGATGAAGCATAAGTCTGACACTCTTTAAAGGTTCAAGGAATTTAAGAGTGAAGTACAAAGCCAACTTGGCAAGAAAATAAAAGCACTTCGGTCTGACCGAGGGGTGAATATTTGAGCCAAGAGTTTGACTCATTTTTTAGAAAGTGTGGGATTGTATCCCAACTCATTTCTTTTGGTCCACCCTAGTGGAATGGAGTGTTAGAAAGGAGGAATAGGACCTTGCTAGACATGGTCCACTCGATAATGAGTCATGCTACACTCCCTGTCTCCTTATGGGTATATGCTTTAGAGACAGCTGCTTCCATTCTTAATAATACACCACGCAAGGCAATTGAGGGAAGACCATATGAACTATGGAAGGGCCAAAAGCCCAATGTTTCCTTCTTGAAGATTTGAGGCTGTGATGTACATGGTAAGAAATTGACAAGTGGCAAACTCAAGTCCAAATCCTTCAAGTGCCAGTTTGTGGGTTACCGTAAGGAAACTAAGGGTTATTACTTCTACGATTCAGCAGAAAAAAAGTTTTCATAGCCAGAAGTGAAGTCTTCTTGGAGAAGGAATTCCTTTCCAAGAAAGATAGTGGGAGTAATGTTGAACTTTCAAAAGTTTAAGACTCACAAACTCCTGCAGCTACTGCTGGGGATGCTTTGGGAACTGATCTGACTAGTCAAGAAATTAAGGAAATAAAACCCGTTACATAAGACCTTAGAAGGTTTGGTAGGACACATCATCAGTTAAAGAGGTACGGCTTTCTCGTGACTGATGATGGGGACCTTATGGCCATTGACCAAGGGGAGCCTAAGACCCATCATGAGGCTATTGAAAGCCCACACTTAGATCAATGGAGCAAAGCCATAAAGGCTGAGATGTAATCTATACACGATAACCAAGTATGGAACTTGGTGGATCCACCTCCGGGTGCTGAGGTGATAGGTTGCAAGTGGTGTTTCAAGTTAAAAGCCGACAACACCTTCAAGGGGCGGTTGGTGGCAAAAGGATTCAAGCAAGTTCAAGGAATTGACTATGATGAAACCTTTTTACCAGTTGCTATGCTAAAATCCATTAGGATACTACTAGCCATAGCTGCATGGTACGATGATGAGATATGGTAGATGGATGTTAAGACCGCTTTCCTTAATGGAAAGCTACTTGAGGATGTGTACATGGCACAACCTAAGGGTTTTATCGATCCAAAGTATCCAAACCGAGTGTGCAAGCTTCAATGATCCATTTATGGATTGAAGCAAGCATCGAATATGGTTTCACACAAAAGTTTGATGAGCCCTGTGTGTATATGATGGTTAGTGGGAGCGTTTCCAGCTTCCTAGTGTTGTATGTTGATGACATCCTTATCATTGGAGGTGACATACCAACACTAAAGGGGTTAAGCAGTGGTTGAGTAAGTGCTTTGCAATGAAGGACTTAGGCAAAGCTGAGATGATCTTAGGAATAAGGATCTATAGAGATAGATCGAATCGGCTTCTAGGCCTAAGTCAAGCCACATACATCGGCAAGGTTCTGAATAGCTTCAACATGGACAAGGCAAAGAAGGATTCTTGCCTATGTGCCATGGGTTGAAGCTGAGTAAGAAAGTGTTGGTGTGCCCTAGTTCTTAGGGCATTGGATTCTTGTATTTTGTATTATACATTAAGAGTCATGTATGAATACATTATTTGTGTCACATTAATAAAGGCAATTAATCTATTTCATTTATATCTTGTGCTATAATATGAGTAGAGTATCCATTGATTGATAATCATAAAACCAATCCCAGGTCTGTTCTAATCGTGGGAACGAATAGAACCACAGACTTGTATATTCGATGACTGTATGGCAGTTCTTAACTAGCCATGGTACTTGTGTAGTCAGTCATGAATATAGGTACATGTCGTTGACATGGGACTGGATCGATCGGCACAAGAAAGTCACATGGTTGTCGCGTCATAGGTCTGTAAAAGGATGCTAAATACGGGTATGATTGGGTGGATCGGTGAACATGTTGATATTGATGATGAAGTGATGGAATTGCCACTCGGGTAACACCGAGATGATATCATTGGCCACTTGATGAGTGGGACTAATAAGTGTATGGCCATACCCAAATAAGTTGGTTGCTTATTTGATTAATCAGTCAACTCAAGATCAAGAAATATAATAAACAACAGAAGAGGATGACGGACACCATGCCTTTTGTTTATTCATATCGATATCGTCAGGCAAAGGACAGTATGAGATTACTACCGGGTGAGTGTCTTCTAAAGACTGCTGCATCTCTCTCTTAATTGGGGGCTGTAATGGTTTGCTAGAACCCACTTACAGTCTGTGGGCCTTGGGCCTACTGCTAACATAAAGACAGACCCATAGGATCGTGCACATAGATCAACTGAGCTGGAACTTATAGAAATTGAACATGTAATGTACATTGGAAGGAATGCGTTAGTTAATTAGTTGACATTCGGTGTCAAGGTAATTAATTGACATTGGGTTGAATTTTATTTAATTAATTAGTTTACATAATGTAATTAATTAATTGATCAATTAATTGAATTACATAAAGTAAACAATTAATTAAATAATTTTCCTAAGTAGGAAAATTAAATACATGTATTGTATTAACTTAAGTGTGATTTAATTTTATTTAGGGGTAATTAAATTTAGCCAAATGGGATTAAATTACATAGTATATACTTTTTAATTAAAGTTTATTTATGTAATTATAATCCTAGTGGGCTTGGGTTTAATTAACCTAATTAGAACCCAATTAGACAAGGTGTCTATAAAAGGGCACACTTAAGGAATAAAAACCGAATTCAACTCGAATTAATTGCTGGAAATTTTAGCCACCAATTGCAGCCCCCATATAGCCGAAAATCCCAGCATTAAACCTCCATTCCTTCGCATCTTCGGCTAGCACCGGTTCCCGCTCAATAGTTGGCCGTGCACCGGACTTTGGAGATCGCAGTTTCAAGAAACGATTCTGCAGCAGTCTCTAGAGGAGACGAATCCGGTGAGTTAATCTCTCTTGATTCTTATTTGATTTTATTCTAATCAATGGTAATTGGACACGATAGGTGGATTCTAGGAAATTTTAAACGGTGTATTTTCCACTGCGCCACATTATTTTTCCAATGACGAATCCCAACAGTGGTATCAGAGCCTAGGTTTTGTCCATTAGATGGATTGGAATTGGTTCTTGAAAGCGTTCTTGAAGAAAGAATGGGTTTCAAGTTTGTGGTTTTAGGGTTTTTATTCAATTGGTTTTATTTTTGGATAAACCCTAGAATTGTTGGATTGGGGTTTTTGATTATTTTTCCCCAATTGGTTTCAATCTAGAATTGTATTTTCTGCATTGATTTCTTATTGTCCATGGCTGAATTTTAATTGTATGATTTAAAAAATATATATATATATATATAATATTGTTTGGCCACAATTGGAATCGCAATTTGCGATTCCAATTGTGGCACTGCTGCCTCTTGCAGCAGCTTGGCTGCTGCGTGGCAGCAGCCAGCTACTGCTGGCAGCAGGCTGCCGCGCGGCAGCGCTGCTGTCCCTAGACAGCAGCGCCGCATGCGGGTTTCGGGTCCGGTTTTGGATTTTACGGGTATTTTTTTTATCTGGACCCTAATGCAAATTAAATTAAATTTTTTTTTTAAATTAATTTGTGTTTAAATTATTTATTTTGTTGGCATGCATATTTAATTTAATTGTTTGCATATTAAATTGAATATGGACTTTGTGAAATTGGCCCAATAAACCGTGACACCGGTTAAAATTGGGAGAGCTAAATTTTAAATTTATGACAATCCAAATTCAAGTGGGAGCAAAATTGTTAATTTTGCATTTATGGATGTTATCCATTGGGCCTTTATAGGCCTTAGTCACATTTGTTAAAATTGGCGACTTCACCCTAAGTAACTCGGCTTAACATTTATATTTATAATTTGGAATGCCATGATCATGCATCATATTGGTATGTATGTGCACGACAGGTACTTTGTTTGAAATGTTATGTTGAGTTCTATGGGCCCTAAATTATTATCGGTTGTAATTTAATTTTGGGAAATATGGCATGTGTGCCATTTTTTTATTTGATGTAATTTTAGAATAGATTTTATTTTACAAAATTATTGTAATTGCATCAAGTACGGAGGAAGGCCCAAATGGAGCAAGTCCATGGTGGGAGTCCAAGAAAGATTGCAGTCCGGC
This sequence comes from Euphorbia tirucalli, assembly GCA_039660915.1. Lineage (NCBI taxonomy): Eukaryota > Viridiplantae > Streptophyta > Magnoliopsida > Malpighiales > Euphorbiaceae > Euphorbia > Euphorbia tirucalli. The sequence continues at coordinate 59,499,973 of CM077641.1, forward strand.
CCATGAAGAATTAGATAGGATATCTAGTTTTTCATTATGTTGTAATTAAAGGCCCATAAGATCTCATTTATTTTAAATTAAGTATGCTATTGCATTTTTCATATAATATGGATGTATGGATCACCAAATTATTACCCGTTTATGCATGCTAAGCCGTATCACTTTATTATAATCCGGAAATTAAAATATTGAGTCGCTTAAAAGTGCTTCCCACATTCACACCTCTTCCTCCCATTGATGCCGCAATGTGCGCCATGCCCTAGCTGGGTATATTGTAGTATTCGGTGGGCCGTCGAGGTTTAAGATACTTGGTATGGTTAACATGTGAATGGTGGTTTGACTCCACATGGGTAGCATTAGCTCAGAGCGGGCCCTAAGCACAAATGGGTAAAGTGTCAATAAGCCCATCAAACCAAGAGTCCTTCGTGGAAGGATTGGATAGGTTGTCCTACCAAACGACTCAATGGTTGGTTAGCGAGCCCTAGTTCGGCCAGTCATTGATAAGTTGTGGATCTTGGTCAAGTCAGCCAATTAACAACACCAACAAACAAATTAAAATCGGATTATTAATTTGAATTGGCTTAAAAGTCCTTTATTTCTAACTCAAGCAATGATTTCTTCCATATAGATAATCCCATTTCAGTTAAGCAATTTAAATGGCTGCAACAAACAACAACTCACTCTCACTTAGGTCACTCTTGGAGAAGGAGAAGCTTTCGGGGACTACCTTCCTGGACTGGGCTAGGAACTTACAAATAGTTCTTAGACAAGAGTCTAAGGAGTATGTACTGAATGCTCCTTTACCAGCTGGCCCTCCCGCAGGTCGAGGCATCACCACAGCGATGGTGGAGCAGTACGATCGGCGTGTGAGGGATGACCAAGATGTCTCATGCCTCATGCTGGGTACCATGGCTTCTGATCTTCATAAGCAATTTATGGACAAGCATGCTTATGAGATGATGGATCAGCTTAAAAAGATGTTCCAAGATCAGGCTCGTCAGGAACGTTACCTGACAACTAAGGCACTTTGCACGACTGTGATGGCAGCTGGGACTTCTGTTAGCACTCATGTGCTAAAGTTGAAGGGGTATATTGATACACTTGCCCGCCTCGGCTCGCCAGTTCCGCAGGACTTGGCAACAGACATTATTCTCGGGTCACTTCCTGAGTCTTACAACCAGTTTATCATGAATTACCATATGCAAGGGTTGGATAAATCGGTTGTTGAGCTGCATAGCATGCTCAAGCTTACTGAGCAGTCTCTTAAGAAGACTCCTGAAGTATTGCTGGTGAACAAGCGCAATACGCCCATTGCTAAGGGAAAGGGCAAATCTAAGGCCAAGGCTAAGGCCCAAAAGGCTAAGGCTAAGGGCAAAAAGGTGGTGGCCCAACCTAAAGCAAGGGTTGCCTCTCCTGACGATGTTTGCCATGAGTGTCATGAGAAGGGGCACTGGAAGAGCTCATGTCCAAAGCTAAGGGAGCAACTGAAGGGCAAAACTACTGCTTCAGGTATTTATGTTGTTGAGATTAATCTGGCTATTTCTATATCTTGGGTCTTGGACACTGGATGTGGATCTCACATTTGTTCAAATGTGTAGGGTCTAAGAAATAGGAGATTATTAGGATCTGGAGAAGTAGATCTTCGAGTCGGAAATGGTGCTCGGGTTCAGGCCATGGAGATTGGAGATTATTTCTTGGAGATGCCTAGTGGACTTGTTTTGGAACTAAGAAACTATTATTTTGTACCTGCGATGCGCAGGAATATTATTTCCGTTTCTTTGTTGGATATTTCTGGTTTTGTATTTAATATTGGACATGGTAGAATTTCTATGCAATGTGGCAATATTATTTATGGAATAGCATTTCTTGAAAATGGCTTATATATCCTTGATCTAAAACGTGAAAGTTCAATCTATAACATAAATACTAAAAGGATTAAACAAAATGAAATTAATCCTACTTACATCTGGCATTGTCGACTTGGCCATATAAATGAGAAGCGCATAGCTAGGCTTCACTCTAGTGGAGTGCTAGGGTCATTTGACATCCAGCCTTATGACACATGCAAATCTTGTTTGAGAGGCAAGATGACAAAGGCGCCTTTTAGCAAGACTACTGAAAGGGCCTCGAGCTATTGGAGCTAATACATTCCGATGTATGTGGCCCAATGAGCACTAGTGCTAGATCTGGTTTTCTGTACTTCGTCACCTTCACGGATGACTTCAGCAGATACGGTTCCGTGTATCTAATGAAGCATAAGTCTGAGACTCTCCAAAGGTTCAAGGACTTTAAGAATGAAGTAGAAAACCAACTTGGCAAGAAAATAAAAGCACTTCGGTCTGACCGAGGGGGTGAATATTTGAGCCAAGATTTTGACTCGTTTTTGAGAGAGTGTGGGATCATATCCCAACTCACTCCTCCAGGTACACCCCAGGGGAATGGAGTGTCAGAAAGGAGGAATAGGACCTTACTTGACATGGTCCGCTCGATGATGAGTCATGCTACACTCCCTGTCTCCTTTTGGGGATATGCTTTAGAGACAGCTGCTTACATTCTTAACCATACACCAAGCAAGGCAGTTGAGGGAACACCATATGAACTATGGAAAGGCCGAAAGCCCAATGTTTCCTTCTTGAAGATTTGGGACTGTAATGCACATGTTAAGAAATTGACAAGTGGCAAACTCGAGTCCAAATCTGTCAAGTGCCAGTTTGTGGGTTACCATAAGGAATCTAAGGGTTATTACTTCGACGATCCAGCCGAAAACAAAGTTTTCATAGCTAGAAATGCAGTCTTCTTGGAGAAGGAATTCCTTTCCAAGAGAGACAGTGGGAGTAATGTTGAACTTTCAGAAGTTCAAGACTCACAAACTCCTGCAGCTACTGCTGAGGATGCTTTGGGAACCAATCTGACTACTCAAGAAATTGAGGAACCAGAAATGGTTGCACAGGACCTTAGAAGGTCTGGTAGGACATGTCATCAGCCAGAGAGGTACGGCTTTCTCGTGACTGATGATGGGGACCTTATGGTCGTTGACCAAGAGGAGCCCAAGACCTATCAGGAGGCTGTTGAAAGCCCACACTCAGATCAATGGCGTAAAGCCATGGAGGCTGAGATGCTATCTATGCATGATAACCAAGTATGGAACTTGGTGGATCCACCTCTGGGTGCTAAGGTGATAGGTTGCAAGTGGTGTTTCAAGTTAAAGGCCCTGTGTGTATAAGATGGTTAGTGGGAGCGCTTCCACCGTCCTAGTGCCGTATGTTGACGACATCCTTATCATTGGAAGTGACATACCAACACTGTAAGGGGTTAAGCAGTGGTTGAGTAGGTGCTTCGCAATGAAGGACTTAGGCGAAGCTGAGACGATCTTAGGGATCAGGATCTACAGAGATAGATCCAATCAGCTTCTAGGCCTAAGTCAGGCCACGTACATTGACAAGGTTCTAAAAGGATTCAGCATGGACAAGGCAAAGAAAGAATTCTTGCCTATGCGCCATGGGTTGAAGCTGAGTAAGAAAGATGGTCCTAAAACAAAGAAGGACCGGGAGAACATGGAAAAGATCCCTTACGCATCTGCTATTGGATCTATCATGTACTCCATGTTATGTACGAGGCCTGATGTCGTGTTTGCACTAAGTATGGCTAGCCGGTACCAGTCGGACCCCGGTGAGGAACACTGGAAGGCAGTCAAGGCAATCTTGAAGTACCTTAACCGGACTAAGGATGCTTTCTTAGTGTATAGAGGTCAAGATGAGCTGGTAGTGTCAGGTTACACTGATGCAAGCTTTGAGACCGATGAGGATGAGAACCAGTCATAGTCTGGTTAAGTTTTTCTCCTGAATGGCGGTGCCATTAGTTGGAGGTCCTCAAAGCAGGCCACCATTGCTGACTCTACAATGGAAGCTGAGTACATAGCTGCGTGCGAAGCTCAAAGGAAGCCGTTTGGATCAAGAAATTCATAACCGAGTTGGGAGTAGTACCTACTATCCTAGACCCAGTTGATGTTTTTTGTGACAACAACGGGGCCATCGCACAAGCTAAGGTGCCCCGGTCACACAAGAGATCCAAACATGTACTCAGAAAGTTTCACCTCATTCGGGATATCGTGAACATAGGTGACATATCATTGCAGAGGGTTGACACCAAGAATAATGTTGCTGATCCATTGACCAAAGCGCTGTTGCAGACACAGCACGACGGTCATACCAGATCTATAGGAATTAGGGCAATGCCCACTTGGAACTAGTGGAAGTGGGAGATTGTTGGTGTGCCCTAGTTCTTAGGGCATTGGATTCTTGTATTTTGTATTATACATTAAGAGTCATGTATGAATACATTATTTGTGTCACACTAATAAAGGCAATTAATCTATTTCATTTATATCTTGTGCTATAATATGAGTAGAGTATCCATTGACTGATAATCGTAAAACCAATCCCAGGTCTGTTCTAATCGTGGGAACGAATAGAACGACAGACTTGTATATTCGATGACTGTATGGCAGTTCTTAACTAGCCATAGTACTTGTATAGTCAGTCATGAATATAGGTACATGTCGTTGACATGGGACTGGATCGATCCGCATAAGAAAGTCACATGGTTGTCGCGTCATAGGTCTTTCTTGAGTAGGTCTCTTTTGTCCTCAGACCAGATTTCATTATAATATCAATATGGAATCTGGTTCACTTTGACATACGCCTAACAGGTCTGTAAAAGGATGCTAAATACGGGTATGATTGGGTGGATCGGTGAACATGTTGATATTGATGATGAAGTGATGGAATTGCCACTCGGGTAACACCGAGATGATATCATTGGCCACTTGATGAGTGGGACTGATAAGTCTATGGCCATACCCAAATAAGTTGGTTGCTTATTTGATTAATCAGTCAACTCAAGATCAAGAAATATAATAAACAACAGAAGAGGATGACGGACACCATGCCTCTTGTTTATTCATATCGATATCGTCAGGCAAAGGACAGTATGAGATTATTCGTGTTTTCTAGGGTTGTTTTTGTAATTTTTGTTTATTTGTTGTTTTTATGGTCCGTGGCGTCGGTGCCGTTATGTTCTTTGTGCTTGTTTTGGACAGGTATTATGACCCGGACCGGAAGTTGGTGCATCAGCGGCGAAGAAGAGTTCATAGTGCTGAAAATCAAGGTGGCACGGCGTGCCACAATTAGGGCACGGCGTGCCAATCCAGCGTGCCATTCAGGAGCAATCCAGTGGAGTGGCACGAAAACGTGCCACTCAGATCAGCGTGGTGTGCCAACCCTAAAATCACACGGCACGACGTGCCAACTCCAGCAGCACGGCGTGCCGCCTTCAGTTCTGCACAGCACGGCGTGCCAACTCCACCAGCACGGCGTGCCAAGCCCCGAAACCTGCTGTTGCCCTACTCTCATCTCTTCTTTTTGCTGGTTTTGACCTAACCGTATAAATAGGTTATTTTCTTTGTTTCAAGGGATCTTTTTCCAATCTTTTTAAGTGATAGCAAAAACTTGTAGTGAGATTTTGAGCTTGAACTATTTGTTTTCTTCGAGTTTTGCACTATTGATTGGTTGTAGCTTTACTTAGAATTTTCCCCTTTTGCGACGTTCCTAGTTCCGACTCGAGTTCGTCTATAGAGGTACACCCCAAGCATCTTCACACCATCGGAATCCGGTTAATCGGACCAAAAGGGCATAAGTTTTTCTTCTTCTCTTTTGTAATTTGATTAAGCTAGTTTTGATTCCACAATTTGATTGTGCTTGGTTGTAAACATTGAACTCAGTTCATCTTTCTTGATTAATACAATTGTTTGCAAGTTAATTTCAATTTTTATTCCTTTTCTTTATGCAATTCCTTTAATGAATGTCTAGTCTCATAAGATCTTAATTTAGTAAAGTTCATATTTGTGGCATTACCTAGATTGACACCTAGGAAACCATTAGTATTGACGACACTGTGGAACTTACATACCCCTATTTTCTGAGCTTTAGAATTAGACCGCCTCTAAACAAGGAAAACCGACTAAGGACCTAAAAGATCTAGATACGCTAGGTTGTATTATCGAAAGAGCATAATCAAGGATTAATTGTTGAGTTAAATTCATCTTTTGTAATTAATTGATAAAGCCATCCCCATTAGTATTCATAGGTCGGTAAACCGCCAATTGATAACACAAAACTCAAGTGCAAAGTAAGTTGGAATAGATCAATTAGGAGTAGGATAGTTTAGCCGTTAATATAATCAACCCAAACTACGTTCCGCCTAGGACATGCAAGGAACCCGAGTAGTTTAGTGTTTGCAGATTATTCTTTTCTCTGTGGGATCGATACCTGGACCAACCAGAATTATTACTTGTCAACGATAGGTACACTGCCTTAGTTGTGTGTTTCTAGGTTTAGTTTTACTACTACGCCTAGGACCCATCAATAGGTTCAAGGAATTTAGGAATGAGGTACAAAACCAGCTAGGCAGAAACATGAAAACCCTTTGGTTGGACAGAGGTGGTGAGTATATGAGCCTAGAGTTTGACTCATATTTGAGAGAGCATGGAATAGTTCCACAGCTCACTCCTCCCAGAACACCACAATGGAATGGGGAGTCCGAACAGAGGAATAGGACCCTGTTGGACATGGTCCGCTCAATGATAAGTCAAGCCTCTCTCCTAATTAGTTTCTGGGGACCCGCCCTCGAGACAGCAGCTCTTATCTTAAATAATACTCCAAGTAAGGCAGTGGAAAAGACCCCATATCAGATATGGATGGGCAGGGAGCCCAATGTGTCTTTCCTAAGGATTTGGGGATGTGAAGCACATGTCAAGTAATTGACTAGTGGCAAGCTAGAGCCCAAAACCGATAAATGCCTGTTTGTGGGCTACCCTAGGGAAACCAAAGGGTATTACTTCTACAACCCTGCTGAGAACAAGGTGTTCATGGCAAGGAAGGGGGTCTTTCTAGAAAAGGAGTTCCTTACCAAGAAAGACAGTGGGAGAAATGTTAAACTCAGGGAACTTCAAGGTCCACAAGCTCCTGAAGAGGATAACTCGGAGGCCCAGGTGGAGCTTCCACAGGAGGAAGCACCGACCCAGGCCGTACAAGGACCTAGAAGGTCTGGTAGGGATCGTCAGGAACTGGAGAGGTATGGTTTCCTCGTCACCGATGATCAAACTCTTCTCATCTGGGATGAGGAAGAACCCAAAACCTACCAGGAGGCTATAGCAAGCCCAAAGTCTGCGAATTGGCGTAAAGCCATTGAGGCAGAGATGCAATCTATGTATGATAGTCAAGTTTGGAACTTAGTTGATCCACCTTTGGGTGCTAAGGTAATCGGTTGCAAGTGGTGCTATAAGCTAATGGCCGACAATACCTTCAAGGGGCATCTGGTTGTGAAAGGTTTCAGATAAGTCCATGGAATAGACTACGATGAGACTTTCTCACCAGTAGCCATGCTCAAATCCATCAGGATCTTGCTAGCCATAGCTGCATGGTACGGCTATGAAGTCTGGCAAATGGATGTCAAAACTGCTTTCCTTAATGGAAAGCTACTTGAGGATGTGTACATGACACAACCTGCGGGTTTTGTCAATCCAGAGTTTCCGGGGAAGGTTATGCAAGCTTCAAAGGTCCATTTATGGACTAAAGCAAGCATACTAAAGTTGGAATCTTAGATTCAATGAGGCTATAAAGGAATATGGCTTCATACAGAATCAAGATGAGCCTTGTGTGTATAAGAGGACAAGTGGGAGCATTGTCATGTTTTTGGTACTTTATGTGGACGACATCCTACTCGTTGGAAGCGACATACCTACACTGCAAGGAGTAAAGCAGTGGCTGAGTAAGTGCTTCGCAATGAAGGACTTGGGCGAAACTGAGATGATCCTAGGGATCAGGATCTATAGGGATAGATCAAATCGGCTTCTAGGCCTAAGTCAGGCCTCATACATAGACAAAGTTCTAAAAAGGTTCAGCAAGGACCAGGCCAAGAGAGGTTTCTTGCCAATGGGCCATGGCTGAAACTTAGTAAGAAGCATTGTCCTAAGACAAGGGAGGACAGGGAGAACATGAAATCGGTTCCATATGCTTCGGCTATAGGATCAATTATGTACTCCATGTTATGTACGAGACCTGATGTCGCCTTTGCACTGAGTATGACGAGCCGATACCAGCAAGATCCCGGGGAGGATCACTGGAAAGCTGTCAAGGCAATCCTTAAGTACCTTAACCGGACTAAGGATAGCTTTTTAGTGTATGGTGGTCAGGAAGTGCTATCAGTTACTAGGTACACTGATGCAAGCTTCCAGATAGACCAGGATGAGTACCAGTCGCAGTCTGGCTATGTATTTTTGCTAAATAGTGGTGCTGTAAGCTGGAAGAGCTCAAAGTAGCCAACCATCGCGGACTCTACAACAGAAGCTAAGTACATAGCTGTGTGTGATGCGGCTAAGGAAGCTGTATGGATTAAGAAGTTTATCATTGAGTTGGGAGTAGTGCCAACTATCTAAGACCCAGTTAATATCTTTTGTGACAACAATGCGGCCATTGCACAAGCTAAGGAGCCCCGGTCACACAAGAACACAAAGCACGTGCTCAGAAAGTTTCACCTCATACGAGAGATTGCGGAGAGAGGTGACATTGCATTGCACTAAGTGGGCACCGAGGATAATGTCGCAGATCCTCTGACCAAGGCGCTGGCCCAGCCCAAGCATGAGGGTCATACTAGATCTATAAGGATTAGGCCCATGCCTAGTTGGAACTAGTGCAAGTGGGAGATTGTTGGATATGCCCTAGTCCTGAGGCACTGGTCCTTGTATTTGTATCATACATTCATTGGATTCAAGTATTATACTTATTTGTGTTATTAATAAAGGCATTAATTCATTTCTTATATTTATCTTGTGCAATATATTAAATGAAGTATCCAATGGACATATCCATATCCATGATGAGTAGTGTCATACACTTGGCAGTAAGACCATGGATAGGGTAAATGATATGACCATAAATAGATCCGTAGTATGTTCCAATCATGGGAATGAATGGAACAAGAGACTATCATTAACCTGGTTGTATGGCAGTGTCTTACTGGTCATTGGACATGGGATGTCAACCAAGTTAATAGGTACATGCATAAGGGGCATGGTACTAGATAGATCCACCAAACGAGAAATCCCTATGGTATAGTATCACAAGTGGAGGAGCTAGCTTTGGCCGAAATTCACTGGTGAATTTCGTCCACCTAGGGTTTAATACCCCTAGGAATTTCAGCCAAGATGTGAATCACTCTTGGTGGCCGAAATCCTTCCTTCTTCCTCTCAAAAGATTTGTGTTTTCCGACGCTAGCACGGGTGGTGCTTGTTAGGTGTTTGTGTACGTGAACGAGGAGGGTTTCTAGTTTGATTTCTGCAGTCTGCAACCATCTCTGAAAGAGATATTCTGGGTAAGAGATTTATCTCTTTCTATTAAATTTTTGTTTTTCCAATTTCCATCTCAATTGCTCCTGGGCACGGATTTGAGGAAATCATCACGTTCTTCCGCTTTAATTGGGTGATTTCCGGTGAAAAATCCCAACAGTAACCACAAAAATTGTCTTTGTCCTCTTTGGATGATGGATTGTATGAGCGAAGGGACTGTAACAGGCCCTTGTTACTGCATTTGGCAAAGATCTTTGTCAAGGATGAGGGCCAATTAGATATCCTAAGCTTTTTGTTTAGAGTAGGCTACCCCTAAGAGGTTGCTGCAATGCTTTCTCGATGCTGTGCAACTTTTTTGGATTTAAGAAGACCTGATGGTCGATCTGTAAGGGCCCTGGATGCCAGAATTGGTTCTATGTTGGTATATGCAATTATTGAACCTAGATCTCCATGGGGGTTGTAATCTAATAGATAGGAAAGAGTGGAGAACATTGTGCTGCTCTACTGTACTTTAAGCTAGCTGTTAGCCTTCAGACCTATTGCATGATTAATTCCCTCTTTAAGCTTTGCTACTATTCTTTCTAGTTCTGTACATCGTGCCTTCAACCTCTCTAACTCATCATGGTCACTGCTTACCATCCCTTTCAACACTATTGCCATTTCTTCCCTGATGAATTTGTGGAAACATGGTGATGCAACATAATCTGCTAGAGCATCTGCTATGCTATTCATGTCAACCCGGTTGGCCATTTCTGGCCCTTGAACTTCCCCTAAGATACTGTGCATTCCTTCCTATCACTTGGATGTTCCCATCATTTTTAATAGTCTCATTACTTGTCACTGGTTGTGCAGTCGAATTCTCTTTATGTATTTGAGCCATAACTAAATCTAGTGATAGTCCTGATTATATCATGCTGAGTTGATTTCCAAAGTGATAGGCTTAGATGGCACACTCAATAGGTTCTCTCAATTTCTCTTCATTGACGAACTTTTGAATATCTGATGACTCGACATGACATGATATGAGCATAAATTGCCCCTATCTTCCTTTGATGGCGGAACATAAGGCTTGAGGGACTGCAGCAACTTCTTATTTTTGCACTTTGCAAAGAGTTTGGCCAAAGATAGAGTCCAAGGAGAAATACCATGGTTCCCTGAGTTTTTTTCTCTAAATGGATCGCCCTTGTAAAATTGCCACTACTTCCTATGGAGCTGGGGTGTCTATTCTTCCCATACTAACGGTTGAGGTCAAATTGTCCACCTGCTTCTCTATTCTACAAGTCATTTTGTAGGCTGCTTCCAAGGTGTTGAACTTTTGATATTTTATGACTTTTCTGTACATTTCTCGGCTACCATCAATAAGCTTACAAACCAATCATCATCATCGGGTCTCTTTTTTAGCTGAGTCATCTTTTCAATGCACCGTTGGTAATAGTCTACAAAAGATTCCTCTGGTTTTTGCTTGACTTATTCTAGGTCATGTAGCCACACTTGCAGTGGCACATTGAAGCTAGAGTGCTCAGTAAAAGCTGCAAAGAAAGCCTCCTAATTCATTGCACTTCTTCTAACAGGTTGTTGTACCAAGATAGTGCTCCTTCATCTAAAGTGGTGGAGAATAAATTCACTAGCTATTGCTTCGTGAGCCCAGCAGTTAACATAAGTCTAACATACCAACTGATATGGGCAGCAGGTGAACCAATGCCCTTATACGTAGGTAGTCTTGGCATCTGGAATCCAACAGGGAAAGTTTCTATGCCTTGATTTATTAATGCATTGACATCAAGGCATTGGTCAGATCTGGTGGGGTTTACTTTTCTCAACTCTTCCATCACCTCAGTAAGCCTCTTATCTAAATTAGCAAGCTCAGGAGCTTTTCTTTTGCTCACATTATCACACAACATGGTGGTCACTTTGTCTTCTATCACCTTTCTAAACTCGGGTGACTGAAGGAAATCTCTGATGATCTTGACATCATCAGATGGTGCAGACATCTCCACTATTCTGACCCACTAAACCCTTATTCCAACCCTGACTCTAATTCGGCTATAAACCCAAATTCATTGTATCCTAACCTTGACCTCAATTCTACGTTGTAGCTATTTTAAAACAAGAACCGGATGTATATGGACGCATGATAACTCAGCATGTATCCTAGAAAAGTAAAGAAATTAGCTAGATGCACAAAAGGCAAGAGTTGGACATGTGTGAATGAAATGATATACAGCTATGAATGCTACTATATGATGAGTATATACATGAGTGAGATGGTGCAGATGATGCATGGGACAATATGGATGCTTATGCATGATGAAGATGCATTTGGTTTGGGTTCGTCCAAAGAGTTTTTACATGAAAGTGATCCATATTGGGATATAGGATGACTTATAAATAGTTCTTGGATAAGAGTCCAAGGAGTATGTACTGAAAGCTCCTTTATCAGTTGGCCCTCCCACAGGTCGAGGTGACACCACGACGATGGTGGAGTAGTACAACTAGCACATGAGGGACGACCGAAATGTCTCATGCCTTATGCTAGGTACCATGGCTTCTGATCTTTAGAAGCAGTTCATGGAGCACTATGCTTATGAGATAATGGATCAGCTTAAAAAGATGTTCCAAGATCAGGCTCGTCAAGATTGATACCTAACCACTACGGCACTTTGCACGACTGCAATGGCAGCCGAGACATCTGTTAGCACTCATTGTTGGGATTTTTCACCGGAAATCAATCAATAAAATCGAAAGAATGCGTTGATTTCCTTAAATCCGTGCCCAGGAGCTAATGATGTGGGAATCAAAAATCAAAACCATAGAGAGGAATGTTAGATTCTCACCAGTATATCTCTTAAGAGATGGCTACAAAAATCAAACTAGACTTCCTCTATGTTCCTGTACAGGAACGGCTTTAGAACTAAAACCTGTGCTAGCAGTTAAGAAACTAAAGAAGAGAAGAGAGGATAAGCTTAAAAGTCCAAAAGAAGGGTTTTTCATTTTTTATTCTTATCCTTATATAGGCCAAAATATCTAGTTAATTAAACTTGGTGGGCAAGTCTCCAAACATGGTGGGCAACTTTCCTATTAGGGGTGCACAAAAAAAACCGAAAAACTGAAAAATCGTGAAACCAAACCAAAACCAGACAGAAAATATGGTTAGCCGAAACCGATGGACTAGTGTACGGTTTTTGTTTTTAAAAATCAAAGGTTTTGGTTTCGGTTTCGGTTTTGGTTTTTAGGCTAAAAGTCCATGTGGACTCGGTTAACCAACCGTTGAATTTTTTTAAAAAATTATATAATTATATGTTATAGTTTAAATGAAATAAATGCGAAACATTTGGGTATTTATTGTAATTTTACCTCCACTTTCCAATATTCATTCACTGCTCTCGTTCGATCTTTGTCTCCTCTCTATCTATCTCACTCTTGATCTCTGTCCCTCTCTCAAATCCCTAATTCCACCGTCATCTCTCCCAACCCAACCCAAATTGTCGAAATTCCTCTTAATCCCTAACCTAATCCTTCTTCTTCTCTCATAAATCTCAAGTCTATAGCCCCTACCCTACCCGTTCTATCTTAATCCTGAACACAAAGATAACCATCCATGACAAAGAGAGGAAAGGTAACCGGCCGGTCGATTAGAGGCAGACTAGGGGAAATCCGGCCGCTACCACCACCAACTGTAAGAATTGTCTATTTGCCTTGAGGGTTTGTCTTTTTTTACCAAATGAGTTTGAGTTTTGTGAATCGCAAATGATGAACTGGTTTAGTTTAGGAATAATAAATGAATGTAATACAATATTTAGTAAGTAGCATTTGATTTTGTACAAATTTGGGAATGTTAAAAATGTTTCAAGCTCATTGAATGCTTGATAGATGAAGGACTTGATGTTATGCGAACGCAACAATTCATGTTCCCTATGCCCTGTTCTAGTTTTTTGGTTGAGAAAACTAGTATTGGTGTCACCATTCGTGTAATCATGCATATACAAATCAGGGATATTTTCCTCAAAGAGCGCAGGCTATCTTAAAGTGTTTCTTTCCAAGATATTTTCCAGCAGTGTACTTACTTAGAAAATGCATCATTTCTATTTTGTCTCTGTGTTGCATCTATATCGTACTCATTGAGTTGGGAGGCCAATAACAGTTTTGACCCTGTCGTTCTCTGTCTCCTTTGGTGTTAAATAAGGACCTGAAAAGTATTAAATGTATATCCCAGATAGCTTTGCTCAATACTTGTCCAAGAGAATTGATGTCTGTTCTTATCTTATAAAGTAAAGTAGTGGTTAATTTTATACTTTTCAAGTTCATTCAAGGCATAGTTTTGTAATTAGAGAAATGCATGTTTCTTCTAATAGTAACTACCTTTTCTCATACTTTAAAGGTTTTCATTTTTCTGAGTAAAAATGTGCATAAATCCCTGTTATATCTCGAATTTTGGGAGAATTTGTCACTTTTATCTATGACAAGTTCATACAATCTAGAAGTTAAGTTAGTATATATTATGAATCCACTTGCTTAATTAAATTTCTTTGACACATGAAACTTCTAAAAGTTGTTGCCACTTTTGCTTGTTTCTCAATTAAGTGTAATTTTGGTACTACAGGTTAGGAGTTGTTTGATTATTGTTTTAATTACATATGTAGGAAATATGAAGGTTTTGTGAAATGGACATGAACTTTCTCTTTCATTAATGTTTGATTTTGAAGAACAAATTCTATGTTTGGGATTTTTTTTTTGGTTAATGTTTTAATTATTTTAGTTTATGGTTGTAATGTCATTTTTAATCAATTGTTAAGACTATGGTTTGTAATTTCATATTTGTCTTTGATATTTGAGATTTATGGTTTAAAATTTTGATGTTTAAAATATAATATTAATTTCAAAAATGGTTAACCGTAACAAAATGATTAACTGACCGAAATTAATGGTTAATTGAATAATGGTTAACCAAATTTAATGGACAGTGTACGGTATGTAAAATAGAAAAACCGTTCAAGCGGTTAACCGTTAGCAAAAGTCCATATGGACCGGTTAACCGACGGTGTGCACCCCTATTTCCTATTTGAACCATTTGCCCAACCCAAATTTAATTCTATGTGGGCTTTTCCTTTTCAAGCCCAAGTCCATTTTAATTCCTTTGTTTTATTTAATTTCAAATATAACTTTAATTCAATATGTATGCTTATATATTATACCATATAATATATTATATACATTTAAATTAAAATCAATTTGACCTATTAATTTAACCAAGGAATTAAATTAGACTTTCATAAAATTAATACATATAAACCTATACATGTAAAATATTTCCACCTAAGAAATAATCTCATAAATTAATTCATTGAATTAATTATAAGAAGGCCTATACAAAAATTAATTATATTATTATGATCAATCCAATCGATCTATATAATATAATTAACTGATTCCTCTTTCTCCAGTGTGTATACTCCAAGTACACACTTAATCCTTTAAGTTAAAGTTCAGATGTTCAATGTGTATGATCCTGTGGGCCCGTCTTTATGTTGGCAGTAGGCCCATGACCAACATACCACAAGCGGGCTCTGGCAAGCCACTACACTCCCTAATTAAGACGGAGATAGCAGCCCAAGTGGAAACATAACCCTATAGTTTAAACTTGAATATCCCATGTCATTGATATCAGTGTCCAACATAGAGGCATGGATTGATCACCCTATTTTGTGTCCAGGCATTTACTTGATCCCAAATGAACTGATGCTCACAAACAAGTTCCAACTTGTTTGGGTGTGGCCACACTCTTATCAGTTGCATTCATCAAGAGGCCGATGATATCTTCTCTGTGGACAACTGAGTGACATTCCCTTCTGCATATCCATAGCATTGCCATGTTCACTAACATACCCGAGTGTACCCATACTTGGCAACCTTTTACAGGCCCTTTAGGCATACACCAAAGTATGTCACTTCACATGCATCACCATCGTATGGTCAGGTCAAAGGATCCATACAAGTACTACACGAGAATCACTTATGATACAATACCATGTGGATTTCTTACTTAGTGGATCTATCTAGTACCATGCCCCTTTGCATGTATCCATTAACCTAGTTGACATCCCATGTTCAATAGTCAGTTAGACACCACCATTCAACCAGGCTAATGATAGTCTTTAGTTCCATTCATTCCCATGATTGGAACAGACTGCGGATGACTTTATGGTCATATCGTTTTCTCTATCCATGGTCTTGCTGCCAAGTGCATGACACTTGTCAAGATGGATATGGATATGTCCATTGGATACTCTATTTAAAACATAACATAAGATATATATAATAAATAGATTAATGCCTTTATCTAATGCACAAATTGTATAATACATATATCACATATAAAAGTACAAATGTATGATACAAATACAAGGACCAATGCCTTAGGACAAGGACTTAATCCCTATAGATCTAATATGACCCTCGTGCTTTGGCTGAGCCAGCACCTTGGTTAAAGGATCTGCAACATTATCCTCGGTGTCCACTCTGTGTAATGAAATCTCACCTCTCTCGATGATTTCTCGTATGAGGTAAAGCTTCCTAAGTACGTGCTTTGAGTTTCTATTTGACCAGGGCACTTTAGCTTGTGCAACAGCCCCATTGTTGTCACAAAAGATATCAACTGGATCCTGGATACACTACCTCCAATTCAGTGATAAACCTCTTTATCCATACAGCTTCCTGAGCTGTATCACATGCTATAATGTACTCAGCTTCTGTGATAGAATCTGCAATGGTCGGTTGCTTAGAGCTTCTCCAGCTAACAGCACCACCATTTAGAATGAATACATACCCAGACTACGAATGGTATTCATCCTGGTCTGTTTGGAAGCTTGCATCAGTGTACCTAGTAACTGACAGCTCTTCCTGACCTCCATACACCAAGAGGCTATCCTTAGTCCGGTTAAGGTACTTTAGGATTGCTTTGATAGCCTTCCAGTGATCCTCACTAGGATCCTGCTGGTATCAGCTCATCATACTTAGTGCAAAGATGACATCAGGTCTCGTATATAGCATGGAGCACATGATTGTGTTGGTGTGCCCCAGTTCTTAAGGCATTAGATTCTTGTATTTTGTATTATACATTAAGAGTCATGTATGAATACATTATTTGTGTCACATTAAAAAAGGCAATTAACCTATTTCATTTATATCTTGTGAGTATCTATTGATTGATAATCATAAAACCTATCCCAGGTCTGTTCTAATCATGGGAACGAAAAGAACCACAGACTTATATATTCGATGACTGTATGGTAGTTCTTAACTAGCCATAGTACTTATATAGTCAGTCATGATTATAGGTACATGTCATTGACTTGGGACTGGATCGATCCGCACAAGAAAGCCACATGGTTGTCATGTCATAGGTCTTTCTTGAGTAGGTCTCTTTTGTCCTCAGACCAGATTTCATTATAATATCAATATGGAATCCGGTTCACTTTGACATACGCCTAACAAGTCTGTAAAAGGATGCTAAGTACGGGTATGATTGGGTGGACCGGTGAACATGTTGATAGTGATGATGAAGTGATGGAATTGCCACTAGGGTGACACCAAGATGATATCATTGGCCACTTGATGAGTGGGACTGATAAGTGTATGGCCATACCCAAATAAGTTGGTTGCTTATTTGATTAATCAGTAAACTCAAGATCAAGAAATATAATAAACAATAGAAGAGGATGACAGACACCATGCCTCTTGTTTATTCATATCGATATCGTTAGGCAAAGGACACTATGAGATTACTACCGGGTGAGTGTCTTCTAAAGACTGCTGCATCTCTGTCTTAATTGGGGGCTGTAATGGTTTACTAGAACCCACTTACAGTCTGTGGGCCCTGGCCCTACTGCCAACATAAAGACAGACCCATAGGATCGTGCACATAGATCAACTGAGCTGGAACTTATAGAAATTGTACATGAAATGTACATTGGAAGGAAAGCGTTAATTAATTAGTTGACATTCGGTGTCAAGGTAATTAATTGACATTGGGTTGAATTTAATTTAATTAATAAGTTTACGTAATGTAATTAATTAATTTATCAATTAATTGAATTACATAAAGTAAATAATTAATTAAATAATTTTCCTAAGTAGGAAAATTAAATACATGTATTGTATTAACTTAAATGTGATTTAATTTTATTTAAGGGTAATTAAATTTAGCCAAATGGAATTAAATTACATAGTATATACTTTTTAATTAAAGCTTATTTATGTAATTATAATCCTAGTGGGCTTGGGTTTAATTAACCTAATTAAAACCCAACTAGACAAGGTGTCTATATAAGGACACACTTAAGGAAGAAAAACCTAATTCAACTCTAATTAATTGCTGGAAATTTCAGCCACCAATAGCAGCCCCAAAACAGCCGAAAATCCCAGCATTAAACCTCCATTCCTTCGCATCTTCGGCTAGCACCGGTTCCCGCTCAATAGTTGGTCGTGCACTGGACTTTGGAGATCGCAGTTTCAAGTAACGATTCTGCAGCAGTCTCTAGAAGAGACGAATCCGGTGAGTTAATCTCCCTTGATTCAATTTGGTTTTATTCTAATCAATGGTAATTGGACACGATAGGTGGATTCTAGGAAATTTTAAACGGTGTATTTTTCGCTGCGCCACATTATTTTTCCAATGACGAATCCCAACAGATTGATCCTATAGCTCATGCATACGGGACCAACTTCATGTTCTCTCTGTCCTACCTTGTCTTCAGATAGTTCTTCTTACTAAGTTTCAACCCATGGCTCACCGGCAAGAAACCTTTCTTTGCGTGATCCATGTTGACTCTTTTTAGAACTTTGTCTATGTACTTGGTCTGACTTAGGCCCAGAAGCCGATTGGTCTATCCCTGTAGATCCTGATCCCTAGGATCATCTCAGCTTCACTTAAGTCCTTCATGAAGCACTTATACAACCAGTGCTTTACACCTTGCAGTGTTGGTATGTCACTTCTAATAAGAAAGATGTCATCCATATATAATACCAGGAATGTAAAAATCTCCCACTAATCCTTTTATACACATAAGGCTCATCTTGATTTTGTATGAAGCGGTATTCCTTTTATGGCCTCATTGAATCTAAGATTCCAACTCCTGGATGCTTTCTTCAATCCATAAATGGACCTTTCAAGCTTGCATACCTTCTTAGGATGCTTTGGATCGACAAAACCCTCAGGCTGTGTCATATACACATCCTTGAGTAGCTTTCCTTTAAGGAAAGTAGTTTTGACATCCATACGCTAGACTTTATAGTCATACCAAGTGGTTATGGCTATCAGGATCCTTATGGATTTGAGCATAGCGACTGATGAGAAAGTTTCATCATAGTCTATTCCATGGACTTGTCTAAAACCTTTCGCTACCAACTGCCCCTTGAAGGTATTGTCAACCTTTAGCTTATAGTACCACTTGCAACCTATAACCTTAGCACCTAGAGGTGGATCAACCAGGTTCCAAACCCGATTATCGTATATAGATTGCATTTCTGCCTCTATGGCCTTTCGCCAGTTGGTAGATAGTGCTCTAACTATAGCCTCTTGGTAGGTTTTGGGCTCTTCTTCATCGAAGACAAACAGAGTATGATCATCAGTAATGAGAAACCATATCTCTCAGGTTCTCAACGATCCCTACCAGACCTTTTAGGTCTTTGAGTGACCTGGGCTGGTGCTTCCTCCTGTGGAAGCTCCACCCTGGTCTCTGAGTTATCCTCTTTAGGAGTTTGTGAGCTTTGAATTTCCTTGAGTTCAACATTGCTTCCACTATCTTTCTTGGAAATAAACTCTGTTTCAAGAAAGACCCCTTTTCGTGCCACGAACACCTTGTTCTCGGCAGGGTTGTAGAAGTAATACCTTTTAGTTTCCCTAAGGTAGCCCACAACTAGGCATTTGTTAGTTTTGGGTTCTAGTTTGCCCCCAGTCAATTTTTTGACATGTGCATCACAACCCTAAATCCACAGGAAAGACACATTGGGTGCCCTGCCCATCCATATTTCAAATAGGGTCTTTTTCATAGCCTTAGTCGGTGTATTATTCAAAATGAGAGATGCTGTCTCAAGAGCATATCCCCAGAAACTCATTGTGAGAGAGGCATGACTCATCATTGAGCGGACCATGTCCAACAGGGTCCTATTCCTCCGTTCGAACACCCCATTCCATTGTGGTGTTCCTAGAGGAGTGAGCTGTGGAATGATTCCATGCTCTCTCATATATGAGTCAAACTCTAGGCTCATATACTTGCCACCTCGATCTGATCAAAGGGCTTTGATATTTCTACCTATTTGATTCTGTACTTTGTTCCTAAATTCCTTGAACCTATCAAGGGTCTTAGACTTATGTTTCATCAAATAGACATAGCCATATCTGCTGAAATCATCTATGAAGGTGATGAAGTATAGATTTCCACCCCTGGCTGATACGCTCATTGGTCCACATACGTCTGAATGTATTAGGTCCAATAAGCCAGTAGCCCTTTCAGCTTTCTTGCTAAAAGGCGCTTTAGTCATTTTACCTCGTAAACAAGATTCATATATGTCAAGTGAATCCAAGTCAAATGATCCTAGGATTCCTACTTTATGAAGCCTAGTTATGTGCTTCTCGTTTATATGGCCTAAACAACAATGCCAAGGGTAAATGGGATTAAGTTCATTATGCTTAACCCTTTTAGTATTTATATTATAAACATGATTAGTTTCATTCAAATCCAGGATATATAGGCCATTATTTAGTTGAGCTTCTCCATAAAATAATCCTTTTCTAGATAAACCCATTTTACCATTACAAATAGTAAAATCAAATCTAGAAACATCCAGAACTGAAAACTGAAATAATATTCTTGTACATAACAGGTACAAAATAACATTGTTCCAGTATTAAAACTAATCCATTAGGCATCATAAGATGGTACTCACCGATTTCTATGGCAGCAACCCTTGCTCCATTTCCAAATCGCAAGACCACCTCTCCAGATCCCATTGATCTCGTGTTCTTAAGTCCCTGCACATTACAACAAATGTGGGAACCACATCCAAGATCCAATAGCCAGGATGTTGAAACAGTAAGGTTAATGTCTATGACATATATACCTGATAAAGACGCACCCTGGGTCTTCTTTTGCTATCCCAATAGCTTGGGACACGATCTTTTCCAATGCCCAACCTACTTGCAATTGAAGTAGACATCCTCAGGACTGGCCTTGGGCTAGGCCTTAGCCTTTTTAGCCTTGGCCTTGGCCTTTGCCTTCGCCTTGCCCTTAGCAAGAGAAGGTTTCCCTTTGTTGACCATTAGTATCGGCAGAGTCTTCTTGATCGACTGCTCAGTGAGCTTAAGCATCCCATACAGCTTACTAACAGCATGATTCATCTCTTGCATGTTATAGTTCAGGATGAGCTGATCATAAGCATCCGGTAAGGAAGCCAGGATCGTGTCAACCACTAGCTCCTATGAAATAGGTGATCTGAGATGGGCTAAAGTATCTAGATAGCCCTTCATCCTGAGCACGTGTGCACTCATAGATGTCCTGGCCCCCATCTTACGAGAGTGGAATGCCTTGTTGGTCAGGTACCTTTCCTGATCAGTTTGATTCTGAAAAATCTCGTTAAGAGTTGTTATCATAGCAAAGACCTGATGATCCATGAACTTCTTCTACAACTCGGGGACTATACAGACTAACAAAAGGCATGTCACGTCCCAGTTATCCTTAACGTGCACCTCGAATTCCTTCAGCTGGGCAGCCGGTAGATTACGACCCGTTGGTGTAGCTAGTACAGGCCTTTCTACCACATACTCTTTAGACTCCTATCTTAGAACTATCCTTAAGTTCCTAGACCAGTCTAAGTAGTTTTGGCCAGAAAGCTTGTCCCTTTCCAAGATAGATCGCAATGATAATGTATTACTTGTTGCAATTTGGTTACTACACAGAAAAATATAAAGAGTATAAACTACACAGAAAAATATAAAGAGTATAAATAAAGGACTTAAATTGTTTTTCCTATATAATAATTATAATGAATCATGTTATTAATTAACTTAAGTTGTTGGGCTAATGGGCTGAGATCCATATTTCATCAAAATATAGCCAGACAAGGGCTTGGAAAAACTATATCCTAATTATTTAGGTAGGAGCGTCATCCAATCCCAACCTAGGGACTCTCGGTTTGATGGGCCTATTGGCACTTACCCATCTGTGCTTAGGGCCAGGAGAATCCTACTACCCACGCTAAGTCCAAACCTCCATCCAAGTGTTAGAATAACCTATACTCCAACCCAATACAAAATGATGATCCTCCAGTGCATCCAGTGAGGGCATGGTCTACAACTGGCCTATCCCCACTTCGAGTAGGTTTTGAATGAGGGAAGCACTTTTAAACAACCTAGTAATTACCTTTTTGGTTATTTGATTCAATTTTAATAACGGCTTAGATGCATAGGTGGGTGAAATTGAGATTGGAACATACATTCTTACATGTGAATAAATGAAGCATAATTAAATACATAATGGGCTTCTATGGGCCAAAATTACATCCTAATGTAATTCTAGTAAACCTATACTAGAAAAACATTAGGTGGGCTTCCAATTCTTCTTTTTGGGCTCACCTCTCCAAAGGGCTTCTTCGTTATATGATTTTATAATAAACAAATAAAATAAAATTATGTAAAAAGAAAACGGCACGCAGGCCGTATTTACCCAAAAGAATGTTACAACCCAACATAAATAAGGCCCAAAAGCATCCATTCATACATTTAATTGATGGGACTACCAAACATCACCTTAACTCTATATTAATATGATATTATCCGCTTTGGGCCAAGCTCACACGGATTTGTTTTTAGGTTCCTCCCGAAAGGCCTCATTCTAATTGAGTTTAGGTGGACACTTTATATTCAACATGTTTCTCCTTGAATTTTTCGATGTGGGACTTGGATTGTACCCCAAAAATCCTCCCCTCAAACCAAGGACCACACAGCTCATGTCCTCCCTTTGAGCGATAATTGATCCACCAAATCATCTTGCACTGCCGTTATCAACCAACGAGACACGCCGCCTGACCACCACAATGTTAGGAAGACTTTTGACACAAGGCATCAAACACGAATATCCAATCACGAGGTCATACCAAGGGCCTCCCACATAATGCATGTTGGGATTCGTCACGGGAAACCGACCGATAAAAGCGGAAATACGCGTCGATTTCCTCGAATCCGGCCCAGGAGCTTAAGATGTGGAAATCAAAAACTTAAAGCATAAAAGGAGGGTTTCAAAAACTCACCACAAAGTCTCTCTAAGAGACGGATGCGGACTGCAGGAACCAAAGTAGACTCCCTCCAACGTCACGTACACGAACGGCTCTCGGACCGAAACCCGTGCTAGCGACTCGGATGACAAGAAGAGAGGGAGAAGAAGAGAAGAGAGGGGCGGCCAAGCATAGAGTAATGGCTGCCCAAATTTCTTTCCAAAAGAAAAATCCAAACTCTCTATCTCTCACAATTGTTTCTTCACTCACAATTGTTTCTTCCCTTCTAAACAAAGAGCATTAAGGAAAAGAGGACTAAACATTCTTACCATAAGAATGTATATCTACGGCCAATTCAAAAAAACAAGTGAGAAGAAAAGTCATCCCTTCATTTATTTCAAGTCATGATGAAAAGAAAGAAGAAGGATGAGTTGAAAAGTAAACAAAGCAATTTTCAACCTATGACTCACACCATGAGTCATCACTTTTCATCATTCAATTTTGTCAACAAAATGACTCATCATTGACTCATCACTTGCCTTAACATTCGGCCAAGCTAGAAAAGATGGTGGGATGATTTTGTTTTATCCATTCTTACCATAAGAATTAACCAAAATATCCAAGTAGCAAAGTCCAACTTTGCCACCCCAAAAGTCTTCCATGACTTCACACTTACATCATCTCTTTTGTCCAACAAAATGAGTCATCTTTCTAGCCCTTTCCATGCTCAAAATTTCGGCCAACACATCCCACTTAATGTGGGCATTTTTCATTTTAAGCTTTAAGCCCAATTCTAATTCCTTTGATTTAATTAATTTCAAATGCAACTTTACTTTAACATGTATGCTTATATATTATCCCATATAATATATTACATACATTTAAATTAAAATTCATTTGACCTATTAAGTTCATCAAGGGATTAAATTAGACATACATAAAATGAGATACATGTAAACCTATACATGTATAAAAATATTTCCACCTAGGAAATAATCCCATAAATTAATTCATTGAATTAATTATGAGAAGGCCAAAATAAATATTAATTATATAACTATGATCAATCCAATTGATTCATATAGTATAATTAATATATCTCTCTCTCTTCAAATGTGTATACTCCAAGTACACACTTAATCCGACTAGTTAAAGTCCAGACGTTCAATGTGTACGATCCGATGGGCCCGTCTTTATGTTGGCAGTGGGCCAAGGCCCACAGACTACAGGCGGGCTCTAGCAAGCCACTGTAGCCCCCAATTAAGACGGAGTAAGCAGTCCAACTGAAAACGTAACCCTGTAGTTTGAACTTGTAAATCCCATGTCGCTGATATCGGTGTCCAACACAGAGGCATGGAAGTATCACCCTCCTTGTGTCTGGACCTTGACTTGATACCGAATGAACTGATGCTCACAAACAAGATCCAATCTTGTTTGGGTGCGGCCGCACACTTATCAGTAACATTCTTCAAGAGGCCGATGATATCGTCTCAGTGAATCACTGAGTGACATTCCCTTCTGCATATCCATAGTGCTGCCATGCTTAGTGACACACCCGAACGTACCCGTACTTGGCACCCTTTTACAGGCCCGTTGGGCGTACACCAAAGTGTGCCACCTCACATGCAGCACCATCATATGGTCCGGTCGAAGGACTTATACAAGTACTACACGAGAATCATTTGTGATACTATACCATGCAGATTCCCGTTAAGTGGATCAATCCAGTACCATGCCCTTTTGCATGTACCCATTAACCTAGTTGACATTCCATGTTCTATGACCGGTAAGACACCGCCATACAACCAGGCTAATGATAGTCTTTGGTTCCATTCATTCCCATGATTGGAACAGACTACGGATGACTTTATGGTCATATCGTTTTCACTATCCACAGTCTTACTGCCAAGTGCCTCACACTTGACAACATGGATATGGATATGTCCATTGGATACTCTATTTAAAATATAGCACAAGACATATAATAAATAGATTAATGCCTTTATCTCCTTGACACAAATTGTATAATACATAAAGTCTACATTAATGTACCAAATGTATCATACAAACACAAGGACCAATGCCTCGGGACTAGGGCATTTCCAACAATCTCCCACTTGCACTAGTACCTACTAGGCATGGGTCTAATCCCTATAGATCTAGTACAACCTTCGTGCATAGGCATAGCCAAGCATGTTGGTCAAAAGATCTGCGACATTGTCTTTGGTGTCCACTCTTTGTAATGAGATGTCACCCCCTCAGCGATTTCTCGCAATAGGTGAACCTCCCTGAGTTCGTGCTTCGTGTATATGTGTGACCGGGGCACATAGCTTGTGCAACAGCCCTGCGTTGTCACAGAAGATATCAACTGGTTACTGGATAGTTGACACTACCCCCAGTTGCATGATAAAACTTCATATTCCACACAGCTTCCCTAGCTGCTTCACACGTTGCAATGTACTCAGTTCTTATGATAGAAACCGCGATGGTCTATTACTTGGAGCCTCTCCAACAATAGCACCACCAATTAGCATGAACACATACCTATATTGCGACTTATATTCATCCTGGTCGGTCTGGAAGCTTGCATCAGTGTACCTAGTAACTGACTGCTCTTCCTGACCTACATGGGCGACATTAGGTCTTGTACATAGCATGGAGTACATGATTGATCCCATAGCTGAAACGTATATAGGACCAATTCATGTTCTCCCTATCCTGCCTTGTCTTAGGACAATACTTCTTGCTAAGTTTCAGCTCATAACCCATTGGCAAGAAACCTTTCTTAGCCTGGTCCATGCTGAATCTTTTTAGAACGATGTCTATGTACTTGACCTGACTTAGGCCCAGAAGCCGATTGGATCTAACCCTGTAGATACTGATCCCTAGGATCGTCTCAGCTTCGCCTAAGTCCTTCATTGCAAAGCACTTACACAACCATTACAATTCCCTTGTAGTGTTGGTATGTCGCTTCCCATCAGAAAGATGCCATCCATATATAATACCAGGAAAGTTACTATGCTCCCACTAAACCTCTTATACACACCCTGAAAGGTATTGTCGGCCTATAGCTTATAGCACCACATGCAACCTATTACCTTAGCACCAGGAGGTGAATCAACCAGGTTCCAAACCTGATTATCGTACATAGATTGCAAATCCACCACCATGGCAGACAGTGGGCTAGCTATAGCCTACTAGTAGGTTTTGAGCTCCTCTTCGTCCAAGACAAAAGGAGCGTAATCATTAGAAACAAAAACTGATGTTTTCCATGTTCCTGATGATCCCTACCAGACCTTTTAGGTCCTTGTGTGACCTGGGCTGGTGCTTCCCCTTTTGGAAGCTTCACCCTGGTCTCCGAGTTATCCTTTTTCAGGAGTTTCTGAGCTTTGAACTTCCCTGAGTTCAATATCGCTCCCACTGTCTTTCTTGGAAAGAAACCCCTTTTCAAGAAGGACCCCCTTTCGAGCCATGAACACCTTGTTCTCAGCGGGGTTGTAGAAGGAATACCCTTTGGTTTCCCTAGGGTAGCTCACAAACAGGCATTAGTCGGTTTTGGGTGCTAGTTTTGCTCACAGTCAATTTCTTGACTTATGCATAACAACCCCAAATCCGTAAGAAAGACACAATGGGCACCCTGCCCGTCCATTTTCCAAATGGGGTCTTTGCCAAAGCCTTAGTCGGAGTATAATTGGAAATGAGAGCCATTGTCTCAAGAGTGTATCCTTTACAACTTATAGGGAGAGAGGCATGAGTCATCGTTTGAGCGGACCATGTCCAACAGGGTCCAATTCCTCTGTTCGGACACCCCATTCCATTGTGGTGTTCCTGGAGGAGTGAGCTGTGGAACTATTCCATGCTCTCTCAAAATGAGTCAAACTATAGGCTTATATGCTCACCACCTCGGTCCAACCGAAAGGCTTGGATATTTCTGCCTAGTTCTGTACTTCGTTCCTTACTCCCTTGAACCTATCAAGGGTCTCAGACTAATAAGTCATTAAATAGGCATGGCCATTTCTGATGATCGTCTGTGAAGGATATGAAGTATAGATGTTCACCCTTAGTTGCTATGCTTGTCGGTCCATATACATCTCAATGCATTAGGTTCAATAAGCTAGCAACCCTTTTAGCCTCCTTGCTAAAAGGTTCTTTAGTCATTTTACCTTATAAACCAGACTCGCATATATCAAGTGACTCCATGTCAAATGATCCTAGGATTCAAGCGATGTGAAGCCTAGCTATGCGCTTCTTGTTTATGTTGCCTAAATGACAATGCCAAAGGTAAACCGGATTAAGTTCGTTAGGCTTAACCCTTTAAGTATGTATATTATAGACATGATTAGTTTCATTTAGATCCAGGATATAAAAGACATTATTTAATAGAGCTACTCCATAAAATAATTCTTTTCTAGATAAACCCTTTTTACTATTACCAATAGTAAATGTACATCCAGAGATATCCAAAACTGAAACAGAAATAATATTCCTGTACATTACAGGTACAAAATAACATAGTTTCAGCAACAAAACTAATCTACTAGGCATCATAAGCTGGTCCTGATGATCTCTATGGCAGCAACCCTTGCTCCATTTCTGATCCGCAAGTCCACTTGTCCCGATCCCAGTGAACACCTGTTCTTAAGTCCCTGCACATTACAACAAATGTGAGAACCACATCTAGTATCCAATACATAAGATGTTGAAACAGAGGTTAATGTCTATGACATATATACCTGATGAAGACACGCCCTGCATCTTCCTTTTCTCTCCCAAAAGCTTGGGACACGATCTTTTCCAATGTCCAGCCTGCTTGCAACCGAAGCAGACATCCTTGGAATGGGCCTTGGGCTGGGCTTTAGCGTTGTTAGCCTTGGCTTCCTTAGCCTTGGCCTTGGCCTTTGCCTTGCCTTTAGCAAAAGGAGGTTTCCCCTTGTTAACCTCAAGTACCGGCGGAGTCTTCTTGATCGACAGTTCAGCGAGCTCAAGCATCCAATGCAGCTCACTAACAGTACGGTCCATCCCTTGCTTGTAAAATTTTAGGATGAATTGATCATAAGAATCCGGTAAAGAATCCAGGATCGTGCTAACCGCCAGCCCCCGTGAGATAGGAGTTCCGAGACGGGCTAAATTATCCAGATAGCCCTTCATCTTGAGCACGTGTGCACTCACAGATGTCCCGGCTCCCATCTTACAGCTGCGGAATGCCTTGTGGATCAGGTACCTTTCCTGATAAGCTTGCTCATAAAACATCTCATTAAGAGTTGTCATTATAGCAAAGGCCTGATGATCCAGGAACTGCTTTTGCAATTCAGGAACCATACTAGCCAACATCAGGCATGTCACATCCCGGTTATCTTTTACATGTGCCAAGTATTCCTCCAGCTGGGCAGCCGGTGGATTACTTCCCATTGGCACAACCGGTACAGGCTTTTTGAGCACATACTCTTTGGACTCTTGTCTTAGAACTTTCCTTAAGTTCATAGACCAGTCCCAAAAGTTAGGGCCAGAAAGCTTGTCCCATTCCAAGAAAGATCGCAGTGATAAAGTATCATTCGTAGCCATTGGTTTCTACACAGAAAAATTTACAAGAGTTAATAAAGGACTTAACTTGTTCTTCCCATATTATAATTAATAATGAATCGTGTTATTAATTAACTCGAGTTGTTGGGCTCATGGGCCGAGATCCATATTATATCAAGATATAGCCAGACGAGGGCCTGGAACAACTATACCCCAATTTTTAGGTAGGAACGCCGTCCAATCCCAACCTAGGGACTCTCGGTTTGATGGGTCTGTTGGCACTTACCCATCTGTGCTTAGGGCCAGGAACATCCTACTACCCACGCTAAGTCAAAACCTCCATCCAAGTGTTAGAGTAACCAATACTCCAACCCAATACAAAATGACGATACTCCAGTGCATCCAACGAGGGTTGGTCTACAGCTGGCCTATCCCCACTTCGAGTAGGTTATGAATGAGGGAAGCACTTTTAAGAGACTTAGTAATTACCTTTTGGTTATTAGATTCAATTAATAACGGCTTAGATGCATAGGCGGGTGAAATTGGGTTTGTACATACATTCTCACATGTAAATAAATAAAGCATAATTAAATAAAAATGAAATGCTATGGGCCAAAATTTACATCCTAATATAATTCTAGTAAACCTATACTAGAACGACATCAGGTGGGCCGCATCCTCTTCCTTCTAGCACGCCAATCCAATCGGCTTCTTCTTTACATAATTTCATAATATACACATAAGTTCATCAAGGGATTAAATTAGACATACATAAAATGAGATACATGTAAACCTATACATGTATAAAAATATTTCCACCTAGGAAATAATCCCATAAATTAATTCATTGAATTAATTATGAGAAGGCCAAAATAAATATTAATTATATAACTATGATCAATCCAATTGATTCATATAGTATAATTAATATATCTCTCTCTCTTCAAATGTGTATACTCCAAGTACACACTTAATCCGACTAGTTAAAGTCCAGACGTTCAATGTGTACGATCCGATGGGCCCGTCTTTATGTTGGCAGTGGGCCAAGGCCCACAGACTACAGGCGGGCTCTAGCAAGCCACTGTAGCCCCCAATTAAGACGGAGTAAGCAGTCCAACTGAAAACGTAACCCTGTAGTTTGAACTTGTAAATCCCATGTCGCTGATATCGGTGTCCAACACAGAGGCATGGAAGTATCACCCTCCTTGTGTCTGGACCTTGACTTGATACCGAATGAACTGATGCTCACAAACAAGATCCAATCTTGTTTGGGTGCGGCCGCACACTTATCAGTAACATTCTTCAAGAGGCCGATGATATCGTCTCAGTGAATCACTGAGTGACATTCCCTTCTGCATATCCATAGTGCTGCCATGCTTAGTGACACACCCGAACGTACCCGTACTTGGCACCCTTTTACAGGCCCGTTGGGCGTACACCAAAGTGTGCCACCTCACATGCAGCACCATCATATGGTCCGGTCGAAGGACTTATACAAGTACTACACGAGAATCATTTGTGATACTATACCATGCAGATTCCCGTTAAGTGGATCAATCCAGTACCATGCCCTTTTGCATGTACCCATTAACCTAGTTGACATTCCATGTTCTATGACCGGTAAGACACCGCCATACAACCAGGCTCATGATAGTCTTTGGTTCCATTCATTCCCATGATTGGAACAGACTACGGATGACTTTATGGTCATATCGTTTTCACTATCCACAGTCTTACTGCCAAGTGCCTCACACTTGACAACATGGATATGGATATGTCCATTGGATACTCTATTTAAAATATAGCACAAGACATATAATAAATAGATTAATGCCTTTATCTCCTTGACACAAATTGTATAATACATAAAGTTTACATTAATGTACCAAATGTATCATACAAACACAAGGACCAATGCCTCGGGACTAGGGCATTTCCAACAATGCAGTCCACTATTCCGGACCGTCTTCGAACCTGCCTCTGACACCAATTTCATGGGACTGCCAAACATCACCTTAACTCCATATTAGTATGATATTGTCTGCTTTGGGCCAAGCCTACATGGATTTTTTTTTGTTTCCTCCCAAACGGCCTCATTCTAATTGAGTTTAGGTGGACACTTTATATTCAAGGTGTTTCTCTTTGAATTTTCCGATGTGGGGCTTTTATTGTACAATCTTTATTACATGTAAAATTTTAAAACCTATTAAAATTTTAAAACTGGGCCCAGTCCAAAAGCCCCGCCAAATCCAAAATAGGGCCCGGCCCGCTGTTGGCCAATAGCGGCAGCAGCAGGCAGTGGCTGCTACTTGTGGTGCCTAGCGCCAAAAGCAACGGCTGCTGCCGTTGTTTCCACTATTACGGCTACGGCAGCCGGTTTTTCTTCCACCGGTAGCTCCGTATTCTAAAAAACGGGACGTGATTTTTACAGAAAAACAACAATAAATATAATCACCAAAGATGCAAAATCACAAATAGAAAATTAAATCAAGCATAAACCTATGTGCATATTTAATTTCCAATAGCAAAAGCAAAGGGGAAAATCACCAAACCCCAAACCAAAAGTATCCTAACCACAAAATCACCAATTTTAAAACTTAAAGATTTCCACAGACCAAAAGCCTGCTTTGATACCACTGTTGGGATTTTTAACCGGAAATCAACTAATAAGAGCGGAAGAACGCATTGATTTCCTTAAATCCGAGCCCAGGAGCTAATGATGTGGTAATCAAAAATCAAAACCATAAAGAGGTAAGTTAGATTCTCACCAGTATATCTCTTAAGAGATGGCTACAGAAATCAAACTCTACTTCCTCCACATTCCTGTACACGAACGGCTTTAGAACTAAAACCTGTGCTAGCAGTTAGGAAATTGAAGAAGAGAAGAGAGGATGAGCTTCAAAGTCCAAAAGAAGGGTTTTTATTTTTCTATCCTTATCCTTATATAGGCGAAAATATCCAAGTTAATTAAATTTCTCATATGAGTTGAAACTTCCTGAGTACGTGCTTCGAGTTTCTATGTGACTAGGGCTCCTTAGCTTGTGCAACAGCCCCATTGTTGTCACAGGAGATATCAACTGGATCCTGGATAGTTGACACTACCCCCAATTCAGTGATACACTTCTTTATCTGTACAGCTTCCTTAGCTACATCACACACTGCAATGTACTCAGCTTCTGTGATAGAATCCGTAATGGTCAGTTGCTTGGAGCTTCTCCAGCTAACAGCATCACCATTTAGCATATATACATACCCAGACTATGAATGGTATTCATCCTGGTCTATTTGGAAGCTTGCATCATTGTACCCAATAATTGACAGCTCTTCTTGACCTCCATACACCAAGAGGCTATCCTTAGTCCGGTTAAGGTACTTCAGGATTGCTTTGACAGCCTTCCAGTGATCCTCATCGGGATCCTGCTAGTATCGGCTTGTCATACTTAGTGCAAAGGCAACATCAGGTCTCGTACATAGCATGGAGTATATGATTGATCCTATAGCTAATGCATATGGGACCAACTTCATGTTCTCCCTATCCTGCCTTGTCTTAGGATAGTTCTTCTTACTAAGTTTCAACCCATGGCTCATCGGTAAGAAACCTTTCTTTACTTGATCCATGTTGAATCTTTTCAAAACTTTGTCTATGTACTTGGCCTAACTTAGGCCCAGAAGCCGATTGGGTCTATCCCTGCAGATCCTGATCCTTAGAAATAGGAGATTACTAGGATCTAGAGAAGTAGATCTTTGAGTCAGAAATGGCGCTTGGGTTCAGGCCATGGAAATCGGAGATTATTCTTTATTGGATATTTCTGGTTTTGTATTTAATATTGGACACGGTAGAATTTCTATGCAATGTGGCAATATTATTTATGGAGTAGCATTTTTTGAAAATGGTTTATATATCCTTGATCTAAAACATGAAAGTTCAATCCACAACATAAATACTAAAATGATTAAACAAAATGAAATTAATCCTACATACATCTGGCACTGTCGTCTTGGGCACATAAACGAGAAGCACATTGCTAGTCTTCACTCTGGTGGAGTGCTAGGGTCATTTGACATTCAGTTTTATGACACATGTGAATCTTATTTAAGAGGTAAGATGACAAAGACGCCTTTTAGCAAGACTGCTGAAAGGGCCCTAGAGCTGTTGGAGCTGATACATTCCGATGTATGCGGCCTAATGAGCATTGGTGCTAGATCCAGTTTTTTATACTTCATCACCTTCATGGATGACTTTAGCAGATACAGTTATGTGTATCTGATGAAGCATAAGTCTGAGACTCTTTAGAGGTTCAAGGACTTAAAATAAAAGCACTTTAGTCTGACCAAGGGGGTGAATATTTGAGCCAAGAGTTTGACTCATTTTTGAGAGAGTGTGGGATTATATCCCAACTCATTTCTCCCAGTACACCCCAGTAGAATGGAGTGTCAAAAAGGAGGAGTAGGACCTTGCTAAACACGGTCCACTTGATGGTGAGTCATACTACACTCTTTGTCTCCTTTTGGGGATATGCTTTAGAGACAGCTGCTTACATTCTTAATAATACACCAACCAAGGCAATTGAGGGAACACCATATGAACTACGGAAGGGCCAAAAGCTCAATGTTTCCTTCTTGAAGATTTGGGGCTGTGATACATATGTCAAGAAATTGACAAGTGGCAAGCTCGAGTCCAAATCTGTCAACTACCAGTTTATGGGTTACCTTAAGGAAACTAAGGGTTATTACTTCTATGATCCGGTAGAAAATAAAGTTTTCATAACCTGGAATGCAGTCTTCTTACAGAAGGAATTCCTTTCCAAGAGAGATAGTGGGAGTAATGTTGAACTTTCTGAAGTTCAAGACTTACAGACTCTTATAGCTACTGTTAAGGATGCTTTGGAAACCGATTTGACTACTCAAGAAATTAAGGAAGCAGAATCGGTTACATAGGATCTTAGAAGGACAGGTAGGATACTACTAGCCATAGCTGCATGATACGATTATGAGATATGGTAGATGGACATTAAGACCATTTTCCTCAAAGGAAAGCTACTCGAGGATGTGTACATGGCACAACCTGAGCTTTTTATCGATTCGAAGTACCCTAACCGGGCTTCAAAGATCCATTTATGGATTGAAGCAAGCATCAAGGGCATGGAATCAGAGATTCTATGAGGCTATTACCGAATATGGCTTCACACAGAATTCTGATGAGCCCTGTGTGTATAAGATGTTTAATGGGAGCATTTCCACCTTCCTAGTGCTTTATATTGATGACATCCTCATCATTGGCGGCGACATACCAACACTGCAAGAGGTAAAGTAGTGGTTGAGTAAGTGCTTCGCAATGAAGGACTTATGCAAAGGTGAGATGATCTTAGGGAGCAAGATCTATAGAGATAGCCACTTACATAGACAATGTTCTGCAAAGATTCAACATGGGCAAGGTAAAGAAAGGATTCTTGCCTATGCACCCTGGGATGAAGCTGAGTAAGAAAGATGGTCCTAAAAAAAAGGAAGTGTTGGTGTGCCCTAGTTCTTAGGGCATTGGATTCATGTATTTTGTATTATACGTTAGGACTCATTGTATGAATACATTATTTGTGTCACATTAATAAAGGCAATGAATCTATTTCATTTATATCTTGTGCTATAATATGAGTAGAGTACCCATTGTTTAATAATCATAAAACCTATCACAGGTCTGTTCTAATTATGGGAACGAATAGAACCACAGACTTGTATATTCGATGACTGTATGGCAGTTCTGAACTAGCCATAGTACTTGTATAGTCAGTTATGAATATAGGTACATGTCGTTGACATGGGACTGGATTGATCTGCACAAAAAAGCCACATGGTTGTCGCATCGTAGGTCTTTCTTGGATAGGTCTCTTTTGTCCTCAGAGATTTCATTATAGTATCAATATGGAATCTAGTTTACTTTGACATATGCCTAACAAGTTTGTAAAAGGATGCTCAATACAGATATGATTGGGTGGACCAGTGAACATATTGATATTGATGATGAAGTGATGGAATTGCCACTTGGGTAACACCAAGATGATATCACTGGCCACTTGATGAGTGGGACTGATAAGTGTATGGCCATACCCAAGTAAGTTAGTTGCTTATTTGATTAATCAGTCAACTCAAGATCAAGAAATATAATAAACAGCAGAAGAGGATGACGGACACCATGCCTCTTGTTTATACATATCGATATCGTTTGGCAAAGGACACTATGAGATTACTATCAGGTGAGTGTCTTTTATAGACTACTACATCTCTGTCTTAATTGGGGGTTATAATGGTTTGCTAGAACCCACTTATAGTCTGTGGACCTTGGGCCTACTGCCAACATAATCATAGACCCATAGGATCGTGCACATAGATCAACTGAGCCGGAACTTATAGAAATTATGCATATGATGTACACTGGAAGGAATGTGTTAATTAATTAGTTGACATTCGGTGTCAAGTTAATTAATTAATATTGGGTTGATTTAATTTAATTAATAAGTTTACATAATGTAATTAATTAATTTATCAATTAATGGAATTACATAAAGTAAACAATTAATTAAATAATTTTCCTAAGTAGGAAAATTAAATACATGTATTGTATTTACATAAGTGCGATTTAATTTTATTTAGGGGTAATTAAATTTAGCCAAATGGAATTAAATTATATAGTATATACTTTTTAATTAAAGTTTATTTTTGTAACTATAATCCTAATGGGCTTGGGTTTAATTAACCTAATTAAAACCTAATTAGACAAGATGTCTATATAAGGGAACACTTAAGGAAGAAAACCCTAACCCTAAATTATTTGCTGGAAATTTCAGCCCCAAAACAGCCACAATTTATAGCAATTAAGTCTCCATTCCTTCCACTTCTTCAGCTAGCACCGGTTCCCGCTCGATAGTTGGTCGTGCACCGGATTGTGGAGATCGTTTCCGCTTAAAGATTTGACTCTGTAGCAGTCTCTAGAAGAGACGGATTTGGTGAGTGAATCTCTCTTGATTCAAATTGATTTTATTCCAATCAATGGTATCGGACACGATAGGTGGATTCTAGGAAAAGTTTAATGGTGAAATTTTTGCTACACCATGTTATTTTTCCGATGATGAATCCCAACGAGAAGGACCAAGAGAGCATGGAAAGATCCCTTATGCATCTCCTATAGGATCTATCATGTACTCCATGTTGTGTACGAGGCTTGATATCATGTTTGCACTAAGTATGACTAGCCGATACCAGTCGGATCCTAATAAGGAACACTGGAAGGCAGTCAAGGCAATCCTGAAGTACTTTAACTGGACTAAGGATGTTTTCTTAGTGTATGGAGGTCAAGATGAGCTGATAGCATCAGGTTACACTGATGCAAGCTTTGAGATCGATGATGATGAAAACCAGTCACAGTCTGGTTATGTTTTTCTCCTAAATGGTGGTACCATTAGTTGTAGGTCCTCAAAGCAGGCAGCCATTGCTGACTCTACAACGGAAGCTGAGAACATCGTTGCATGCAAAGCTACAAAGGAAGCCGTTTGGATAAAGAAGTTCATAACTGAGTTGGGAATAGTACCCACTATCCTAGACCCAGTTGATGTTTTCTGTGACAACAACGGGGCCATGGAACCAGCTAAGGAGTCCTAGTCACATAAGAGATCCAAACATGTGCTCAGAAAGTTTCACCTCAATCCGAAGATCGTGAATAGAGGTGACATATCATTGCAGTGGGTTGACACTAAGAATAATGTCACTGATCCATTGACCAAGGCATTACTACAGATACAATATGGCAGTTATACCAGATGTATAAGAATTAGGGCAATGGCTACTTAGAACTACTACAAGTGGGAGATTGTTGGTGTGCCCTAGTTCTTAGGGTCAGTGATCCGTTGACCAAGGCATTACTACAGATACAGTATGGCAGTTATACCAGATATATAGGAATTAGGGCAATGGCTACTTAGAACTACTGCAAGTGGGAGATTGTTGGTGTGCCCTAGTTCTTAGGGTATTAGATTCTTGTATTTTGTATTATATATTTAGACTCTTTGTATAAATACATTATTTATGTCACATCAATAAAGGCATTTAATCTATTCCATTTATATCTTATGCTATAACATGAATAGAGTATCCATATAAAACATATCCCAAGTCTATTCTAATCATGGGAACGAATATAATCACAGACTTATATATTCGATGATTGTATGGTAGTTCTTAACTAGCCATAGTACTTGTAAAGTCAGTAATGAATATACGTACATGTCATTGACATGGGACTGGATCAATCTGCACAAGAAAGCCAGATGGTTATCATGTCATAGGTCTTTCTTAAGTCAGTCTCTGTTGTCCTCAGACCAGATTTCATTACAGTATTGATATCGAATCTGGTTCACTTTGACATATGCCTTACAGCTCTATAAAGGATGCTACATATGGGTATGATTGGGTGGATAGGTGAACATAGGGATACTGGTAATGAAGTGATGGAATTGCCACTTGGGTAACAGCGAGATGATATCACCGACCACTTGATGAGTGGGACTAATAAGTATATGGGCATACCCGAATAAGTCGGTTGCTTATTTAATTAATCAGCCAACTCAAGATCAAGAAATATAATAAATAATAGAAGAGGATGACGGACATCGTGCCTCTTGTTTATTCATATCGATGTCATTTGGAAAAGAACACTGTGAGATTACTACCGAGTAAGTGTCTTCGAAAGACTGCTGTACTTCTATCTTAATTGGAGGCTGTAATGGTTTGCTAGAATCCACTTACACTCTGTGCATCTTGGGCCTACTGCCAACATAAAGACAGACCCATAGGATCATGCACATAGATCAACCAAGCCAGAATTTATAGAAATTGTACATGTAATGTAGATTGGAAGGAATGTGTTAATTAAGTAGTTGACATTCGGTATTAAGGTAATTAATTAACATTGGGTTAATTTAATTTAATTAATAAGTTTACACAATATAATTAATTAATTAATCAATTAATTGGATTTCATAAAGTAGAAAATTAATTAAATAATTTTCTTAAGAAGGAAAATTAAATACATGTATTGTATTTTCTTAATTGCGAGTTAATTTTATTTAGGGGTAATTAAATTAGCCAAATGGAATTAAATTACATAATATAAACCTTTTGGTATAAGGTTTATTTATGTAATCCAAATCCTAATAGGCTTAAGTTTAATTAACCTAAATAGAAACCTAATTATAGAAGAACTATATAAGGCATACTTAAGTAGAAAAAATCAGCTCTAACCCTAATTACAACAAGGAGAATTCGGCCATCCTATAGCATCCCCAAACAGCCGAAAATTCCAGCATTAATTCTCCATTCCTTTGCTTCTTTGGCTAGCACTGGTTCTCGTTCAATAGTTGGTCATGCACCGGACTTTGGAGATTACAGTTTGAAGAAATGATTCTACAGCAGTGTCTAAAAGAGATGGATCCGGTGAGTTTAATCTCTCCTGATTCAAATTTGTTTTTATTCTAATCAAAGATAATCAGCCACGATAGGTGGATTCTAGGAAATTTTAAACGATGTATTTTCCACTACGCCACGTTATTTGCCTGAAGATGAATCATAACAGCAACATAATATCCATACATGTAGACCTGCTTATGGACAATAAGCAATACGATATGACAATTCGTGCTTGTAGACTCGCTTATGGTCAATGATTCAATGTATTGGTATGCATAAGGTTTGGGAGTGATGTATTAGTACGCCAAAAGTTTGGATTCCAAAAGGATTCATACACAAGTGTGCATGGATGAAGTTTCGACATATTGGTACACCTAAGGTTTAACAGCAAGACATGGCTTGAAACGGTGTACTCATACACGAGTGTGCACGGACGGAGTTTTAGTGTATTGGTAGGCCTAAGGTTTAGGAGCAAGACACTGCTTGCGATAGTGTACTCATACCCAAGTGTGTACGGACGGAGTTTCGGTGTATTGGTGTGCCTAAGGTTTAGGAGCAAGACACTACTTGCGACGGTGTACTCCTACACGAGTGTGTACGGATGGAATTTCAGCATATTGGTACTCCTATGATTTAAGAGCAAGACATTGCTTACGATGGTGTACTCGTACATGAGTGTGTACGGATGGAGTTTTGGAGTATTGGTACGCCTAAGGTTTAGGAGCAAGACACTGCTTACAATGGTGTAGTTATACAAAAGTGTGTACGGGCGGACTTTTGGCGTATTGGTACACCTAAGGTTTAGGAGCAAGACACCGCTTGCAGTAGTGTACTCATACATGAGTGTGTATGGACAGAGTTTCGGTGTATTGGTATGCCCAAGGTTTAGGAGAAAGGCACTACTTGAGATGGTGTACTCGTACACGAATGTGCACCGATAGAGTTTCGGCATCTTGGTACGCCTATGGTTTGGAAGCAAAATGTGTCTTTGCAAAAGGGTACTCGTGCACGAGTGTGTACAGATAGAGTTTCGACATATTTATACACCTAAGGAATTGATACAAGACACTACTTGTAAAGATGGACTTGTACATGAGTGTGTATGGATAGAGTTTCGGCTTATTTATACGCCTTAGGAATTGATATAAGACACTGCTTATAAAGATGGAGTCAAACACGAGTGTGCACGGATAGAGTTTTAGTGTATTTGTATGCCTAAGGTTTGATACAAGACACTTCTTTGAAAGAGGAACTCATACAAGAATGTGTAGGGACAGAGTTTCGGTGTATTTGTATACCTAATGTTTGATACAAGACACTGCTTGAAAAGAGGGACTCGTACATAAATTTGTATAGATAGAGTTTCAACCTATTTGTATACCTAAGGTTTTATACAAGACACTGATTGCAAAGAGGAACTCATACACGAGTGTGTACAAATAAAGTTTCAGTGTATTTGTATGCCTAAGGTCTAGGAGCATGACACACCTTACAAGGGTAGACTCTATGGATAAAGTTTCAAAATATTTATATGTATAAGGTTTGATACAAGATGCTTCTTGCAAAGTGGGACTCACAGAATAGTATGTACAGACAACATTTCAGCATATTAATATGCCTAAGGTTTAGGATCAAGATACTTCTTGCAAGGGTAGACTCCTACATAAGTGTGCACAGACAGAGTTTCGACGTATTTGTACGCCTAAGGTTTGATAAAAGATGCTGCTTGCAATGAACGACTCACACACTATTGTGTATGGATAGCATCCTGGCGTACTGGTACACCTAAGGTTGATACAAGACGTTGCTTGCAAAGATGAACTCGTACATGAGTGTGTACGGATAGAATTTCAGCATATTTATAAGCCTAAGGATTCCTACAAGACACTGCTTGTAAAGATGAACTCATACACGAGTGTGTACGGACATCACTTTGTCATATTTGTACGCCTAAGGTTTAGGAGCAAGACACTGCTTGCAAAAGGGAAATCATACACGAGTGTGTATGGATGAGGCATTTTGGCGTATTTGTACGCCTAGTGTTTAGGAGCAAGACACTGCTTGCAAAGGTTGACTCACACACGAGTGTGTAGGGACAGCATTGCGGCGTATTTGTATGCTAGTGTTTAGGAGTAAGATATTGCTTGCAAAAGGTAGATCGTACATGAGTGTGTATGGATGGAGCATCGACGTATTGGTATGTCTAAGGTTTAAAAGCAAGACATTGCTTTCAAAGGTTGAATCAGACATGAGTGTGTACAGACAATATTTTAGCATATCTGTAGGCTTGGTGTTTAGGAGCAAGAAACTGATTGCAAGAGGAAAATCATACACGAGTGTGTATGAACGGAGCATTTCAGCATATTTGTACGTCTGGTGTATGTGTATTATATGATAAGAATTATGGACGGGTATATATGCATGCTATATCAACCCAGACATTGATATGATGATATGCCTAAAGCATTAAGGGCATGAATGTCACATGATGTATATGGCTGGACAAAAGGAGGTCAAGGTGAATGCACACAAGTGATGATTATATGTATGTTGAGGTAAAGAATGTGTGTCATGCAATATATCATGGTCGCATTTTCATGTTTTACATGAATGAAATGAAATAAACATAAATCTTGCACATCGAGCAAACATTTTAGTGCAAGCAAAAGAATGCTCACCTTTCCAACCTTATTTCTCCATGCTTCAGAAACTACCCTGGGAGTTGGGTTCTGTGACAACCCCGATCCTCGGTAAGCGTGCAAAGGCGGAATTCAATGCACGAGATCGGTAATCATCGAGCAAACCAACTATCTAACTATATAAATTGAGCCTTAAAAATGCTAAGTAATGAATAAATAAATAAATAAATATCCTTACAAACCATTGTTAAGCAATAAATGAATAAATGAAATAAAGTCTAGTAATATGCCCAACTATAGTAGCTAATGCCTAAAAAGAATCCGTCCACTCGCCCAAGTCCCATCACGACACAACAATCACACGTCAAGCATCGGCATCGGTACCTACAAAATCTAAAAAAAAAATGGTCGCCACTTAGTGACGAGTAACTACAGTGTCCATATTCGAACACTTAAAACCGAATAGCTTGAAAATAAGGCAAAAACAAATTGAAATAAAGCTGAGCGAGTAAAACAGTTTAAATAATAAAACAAGAATAAAGTAAAGCGAAGAAAAAGAGTTTAAACTAATTAAATTAAGAAACATGATACGAAATCAAACCAACATTTGTATAAAAATCTCATGATAAAAAAAAAATCAGTCTCGGATATAAAACTCATCAGTCAATTTCTCAATCCAAAATCGCCAACGAATAGCAAATAGGTCGGACGCTCGGGAAAAACACAGTCCCCTAATCCCACAATCAATCAAAAAGTCTAAGCTGGCCAACTCTCCCATTTACGAGGGAAAAACCGCAGTCCACTCACCTAATGAGAACGACTAGACCGCCTACTCAAAAAACCGCAGTCAAGCAGGTCCATCATTGGACAAATACCAATGAAGAGGTCTATGACCACTCAATCGAAAAACCGCAGTCGAAAGAGTCCATCATTGGACAAATACCAATGAAGAGGTCGGACCACTCACAAGAAAAACCGCAGTCAAGTGAGTCCATCATGGGCCAAGTGCACCATGAAGAGGTCAAAAATATCACAAGGGAAACACTGTCCATATGCCAGAAAAACCGCAGTCCGGCAACTCCCATATGCAATTGTGTATCAAAAACCAATTTTCAAACCAATCTCATCAAATCAACATTAGGGTGCCACTTTAGGCTTAACCCAAAATCAATATCAAATCCAAGGACCAATTGTCCAAAACATGCCATTATAGGCTATTCTTCCTCAATATAAAACCAAAAGACCAAGTGTCCACATAAACCAATTCAGTTCATCAAAAATCCACCAAGTGTGGTATAAAAACATCCTTAATCCAAAACACCAAATATGGCAGATCCACTGCCTGAATTTCAAAACAGTATAAACCATATGAAAACTCTTCCAAAAATTCTCAAAATTTTAAGGAACCAAGTTCAATTTAATATACACAAAATGCAATTCGTTTCGTGTCATTCGGATAAGTGTACAAAAAAATATAGGCCAAACAGTGAGGCTGTCCCGAAAACAGGGCAGGCAGCAGGTCAGGAAAACAAAATTCAGAATAAAATAGTTGCACTTGTCCAAAAATCATGACATAATTCAGGGAGCAACATAGCATTATAATCTTCAAATACCAACTGGAATTTCATGTATTCATTAACCAGAGCAAAAGTTAAAAGCGTCCAAAGATTACTGATCACAGATTCCTGGAAACAGAGCACCAAATTTTACACTATCTTAAAATCAGTATAACCCCAGTTTACCATCAGAATTAGAAGAGAAAATATAAAGCACTTTTGTATTTCATAATCTTAGAAAAATTTTGCAAGTGGTTTCATGTAAAAATTCGAAGTACACAAAAAGATATTAATTTTCAAACATTATAGGTCAGTGCTGAAAACAATCAGGGGCAGTTTCAAGCAACAGTTTTGGGTGAATTTTTAGGACATGAAAACCAATGAATTTTGACATGGTTTCTTCTACGAATTTTCCGTTTAACATGTTATCTAAAACATATAAAAATTTCAGAAGTTTCTGAGAACCATAACCTATTTAAAACGAATTTAGAAAAATGTTGTGCAGGCTGTCCAGCAAGGGTATTCTATCAAACACCTTATGTGCAAGTTTTTAAATCATCATACCAGCCCTATAATTCGAATTCTATCAACCCAATTGACCAAAATCAGTAAACAAATCATGCCAATTCAAATTCTAGCAATACCAATCAAGTTATTACAATTAATTTAATCAATTCCAACATAAAAAAAAAAAACATAAAAGCCCTAATTTCTACCATTCAACCCTAAGTGTAGGAGTATGGATAGAGTAGTTACCTTTGATTGCTAAGTCCTATTGCTCAAATTGATGATCCAAGGGAAGAATTAAAGGTGTTGATGGCCAAATCCAAGGAGCAAATCAAACCCAAAACCAACTTCCTTGAATTGAGCTTCTAAACCTCAAGTATGCAATGAGAACAATCAATGAAGGGGTGTGGTAGAGGTAGGAGGTCGAAAATTTGAGAGAGGGGAAGGTGGGATGCTTGGCCGAATTGCACACACAAGGGAGAGGGGGAGATGAGCTTTAGTGTAGTTAGGACTTTATGTTGTAGAATGAGTGTGAATTAGGTTAAGGAGGGATTAAATAGAGAGGGATTATGATAAATACAAGTTGGCCGAAATGTCTAAATATATTAGTCCTAAAATATATAATTTTCCTAACCCCAAAATA
The DNA here is from genome assembly GCA_039660915.1 of Euphorbia tirucalli. Taxonomy (NCBI): domain Eukaryota; kingdom Viridiplantae; phylum Streptophyta; class Magnoliopsida; order Malpighiales; family Euphorbiaceae; genus Euphorbia; species Euphorbia tirucalli. Next base: position 59,542,960 of record CM077641.1, read on the forward strand.
TTCACAAAATTTAATCATGTTTAAAGATGCATTTAAATATAATAAGCTTAAGGTATTAAATTAAATTAATTAATTAAGCCTAAAAATATTAAATGCCATAAAATTAAAATAATGAGAATAATTTATTTAATAAAAATAATGATGAAAAATATTATTAAAATATTCGGGGTATTACAATCATTCCCCCTTAGAAAAGTTTCGTCCTCGAAACTTCAAGGACCACAGAAAACCAGAAAGCATCACAGTCACACAGCGAACAATCAAACAAAACAAAACACAATCACAGCATCGGAAGCTAATCCCTAAATAACTCGGGGTATCTAGCGCGCATCGCTTCTTCCGTCTCCCAAGTCGCTTCTTCGTACTTCTGACTGCGCCACAGAACTTTCACTAAAGGCACTTCCTTTCTTCGGAGAACTCGAACTTGACGGTCCAAAATGCGAACGGGCTTCTCCTCGAAAGTCAAATTGGGCTCAACCTCTACGGCATCGATGGGTATAACTTGAGTCGGGTCGCTGATGAATCGTCGAAGCTGAGAAACATGGAACACGTCGTGCACTTTATCCATTCCGGGCGGTAGGGCCAAACGGTAAGCCACTTCGCCGATCCTCTCCAATACCTCGTAAGGTCCAATATACTTCGGTGTCAACTTACCCTTCTTCCCAAACCGGTACACTCCCTTCATAGGCGAGACCTTCAAAAGAACCTTGTCGCCCACAGCGAACTCAATCAGTCTCCTCTTCAAGTCGGCATAAGATTTCTGACGATCCTGGGCCGCCTTCATCTTAGCTTGAATCACTCGGACCTTCTCAACTGTATCATGAATCAACTGAGGACCCAAAACCAAAGCATCGCTGGTGTCACTCCAACACATCGGGCTACGACACTTCCGACCATAAAGTGCCTCGTATGGTGCCATCTGAATGCTCGCATGGTAGCTATTGTTGTAGGAGAACTCAACTAAGCTCAATGACTTAACCCATGATTTCTGAAACTCCAATGCACAAGCGCGGAGCATGTCCTCAAGTGTCTGAATGGTCCTCTCAGTCTGACCATCGGTAGCAGCATGAAAAGCAGTGCTCAACTTAAGCTTCGTACCAAAAGCTTCTTGAAGAGCAGTCCAAAATTGCGATAGAAAACGTGGATCACGGTCAGAAATGATCTCCCTCGGTATGCCATGAAGTCGAATGATCTCGTTAGTGTAGGCTTCGGCTAGCTGTTCCATAGACCAGGTCTTCTTCATAGGAACAAATCTAGCACCCTTAGTCAACCGATCCACAATCACCCAAACCGAATCTAAACCTCCAACAGTCCTCGGAAGTCCCATCACGAAATCCATGGATATAGAGTCGAACTTCCAAGCAGGGATAGGCAATGGCTGTAGCAAACCACCAGGTCTCTGATGCTCTATCTTTACCTTCTGACATATCAAACACTTTGCAACAAACTCGGCAACTTCCTTCTTCATCTTAGGCCACCAAAAGTGAGTCTTAAGGTCCTTGTACAACTTAGACCCACCAGGATGAACAGAATACGGTGTGTTATGAGCTTCCTTAAGAATTTGATCCTTCAAAGCTGAATCATTAGGCACACACCATCTCCCTTTAAACTTCAAACTGTCGTCACCCAAAATCTCAAAATCCTCGGCACGGCCCGCAGCTTTCGCAACTCGAATTTTCTGAAGTACTAGATCAGCTTTCTGCTTTTCTCGTATCTCGGCAAACAAAGTGGGCTCAATGCTCATGGCACTCAACTGAGCTTGAGCACAACCCTCGGGCACAAATTCAATCTCCAATCGTCGAAACTCATTGCACAAATCATCCGCCAAAACCCTTAAGTAGTTCGATGTGTGAGCACTCTTCCTACTGAGGGCATCGGCAACTTTATTCGCTTTTCCTTCCTTGTACTCCAAAGTCAGGTCATAGTCTTTAATCAACTCAAGCCATCTCCTCTGGCGCATATTAAGCTCTTTCTGAGTGAAAATGTACTTGAGGCTCTTGTGATCCGTGTAGATCTTACATGGAACCCCATACGGATAATGTCGCCAGATCTTCAATGCAAAAACAACAGCCGCTAGCTCAAGATCATGTGTCGGGTAGTTCTTCTCATGTACCCTCAACTGTCGAGAAGCATAAGCAATTACCTTACCATCTTGCATCATTACGCAACCCAGACCATCCTTAGATGCATCGCTATACACCTCGAACTCAATCCCTTCTGTCGGCAAGGTAAGGACCGGAGCAGTAGTCAACTTCTCTTTCAACAACTGGAACGCCTTCTCACATTCCTCGGTCCAACGGAACTTACTATTCTTCTTTAATAGCTTAGTCAACGGCTGAGCAATAAGGGAGAAATTATGCACAAATCGACGGTAGTAGCCGGCCAAACCCAGAAAACTTCGAACCTCCGTCACATTGGTCGGGCTAGACCATTCCACAATTGCCTTAATCTTCGAGGGGTCCACCTTCACACCATCCTTACTGATTACATGCCCCAAAAAGACGACTTCTTTCAACCAGAAATCACACTTTGACAACTTAGCGTACCACTTTTGCTTCCTCAGAATATCCAACACCCTTTTAAGGTGCACAACATGCTCCTCTTCGTCCCTCGAGTAAACTAGGATGTCGTCAATGAAGACAACCACGCAGACATCTAGCAACTCATGAAAGGTTCTGTTCATCTGATCCATGAACACAGCGGGGGCATTAGTCAAGCCAAAAGGCATGACCTCGAACTCATAGTGCCCATATCGAGTCCGGAAAGCAGTCTTCGGAATATCTTCCTTTTTCACCGGTATTTGATGGTAACCGGATCGAAGGTCGATCTTAGAGAACACTCCAGCACCCTTCAGCTGATCAAACAAATCTTCAATCCGAGGCAAAGGATATTTATTCTTGATCGTAGCCTTATTCAACTCTCGGTAGTCGATGCACAGTCTCATACTACCATCCTTCTTCTTCACAAATAACACAGGAGCACCCCACGGTGAAGCACTAGGCCTTATAAAGCCCTTATCAATCAATTCTTGGAGTTGAGATTTCAGCTCCAACATTTCGGACGGAGCCATGCGGTACGGGGCTTTAGAAATTGGTGCAGTGCCCGGAACAAGGTCAATAGAAAATTCCACATCCCTTTCAGGTGGAATACCCGGTAACTCATCAGGGAACACATCAGGATAATCACAAACAACAGGGATATCCTCAAGCTTTTTCCCTTCAGCGGTGTCTGTGATACTACACAAGAATACTTCATTCCCCTTCTTAAAAAGCTTCTTCATTCTCAAAGCAGCAACAACCTTAACAGAGGGTTTCAACTTTACATTCGAGTAAGAGACTCTCTTCCCTTTGGAATCCCTCAATACCACCTTCTCATCTCTACAGTAAAAGATAGCACGGTGCTTTTTCAGCCAATCCATGCCCAAGATAACATCAAACTCTTCTAAGGGAAGTTCCTTCAAAGTTGCAGTCAAAACAATTCCCTCTATCACAATCGGAACATCTCGAAAGGCACGTCGACAAGAAAGGTTCTCTCCATTCGGGAGGGTAACCAAGGATTTAATAGGCACAGAAGATTGCAGTTTAGCCTTCTTAACAAAGGCAGTAGAGACACAAGATAGAGAAGCACCAGTATCGAAAAGTACAAAAGCAGGTAAAGAATTCACAAGTATAGTACCTGTCACCACGTTAGCGTCGACATCATCCTCAGCCTCATACTCAGTCTCTTCCATGTTGTAAACACGGTTCCGCACAGGAGCTCCTTGTCTAGCAGGGGGTCTCACTTGAGTAGCATTAGGGTTCTTGGGACAAGCGAATGAGCGGTGTCCCTCACCATTACAGAAAAAGCACTTCACCACCGATCCGTCACAATTCTTGCCAGGGTGGTAGTCTTTCTGGCATTTAAAGCACTTCCTAGAATCAGTACCCGAAGCATTAACGACTCTTTTTGCAGGCGCAAACCTCGGCTTCTTGACAGCCGGAAGAGCAAAACCAGACTGCTGAGTCCTCTTCACAAGATTAGCACGTCGAGCGGCGTCTTCCTCTTGGACTTTCGCAGATACACTAAAAGCAACCTCATACGCTCTTTGAAAGGTAGAAGCTCCGGAGACTAGGACCAAATTACTGATGCGGGGGTCCAGTCCCTTAACATACATCTGTACCTTCTCCATCTCATCGGGCAGCAAAGTAGGAACAAAACGGGCCAATTCAGAAAATTTGTCGGTGTACTGCTGCACCGTCATAGTACCTTGAGTCAAACGGAGGAATTCAGTCCTCTTCTGCCATCTCAGCTCCTTTGGATAGAAGCGATCCTTCAATTTCTCTACAAACTGATCCCAGCCGAAGGCAGCATCGGCCAAACATTCATCTTGCACCAATCCCCACCAATTGTCAGCTTCCTTTCGGAGATAGTAAGTGGCAATGGCTACCTTCTCTTCAGCAGGGCAGCCAGTCGCTGCGAACAGCTTCTTCATCACTCGTACCCACTCCTCTAAGACCACGGGGTCAGGCTTCCCATCATAAATCGGGGGTCGGTGTCTATCGAAGCGATCGAAAACAGTTTGGTTATTAGCCGGAACCGCAGGTGGAGGCGGCGGCGGCGGAGGAAGGGGATTCTCCTGACGATTCGCAAGAGCTATGACAACCTCCTCCAAAGTCTGGAGTCGGTCAGGGTTCTGTCGCGGGGCTCTTCTCGGAGGCATACTGAAATTAATGTTTCAAGTAAAGCACAAACATAAGCACACATGTAAGAACAGATAAGCAATTAGTACACAAAGCAGGTAACGTCCCGTTTCTACCTACCCAGCACTCTCGCTAAAGTTTTAAGTCTCTATCCTATTTTCCTAGTTCAGTTCCAAGTGACTTACGCTTTGTAAGCTTTGGAACCAAATTCGGCTCTGATACCAACTGTGACAACCCCGATCCTCGGTAAGCGTGCAAAGGCGGAATTCAATGCACGAGATCGGTAATCATCGAGCAAACCAACTATCTAACTACATAAATTGAGCCTTAAAAATGCTAAGTAATGAATAAATAAATAAATAAATATCCTTACAAACCATTGTTAAGCAATAAATGAATAAATGAAATAAAGTCTAGTAATATGCCCAACTATAGTAGCTAATGCCTAAAAAGAATCCGTCCACTCACCCAAGTCCCATCACGACACAACAATCACACGTCAAGCATCGGCATCGGTACCTACAAAATCTGAAAAAAAAATGGTCGCCACTTAGTGACGAGTAACTACAGTGTCCATATTCGAACACTTAAAACCGAATAGCTTGAAAATAAGGCAAAAACAAATTGAAATAAAGCTGAGCGAGTAAAACAGTTTAAATAATAAAACAAGAATAAAGTAAAGCGAAGAAAAAGAGTTTAAACTAATTAAATTAAGAAACATGATACGAAATCAAACTAACATTTGTATAAAAATCTCATGATAAAAAAAAAATCAGTCTCGGATATAAAACTCATCAGTCAATTTCTCAATCCAAAATCGCCAACGAATAGCAAATAGGTCGGACGCTCGGGAAAAACGCAGTCCCCTAATCCCACAATCAATCAAAAAGTCTAAGCTGGCCAACTCTCCCATTTACGAGGGAAAAACCGCAGTCCACTCGCCTAATGAGAACGACTACACCGCCTACTCGAAAAACCGCAGTCAAGCAGGTCCATCATTGGACAAATACCAATGAAGAGGTCTATGACCACTCAATCGAAAAACCGCAGTCGAAAGAGTCCATCATTGGACAAATACCAATGAAGAGGTCGGACCACTCACAAGAAAAACCGCAGTCAAGTGAGTCCATCATGGGCCAAGTGCACCATGAAGAGGTCAAAAATATCACAAGGGAAACACTGTCCATATGCCAGAAAAACCGCAGTCCGGCAACTCCCATATGCAATTGTGTATCAAAAACCAATTTTCAAACCAATCTCATCAAATCAACATTAGGGTGCCACTTTAGGCTTAACCCAAAATCAATATCAAATCCAAGGACCAATTGTCCAAAACATGCCATTATAGGCTATTCTTCCTCAATATAAAACCAAAAGACCAAGTGTCCACATAAACCAATTCAGTTCATCAAAAATCCACCAAGTGTGGTATAAAAACATCCTTAATCCAAAACACCAAATATGGCAGATCCACTGCCTGAATTTCAAAACAGTATAAACCATATGAAAACTCTTCCAAAAATTCTCAAAATTTTAAGGAACCAAGTTCAATTTAATATACACAAAATGCAATTCGTTTCGTGTCATTCGGATAAGTGTACAAAAAAATATAGGCCAAACAGTGAGGCTGTCCCGAAAACAGGGCAGGCAGCAGGTCAGGAAAACAAAATTCAGAATAAAATAGTTGCACTTGTCCAAAAATCATGACATAATTCAGGGAGCAACATAGCATTATAATCTTCAAATACCAACTGGAATTTCATGCATTCATTAACCAGAGCAAAAGTTAAAAGCGTCCAAAGATTACTGATCACAGATTCCTGGAAACAGAGCACCAAATTTTACACTATCTTAAAATCAGTATAACCCCAGTTTACCATCAGAATTAGAAGAGAAAATATAAAGCACTTTTGTATTTCATAATCTTAGAAAAATTTTGCAAGTGGTTTCATGTAAGAATTCGAAGTACACAAAAAGATATGAATTTTCAAACATTATAGGTCAGTGCTGAAAACAATCAGGGGCAGTTTCAAGCAACAGTTTTGGGTGAATTTTTAGGACATGAAAACCAATGAATTTTGACATGATTTCTTCTACGAATTTTCAGTTTAACATGTTATCTAACACATATAAAAATTTCAGAAGTTTCTGAGAACCATAACCTATTTAAAACGAATTTAGAAAAATGTTGTGCAGGCTGTCCAGCAAGGGTATTCTATCAAACACCTTATGTGCAAGTTTTTAAATCATCATACCAGCCCTATAATTCGAATTCTATCAACCCAATTGACCAAAATCAGTAAACAAATCATGCCAATTCAAATTCTAGCAATACCAATCAAGTTATTACAATTAATTTAATCAATTCCAACATAAAAAAAAAAAAACATAAAAGCCCTAATTTCTACCATTCAACCCTAAGTGTAGGAGTATGGATAGAGTAGTTACCTTTGATTGCTAAGTCCTATTGCTCAAATTGATGATCCAAGGGAAGAATTAAAGGTGTTAATGGCCAAATCCAAGGAGCAAATCAAACCCAAAACCAACTTCCTTGAATTGAGCTTCTAAACCTCAAGTATGCAATGAGAACAATCAATGAAGGGGTGTGGTAGAGGTAGGAGGTCGAAAATTTGAGAGAGGGGAAGGTGGGATGCTTGGCCGAATTGCACACACAAGGGAGAGGGGGAGATGAGCTTTAGTGTAGTTAGGACTTTATGTTGTAGAATGAGTGTGAATTAGGTTAAGGAGGGATTAAATAGAGAGGGATTATGATAAATACAAGTTGGCCGAAATGTCTAAATATATTAGTCCTAAAATATATAATTTTCCTAACCCCAAAATATTCACAAAATTTAATCATGTTTAAAGATGCATTTAAATATAATAAGCTTAAGGTATTAAATTAAATTAATTAATTAAGCCTAAAAATATTAAATGCCATAAAATTAAAATAATGAGAATAATTTATTTAATAAAAATAATGATGAAAAATATTATTAAAATATTCAGGGTATTACAGGTTCCTTTGTTATCATCAGGGGATAACAAAGGCATCTCTCAAAACATGTAATTTTGAAGTTTTGGATACCCTATGGGGAAATTACTATGGCTTTCTATATAAGTCATGGTCACACCAATTTTCTTTGCCCATTGATTTTATAAAAGTTTTCTCAAAACTTAAAAGAATTTGACAAGCCTTGAAAAATGTCTAATCAAAATAAGGTGGATGATTCTTGGATGGTATTTTATCTTGCATTTTAGTTAGACATTCTTGTATTAGGTTGAGTATCCAATTTTCAGCTCGGTGAATTGTTGAAGTGTCGCCTTTTTTTCTCATGGGCTTAGGGGCAAAAATGTGAAACACCACACATAGCCTCATGCGTACCCCTTCGTTTGTATCCTTGAGTGGGGAGAAGTGAGGAGTATATCTTACTATGGGGACCTTGATTTTAAAACGGCTTGGACCAAACTCATATCGGAAACCTTAGTTGGATTCCCTTAGGATACCAAAAAAAAATTGCATGAATGATACAATCACGCCTTTATCATCCCCAATTGGTGATCGAAGTGAACCCCTCCTAGGACTCGGTTAGAAATTTCTCAAAAATTGATGGTGATTGGAGGAATAAGGTTGGAGGAATACAATTTGCATCCTATGTGCTACATGTTTCTCATTTCTTCATATCATACCATCATCAATACTTTCCACGAACATGACATGCTACACTTGAAGCATTTGTGTGATACTAACTCACATCTTTTGTACAGCCACTTGCATTTTCCATATGTGAAAACATTAATCACCCATATGACATTCATATTAACCATTTCTTTTACAGCCATGCATCCCCTCATTATGTAAATAATAATAATATTAATGATAAATAAATAAACAAATATTAATACATACACATCACTTGCATATCATAAGCACTAACCAATTTGTTTTGCAGCCATATAGAGTACATGTCATGCATAAACATCCATTTAGACCTTAAAGAACTCCATAAGGATCACGCGCACCATATCACCTACCAAGTAGGAAACTATTTAGGTGCTCCACGAGCGCCCAAAATATCAATTTGCACATCAAACTCTTTAGGTGCTCCACGAGTGCCAAAACACCACACTTCAAACATTAAACCGTTAAAGTGCCCTACGCACACCCAAGATATCATGTCAAACCTCATTTCATACATCAAACCATATAGGCACTCCATGAGTGCTGAAAATTTTTGTTTCTTCACATAAAAGCCCAAGGTGCTCCCCTAGCGCAGAAACTCTATCCATGTGCCGAGCATATGGTCATTTCACACCATAACACAAGAACTCGAGGTGCTCCCCGAGCGCCGAAACTCCATCCGTCTACTGAGCACACGGTCATTCCATCTTCACAACATAAAAGCCCAAGGTGCTCCTCGAGCACCGAAACTCTATCCATATGCAGAGCATACGGTCATTTCATATTATTGCACAAGAAACCCGAGGTGCAGCCCGAGCATCGAAACTCTGTCGGCGTGCCGAGCACACGGTCATTGCATCTTTATAACATAAAAGCCCAAGATGCTCCGCGAGCGCCGAAATTCTGCCTATGTGCCATACATATCACACACACATGCATATGACCAGCTCTATGCATAAATCACAAAACTCATTCATAAGACCAGCTTTATGCATATTGAAACTCATGCATAAGACAAACTCTATGCACATGTCCATGCATGTATAAGACCAGCTCTACACATAGCTAAACCCATGCATAAGGCCAGCTCTATGTACAAATCACACACGCATGCATAAGACCAGCTCTATGCACACATCCATGCATGTATAAGACTAGCTCTATACATATCTAAACCCATGCATAAGACCAGCTCTATGCACAAATCACACATGCATGCATAAGACCAACTCTATGCACACATCCACGCATATGTATAAGACCAACTCTATACATATTTGAACTTATGCATAAGATCAGCTCTATGCATAAATCACATACCGTAGAAGACCAGCTCTATACATCCATTACAAAAGACCATATAAGATCGGCTCTATACACATTCATGACATTCCATCTTAAAAATACATACATACCAACATTCACTTATTCATTCTTTTGTTTGTCCAACTTTCCCCATCTTGTCATTTCATTCATTCATTATAGATCATCCCTAAGGTTTCATTCCTCATGTCATCATTTCATTCATTCATCATCCCTAATATTTCACGTATAATGTGAAACAATACGTAAGTGAAGGAGAAAGACTAGGCAAAGACTAGAAAGAAAGAAGTTTTGCATAGACAGTTCATTGAATAAACTGGATCGACGTAGGACAAGATCTCAATCTGTGAGGGTGTTTGAGGAGGAAAGAATAGTCGAAACAGAAGGTGAATATGAATCCGACGAGGAAGTTCAGATGGCGAACCAGACACTAATTCTTACTGATGTCCTGAAAGATTTCCCGAAATCCTAGGATTTTCATGATATTGTTGCCTATTTACTAAATCTCTAATTTAGCTTTTGATAATAATTTTTCTAATAATAATTCCACTTAGAGATTAGTTCTCTTGAGTATACGAATCACAACGTAATAATAAAAGATATCGATCCCACGAGGAATAAGTATGTACACTTTAGTTGTTGGGATTCGTCACGGGAAACCGACCGATAAAAGCAGAAAAACGCGTCGATTTCCTCGAATCCGGCCCAGGAGCTTAAGATGTGGAAATCAAAAACTTAAAGCAAAAGGAGGGTTTCAAGAACTCACCACAAAGTCTCTCTAAGAGACGGATGCAGACTGCAGAAATCAAGTGTAGATTTCCTCCACCGATGCGTACACGAACGGCTCTCGGACCGAAACCCGTGCTAGCGACTCGGATGACAAGAAGAGAGGGAGAAAGAGAGAAGAAAAAGGGCAGCCAAGCTTGGGTATTATGGCTGTCCAAGAATTTCTTTCCAAAAGAAATTAAATCCAATTTCTCTCTTTTCTCACAATTGCTTTTTCTACCCAAGAAAAAACCAAAGTCCAAAAGTAGGTATAAATTCTTTCAAAAGAAAGAATGTATACGGCCAAGCATGGAAGAAAATCATGGCTCATCATTTCAATCCATTGAAAATGAGATGGATGAGAATAAAGCAACAAATATCAATTTTGTCACTAAGCATGAGTCACCACTTTCCCATTGGTCAAAAGATGCAAAGTCTCACTTTGCTTCCTTTTCCCTTTAGTCCAAATGGTGACTCACCCCTCTCATCCCTCCATATTCGGCCAACTAGAAGATTGGTGATCCCACCTTCATCATTTCCTTACCATAAAGGAAAAGCAAGATGCAAGGTGGCAAAGTCCAACTTTGCCCCATCATATGTCATACCAATGACTCACCATTCTTTAATTGGTCCATAAGAATATGTCATCATCATTTTTGTCCATAAAATGACTCATAATTCTTACACTAATTCCATGCAAATTTCGGCCAACATATCCCATTCAATGTTGACTTTATTCCTTTAAAAGTCCAAGCCTAATTTTAATCCCATTGATTTAATTAATTTCAAATGCAACTTTAATTTAACATGTATGCATATATATATTATACCATATAATACATGACATACATTTAATTAAAATTCATTTGCCCTAGTAATTTAATCAATGGATTAAATTAGACATACATAAAATGAGATACATGTAAACCTATACATGTATAAGAATATTTCCACCTAGGAAATAATCCCATAAATTAATTCATTGAATTAATTATGAGAAGGCCAAAATAAATATTAATTATATAACTTTGATCAATCCAATTGATGCATATAATATAATTAATATATCTCTCTCTCTTCAAATGTGTATACTCCAAGTACACACTTAATCCGACTAGTTAAAGTCCAGACGTTCAATGTGTACGATCCAATGGGCCCGTCTTTATGTTGGCAGTGGGCCAAGGCCCACAGACTACAGGCGGGCTCTAGCAAGCCACTGTAGCCCCCAATTAAGACGGAGTAAGCAGTCCAACTGAAAACGTAACCCAGTAGTTTGAACTTGTAAATCCCATGTCACTGATATCGGTGTCCAACACTGAGGCATGGAAGTATCACCCTCCTTGTGTCTGGACCTTGACTTGATACCGAATGAACTGATGCTCACAAACAAGATCCAATCTTGTTTGGGTGCGGCCGCACACTTATCAGTAACATTCTTCAAGAGGCCGATGATATCGTCTCAGTGAATCACTGAGTGACATTCCCTTCTGCATATCCATAGTGCTGCCATGCTCACTGACACACCCGAACGTACCCGTACTTGGCACCCTTTTACAGGCCCGTTGGGCGTACACCAAAGTGTGCCACCTCACATGCAGCACCATCATATGGTCCGGTCTAAGGACTTATACAAGTACTACACGAGAATCATTTGTGATACTATACCATGCAGATTCCCGTTAAGTGGATCAATCCAGTACCATGCCCTTTTGCATGTACCCATTAACCTAGTTGACATTCCATGTTCTATGACCGGTAAGACACCGCCATACAACCAGGCTAATGATAGTCTTTGGTTCCATTCATTCCCATGATTGGAACAGACTACGGATGACTTTATGGTCATATCGTTTTCACTATCCACAGTCTTACTGCCAAGTGCCTCACACTTGACAACATGGATATGGATATGTCCATTGGATACTCTATTTAAAATATAGCACAAGACATATAATAAATAGATTAATGCCTTTATCTCCTTGACACAAATTGTATAATACATAAAGTTTACATTAATGTACCAAATCTATCATACAAACACAAGGACCAATGCCTCGGGACTAGGGCATTTCCAACAATCTCCCACTTGCACTAGTACCTACTAGGCATGGGTCTAATCCCTATAGATCTAGTACAACCTTCATGCATAGGCATAGCCAAGCATGTTGGTCAAAAGATCTGCGACATTGGCTTTGGTGTCCACTCTTTGTAATGAGATGTCACCCCCTCAGCGATTTCTCGCAATAGGTGAACCTCCCTGAGTTCGTGCTTCGTGTATATGTGTGACCGGGGCACATAGCTTGTGCAACAGCCCTGCGTTGTCACAGAAGATATCAACTGGTTACTGGATAGTTGACACTACCCCCAGTTGCATGATAAAACTTCATATTCCACACAGCTTCCCTAGCTGCTTCACACGTTGCAATGTACTCAGTTCCTATGATAGAAACCGCGATGGTCTATTACTTGGAGCCTCTCCAACAATAGCACCACCAATTAGCATGAACACATACCTATATTGCGACTTATATTCATCCTGGTCGGTCTGGAAGCTTGCATCAGTGTACCTAGTAACTGACTGCTCTTCCTGACCTACATGGGCGACATTAGGTCTTGTACATAGCATGGAGTACATGATTGATCCCATAGCTGAAACGTATATAGGACCAATTCATGTTCTCCCTATCCTGCCTTGTCTTAGGACAATACTTCTTGCTAAGTTTCAGCTCATAACCCATTGGCAAGAAACCTTTCTTAGCCTGGTCCATGCTGAATCTTTTCAGAACGATGTCTATGTACTTGACCTGACTTAGGCCCAGAAGCCGATTGGATCTAACCCTGTAGATACTGATCCCTAGGATCGTCTCAGCTTCGCCTAAGTCCTTCATTGCGAAGCACTTACACAACCATTACAATTCCCTTGTAGTGTTGGTATGTCGCTTCCCATCAGAAAGATGCCATCCATATATAATACCAGGAAAGTTACTATGCTCCCACTAAACCTCTTATACACACCCTGAAAGGTATTGTCGGCCTATAGCTTATAGCACCACATGCAACCTATTACCTTAGCACCAGGAGGTGAATCAACCAGGTTCCAAACCTGATTATCGTACATAGATTGCAAATCCACCACCATGGCAGACAGTGCGCTAGCTATAGCCTACTAGTAGGTTTTGAGCTCCTCTTCGTCCAAGACAAAAGGAGCGTAATCATTAGAAACAAAAACTGATGTTTTCCATGTTCCTGATGATCCCTACCAGACCTTTTAGGTCCTTGTGTGACCTGGGCTGGTGCTTCCCCTTTTGGAAGCTTCACCCTGGTCTCCGAGTTATCCTTTTTCAGGAGTTTCTGAGCTTTGAACTTCCCTGAGTTCAATATCGCTCCCACTGTCTTTCTTGGAAAGAAACCCCTTTTCAAGAAGGACCCCCTTTCGAGCCATGAACACCTTGTTCTCAGCGGGGTTGTAGAAGGAATACCCTTTGGTTTCCCTAGGGTAGCTCACAAACAGGCATTAGTCGGTTTTGGGTGCTAGTTTTGCTCACAGTCAATTTCTTGACTTATGCATAACAACCCCAAATCCGTAAGAAAGACACAATGGGCACCCTGCCCGTCCATTTTCCAAATGGGGTCTTTGCCAAAGCCTTAGTCGGAGTATAATTGGAAATGAGAGCCATTGTCTCAAGAGTGTATCCTTTACAACTTATAGGGAGAGAGGCATGAGTCATCGTTTGAGCGGACCATGTCCAACAGGGTCCTATTCCTCTGTTCGGACACCCCATTCCATTGTGGTGTTCCTGGAGGAGTGAGCTGTGGAACTATTCCATGCTCTCTCAAAATGAGTCAAACTATAGGCTTATATGCTCACCACCTCGGTCCAACCGAAAGGCTTGGATATTTCTGCCTAGTTCTGTACTTCGTTCCTTACTCCCTTGAACCTATCAAGGGTCTCAGACTTATAAGTCATTAAATAGGCATGGCCATTTCTGATGATCGTCTGTGAAGGATATGAAGTATAGATGTTCACCCTTAGTTGCTATGCTTGTCGGTCCATATACATCTCAATGCATTAGGTTCAATAAGCTAGCAACCCTTTTAGCCTCCTTGCTAAAAGGTTCTTTAGTCATTTTACCTTATAAACCAGACTCGCATATATCAAGTGACTCCATGTCAAATGATCCTAGGATTCAAGCGATGTGAAGCCTAGCTATGCGCTTCTTGTTTATGTGGCCTAAATGACAATGCCAAAGGTAAACCGGATTAAGTTTGTTAGGCTTAACCCTTTAAGTATGTATATTATAGACATGATTAGTTTCATTTAGATCCAGGATATAAAAGACATTATTTAATAGAGCTACTCCATAAAATAATTCTTTTCTAGATAAACCCTTTTTACTATTATCAATAGTAAATGTACATCCAGAAATATCCAAAACTGAAACAGAAATAATATTCCTGTACATAACAGGTACAAAATAACATTGTTTCAGCAGTAACAAAACTAATCTACTAGGCATCATAAGCTGGTCCCGCTGATCTTTATGGCAGCAACCCTTGCTCCATTTCTGACCTGCAAGTCCACTTGTCCCGATCCCAGTGATCTCCTGTTCTTAAGTCCCTGCACATTCAACAAATGTGAGAACCACATCTAGTATCCAATACATAAGATGTTGAAACAGAGGTTAATGTCTATGACATATATACCTGATGAAGACACGCCCTGCGTCTTCCTTTTCTCTCCCAAAAGCTTGGGACACGATCTTTTCCAATGTCCAGCCTGCTTGCAACCGAAGCAGACATCCTTGGAACGGGCCTTGGGCTGGGCTTTAGCCTTTTTAGCCTTGGCTTCCTTAGCCTTGGCCTTGGCCTTTGCCTTGCCTTTAGCGAAAAGAGGTTTCCCCTTGTTAACCTCAAGTACCGGCGGAGTCTTCTTGATCGACAGTTCAGCGAGCTCAAGCATCCAATGCAGCTCACTAACAGTACGGTCCATCCCTTGCTTGTAAAATTTTAGGATGAATTGATCATAAGAATCCGGTAAAGAATCCAGGATCGTGCTAACCGCCAGCCCCCGTGAGATAGGAGTTCCGAGACGGGCTAAATTATCCAGATAGCCCTTCATCTTGAGCACGTGTGCACTCACAGATGTCCCGGCTCCCATCTTACAGCTGCGGAATGCCTTGTGGATCAGGTACCTTTCCTGATAAGCTTGCTCATAAAACATCTCATTAAGAGTTGTCATTATAGCAAAGGCCTGATGATCCAAGAATTGCTTTTGCAATTCAGGAACCATACTAGCCAACATCAGGCATGTCACATCCCGGTTATCTTTTACATGTGCCAAGTATTCCTCCAGCTGGGCAGCCGGTGGATTACCTCCCGTTGGCACAACCGGTACAGGCTTTTTGAGCACATACTCTTTAGACTCTTATCTTAGAACTTTCCTTAAGTTCATAGACCAGTCCCAAAAGTTAGGGCCAGAAAGCTTGTCCCATTCCAAGAAAGATCGCAGTGATAAAGTATCATTCGTAGCCATTGGTTTCTACACAGAAAAATTTACGAGTGTAAATAAAGGACTTAACATGTTCTTCCCATATTATAATTAATAATGAATCGTGTTATTAATTAACTCGAGTTGTTGGGCTCATGGGCCGAGATCCATATTATATCAAGATATAGCCAGACGAGGGCCTGGAGCAACTATACCCCAATTTTTAGGTAGGAACGCCGTCCAATCCCAACCTAGGGACTCTCGGTTTGATGGGTCTGTTGGCACTTACCCATCTGTGCTTAGGGCCAGGAACATCCTACTACCCACGCTAAGTCAAAACCTCCATCCAAGTGTTAGAGTAACCAATACTCCAACCCAATACAAAATGACGATACTCCAGTGCATCCAACGAGGGTTGGTCTACAGCTGGCCTATCCCCACTTCGAGTAGGTTATGAATGAGGGAAGCACTTTTAAGAGACTTAGTAATTACCTTTTGGTTATTAGATTCAATTAATAACGGCTTAGATGCATAGGCGGGTGAAATTGGGTTTGTACATACATTCTCACATGTAAATAAATAAAGCATAATTAAATAAAAAATGAAATGCTATGGGCCAAAATTTACATCCTAATATAATTCTAGTAAACCTATACTAGAACGACATCAGGTGGGCTGCATCCTCATCCTTCTAGCACGCCAATCCAATCGGCTTCTTCTTTACATAATTTCATAATATACACATAAAATAAAATTACATAAAAAGAAAACGGCGCGTAGGCCGTATTTACCAAAAGAATATTACAACCCAAATAAATAAGGCCCAAAACATCCATTCATGCATTTAATCATACATACACGTATCCAATACATACAATTTATAAACATGTTAAATGCATGAATTAATCCCATTTCAATAATATGTCCATAGCCATTATTTTTTAAATCGCCAAATTTTGGCCGATCATGGTTCTAAACCCGTGCGGGCTTTGGGCCTCCAACCCAGGCAAAATTGCTCCCAATCCAATTGGGAAACCATGAATTCCAAAATTAGCCGTCCGGGTAATCGTGCCAAGAAAACCCGAACCAATTTCAATTAACCGTATTTATTTCCAAAATAAATATCGCATGAACGAAAAATAAATTCCATTCATAAAACACGCGCATAAAAATTACCAAAATTTAAACACGCAAAATTTTAAAACCAATTAAAATTTTAAAACCCGGCCCGGCCCAAAACATCCCGCCAAATCCAAAAACGGGCCCGGCCCGCTGCGCGGGGCAGCCGCGGCGCTGCTGCCCAGCAGCAGCCCCGCTGCCGCGCAGCGGCTGCTGCCCAGCAGCAGCCTGCTGCTGGCGTGCAGCAGCTGCTTCCCAGCAGCAGCTGCTGGCGTGCAGCAGCAGCCCAGCTGCTGCCGAGGCAGCAGCCAGCAGCAGCTGCTGCCTGTGGCGCCTAGCGCCGCAGGCAGCGGCTGCTGCCCCCGTTTCGGCCCGAAACGGTCCGTGATTTTTTTTCCGCAACAAAAAAAGCAACATGAAATTAAATCACCAAGAAATAAAATCATGCATAGGAAATTAAATCTAGCAAAAAACCTATATGCAAAATAAAATTTCCATAAACAATTCACAAATAGAAAATTAAATAAAGCATAAACCATATGCAAATAATTTTCCATAAGTAAAATTCAAGGGGCAAAATCACCAAACCCCAAACCAAAAATAAATCCCGTCCACAAAATCGCCAATTTTAAAACACGGGATCCGCCAAGTTTAAAGATTTCCACGGATCAAAAGCCCGCTCTGATACCACTGTTGGGATTCGTCACGGGAAACCGACCGATAAAAGCAGAAAAACGCGTCGATTTCCTCGAATCCGGCCCAGGAGCTTAAGATGTGGAAATCAAAAACTTAAAGCAAAAGGAGGGTTTCAAGAACTCACCACAAAGTCTCTCTAAGAGACGGATGCAGACTGCAGAAATCAAGTGTAGATTTCCTCCACCGATGCGTACACGAACAGCTCTCGGACCGAAACCCGTGCTAGCGACTCGGATGACAAGAAGAGAGGGAGAAAGAGAGAAGAAAAAGGGCAGCCAAGCTTGGGTATTATGGCTGTCCAAGAATTTCTTTCCAAAAGAAATTAAATCGAATTTCTCTCTTTTCTCACAATTGCTTTTTCTACCCAAGAAAAAACCAAAGTCCAAAAGTAGGTATAAATTCTTTCAAAAGAAAGAATGTATACGGCCAAGCATGGAAGAAAATCATGGCTCATCATTTCAATCCATTGAAAATGAGATGGATGAGAATAAAGCAACAAATATCAATTTTGTCACTAAGCATGAGTCACCACTTTCCCATTGGTCAAAAGATGCAAAGTCTCACTTTGCTTCCTTTTCCCTTTAGTCCAAATGGTGACTCACCCCTCTCATCCCTCCATATTCGGCCAACTAGAAGATTGGTGATCCCACCTTCATCATTTCCTTACCATAAAGGAAAAGCAAGATGCAAGGTGGCAAAGTCCAACTTTGCCCCATCATATGTCATACCAATGACTCACCATTCTTTAATTGGTCCATAAGAATATGTCATCATCATTTTTGTCCATAAAATGACTCATAATTCTTACACTAATTCCATGCAAATTTCGGCCAACATATCCCATTCAATGTTGACTTTATTCCTTTAAAAGTCCAAGCCTAATTTTAATCCCATTGATTTAATTAATTTCAAATGCAACTTTAATTTAACATGTATGCATATATATATTATACCATATAATACATGACATACATTTAATTAAAATTCATTTGCCCTAGTAATTTAATCAATGGATTAAATTAGACATACATAAAATGAGATACATGTAAACCTATACATGTATAAGAATATTTCCACCTAGGAAATAATCCCATAAATTAATTCATTGAATTAATTATGAGAAGGCCAAAATAAATATTAATTATATAACTTTGATCAATCCAATTGATGCATATAATATAATTAATATATCTCTCTCTCTTCAAATGTGTATACTCCAAGTACACACTTAATCCGACTAGTTAAAGTCCAGACGTTCAATGTGTACGATCCAATGGGCCCGTCTTTATGTTGGCAGTGGGCCAAGGCCCACAGACTACAGGCGGGCTCTAGCAAGCCACTGTAGCCCCCAATTAAGACGGAGTAAGCAGTCCAACTGAAAACGTAACCCAGTAGTTTGAACTTGTAAATCCCATGTCACTGATATCGGTGTCCAACACTGAGGCATGGAAGTATCACCCTCCTTGTGTCTGGACCTTGACTTGATACCGAATGAACTGATGCTCACAAACAAGATCCAATCTTGTTTGGGTGCGGCCGCACACTTATCAGTAACATTCTTCAAGAGGCCGATGATATCGTCTCAGTGAATCACTGAGTGACATTCCCTTCTGCATATCCATAGTGCTGCCATGCTCACTGACACACCCGAACGTACCCGTACTTGGCACCCTTTTACAGGCCCGTTGGGCGTACACCAAAGTGTGCCACCTCACATGCAGCACCATCATATGGTCCGGTCTAAGGACTTATACAAGTACTACACGAGAATCATTTGTGATACTATACCATGCAGATTCCCGTTAAGTGGATCAATCCAGTACCATGCCCTTTTGCATGTACCCATTAACCTAGTTGACATTCCATGTTCTATGACCGGTAAGACACCGCCATACAACCAGGCTAATGATAGTCTTTGGTTCCATTCATTCCCATGATTGGAACAGACTACGGATGACTTTATGGTCATATCGTTTTCACTATCCACAGTCTTACTGCCAAGTGCCTCACACTTGACAACATGGATATGGATATGTCCATTGGATACTCTATTTAAAATATAGCACAAGACATATAATAAATAGATTAATGCCTTTATCTCCTTGACACAAATTGTATAATACATAAAGTTTACATTAATGTACCAAATGTATCATACAAACACAAGGACCAATGCCTCGGGACTAGGGCATTTCCAACATTAGTTTGTTTTTCTTTACATTTATAGAGTATCGAATTATAAAGTGATATGGGAAATAGGTAAATGGCAAGTTCAATCAATTAAAGTACTAGTTATGAGTTGAGTTATTGTTTAATATCTAGTCACATAAATATACAAGCATTTTATCTTAGATATTCGGTGCACATGCATTAATTATCTATTCAATCCCTGTGATAAGAGTATGTCGGATTAGTTCTATTTCAATTGGCATGTCTAGAAATAGATTTTATTCAATAACTCGTAGACAACTTATCGAATACCTTTACCAAAATAACTAAAGGTCTTAATACAAAATGGCCAAGATATATAAAGATGATCTTCAATTAATTTAACAAAGTGAAGAAAAACAATCATACATCATGATGTATTTTATCTTAGTAACTAACCAAGACAATGTAAAATGCGAACTTCTTTATATCCTATTATGAATCACAATACATACTTGGTGTTAGTCATGCAATGAAGAGTAAGATATAAGAAAACTTATCGATATTGATCTTCTAAATATTTAATACAAATACAAGTGTGACACTCTCATAAAGGAAAAGCATAAGAATAGACTTAAGAAAGCGATAGCATTCCCGTCTCTCACATGGGAAACACTCCCTTACGCCTATAGGTATATTGCAACCTCGGGGGTATCTTTTCTCTATACAGCGACAATACTTGATTCAAGGACCTTGGCGTTAGGCTCCCCTTTAAGTATACTAAATATTGCAAACAACACTCGAACTCTCTAGACACTCTATTTTTCTAACTTTATATACTACATGTATCTTCCATTTGGCCGGTTTTCTCCCTTTGGCATTCCATTGGGGGCACACCCTGCAATCTGGAATTCCTTCTCTATTTATAAGCATTGAAGCATTGTGTCTCTTTATGAAAGATTGTGTTGATTCAATGAATGGTTGTGCCTCTTTTTAAAGTTGTGTTGGTTCATTGAATAGTTGTGTCTTTTGAATACTATTGCTTCTTCTTGGAAAGTTGTGTCCTTTCTTGAAGTGTTATGATGGATTGTGTCTTTTCATGAAGGGTTGTGTCTTTTCATGAAGGTGGTTGAAGTTCCAGACGGATAAGATTAGATAACTTCTGCTGAGTGCATGTACGATCATGAAAGAGTGTCGCGGTCGTGATTCATACAGGTTTCTTTGCAAAATGCTGAAATCAAAGCCTATCCAAGTGCTAGGTCACGACCGTGATAGGTGTCGCGCTCGTGATCTGTCTCTTTCCTTTAATTTCTCTTTGTTTTTGCTTCCT
Organism: Euphorbia tirucalli; assembly: GCA_039660915.1. Taxonomy (NCBI): domain Eukaryota; kingdom Viridiplantae; phylum Streptophyta; class Magnoliopsida; order Malpighiales; family Euphorbiaceae; genus Euphorbia; species Euphorbia tirucalli. The sequence continues at coordinate 59,564,190 of CM077641.1, forward strand.
TTTATAGCTAAATTCCAAATATTTGCATAATCAGTCTTTAAAACTGTAAATCATCAAAAACAAGCAATACCAACATGAAATCTACTATATAATAAGTAAAAACATTGCAAATTCCTTATAGATTATATCATATATAATTGCATTTTTAGCACTTATCAAGCCCCTACACTTATCATTTTGGTTGTCCTCAAGCAAAATATGAATCTCTTAATCATCTTAGTCTTTGAAACACAAAATAAAGAGTCTTAAACTTTAACTTCTAAGGCAACTATGAGGCTTCTTGAATCTTAACAACACATATGTATATCCTTTTATATTTTTATTAAGTTTAGGTATTGCCAAAAGATTGTTTTATCAAGCTTAACTTAGAACCATCGACCATAAGCAGAGTTTGTATATACCTATAACCATGTTCATGCCTTAATCAACACAATTTCTGTTTACTCAACCAAAGCATATTGGTGAAAGCTTTTCGAAACAAATTTTAGCACACGTTTAGCCATTATTCTCAACGTATTTTTAGGTAACCTAGATTTTCTAAGCACTCATGTGTGGTTGCGTTTCGCTCCATACCACACCCCCCCTTTTATCTTATTTGTTACCACTCATATTGCAATTTTTCTTTTCTTGTATTATATAAAAGTAGATATTTTTTTTCCTTTATCTTGCTTTGGTGGTTGCATTTTATGCTCCATACCACTCTCCCCTTTTACATAACACTTTGGTTATGCACTCAACACTCATTTTGCTTTACCCTCATCTTTTATTGAACAATGCTAATCTGTATTATGACTTTAGTTTCCCTAGTTCAATCACTTCAAACTTAGTCTTATAAGGCAAAAAATCATACATCTTATTGCTTTTAAACAAGAATTGCCAATGGATACCTAAACACTTATAGGATTTATTCTTTCGTCTAGCTTTTCAAACTACTTCAAAAATAAATATACTCTATTTTTCAAGACTTTACCACTTGAATATACATACTTTATAGAATCAAAGCCTCTTATTCCTTAACTTAAGGTGAGATTATCTTCATTTGCATTATCCAAAGACTATGTTCTCATGATCACGCACTTCAACTCAAGATAGAAAAAGAAATCATAATCTTTTTTGACAATCACAAAACAAGATAAAATTGCAAGAATACTTGATATTATAATGATATAAAATTTAGAATTGTCCTAATTTTACCCCCCTACACTTGAATTGCACATGGCCCTCAATGTGTAGGAAATGAACTAACTTTAATCACAAATATAGACTAGAAAACACTAGAAACAAAAAAAAAAGCATAAAGTAAAGAAGAAAATGATAGAAAAAACCAAATCAAGCCTCCAGTGATCCTAGTACTTGGAGTAAACTCAATGTCTTGACATCAGAAGAACTTGAAAAGCTTTCTTTTTAATGATGCATTCTCCTTCCGCATTGCCTTTACTTCTTGTCAAACTTAGTGGACATTTTGCTCCACCGCTTTAACCTTCTTGGAGTAAACTCAATGTTTTGACATCGGAAGAACTTGAGAAGCTTTCTTTTTAATGAAGCATTCTCCTTCCATATTGCCTTTACTTCTTGTCAAACTTGGTGGACATTTAGCGCCACCGCTTCAACCTTCTTGGAGTAAACTCAATGTTTTGACAATGGAAGAACTTGAGAAGCTTTCTTTTTAATGATCTGCATCGCCTTTACTTCTTTTTGAACTTGGTGGACATTTTGCTCCACCGCTTCAACCTTGGTTAGCACTTGTTGCCAACCTTGATTTTCCACTTTTTGCTCGTTATTAGCAGTCTCCTCCTCTTCATCATCTGCATCACCACTTTTTTCCCTTTTCACTTGCTTCCCCTTACTCCTAGATTGTGCATTCGAAGGTTCAGCTCCTACTTCCTCCTCCAAATTAATGAGAACCTTGAAGTGGTACAGGATGCTCCCGGACAATATGAAGAGGATTGTGGACTCCATTGGGCTGGAGAGGATGATATGCTCCATGAGCGAGCAGCCACCCTGGACGAGCTGCGGTCTGTTGTCGGTGCTGATTGAGAGGTGGATGGATTCCACATATACTTTTCATTTCCCGACTGGGGAGCATATTATTACGCCTGAGGACTTTGCAGCCATCACCGGGCTTTCTTTAGGTGGTCATATCATTAACTTCAACCAGACTCTTGAGACAGGGGGCTTCAGGCCGGAGATCATTGGCATACTGATCGGCTTAGTCCCTCGGGATAAGAGGATCCAGTGTAACACCCTTCGAGACTACTGGTTGGGGAGGCAGGCTGAGCTCCCCAAAGACTCCACCTTTACACCGGTGGATGCGAGCTGCTATGCTAGGGCTTTCCTCCTCTACGCTCTTAGCACTTTGCTCTTCCCTATAGGTCAGAGTGACCTGAACTTGGTCTTCCTCCCCTCGCTAATTCAGTTGGAGGACGTGAGGAATTTGAGTTGAGGGCGAGCTGGGCTGGCTCAGTTGTACAATTCCAATGACATCTACCCCTGGGCGAAGCATAGGGAGTTAAATAGCCTATGGATCGTCATGCACGTGAGTTTCTCGAGATTTTTTTTTTTTTACTTTCTCATTATGCAGATTTGGGCGTAAGAGTATGCATTTATCCCCCTGCCAAAATTAGGCATACTAGATACCGATGAGTTCCCAGATTTCCCCCGACTGAGGCGGTGGTTGGTCTTCAATTCGAGTGAGGTGGATAACGATTTGGGGGACTACCACCACCTTCTGGACAATATGGCTTTTAAAGGGGTACACATCTTCCCTTTCTTATACATTCTAACTTCTGCTGTCTCATAGCTATCTTTCTGGTTTTCTAATTTCTGATTCTCTGATTTCAGCTGATCAAAGAGCCATGGAGGGGAGCCGTATTGCCTCCGGAGGTAGTGGGCACCTTGAGGCTGATGTGACCGGGCTAAATACGCAAGTGCACGTAGTCGATCAAAGTAATAAATCTGGAGTATTCCAGAGTCGAACCCAAAGGAGGAAATAGACTGCTATTCTAATTAATTCTAGTTTGAAAGCAATAATCTGGGATTTTGTGTTAACTAATATCTAATAAAGGAATAAATAAGAAGATTGAATCAATGAGAAAAACACTAGGGATTCGGGGTTCACCTAATTGGGGCAATTAACCGTATTAGCATCATGTTATCAACAAAAGTTGCAATAGCAATTGTTCCTAAGATACCTTAACACTCCGTCGAGCTATTAAGTTGTGCCTAATTAACTGTGATTATCCGTCGATTTCTCACTAATTAATCAAACCCTTTAATCAACAATTTAAGCCATCACAATTAATCCTAACTATGTCTAGTCTAGGTTTAATCGTGTCTATCTTCCTAGTTCCGAATTCATATTTCACCTGCCAGTTCATCATATAAATTCTATAATTAAATCATGCACTCGCGAAATACACAATTCATCAATTAAATTAAAGAAGATAGATGTAAACAAGAAAAATAATTCCTTAGAATTAAAATCAAATATCCAACATGATGAATCAACAATTTAATTACCCCAAACTAGGTTACATCCCTAACCCTAGTTTGGGGATTTAGCTACTCATAACCATGTTCGAGACAGTAGAAATAAATAAACTAAGTTCCATAAAAATAAGTAAGAAGGAAGGAAAAACTCTTAGGAGGATCGCAATGAATTCCGTCGAATCCAGTAGAAAACTCCGTCAAGTTGTAACCTTGCTCCTCCAAAATAATACGTTCAAGTCTTTCTCAGAGAATACGGCTAAAACTCCAGAACAATCATAAAAAAAAACCAGCCCTCAATACTAAAAATTACTCTCCTTATATATTCAGTCTTGGAGAGAAAACCTAAAAAGAAATAATAAACCTACTCTAATTAGGATACTAAAAGATAAATTCTAATTGAGAAATAATAAAATTTAAAAGACAAGTCATAGCTCCAATCTCCTTGCAAAACCCGTAGGTCTCCTTTGGCCCATTTGTAAAGCAGGCCCAAGTGTCAATTTCAGCTCCCTTTCTTCAATTTCAGCTCCCCATAAGGCATGGTCATGCCTTAAGACAACTTCTGCACTGTTTTTGCCCCAATTTGCTCCATTTTTCATCAGTTTTGGACTCCAAAGTCCTAACCTGAAATATCATGAAAAGAGATGTAAAATCCACCCAAATAAACAAGAATTAAACATTTAAAGCTCAAAATATAAGGTGGGATAAGTGCATAAAACACACTTATCAAACTTCCCCACACTTAGACTTTGCTTGTCCTCAAGCAAGATGAAAATTGAACTAAAATTTGAAAGATTTTTTGAAAACGAAAATAAAAACTAATACTAATCTTAACAACAACCACCGAAACTTAGATTACCCAGCATTATAAGATATCCCTCAATAATAATCGAGCTGCAAGGGCTCAGCTAATTCCACAATTTCTAGGCCGAGCGACACATTGCTCTCAAATAAAATATCCAGATTCAAATACACAATTGACTCGGTAACTCTTACCAGGATCACTCCCTCCACTCAGGTGTTTTAGGCTAAAGTGTTTAATTTTAAGGCACTCAAAACCATGAACTACCAAAATTTGCACTTCCATCTAATCTCCACCAAATAAAATCAAACACCAATCAAAAAGGTATAAACAGGGTTGTAACGGGGCTGAGGGTAAAGGTATCAAAAAGGAAATTTAGGCTAAGTCACCGAAAACTAGCAAAAATGGAGTGTCTGCAAAACATGAAAGCGACGGCAGAAAAAAAATTTTTTTTTTTTTTTTTTTAACAAGAAAAGCATCCACAATTAATGTAATGATGCTCAAAAAGACACGGACTAAACTTTATGTACAAAGCAGAAACCGACTTTAAGAATTCTCAATGCAAGAAAACTCAAAGTAACAAAGACCAGAGAGACAGACTGAATAATTCCAATATATTTTTTTTTTTTCTTTTTTTTTTCTTTTTTTTTTTTTTTTTTTTTTTTTTTTTTTTTTTGAACTTGAATTCGAACAAAGGACTCAATCAAAGAGATATAATTACAATTGCTCAAAGCTACTCAAAAATTGGCATTCCTCAAGAGATATCAAGGAATTCTGGACCCGGGAAGAAAACTTGACAAACTTTAAGTTGCAAAGAGGAGAAAGCAACTTTAAACAACAAAAATGACGAAACTTGAAACAAAGACACATCGTGTAAAACAAGAAACAAAATACAAGCAACAAATGCTTACACTTATTTTTAAACCAATTTACCGAAATTGCAAAAATAGCAGACAAAACAAAGGGAAAGCTAGCTTCCAGTGACAGGGTTCAAAGAGGGGTACACCAAGAAAAGGGAATAGGCTAACTGATGTGGTTAAAAGAAAGAAAAGGCTAAGGCTCAAAATTGGCTTACTAAAGGGAAAATAGTGTAGGGTAGGCTATTTAAGAAAGCTTAAAAGGGGTGAACCTAAATGCCTTTCATCATTTTAATGCTTAATTATTATTTATGCGGCCTCGAAAAGTATTTGATGCAAATCATAGAGTCATGCACACAATTGGAGCAAAAGTAACATGTAATGTTGTTAAGCAATTGCTCCGGCTTCTCACCAAAAATTAAGGGTATTTGTACCACGTCAAAAGGATTTACATCCGAATTAATTTTACAAGAACCAACATGTGCCTTTCGGGACTAAAGATCATGAAGGGGCTGCCACCATTCAAATTTTCTTTTAAAAAGAAAAATGCAAGCACGTCTCAAATATTCTTGGATCAATCTCATAATACTAACTAAACTAGCTTTAGGTCATTGAGAAATTAGTAATGTAACCTAAATGATATGCATGCGAACATTTTTTTTTTTTTTGACAAAATAAACAAATAATTCGAAAAATTAAACAAAGGAAACATGCTAAACAAGTTAAAAATAAAAATTCAATCTTGCAAGTTGGACAAACAAATAATCTAAAATGTGAAGATACAATCTCCCTAAATATAATCTCCCTTCCCCACACTTAAAACAACACATTGCCCTCAATGTGTTTCATGCATCAACCAAGCAAGGAACTAAAAAAAAAGAATAAAAAGAAAAGTGAAGTAGTACTCCCCTAGGCCAAGATGGTTGATGTCCGGAAGCGGCTACAATGGAGAAGGCGGATATGGAGGATCGCGTCCTTGGATTCGAAAAAGCTCGGCGATATTCGCCTCTACCCGGGTTACTTGAGTTTTCAAACTAGCATTTTGTTGAAGAAGTTGTTGCAACAACTCATAGACCATGGGCAAATCAACGGAAGTGGGAGAGGAAACGGCGGGTAAGTGCTCCGTGATAAGCTCCTCATGAATGGTTTGTCCAAAAGCATTAGGTGCTTTACAAACATACCATTCCCATCTCCCAACACTTGTATTCATCGTTATTACCTGCATCCGTTTCAAACAATCCAAATCCAAAGAAACTAATCCGTAGGCAGGATTCAAGTTAGTGTTAGCCAAATCAATCAATTTCTCATTCATGGCAATACGTGTAATTACCGAACCTAAAATCAACGGCCTATCGAAAGAAAGAACATGCTCAAATTGACCCGCAATCCAACAACCCAAATTAACTTTTAAATTTTGTTGCATGCACCATAAAAAAAATAGCTCGGCTTTATTGCAAATATTCGCCCCTTTCTCTCTACCCGAATAAGCAAAGGCCAAAAATTTGTGAATATATTGCCAAACCGGTTGTTTCATATAGTGGGCTTTTGATTTACTAGGATTATAACACCAATCATTAGTCATCATATTCACCCAAACCTCAGATGACTTGAACTCCAGAACGTAATCAAGCAAAGAAGATTTATACTCATCGGACTTAGCATACTCGGAGTCAATAAAGCCACAAGACAAATTAAATTGGGTGATAGATTGCTGAAAGTGTGTTCCCATCAACCGATAACAAATCACATTAGGTGTATCAATTGTCAAAGGTGTAGGTTTACTAGGTTTATTAAATTGAAAAGTAGTATAAAACTCCCAAATCAACTCAAGAAAACCCGGACACCTAATATCAAAGAACGGTTTCCACCCAATGTTGTCAATCAAGCAATTATACTCGTCAAACAAACCAAACTCAGTCAACACGGCATTATCAATCAATTTATAACCAACAATTTTCCTATCACGAATTGAAGCATATTTGTTGGACAAATTTTTAGGAAAATTCAAACTACCATGCAAACGAGAGTCGGGAATGGAGATAGAAGTACCTCGAGGTAATCGAGAACGGGCTCGAAATACCTTAGTCGGTTGAAACGGAACGGAAGAGAAATCATGGCCCGACTCAACAAGGTCAAGCTCCAAAGAATTTTCCGGCGAGTCATGATCTGAAATTGAAACTCTCTTCCGCTTAAGGGCCGATTTGGACTTGGATGGGGCTGTTCTTGCCTTGCGTTTCCCTTTTGTTCGAAGTCTGACCTTGCTGGTCGGAATCGTGTCGCCGGTGGAATGGGGTGAGGCCGATTCCGATAACCCATCAGTCGCGACCTGCGGAGGAGAGGACGGAATCTCCGGGATCCGGTCTACACCCTTGAATCTGCCCATGGTAGAAGAGGTGGCTCAGATGGCGGATTCGACGGAAGAAGAGCAGCGGCGGACGGAGCTGTGCGGTGGACGGAAAGGAACAGCAGCGGCGGACGGAAAGGACAGCAGCGGCGGACGGAAAGGACAGCAGCGGCGGACGGACAGGACAGCAGCGGCGGACGGACAGGACAGCAGCGGCGCAGAGGCGGACGGACAGGACAGCAGCGGGTTGATGGGGGCGCTGGAGGATGGAATGAAAGAGCTGCAACATTAGAAGAAAAAAAATTAGGTTTTTCTCTTCTAAATTTTTTTTTTTTTTTTTTTTTTTTTTTAAAAAAAAAATAAAATAAAGAAATCAGCTCTTAACTCAAAAAGAAACAGAAAACTAAAATGCTCAAGGCATGCTCATGCCTTGTGCCAACTTCTTAAAAATAATAAAAATCCCATAAAACTTAAAACAAGGCATGAGCATGTCTTATGCCAACTTGTAAAAGAAATTCAAATGTTGAAAATTAGCTTCTAGAGGCAGAAAACTACGTTACACAAGGCATGAGCATGCCTCAAGCAACTTTTTTAACACTGAAATAATTTCACAAAATCAACATAAGGCGTGATCATGCCTTAAAACAAAAACTGAAAAATTGAGAATTTAACATAAAATACCTAATTAAACTCGGAAAATAACAACTAAAGATCTAAGAATTAATGAAAATTAAGAAGAAAAATTGGGTTGCCTCCCAATAAAGCGCCATTATTTATCGTCTTTGGCTAGACATTGTCCGATGTTTAATTGTCATGGTCAAAGGAGATCGTGTCAACACCGGAAACATTTTCTCCTTCAAAATAATGTTTCAATCTTTGCCCATTGACCACAAATGGCCTCTTCTCATCTCCTTCAATTTCAATTGCCCCGTACGGATGAACTTTAGTTACTACGAACGGTCCCGACCATTTAGATTTCAACTTTCCTGGAAACAATTTAAAACGAGAGTTAAACAATAAAACCTTTTGTCCCTCCTTAAATTCGCGCCTCAAAATTCTTTTGTCATGCCACGCCTTAGTCCGTTCTTTGTAAATACGGGCGTTCTCATACGAGTCGCGTCGTATCTCTTCCAACTCCTGCAATTGGATCAATCGTTTTTCACCTGCAGCTTTCAAATCATAATTTAATTTCCTTATAGCCCAATAAGCACGATGTTCCAATTCAACAGGAAGATGACATGATTTACCATAGACTAATCTATAAGGTGACATGCCCAAAGGGGTCTTAAATGCCGTTCTATAGGCCCACAATGCATCATCCAACTTCTGAGACCAATCTTTCCTAGAGGTACTAACAGTTTTCTCAAGAATAGATTTAAGTTCACGGTTGGAAACCTCTACTTGTCCACTAGTTTGAGGGTGGTAAGTGGTTCCGGTTTTGAAGTGACAACCATATTTACCTAACAAGGCCTTAAATTGATGATTTTGGAAGTGAACTCCATTATCAGAAATTATGACCCTAGGGACGCCAAATCTAGAAAATAAATTTTTCACAAACTTGACGACACTATTAGCTGTGTTATTAGGTAATGCAATTGCCTCAACCCATTTAGACACATAATCTACAGCCACTAAAATATACGTGTTACCGTAAGATGGAGGGAAAGGTCCCATGAAGTCCAATCCCCATACATCGAAAAGCTCCACTTCGAGGATACTGTTCTGTGGCATCTCATGTCTCTTACCAATGTTCCCCACTCGCTGGCATCTATCACAGGTGAGAACAAAGCTCCTAGCATCCTTGAACAGGGTCGGCCAATAAAATCCGCATTGAAGCACCTTCGCAGCTGTTTTGTCGGCTCCATGATGACCTCCATAAGGCGACGAGTGACAGTCAAAGAGGATTTTAACCATTTCTTCCTCAGGTATGCATCGCCTCACTATGCCATCCGCACACCTTCTGAATAGAAGGGGTTCATCCCAAAAATAATGCTTGACCTCTGACATGAATCGCTTTTTCTGGTGAAAATTGTAATCCTGTGGGACAATATTAGACACCAAAAAATTAACAATGTCAGCAAACCAAGGTATTGTGTCAGAACTAATCGCCCACAACTTTTCATCAGGGAACTCTTCATTGATGGATTCATCATGGTTCTCCTTTACATGTTCCAGTCTAGATAAGTGGTCGGCAACTAAGTTCTCATTGCCTTTCTTATCTCGGATGTCCAAGTCAAACTCCTGTAATAACAAAATCCACCTTATCAATCTAGGCTTGGCATCCTTTTTAAGGAATAGATACTTGATGGCTGCGTGATCTGTGTAAACAATAACTTTCGAACCTACAAGGTAAGGACGAAATTTATCAAGTGCATAAACCACAGCTAAAAATTCCTTTTCAGTGATGGCATAATTCAATTGAGCATCATTCAACACTTTGCTCGCATAATATACAACATGCAAGTTTTTACCTTTCCTTTGTCCTAACACAGCACCTAATGCAAAATCACTTGCATCACACATAAGTTCAAAAGGTAAACTCCAATCCGGAGAAACAATAATAGGAGCAGAAATCAAAGCTTGCTTAAGAGTGTTAAAGGCAGCTAAACATGCATCATCAAAAGTAAAAGAAACATCTTTAACTAAAAGATTGCATAATGGTTTAGCAATTTTCGCAAAATCTTTAATAAACCTCCTGTAGAAACCTGCATGCCCTAAGAAACTCCTTACCGCTTTCACCGAAGAAGGTGGAGGCAATTTTTCAATTACCTCAACTTTTGCCTTATCAACCTCTATTCCTTGAGTTGAGATTTTATGGCCTAAAACAATGCCCTCTGAAACCATAAAGTGGCATTTTTCCCAGTTAAGTACTAAGTTTGTTTCCTCACATCTCTGTAAAACTTTTTCAAGGTTAGCTAAGCAAGAATCAAATGAAGAACCAAACACAGAAAAATCGTCCATAAAAATCTCAATAATCTCTTCGACCATATCAGAGAAAATGGCCATCATACACCTCTGAAACGTAGCAGGTGCATTACAAAGACCAAAAGGCATTCTCCTATAGGCAAAAGTGCCATAGGGACAAGTAAACGTGGTCTTTTCCTGGTCTTCAGGAGCAATTGGGATTTGAAAATACCCAGAATAGCCATCTAAGAAACAATAGTATGCATAGCCGGCTAAACGCTCTAACATTTGGTCAACAAAAGGTAAAGGAAAATGATCCTTACGTGTAGCCTCATTTAACTTCCTATAATCTATGCATACCCTCCAACCAGTGACGGTCCTAGTTGGGATTAGTTCATTTTTCTCATTATGAACTACAGTCATGCCACCCTTTTTGGGTACAACTTGCACAGGGCTTACCCAAGAACTATCAGAAATAGGATAGATAATACCTGCATCAATGAGCTTAAGTACCTCAGTGCGCACAACTTCTTTCATATTGGGGTTGAGACGCCTTTGATTTTCAACCTTTGGAGTATGATTCTCCTCCAACAAGATCTTGTGCATACACACCGATGGATTGATTCCCTTTAGATCAGCTATTGACCATCCAATAGCGGATTTCCTTGCTCTCAACACCCTCAACAGCTTCTCTTCCTGCACAGAGCTCAAACTAGACGACACAATTACAGGATAAGCGTTATCATCACCCAGATAAGCATATTTTAAATGAGATGGCAATGGTTTAAGTTCCACTTGCGGCGGCTTTTCAGTAGAAGGTGATGGTCGTGGTTTGCCTGGCCCTAGTTCCTCATATTCTTTGATATGTCTAGGCATACGACCCTGACCTTCTAACCTCATAGCACAATCAACAATTTTCTCATCAAAATCACTCTCATTCAAATTCAATGCAATGCATGCTTCTAAGGGTTCCTTGAATGATTGCCTAAGAAAGTCATGTTGATAAAGAGAATCAAGTGTGTCTATTCTAAAGCATGAGTCATCAAAAGACGGAAATTTGACTGACTTAGAAAAAGTAAATTCCTCTCTCTCTTTACCAACTCTAAAAATCAATTTTCCTAATGGCATGTCAATCAACACTCCACCAGTTAACAAGAAAGGTCTACCAAGAATGAGAGAAACATCCATCTCATCCTCCATATCCAATACAAGAAAGTCAGCAGGAAAGTAAAATTTACCGACTTTAACAAGAAGATCCTCTACTAATCCAAGTGGATATTTTACTGAACGGTCTGCAAGTTGTAGGGATACTGTAGTCGGTTTCAACTCTGCTATGCCCAATTTCCTGAAAAGAGTTAAAGGCATTAGGTTTATACTAGCACCAAGATCACATAAGCATTTTTCAATGCTAATATCACCAATAGAACACAAGATAGAAAAACTCCCTGGATCATTCAACTTCGGGGGTAGCTTCCTTTGAAGAATAGCACTACACTCCTCATTCAAGGGAACAGTAGCATATTCCTCAAGTTTCTTCTTGTTAGATACTATCTCCTTGATGTATTTGGCATAAGATGGCATCTTAGCAAGCGCTTCAGCAAAGGGTATGTTAATCTGCAATTTCTTAAAAATTTCTAAAAATCTTTGGAAATTATGATCCTGATTCTTTTTCTGTAACCTTTGTGGATATGGAATCGGAGGCACATAAGGTTTCACAGAAGAAAAATCAGGTTCATCGTTTTTAGGCTCACTGTTGTCAGAAGCTTTATCATTATCACCCTTGCCTATTTCTACCCGTTTTTCATCCTCACTCTCGTCTTCCTGTCTGACAGTTTTTTCTTTCACAACCTCATCTATCACCCTACCATTTCTTAAAGTTATAGACATAACTCCATCTTTAGGGTTTACTTCAGTGTTACTAGGAAACTTACCTTGGCCTCTATCCGCAAGTGATTTTGCCAATTGACCCATTTGCATCTCCAAATTGTGAATTGAAGCTTGATTTGACTGTGCAACTTGGTCAATCTTGGCATCCATCTTCTTCATCAAAGCTTCTTGTCCCGTAATAAAATTTGAGAGTAAATCCTCCAATTGAGGTTTCTTTTCTGGAACAAAAGCTGGACGTTGTTGCGACATCACAGGATACTGGGATTGCTGAAATCCAGGTGGTCCTCCAGGTCGAGCATTACCCGATTCTCTCCATGAAAAATTTGGGTGATTTTTCCACCCCGGATTATAAGTATTCGAGAATGGGTCGTTTCTCTTTAGTGGCATTTGTCTCCCCATGTTGGCTTCCATGTAGTTTACCTCTTCAGCTGATTGGTTTACTAAAGCTGCATTTGAACAAAAATTTTCGTTATGTCCAAATGAACCACAATAAGCACAAATTTCATTTGAAACGGTATCACGGGTTAGAATCATGTCCATTTTCTTGGACAATGCTGCCACTTGCTGTGCCACATCGGGTTGTGCAGGTTGTGCAGTCACTTCATGCATAGTAACTCTCTTTCCCCGGTAAGATTTTTGGCGGGTGTTGAAAGCTACTTTTTCATATATGGCTTGCATCTCTTCACCTGTCTTATCACCTGTATACCCATCTGCAGCATGATCTACCAAAGACTGACAATTGGGGGTTAAACCATCATAGAAAAATTGTGTTAATAAAAGCACAGGAAACTGATGGTGTGGGCACTGGTTTAAAAGACCTTGAAATCGTTCCCAAGCCTCATGGAACAATTCCCCATCCCTTTGGACAAAATTGTGAATCTTGTCCCTATACTCCATGGTCCTTTGAGATGAATAAAATTTATACATGAAAGCATCATAAATCTCATCCCATGTAGTAAAAGACCCATGCGGCAAATTTATTAACCATTGCCTAGCTTCCCCCTTCATACAATACGAAAAACACCTCATCCTAAGTTCCATTTCAGATAAGTTATTCAGAGGAAGAGTTTGTACCGTACTGTAGAATTCCTTCATGACACCCAAAGCATCCTCACTTCCCAACCCATGATAGGCAGGAAGCATGTGCAAGTGGATGTTTTTGAGCTCATAATTTCTAGCTGCTTCAGTTAACCTTATACAAGATGGATTCGCGGCTATCACCGGTTTCTGAATATCCTTCAGGCGAGATGGTTGAGCCATTGCCTCTTGTCGTGGGTTCTCCTCTTGATTTGGTTGTTCTTCTTGTCGCCTTCTAGCTCTGTTTTTCCTGCAAGTACGTTCAATTTCAGGATCAATAGGAATTAAGTCAAAAGTACTACTTAAACTTTTAGACCATCTTAATTGCATAAAGACCCGAAAAATCAAGTTGGAAGAGGAGTCGAATAAAAATAAAAATAAAATATATTACAAAACTGAAATTAATCAAAATAGCAATTAAGTTAGCTTCCCCGGCAACGGCGCCAAAAACTTGACCGGGCTAAATACGCAAGTGCACGTAGTCGATCAAAGTAATAAATCTGGAGTATTCCAGAGTCGAACCCAAAGGAGGAAATAGACTGCTATTCTAATTAATTCTAGTTTGAAAGCAATAATCTGGGATTTTGTGTTAACTAATATCTAATAAAGGAATAAATAAGAAGATTGAATCAATGAGAAAAACACTAGGGATTCGGGGTTCACCTAATTGGGGCAATTAACCGTATTAGCATCATGTTATCAACAAAAGTTGCAATAGCAATTGTTCCTAAGATACCTTAACACTCCGTCGAGCTATTAAGTTGTGCCTAATTAACTGTGATTATCCGTCGATTTCTCACTAATTAATCAAACCCTTTAATCAACAATTTAAGCCATCACAATTAATCCTAACTATGTCTAGTCTAGGTTTAATCGTGTCTATCTTCCTAGTTCCGAATTCATATTTCACCTGCCAGTTCATCATATAAATTCTATAATTAAATCATGCACTCGCGAAATACACAATTCATCAATTAAATTAAAGAAGATAGATGTAAACAAGAAAAATAATTCCTTAGAATTAAAATCAAATATCCAACATGATGAATCAACAATTTAATTACCCCAAACTAGGTTACATCCCTAACCCTAGTTTGGGGATTTAGCTACTCATAACCATGTTCGAGACAGTAGAAATAAATAAACTAAGTTCCATAAAAATAAGTAAGAAGGAAGGAAAAACTCTTAGGAGGATCGCAATGAATTCCGTCGAATCCAGTAGAAAACTCCGTCAAGTTGTAACCTTGCTCCTCCAAAATAATACGTTCAAGTCTTTCTCAGAGAATACGGCTAAAACTCCAGAACAATCATAAAAAAAAACCAGCCCTCAATACTAAAAATTACTCTCCTTATATATTCAGTCTTGGAGAGAAAACCTAAAAAGAAATAATAAACCTACTCTAATTAGGATACTAAAAGATAAATTCTAATTGAGAAATAATAAAATTTAAAAGACAAGTCATAGCTCCAATCTCCTTGCAAAACCCGTAGGTCTCCTTTGGCCCATTTGTAAAGCAGGCCCAAGTGTCAATTTCAGCTCCCTTTCTTCAATTTCAGCTCCCCATAAGGCATGGTCATGCCTTAAGACAACTTCTGCACTGTTTTTGCCCCAATTTGCTCCATTTTTCATCAGTTTTGGACTCCAAAGTCCTAACCTGAAATATCATGAAAAGAGATGTAAAATCCACCCAAATAAACAAGAATTAAACATTTAAAGCTCAAAATATAAGGTGGGATAAGTGCATAAAACACACTTATCATGATGCCCCGGGGGTTTGTCATGGAGTGTCCATTCGGCCTAGAGTGGTATCTAGGGGAGCGGGTCGTCAACTGACGTTCTAGCCCCATAGAGTGTAGGATCCCAGCTACTCTATTAGTAGGGCTGTTCTAGCCATATCTGCTGTTGGTCGAGGACCATCCAAACCTCTTCGGGTCTAGGTATGTGGCTGATGGAGTAGAGGGAGACTACTTCCAGTTCATTGCTACACACCTCCTTCCTCCGACTGGAACTGTGCAGTTAGTGGTATATTTCTTCTCCTACTTGTCATTTATCTGCACCGTTCTGCTTGTTTGCTGACATCCCTTTTTTTTAAAGTCATTTGGGAAAGGCAAGTGCCCTCGTACTTCGTCTGGCAGGCATTCTAGCCACCGTGAATCCTAGACCACCATTGGTCAGGGTGACAGGAGCTCTTCTGCACGTGGGGACGAGTATGGCACTGATGTTGGGAGGAGAGCTGCCCGCCCATTCATACGATGGTGCCTTCAATGGTTCCCCCTGCCTGTTTTATCCCAGGTAGGTTTGAGTTCTCATTAGAGCCATCGGTTCTACTGCTGGACGAGTTCGGACATCCTTATCGGGTTGACTTGTACGTCTAGAACCAGCTCCCTCCTGCTATTTTCCCTTTCGATACTACCCATGTGAGTCCACTTGTTTTTACTTGCTTTCGATTCTCATTATTGCCATTGTTCTGACTTGTACACTGTCTCCCGTGCTGATTCTAGTATCTCAGGAGGTGCCCCTGTATGAGGCTGTTTCTACCTTCAGGTCGCTTACAATCCAGGATAATGGGGAGATGTTGGTAAGTACCTATACTTGAGTTAGCATTCACATGTATATGCATGTGTGTGTGCGTGTTGTGAATGTATACATGTTTATGACATGATGTTCACGTTGCTGATTCTGGTGCAGGCCATGATGGTGCTCGTCGTCGTGAGGAGGCTCGCCTGAGGTTAGAGGTAGAGTGGCTACAGAGGAGCTACTCAAACCTAAGGCTGATAAATGAGACCTTCCGCACACAGATGGATCTGTGGACGGCCGTGAATGCCACAGATGGGGGTAAGGGCACGGACGAGAGTGAGGATGAGGCGGACAACTAGGACGATGGGGGACAGTCGTAGCCTTCTTTTTATTTTTGTAGTTTTGATCTGACAGTCCACCTGTGGGTTGAGTTTTACTATACTGTAGTACATTTTGCCCATATGTGGGCCTTTCTCTACTACATTTGTTTATTTGACTTGGCATATTAGCTGTTCTGATGTTTATTCTGAAGTTCATTGCCCTCCTCTTTTTTTTCCTTTTTTTTGGCTAGATTTACCTTTCTGAATGCACTTTCTTTCGTCTCACTTGCTCTTATCATCGTTCGAATCAACTTAGGCTTTCCTGAAAACTTGTTTTGCAATTCTGGGCATCATTTTGACTGAAAACCGCTTCTGAACAATAGAGCCATGTGGCAATAGGTTTTGAATTTTGTATGAAAGTATAGAGTGGGTGCTGTTGCCAGATTATAGCCACACGGCTCTGATTATAACTGCCTTATCAAACTACAGCCGCACGGCTGTGTATACAGCCGCCCAACTATAGCCGTGCGGCTCTATTGTGAGTTTTAGTAAGTCTTCTTCTTTCTGCACCCTTTTCCAATGGATCAACTCTGCGACCATCTTAGGGATTACTAGAAGACTTCTCGCTCTTCTAACTGGGCCTTATTGGCCCCTTCAGTCTACAGTCCATGTGGCCTTATATGAATCTAACTCCGAACCAGACCTTTTTGGTGGCTGCGGCCAATTTCTGGGATCCGATGGGTAAGAGCTGTGCCCCATGGTCGAAGAGTTTAATGCCATTCTCTGTATCCCTTGCCCACGCGGAGTCAGGTTAGCTGTCCCCGAGACTGATTCGGACAACTTACAAATGCTTCAGAGGCTATTTGTATTAGACACGGCAGATTTAGACTGCTTGTTTCTTGATGAGGCTGCCCCTAGGAGCTTCAATTTGTCTACTATTATGGACCTGTACTCCATCTTAAACACTTCTGCCTCTGGCTGGGCCCCTCTAATGAGCCTATTATTGATGTCTCTCTATCTGTGTGAGTCCAGAGATGGGACTTGCGGTTTCTAATTAGTGTCGATAGTGGCCCAGATGGCCAACGGTGTCTCACCCATGGGGGTTATCTTAGACGAGACCCTTGATTTATCTGGATTCTATTCACTTTAGTTGCCCCACTGAGACCAATGGATGTCCCTTCCTACTTCAGGTCTGTTCCTAACCCATGCTTGACTTCCTGGTCGATTCTGCACCCCTCTGATTAACTGGCTATTGTGCAGATTTGGCTTTTGGAGACATGAGTCTTCTAATTACTCCTCCACCTTATCTGAGATATGCAATAAAGCGTTATTGGGCCTGACGTATTGAAATCATAGACTTTGCCACTCAGTCTGCAAAGGAGTGGCTTACTTGGCTGAGAGGGAGGACAGATGCATCCATCCGTTGGGTTTGCCCCTAGTGGGATGTTTCACACGTGACTACCGAGACTTGGTCAGGAGGTCTAGCTTCTCAGCTTGACCAAGGTGACATTCTACTCTCTCACAAAGTTATGCATACAGTATGGGCAAGTACAGGGGTGCCCGTTCCTTATGCAGGACCGAGTGTGGAGAATTCACAGAGTGATGGCCCAGACATGTGCAACACCAGTTGATGAACCCTATTCGCTCTAAGACCTTGAGATATGATGGTATAGCTCTAGCGGAGACAGATGGCTATTACAAGGCTTGGTTAGCGACTTAGTGACTTGCCTTATAAGGCACGAGCATGAGATACTGACCCTGAGATACCTCAGTCTGTAGGGTTTTCAGATTGTATGAAGCTATTATTGGTTGATGTTTATTTGCTTTATTGTTTTATTTTACGTCCTTATTTTTGTATAGACTGCCCTTGTGGGTTTCTAATCTATCGGACTGTCTTAACTTTTGCCTGAACCACCTTTTTGGGTTTTCGACTCAGCAGACCTTTATTTGTATCCTAAATTTTGCATAGACTACCTTTCAATTTTCAGTCTATCAGATTTTTTTTTTTTAGTGAGATGCATGCAAATATAGAACATGCGCAACCATATATGTATATGTATAGTACGAATCCAATTTCAAGCAGTCTTGAGACATTTAAGCGAATAGAAAAAAAGCATCCATTCATTTATCCATTAATAATGTTTTAGTACAATGTGTATCAAAGATGAAATGAAGCTAAGAACAGAGTTAATAATGGTATCTGTCTCGACAGAACCCACAACTGCCACTAGCCGGTCTCTGTAGATTTTCCCGACGATGGTACTCACCTTGCTGTCCTAACTTTTGCACGGACCGCCTTTTTAGTTTTCGATCCATCGGGCTATCCTAATTTTTGCATGGACTGCCTTTTTGGTTTTCGATCCACCGGACTTTTTTTTTACACATAGTATTACCTGAGCTTATCCTGGTTGATAGGGTTGACGAACTCATTTCCGTCCATGTCCATGATCTTTACAGTGCCTTTTGAAAGTACCCTTTTGACCACATATGGACCTTCCCAGTTAGGCTTGAACTTCCCCTTACATCCATGTTGACCTGCTTCATTTGTTTCAGTACGAAGTCTCCAACTTTGAGTGGGTGTTTCCGATGATGGACTTTACTATTATAAGCCCTGGCCATTCTCTGCTGATACATCTACAAATGATCTAGTTCTTGAAGACACCTTTCGTCGATCAATGCCAACTACTCATATCTCGACTGAACCCATTCCGATTCTAGCAACTGCGCTTCCATGGCCACCCTTAATGACCTAACCTTAGTTTCCATTGACAAGAAGGCTTCCATTCTGTAGACCAAGGAATATGACATTTCTCCAGTAGGAGTTCTGATACTGGTTCTGCATCCCCATAAGGCAAATGGCAACATGTCTGCCTAATCCCTGTAGGTGACTACCATTTTTGACAGAATCCTTTTGGTGCACTTGTTAGCTACTTCTACTACGCCATTGGCTTGCACGTGATAAGGAGATGACTTGTGATGCTTAACCCCTTTATCTTGAAATAGTTGTGTGATTGCCCATTGAAACTATACACCATTGTCTGTCACAACGTGATGCGGGATCCCATACCACGTGAAGATGTTTTTCTCGATGAACTTGGTCATTTTCCTAGCCGTGACATGCGTCAATGATTCTTCTTCCACCCATTTCGAGAAGTAGTCAACAGCCACAACTATGAAGCGGTTCCCATTTGATGCAGGCAGCCTTATTTCTCCGATAATGTCTATCCCCTAAGCAGCAAATGGCCACGGAGTCGATGATATCTGAAGTTCAAGTGGTGGGAGATGATTGAGATCTCCATACATTTAGCACTCATGGCATCTTTTCACTTCTTCGACACAATCAGCTTGTAGGGTAAGCCAAAAGTAGCCTTGCCTCAATACTTTCTTATCCAGGGCTAACCCGTTCATGTGTGGCTTGTAAGTTCCTGCATAGATCTGCCTCATGACTTTCTTTGCTTCTAAACATTTCAGGAGTAGGCCGTTAGCGGTTCTCTTGAAGAGTCGATCCTTGAATAATCTAAACTGTGTGAATAATCTAAACTGTGCTGCCAACTTCTGGAGAGAGATCTTATCCATGTCCCTGGCATCTTCAGGGTATTGCCCATTCTGAATAAACTACAGGATATCATGATGCTAAGGACGTTCCTCCGCTGTTGCTATAACACTAACTGACAGGTAGCAAGAATTCTCTATTGTTTCTAATATCACTGGCTGTATTGGATGCTTTTGGGGTTCCTCTCATATTAATGAGAGCGTGGCTAAGGAGTCTGTCATCTGATTCTCTTCTCTAGGGACATGTTTGAACTCACACTGCCTAAATGCCTTCACCTTTTCCCAAACCAGCTGGAGATATGGCCGAAGTGACCCTTCTTTTATCTCCCACTCTCTAGTAATCTGATGAATTACCAAAGCTGAGTCTCCGATTACTAACACTTCATGTGCCCCTAGTGTGATCAAGGCATCAATCCCAAAAAGGCAAGCTTTGTATTTTGCCCCATTGTCAGTTACTGAGAACTCAAGGGATTTATCCAAGGGGATGATTTCTCCGTCAGGTGTACCTATAATTACTCCTAGGCCGGCACCGTGTTTGTTTACAGCCCCGTCAAAATACATTGCCCATCTGCTTGGTTTTGTCTCCACTACAGCAAACTATTCATCTGGAAACTCCAAGTTCTCAACATAATCCGACTATAAAGGCTGGTTGGCCAGAAACTCTACTACAGCTCTCCGTTTGATCATCTTCTTGGTTACATACTCAATGTCAAATTCTGATAACAAAAGTAACCACCTCGATATTTTCCCGCCAGTGCAGGGGTCTGGCATAAGTACTTCATTGGATCAACTTTCACTACTGCCTGAACCTTGTACGACTGGAAGAAATGTTTTAACTTCTTAGTCAGCCACACCATAGTAGTACAAGTCTTTTCTACTACAGTATACCTGACCTCGTAATCAAGCAGTTTCTTACTTGGGTAGTAGATCGCATGTTCTCGCCCGTCTTCTTGTTCTTGCACTAGTATTTCCCCTACTAAAGCATTTTCAATGGCCAGGTACAGGACCAAAGGCTTATTTGGTATTGGGGGCTTTAGGACTGGTGGATTCATCAAATAAGCATTGATCCTATCAAAGGCTAATTAGCACTGATCAGTCCACTTCACCGGCTGATTCTTTCTTAGGAGTTTGAAGATGGATTTACAGACTGTTGTCAATCTCGCAATGAACCAATCAACATACTGCAGCGATCCCAGAAATGACCTTACCTCTTTTTCCATCTTTAGCGTAGGCATATCACTGATGGCTTTGATCTTGTCCGGATCCATTTTGATTCCCCTCTTGCTCACCACATAGCCGAGAAGTTTCCCTGAGGTTACCCCAAACACACACTTCTTGGGATTAAGGCGGAGGTTATACTTTTCGACTTTAGTTAGGAATCTATCCAAGATAGGAGGGTGTTCCTCTAGGGTCATTGATTTGACTAGTATGTCATCTACTTAGATTTTGACCTCCTTATGAATCATATCATGTAGAAGTGCAGTGACTGTAAGCTAGTAAGTTGCTCCGACATTCTTTAGCCCAAATGGCATAACTCTGTAGCAATAGACTCCTAATTTTGTGATGAAGGCTATCTTTACCGTGTCAATGATGTCCATCATAATCTGGTTATACCCTGAGAATCCATCCATGAATGAGTACATTGTTGCCCTTGTTGGGGATTTAATCGCACAAAAGAAAACGCAGCGGAAATAAAAGGATTAATCCCCACCAAGGACCCATGTACATTGCATTGAATTGGAAGGAGGGTTAAAGAATTACCTCTTAATTTTTGCAGGATTGGATACAGGAACCAAAGCAGATTCCCTCTACAGTTGATCCACACCGAGCAATTGACTCACCGCGTGCTAGCGCCGGGATCGTAGAACAGTTCTTCGAATGAGAAGGTGAAAAATTGATATTTTTCCCTTTTTGCACAAAAACAATTTTCGGCTAATTGATGGAGATGGGGGGCTGCAGTATATAATCCAACAACCACTTGTTCTAAGGTTTTTTTTCTTTTATTATTAACTTATAATTGTAATTAAATACTATATTTAATTATAATTATAAATTAGCCCCCATAAGTTTTATTAATTCTCAATTAATATTAAACTTAGTCAATTCTCCATCATATACACATATGTATGTAAAATTAATTATATCTCCATATAATATAATTAGCATACTTTATGCTATATTAATCTTATTAATATTTACATACATACATACATATATATATATACACATATACGTAAATGTATATTATAATTAATTATATCACCATATAATATAGTTATAATATACATATATATATATATAGCATACTTTATGCCATAAATATATTAATCTTATTAATATGTTCATGTGTATATACATATACATGTAAATATATATCTTTATATATATTTAATTTCTCATCAATAATAAATCATTATCTCATAATGATTTATCCCCGAATTAAGTGAATCTCATTTTGCTCTTTGTGTGTGACCCCGTAGGATCATATAAATTGGCAATGAGGAAATTATCATAATGCCCTCATAAGTCATAAGCGGACTCTAGCAAGCCATTATGACTACCCAATTCATATGATTGGTATAATCCAATAAACCTACTTATAGAATGTGTCATATTCCCTTTTGTCTCTTGATATCATGATTAATTATAAGACATGGTACACTTGTCAATCTTATATAAATTAATCATATGCTTTCTCGATCTCAAAGTGAACTGTTTAAACAAATTAATTGATACTCTATCAATTATTTGAGCACGGCCATGCATTTAACAGTCTTACTTATCGAGGGGCCCAGTGATATCGCTCTCTTGATAGAGAGGGACAAAATCCCATATCTGTCACTCACATCCCAAGGCATGAGTCATATCGTACCCAATCACAGCCTTTATAACTACTCTGTTACAAGCAGCGTTTGACTGCATCAAAGCACAACATGAATTCATCCCGGAATCCATGGTGACCTCAGGTCAAAGGAATCAGCTAATGACACTACTATAATCAAGATCAGTTGTGACACATAACCATGAACTTGATCTCATAGTGGGTCTCCAGTAACATGTTCTCTAACATATTACCCGTGAGTATAATCTGTATCTGTATACACTATATTCATCTTATGAATATCCATTATCACTCACACTAGTCTTAGTTTGTTATTATTCCCATAATAACAATCGACTAGGGATATTTAGAATAACACGATTTATTCATGGATACTTATCATAAATGCTAACATACAAACATAAATGATAATATTAATCTACACTAGATTAATCTTAGAAGTCAAATTACATAATCCAATATTGGCCTTAGGGCACAATCTCCAACAATCTCCCACTTGCACTATGGCCAATCATACATGTATCTTATACCCATTGACCTACATGACTTTCATGTATTCACTTGTGCAGGAGTCTTTGTCAGTGAATTATTAATTTTCGCTTCCGTTGTTACTTTACACATTTTCACTCTCTCTTTAGAGACAGCCTCTCTAAATTAGTGAAAAAACGCCTAAGTATATGCTTGTGTCATACAAGGTTCTTACGCATTGAACTATTGTCCCTACAATAGTCTCACAGGATAAGCAATGCTTAGAACAAAAACACAACATTTTGTGATGAACTTCTTCATCCAAAATTTCCTTTACATCATATGTAACAATATACTTTGACTACTATTATAGATATTTAGCTATATCGTTTTATTTTGAACCTTTCAAAATCATAACATCTCTTTTTAAGAGAATACTAGATCTCGACTGATATATTGCAACTAATTGCAATCAGTTGTATATGTGCAACTATTTACACAGTTAACATAAGCAAACTTCTTTTAAGTCTTTCTCATTGAACGCTTTCAATGCTTTGACTTAAAACAAAACATTCTTTTAGATCTATCTATATAGATTCTAATTTCAAGAATATAGGCAGCCTCGCTTAAACATTAATTGAAATTACTTTCTTAGCCAAGATTTTACTTCTTGCAAGGTAAGAATGTTATTTCAAACAAGCAATATGTCATCCACATATAGCATTAGGATGCCGATATGCTCCCACTGATCCTTTTGAAACACAAGATTCATCATCCTTTTGATAAAATCAAACCATTTGATTTCTTTATCAAAACTATGACTCCAACTATTTGATGCATGTTTCGATCCTTATAAGAATCTTTGAAACTTGCATACGCTACTTGAATTCTTTGAATGCTCAAAACTTTGGGTTGTGTCACGTACACACCCTCAATCATGTTTTCACGTAGAAAACAGATTTTGATATCCATCTGCCATATTTTATAATCATATTATGCGGATATGGCAACAAGAACTCAATATGACTTGATCATGATTAATGGCGAAAAAGGATTTTATCATAGTCCGTACTATGAATTTGCTCGTATCCTCACAGTCACTACTATGAATTTGTTTATAATCCCTTTTGTCACTAGTCGTGCTTTATAAGTTTGAAGATCACCATCCATGTCGGTTTTCAATTTGAAAACTCACTTGCAACCATTGCATATGCATCTTCTAAAAGATTTATCAAAGTCTATACTTTGACTGTCACACATGGACTTATCTTCAACCTTTGTAGCATCAAGTCACTTATTAGATTCATAATCTAACATTGCTTCTTCATAAAAGAAGACTTACTTCAATCTAGTAAAATTACATCATGACTTTGAGAAATCCATATCTCTCCTATTCATGTCGTATTCTACTAGACTTTCATTGGACTTGTGTAATTTCAACAATGATCATGAAACCATTTCCATGTTCCTCTTCAACGTTAATGTCACTTTGTGAATTACGAGTTTTGTAGGTGTACTTTACTCCCACTAACTCTTCTAGAAATTAACTCCCTCTTCAAGGGGAAACCATTTCTAGCTACAACTACTCTGTATCCCAAAGAAACACAGGAGTAACAACTCCTACTTTCCTTTTGAGTAATCCACAATACGACATTTAAATTTAGGTCCCAACTTATTCGAAATAAGCTTTACAGCCCTAAACTTATTCAATGAAACAACTTGGGTCTCTTACCCAACCATATCTCATATGTTGATTCATGAATTGTTTTAGACGGAACAATAT
This sequence comes from Euphorbia tirucalli, assembly GCA_039660915.1. Classification (NCBI taxonomy): domain Eukaryota; kingdom Viridiplantae; phylum Streptophyta; class Magnoliopsida; order Malpighiales; family Euphorbiaceae; genus Euphorbia; species Euphorbia tirucalli. The sequence continues at coordinate 59,589,030 of CM077641.1, forward strand.
ACACAGCTGCTTTAATGGCATATTCTCGAGAAAACGATGATCAACTTGACTTCATCATAGATTGAACTATATCTGTATAGAGTTCGACTACTCCCTTTTCGACACAACTTCCTTTGTGGCGTAATTGGAGGAGTTAATTGTGAGACAGTCCCACAATCTCTAAGATGATTGTCAAAATCTTGACTCAAATGTTCACCACTTGGATCATATCTAAGTGACTTTACTATCATGTCAAGATACTTCATACTCCTTTTACAAGCTTTTGAACACTTCAAAAGTTCCAAACTCGTGTTTCATTTGATACTCTTATCTAGTGAAAAGTTCCATAAAGGTAATGAAGTATTAAAACCTTCTTTAGCAGTTGATTTATAATTCATATACATCCACATGTATAATGCTTAATAAATCGATTATTCTTTAACTACTTTTAGCGAAGAACCACTTTTGTCATCTTTTATAATAAACAACATTCGCATGATTCAAGATGATTCATAATCTCATGAATCCAAAAGTCCATTCTTATGGAGTTTCAAAATGCGACTTTGCTTATGTCTCCAAGACGACACTGCCAAAATAGGTTGAATCAAACCGTTTGATTCGATCCTTACAGTATTTATGTTACGGATGGGCTCCACATATAAAGACAATTATGTAAATCTGTATTTCATAATCATGTCTTTATTAAGTTTATAATTCACAATTATAAAATAAACAACATTTGTTCACTCAAAACAACGAGCCCAATAGGCAACAAGAGTTCATAACTTACATGTAAAAGTTCATAACCTTTAACCAAAGTTCATAACTTTTATGTAAAAGTTCACAACTTTTACCTAGAAGTTCATAACTTTCATGTAAAAGTTCATAACTTTTAACCAGAAGTTCATAACTTCCAAGTAACAACCTTTGCTACTCTTGCCTATTCGTATTCTACCTTTCACCTTCATAAGGTTTCTACTTAAGTTGAGATTCTTCATATTCTACTAATATGAAATCCACCACGGTATCTAATACCTTTGATATAGAAACAAAAGTAGAATAATTAATAAATACTTAAGGTAGCAGTCTTACTGCCTTTCATCTTCTCATAGTTCTCCAAACAAAGTTTGCTATTTTCATTCTAATGAACGATTCATTCTAGAAATGGCAACATCCTTCTTTTGGAGATCTCTCTATGCCAACAGCTTTTGTCTTTAAAACATGTTTCACCCGAACCTTTCGGTCTTTATGCTTTTCGACCTTCCTTTTATCCTTTTCCTTTTGAACCTTAAGCACACAATTCGAGGCGGGCTTATCCTTTATGGATAACTTAACATTCTTTTGCATCCTATGCAACTAATTCACAATTTTCTCCATGTCATTCAAATGATAGTTCATCACCAATGACTATCAATTAATGAATTCAAGATCACATCTTAATGCCCTTTTGGAGGCCAATGAGAAAATGTTGCCTCAAACACTTATCTTTTCTTGCTCACTAACTGATGGAACATTTCCATTTGTGATGTATCATATATCTCAAGTAAAACTTCCACGTACGGAAGAATTGGTGGCAAGTGTAAGATAACAAAATTTAACAGAGTCCCTTCGATGCTTCAAGTAAGCATCTTTTATACTCGTGTTACAATTGCTAGTGGTTCATTGGGCAAAAGGATTATTGAGAACATATGATTCCTTTTGATTTGAGAACAATTCTCAATGTTCAATAACAATCGAGATCAAGGTAATAGCAATTATAACTATAATAAAGCGTGTAAAGATTTTAGTTAAATGCTCCCACTTAAATTATAAAACCCTTTAAAATATTTAAGTGGGTGAAGATCCAAAATCCATACTTAACCATAGCACTGCTTTGGCATGTCCCTATGATTAAATATAATTTCGGTAGGCAAAGACTCAAAATCATGCTTTAAACCATTTAAACATATTTTGGATGTGCACTTCTTTGCCAATTGCATCATTATGCAACTCTTATAATTTATGAGATGTATGATATCATATATCATATTTAATTGTATGTTACTCATCTCATCTTTGCCTCGGGCTCAAACACCGTTTTGATTAACCCTTTGTTAAACCAATTACAACACAATGAGAATCACCATTTCTCATATTATCGCTTCGCTAAGGTCACAACATGCGTACCCGCTTTGGCGTGGCTACCATGATGCGAACATAGTACTTGACTAGTGTTATACGTAATTGGGTGGCAAATATAAACTTCATAAGTTTATTTAGGGTTTATTAAATCCTGTGAGTTAATTGTATCATATACAATTTCATGGCATTAATATTAATCATATTTTTGTTAATATTAATTAGCATGGCATCTTATGGCATACAATTGTCTAGCATGCATATAGAATATCTAGCATGGCATCACATGGCATCTAAATAAAATAAAACATGCATATGACTCGAACCGTGTTATGGTATGGTTTAAATCTACATTGATTTTCATAGGCCAATATGAAAATCAACAAGGTCATATCCTAGGTGGTAGCATCCATCACATGGTCATTGCACCGCCTCTTGGATCCGCCTCCACGTCTTTGCTTCTAAGCACCATCTCATGGATTTATATTTTACAAAAAAAATTGCAACCTATACAATTTTTCTAGTAAAATAAATTTTACATATCATAAATTGCATCCTATACAATTTATCTAGTAAAATTAAAATTAAAATTTACATAAATACAAACGACTCGCAGGTCGTATTTATATAAAACCATAATAAATAAAATAAAACATCCACGGGGTCCAAAACCATACCATAACACCATGCATAAAATTATCAACAATAATTTTATATCTAAAATATTTAGGGTTCAAAGTGGTAAAATACAATCACATTGTATTTAGAATTAATTAATTTGGAAAAATTCGTAAATATGCAGAAAACAATTTTCCACACTTAAAACGAAAAAGGGGTTAAAACTGTCGGACAGCAGGCTCGACGGGCCGCGCACTACAGTATCCAATACTGTGCGCGGCCCATGCTGCGTAAGCAGCATGCTGCTTACGCAGCATGTGCAATTGCAAATTGCAATTGCAAACTGCAATTGCAAATTGCAATTGCAATTTGTTGGCCAAAAAGTATTCTGGGCATTATGCCCAGAATATGAACAGTAACAGTTTTATTTTTTTTTTTTTTTCTTTTTTTTTAATTAAATTGAATTGAAACAATTTCAATAAAAACCCATGAATCAAATTCATGACACCAACCCCTTAAACATTCCAAATCATTAAAATAAAATCATTCACAATGATTAATCAACAAAATCAAATTTTATTTTGTTATTCACAATAACATAAAACCCTAAATAAAACATACAAACTCCTAACAACAATTTTGATCCAATCAAAACATAAATCCAATTCAATCAAAATACAAGTGGCTCTGATACCACTGTTGGGGATTTAATCGCACAAAAGAAAACGCAGCGGAAATAAAAGGATTAATCCCCACCAAGGACCCATGTACATTGCATTGAATTGGAAGGAGGGTTAAAGAATTACCTCTTAATTTTTGCAGGATTGGATACAGGAACCAAAGCAGATTCCCTCTACAGTTGATCCACACCGAGCAATTGACTCACCGCGTGCTAGCGCCGGGATCGTAGAACAGTTCTTCGAATGAGAAGGTGAAAAATTGATATTTTTCCCTTTTTGCACAAAAATAATTTTCGGCTAATTGATGGAGATGGGGGGCTGCAGTATATAATCCAACAACCACTTGTTCTAAGGTTTTTTTTTCTTTTATTATTAACTTATAATTGTAATTAAATACTATATTTAATTATAATTATAAATTAGCCCCCATAAGTTTTATTAATTCTCAATTAATATTAAACTTAGTCAATTCTCCATCATATACACATATGTATGTAAAATTAATTATATCTCCATATAATATAATTAGCATACTTTATGCTATATTAATCTTATTAATATTTACATACATACATACATATATATATATACACATATACGTAAATGTATATTATAATTAATTACATCACCATATAATATAGTTATAATATACATATATATATATATATAGCATACTTTATGCCATAAATATATTAATCTTATTAATATGTTCATGTGTATATACATATACATGTAAATATATATCTTTATATATATTTAATTTCTCATCAATAATAAATCATTATCTCATAATGATTTATCCCCGAATTAAGTGAATCTCATTTTGCTCTTTGTGTGTGACCCCGTAGGATCATATAAATTGGCAATGAGGAAATTATCATAATGCCCTCATAAGTCATAAGCGGACTCTAGCAAGCCATTATGACTACCCAATTCATATGATTGGTATAATCCAATAAACCTACTTATAGAATGTGTCATATTCCCTTTTGTCTCTTGATATCATGATTAATTATAAGACATGGTACACTTGTCAATCTTATATAAATTAATCATATGCTTTCTCGATCTCAAAGTGAACTGTTTAAACAAATTAATTGATACTCTATCAATTATTTGAGCACGGCCATGCATTTAACAGTCTTACTTATCGAGGGGCCCAGTGATATCGCTCTCTTGATAGAGAGGGACAAAATCCCATATCTGTCACTCACATCCCAAGGCATGAGTCATATCGTACCCAATCACAGCCTTTATAACTACTCTGTTACAAGCAGCGTTTGACTGCATCAAAGCACAACATGAATTCATCCCGGAATCCATGGTGACCTCAGGTTAAAGGAATCAGCTAATGACACTACTATAATCAAGATCAGTTGTGACACATAACCATGAACTTGATCTCATAGTGGGTCTCCAGTAACATGTTCTCTAACATATTACCCGTGAGTATAATCTGTATCTGTATACACTATATTCATCTTATGAATATCCATTATCACTCACACTAGTCTTAGTTTGTTATTATTCCCATAATAACAATCGACTAGGGATATTTAGAATAACACGATTTATTCATGGATACTTATCATAAATGCTAACATACAAACATAAATGATAATATTAATCTACACTAGATTAATCTTAGAAGTCAAATTACATAATCCAATATTGGCCTTAGGGCACAATCTCCAACAGCCCTGGCAGCGCTGTCGATCAAAACAACAATATATGGTAGCGGGAAATCATCCTTGGGCAATGCTTTGTTCAGATCTCTGAAGTCTACCCAAACCCTGACTCTGCCGTCCTTTTTTACAACTAGTACTATGTTGACCAACCATTCTGGATATTCCACTACTTCTAGGAACTTTGCTTTTATATGTTTGCCCACTTCTTCCTTGACTTTCTCTACCCATTCTGGTCTGAGTCTTCTGAGCTTCTGTTTGATAGGTTTCATTTTCGGATCTATTGGAATTCTATGCTTTGCGATTTCTCTGTCAACCCCAGGTGTGTCGTTGTAGGACTAGGCGAAGGCTTTTACATGCCTTTGGAGCACCTTCACAACTTCTTTTCTCTCATCAGGCGTGAGGTCTTTTGAGACGGATACCATTTATGGATTATCATCTATCCCAAGATTCATTTCATGTAATGATGCATCATGTATGCTAAAGACATTAAATGAATGTTTGTATGTATGCACAGTTCTATCTGGAAAAACATCACACAAGTAAGCGAAATTGGATTTAATTGCATTAAGAGCCTTATAGGATGAATTGTTTACATCAAAAATAGAAGAAACAGATACATTGAATTGATTGTCATCCTCCACATGTGGAGGGTCTTCTCCTATTGCAGTATCCTCAATTTCTTCAAACAAGTCCCCCAGGTCACCCTCAAGGGCTTCTTCCTGGTCGGTGGATAGTTCTTCTTCGGCCACCTTTGCCTTTCCTGCCATTATTAGCTTGGCCAACTCTTTCACAACCTGACTCATCAACTCCTCCTGAGTGTTTGCCGTGGGTGTTTGCTTCTGCCCAGAGCCCATGTTAACTTTCATCAGTGCAGACAGTGCTTTAGTGATGGCTTGGATGGCCGCTTCAGCTTCTCCACTTTCTGGCCCTACCTTCTCAGCAGATTCATCCTTGTTTCCGAATTCAACATTGACCTGATCGACTGCCTCTTCTTGTTCTCTCAGAACCTTCTTCCTTTTATCCTTAGTCCTAGCACGTAGCATACTCAAAACTGGTTTAACCCTAAATTTACTCAAGTCCACAACATCAGAAAAGATCTCAAAACCTGGGAGCTGATCACCCCTAATTTTCGCTGGTTCCGGAGCTCTGTTATATACTTCTTTGGTCGCATGGACGAAGGTGATGACCAAATTCACATACCTATTGCTTGGCCTATTCTCCTTTTCATGATAACTAAACCTGTGTTGATGGTACTTTCCAGCTTCAATATTGAACTTGGGGATGCCTTGCTCCCTTACCCCCAATCCCTTGTCGGGTTCGAACTTCTGCTTAGCAAAGTACTTGCGGATGCACTCTGGGAACCTCAATTCATTCTCACTTTCATCTAACACTACCGCTACCTGAAACCCAATCATCGACTGCTCTACTGTTGAGATTTGTCATGGGAAATTGACCGATAAAAGCGGAAATACGTGTCGATTTCCTTGAATCCGGTCCCAGGAGCTTAAGATGTGGAAATCAAAAACTTAAAGCATAAAAAGAAAGTTCAAAAACTTACCACAAAGTCTCTCTAAGAGACGGATGCGGACTGCAGAAATCAAGTGTAGATTTCCTCCACCGATGCGTACATGAACGGCTATCGGACCCAACCTGTGCCAGCGGCTCATATTTTCAAGAAGAGAGGGAGAGAGAGGCAGCACACTTAATGAAATATGGCTGTCCTATATTTCTTTCCAAAACAAATAAAACCAATTTAATCCAAGTGAGCTCTCACATTTCTTTCCAAAAGAAAAATGATGCAACCAAGTGGGCAAACTTTATTAATTCCAAATTAATAAAGATGGGCGGCCAAGCATACTTCAAGGGATGAGTAAAAATCATTCTTCTTAAATCCTTAAAAGAAGAATAAAGATGACGGTGAAAAGAGAAGGCAAAGTCCAACTTTGCTACCCCATGTTCAACCTACTGACTCACACCATGAGTCATCACCAACCCATCATCAACTTTTGTCCAAAGATGACTCACCCTTCCATTCCCAAATCAATATACGGCCAAGATAGATGGGTGAAAACATATCTCTTGTTTTCTTACTTAAAAGAAAGAAGATATTTTCTTAAGGTAGCAAAGTCCAACTTTGCAACCAAAAAGTCATACCATGACTTACCCATTACCATCATCATTTTTTTTCCAAAAATGTGTCATCATTTTTAGCCAATTCTCACATAAAGTTTCAGCCAACATAATCCCACTCCATGTGGGCATTATTTAGTTTATGTCCAAGCCCAATTAATTCCTTTGATTTAATTAAAGTCAAATATAACTTTAATTCAACATGTATATATATACATTATACCATACAATATATATTACATACATTTAAATTAAAATTAATTTGCTCTATTAATTTAATCAAAGGATTAAATTAGACACACATAAAATGAAATACATGTAAAGCTATACATGTAAACAAAAATTTCCTCTTAATCTGAGTAGTTAAAGTCCAGACGTTCAATGTGAATGATACGATGGGACCGTCTTTATGTGGGTAGTGGGCCAAGGCCCACAGACTGTAGATGGGCTCTAGCAAGCCACTGCAGCCCCCAATTGAGATGGAGTAAGCAGTCTAACTGAAAACGTAACCCTATAGTTTGAACTTGTAAATCCCAACTTTGCTACCCCATGTTCAACCTAATGACTCACACCATGAGTCATCACCAACCCATCATCATCTTTTGTCCAAAGATGACTCACCCTTCCATTCCCAAATCAATATACGGCCAAGATAGATGGGTGAAAACATATCTCTTGTTTTCTTACTGAAAAGAAAGAAGATATTTTCTTAAGGTAGTAAAGTCCAACTTTGCAACCAAAAAGTCATAGCATGACTCACCCATTACCATCATCATTTTTTTCCCCAAAATGTGTCATCATTTTTAGCCAATTCTCACATAAAGTTTCGGCCAACATAATCCCACTCCATGTGGGCATTATTCATTTTATGTCCAAGCCCAATTAATTTCTTTGATTTAATCAAAGTCAAATATAACTTTAATTCAACATGTATATATATACATTATACCATATAATATATATTACATACATTTAAATTAAAATTAATTTGCTCTATTAATTTCATGAAGGGATTAAATTAGACACACATAAAATGAAATACATGTAAACCTATACATGTAATAATATTTCCCCTTAGGAAATAACTCTCATAAATTAATTCATTGAATTAAGTAAGAGAAGACCAAAATAAAATTAATCATATTATTTTGATTAATCCAATTAATCTAGATAATATAATTAATGGATCTCTCTCTCTTCAAATGTGTATACTCCAAGTACACACTTAAACCGACTAATTAAAGTCCAGACGTTCAATGTGTACGATCCAATGGGCCCATCTTTATGTTGGCAGTGGGCCAAGGCCCACAGACTGCAGGCGGGCTCTAGCAAGCCACTGCAGCCCCCAATTAAGACGAAGTAAGTAGTCTACCTGAAAACGTAACCCTGTAGTTTGAACTTGTAAATCCCATGTCGCTGATATCGGTGTCCAACACAGAGGCATGGAAGTATCACCCTCTTTGTGTCTAGACCTTTACTTGATACCGAATGAACTGATGCTCACAAACAAGATCCAATCTTGTTTGAGTGCGGTCGCACACTTATGAGTAGCATTCTTCAAGAGGCCAGGGATATCGTCTCAGTGAATCACTGAGTGACATTCCCTTCTGCATATCCATAGCACTGCCATGTTCATTAACACACCCGAATGTACCCATACTTGGCACCCTTTTACAGGCCCATTGGGTGTACACCAAAGTGTGCCACTTCACATGCAGCACCATCATATGGTCCGTCAAAGGACTCATACAAGTACTACGCGAGAATCATTTGTGATACTATACCATGTAGATTCCCGTTAAGTGGATCGATCCAGTACCATGCCCTTTTTGCATGTACCCATTAACCTGGTTGACATTCCATGTTCTATGACAGGTAAAACACCGCCATACAACCAGGCTAATGATAGTCTTTAGTTCCATTCATTCCCATGATTGGAATAGACTACGGATGACTTTATGGCCATATCATTTTCCCTATCCATAGTCTTACTGCCAAGTGCATGACACTTGACAACATGGATATGGATATTTCCATTGGATACTCTATTTAAAATATAGCACAAGACATATAATAAATAGATTAATGCCTTTATCTCTTGACACAAATTGTATAATACATAAAGTTCATATTAATGTTCAAATGTATCATACAAACACAAGGACCAATGGCTTGGGACTAGGGCATTTCCAACATCTATAGCATTCAAAGCAGCCACCACAGATGGCTCATTAGCTTCTACAGTCACCACTTTCCCTCCTATTAAGAACTTCACTTTTTGGTGCAGAGTTGAAGGCACTCCTCCAGAGGCATGAAACCACGGCCTTCCAAGGAGTAAAGAAAATGTGACGGGGTTGTCAATGACTATGAACAGTACCTTGGACTTAACCTCCCTAACACTGACTTCGGCTTCAAACGTGACGATCACTGACCTCTTGCTGTCATCATATGCTCTGATTATAGTGTCGGACCGGCAGAGTGCTTCCACACTAATACCCAGGTATGGCAAAACTTTGGAGGGGCAGATGTTCAGAGCTGAGCCATCATCAACCATTAGATAAGACATTACCCTGTCTATGATTTCTACTTTCAGATATAAAGCTCGGTTGTGATTCACACCTTCCGGTGGCAAGTCAGACACCCCAAAACTGATCTCTGAGGCCTGGTTGGCTTTCAAGTCAACTCCCCTTATCATGGCACATACTTTGTCAGGGGACATTGTAGGGGTAGCATCCATTTCCATCAACTGTTTCACCAGCCAGTGTCTTTTGGATTCCATAAGGAGGTGCCATATACTAGCTCAAGTAGGTGTTTTCTTCAATTGTTCGACCACAACATCATCCTCCTTATTTTTTGGCATCTGACTGGTAGGTCTGCCTTTGAAACTGGATTACTTCTTCTAGGTGCGACTTGAGGAGCCACGTTGGTAGGCTGATAGACCCTGCCACTTCTGGTAATATGCCTGACAGGGCCGTCTCTTGACATCACTGTTCCTCGTCTTATCTCAACCGGGTAAATTAACTTCGGTTCTTCAAACCTAAAGTCCTCTTCATCGTCATTTAAATCAATGTCATCTAAATCAATCAAACCCTGCTCATTATGTACCACAGATGTTTGTTCTTCAGTCCCTTTTGGCTTTTCTTCCTTCTCTTCGGCTACAACTGCTTGTACACTCGGATTGTCCTTGATTATCTGAGCGAACACACAATTACTGGAATTTCGGATTGAACCATGCTAACCGGACCCCCAAAGTTAGGTAAAGTGTTTTTTTGAACATTAGGTTTCAAGGCGGGATCCATAATCTTCCCTTCAGTAACCGGTCGTTGAATAGCCCTTATCAAACCAGTACATTTATTCGTGCGGTGGCTTACTGTCACATGGTAGGCATAGTAATTATCTTTACTGACTCGGAAGGAGAAACATAAGGCTTCAAACTCTGTAATAAACCAGCCTTCCTACATTTGACAAAAATGCAGCCCAAAGAGTCAACCCACGGGTTAGTGAGCCTTTGAAGAGTCCTTGATTGCCTGCCCTGGGCCACTGTTTCCACATCTGCTTCCCTCACCCAGTCTAATACTACGGTCTGGGCTGGCTTTGAACTCGACCCCGTCGGGAAGGTTGTGGAGCTACTAGCCTTATATCCTTATGCATACCACCGGCTGCCGCGGTAAGTGCTTGAGCCCTGTCTGTTCATCTACTCTTTCTCTTCGTATACATCATTGAAAGAGTGGAATCTCTTCAGCTTCATCTTCTCCTTATAGAGTGGTAAGCTGCCATCAACTAATTTCATAATAAGAGATTCCAGCTTAGGAGCCTCATCCACCAGTACCCGTACATCCATCCATCTCTTGTAGTATACAGAGAAGGATTCGTTGGGTTTTTAGCGAATCCTTTCTACATCTTCCAATGTGGTCTCCACCTGAGTGTTATAGGCATATTGCTTCATCAGTGCCTCAGACAAATCCTCCCATGTGGAGCGGGTGTGGATTGGCATTTTTAAGTACCACTTAGTAGCAGTACCCCTCAGAGTTGTTAGGAATAGGTTTAACAGATGGACTTTCCCGATCCCCAAGCTAGACATGATACTCACATAACTATCCAAATGAGCCTCTGGTGGGCCCTCTCCAGTGTATTGAGGCAGGTATTGCATCTGGAAACCAACCGGTAGTGGCTCCCCCCTCTACCAATAGAGTAACCGGGTCTGCACACTTGACAGGGTGATAATGCGCCATCTCTTTCAGTTTCGGCAGCAGTGCCTTAAAATCAGAGAACTTTTCTTGGAGGCGTCGTTCAGCAGCAGTCTCAATCGAGGCCTCTCTTACCCTTACATAAGCCTCGTCTTCTTCAAACTGATGATCCACTTCTCGGTGTGTAACAGCCACACTACTACTGCCGGGAATGTTTCTTCCTGAGTTAGGGGCTCCCTGAACAACATTCCCTTCATTCTCAACTGGAGCTTGAATTGTTGACTGGTCTGACCCGCACTGGCAGCCATTTCAGCTTGCACTTGCTCTCTGATAGTAGCTTTAAACTGATCTGAATACAGAAAGGCAGTCATGAATGCATTCATGTCAAAAGGCATCCCTCCACCAGATCTGTCTTGAGCCATTTCTATTCTATCAGGTTCTTCTAGCACAAACTGACTGTCAACTGGCAAGGAAGGCAACTGTCCCCCGAACTCTTACTCTGACTCTGAATCTGAACTGACCTTGACCCCTTCCATGGTGACTAATCTTGTATGAGCTAATTGAACTGACTGACTAGGACCTGATTTGAATTGTACTAGTCACTTTGAAGTTCAACTCCAAACTGCATATTCAGGATAGAGTGAAAATTATGGATGGATGTCATGATCCTAGACGCGATGCACTAAGTGGCATGTATGGTATGATCGTGGGATGATCGTGGTTGAATGATGCTTCATGAGTGAAAATGATAATAAATGTGTCTTCTTTGTTCTAGACATTCCAAGGATGCCCATCATCATGCAAAAGAAAATGCAAAGAAGTCGTGCATAAGCTGACACACGGATGGAGATTTGGCGCTTTTGGGGCACCTAGTGGGTGTTATGAAATGGTCACGTGTGTGCTGACAAACAGACAGAGTTTCGACGCTTTATGGGTCAAAATGAAATGGCATGATATGGTCATGTGGTAGCCATTATACAGACAGAGCTCTTATGCTTTTAGGGCATCTAACATGAAATGATGTTGCAAACAAGTCACGTGTAAATAGAGACACGGACAAAGGTTCGGCGTTCATGGAACACCTTGCATGATTTGGTAATGTTATGAAATGATCCTATGTGTGTAATAATTTGGTACTCGTGGAGTACCTCGAATGAGTTATTAATGTCATGAAACAAATCCGATGTGGATTGCAACACACAAGCAAGGTTTCGGTATCACCGTGACAGCAACGATGAATGAGCATGATGTCATGTAATATTGTCGTGTGAATTGCCACATAAACACAGATCTAAGATCATTGTGATCCTTTAGTGAATGACATGGTATAGTGGAAGGGCCAAGTGCAAATCGGTGCATAGGCAGACCACAGGTAGTTTTAGGATACCCGATATGGTATGAAATAAAATGATCGTGATATGCATTCCCAGAACGTCTTTTATTAAGTGTAATGGAATGAAATGGCATGAATATGTATGTCACACAAAATGCAAGTGGCTGCAGAAAAACTTGGTTAGCATGCATGACACATGGGATGATGTCGTGCATGCTTTATGGAAATGTTGGCACACAAGACGTACATGGCACACAAATAAAATGTCGTGGCTACATGAAGACGTGGTTAGCATAAATCCCATATATATGTAAGCATGTTGAAAATGACTGCATGAAAAACGTGGTTAAAGTGGCACACGTATGATTATGCATGTTTGATGTTTCATGAGAAGGTTAAAAGAAAACCATCATAGAACAAATGTTAGCACACGCAATAATATGCTCTCCCTTCCAACCTTATTCCTCCTTTCGATTGGTCACACAATTCTTTCTAGGTGTTGGGTCTCTTTGGCATCAATGGGGAACCAAAGGTGTACACTCAATGTCCAATTTCAAATTTATGTTTTGGTAATCCTTTACTAAGCCATTACATGTGGGCTAACGTCAAACCAAGGGTCGTATAGGTCCCCATAGTGACAATACACTCCTCATCGTAGAACACAATGTAAGGTTCATATGGTGCTATGAGTGGTTTTCCCTTCAGGTGCCTCCAATCCTGGCGGAAGAGGTAGGTCACCTTCTTGAGTAAACTGAGCTGATCAGTGTATTCGAGGGGTTGAGAAGAAGAAAATGTCATGATATGCAAGCGTGAATAAATATGGTACTATGAATTAGTAAATGACTACAAGCGAGGTTATATTTCAGCAGTTGCCTAAGTTCCTTAAGTTTTTATAAAAACTTTTTATCAAACTAAAATCCCCAACGGATTCACCACTGTGAGTGGATGACCTAAAAAGAGGAACGCAGCGAAGCGAACAGGGGAAGAATGGGGTTTCTGTTTGATGAAAATGGTTTGTGTATTTAGGAAAACTATTAGTTTGGAAATTCCTTTTATAGAAAACATTTTCCCATTTTATTGCTTAAAGACCTCGAAACCTAAATTTCAAGATCAGTGACAGAGTCGCCACCTAGATCCGCTCATCAGGGAAATTCCAGTACAGCTCCCTACCGAGTGTGGACTGCCGCACCTAATCCAGAGATTTAGGGTTTGGACAACTTACCTATTCAACCTCGAGCTTGTATTCATTTTATAGTTTATATTATCATATTTTATTTACTTTATTATCTTTCTCTACCTAATTTTGTTTAATTATCAGCCGATGCTCATACAGATGACAGAAATAAATTACAGAAAAGTAAATCATGCATCCGAATTATACAAAAATAATGAAGGCCGCTAATACAACAAAATTGAATAAAAAAATGAAAACTTTCGTCCTCACCTTACAAGCACCTAGAATACACGAGTATCTAAAAATTTACAAACACCTAAAATACACGAATTAATCTATTAAATATATCTAAAAAATAAATAGGAAAGTAAATGCTGCAAAATAGACGGTTAGCACAATTATCACACAAACACAAATAGGACTCGCATAGGATAGAATTGGGATTTTTTGGAGTGGGGGCATGTATTTAAGGGGTAGCCGGTTCTACTCGGCCAGATGACCCGGCTAGACCTGGAAAACGGTTTTGAAACGCCCTATAGGTTTTTGTGTTGGAAGACAATTTTGGAAAACCATTTGGCTCGGTTTTATGCAAATTTCTATATTTCAGCGGGTTTGTTATCCCGGAACTCAGGGTTCCATTTGAGCGGGTTTTCCTAATTTCAACAACCATCTAGAGTCTGAAAGTGGTAAACATAAGCATCACGCGACGCTATCCGTGTGGGTCATCCCATGATTCTATCTCCTTTTGGGAACTATAGCCATGCGGCTATGGTAAGAGCCGTACAGCTCAAGTTAAAGTGGTGTGGCTATAACATCCACAGCCGTGCGGCTATGCCACTCGAAACCCGAAATTGGTTTTCTCGATTTTTTTAAAATCACTATTTTGGTTATTTTTGATGTTTCGTAAGGACTTTCGTAGGGTCCGGGGGTCCGACGGATCCGATTTGGATTGAACAAGCCCGAATTAAAATCCAGGAAAAAACCGAGCATCCGTACACATAGAAATCCGAAAACCACAGTTTGATAATTCACAGATGTGTTTGGGCCAAAATATATCTCAAAAGGATGATCAAAATGGAAAACGAACTGCTTTTGGCTGATTCGAGGGCTTTTTCGAGTTTCTGCCCGGAAGAAACATAACCATGCGGCTGTACTCTAAGAAACTATAGCCACACGGCTATGTTCTAAGAAAACACAGTCGTACAGCTCAATCGGGGTGGCCAGTTTTCCAGATATTGACAAAACAGAGGAGAAAATGCACGAAAACACAATGAACATAAGTTTAAGGCCTCTCAGATTTTACCTTATTGTTGTTTCGATGTATTGGACAATTACCAATGGATTAAAGAGCCAGAATGTGCCTTGAATCCGTAAACTTTCCAAAATTCCAAAAACGAATCCCAAATCAATCCGAAACGAACCCAAAAATGTGTCCAGAAGAGTGAGAAATGGTCCAGAACTCTCACTTAGTGTTTTGGGTGTTTTTTTTTGTCTTGGTTTTTTCCTTTCTCCTTTCTTTTTTTTTTCTCTTTTCTCTTTTCCTCTGTTTCTTATTTCTCCCTTTTTTCTTTTTCCAATTTGTTGAGAAATCTCTGATCCTCTCCTCTACAATCCAATTTTCTTTTTCTTATATATCTCTCCCCCTTTGGTCACTTCACATTTAATGATCCCCTGAAGTATTTCGGCTGAAATCATAATCATAGCCCCTCTTTCAGCTATATTGCTCTGCTTTCTACAAAGCAACTGGGCCGCCCATCAAAGCTGTACGACTCAAAGTGTTAGAGCCATTCAGCTCTGATCTACAGCCGTGCGGTTGTAGTTTTGAAACTACAGCTATACGGCTCTAGACAGAGCTGGGGTAGACTCCTATAATTCCTATGCTCACCTCTAAACCTTGTAATCACTCGAGGGACCTTTCTCGGGGTTTCGGATCATGTGTGGTTTTTTTTTCGGAGCATTTGAGGCGTTCTAGGCAATATCCTGCTTATTCCTAAGTCTGACTGCTTAATAGGTAATAAAGGACTCTAATCACGGAAGATGGGAAAACCCGTGCTCACAACTTTATCCATGCATTTGAATCACCATCAAGCATATTTAGCATTCATGACACTACATTGCATGAAATCAACATAAGTACAGATTAAAATCCCAAAATGGTGTGTATTTCGCATGAACTAAAACCCGAGGACGAGAGAGAATTGTCAAAAGTATTGCAAAAACATGTTATTGCTTTCGCTGGTCATACAAAGACATGCCAGGAGTTGACATAGAAATAGCAGTACATAAGATTCAACAGACCATAGATTCAAGCCAGTAAAGCAGAAGCTAAAAAGGCTGAGACCAGAATGGGCTATATTGGTAAAGGAAGAAGTGGCTAAGCAGATCAAAGCTAAGTTCCTTGAAGTGGTGGAGTACATGGAATGGTTAGCCAACATTGTTCCAGTACCTAAGAAAGATGGAAGAGTCAAGGTGTGTGTCGACTATAGGGATCTGAATAAAGCATGCCCGAAAGATAACTTTCCATTGCCTCACATCGATGTTCTAATTGATAGCATAGCTAAGGCAGCAATGTACTCTTTTATGCATGGGTTTTTGGGATATAACTAGATCCTAATGGACGTAATTGATAAAGTGAAGACATCATTCATCACAGAGTGGGGCACTTTCTACTACAGAGTAATGCCCTTCGAATTGAAAAATGCTGGGACAACTTACCAAAGGGCTGTCACAACATTGCTGTATGATATGATTCACAAGGAAGTAGAAGTGTACGTCGATGATATGCTTGTCAAATCAATAACCTAGGAAGAGCATCCTACCATCCTGGATAGATTTCTTACATGCATTGGGGAGTATAATCTACGACTTAATCCCAAGAAGTGCATATTTAGGGTCACATCAGGAAAGCTGCTAGGTCATGTAGTTAGCCAGAGAGGAATAGAGATGGATCCAGAAAAAATCGAGGCCATTCGAGATATGCTAGCTCCTAAAACAGAAAAGGAGGTCTGGTCGTTCTTAGGTTCCTTACAATTTGTTAGTTGTTTCATAGCACGGTTGACTTCAACTTGTGAGCCAATTTTCAAGTTGTCGAAGAAAGATCAGCCGATTGTATGGGATGACAGATGTCAGCTGGCATTTAAGAAGATTAAAGCTTATCTAGTAAACCCACCAATTCTGAGCCCACCAATTCTGGGAAAGCCTTTGATTTCGTATTTGGCTGTTGAAGATTCCTCCATGGGGGCAATGCTAGCATAAGAGCAAGATGGAAAGATGGAGTACCTTATCTACTATCTTAGCAAAAAACTATTAGAATATGACACCAAGTATACATTGGTGGAGAAGACATGTGTGGCGATGATTTGGCTGACTAATAAGCTACACCATTATTTTTAGACATACAGAGTACAAGTACTGGCTGGGAAATTATCTAGATGGCTACTACTCTTGTCGGAATTTGACATTGAGTATGTCACCAAGAAAGTTATCAAAAGGCGAGCTGTGGCAGAATTTTTGGCAAATCAACCGCTAGAATCAGACTATGTGGAGAATCTAGATTTCCCTGACGAACAGCTAGCTATGGTGGAGGTAACGGGATGGGTTATGTGCTTGGATGGTGCCGTAAACAGAAAGGGTGCTGGAATTAGGGTAATCATAGCGATACCAGACAGTGAGAGCATTCCACTGTCAAAGAGATTGAACTTTCCCATAACTAATAATGGGGTAGAAAATGAAGCATGCTTATTTGGGATGGAAGCTCTTCTAACGCGAGGGACAAATGATGTATTGATCATTGGAGATTCACTCTTGGTGATTAGGCAAGCACAAGGCGAATAGGATTTGAAAGAAGAAGCCTTGTGGCCCTACTTAGAACTACTGCGATATAGAAAAGAGTTATTCAACCAGAGTGTATTCAGGCATGTTCCCAGGGAGGAGAATAAAATGGTTGATGCACTAGCAACATTGTCTTTTATGTGGGAGAATCCAGAGAGAACACAAATACAACCTCTGGTTATAGCAATTTCCAAACAACTCTGTTTTGATGTGCACGAAGTGATGGAATTGACAGCTGAAGAAAAACCATGGTTCTTTGACATTTATTAGTATGTGAAGGAAGGAGAGTATCCAGAAGGAGCTAGTACTACTGATAACATTTCATTAAGAAGATTAGCTAGCCAGTTCAGAATCTTTGAAGATAAGCTATACAAGAGAACTACAAATGGAGTCCTTCTAAGGTGTTTGACTGAATAGGAAGTTGAAGCGGTGATGCAACAAGTACATGTAGGATCCTGTGGGCCGTATATGAATGGAGTTGCTATGGCCAGGAGTGATGAGGCAGGGTACTTCTGGATGATTATGTAGTCTAATTATTTGAAGAAGGTCAGAAGATGTCACTAGTGCCAGATTTATACTAATATCAGTCATCTACCCCCACTTGAGCTACAGAATTTGGCATCTCCTTTGCCATTTTTAGCATGGGGGATAGATATGATCAGAGAAATTCATCCTGCAGCATCTAATGGGCATAGATTAATAGTAGTTGCAGTCGACTATTTTTTCAAAGTGGGTAGAGGCAGAATCCTTCGCTAGCGTAACAGCTAAGCAAATGGTTAAGTTCGTCCAGAAGAACATCTTTGCTCGATACAGAATCCCCCATCATGTAGTGACTGATAACAGAGTGCAGTTTCAAGGGGCAACAGCTAAACTATTTGCAGATCATGGCATTGAACACCATAAATCTTCTTCGTATAGACCACAGGCTAATGGTGCAGTAGAAGCAGCTAACAAGTCGATAAAGAAGATTTTATCAAAGATGGTGACCACCTACAGGGATTAGGCTAATAAGCTGCCGTATGCTCTTTGGGGTTATAGAACCAATGTCAGAACACCAACTGGTGAAACTCCCTATGCCTTGGTGTATGGTATGGAGGCAGTGTTGCCAGTGGAAGTAGAGCTCAAGTCACTCAGAATAGCCTTGGAAGCTCAATTACCAGAAACAGGATGGATGCAAGCTAGATATGAATAGTTGGCAATGTTAGACGAGAAGCGATTGAAAGCAGGGTCATTTGCAGATGTATCAACACAGAATGGCTAAGGCCTACAATCAAAAAGTAAAGTATCCTAGACAGCAGTTGAAAACCGGAGATTTGGTTCTGAAACAGTTAAGGCCTACAAATTTTGATGTTCGAGGGAAATTTAGGCCAAATTGGGAAGGTCCATACATTATGAAGAAAGTGCTATCAAAAGGTGGTGTCAGCATCATCGACATAAATGGAAATGAATTCACAATTCTTGTCAATCAAGATCGCTCGAAGCTTTATCATGTTTGAAAAAAAAAGAGTCTGCTAGGTTGAAAACTCAAAAAGGGCGGCCTAGACAAAAATTAAGATATGAGAGAAAATGATCAGTTGGAAAATCCGAAAGGGACGACTGGTAACAGATTCCAGTTCTATGTGGAATGTATACCATTTTAGGTACCAATCCTTTCAAATATGCTCATGTTGATTTCAGCAATAAAGTGGGATGTTTGTTTAAATATATTCGTATGGTTATGTCAAAATGCATAAACAAAGTTACCTTGTCTAAACATCCATTTAAAGAAAGCACTTTGAATTTAGCTGGTTGTCAAGCTTACATTGTTTAACAATAGGAATGTACCAAATACATGTAATCTGAAATCTTTTCCCATCCTCCAAATCTAATTCATCTTTTTTGGGGTGGTTGAAAACTTTGAGACAGATCCAAGTTTGAATGTCATAAGGCCTTGTGTAATTGTGATCATTATATATGAAGCACGTATGGCCAAAAAAAAAAAGGTCACTAAGGTGAAAACTGAAAAGGCACCTCAGGTAAAAGTTAGAGCAGCTCGCTAAGCTGAAAACCCGTATTGGGTAGTTTAGGCAAAAGTTAGAGTAGCTCGCTAAGCTGAAAACCCACGGTGGGCAGTTTAGGCAAAAGTCAGAGCACTTCCAAACTCACTCTTTCTAGGGGCAAAGTTTTAAAGTCTTTTCATCATTCCCTAATGGAACAGTTACAAAGAATATCACGACTTTTTCCTCAACAATCATCATATATCCATACAAGGATCGCACCACATAAAGAATGCACTCCCCCAGCTAAAGTAAGTTGGAGGTAGGACACATTTTGCCCCAGCAGAACATGAAATATTAAGCTTTGCCAAATAGCGGGAAATGCATTCTTTAGGGGCTACATGCATATGCATCATCATACATACATGCATAACAGACATGGAACATTCATCCACAGAAGAGTCGAATCCCCAACTAGTCTTCATTCTTGATCAAAGGGATAAAAATTTTTGTTCAAAATCTCTCGATCAAGGAATGAAGACTTATTGTTTCAAAAGTAGAAATTCAAAAATTCGCCGCGGGTAAATGTAAACCCGGTATCGGCTCCAATCAAATTCGCCGTGGGTAAATATGAACCCGATATCGGCTCCAATCAAATCTGCCATGGGTAAATATAGACCCAAAATAGGCTCCAACCAAATCCGTCGTGGGTAAATGTAGACCACGAATCGGCTCTAACCAAATCCACAATAGGTAAATGTAGACCCGGAATCAGTTCTAACCAAATCTACCGTGGGTAAATATAGACCCGGAATCGGCTCCAACCAAATCTGCCGTGGGTAAACGTAGACCCGGATTCAGCTCCAAAAAAATCCACCGTGGGTAAATGTAGACCCGGTAACAGCTCCAATCAAATCGACCGTGGGTCAATGTAGACCTAGAATCGGCTCCAACCAAATCTGTCGTGGGTAAATATAGACATGGTATCAGCTCCAATCAGATCATCATTGCATCAATGCGGTTTCACCAAATCAAGTATGCCTTTCTCTCCTTATGTTTATGGCACTTTACTTCGTGTTCTCAAGTTCACCTCAGGTATTTTAGACCTGGCATCATGTATTGAACTTGATCACGCGAGGGGCAGCTATAAGCACCGAAATTCGTAACTTGTGGAGATTTTTGGACTTATTTTTTCATCCTAACATTCAAAGGAGGAGAAGCAATCCGGAGCCCATTCAAAGCATTTTCTTCGGTCAAATCGACGATGGATCTACGCTACAAGGGTAAATATACCTTAAACTAGTATTTTGCTTCATTTTGTGAGTGTTTTGGTCCAATTTTGTGCATAAAATCATTTAAAACCAAAAATGCAAGTCTGCCGTTTCTGGGTAGGATGAACAGCCGTACGGATATAACTATAGTCGCACGACTGTAACTACAGCCGTACAACTGTAGATGGTTTCTACGGCTATTACCTTTGTCACTTAAAATAATTTCGGCAATTTTCTTATCAGAAACGAGTTACAGTCGTACGACCATAATTATAGTTGGATGACTGTAATTAAAGCCTCAATACTATAATTGCAGCCGCACGGCTGTAGTTTCTGGCCAGCAGCAAAAAATCACAAAAAATACAAAAGATCCAGAAAAATTCAAAAAAATCAGAAAAATTATAAAAATGCACAAAAATCAAAAAATCATCAAAAATAAATTTATTTCATGCATTCACGACCTTAGATTTTATTTTTGAAGTTATCTCACTTAGAACAGAACAACGACGGAGATTCAAATCTCCCAAAAACCGACCCACACTTACATGCTAAATGGAAATAAAGCGGAAAAAGAAAATGTTTTCAAAAATGTATTTTCTCATAAGACAAAATACAGGAACGTTTCAAAACCGTTTTCCAGGTCTAGCTTGGCGAACTAGCTAAGTTTGCCCGACTATCCCCTAATTGCATGTCCCATAATTTCTTATTTCCCCATTCTGTCTATTTGAGTCTAACTTGTTGCATATACTTGTACTAACCTTTGTTTTGTAGGATTTGAATATGTTTTTATTTTAATTTTGACTTTGATTTCATTAGATACTCGTGTATTATAGGCGATTGTATCCCGATCCCCAAATTATACAAATGTATCCCCTAGGATAGTTTTGTTGTGATTCGATTGGGTTGTAAATAATTAATTTATTTATCGCTTTTTATCTGAATGTACGCCGCATGATTAAATCAATGGAAATCAACCTTAGAAATGTAAAATGTACACCGCATGATTAAATCAATGGGTGGTGACTCTTATATTTTCTATCGAGACTTAGGTCTCAATTCTTTTATGAAATAAATAATAAATTTTCCGAAACCAAATTTTAGTAATAAAAAACCCTTTGCGAGGGAGGGTTGCCCGAAATTGAGGTTCCCTTCTGAGAGAAAACGTTGTCCGCTCACACTATGTAATTTAATTCCATTTGGCTAAATTTAATTACCCCTAAATAAAATTAAATCAAACTTAAGTAAATACAATACATGTATTTAATTTTCCTACTTAGGAAAATTATTTAATTAATTGTTTACTTTATGCAATTCAATTAATTAATTACATTATGTAAACTTATTAATTAAATTAAATCAACCCAATATTAATTAATTACCTTGACACGAAATGTCAACTAATTAATTAATGCATTTCTTCCAATGTACATTACATGTACAATTTCTATAAGTTCCGGTTGAATTGATCTATGTGCACGATCCTATGGGTCTGTCTTTATGTTGGTAGTAGGCCCAAGGCCCATAGACTGTAAGTGGGTTCTAGCAAACCACCCCCAATTAAGATAAAGATGCAGAAGATACTCACCCGGTAGTAATCTCATAGTTTCCTTCGCCAAAAGATATCGATATGAATAAGCAAGAGGCATGCTGTCCGTCATCCTCTTCTACTATTTATTACATTTCTTGATCTTGAGTTGACTGATTAATCAAATAAGCAACCAACTTATTTGGGTATAGCCATACACTTACCAGTCCCACTCATTAAGTGGCCAGTGAAATCATTTCGGTGTTACCCGAGTGGCAATTCCCGCACTTCATCATGAATATCAATATGTTTACCAGTCCACCCAATCATACCCGTATTTAGCATCCTTTTATGGACTTGTTAGGCTTATGTCAAAGTGAACCAGATTCCATATTTGATACTATAATGAAATCTGGTCTGAGGACAAAAGAGACCTACTCAAGAAAGACCTATGACGTGACAACCATGTGACTTTCTTATGCAGATAGATCCAGTCCCATGTCAACGACATGTACCTATATTCATGACTGATTATACAAGTACTATGGCCAATTAAGAACTGCCATACAGTCATCAAATATACAAGTCTATGGTTCTATTCATTCCCACGATTAGAACAGACATAGGATAGGTTTTATGATTATCAATCAATGGATACTCTACTCATAATATAGCACAAGATATACATGAAATAAATTAATTGCCTTTATTAATGTGACACAAATAATGTATTTATACAATGAGTCTTAATGTATAATACAAAATACAAGAAACCAATGCCCTAAGAACTAGGGCACACCAACAAAGTTGTATTTCATATTGCTTCTCCAGTACTTCCAGCATCAGAAGACCCCACAGGTAACCTTGATGTTGTAAAGGATAAATACTAAGTAGGAATTTATGTTTGTCTAGCATTCCTATATTGTTATATTTACGTTTGTCCCTAACTAGTGTTACATGGACAACACACAACCTATATGTATATATATACTCTTATGAATAATAATGGAATTATTCTTTACCCTTTATTATATGGTATCAAAGCGAAACCTAGGGCTAAAAATATATCAACCGATTCTAGTTCATCATTTGTTTACTCTCCAGCAATCTTAGTCCTCGCAGCCAATCATAACACAATGACAACATCCCTTACTGCTGGAATTCCAATAAACATTCCACCAGTGACAAACGCCTATATGGTAGAGATTCTTGCTGCAGTTTCTGGTATTCTTCCTGTAAATAATGGTGTTGTTGGCCTTGTCAATCTAATCAGTCAACCATTGAACATTACTGATCCGGTTCACCATGTCGTTAGCACTATTGCATAGATTCCTCCGGGAGGATACAATCCTATTCAGATGAATTCGTTCACTCCTAATTTGTCTCACCCTATTAGACACAAGTGAAAATCAAATAATTTCTTGCTATGGAAGAAGCAATTAATTCCTTTGTTGAAAGGATAAGGATTGGAGCACCATGTGAGTGGTCAAATTGCTCTTCCTGTTAAGTATTTAGTTGATGGTACTAAAAGTCTCGTGTATCAAGTGTGGGAATGCTGAGACCATCAAGTGTTAAGCTAGATTGTCGCATCTGTAGAACCGAGTATTCTTCCTCAATTGGTAGTTGTTGATATTGCCAAGAAAGCTAGGGATAAGCTTATAACTGCATATGCTTCTAGAGCGCAGTCTCAAATTCGTAATTTGCATGCTCAACTATAGGGATTGCATAAAGCTAATAACAAAACTATTAGTGTTTATGTTTAAAAAGCAAAGCATATTGTTAACCAATTAGCTGCCTTAAGTAATGTTGTCTCTGAAGAAGACTTAGTTTATTTTATTGTTAATGGTTTAGGAGGGAATTATAAAGATTTTGCTAGATCCCTAGATGCCAGATAAGAGGGAATTTCGTTTGATCAATTGTTAGACATGTTATTGATTGAGGAAAGGAAGCTAGCTAAGTATGCATCGAAAGATCAAGTTATCGTGAAACCAATAGCACAGTTTGCATCTCGCGGTGCTGGATGCAGTTTAGGTCATGGAGGTCGTGGAGTTGGCCTAGGTCGTGGTGGTCGAAGTGTAAACCCTGGCAGTAATCAACCTATCTTCTCTATACCTTCAAGTTTTAACTCAGGATATGGAGCAGGATTTAGTCCTATGTAACCTTCACCACCAGTTGATACCAGTGGGTGCACCTATTTTAACTGTAAAGGATTGGGACACGTGGCCAAACAATGCCTATCACCAAAGATGAACCAAAATACAGCCAACCTGAGATCTGATATGAACCTTGTAGCCACTAATTCACCAAATCAATCATGAGTTGTTGATACTGGGCCACACATCATGTTACAGCATATATGGAGAACCTAGCTCTCAATTCTGAATATAGTGGTCCTGAAGAAGTCAAAATAGGTAATGGTTCCAAACTTCCTATATCTCACATTAGTAGTCATCTCCTTCAATTGGTAATGGGTCTCTTAAACTCGAAGATATATTACATGTGCCTTCTTCCTTCACCAATTTATTATCTATTTTTGCTCTCACTAATGTTAATCCAATTTCCATTGAATTTTTTGCCAACTCTTTTATCATTAGGATGTGGACACGAGGCAGATCATCTTTAAAGGCTAGAGTAACCAAAGACTCTATTCTCTATTTTTTCAGTCCCCTGTTGCATCTCCTTTAGCATATATAGCATCTTCAGATTTATGGCATGCTGGCTTAGGTTATGCAGCTTATCAGTTGTTCAGTCTTCTTTGTCAAACAATTCAATAAAGTTTGTTAATAGTTCCTCCACTAAATTGTTTTCTTCATGTTCCATTAGTAAAATTCATAAGTTACAATTTAATTATTCCTTATTTGTTACTACTCATCTTTTGGAGCTTATCTATTCAAATGTTTGGATTTCTGCCCCTGTTGAGTCCTATGATGGTTTTCACTATTATGTTATCTTTTTTATCATCATTCTAAATATACATGGATTTATTTACTACGTCGAAAGTCTAATGTTTTAAGCACATTTATACAATTTAAAAAATAGGTGGACGCATACTTTAATTGTAAAATTAAACAATTTCAGGCAGATTGGGGGAGGTGCATTTCAAGCTCTCACCCCATTCTTACATGAACATGGAATTACACAACATGTTTCATGTCCATATACGCCCAAACAGAATGGTTGTGCCTAGAGGTGAGCATGGACCGGTAACCGAACCCAAAAAACCGATCCAAAAAACACTGTATTTTATAAACCAATCTGATCCAAACTAAATTTTGGTTCGGTTCAGTCCAAACTGAACTAGTTCGGTTTGGACTAGCTCAAACAAAAAACATTAACCTTTTAAAAAAAAATATCAAAATAAAAATTTTATATAAGTAGTTTGTTTAAGAAAAAAAAAGAAATACAAAAAAATTAACTTAAAAAAATAGTAATACTAAATAATACTATTACATCACAATAAAATACTAAAATTCTCTTCTTCTTTTTTTTTTAACTCTCAAGTTTTAATAACTATAAATTAGCATAAAAAAAATCACAATATAAAACTATAAAAGAATATAATGTCTAAAATTCTCTATATAATTAGTATATATTCATGCTCCAATCCATTCCTTGTGTTTTTATTGGGTATAGTAAATTTCATAAAGAATATATATGCTTAGATCGTCAGACTAATCGTGTATATTACTCAAGCCATGTTTTGTTTGATGAGCAGGTGTGAGCGGACGACCTTTTAGTGAAAAGCAGAACGCGGCGAAGCGAACCTGGGAAAAAGAGGAACTGGAATGTTTGTTTGTTTTGAAAATATGTTTGTATCTTACTTAGGAAAACTATTGATTTGTTTGGAAATCCTTTTGTAAAAAGCCTTTTCTTGGAAAACTATTGATTTGTTTGGGAATCCTTTTGTAAAAAGCCTTTTCTTTGAATGTGAGTTTTTGGAAAACTAGTTTAACATTTTAGAAAATCTCGTTTTATTACTTAAAGACTTCGAGACCTAAATTTCAAGATCAGTGACAGAGTCGTCACCCGGATCAGCTCATCTAGGAAATTCAGATACAGCTCCCTACCGAGTATAGACTACCGTACCTAATCCAGAGATTTAGGGTTCAGACAACTTACCGATTCAACCTCAAGCTTGCTTTCATTTATAAGTTTATAGTACCATATTATATTCACTTATTCTCTACCCATTTTATTTTTTTATTATTTAGCCCATGCTCATTCAGATGACATAAATAGATAACATAAAATTAAAGTGCGGAAAAATAAAGGATACATCCAAAACAAACCAAAAGGAAATAGAAGCCGCTTATTACAACCTAAAAAGAGAAAAACTCTCATCCTCACCATTACAATCGCCTAGAATATATGAATATCTAATAAATTAGAATCGCCTAAGATACACGAGGTGATCTATTAAATATATCCAAAATGATAAAAAAAAAAGAAAAATAAAAGCTGCAAAACAAATGATTAGCACAATTATATCACAAACACACATAGGACTCACAACGGGACAAAACGGGGAATCTTAGGAGATGGGAGCATGCATTTAGGGGATAACCGAGACGTCCAGGCTACTTACTTGATTAGACCTGGAAAAACATTTTTAGAAACGCCCTATAGATTTTTGTGCTTCAAAACATTTTTGAAAACAGTTTGGCTCAATTACATGCAAATTACCTCATTTAGTGGGTCGGTTATGCTGGAACTCAGGGTTTTGTTTGTAGGGGTTTCCTAATTCTAAACATCCATCTAAGGCCTAAAGCAGTAAACACATCAAAAACAGTTTTGATTCTAAAGACAGCATCATGCGACGACATCCGTGGGAGTTATCTCGTGATTCTGCCTCCTTTTGAGAACTCTAGTCGTACGGCTATAGCCACTATAGCCGTGCGGCTGTAATGTCCCAGAACTTGAAATTGGTTTTCTTTGCTTTAAAAATCACTGTTTTAATCATTTTCAATGATTTCAAAGGACCTTGAGGAACCTTGGGGTCCGCTAAAGATGGACAGTGGATCTGATTTGGATTGAACAACCCCGAATTCCAAAAACTAAAATCAAAGAAACCCAATCTCACATCAATGTTATTGGAAAATCAAAAAACCATAATTCTAAATGTAACAGATGTGATTGGACTGAAATAGTTCATAACAGAATGATCAAAATGGAAAACTGACTGCTTTCAATCGATTTAGGGCTTTTCGGGTTTCTGCCCTGAAGAACACAGCCGTGCGGTTATAGCATGACAGCCGCTCAGCTCTGTTCTAAGGGATTATATCTGCTCAGCTCTAGTTAGAGCTGTACGGCTGTAATCAAACAGACAGTTTTTGGAAATTTTGCAAAACATAGAAAAATCATAGCACAGAACAAGTAATTATGAGTTTAAGGCCTCTTAGAGTTTACCTTGTTGATGTTCTAGTGTGCTTGACGACCGAAAGTGGATTAAAAAGTTGGAATCCACTTAGAACCTCACGAACGCCTTTAAAACTTTGAATATGTGTTTCGAATCAATCCGAATACAACCTAAAAATAGTCCCAAATGAATGTGATATGATCAAGAACTCCCCCCTAAGTGTTTCTAGTGTATTGGTCCCTTTTTTTTGTGTTTTGTTTTCTTTTTTCTTTCTTTTCTTTTCTCTCTTAGAATGATCTCTTGTGTTCTCTCCTTTTTTTTGTTCTCTTTTTGTTTCTGTTATATTCTGCCCCCCTTCTCAACTTGGAAAATCACGGCTTAAATCCCCTAATTAAGGAGTTCTTCTTGCTGTCAAATTCTGATGCTGCCTATTTAGAAAGTAATCTGACTACTCGATAGAGCCATACAGCTATATGGTTACAGCTATACGACTCTAGAATTATAGTCGCGCAGCTATAGTTATGAAACTACAGCCATGCATCTCTAATAAGAGCTGTGACGGATTCTCCTAAATCCCACACTCACCTCTAAGCCCTCTAATCACTCAAAAGACCTTTCTCGGAGTTTTAAATAGAGGATTGTTCAGTTTTTGGAGCATTTGAGACATTCCAGGTGACATCTCGCTCATTCTTAAGTCTAACTCATATTCGTCTGTCTTAACAGATAACATAGGATTTTCGTAATATAGGTCGGAAAAACCTATGCTCGTAGGCTGCCCCTCGTGGGATCGAAGTTTACTTTGTCGGGCCATTATGCCTGGATCGAGTTTGGTCTCGCGATTAGGAGCACGGTGAGAAAAGGAAAAGGAAACGTACCTTGTGTCTTTCTTATGCTGTTTCTTCGTGGTGCTTGTGTCACGGATGGAATGTTGTTGTCTTGATTCAGGGACTTGTCTCGATGCCTATGCGAAATAGCAGTCTAGCCCGAGTTGAGTTGATCCAGGGACTTGTTTAACCTGAGTTGAGTTGATTCAGGGACTTGCTTCGATGTCTGTGCTCAACCGTAGTTGATTCAAGGATTTGTTCGATGTCTGTGCGAAACAGCAATCTAGCCTGAGTTGAGTTGATTTAAGGATTTGTTTGTCGGGATTCGTCACGGGAAACCGATCGATAAAAGCGGAAAGACGCGTCGATTTCCTCGAATCCGGCCCAGGAGCTTAAGATGTGGAAATAAAAAACATAAAGGCAGAAAAGAGGGTTTCAAAAACTAACCTCAAAGTCTCTCTAAGAGACGGATGTAGACTGCAGAAACCAAGTGCAGGTTTCCTCCACCGATGCGTACACGAACGGCTCTCGGACCGAAACCCGTGCTAGCGGCTCGGATGATTTAAAGAAAGGGAGAGAGAGGCTGCTCACAATAGGAATATATGGCTGTAATTTTCTTTCCGAAAGAAAAATACAATAACCCTAAGTTAGGGCTCTAGATTTCTTTCCAAAAGAAATCTATCCTTAACATAGGCACCACTTTCTTTACCTTAAGAAATCAATTCCTCAAGTGGGCAAAACTAATTCTCCCAAAGAATTATTCAAAAATGGGCAAAGCCTTTCTCTTAAAAGAAGAAGAAAACCTACGGCCAAAACATGGAGTGAATGACAAAGAAGATGTGTGAAGGAGCAAAGTCCAACTTTGCTACTAAGGAGTCAAACCAATGACTCACCATGGTGACTCACCTAATGACTCACCATCACCTTGTCTTCTTCATCCTACAATTCGGCCAAGAGAGGAAAGAAATGATGGATATTTTTTTTCTCATTAATGATACCACAATAATGACCAAAAATATCTCATGATGCAAAGTCCAACTTTGTCACCTAAAGTCATCCATGACTCATCATTTCTCTTCATCCTCTTTTGTCCAACAATGAGTCACCATTCTCATCAACAATGACTCACCATTCTTGCCCAAAGATGCTATGAATTTCGGCCAACACATCCCACACAATGTGGGCAAAAATCATTTTATGTCTTAAGCCCAATATTAACTCCTTTGATTTAATTAATTTCAAATGCAACTTTACTTTAATATGTATGCTTATATATTATACCATATAATATATTACATACATTTAAATTAAAATTCATTTGACCTATTAATTTAATCAAGGGATTAAATTAGGCATACATAAAATGAGATACATGTAAACCTATACATGTATAATAATATTTCCACCTAGGAAATATTTCCATAAATTAATTCATTGAATTAATTATGGAGGCCAAAATACATATTAATTATATAACTATGATCAATCCAATTGATTCATATAATATAATTAATGAATCTCTCTCTCTTCAAATGTGTATACTCCAAGTACACACTTAATCCGACTAGTTAAAGTCCAGACGTTCAATGTGTACGATCCAATGGGCCCGTCTTTATGTTGGCAGTGGGCCAAGGCCCACAGACTGCAGGCGGGCTCTAGCAAGCCACTGCAGCCCCCAATTAAGACGGAGTAAGCAGTCAAACTGAAAACGTAACCCAGTAGTTTGAACTTGTAAATCCCATGTCGCTGATATCGGTGTCCAACACAGAGGCATGGAAGTATCACCCTCCTTGTGTCTGGACATTTACTTGATACTGAATGAACTGATGCTCACAAACAAGATCCAATCTTGTTTGGGTGCGGCCGCACACTTATCAGTAACATTCTTCAAGAGGCCATTGATATCGTCTCAGTGAATCACTGAGTGACATTCCCTTCTGCATATCCATAGTACTGCCATGCTCATTGACACACCCGAACGTACCCATACTTGGCACCCTTTTACAGGCCCGTTAGGCATACACCAAAGTGTGCCGCTTCACATGCAGCACCATCATATGGTCCGGTCTAAGGACTTATACAAGTACTACACGAGAATCATTTGTGATACTATACCATGTAGATTCCCGTTAAGTGGATCAATCCAGTACCATGCCCTTTTTGCATGTACCCATTAACCTGGTTGACATTCCATGTACTATGACCGGTAAGACACCGCCATACAACCAGACTAATGATAGTCTTTAGTTCCATTCATTCCCATGATTGGAACAGACTACGGAAAACTTC
Organism: Euphorbia tirucalli; assembly: GCA_039660915.1. Taxonomy (NCBI): domain Eukaryota; kingdom Viridiplantae; phylum Streptophyta; class Magnoliopsida; order Malpighiales; family Euphorbiaceae; genus Euphorbia; species Euphorbia tirucalli. The sequence continues at coordinate 59,620,009 of CM077641.1, forward strand.
ATGGCCATATCGTTCTCCCTATCCATAGTCTTACTGCCAAGTGCCTCACACTTGACAACATGGATATGGATATGTCCATAGGATACTCTATTTAAAATATAGCACAAGACATATAATAAATAGATTAATGCCTTTATTTCCTTAACACAAATTGTATAGTACATAAAGTTCACGTTAATGTACAAATGTATTATACAAACACAAGGACCAATGCCTCGGGACTAGGGCATTTCCAACAATCTCCCACTTGCACTAGTACTTACTAGGCATGGGTCTAATCCCTATAGATCTAGTATAACCTTCGTGCATAGGCATAGCCAAGCATGTTGGTCAAAAGATCTGCGACATTGTCTTTGGTGTCCACTCTTTGTAATGAGATATCACCCCCTCAGCGATTTCTCGCAATAGGTGAAACTCCCTGAGTTCATGCTTCGTGTATATGTGTGACCGGGGCACATAGCTTGTGCAATAGCCCCTCGATGTCACAGAAGATATCAACTGGTTACTGGATAGTAGATACTATCCCCAGTTCCGTGATAAACTTCTCAATCCATATAGCTTCCCTAGCTATGTCACACGTTGCAATGTACTCAGTTCCTGTGATAGAAACCGCGATGGACAATTACTTGGAGCCTCTCCAACAACAGCACCACCATATGGCATGAACACTTACCTATACTGCGACTTATATTCATCCTGGTCAGTCTGGAAGCTTGCATCAGTGTACCTAGTAACTGACTGCTCTTCCTGACTATCATGCACTAAGAAGCTATCCTTAGTCCGATTAAGGTACTTCAGGATTGCTTTAACAGCCTACCAGTGATCCACTCAGGATCCGGCTTATCATACTTAGTGCAAAGCCGACATCAGGTCTTGTACATAGCATGGAATACATGATTGATCCTCTAGCCGAAGCATGTAGAACCAACTTCATGTTCTCCCTGTCCTGCCTTACCTTAGGGCAGTACTTCTTACTAAGTTTCAGCTTATGACCCATTGGCAAGAAACCTTTCTTAGCCTAGTCCATGCTGAATCTTTTCAGAACTATGTCTATGTACTTGGCCTGACTTAGGCCTGGAAGCCGATTGGATCTATCCCTGTAGATCCTGATCCCTAGGATCGTCTCAGCTTCGCCTAAGTCCTTCATTGTGAAGCACTTACTCAACCATTACAATTCCTTTGTAGTGTTGGTATGTCGCTTCAACTTAGAAGGATGCCATCCCTTTGTTATACCAGGAAAATTACTATGCTCCCACTAAACCTCTTATACACACCCTTAAAGGTATTTTCGGCCTATAGCTTATGAGAAATGCATCCTTTATGTCATGCATCCTAACCATGTTTTTGTGCAGCCATTTGCATTATGTATGTCATGGGCATTGATACCATCCCACATGCATATGCATCATTATGCATATATACATAACATACACGAAGCATTCATCTCCAGCTAGTCTTCACTCTCGATCGAAGGGGCAAAAATTTTTGTTCAAAATCTCTCGATCAAGGAATAAAGACTCGCTCTTTCAAATGCAGGAATTCGTCATCACTGTCTTGGGAGGAGACAGCTCCTCAGTAGATCCGCCTCGGGTAACATAGACCCGGTATCAGCCCAGATCGGCTTCATTTCAGATCCTCAGCAGATCCGCCTTGGGTAACATAGACCTGGTATCGGCCCAAATCGGCTTCATTTCAGATCCTCAAAGAATCCACCTCGGGTAACATAGACCCGGTATTATCCCAGATCAGCTTCATTTCAGATCCTCAGTAGATCCGCCTCCAGTAACATAGACTCGGTTTCAGCCCAGATTGGCTTCCTTTTAGATCCTCAGCAGATTCGCCTCAGGTAACCTAGACCCGGTATCGGCTTATTTCATCATCAACCTCGCCTCGGGTCACCTAGACCCGGTATCGGCTTGTTTCATCATCAACCTCACCTCGGGTCACCTAGACCCGGTATCGGCTTGTTTCATCATCAACCTCACCTCGGGTAACCTAGACCCGGTATCGGCTTATTTCATCTAATCAACTCAAATCAAATCATCACTACGATAGTGAGACTTCAACAAGTCAGCTACACGTTTTCTTTCTTGTATCTATGACGCTTCAATTCGGGCTCTCAAATTCATCACCTCAGGTATTTTAGACCTGGTGTCAGGTGTCAAATTTGATCATGCGAGGGGCAGCTGTAAGCATTGGAATTTTCTAGTCTTTATCGTGCGACTGTAATTGAAAAAATTACAGTCGTACGATTGTAAGTTCGTAGCGTGTAGCAGAAGCCCATACCTTTAGAATAAAAAAATGGGTGATTTGAAGGGGCAATTAATGCCTGGTTTTCTCAACAAGAAAGGTAGACAAAAAAAAAGAGAGGAAAAGAAAGAGAATAGGACTTTTGGACATTTTTTGGGAGATTGAAAAAGAAGAGAAGGAAAAAGGAGAGAAAAAGGGGAAAATCCAACCAAAGAGCACCATCTTTTTCTCCTCTTTTTCTTTTAATTCTGGTGTTGTAAGTTAAATTCGATTAGAAATCAATAGGTTAATAACTTGACACAACAAATTTAATCAATCCCTGACCCTTAACACACTCAAATCCATGACTTTCTGGAGACTTTTGGACTTATTGTGGAACCTTGACACACAAAAAGAGGAAGAGCAATTTGGAGTCGATTAAGATGTTTCCAGTGGTTAAATCGATGGTAGATCAGTGCCACAAAGGTAACTATACTTAAAACTTTCGTTTTGTTGCTCTTTCTGGGTGTTTTGGTTGATTTCCATGTATAAAATCGATTTCCTCTATTTTGGTCGTTCCATCATATCTATAGTCGTACGAGTGTTCTTAAATTCCTGCGGCTATCTGTTTTATTTGAACAAATTTTGGCGATTTTCTACAATTGGGTGACTTACAGTCGCATGACTATAGTTACAGTCGTACGACTGTAACTACAGTCACACGGCTGTAATCACAACCGGGCGACTGTAATTTTCATCCAGTAGCAGAATATCCAAAAAAATCTATAAAAAATCAGAAAAATTATAAAAATTCACAAAAATCAGAAAATCATCAAAATGAATTTTGTTGTGTGCATTCACGACTTTAGATTTAATTTTTGAAGTTATTGCATTTAGAAAAATGCAATAACGGAGACCCGAATCTCATGAAAACCGACCCACCTCACATGCTAAATGAAAATAAACAGGAAAAAGAAAATGTTTTCACAATGTATTTCCTCATAAAAAATACAGGGACATTTCAAAACCGTTTTCCAGGTCTAGTCGGGCGAACTAGCCGAGATCACCCGACTATCCCCCTGAATGCATGCCTTCGATCTCTAATTTTCCAATTCTGTCCTGTTTGAGTCCTATTTGTGGTGTGCTATAAATTGAGCTAACCGTCTATGTTGCAGCTTTTAGTTTCTTTTTATTTTCATTTTTAATGTAATTAATAGTTTGATTCGTGTATTTTAGGTGATTGTAATTTTCTATATCATCGTGCATTGTAGGTGCTTGTAATGTGAGGATGAAAGTTCTTATTTTTATTCAATTGGGTTGTAATAACTTATTTATTCACTGTTTTATTTTTATTCATGTGTATGCTGGGTTGGGATTTTTCACCGGAAATCACCCGATAAAAGCGGAAGAACGCGGTGATTTCCTCAAATCCAGTCCCAGGAGCAATTGAGATGGAAATTGAAAAACTTTAAAATTAAATAAAAAGAGATAAATTTTCTTACCAGAAAATCTCTTTCAAGAGATGGATGATGACTGCAGAATTCAAAGTAGAATCCCTCCTCGTTCGCTTACACGAGCACCTTACGAACACCGCACGTGCTAGCATCAAAAATCACAAAAATTAGAGAGTGAGGAGGTAGGGAGAATTCGGCCAAAGGGGTGGCTCCACACACATGTGTGTTGGCCGAATTCCCCTTAGGGTTTTAACCCTAGGGCTTCCAAATTCCCTTGATGGAATTCAGGCCCAGTTTGGCTTCAATGTCTGTGTGGGCTTCCTCCTTTTAATTCAAGCCCAAACTTATTTTAATTAATCTGGTTTAAATCAATTTCAAGCCCAATTTTAATTGTCCATGTATTTAATATATTACTCCAAGTAACATATTATTTACATTTAAATTAAAATTAGTTTGACCAATTAATTTAATCCATCAAATTAAAATTAAGTCTTCACAAAACAAATTCATATGTAAACCTATACATATGAGTATTTCCACCTAGGAAATAATTTCATAATTAATCCAATTAATTATGTGAAGCCAAATATTAATTTTATTATAATAATCAATCCAATTGATCCTTATAATATAATTAATATATATACTTCTCTCTCTCTAGTGTGTACACTCCAAGTGTACCTGTGATTCTTTAAGTCGATGTTCAGTCGCTCAATGTGTACGATCCCGTGGGCCCATCTTTATGTTGACGGCGGGCCTTTTGGCCCGCACACTGCAGTTGGGCTCTAGCAAGCCACTGTAGCCCCCAATTAAGATGGAGATGGTAGTCTAACTGTTATCATAACCCTGTAGTTTAAACTTGTACATCCCATGTCATTGATATCGGTGTCCAATACAGAGGCATGGATTGATCACCCTCTTTTGTGTCCGGACATTAACTTGATCCCGAATGTACTGATGCTCACAAAGAAGTTCCAACTTGTTTGGGTGTGGCCACACTCTTATCAGTCACATTCATCAAGAGGCCGGTGATATCTTCTCAGTGGGCTACTGAGTGACAAATCCCTTCTGCATATCCATAGTATTACCATGCTCAGTGACATACCCGAAAGTACCCATACTTGGCACCGTATTAGAGGCCCTTTAGGCGTACCCCTAAGCATGCGACTTCACATGTACCACCATCATATGGTCAGGTCAAAGGATCTATTCAAGTACTACACGAGAATCCCTTGTGATACTATACCATGTGGATTACTCGTTTAGTGGATCTATCCAGTACCATGCTCCCAGGCATGTACCCATTAACTTGGTTGACATTCCATGTCCAATGACCGGTAAGACACCGCCATACAACTGGGTTAATGATTGCCTATGGTTCCATTCATTCCCATGACTGGAACAGACTACGGATCTATTTATGGTCATATCGTTTACCCTATCTATGGTCTTACTGCCAAGTGCATGACACTTGTCATCATGGATATAGATATGTCCATTGGATACTTCATTTAATATATTGCACATGATAAATATAATAAATGAATTGATGCCTTTATTAATAACACAAATGAGTAAAATACATAAATCCAATAGATGTATAATACAAATACAAGGACCAATGCCTCGGGACTAGGGCATTTCCAACAATCTCTCGTGCTTGGGCTGGGCTAGCGCCTTGGTCAATGGATCTGCGACATTATCCTCGGTGTCCACTCTATGCAATGCAATGTCACCTCTCTTCGTGATCTCTAGTATGAGGTGAAACTTTCTGAGCACATGCTTTGTGTTCTTATGTGACCAGGGTTCCTTAGCTTGTGCGACGGCCGCATTGTTGTCACAGAAGATATCAATTGGGTCCTGGATAGTTGGCACTACTCCCAACTCAGTGATAAACTTCTTCATCCACACATTTTCCTTAGCTGCATCACACACAGTGATGTACTCAGCTTCTGTTGTAGAGTCCGCTATGGTTGGCTGGTTTGAGCTCCTCCAGCTTATAGCACCACCATTCAGCAAAAATACATACCCAGACTGCGATTGGTACTCATCCTGGTCTGTCTGGAAGCTCGCATCAGTGTACCCAGTAACTGATAGCACTTCCTGACCACCATACACTAAGAAACTATCCTTAGTCCGGTTAAGGTACTTGAGGATCGCCTTGACAGTTTTCTAGTGATCCTCCCCGAGATCCTACTGGTATCGGCTCGTCATACTCAGTGCAAAGGTGACATCAGGTCTCGTACATAACATGGAGTACATGATTGATCCAATAGCTGAAGCATATGGAACCAATTTCATGTTCTCCCTATCCTCCCTTGTTTTAGGACAGTTCTTCTTACTAAGTTTCAGCCCATGGCCCATTGGTAAGAAACCTTTCTTGGCCCGGTCCATGCTAAATCTTTTCAGAACTTTGTCAATGTACAAAGCCTGACTTAGGCCCAGAAGCCGGTTTGATCTATCCCTGTAGATCCTGATCCCTAGGATCATCTCAGCTTCGCCTAAGTCCTTCATTGCGAAGCACTTACTCAGCCACTGCTTTACCCCTTGCAGTTTAGGTTTGTCGCTTCCAATGAGCAGGATGTCGTCTACATAAAGTACCAAGAATGTGACAATGCTCCCACTAGTCCTCTTATACACACAAGGCTCATCTAGATTCTATATGAAGCCATATTCCTTTATAGCCTCATTTAATCTTAGGTTCCAACTACGGGATGCTTGCTTCAGTCCATATTTGCATACCCTTCCCGGATACTTTGGATCGACAAAACCCTCAGGTTGTGTCATATACACATCCTCGAGTAGCTTTCCATTGAGGAAAGCGGTTTTGACATCCATCTGCCATACCTCATAGTCATACCATGCGGCTATGGCCAGCAGTATCCTGATGGATTTGAGCATGGCTACTGGTGAGAAAGTTTCATCATAGTCTATTCCATGGACTTGTCTGAAACCTTTCGCAACCAGACGCCCCTTGAAGGTATTATCAGCTTTTAGCTTATAGCAACACTTGCAACCTATTACCTTAGCACCTGGAGGTGGATCAACCAAGTTCCAAACTTGATTATCGTACATAGATTGCATTTCTGCCTCCATGGCTTTACGCCAATTTGCAAACTGTGGGCTAGCCATAGCCTCCTGGTAGGTTTTGGGTTCTTCCTCAACCCAGATGAGAAGAGTTTGATCATCGGTGATGAGGAAACCATACCTCTCCGGATCCCGATGATCCCTACCAGACCTTCTAGGTTCTTGTGTGGCCTGGGTCGGTGCTTCCACTTGTGGAAGCTCCACCTGGGCCTCCGAGTTATCCTCTTCAGGAGCTTGTGGACCTTGAACTTCCCTGAGTTCAACATTGCTCCCACTATCTTTCTTGGAAAGGAACTCCTTTTTTAGAAAGACCCCCTTCCTTGCCACGAACACCTTGTTCTCGGCCGGGTTGTAGAAGCAATACCCTTTGGTTTCCCTAGGGTAGCCCATAAACAGGCATTTATCAGTTTTGGGCTCCAGCTTGCCACTAGTCAATTTCTTGACATGTGCTTCGCATCCCCAAATCCTTAGGAAAGACACATTGGGCTCCTTGCCCGTCCATATCTGATATGGGGTCTTTTCCACAGCCTTAGTCGGAGTATTGTTTAAGATGAGAGCTGCTGTCTCGTGGGTGTATCCCCAGAAACTAATTGGGAGAGATGCTTGGCTCATCATTGAGCGGACCATGTCCAACAAGGTCCTATTCCTCTATTCGGACACCCCATTCCATTGTGGTGTACCGGGAGGGGTGAGCTGTGGAACTATTCCATGCTCTCTCAAGTATGAGTCAAACTCTAGGCTCATATACTCTCCGCCTCGGTCCGACCGTAGGGTTTTCATATTCCTGCCTAGCTGGTTCTGCACCTCGTTCCTAAATTCCTTGAACCTTTCAAGGGTCTCGGACTTGTGTTTCATCAGATAGACATAGCCATATCTGCTGAAATCATCCGTGAACGTGACGAAGTACAGATGCCCACCTCTGGTCGCTGCGCTCATAGGCCCACATACATCTGAATGTATTAGGTCCAATAAGCCAGTGGCCCTTTCAGCCTTCTTGCTAAAAGGCGCCTTTGTCATCTTGCCTCTTAAACATGATTCGCATGTATCAATTGACTCCAAGTCAAATGACCCTAGGACTCCATCTTTGTGAAGCCTAGCAATGCACTTCTCATTTATATGGCCAAGACGACAATGCCATAGGTAGACAGGATTAAGTTTGTTAGGCTTAACCCTTTTAGTGTTTATGTTATAGATACGATTGGTTTCATTTAAGTCCAGGATATATAGGACATTATTTAATAGAGCATCTCCATAAAATAATCCCTCTCTAGATATAGAAATTCAACCATTTGAAATATTGAAAACAAATCCAGAAATATCCAACATTGATACAGAAATAATATTCCTGCACATAGCAGGTACAAAGTAACAATGTTCTAAAATCAAAACCAATCCACTGGGAATCACAAGGTGGTATTCTCCGATCTCTATGGCAGCAACCCTTGCTCCATTCCCGACCCGCAAGTCCACCTCTCCCGATACCAGCAACCTTCTGTTCTTGAGTCCATGCACATTGCAACAAATGTGAGAACCACATCCAGTATCCAATACCCAGGATGTTGAAACAGTAAGGTTAATATCTATAACATAAATACCTGAAGAGGACGCACCTTGGCCCCTTCTTTGCTCTCCCATCAGCCTGGGACACGATCTCTTCCAGTGGCCCGCTTGTCTACACCCGAAACAGACATCATCAGGACCTGCCTTCTACTGGGCCTTGGGTTGGGCCTTGGCCTTCTTGGCTTTGGCCTTTTCCGGCCTTGGCCTTGGCCTTTTCCTTGGCCTTACCCTTGGCAAGAGATGGGTTCCCTTTGTTAACCAGGAGCACCGGTGGAGTCTTCTTGATCGACTGCTCAGTAAGCTTAAGCATCCCATGCAGCTCACTGACAGTGCGGTTCATCCCTTGCATATTGTAGTTTAGGATGAACTGATCATAAGAATCTGGCAAGGACGCGAGGATTGTGTCCACCGCCAACTGTTGAGAGATGGGCGATCCGAGACGGGCCAAAGTGTCCAAATAGCCCTTCATCTTGAGCTCGTGTACGCTCACAGATGTCCCGGCCCCCATCTTACAAGAGTGGAATGCCTTATTGGTCAGGTACCTTTCCTGACGAGCTTGCTCTTGAAACATCTCATTAAGAGTTGTTATCATAGCATAGGCTTGGTGGTCCATAAACTGTTTTTGCAGTTCAGGGACCATACAGGCCAACATAAGGCATGTCACATCCCCGGTTGTCATTGACGTGCGCCTCGTATTCCTCCGGCTGGGCAGCCGGTGGATTACGTCCTTAAGGTGCAGCCGGCACAGGCCTTTCTAGTACATACTCTTTTGACTATTGTCTTAGAACTATCCTTAAGTTCCTAGACCAGTCTAAAAAGTTAGGACCGGAAAGCTTGTCCTTCTCAAGAATGGATCGCAGTGATAAGGTACTTGTGTTTGCCATTTGGGTGTTTCTACACAGAAAAACATTTAGAGTGTTAATAAAGGGCTTTACTTTGTTGTTCCCATATAAAATTAATAATGAATCAAGTTATTAATTTAAACCGAGTTGTTGGGCTCATGGGATATTTCACCGGAAATCACCCGATAAAAGCGGAAGAACGCGGTGATTTCCTCAAATCCAGTCTCAGGAGTAATTGAGATGGAAATTGAAAAACTTTAAAATTAAATAGAAAGAGATAAATTTTCTTACCAGAAAATCTCTTTCAAGAGATGGATGATGACTACAGAATTCAAAGTAGAATCCCTCCTCGTTCGCTTACACGAGCGCCTTACGAACACCGCACGTGCTAGCATCAAAAATCACAAAAATTAGAGAGTGAGGAGGTAGGGAGAATTCGGCCAAAGGGGTGGCTCCACACACATGTGTGTTGGCCGAATTCCCCTTAGGGTTTTAACCCTAGGGCTTCCAAATTCCCTTGATGGAATTCAGGCCCAGTTTGGCTTCAATGTCTGTGTGGGCTTCCTCCTTTTAATTCAAGCCCAAACTTATTTTAATTAGTCTGGTTTAAATCAATTTCAAGCCCAATTTTAATTAGTCCATGTATTTAATATATTACTCCAAGTAACATATTATTTACATTTAAATTAAAATTAGTTTGACCAATTAATTTAATCCATCAAATTAAAATTAAGTCTTCACAAAACAAATTCATATGTAAACCTATACATATGAGTATTTCCACCTAGGAAATAATTTCATAATTAATCCAATTAATTATGTGAAGCCAAATATTAATTTTATTATAATAATCAATCCAATTGATCCTTATAATATAATTAATATATATACTTCTCTCTCTCTAGTGTGTACACTCCAAGTGTACCTGTGATTCTTTAAGTCGATGTTCAGTCGCTCAATGTGTACGATCCCGTGGGCCCATCTTTATGTTGGCAGCGGGCCTTTTGGCCCGCAGACTGCAGTTGGGCTCTAGCAAGCCACTGCAGCCCCCAATTAAGATGGAGATGGCAGTCTAACTGTTATCATAACCTTGTAGTTTAAACTTGTACATCCCATGTCATTGATATCGGTGTCCAACACAGAGGCATGGAATGATCACCCTCTTTTGTGTCCGGACATTAACTTGATCCCGAATGTACTGATGCTCACAAACAAGTTCCAACTTGTTTGGGTGTGGCCACACTCTTATCAGTCACATTCATCAAGAGGCCGGTGATATCTTCTCAGTGGCTACTGAGTGACAAATCCCTTCTGCATATCCATAGTATTACCATGCTCAGTGACATACCCGAAAGTACCCATACTTGGCACCCTATTACAGGCCCTTTAGGCGTACCCCTAAGCATGCGACTTCACATGTAACACCATCATATGGTCAGGTCAACGGATCTATACAAGTACTACACGAGAATCCCTTGTGATACTATACCATGTGGATTACTCGTTTAGTGGATCTATCCCGTACCATGCTCCCAGGCATGTACCCATTAACTTGGTTGACATTCCATGTCCAATGACCGGTAAGACACCGCCATACAACCGGGTTAATGATAGTCTCTGGTTCCATTCATTCCCATGACTAGAACAGACTATGGATCTATTTATGGTCATATCGTTTACCCTATCCATGGTCTTACTGCAGTGCATGACACTTGTCATCATGGATATAGATATGTCCACTGGATACTTCATTTAATATATTGCACAAGATAAATATAATAAATGAATTGATGCCTTCATTAATAATACAAATGAGTAAAATACATAAATCCAATAAATGTATAATACAAATACAAGGACCAATGCCTCGGGACTAGGGCATTTCCAACATGCTGTGTGTTTGCCAATAAAAATCCATCTTAGAACTTTAAAATACCCTCAATGAACATTGGCCGAATGTATTTCGATTAGACATGAAATAAGGAACTTGTCTGGACCTAGATCTCTGGAAAGTGTAGCGGCCTTCGTCCGATTCAACTACACTATAATTTCTCAGTTGGGATAAGCCGAGTGGCGACTCCTACACTCTCTATCGAGGCTTAGGTGTCGATTCTTTTACGAAATAATTTAATGTTTCAAAACCACATTTTCATCATAAAAACCTCACGCGAGGGAGGGCTGCAAGATATCAAGGCTCCCTTCCGAGAGGGTGAAAAATGTCATCCACTCATATATGTGAGTGTGTATATTTCTGTTGTTGGTCTTGGTGTAGTCTGCATCTGGTGTTTAGCATCGCGAGTCGTCTTAGTTGCGGGTCTAGAGCTTATTAACCAGGCCTTCCAGATGTGCACAAACCCACTGAAGGGGCGGCTTGCTTATTATAAGATCACTGGGGATGAGAACCAGGTGGATGATTAGGATGATGGGGCATAGTCCTAGATCTTCTCTTTTCTTTCATTGACAATTTAGCCTGTATGTGGTCTCATTCTGCTACTTTGCTTGTATTGCCCATTTTTGCACATTTTGCTTCGTTACATTGGCCGTGAGCGTGAGGCACTGACCTTGAAATGCTTCGGGTTGTAGGGAGTTAGGATTGCCTGAACCAGCTTTTGTGTGATTGTGTTTTGTTTTGTGTCCTAACTTTTGCATAGACCGCGCCTTAGTGGTTTCGGCCTATCAGACTGTCTTAAATTTTGCCTGAACTGCCCTTTTGAGTTTTCAACTCAGCAGACTTTTATTTGTACCCTAATAGACCACCTTTCAGTTTTCAGTCTATTGGATTTTTTTTTTTAAGTGAGATGCATGCAAACAGAAAATGTTTACATCCATATATGGATAATACAAACTCAATTTCAAGCAAACTTGGGACATTTAAATGAAGAGAACAAACCAGTCATTCATTCACTCATTAGTAATGTTTCAGTATAATGCACATCAAAGATGAAATGAAGCTAAGAACAGAATAACTAATGGTATCTGTCTCGACCGAATCCACGACTGCCACCAACTGGTCTTTACAGATTTTCCTATTGATGGTGCTCACCTCACTGTCTTGACTTTTGCATGGACCGCCTTTTCGGTTTTTGATCCATTGGACTTCTTTTTTTTTTTACATGTAGTATCGCCTGAGCTTGTCTTGATTGATGGGATTGACAAATTCATTTCCATCTATATCCATGATCTTCGCCGCACCCATTGAAAGTACCTTTTCGATCACATGTAGACCTTCCCATTTAGGCTTGAACTTCCTCCGCACATTCATATTGGTTTGCTTCATCTGTCTAAGTACCAAAATCCCCAGCTTTGAGTGGGTGTTTCTGATGACGGAATTTACTATTATAAGCCTTGGCCATTCGCTACTGGTACATCTGTAAATGATTTAAAGCTCAAAGACTCTTCTCGTCAATCAATGCCAACTGGTTATATCTCGACTGAAGCCATTCAGCTTCTGGCAACTGCGCTTGCATGACTATCCTCAATGACCTAATCTCTGTTTCCATTGGTAAGACAGCTTCCATCCCATAGACCAATGAGTACGACATCTCTCCAGTAAGAGTTCTGATACTTGTTCTGTATCCCTATAAGGCAATTGGCAACATGTCAGCCAATCTCTGTAGGTGACTACCATTTTTTATTGAATCGTTTTGATAGACTTGTTGGGCACTTCTACAACTCCATTGGCTTGCAGGTGATACGGAGATGATCTATGAGGTTCAACTCCTTTTTCTTGGAATAATTATGCTATTGCCCCTTGAAACTGCACTCCATTATCAGTCACGACATGATGCAGGATCCCATACGTGTAAAGATGTTCTTCTCGATGAACTTGGTCATTTTCTTAGTTGTGATGTTCGTGAATGATTCCACTTCTACCCATTTTGAGAAGTAGTCAACAGCCACGACTAAAAAGCAATGCCTAATTGATGTAGGTGGCCTTATTACTCTGTTGATGTCTATCCCCCAGGCAGCAAATGGCCATGGAGTTGATGATATCTGAAGTTCAAGTGGAGGGAGATGATTGAGATCTCTGTACACTTGGCATTCATGGCATCTTTTCACTTCTTCGATACAACTGGCTTGCAGGGTAAGCCAAAAGTAGCCTTGCCTCAATACTTTCTTTGCCATGGCTCACCTATTCATATGCGGCCCACAGGTTCCTGTGTGGATCTGTCTTATGACCTTCTTTGCTTCTTATTCTGTCAAACATTTCAAGAGTAGGCCATTGGCGGTCCTCTTAAAGAGCTGATTCTCGAAGATCTTGAACTGTGCTGCTGATCTTTGAAGGGAGATTTTATCTGCTCCGCTAGTGTCTTCGGGGTATTGCTCATTCTGAATGCACTACAAGATATTATGATACCAAGGATGTTCTTCCACCACTACTACATTGACTATTAGGTAACAAGGATTCTGTGCAGTTTCTAGGATTACTGGTTGTATTAGATGCCTTCGGGGTCCTTCCTATATTGATGCGAGTGTAGCTAAGGAATCAACCATCTGATTTTCTTCCCTTGGTACATGCCTGAATCCATACTGGCCAAATACTTTCACCTTTTCCCAAACCAGCTCGAGATATGGCCCAAGTGATTCTTTTTTTATCTCTCAATCCCCGGCAATCTGGATCACCAAAGTTGAGTCTCTGATAACTAACACTTCATGTACCCCTAGTGTGATTAGGGCATTAATCCCGAAGAGGCAAGCTTCATACTCTGCTCTATTATTAGTTATTGGAAATTCAAGGCGTTTCGCCAGAGGAATGATTTCTCCATCAGGTGTACTGATCATTACTCCCAGACCTGCACCGTGCTTGTTCATAGCACCATCGAGATACATCACCCATCTGCTTGGTTCTATGTCTACCACCGCCAGCTGTTCATCTGGAAATTCCAAATTCTCGACATACTCTGATTATAGAGGCTGGTTGGCCAGGAATTCTGCTACAGCTCTTCCTTTGATCGTCTTCCTAGTTACATACTCAAATCAAATTCCTATAACAAGAGTAACCATCTTGATAGTTTTCTAGCCAATGCGGCGGTTTGGCATAAGTATTTCATTGGATCAACCTTGGCCATTGCTTGAACCTTATATGACTGAAAGTAATGCCTTAACTTCTTAGCCAACCATACCATAGCAGTACAAGTCTTCTCCACCACGGTATATCTGGTCAAGTAGTCAAACAGTTTCTTACTCAAGTAGTAGATTGAATGTTCACACCCGTCCTCTCATTCTTGTACTAGCATTGTCCCTATTGAAGCATCTTCGATAGCCAAGTAAAGGACCAAAGGCTTATACGGCATTGGAGGCTTTAGAACTGGCGGCATCAAATAAGCCTTGATCCTGTCAAAGGCTAGCTGGCATTGATCATTCCATTTCACCAGCTGATTCTTCTTCAGGAGTTTAAAGATGGGCTTACAAATTGTGGTTAATCTCATGATTAACCGACTGACATACTGCAGTGACCCTAAAAATGACCGCACTTCCTTTTTTGTCTTTGATGCAGGCATATCCTTGATGGCCTTGAATTTGTCTGGATCCATTTCAATTCCTCTTTCGCTTATCATATGACCGAGAAGCTTCCCTGAAGTCACTCCAAACACACACTTCTTAGGATTCAGACAGAGGTTATACTTTTTTATCCTAGTTAAGAATCTATCCAGGACAGTGGGATGCTCTTCCCGGGTCATTGATTTAACTAGCATGTTGTCCACATAAACTTTGACCTCCTTATGGATCATATCATGCAGAAGTGCGGTGACTGCTCGCTAATAAGTTGCCCCGTCATTCTTCAACCTAAACGGCATGACCCTGTAGCAATAAACTCCCCATTCTGTGATGAAGGTTGTCTTCACTTTGTCGACGATGTTCATCAGAATCTAATTATACCTTGAGAATCCGTCCATAAATGAATACATTGCAGCCTTGGTGGCACTGTCAATCAAAACATCAATATGCGGTAGTGGGAAGTCATACTTGGGTGATGCCTTATTCAGGTCCCTATAGTCCACATGAACCCTGACTCGGATGTCTTTCTTAGCAACCGATACGATGTTGGCTATCCATTCTGGGTATTCCACTACTTCCAGGAACTTTGCCTTTATCTATTTGGCCACCTCTTCCTAAACTTTCTCTGTCCATTCTGGTCTGAGTCTTTTGAGCTTTTGTTTGACAGGTTTCATTTTCAGATCTGTCTAATTTTTGAAGTCTATAATCTCTCTGTCAACCCCAGGCATGTCGTCATAGGACCAGACGAAGGGTTTTACATGCTTTTGCAGTACTTTTATGATTTCTTTCCTCTCATCAGGCGTGAGGCCTTTCGAGACGAATACCATTTTCGGATAATCATCTGTTCCTAGATTCATTTCATGCAATGATGCATCATGTATGCTAAAGACACTAAATGAATGTTTGTATGCATGCACAGTTCCATCCGGAAAAACATCACACAAGTAAGCGAAATTAGACTTCATTGCATTGAGTGCGTTATAGGCTGAATTATTCACATCATAAACAGAAGAAATTGTTGGAGATTGTGCCCTAAGGCCAATATTGGATTATGTAATTTGACTTCTAAGATTAATCTAGTGTAGATTAATATTATCATTTATGTTTGTATGTTAGCATTTATGATAA
Organism: Euphorbia tirucalli; assembly: GCA_039660915.1. NCBI lineage: Eukaryota > Viridiplantae > Streptophyta > Magnoliopsida > Malpighiales > Euphorbiaceae > Euphorbia > Euphorbia tirucalli. Next base: position 59,635,808 of record CM077641.1, read on the forward strand.
ATATCCATGAATAAATCGTGTTATTCTAAATATCCCTAGTCGATTGTTATTATGGGAATAATAACAAACTAAGACTAGTGTGAGTGATAATGGATATTCATAAGATGAATATAGTGTATACAGATACAGATTATACTCACGGGTAATATGTTAGAGAACATGTTACTGGAGACCCACTATGAGATCAAGTTCATGGTCATGTGTCACAACTGATCTTGATTATAGTAGTGTCATTAGCTGATTCCTTTGACCTGAGGTCACCATTGATTCCGGGATGAACTCATGTTGTACTTTGACGCAGTCAAACGCTGCTTGTAACAGAGTAGTTATAAAGGCTGTGGTTGGGTATAATATGACTCATGCTTTGGGATGTGAGTGACAGATATGGGATTTTGTCCCTCTCTAACAAGAGAGCGATATCACTGGGCCCCTCGATAAGTAAGACTGTCAAATGCATGGCCGTGCTCAAATAATTGATAGAGTATCAATTGATTTGTCTGAACAGTTTACTTTGAGATCGAGAAAGCATATGATTAATTATATAAGATTGACAAGTATACCATGTCTTATGATTAATCATGATATCAAAGAGACAAAAGGGAATATGACATTCTATAAATAGGTATTGGATCATTCCAATCATATTAATTGGGTAGTCATAAAGGCTTGCTAGAGTCCGCTTATGACTTATAAGGATATTATGGTAATTTCCTTATTGCCAATTGATATGAACCTATGGGGTCACACACAAAGAGCAAAATGAAGTTCATCTTTTCGGGTATAAATTATTATTGGATAATAATTTATGAATGAGAAAGAGTATAAATATATATAGTGATATATATTTATGTATATATAAATATTAATGTGATTAATATTGCATAAAGTATGCTACATATTATAATTTAATTATATAGAGATATAATTAATTATAATATTATATATACATATGTGTATTATGGAGAATTGATTTGATTTAATGTTAATTGAGAATTAATATTAAATTGTGTGGGTTAATATATAATTATAACTAATAGGTGTATTAGGTTATAATTATAATTAACTAATTAGGTTTTATATTTAAGGAAATAAAAACCTAAAAACCTAATCAATCCTAATGACATAGATGAAGAATTCGGCCACCACACTCCAAATAGAGCCAGCCGAAATTCTCCTCCCAAGCAAAAGGGAAAAATCTGATTTTTATGCTCTTTTTCTCTCGTTCGAAGAATTGTTCTTCAATCCCGGCGCTAGCACGCGGTGAATGAATTGCTCCGTGTGGATCAACCGTAGAGGGAAGCTACTTTGGTTCCTAATTGATTCAAAATCTACAAAGAATTAAGGTAATTCTTTAACCCTCCTTCCAATTCAATGCAATGTACATGGGTCCTTGGTGGGGATTAATCCGTTTTTCCGCTGCGCATATTTTGTTTTGTGCGATTAATTCCCCAACAGAAATAGATACATTGAAATAATTATCATCCTCCACATGCGGAGGGTCTTCTCCTACTGTAGCATCATCAATCTCTTCAAACAGGTCCCCTAGATCACACTCAAGGGCTTCTTTCTGGTTAGTGGATAGCTCTTCTTCTATTGCCTTTGCCTTTCCAGCCATCATTAGCTTGGCCAATTCTTTCATAGCTTCATTCATTATCTCCTCTTGAGTCTTCACCATAGGTACCTTCTTCTTTCCAAAGCCCAATTTTGACTTCATTAAAACCGACAGTGCCTTGGTGATTGCTTCAATGGCTGCTTCAACTTCTCCATTTTCTAGGTCAGCTTTCCTAGTTGATTCACCTTTGTTCCCAAATTCAATTTTGACCTGGACAACTACATCTTTTTGATCTCTCAGAACCTTCTTCCCTTTGTCTTTAGTTCCGGTGCGCAACATATTCACAACTGACTCGACCCTATACTTACCTACGTCAACAACATTGGAGAAGATCTCAAATCTTGGGAGCTGACCTCCCTCAACTGTCACTGGCTCAGGGGATCGTCTTAGATGTAGACTCTACTGGGGAGTCCTGACCCGTTTAACTTTACTGGGGATCTGCTAGAGATTCTGACTCGGTGGGAATCGTCTTAACTAAGGACTCCGTCGGGGATTTTGCTGGAGACTCTGGGGAACCTTGGCCCATCTAATTTTTGTGAGAAACTATCTGTGCCGGGGATTCCGTTTACCCTTAATTCTGTTCGTTTTGTCTACTCGATTGAGAACAATGGACACTTCCTCCTAGATATGGATGTGCATCCAGGCTAATCTTACTGGGGATGGTATACAGTGATAATAATTCCATCGGAGCTATCCAGGGTTTGAATGTAATGGCCTACTGATGGATGTTTATGTGTAATGGCATAATGTATGCGATACAAACGTCTAAGTAGAATATCAAACATGTATAATATCATTACGACGACATCATAATAAGTGCAATATGGAAATTAATAGTGACTCTGACTTTAAACATCACCCTCTTCTTGTTACCAATACGTCCTCTTGGTTTTCCGTGTCGAAAATTTTCTCTTTGTCGGAATGTTTTTTTAAGGTCCAAAAAATTATATGTGAGCATTCTAGCCGAATTGATCTCTTCCTATTGATCCGTCTTGGGATTGGAAAGCATATCTCAACATGTTCATCAGAGGTTACTAGAGCATTACTACTGATGACATCCAGTGGTTTGGCCTTTGTTTTACCCTAGTATTAAAGGTTTATATTTAGGGTGTATAACACTGAATCAGATATGGTTCGTTGTGTGTTGTCACCCGTATGTGGATATTGACATGCAATGACATGACAAATGCATATTGAACGTCACAATTGAATATAAAACATCTACGACATAATGAATATGGATGCATTAGGAAAATCCAAAGTGTGGCTCTGGTTTTGATTGATGTCCCTTTCAAATTACCAATATGTCCTTTCGGTTTTCCATATTGGAGAGATTCTTCTTCTTTTTTTTTCTTTTTTTTTTGATAACATATGTCAGAGTGTACAACTAGATATTGCACTGAATCAATTGATTACCCACTGGATCCTCCAAGAGTTTGAACCCATATGCATGTTTTCAATTCACCCCAGCTTCCAATTCGCTCATAGTTCTCCAAGATGAACACAGCTTTTAATCCTTCAAGGTATGGCCCCAGAAAATGAAAGAACCATCGGTAAGTAGTCACTTCTGTTGTAGCCGAAGATTGAGTTCTTGAAATGGTTGGTAAATTCAACTTTCTTCTAGATATTGGCGCAACAGGCTTTGTAAGTCCTCCCGTTCATGTTTGTTAAAGGGTTTGTAAAACTTGGTTACCCCAATACTGTTGGTGAAGTTCATGGGTCCATAACCAAACTTTCCTCTAATCTTGGAGTTCATAGGAAAATAGTGGAAATCATAAGTAGACTGTTCTTTGGCCTTGCCCTTGTTTTCCTCCAGACAATGTTTGTCCAGAATTTGCAGCATTGCTCTAATATTATTGGTGAAGTCCACTGATACACTACCAGGATTGAAGAGAAGTGGTGTGGGATAAAAGAGTATTCTCAATCTGGTACAAGTTGATGATAAATGAAGACTGATTGATAAAGTGCCATAACCATTTAGTCCATCGTCTTTCTGGTGATAAGATGATGCGGCAAAATGTGATATAGGATAGCATTGGGGTTCAATTTCTTGTTAGGATCTATTGATGGTAGAGAATAAGGTTTCATATAATCAATTCCAGAGAGAAGAAGAAACGAGCAATTCATCAAACAAGTGTTCGTGCCCTATATGAAAACCGAAGAGAAAAGGTGCTGAAGGTATGGATGAAGATCGAGATGGGGAGTTTTTTTGGTTTGAAAATATAGGAGCCCAAGTCTTTCACAGGTTGTTCGAAAATGGGAAAGTCTAAATTTTTCACAAAAAAGGGGCGAAAGATCTGGTGGCGATGGAAATTGAGATGGTGAAACATTCCTGTGTTAACTGTAGCTGCCATATGAGAGAGAGAGAGATTCTTTCATCTGCACTGATCTTTTTTTTTAAGGAATTAAATCCAAGCCACAGCCACCTTTTGGTTTTCCTGTTGCATTCAAATTCGTGCATGCCATATGTGTTTAATATGCCTTTTTGGTTGAACAATGCATGCATAATGTCATGTGCACAGGAATGTCATGCAAACAAGATTAAACATGCACTACAACCAAGGAATGCTTCAGTGTTATACAATAAGGTGGATGATGAAGGTCATTTGAATTTCTTGGTGGTTGGTGCTTTAGATAAGTTTGGGTTTTTATCTTCGGGGTTTTGGAATAGGGTACTTTCTGGGGTATGGAATTAGGATTGCAGCTTCATTTTGGGGATCGACTCTGAATTTTAGCAGTAGCCTTGGGTTTGGGATAATTTAGGTATTATGTGGGTTGCTCAAGTTGACACTTTACGGTAGGGTCAAAAGCATTTTGGATTGTGATTTGTAAGGACCGCTGATATGGGTCGGTAAATGGCTCGGCAGAGGTAATGCCATCACATTATTTATTTCTCTTTCAAGCTCACTTTTCAAGAGAGGATTCAATCAGAGATAGATTCACTTTTAGGTTCCCCACAATATTCAAAATGATGTCATGCATTTTGATATTATGTGTGTTGGATATGTCATTTCAGATGGTCAAATGCATGCATAATGCCATGTATAAGTAATCACCAAATAAGTAAGACAAAAATAAATCTCATTGCATTCATGATGAATTCAATACATCCCACAAGCAAAATAAGTCCTTTGTGAGAAGGAAGTCTCTAAGAGGCATTGATCTCAGAGAATCCAATTACTTTCTGATTGGTCGCCATTTCAGCTTCAGCATCCTCAACCCACTCTTATCAAACTAGACCCTGAAGTTCTTCATCATATTCGTCTCCTCGAGAGACTTACGGAATTTCCTTGGTGGGCTCCCTCATTGCCCTTAGTCGATTATCAGAGACAGGTGGGACTCTTAATTTTCCTTCATCGACTAACTTCTAGATCTTATCTCGTAAAGCAGAATAATCATTGGTCCGATGGCCCAGCATCACATGATAGCTATAGAAATTGTTCTTTTGTGCTTTTTCCAGCTCTACGAAAGGCATGATACTCTGCAGCAGACCCTTCTTTCTACATCTGAGGAATAGCTTGCTTAATGAGTCAACCCATGGAAAAATGCCTTTTCCGCTACTCCCGGTAGGTGGGTTTCTGGTATGCCATGGAATGGAGTCAGTGCCCACATTAGTTTTAAGGGGCCTCTTCAGTTCTATTTCATCAGTCGACCTTAGTAAACCCGAATCTTAGTGAGAGGGCTTTCCACGGTGTCGAGGACGAGTGTTAGCAATCCAGGCATTCTGTTTCTCACTAGCATCAGCATTGGAGTCTAAGAACACCAGATTTTCCATTTTCCTTTCGATTTATGCCACTTGTGCATCCAATTCGGTGCACTTTGTTGTTAGTCTTTCCACTCTGTCAAGATCAACTACCAGCACTTCTCTCAACATTGCTGTCGCTTCCTTCCTGACTGCCTTTCGAAATCATGATGAGGCGATATGATCCTCCATGACATTCGTTATGGTGTTAAAGTTCATTGGGTTGGCCATTCTCGAGATCTTTTCCTCTTTCCCCTCTAATAAAAACACTTGTTAGCATTGACAGGCGCATGCGCATGAAGAATACCAAATCACAGATGATACAGGCACGAATGCATGATGGGATATGTATATGTATGAATGATGAGTTGCATATGTAATGTCACGAGGGAAATGATGATAAGGATGATCTCTATTTACCTCTTTTTTTTTTCTTCTCTTTTTTCTCAGACATTCCAAGAACACCCAATGCCATGTAAGAAATAATGCGAATAGATCACTTGTAGACAGCCACACGGACAGGGATTCGGCGCTTTTGGAGCACCTAGTGAACTTTATGAAATGGTCGTATGTGTGCGAACAAGCGAACAGAGTTTCAACACTTTGTAGGTCCATGAGATGAAGTGAAATGGTCATGTGGAGGTCGGCCCATGGATAGAGTTTTCATGCTTTTAAGGTATGTGATATGAGATGGTGTTCACAGACAAGTCACATGTAGGTAAGGACACGGACGGAGGTTAGGGGCTCATGGAACGCCTTTCATGATTCGGTAATGTTATGAAATGCCCCTATATGCGTAATAATCTGGTACTCATGGAGCACCTCAAATGATACAATAATGTCATTTAACAATCCGAAACGGATCGCAACACACCAACTGAACTTCGGCATCCCCACGACACCAATGATAAATGACATGAAGCCATGCAATGATGTTGTGTGACATGCTACACAAAAATAGACCTAAGACCATTGTGGTCTCCTAATGAATCAAATAGTCTAGTGAAATGGCTGAGTGTATTCTGGTACACAGGCAGAACAAGGGTAGTTTCAGGACCCCCGATATTTTATGAAATGAAATGACCATGACGGGTATCCTCAGAACATCTTTAATTTATATGATATGAAATGACGTGAATGCTTGTGTCAGACAAAAATGCAAGTGGATTCACAAAAACGTGATTAGGATGCATCACATACATGATGATGTCATGTATGCTTTGCGAAGATAACAGTATACAAGACGTAAATGTGCATGGAACACAAATAAAATGTCGTGCCTACATGAAAATGTGGTTAGAATAAATGTCATGCTTATGTTGATGTCTTGAAAATGGCTTCACAAAAAACGTGGTCAGAATGGCACACAAACAAAGTTTCAGACACATGATGGTTCCTAGGCGTAGTAGCAAAACTAAACCTAGAAACGCACAACTAAGGTAGTGTACCTATCGTTGACAAGTAATAATTCTGGTTGGTCCAGGTATCGATCCCACAGAGAAAAGAATATTCTGCAAACACTAAACTACTCGAGTTCCTTGTGTGTCCTAGGCGGAACGCAGTTTTAGGTTGATTATATCAACAACTAAACTATCCTACTCCTAGTTGATCTATTCTAGCATACTTTGCACTTGAGTTTTGTGTTATCAATTGGCAGTTTCCCGACCTATGAATGCTAATGGGGATGGCTTTATCAATTAATTACAAAAGAAGAATTTAACTCAACAATTAACCCTTAATTATGCTCTTTCGATAATACAACCTAGCGTATCTAGATCTTTTAGGTCCTTAGCCGGCTTCCCTTGTTTAGAGGCGGTCTAATTCTAAAGCTCAGAAAATAGGGGCACGTAAGTTCCACAGTGTCGTCAATACTAATGGTTTCCTAGGTGTCAATCTAGGTAATGCCACAAATATGAACTTTAATAAATTAAGATCTTATGAGACTAGACATTCATTAAAGAAATTACATAAAGAAGAGGAATAAAAATTGAAATTAACTTGCAACGATTGTATTAATCAAGAAAGATGAACGAATTCAGTGTTTACAACCAAACATAATCGATTTGCGGAATCAAACCTAACTTAATCAAATTACAAAAGAGAAGAAGAAAAACTTATGCCCTTTTGGTCCGATTAACCAGATTCCGACGGTGTGAAGATGCTTGGGGTGTACCTCTATAGATGAACTCAAGTTGGAACCAAGAACGTCGCAAAAGGGGAAGATTCTATGCAAAACTACAACCAATCGATGGTTCAAAACTCAAAGAAATCAAATAGTTCTAGCTCAAAACCTCACTACAAGTTTCTGCTCTCACTCAAAAAGACTGGAAAAAGATCCCCTCAAACATAGAAAATAACCTATTTATACGGCTAGGTTAAAACCAGGAAAAAGAAGAGATGAAAGTAGGGCAACAGCAGGTTTCGGGGCTCGGCACACCGTGCTGGTGGAAGTGGCACGCCGTACTGTGCAGAATTGAAGGCGGCACGCCGTGCTGCTTGAGTTGGCACGCCGTGCCGTGTAGCTTTGGGGCTGGCACGCCACGCTGGTCTAAGTGGCACGTTTTCGTGCCACTCCACTGGATTACTTCTGTTGGAACGCCGCATTGGCACGCCGTGCCCTAATTATGGCACTCCGTGCCACCCTGATTTTCAGCACTTCGAACTCTTCCTCGCCTCCGATGCTTCAACTTCCGGTCCGGGTCATAATACCTGTCTAAAAAAAGCATAAAGAAACATAACCGCACCAACGCCACGGACCATAACAACGACAAATTATCAAAAATTACAAAAACAACCCTAGAAAACACGAAAAATACTAAAAGTTATAAAAATCTATCCAAAACATAAAAATCACAAAATATTCAAAAACCACACAAACATTCACACAAAAGACTCTAAAAATTGCTGTTCAAACCACGAAATTGCCTAAAAGATAAGGTCAAAAACTGACCTTATCAACCACCCCACACTTAAAGTCTTGCTTGTCCTCAAGCAAATCAACTAAAGACAAAGGAGTAAACTTGCTCGCTTTCACTTGCAAATCCAACTAAGGGTTTAACCGTACGAGATTCATAAACTCAAGAAAGTAAAGCATCACCTTCGAAATGACATTAGGTGCACCAGGTTCAAAACCACTCAATACCCAAACCCAACACAATTTAGCTAGTCAAAGGGCGAGGAACAAACAGAGTTTATACGACCACAAAGCACCTCACAAGATGTCACTCCAACGCTCAAGTTCAAGGCAAGGCGGATGAGCGCACAAAAACAAACAATGGCACACATCACATAGCGAACTAATGGCAATCCCGGTGAAGTCATTGGTCAAGGAGCAAAATTAGAGAACCTAGGGCTTGCAATGTTACGGCTTAGGGTAGGTTTGATAAGGGAAATTTTAGGTATACAACTCCTACGAATCAAGTAAAATATACAAATTGACTAAGTACTAAAGACGGGTCATGCAACTTTCAACTCAGAGCTAGTCCTAAGAGTGTTTGCTTTGCTAAATTTTATTTTATTTGATTTATTTATTTTTTTTTTTTTTGAAATTAACTTGCCAAAAGGAAGGCCTTATCCACACCCAATGGCCAAAACACAACTTAATGGGAAAAAAAAGAACAAAAATTACAAGACATGGATCAAGGCAATTAGATGATCGCCCTAATCCTTTATTCAACAAATGAAAAATTACAAGACATGGAACACAAATACCGGCTCAAAGATGCAAACCGGACAAACAAGACAGGCGTTCACAAACTCCGAATTGTATAAAAAGAAACCGAACAAACACATTGACTCTATTTGGATTTTTGTTTTTTTTTTTTAACACAATTTTTCCATAGGACTAGATATGAAAGAGTTGAAATGCAAATGGTGATTGACCCCAAAATGAATGAACAACTTAGCCAATTACTTGATTTAGGAGAGGAAGGTGAGAAAGGAAAATCAAAGTGAATGGCAAAAAGTTAGGATTATAGAGTTGGCTTGGTGAAGGTTTTTTAAGTCAAAAAGGTTAATTTAGTGGCTATGGGTGATCTAAGGGATGAATTAGTAGTTAGGGTTAGGGTTATTTAAGTCAAGGGGTTAATCCTAAGGGTCTTCACATATAAAGCTCTTGATGCCAAGTGCAAAACAACACCGGGTTCTACGATCTAGTGTGCCACGATTGTTTTTACCCTCACAAAGAAATAGAACCGATGTGAAATGGTTCTAAAGGCTCAAATTCTCACAAGTGCATTAAGGGTTGTATGCTAGGTCGTGTGACTCAACCAATGTTCCAAGGCGTAATCCTAGCTCAATCATGCAAGTAGGGGTAGAGGATTAATTCCCTAATGCAACCTAAATGACAAATCTAACCAATGGTTACCATCAAGAATCACAAACCACGCACAAACAAGCTAATGACTTGCAAACAACTCCTAATATCCCTAGCCAATTGCTATCAATCCAAGCACAGAGACTTAGGTTCGAGGGTGGATTAAACAATGTTATTCAAACGGCAATTGACACATAAGCAACCTAAAAACACTATCAAACCAAAACAACCAAAACCAACTTCACATGCATTGAAAAGTAAAGCCTAAATCTAACCAAAAACCAACGCAAAACATCCAATCATGCAAAAACACCAACAAACATCAACAAACATGTGAAACAAACAATCAAAAAGTGCAACATAAGAAGAAGAAAAAGAAAGGGAGAAGTCCCTTTACCCACCCCACACTTAGATTGCACTTACTTCCAAAAGTTCAATGGAAGAAGAAGCAAACTAAATGGGAAAGGAAAAGGGTTACCTCACATATCGGGAGCTGGTGGTGGTGGCGGCGCATACGACCACCCTTGGGCGGCACAGAAACGGGAGGCGAACGCCTCGACGTTGGCGAGCTGAGCTGCTTGCCGATCAAGGTGCGTGTTCAGCCGCTGCTCAAGCAGAACCTAATGGACGGTTAAGCCTTCCAATTGCTCAATTATGCCATCCAACCGTCCTTCAATCCGCCCCATAAAATCTACTCCCACCGATACATTCTCCGCATCCTCCTCGCTGTCCTCAGTGTCCTCACTCTCTTCCTCCTCGTCTACTTCTATAGGAGCCTTTCCCCGACTCGAGCCTCCCGCACTTGAAGCACCTGCAGCTATCACAACCTGGGAACAAGACAAAATTCCCCTCGAAAGCTTCTTGGGAAGGATGCTATCGAGGTTCCTATAACAAGTATTACTATGAAAGAAACATGCAATACAAGTCACAATATGTCCTAACCCTAGTTCAGACTTAGCTCGATTTTGGTGATTGTATAAAGCTTCCATGAAAAAGAAGCCCATATGCAACTTAATCTCACTATGCACATGCCACAGGATCAACAGTTCAAATGCATTAACCCGGCTGCTCTCAGTTTTTTCCGAAAAATTAAAACATACAAATTTGTGAACTAATTGCAAAACAGGGTCATGGATTTGGGAAGTTTTGGCATACCGAGGTTGGTATACCCCTTGCCCTATCAAGCGCCAAAATTTCTTGGCATCCAAATTTTTGAGCCATTTGTAACCATTCCCATCAATCCCTATGCAAGCCCTAATGCCATCAATATCCAAAGTCCGCTCAGTGCCAAAGAGGCGGAAGGTCATGCTTCTAAGGCCCGTATCCGGGTTGGTTTTAAAACTCAAGGTGGAGTAGAATTCTAGGTTCAACTCCCTAAAGGCTGCAGGATTAGATTTCACAAACTCGTACCACCCTAGACTAGTCAACTTAGCTTTCACTTCCTCCGACCTATCTCGTACAAACAGAAATTCCCAATCGAAAGTGCGCAAAGGGAGTGCTCTTTAAAGGAAATAAGGTTTTGTACTTTTTACCTTCATTGTCTGAAAGTAAAGGAAAGGGACATTTATACTTCCTTGAGAGGTTTGTCAACAGGGCCATCAACTGTTCGATGGGCAATTCGTCACATGGCACCGGTTCCGGTGACGGTTCCATGGGTCGGTGTGACGAACCGTGTCTTCAATCGGTGACGGTTTTCTTCTTCATCCTACAATTGCATAACCATAAAAATAAAGCAAAAATCAAAAACAAAAGAACACAAAGCCAACAAACATCTACTGTCAAAGATACAAACCACGAAAAAGAAAAAGAAAGTAAAATAATACCCTATTAAGCAGTCAATCCATCAAAACCAAAATGAGAAAAAGAACAACAATAATAATAATAATAAATAAAAGAAAGAATAAAGCAAGAATTCATACCTGGTTTCAAGGAAATTGAAGCAAAATAAAACCCTAGGGCAAAATAGTGGAGGAAAAGGGGTGAGAGGGAGAAGAAGAAGAAGGAAAGGAGAGTAAGAGTGGATAGGGAGAAGGAGAGAAAGGAAGGAAGAAGAAGAAGAATAGAGAAGGAGAAGGAAAGAGTGGATTATAGAGAGAGAAAGTGAAGAGGGAGAGAGAAAGTGAGAGAGAGGAAGGAGAAGAAGAAGAAGAAGTTGGTTATGAAAGGGGGAAGATGGGAAAAGGCATTAAATAGGCAGTGGAATAACCCTTGGAATTCAAAATTTAAACGCTTGGCACGCCGTGCCGAACACTCAACACGGCGTGCTGAGCGGGACAAAAACTCTTACCTGGAAACAGCGTGATGGCACGCCGGTGTGCTGTCTCGGCACGGCGTGCTGCCTTGAAATTTGAATATGTGGCACGGCGTACTGAAGTTTGGACATGGCGTGCTGGTCTTTCTTCCACAACTCACTTTAGGAACAGCGCGACGGCACGTTGGCGTGCCATATTGGCACATCGTGCCGCCTTTCAGACTTGTGATTGGCACGGCGTGCGGAATGTGGCACGGCGTGCTCCATTTTTTGCACAAACCTCTTGCGAAACAGAACAACGGCACACGGGCGTGCCGAAGTGACACGTCATACCGGCCTGCATACCATCACCTTGGCACAGCGTGCTGAATCTGGCACGGCGTGCTGTCTACTTATGCACAATTTTCTTCCAGAATAGCAGCCTGGCACGATTTCATGCCACTTTGGCACGCCACGTGCTACACCCAATTTCACCTTGGCACGGTGTGCTGCTTAGTGACATGGCGTGCCGCCCTGAATTCTGCGAACCGTTGCTTTTTTCCACATTTTGATCACGATTTTCGATTAACTTGCTTAAGTACCTAATCCTACACAACAAAACACACAAAAACATATTAACGTAAAAACTAATGTACAAGGGAGGCATACGTACCTCAGTGCTATGTTTATAATCCGAATAGCTCGACTTCTACGTCCACGTTTTAGCATTACACATCACGAAGGAGTAAGACTTGCTTCTCCTCCTTCATTCCTCCGTTGACGTAAGGCTTCAACCGATGCCCGTTTACTTGTTGAATTCCCTCCGGGGTTTCAATTTCCACCATCCCGGAGGGGTAAACCTTATGCACGGTAAACGGTCCCGTTCATCGATTTCTCAGTTTGCCCGGAAAGAGTTTCAACCGGGAGTTATACAAGAGCACCAACTCTCCTTGGTTGAAACCTTTCTTTGTTACATGCTGGTCATGCCATTTCTTGGTCCTCTCCTTGTAAATCTTGGCATTCTCATACGAGCTCAACCGAAGCTCATCTAGCTCCATGAGTTGCCTTAATCGAAGCTCACCTGCAGCTTGCATATCAAAGTTAAGGAATTTTAAACCCCAATATGTCTTGTGCTCTAGTTCTACAGGTAGATGACAGGATTTACCGAAGACCAAACGGTAAGGGGACATCCCTATAGGTGTCTTAAAAGCAGTCCTATATGCCCATAATGCATCGTCTAACCTTAAACTCCAATCTTTCCTAGATGCACTTACCATTTTTTCTAAGATGCATTTTAGTTCCCTATTCGAAACCTCAACTTGCCCACTCGTCTAAGGATGGTAAGGAGTCGCTACCTTATGCTTAACCCCATACTTGTGCAAAAGATTGTCAAATTGCCTATTACAAAAATGGGAACCCCCGTCACTGATGATAGCTCTTGGGGTTCCGAACCTAGTAAGAATGTTTTTCTTTAGAAACCTGACAACTACCCTTGCATCGTTAGTGGGTAAAGCGACAGCCTCTACCCATTTAGACACATACTCAACCACCACAAGAATGTATTGGTTGTTGTGAGATATTGGGAAGGGTCCCATGAAATCTATGCCCCAAACATCAAAAAGTTCACACACCAAGATACCCTGTTGGAGCATTTCATTCTTTTGGGAGATATTTCCCGTCCTTTGACACGCATCACAGGCTCGAATATAACTAATGACATCCTGTTTCATGGTTAGCCAATAAAACCCACTAGATAAGATTTTTCCTACAGTTCTATTGGGTCCAAAATGGCCACCCGCTTCTCTATCATGACACATTTCAATAATGGAGGGAACCTCCTCATAAGCAACACATCGCCTAATCACACTATCAGCACATAATCTAAAAAGATAAGGGTCATCCCAAAAATAATCCTTAGCATCATGAAAGAATTTACGCCTCTGTGCATGTGAGAGGTTAGGTGGAAGAATGTTACCGACTTTGAAGTTTGCGATGTCCGCAAACCATGGTATAGAAGTTACCCCACACAACTATTCATCGGGGAATGTGTCGCGAATGTTCACTTCCGGAGAGGGTACGGATCCTTCACTTGGTAGTCTTGACAAATGGTCGGCCACTACATTCTCTACTCCCTTCTTATCCTTAATCTCCACATCAAACTCCTGGAGGAGTAGAATCCATCGAATCAATCTGGGCTTTGCATCCTATTTAGCCAACAAATACTTAAGAGCAGCATGGTCAGTATACACAATGACTTTTGATAAGACCAAGTAAGACCTGAACTTATAAAAAGCAAACACAACAGCCAGTAATTCTTTCTCAGTCACAGTATAATTCATTTGAGCACCGTTTAATGTCTTACTAGCATAATAAATTGGGTGAAAAATTTTGTTCACCCTCTGACCTAAACATGCCCCAACAGCATTGTCACTTGCATCGCACATAAGTTCAAAAGGGATTTCCCAATTCGGACTCACCATAACCAGTGCCTCAATCAATTTCCGTTTAAGCAAATTAAAAGCATACATACATTCATCATTGAAATTAAATGGGGCATCCTTTAAGAGTAACTCAGTCAACGGCTTAGCAATCTTAGAAAAATTTTTCACAAAACGCCTATAAAAGCCCGCATGTCCCAAGAAACTCCTAACTAACTTAACTGAACTTAGGGGAGGCAGTTTCTCAATCACCTCAATCTTGGCCGGGTCGACCTCGATTCCCTTTCCTGACACCTTATGCCCTAAGACAATGCAATCCCGGACCATGAATTGACACTTCTCCCAACTAAGTGCCAAATTGGTGTCTTCACATCTCTGAAGCACCTGGTCCAAATTCCCCAAACATGACTCAAACGTATAACCAACAACAGAAAAATCATCCATAAAGACTTCCATAAAATCCTCAATCATATCAGCAAAAATGGCTAGCATGCATCTTTGAAAGGTAGCCGGGGCATTGCACAATCCAAAAGGCATCCGCCTATATGCAAATGTCCCGTATGGACACGTAAACGTGGTTTTCTCTTGATCAAGAGGGTCCACTGGAATTTGCATATAACCTGATAGCCCATCTAAAGTACAAAAATATCCATGCCCGGCCATCCTTTCTAACATTTTATCAATAAACGGAAATGGAAAATGATCTTTCCAGGTGGCGTCATTCAACTTCCTATAATCAATACACATACGCCAACCCGTGACAGCTCTAGTAGGGATTAGTTCCCCTTTATCATTTTTCACTACCGTCGTGCCTCCTTTCTTAGGCACACATTGGACCGGACTCACCCACTGACAATTAGAAATAGGGAAGATGATACCTGCGTCGAGGAGTTTTATCACCTCGGTTCTTGCCACTTCCTTCATGTTGCGGTTCAACCGACGCTGAGGCTGTGCACACGATTTTACCTCATCTTCCAGAAAAATTATATGTGTGCAAAACATCGGACTTATTCCCTTGATGTCGTGGATTGTCCACCCGAATGCTCCTTTGTGCTTCCTTAGCACCTCTAGCAGCTTGTCCTCCTCTTCTCCTGTTAACAAAGAAGAGATTACAACGGGTAAGTCCTTTGGAGGATGCAGAAAAACATATTTAAGGTTAGGGGGAAGGGTTTTGAGCTCCAATGATGGAGGTTCCTCCAATGAGGATTTAGGTGCTGGTTTGACTTCACGCTCCAGCTTATCAAACCGTCCCTTCACCCATGAGCATTCCTCACTAATCACTTCATTTGCCTCACTTTCACCTAGACCTTCTCCTATGATGCAATCTAGTTCACTGCATAAATTCTCAACCACACAACCATCAATAGGACAAAAGGAGTCTACAAAGTTACAATTTTCAACATCTAACGGATATTTCATTGAATTATAGACATTGAAACTTACCTCCTCGTTATACAACCTAAGAATGATCTTACCTTCTTGGACATCTATCAAAGTCCTACCGGTTGCGAGGAAAGGTCTTTCAAGTAGAAGGGGCACCGAGCTATCTTCCTCCATATCCATTACCACGAAGTCTGCAGGGAAGATAAACTTGTCCACCTTTACTAACACATCTTCGACCACCCCCTTTGGTCTCGTGAGGGATCTATCCGCCAATTGGAGGGTCATATTGGTTGGCTTTGGGTTTCCCAATCCGAGTCTCCTGAAAAACGACAGAGGCATCAAATTTATACTCGCACCTAAGTCACACAGGGCATTGGCAATCTCCAAGTTTCCTATCCGGCATGGAATAGTGAAACTGCCCCTATCTTTGAGCTTAGGTGGGAGTTTGTTAGTGATAATTGCTGAACATTCCTCTGTCAAAGCCACCACTTCGTCCTCGCCTAACTTTCTTTTTCCTGCAAGAAGTTCTTTAAAAAATTTAGCATAAGAGGGCATCTCTTGGAGAGCCTCAATCAATGGCATGTTAAACTCTAACTTCTTAAAAATCTCCAGGAATTTGGAATATTTCTGCTCCAGTTTATCTTTCTTCTCCCTTTGAGGATAAGGAAGTTTAGGCACATAGGCTCTCACTGGGTCAGGAATTTTCCCTTTTTCATTTATGCTAGGTTCGGGTTCAGAAATCGAGTCGGGGTTGCTTACCTCTGTAGGTTGGGATGGGACATTAGCGTTTTGCACCCGGTCCTCCACTTGCCTACCGCTTCGTAGGGTTATAACCTGAGCTGTCTCCCATTGATTACCCTTAGGGTTTTGTTCAGTTCTACTCGGAAGTGCTCCTTGAGGTCTTCCTGCCTCTCCCTACTCAATTGAGCCACCTGCTTACCCAAATCCCTACAGTATGCTTCATTATCAGCAAGCCGAGGCGAGATGTCTTTTAGTAATGACAAAACCGTCTCATCTTGCTTAGACTGTTGAGGCTACTATGGAGATTGATCATTAGGAATAAATGGGGCCTTACCTAACCCCTGCTCACGGTACTCATAATGGAATCCGGAAGGAGGCCTCAACACATTTTGGTTGTTACTATAGGACATGTTCGGGTGTTGATACCTTCTTCCATAATTATTATTATTATTATTAAAGTTTTATGGATAAGAGTTAGAATTATTGTACCTTTGGTTTCCTCCCATAAAACTTATGTTTTTGGACGATTGGGCGAATGGGTCGCCCAATTCACAATCTTGCCCGGGATGCTCCGCTCCACATGATACACATAACACCAGCTGGTATTGTGGCCCATTTAAATTCAGGCGGGACATCAATAGGTCCAACTTCTTGTTTACATGGTCCATAGCTGCATCTTCGCATCCCAAATCTGCAGCTCGAACCTCATTCCTTGTTGGCATGTCCGACTGCCACAAGGTACTCTTTCTAGCCAGCTCCGCAATCAACTCCTCGGCTTGTGTAGCAGCCTTCTTAAAAATGTCCCCACCTGCAGAAGAATCAATAATGGCACGGTTAGCTGGTGTCAAACCATGATAAAACGTGCTTACCTGAGTAAATCGCGGCATGTCATGATGGGGGCAGTTCCGCAATAACCGTTGAAATCTCTGCCATGCTTCATTAAGAGTCTCCATCCCAAATTGCCGGAATCCCATGACCTCGTTCCTTAGCTGAACCGTCTTTGATGGTGGGAAGTAGTATGCTAAGAATTGCTCTTCCCATTGGTCCCATGATGTCACTAATCCGGGCCTTAAGGATTTGTACCATTCCATTGCTCCCCCACATAGTGAAAAGGGGAACAGCTTCAACCGCACAGCATCTTGGGGTACCCCACCAATTCGGACTGTATCGGCCACCATGAGGAACCGATCTAAGTGATCATTGGGGTTGTCACTTATTCCACCACTGAATAGTCCGTTCCCTTGGATCAAATGGATCATACTGGACTTCAACTCGAATTGATTGGCAGTGATGGCTAGGATAACCACTCCAGATTTGTTCCGGGGCCGATGTGGAGCCATTAGGTCAGTCATGACCATGTTGTCTCTATCACCACCCCTTCTTCTATCAAAATCCTCCCGCTCTCGCCGGAGTTGTTCTTGCTCAACTCTTTCCCGGAGTTGTCTCTCCTCGTCATCATGTTGCTGATGTTTCATTTGGACAGTTTGCTCTTGGCGTACTCTATGGTTCCTGCTACACAAACGTTCAATCTTAGAGTTATAAGGTAAAAGCTCAGGATGCTGAGAGCGAGTTCGCATAAGCTAGAAAACACACACACACAGAAACTAGAGGAAACTAAATTGCGACAAATATTCATAGAAAAGAAAAATTATTTAACTATATGCACAGAAATGATGCCTAGATCAGCAAATAGACCTTTGGCTCAATGAAGCAGAAAAATAAATTTCCCCGGCAACGGCGCCAAAAACTTGATGGTTCCTAGGCATAGTAGCAAAACTAAACCTAGAAACGCACAACTAAGGCAGTTTACCTATCGTTGACAAGTAATAATTCTGGTTGGTCCAGGTATTGATCCCACAGAGAAAAGAATATTCTGCAAACACGAAACTACTCGGGTTCCTTGCATGTCCTACGCGGAACGCAGTTTTGGGTTGATTATATTAACAACTAAACTATCCTACTCCTAGTTGATCTATTCCAGCTTACTTTGCACTTGAGTTTTATGTTATCAATTGGCGGTTTACCAACCTATGAATGCTAATGGGGATGGCTTTATCGATTAATTAAAAAAGATGAATTTAACTCAACAATTAACCCTTAATTATGCTCTTTCGATAATACAACCTAGCGTATCTAGATCTTTTAGGTCCTTCGTCGGTTTCCCTTGTTTAAAGGCGGTCTAATTCTAAAGCTCAGAAAATAGGGGCACGTAAGTTCCACAGTGTCGTCAATACTAATGGTTTCCTAGGTGTCAATCTAGGTAATGCCATAAATATGAACTTTAATAAATTAAGATCTTATGAGACTAGACATTCATTAAAGAAATTACATAAAGAAAAGGAATAAAAATTGAAATTAACTTGCAACAATTGTATTAATCAAGAAAGATGAACGAATTCAGTGTTTACAACCAAACATAATCGATTTGCGGAATCAAACCTAACTTAATCAAATTACAAAAGAGAAGAAGAAAAACTTATGCCCTTTTGGTCCGATTAACCGGATTCCGACGGTGTGAAGATGCTTGGGGTGTACCTCTATAGACGAACACAAGTCGAAACCAACAACGTTGCAAAAGTGGAAGATTTTATGCAAAACTACAACCAATCGATGGTTCAAAACTCAAAGAAATCAAATAGTCCAAGCTCAAAACCTCACTACAAGTTTCTGCTCTCACTCAAAAAGACTGGAAAAAGATCCCCTCAAACATAGAAAATAACCTATTTATACGGCTAGGTTAAAACCAGGAAAAAGAAGAGATGAAAGTAGGGCAACAGCAGGTTTCGGGACTCGGCACGCCGTGCTGGTGGAACTGGCACGCCGTGCTGTGCAGAATTGAAGGCGGCACGCCGTGCTGCTTGAGTTGGCATGCCGTGCCGTGTAACTTTGGGGCTGGCACGCCACGCTGGTCTGAGTGGCACATTTTCATGCCACTCCACTGGATTACTTCTGTTGGCACGCCGGATTGGCACGCCGTGCCCTAATTGTGGCACGCCGTGCCACCCTGATTTTTAGCACTTTGAACTCTCCTCACCGCCAATGCTCCAACTTCTGGTCCAGGTCATAATACCTCTCCAAAACAAGCATAAAGAAACATAACCGCACCAACGCCACGGACCATAACAACGACAAATTATCAAAAATTACAAAAACAACCCTAGAAAACACGAAAAATACTAAGTTATAAAAATCTATCCAAAACATAAAAATCACAAAATATTCAAAAACCACATAAACATTCACATAAAAGACCCTAAAAATTGCCGTTCAAACCATGAAATTGCCTAAAAGATAAGGTCAAAAACCGACCTTATCAACACACGTGTGCGTGGCACATGGTCAGGATTTCGGTTCTTGGGGAGCACCTAAATGGCTTGATGTATGAGATGAATTTTTTTCGACGGTCGTGGAGCACCTAAATGATTTGATGAATGAAGTGAATTTTTTTTCCGGTGCTCGTGGAGCACCTTATGCTTTCATGCGATGGAATGATATGAAATAACATGTTTAGCACGCAAGCCGAGTTTCGGCGCTCGAGGAGCGCCCAGTGCTTATGTATGAATGAGATGTAGGGTTATGTGTCAATGTGATTGAATGATGTCAAGCGGATGGAGATAAGAGTGAAGATGATTTTCCTTATTATATATTTTGGACGTTCCACAGATGCCCCTATGCTATGCAAAAAGGCAATGCAAACAAACCGCGTGTGATCCCCGCATATGGGCATAGGTTCTATGCCTTTGGAGCACCTAGCAGATGTCATGAAATGGTCATGCATGGCTGGTACATGGATAGAGTTCTGATGCTTTTGGAGTATCCAATGGATGTTATGGAATGGTTGTGTGTATGTCGTCACACAGACAGAGTTCTGATGCTTTTGATGCATCTGACGTGAAATGATGTTACCGATGAGTCACATGTAACTTGGGACATGGACAAAAATTTCGCATTCGTGAAACAGCTTGCATGATTTGGTAGTGTCATGGAATGCCCCTGTATGTGTAGTAATTGGGTATTCATGGAATACCCTAGATGGTTTGATAATGTCATGAGCAATCCGATGTAGATTGCGATACACAAACAAAATCTCGGTATTCCTACAACACCAATGATGAATGTATGAAGTGTAATCTAATGTTTGTCATGTAAATGCCCACACAAACATAGATCTAGGACCGTTGTGGTCTCCTAATGAATGTAATGGTATAGAGGAATGGCCAAGTGTAAGCCGGGGCATGGGCAAGACATAGGTGACTTTGGGACACCTGTTATGAAATGAAATGATCATGATGGGCATCCTTAGAACATCCTTTATTATTTGGTAGGATGAAATGGTGAATATGTACATGCCAAACAAAATGCAAGTGGCTACAGGAAAATGTGGTTAGGATGTATGACATACGAGATGACGTCGTGTGTGCAACAAACAAATGTATATGTCACACAAATAAAACATCATGGCTACATAGAAACATGGTTAGCACATATAACACACAGGGTGATATCTTATATGCTTCATGGAAATGTCAACATACAATGTGTGTATGGTACATGAATAAAATATCATGGCTGTAGCAGAATGTGGTTAGTATCAATGTCATACAAATGTTGATGTCTTGGAAATGATTGCATAAATGCGTGATTAGAATGACACATAAATAACTGAGTGTATACTTGATACTTCATGAAAATGATAATGAGTGTGAGTTATTCATTATGGAGGCTCCAAGAATGCCCAATGCTGTGTTAGAGACAATACAAGAATAGTCGCGTGCAGACCTTCACATGAACAAAGATCAGTGCTTTTGGAGCACCTAAAGGATGTTATGAAATGACCACGTATGTTCTGCCACACAGGTAAGGGTTCGACACTTTGTATGTCGAGATGAGATGGCATGAAGTGGTCACATGGAAGCCTTTCCTCGGACAGAGCTTTGATGCTTTTGGGACATCCAACATGAAGTGATGTTGTAAACAGGTCACGTGTATGCCGGGACACGGACAGAGTTTCAGCGTTCGTAGAACACCTTGCATGAATTGATAATGTCATAAGATGCCCCTATATGTGTACTAATCTAGCACCCGAGGAGCACCTCTAATGATTTCACAATGTTATGAAATGGTTCAATATGAACCATAATGCACGAACAAGACTTGGCGTCACCCGCACACCTATGATGAATGAATGTGATGTCATGTGATGGCATTGTGTGAACTATCACATGGAAGCAAATCTAGGACCATTGTGGTCTACTATTGAATGATATGATATTTTGTGAAATGGCCGAGTGCAATCTGGTGCACGAGCGGAAATCGGGTAGTTTTGGGGTACCCGACATGTTATGGAATGAAATGATCATGAAGGGCATGCTTGAAACATCCCTTTATTAGGTGGGACAATATGACATATATGCGTATGTTATATGAAAATGCAAATGGCTGCACGAAAATGTAGTTAAGATGCATGACACACAGACTGATGTCATGTATGCTTCGTGAAAATGTCACACGTGAGATGTAAATGGCACATAAATAAAATGTCATGGCTACATGAAAATACGATTATTGTCACACCTACGTCGATGTTCGTAAATGGCTCCATAAAGATGTGGCTAGTTTCAATGTCATACAAGTGTCGATGTCTTGGAAACTATTATATAAAGACATGATCAGAATGACATATAGATGATTGTGTGCATTTGATGCTTCATGAGCAAAAATGATAATGGGCGCGAATTCATTATTCTGGACGTTCGAATAATTCCTAAAGCTACGTAAAAGACAATGCAAGAATCGTCGCGTGTGAACCACCGCACGAACGGAGGTTCGATGCCTTTGGGGCGCCTGATGGATGTTATGAATTGGCCGTGCAGGTACCAACACACGGGCAGGGATTCAAAACTTTGTAGGTTGACATGCAATGGTATAAAATGGTCACAGGGAAGCCATTCCTCGGACAAAGCTATAATGCTTTTGGGGCATGCGATATGAAATGATGTGGCAAACAAGTCACGCGTATACAGGGACACGGATGGAAGTTCGGCATTCGTGGAACACCTTGCATGAACTGATAATGACATGATATGTTCCTATGTACATAATAATTCAGTACTAGTGAAGCACCTCGAATGAGTTATTACTGTCATAAAGCAAATCCGATGTGGATTGCGACTCACAAGCAAGGTTTCGGTATTACCGTAACACCGACAATGAATGGACATGAAATGGAGATGATGTGACGTTATGTTGTCGTGTGACGTGCCATACAAATAGACCTAAATCTTTGTAATCTGTTAGTGAATGATTTGATATGGTGGAATGGCCGAGTGTGAACCGATGCACAGGCGGGCTATAGGTATTTTAGGTACCCAATATGGAATGAAATAAGATGATCGTGATAGGCATTCTTAGAACGTTGGTTATTAAGTGTAATGAAATTATATGGCATGGATGTATATGTTACACAAAATGCAAGTGGCTGTAGAAAAATGTGGTTAATATTGCGTGACACACAGAATGAGGTCGTGTATGTTTCATGGAAATGTTGGCACGCGAGATGTATATACATGATACACAAATAAAACATCATGGCTGCGCGAAAATGTGGTTAGTACAAATGCCATACACATGCATGCGTGTTAAAGATGGACATACAAATATACAGTTAAAAATGACACATGCATAATCATGCATGTTGGATGCTTCGTGAAGAGGGTAAAAGGAAAATTGTCATGGAGCAAACGTTAGCACATGCAAAGATATGCTCTCCTTTCCAACCTTATCTCTCCTTTCGCTTGGTCTCGCATTCTTCCTAGGTGTTGGGTCTCTTTGGCATCAATGGGGGATACCAAAGGCGCACACTCAATTGTTCAATTTTAATTTTATGTTTTGGTAATCCTACGGGAAATCACTAAGCCATTACATATGGGCCAAAGTCAAACCAAGGGTCGTACAGGCTCCCATAGTGAATAAACACTTCCACACCATAGAACACAATTTAAGGTCATGCACGGCTATGAGTGGTTTACCCCGTCGGGTGTCTCCAATCTTGGCGGTAGAGGTAGGCCACTTTCTTGGGTAAAATAGGGTTAAACAGTGTATTTGAGAGGTTAAGAAAAAGAAAATGTCATGTTATGCAAGGTATGAATAAATATGATGTTTATAAATTGATAAACGAATACAAACGAGGTCATATTTCAATAGTTGCCTAAGTTCCTTAAGATCTTAAGAAAAAGTTTTTTAAGAAACTTAAGAATACTCCCCAGCAGAGCTGCCACTGTAAGCGGATGACCTTTTACAAATGCAGGACGTGGCGAAGCGAACCTGGGAAAATTATTTGGTTTTGTTCGATTTGTGGAAAGTGGGTTTTGTTTATCTTGCTTTAGGGAAAATCTTTCCTTTGTTTTGAAATTCCATTTTGTAGAAAACCTTTTCTCGTTTTATAACTTAAGGACCTTGATACCTCAATTTCGAGATAAGTGACAGAGTCGCCACCCGGATCAGCTCATCTGGGAAATTCCGGTACATCTCCCTATCGAGCGCAGACTACTGTAACTAATCCAGAGATTCAGGGTTCGAGCAACTTACCTACTTAACCTCAAGCTTGTATTCGTTTATTATTTATAAAGCCATATTTATTCAATTTATTATCTTTCTCTAACCCAATTCATTTATTTTATTAAACCCATGCTAAGGCGAAAATGTATAAAATAAATTATGGCAAATTAAACCATTAATACAAATATACAAAAGAATAATAGAGGCCGATTATACAGCCAAATTGAATAAAAATATAAAAACTCTCGTCCTCACTTTTACAAACACCTAAGTACATGGGGATCTAAAAATACAATCGCCTAATTACACGAATTAATCTATTAAATACAACAAAAATAAAAATAAATGTTGCAAAACAGATTAGTTAGCACAATTTATATTATAAACACAAGTGGGGCTCAAATTAGGATAGAATTAGGATTTCAGGATTGGGAGCATGCATTTAGGGGGTGACCGGGTCGACTAGACCGGTCGGACGGGTTAGACCTGGAAAACGGTTTTGGAACGCCTTGTATTTTTGTGCTGAAAAATCAATTTTCATAAACCATTTGACTCGGTTTCATACATATTTCCATTTTTATGGGTCGATTATCCCAGAACTCGGGGTTCCGTTTTTGTGGGTTTTCCTAATTTTCACAAACATCTAAAGTCCAAAAAACAATAAACACTCCAAAAACAGTTTGAATCCGAAAACAGCATCGCGCAACAACACTCGTGTGGGGCATTCTGTAATTCTGTCTTTTCCTGGGAATTTCAGCCACGCAGCAGAAAATAGAGCCGGGCGGGTCTGGTTAGAGCTGGCCGGCTCTGATCCTTGTTGGGCGGCTATAATGCCCGACCCGAAACTAGTTTTTTGATTTATCGAAAAAATTTATATTTTTGTTCATTTTCAATGTTTTCCTGAGATTTTATGATGTTCGGGGATCCGCTAATGCTAAACCATGGATCTGTAATGGATCAAACAACCTCGAGACCGGAATATTAAACCCGGAAAAAACCGAAAAACCAATGTTCATACGTCCATAAATATGAAAACCGGAGCTAAAACGACGTACAAACATTCTTGGGCCGGAAAATAACAAAACAGAAAAGCATGAAATGGAAAACGGACTCCTTCCAGCCATTCAGGACAGATCAGGAATCTGTCCTAGTGGAACACATTCGGGCAGCTCTAGGTCAGAGTTAGCCGGCTCTGTTCTTCAAAGACATAGCCGGCCGGCTCTGTTCATAAAGAACACAGTCGTACGGCTATGACGAGTTGAGTCTGTTTTCCGGAAAAATTCTAAAATAGAAGAGCATGCAGAAAACACAATGTAAACAGGTTTTAGGCCTCTCAGAGTTTACCTTGGTGTCTTTCCAATGTACTAGATATGCAAGAAATGGATTTAAAAGCTTGAGATTGTTGCCGGAGTCTCAACTGACAAAACCGAAACAAACCCAAAATGATTTCCAAACAATGAGCAATGGTTATGAAACTTTAGTCTTAATGTTTCAACCCTGGTTTAGGTTTTAAACTCAGTCCTTTACTTCCAGCTCTCTCTA
Organism: Euphorbia tirucalli; assembly: GCA_039660915.1. Classification (NCBI taxonomy): domain Eukaryota; kingdom Viridiplantae; phylum Streptophyta; class Magnoliopsida; order Malpighiales; family Euphorbiaceae; genus Euphorbia; species Euphorbia tirucalli. Next base: position 59,661,368 of record CM077641.1, read on the forward strand.
TGTTTTTTTTCAGTCTCTCTTTTTTCTCTGCCTCTTTCTTTTCTTTTAATTTAAGATTGCCCAAAAAAATCCCCCCAGAGATTTCCTTTCTTTTCCTTTTTATATCCTTCTCTCTCCTTTCTTTTCCTTTGCATTAAATGGCTGCCTGAAATTCTGATCAGCCCATACCTCCACCTTCTGCAAGACAAGTTGCCTGGTTTTGCAAGGCATTTTGTCTTGCCTGCTAGAGCTGGCCGGCTCTGGTTCAAGAAACCAGAGCCGCCCAGCTTTAGCGAAGGCTAGAGTGAAAAGTGAAACATCAGGCATGCATGCTAAACCCTAGAGACCTCTTGGGAGACCTTTTCGGGGGTTTTGGATCATGGATAGCTTGGTTTTTGGGACATTTGAGCCACTCCAGGCAACAATCTGGTCGCTTTCGGGTCTAATTCATCTCCGTCTGCTCCATAGGTAACATATGAATTCTCATCGTAGAGGTCGAGAAAACCCGTGCTCACAACTACTACCTGAAATCCAATCATTAGTTGCTCCATAGCATTCAAAGTAGCTACCACAGATGGCTCATCGGCTTCAACTGTTACGACCCTTCCTCCAATTAGAAACTTCACCTTCTAGTGCAGAGTTGATGGTACACCACCCAAGGCATGGAACCACAGCCTCCCGAGAAGTAAGGAAAAAGTGACAGGGATGTCGATAACATTGAACAATACCTTAGACCTATTCTCCCCTACACTAACCTCGGCTTCAAATGTTCCAATCAAAATCCTCTTATTGTCGTTATATGCTCTGATCACTGTGCTAGACTGACAGAGTGCTTCTGTGCGAATACCAAAGTATGGCAGCATTTTAAAAGGGTAGATGTTCAGGGTAAAGCCATCATCAACCATCACACGAGGCATCACCCTGTCCATGATTTCAACCTTTAAGTACAAAGCCCGATTGTGGTTCACGCCCTCTAGTGGCAAGTCAGACATTCCAAAGCTAATTTCTAAGGCCTGGTTAGCCTTTAGGTCAATCCCCTTATCCTGGCACATACTTCATCACGAGACATTGTAGGATTAACATCCATCTCCATCAGTTGTTTCACTACTGTCTCACGGTGCCTTTTAGATTCCATGACGGGATGCCAAATACTAGTTCGGGCCCATGTTCCCTTTAATTGCTCAACCATAATATTATCTTCTCTATTTCTTGGCATATGGTCAGTAGTGCCATCTGATAAGGTCGGTTTTTGACCTTATCTTTTAGGCAATTTCATGGTTTGAACGGCAATTTTTAGAGTCCTTTGTGTGAATGTTTGTTTGGTTTTTGAGTATTTTGTGATTTTTATGTTTTGGATAGATTTTCATAACTTTTAGTATTTTTGTGTTTTCTAGGGGTGTTTTTGTAATTTTGGATAATATGTCGTTTTTATGGTCCATGGCGTTGGTGCGGTTATGTCTCTTTATGTTTGTTTTGGACAGGCATTATGACCCGGACTGAAAGTTGGAGCATCGGCGACGAAGAAGAGTTTGAAGTGCTGAAAAGCAAGGTGGCACGGCGTGCCACAATGAGGGCACGGCATGCCATTTCAGCATGCCAAGGGATGGGATCCAGCGAATCGGCATGAAATCATACCACCCCTACCAGCACGGCGTGCCAACCCCAAATCTACACAGCACGGCGTGCCACCTCCACCGCACGGCGTGCCACCCATAATTCTGCACAGCACGGCGTGCCTCTTCCACTAGCACGGCGTGCCGAGCTCCGGAATTCTGCTGTTGCCCTACATTCATCTTTTCTATTTCGTGGTTTTAACCTAGCCATATAAATAGGTTACTTTCTAAGTTTTAATGATCTTTTTCCAGACTTTTAAAAAAAAGGCAGAAACTTGTAGCTAGGTTTTGGCTTGAACTATTTGTTTTCTTTGAGTTTTGAACCATCAATTGGTAGAAGTTTGACATAGAACCCTCCCCTTTTGCGACGTTCTTGGTTCCGGCTTGAGTTCGTCTGTAGAGGTACACCCCAAGCATCTTCACACCATCAGAATCCGGTTAATCGGACCAAAAGGGCATAAGCTTTTCTTCTTCTCTTTTGTATTTTGATTAAGTTAGTTTTTGATTCGGCAATTGATTGTGTTTGGTTGTAAACACTGAATTCGTATCACCTTTCTTGATTAATACAAATTGATTGCAAGTTAATTTCAATTTTTATTCCTTTTCTTTATGCAATTCCTTTAATGATAATCTAGTCTCATAAGATCTTAATTTATCAAGTTCATATTTGTGGCATTACCTAGATTGACATCTAGGAAACCATTAGTATTGACGACACTGTGGAACTTACGTGCCCCTATTTTCTGAGCTTTAGAATTAGACCGCCTCTAAACAAGGGAAACCGGCTAAGGACCTAAAAGATCTAGATACACTAGGTTGAATTATCGAAAGAACATAATTAAGGGTTAATTGTTGAGTTAAATTCGTCTATTGTAATTAATTGATAAAGCCATCTCCATTAGCATTCATAGGTCGGTAAACCGCCAATTGATAACCCAAATTCAAGTGCAAAGTAAGCTGGAATAGATCAACTAGGAGTAGGATAATTAGTTGTTAGTATAATCGAATCCAAAAACTAAGTTCCGCCTAGGACACGCAAGGAACCCGAGTAGTTTAGTGTTTGCAGAATATTTTTCTCTGTGGGATCAATGCCTAGACCAACCAGAATTATTACTTGTTAATGATAGGTACACTGCCTTAGTTGTGCGTTTCTAGGTTTAGTTTCACTACTTCGCCTAGGACCCATCAAGTTTTTGGCGCCGTTGCCGGGGAAATTTATTTTTCTGCATCATTGAGCCAAAAGTCTATTTGCTGATCTAGGCACTATTCTTGTGCATATAGTTAAATAATTTTTTCCTTTCTGTGGATATTTGTTGCAAATTAGTTTTCTTTGTTTTCTGTGTGTGTGTGTTTTTTCTAGCTTATACGAACTCGCTCTCAACACCCTGAGCTTTTACCTTATAACCCTGAAATCGAACGTTTATGTAGCAGGAACCGTAGAGTACAACAAAAGCGAATTGTCCAAATGGATCATCAGCAACTGGAGGAAGAGGAGAGACAGCTCTGGGAAAGAGTTGAGCAAGAGCGACTCCAGCGAGAGCGGGAGGAGTTTGATAGAAGAAGGGGTGGTGATAGAGACAACATGGTCATGATTGACCTAATGGCTCCACATCGGCCCTAACAGATCCAGAGTGGTTATCCCAGCCATTACTGCTAATCACTTTGAGTTGAAGTCCAGCATTATCAATTTGATCCAAGGGAACGGACTATTAAGTGGCAGAAAAAGTGACAACCCTAATGATCATTTAGACCGGTTTCTCATGGTGGCCAATACAGTCCGAATAGGTGGGGTGCCCCAAGATGCTGTGCGGTTGAAGTTGTTTCCCTTCTCATTATGCAGGGGAGCAATGGAATGGTAGAAGTCCTTGAGGCCCGGGTCAGTGACTTCATGGGATCAATTGGAAGAACAGTTCTTAGCACACTACTTCCCACCATCAAAGACGGTTCAGTTAAGGAACGAGATCATGGGATTCCGGCAATTTAGGACTGAGACTCTCAATGAAGCATGGCAAAGGTTTCAACGGTTGTTGCGGAACTGTCCCCACCATGACATGCCGCGATTCACTCAAGTAAGCACGTTTTATCATGGTTTGACACCAGCTAACCGTGCATTATTGACTCTTCTGTAGGTGGAGAAATTTTTAAGAAGACTGCTATGTAAGCAGAGGAGTTGATTGCGGAGCTGGCTAGGAAGAGTACCTTGTGGCAGTCGGACACGCCAACAAGGAATGAGGTTCAGGCTATGGATTTGGGATGCCAAGATGTAGCCATAGACCATATGAACAAGAAGTTGGACCTGTTGATGTCACACCTGAATTTAAATGGGCCACAATACCAGCTGGTGTTGTGTGTATCATGTGGAGCGGAGCATCCCGGGCAAGAATGTGCATTGGACGACCCATTCGCCCAACCGTCTGAAAATGTAAGTTTTGTGAGAGGAAACCAAAGGTACAATAATTCTAACTCTTACCCACAAAATTTCAATAATAATAATAATTACAGAAGAAGGTATCAACGCCCGAACATGTCTTATGGTAATAACCAAAATGTGTTGAGACCTCCTTCCGGATTCCATTATGAGCACCGTGAGCAGGGGTTAGGTAAGGCCCCATTTATTCCTAATGATCAATCCTCACAGCAACCTCAACAGTTTAAGCAAGATGAGACGGTTTTGTCTTTATTAAAAGACATCTCGTCTCGGCTTGCTGATAATGAAGCATACTGTAGGGATTTGGGTAAGCAGGTGGCTCAAATGAGTAGGGAGAGGCAGGAGAGACCTCAAGGAGCACTCCCGAGTAGAACTGAACAAAACCCTAAGGGTAATCAATGGGAGACAGCTCAAGTTATAACCCTACAAAGTGGTAGGCAAGTGGAGGACCGAGTGCAAAACGCTGATATTCCATCCCAACCTACTGAGGTAAGTGAAGAGTCAGGAGAGGTAAACAACCCCGACTCGATTTCTGAACCCGAACCTAGAACAAATGAAAAAGGGAAAATTCCTGACCCAGTGAGAGCCTATGTGCCTAAACTTCCTTATCCTCAAAGGGAGAAGAAAGATAAACTGGAGCAGAAATATTCCAAATTCCTGGAAATTTTTAAGAAGTTAGAATTTAATATGCCATTGATTACGGCTCTCCAAGAGATGCCCTCTTATGCTAAATTCTTTAAAGAACTTCTTGCAGGGAAAAGAAAGCTAGGCGAGGACGAGGTGGTGGCTTTAACATAGGAATGTTTAGCGATTATCACTAACAAACTCCCACCTAAGCTCAAAGATAGGGGCAGTTTTACTATTCCATACCGGATAGGAAACTTGGAGATTGTCAATGCCCTATGTGACTTGGGTGTAAGTATAAATTTGATGCCTCTGTCATTTTTCAGGAGACTCGGATTGGGAAACCCAAAGCCAACCAATATGACCCTCCAATTGGCGGATAGATCTCTCACGAGACCCAAAGGGGTGGTCGAGGATGTGTTAGTAAAGGTGGACAAGTTTATCTTCCCCATGGACTTTGTGGTAATGGATATGGAGGAAGATAGCTCGGTGCCCCTTCTACTTAGAAGACCATTTCTCGCAACCGGTAGGACTTTGATAGATGTCTAGGAAGGTAAGATTATTCTTAGGTTGTACAACGAGGAGGTAAGTTTCAACATCTATAACTCAATGAAATATCCATTAGATGTTGAAAATTGTAATTTTATGGACTCCTTTTGTCCTATTGATGCTTGTGTGGGTGAGAATTTGTGCAGTGAACTAGAATGCATCATAGGAGAAGGCCTAAGTGAAAGTGAGGCGAATGAAGTGTTAATTGAGGAATGCTCATGGGTGAAGGGACGGTTCAATAAGCTGGAGCATGAAGTCAAGCCAGCCCCTAAATCCTCATTGGAGGAACCTCTATCATTGGAGCTCAAAACCCTTCCTCCTAACCTTAAATATGTTTTCCTGCATCCTCCAAAGGACTTACCAGTTGTAATCTCTTCTTTGTTGACAGGAGAGGAGGAGGACAAGTTGCTAGAGGTGCTAAGGAAGCACAAAGGAGCATCCGGTGGACAATCCATGACATCAAAGGAATAAGTCCGACGTTTTGCACGCATAGAATTTTCCTAGAAGATGAGGTAAAACCATGTGCACAGCCTCAGCGTCGGTTGAACCCAAACATGAAGGAAGTGGTAAGAACCGAGGTGATAAAACTCCTCGACGCAGGTATCATCTTTCCTATTTCTGATAGTCAGTGGGTGAGTCCGGTTCAATGTGTGCCTAAAAAGGGAGGCATGATAGTAGTGAAAAATGATAAAGGGGAACTAATCCCTACTAGAGCTGTCACGGGTTGGCGTATGTGTATTGATTATAGGAAGTTGAATGACGCCACCCGGAAAGATCATTTTCCATTACCGTTTATTGATCAAATGTTAGAGAGGATGGCCGGGCATGAATATTTTTGTACATTGGATGGGCTATCCGGGTATATGCAAATTCCAGTGGACCCTCTCAATCAAGAGAAAACCACGTTTACGTGTCCATACGGGACATTTGCATATAGGCGTATGCCTTTTGGGTTGTGTAATGCCCCGGCCACCTTTCAAAGATGCATGCTAGCCATTTTTGCTGATATGATTGAGGATTTTATGGAAGTCTTTATGGATGATTTTTCTGTTATTGGTCATACTTTTGAGTCATGCTTGGGGAATTTGGACCAAGTGCTTCAGAGATGTGAAGACACCAATTTGGCACTTAGTTGGGAGAAGTGTCAATTCATGGTCCGAGATTGCATTGTCTTAGGGCATAAGATGTCGGGAAAGGGGATCGAGGTCGATCCGGCCAAGATTGAGGTGATTGAGAAACTGCCTCCCCCAAGTTCGGTTAATTTAGTTAGGAGCTTCTTGGGACATGCAAGCTTTTATAGGCGTTTTGTGAAAAACTTTTCTAAGATTTCTAAGCCGTTGACTGAGCTACTCCTAAAGGATGCCCCATTTAATTTCAATGATGAGTGTATGTATGCTTTTAATTTGCTTAAGCAGAAATTGATTGAGGCACCGGTCATGGTGAGTCCGAATTGGGAAATCCCTTTTGAACTTATGTGCGATGCAAGTGACATAGCTGTTGGGGCATGTTTAGGTCAGAGGGTGAAACAAAATTTTTCACCCAATTTACTATGCTAGTAAGACATTAAACGGTGCTCAAATGAATTATACTGTGACTGAGAAAGAATTACTAGCTGTTGTGTTTGCTTTTGATAAGCTCAGGTCTTACTTGGTCTTATGAAAAGTCATTGTGTACACTGACCATGCTGCTCTTAAGTATTTGTTGGCTAAACAGGATGCAAAGCCCAGGTTGATTCGATGGATTCTACTCCTCCAGGAGTTTGATGTGGAGATTAAGGATAAGAAAGGAGTAGAGAACGTAGTGGCTGACCATTTGTCAAGACTACCAAGTGAAGGATCCGTATCCTCTCCGGAAGCGGACATTCGTGACACATTTCCCGACGAACAGTTGTGTGGGGTAACCTCTATACCATGGTTTGCGGACATCGCAAATTTCAAAGTCGTTAACATTCTTCCACCTAACCTCTCACATACATAGAGACGTAAATTCTTTCATGATGCTAAGGATTATTTTTGGGATGACCCTTATCTTTTTAGATTATGTGCTGATAATGTGATTAGGCCGTGTGTTGCTTGTGAGGAGGTTTCCTCCATTATTGAGATGTGTCATGATAGAGATGCGGGTGGCCATTTTGGACCCGATAGAACTGTAGGAAAAATTTTATCTAGTGGGTTTTATTGGCCAACCATGAAACAGGATGTCATTAGTTATATTCGAGCCTGTGATGCGTGTCAAATGACAGGAAATATCTCCCAAAAGAATGAAATGCTCCAACAGGGTATCTTGGTGTGTGAACTTTTTGATGTTTGGGGCATAGATTTCATGGGACCTTTCCCAATATCCCACAACAACCAATACATTCTTGTGGCGGTTGAATATGTGTCTAAGTGGGTAGAAACTGTGCTTTACCAACCAATGATGCAAGGGTCGTTGTCAAATTTCTAAACAAAAACATTCTTACTAGGTTTGGAACCCCAAGGGCTATCATCAGTGATGGGGGTTCCTATTTTTGTAATAGACAACATGACAATCTTTTGCACAAGTATGGGGTTAAGCACAAGGTAGCAACTCCTTACCATCCTCAGATGAGTGGGCAAGTTGAGGTTTCGAATAGGGAACTAAAACGAATCTTAGAAAAACGGTATGACAATCTTAGACGATGCACTATGGGCATATAGGACTGCTTTTAAGACGCCTATAGGGATGTCCCCTTACCGCTTAGTCTTCGGTAAATCCTGTCATCTACCTGTAGAACTAGAGCACAAGGCATATTAGGCTTTAAAATTTCTTAACTTTGATATGCAAGCTGCAGGTGTGCTTCGATTAAGGCAACTCATGGAGTTAGATGAGCTGCGGTTGAGTTCGTATGAGAATGCCAAAATCTACAAGGAGAGGACCAAGAAGTGGCACGACAGGCATGTAATAAAGAAAGGTTTCAATCAAGGGGAGTTGGTGCTCTTGTATAACTCCCTGTTGAAACTCTTTCCGGGCAAACTGAGAAGTCGATGGACGGGGCCGTTTACCGTGCACAAGATCTATCCCTCCGAGATGGTGGAAATTGAAACCCCAGAGGGAATTCAACAAGTAAACGGGCATCGGTTGAAACCCTACGTCAGCGGAGGAATGGAGGAGGAGAAGCAAGTCTTACTCCTTCGTGATGTGTAATGCGAAATCGTGGATGTAGAAGTCGAGCTATTCCAACTATAAACATAGCAACGAGGTACGTGTGCCTCCCTTATACATTAATTTTTGTGTTAATATGTTTTTGTGTGTTTTTGTGTGTAGGAATAGGTAATTAAGCAAGTTAATCAAAAGTCGTGATCAAAATGTGGAAAAAAGTAAAGGTTGGCAGAATTCAGGATAGCACACCATGCCACCATGGGCAGGCCGTGCCAAGGTGAGATTGGGGTACCACGTGGCGTGCCAGTGTGGCACGCAATCGTGCCAGGCCGCTGTTCCGAAATCATGTGCAAGAGCAATTCAGCATGCCGTGACTGACATAGAGCACGCCGTGCCAAAGTAATGGTCTTCAAGGTGGCACGACGTGCCACTACAGCACGCCCACGTGCCGTCGTGCTGTTCTGGAAGAGGGTTGAGCATGAGCAAGCAGCACGCCATGCCAAAATTCAGCACGCTATCCCAATTTTAGGGTCTTTAAGTTGGCACACCGTGCCAATACAGCACGCCAACGTGCCGTCGCGCTGTTTCTAAAGTGAATTGTTGTAGAGTGAGCAGAACGCCGTGCCAAATTGTGGCACGCTCTGCCAAATATGGAATTTTCAAGACAGCACGGTGTGCCGATCCAGCACGTCGGCGTGCCCTCACGCTGTTTCCAGGTAAGTTTCAAAACTCTGCTCAGCACGCCGTGCTGTTTGTTTGGCACGGCGTGCCGAGCGTTTGAAATTCGAATTTTTAGGTCACCATTCACCTGCCTATATAAACCCTTCTCTTTTTCTCCTTCTAAACCGCCCATCTTATTCCTCTTCTTCTTCTTCTTCTTCTTCTTCGTTCTCACTCTCTCCCACTTTCTCACTTTCTCTCTCCCTCTCCACTTTCTCTCTCTAGAACCAACTCTCACGTTCTCCCTCTCTACCCTTATTCTTCCTTCCTTTCTCATTTTCTCCCTCTCACCTTCTCTTCCACTCTGATTTTGACCTAGGATTTTATTTTGCTTCATTCTCCTCGCAACCAGGTATGAATTCATGCTTTGCTCTCCCTTTACTCTTTTTATTGTTTGTTCTTTCTCTCACTTTGATTTTGATTGATTGACTACTTAATAGGGTGATTGTATTGCATTCTTTTTCTTTTTAGTAGTTTGTATTTATGACAGTAGGGTTTTTTTTGGATTTGGGTTCTTTTGTTTTTGATTTTTGTTCTATTTTTATGTTTGAGCAATTGTAGGATGAAGAAGAAGACTGTCGCTGATAGGAGACACAGTTCGTCACGACGGCCCATAGACCCATCACCGGAACCGGTGCCACGTGACAAATTACCTACCGAACAGCAGATGGCCCCTTTAACGAGCCTCTCCAGGAAGTATAAATGCCCCTTTCCTCCACTTTCGGATGATGAAGGTAAAAGATATAAAACCCTGTTTCCTTTAGAAAGCACCCCCTTTCGAACCTTTGATTGGGAATTTTTATTTGTGCAAGATAGGTCAGAGGCGGTACGTGCTAAATTGACTAGTCTAGGATGGTATGAGTTTGTGAAGTCTAATCCACCCATCTTTAGGGAGTTGAACCTCGAATTCTACTCCACCTTAAGCTTCAAAACAAACCCTGATACGGGCCTTAGGAGCATGACATTCCGCCTATTTGGTACTGAACGATCTTTAGATATTGAGGGCCTTAAGGCTTGCATAGGTATTGAGGGAATGGTTACAAATGGCTGGAGAATATGGATGCCAAGAAATTTTGGCGTATGGTAGGACAAGGGGTATACCAACCTAGGTTTGCTAAAACTTCGCAAATTCATGACCCTATCTTGCAATTAATCCACAAATTTGTGTGTTTTAATTTTTCAGGCAAAACTGAAAGCAACCGAGTTAATGCATTTGAACTTTTAATATTGTGGCATATGCATAATGAGATTAAGGTGCATATGGGCTTCTTCGTCATGGAAGCCCTATACAACCACCACAACAGAGCTAAGTCAGAACTAGGGTTAAGACATATTGTAACTTGTATTGCGTGCTTCTTTTATAGTAATACTTGTTCTAGGAACCTCGATAGCATCCTTCCCAAGAAGCTTTCGAGGGAAATTTTGTCTTGCTCCCATGTCATGGCAACTGCAGGTACTTCAAGTGCGGGAGGTTCAAGTAGGGGAAAGGCTCCTATGGACGTAGATGAGGAGGACGAGAGTGAGGAAGCTAAGGATAACGAGGAGGATAAGGAGAATGTTTCGGTGGGCCTGGATTTTATGGGGCGGATCAAAAGACGGTTGGATGGCATAATTGAACAATTAGAAGGCTTAACCGTCCATCAGCTTATGCTTGAGGTGCGGATGAACGCACGCCTTGATAGGCAAGCAGCACAGCTCGCAAATGTCGAGGCATTCGCCTCTCATTTTTGTGCAGCCCAAGGGTGGCCGTACCCGCCACCACCAGCCCCCGATATGTGAGGTAACCCTTTTCCTTTCCCGCTTTATTTTGCTCCTTCTTCCATTGCACTTTTGGAAGTAAGTGCAATCTAAGTGTGGGGTAGGTAAAGGGATTTCTCCCTTTCTTTTGCTTCTTTTTACATTGCACTTTTTGATTGTTTGTTTCGTATGTTTGTTTATGTTTTTGCATATTTGGATGTTTTGCGTTGGTTTTTGGTTAGATTTAGGCTTTAGTTCTTAATGCATGTGGAGTTGGTTTTGGTTTGTTTTTGGTTTGATAGTGTTTTTAGGTTGTCTATGTGTCAATTGCCGTCTGAATAACATTGCTTAATCCACCCTCGAAACTAAGTCTCTGTGCTTGGATTGGTAGCAATTGGCTAGGGATACTAGGAGTTGTTTGCAAGTCATTAGCTTGTTTGTGCGTGAATTGTGATTCTTGATGGTAACCATCGGTTAGATTTGTCATTAAGGTTGCATTAGGGAATTAACCCTCTACCTCTACTTGTATGATCGAGCTAGGATTATGCCTTGGAACATTGGTTGAGTCACACGACCTAGCATACAACCCCTAGTACACTTGTGAGAATTTGAGCCTTTGGAACCATTTCACATCAGTTCTATTTCTCTGTGAGGGTAAAAACAATCCTGGCACACTAGATCATAGAACCCGGTGTCGTTTTGCACTTGGCATCGAGAGCTTAATATGTGGAGACCGTTAGGATTAACCCCTTGACTTAAATGAGCCTAACCCTAACTACTAATTATCCCTTAGATCACCCAAAGCCACTAAATTAACCTTTTTGACTTAAAAAACCTTCACCAAGCCAACTCTATCATCCAAACTTTTTACCAGTAACTTTGATTTTCCTTTCTTACCCTCCTCTCCTAAATCAAGTAATTGGCTAAGTTGTTCATTCATTTTGGGGTCAATCACCATTTTCATTTCGACTCTTTCACATCTAGTCCTATGGAAAAATTGTGTTTCAAAAAAAAAAAAAAAAAAAAACAAAATCCAAATAGAGTCAATGTGTATGTTCGGCTTCTTTTCTTAAAATTCGGAGTTTGTAGACGCATTTCTTGTTTGTCCGGTTTTCATCTTTAAGCCGGTATGTGTTCCATTTTTAGTTCATTTGTTTGAATAAAGGATTAGGGCGATCATCTAATTGCCTTGACCCATGTCTTGTCTTTTTTTTTCTTTTCCCCGTTAAGTTGTGTTTTGGCCGTTGGGTGTGGATAAGGCCTTCTTATTGTCAAGTTAATTTCAAAAAAAAAAAAAATCTAGCAAAGCAAACACTCTTAGGACTAGTTTTGAGTTGAAAGTTGCATGACCCGTCTTTAGTACTTAGTCAATTTGTATATATTACTTGATTTGTAGGAGTTGTATACCTAAAATTTCCCTTTTATCAAACCTACCCCATGCCATAACATTACAAGCCCCAGGTTCTCTGATTTTGCTCCTTGACCAATGACTTCACCAGGATTGCCATTAGTTCGTTATGTGATGTGTGCCATTGTTTGTTTTTGTGTGCTCATCCGCCTTACCTTGAACTTGAGAGTTGGAGTGACATCTTGTGAGGTGCTTTGTGGTCGTATAAACTCTGTTTGTTCCTCGCCCTTTGACTAGCTAGATTTTGTTGGGTTCGGGTATTGAGTGGTTTTGAACCTGGTGCTCCTAGTGTCATTTCAAAAGTGATGCCTTACCTTCTTGAGTTTATGAATTTCGTACGGTTAAACCCTTAGTTGGATTTGCAAGTAAAAGCAAGCAAGTTTACTCCTTTGTCTTTAGTTGATTTGCTTGAGGACAAGCAAGACTTAAAGTGTGGGGTGGTTGATAAGGTCGGTTTTTGACCTTATCTTTTAGGCAATTTCATGGTTTGAACGGCAATTTTTAGAGTCCTTTGTGTGAATGTCTGTTTGGTTTTTGAGTATTTTGTGATTTTTATGTTTTGGATAGATTTTCATAACTTTTAGTATTTTTCGTGTTTTCTAAAGATGTTTTTGTAATTTTGGATAATATGTCGTTTTTATGGCCCGTGGCGTTGGTGCAGTTATGTTTCTTTATGTTTGTTTTGGACAGGCATTATGACCCGGACCGAAAGTTGGAGCATCAGCGGCGAAGAAGAGTTTGAAGTGCTGAAAAGCAAGGTGGCACGGCGTGCCACAATGAGGGCACGGCGTGCCATTTCAGCGTGCCAAGGGATGGGATCCAGCGAATCGGCATGAAATCGTGCCACCCCTACCAGCGCGGCATGCCAACCCCAACTCTACACAGCACGGCATGTCACCTCCACCGCACGGCATGCCACCCATAATTCTGCCCAGCACGGCGTGCCACTTCCACCAGCACGGCGTGCTGATAAGGTCAGTTTTTAACCTTATCTTTTAGGCAATTTCGTGGTTTGAACGGCAATTTTTAGAGTCTTTTGTGTGAATGTTTGTGTGGTTTTTGAGTATTTTGTGATTTTTATGTTTTGGATAGATTTTTATAACTTTTAGTATTTTTCGTGTTTTCTAGGGTTGTTTTTGTAATTTTTGATAATATGTCGTTTTTTATGGTCCGTGGCGTTGTTGCGGTTATGTTTCTTTATGCTTGTTTTGGACAGGTATTATGACCCGGACCGGAAGTTGGAGCATCGGCAGCAAGGAAGAGTTCGAAGTGCTGAAAATCAAGGTGGCACGGCGTGCCACAATTAGGGCACGGCGTGCAAACCCGGCGGGCCAGGTGATGCAATCCAGTGGAGTGGCACGAAAACATGCCACTCAAACCAAGAAACTTTCATAGTAATACTTGCCACTTGTAACTTGTATTGCATGCTTCTTTCATAGTAATACTTGTTATAGGAACCTCAATAGCATCCTTCCCAAGAAACTTTCGAGGGGAATCTTGTCTTGCTCCCATGTTGTGACAGCTGCAGGTACTTCAAGTGCGGGAGGTTCGAGTAGGGGAAAGGCTCCTATGGACGTAGATGAAGAGGACGAGAGCGAGGAAGCTGAGGATAGCGAGGAGGATAAGGAGAATGTTTCAGTGGGCGTAGATTTTATGGGGCAGATCGAAGGACGGCTGGATGGCATAATTGAACAATTGGAAGGCTTAACCGTCCATCAGGTTCTGCTTGAGCAGCGGATGAACACGCGCCTTGATAGGCAAGCAGCTCATCTCGCCAACGTCGAGGCGTTCGCCTCTCGCTTCTGTGCAGCCCAAGGGGGGCCATACCCGCCGCCTCCAGCCCCCGATATGTGAGGTAACCCTTTTCCTTTCCCATTTAGTTTGCTCCTTCTTCCATTGCACTTTTGGAAGTAAGTGCACTCTAAGTGTGGGGTGGGTAAAGGGATTTCTCCCTTTCTTTTGCTTCTTTTTGCATTGCACTTTTTGATTGTTTGTTTCGAATGTTTGTTGGTGTTTTTGCATGATTGGATGTTTTACGTTGGTTTTTGGTTAGATTTAGGCTTTAGTTTCCAATGCATGTGGAGTTGGTTTTGGTTGTTTTTGGTTTGATAGTGTTTTTAGGTTGTTTATGTGTCAATTGCCAATAACATTGCTTAATCCACCCTCGAACCTAAGTCTCTGTGCTTGGATTGGTAGCAATTGGCTAGGAATATTAGCAGTAGTTTGCAAGTCATTAGCTTGTTTGTGCGTGATTTGTGATTCTTGATGGTAACCATTGGTTAGATTTGTCATTAAGGTTGCATTAGGGAATTAATCCTCTACCTCTACTTGCATGATTGAGCTAGGATTACGCCTTGGAACATTGGTTGAGTCACACGACCTAGCATACAACCCCTAGTACACTTGTGAGAATTTGAGCCTTTAGAACCATCTCCCATCGGTTCTATTTCTTTGTGAGGGTAAAAACAATCGTGGCACACTAGATCGTAGAACCCGGCGTCGTTTTGCACTTGGCATCGAGAGCTTAATATGTGCAGACCCTTAGGATTAACCGCTTGACTTAAATGAGCCTAACCTTAACTACTAATTCATCCCTTAGATCACCCAAAGCCACTAAATTAACCTTTTTGACTTAAAATGTTGGTGTGCCCTAGTTCGTAGGGCATTGGATTCTTGTATTTTGTATTATACATTAAGACTCATTGTATAAATACATTATTTGTGTCACATTAATAAAGGCAATTAATCTAGTTCATCTATATCTTGTGTTCTAATATGAGTAGAGTATCCATTGATTGATAATCATAAAACCTATCCCAGGTCTGTTCTAATCGTGGGAACGAATAGAACCACAGACTTGTATATTCGATGACTGTATGGTAGTTCTTAACTAGCCATAGTACTTGTATAGTCAGTCATGAATATAGGTACATGTCGTTGACATGGGACTGGATCGATACGCACAAGAAAGCCACATGGCTGTCACGTCATAGGTCTTTCTTGAGTAGGTCTCTTTTATCCTCAGACCAGATTTCATTATAATATCGATATGGAATCCGATTCACTTTGACATACGCCTAACAGGTCTGTAAAAGGATGCTAAATATGGGTATGATTGGGTGGACTGGTGAACATGTTGATATTGATGATGAAGTGATGGAATTGCCACTCGGGTAACACCGAGATGATATCATTGGCCACTTGATGAGTGGGACTGATAAGTGTATGGCCATACCCAAATAAGTTGGTTGCTTATTTGATTAATCAGTCAACTCAAGATCAAGAAATATAATAAACAATAGAAGAGGATGACGGACACCATGCCTCTTGTTTATTCATATCGATATCGTTAGGCAAAGGACAGTATGAGATTACTACCGGGTGAGTGTCTTCTAAAGACTGCTGCATCTCTATCTTAATTGGGGGCTGTAATGGTTTGCTAGAACCCACTTACAATCTGTGGGCCTTGGGCCTACTGCCAACATAAAGACAGACCCATAGGATCGTGCACATAGATCAACTGAGCTGGAACTTATAGAAATTGTACATGTAATGTACATTGGAAGGAATGCGTTAATTAATTAGTTGACATTCGGTGTCAAGGTAATTAATTGACATTGGGTTGAATTTAATTTAATTAATAAGTTTACATAATGTAATTAATTAATTTATCAATTAATTGAATTACATAAAGTAAACAATTAATTAAATAATTTTCCTAAGTAGGAAAATTAAATACATGTATTGTATTAACTTAAGTGTGATTTAATTTTATTTAGGGGTAATTAAATTTAGCCAAATGGAATTAAATTACATAGTATATACTTTTTAATTAAAGTTTATTTATGTAATTATAATCCTAGTGGGCTTGGGATATATTAACCTAATTAGAACCCAATTAGACAAGGTGTCTATAAAAGGGCACACTTAAGGAATAAAAACCTAATTCAACTCAAATTAATTGCTGGAAATTTCAGCCACCAATAGCAGCCCCAAAACAGCCGAAAATCCCAGCATTAAACCTCCATTCCTTCGCGTCTTCGGCTAGCACCGGTTCCCGCTCAATAGTTGGTCGTGCACCGGACTTTGGAGATCGCAGTTTTAAGAAACGATTCTGCAGCAGTCTCTAGAGGAGACGAATCCGCTGAGTTAATCTCTCTTGATTCTTATTTGATTTTATTCTAATCAATGGTAATTAGACACGATAGGTGGATTCTAGGAAATTTTAAACGGTGTATTTTCCACTGCGCCACGTTATTTTTCCAATGACGAATCCCAACAGTGGTATCAGAGCCTAGGTTTTGTCCATTATATTGATTGGAATTGGTTCTTGAAAGCGTTCTTGAAGAAAGAATGGGCTTCAAGTTTGTTATTTTAGGGTCTTTATTCAATTGGTTTTGACTTTGATAAACCCTAGAATTTTTGGATTGGGGTTTTTGATTATTTTCCCCAATTGGTTTCCATCTTAAAAATTATTGTTTTATTGATTATTTATTTTGATGGATTTTTTTTTATGATTAAAAAAAGAAAAAAAAAAGAAGTATATATTTGTTTTGCTGCAATTTGGAATCGCAGGATTCCAAATTGCAGCTGCTGCTGCTTGCCGCAGCAGGCGTTGCTGCCTGCTGCGGCATGCAGCTGCTGCTGGCAGCAGCCCATTGTGGGCTGCTGCCGCGCGCGGGATTTGGGTCCAGTTTTGGATTTTGCGGGTAATTTTTATCCCGGACCCTAATGTAAATTAAATTAAATTTTTTTTAAATTAATTTGTGTTTAAATTATTTATTTTGTTGGCATGCATATTTAATTTAATTGTTTGCATATTAAATTGAATATGGACTTTGTGAAATTGGCCCAATAAACCGTGACACCGGTTAAAATTGGGAGAGCTAAATTTTAAATTTGTGACAACCCAAATTCAAGTGGGAGCAAAATTGTTAATTTTGCATTTATGGATGTTATCCATTGGGCCTTTATGGGCCTTAGTCACATTTGTTAAAATTGGCGATTTCACCCTAAGTAACTCGGCTTAAAATTTATATTTATAATTTGGAATGCCATGATCATGCATCATATTGGTATGTATGTGCACGGCAGGTACTTTGTTTGAAATGCTATGTTGAGTTCTATGGGCCCTAAATTATTATCGGTTGTAATTTAATTTTGGGAAATATGGCCTGCGTGCCATTTTTTTATTTTGATGTAATTTTAGAATAGATTTTATTTTACAAAATTATTGTAATTGCATCAAGTATGGAGGAAGGCCCAAATGGAGCAAGCCCATGGTGGGAGCCCAAGAAGGATTGCAGTCCGACCCATGAAGAATTAGATAGGATATCTAGTTTTTCATTAGGTTGTAATTAAAGGCCCATAGGATCTCATTTATTTTAAATTAAGTCTGCTATTGCATTTTTCATATAATATGGATGTATGGATCACCAAATTATTACCCGCATTTATGCATGCTAAGCCGTATCACTTAATTATAATCCGGAAATTAAAATATTGAGTCGCTTAAAAGTGCTTCCCACATTCACACCTCTTCCTCCCATTGATGCTGCAATGTGCGCCATGCCCTAGCTGGGTATATTATAGTATTCGGTGGGCCGTCGAGGGTTAAGATACTTGGTATGGTTAACATGTGAATGGTGGTTTGACTCAACATGGGTAGCATTAGCTCAGAGCGGGCCCTAAGCACGGATGGGTAAAGTGTCAATAAGCCCATCAAACCAAGAGTCCTTCGTGGAAGGATTGGATAGGTTGTCCTACCAAACGACTCAATGGTTGGTTAGCGAGCCCTAGTTCGGCCAGTCATTGATAAGTTGTGGATCTTGGTCAAGTCAGCCAATTAACAACACCAACAAACAAATTAAAATCGGATTATTAATTTGAATTGGCTTAAAAGTCCTTTATTTCTAACTCAAGCAATGATTTCTTCCATGTAGATAATCCCATTTCAGTTAAGCAATTTAAATGGCTGCAACAAACAACAACTCACTCTCACTTAGGTCACTCTTGGAAAAGGAGAAGCTTTCGGGGACTAACTTCCTGGACTGGGCTAGGAACTTACAAATAGTTCTTAGACAAGAGTCTAAGGAGTATGTACTGAATGCTCCTTTACCAGTTGGCCCTCCCGCAGGTCGAGGCATCACCACAGCGATGGTGGAGCAGTATGACCGGCACGTGAGGGATGACCGAGATGTCTCATGCCTCATGCTGGGTACCATGGCTTCTGATCTTCAGAAGCAGTTCATGGATCAGTTTAAAAGATGTTCCAAGATCAGGCTTGTCAGGAATGTTACCTGACAACTAAGGCACTTTGCACGACTGTGATGGCAGCTGGGACTTCTGTTAGCACTCATGTGCTAAAGTTGAAGGGGTATATTGATACACTTGCCCGCCTCGGCTCGCCAGTTCCGCAGGACTTGGCAACAGACATTATTCTGGGGTCACTTCCTAAGTCTTACAACCAGTTTATCATGAATTACCATATGCAAGGGTTGGATAAATTGGTTGTTGAGCTGCATGGCATGCTCAAGCTTGCTAAGCAGTCTCTTAAGAAGACTCCTGAAGTATTGCTGGTGAACAAGGGCAATACGCCCATTGCTAAGGGAAAGGCCAAATCTAAGGCCAAGGCTAAGGGCAAAAAGGTGGTGGCCCAACCTAAAGCAAGGGTTGCCTCTCCTGACGATGTTTGCCATGAGTGTCATGAGAAGGGGCACTGGAAGAGCTCATGTCCAATGCTAAGGGAGCAACTAAAGGGCAAAACTGCTGCTTCAGGTATTTAAGTTGTTGAGATTAATCTGGCCATTTCTACATCTTGGGTCTTGGACACTGGATGTGGATCTCACATTTGTTCAAATGTGCAGGGTCTAAGAAATAGGAGATTATTAGGATCTGGAGAAGTAGATCTTCGAGTCCAAAATGGTGCTCGGGTTCAGGCCATGGAGATCTTAGATTATTTCTTAGAGATGCCAAGTGGACTTGTTTTGGAACTAAGAAACTGTTATTTTGTACCTGCGATGCGCAGGAATATTATTTCCGTTTCTTTGTTGGATATTTCTGGTTTTGTATTTAATATTGGACATGGTAGAATTTCTATGTGGCAATATTATTTATGGAACAGCATTTCTTGAAAATGGCTTATATATCCTTGATCTAAAACGTGAAAGTTCAATCTATAACATAAATATTAAAAGGATTAAACAAAATGAAATTAATCCTACTTACATCTGGCATTGTCGACTTGGCCATATAAATGAGAAGCACATAGCTAGGCTTCACTCTAGTGGAGTGCTAGGGTCATTTGACATCCAGCCTTATGACACATGCGAATCTTGTTTGAGAGGCAAGATGACAAAGGCACCTTTTAGCAAGACTGCTGAAAGGGCCTCAGAGCTATTGGAGCTAATACATTCCGATGTATGTGGCCCAATGAGCACTAGTGCTAGATCTGGTTTTCTGTACTTTGTCACCTTCACGGATGACTTCAGCAGATACGGTTACGTGTATCTGATGAAGCATAAGTCTGAGACTCTCCAAAGGTTCGAGGACTTTAATAATGAAGTAGAAAACCAACTTGGCAAGAAAATAAAAGCACTTCGGTCTGACCGAGGGGGTGAATATTTGAGCCAAGAGTTTGACTCATTTTGAGAGAGTGTGGGATTGTATCCCAACTCACTCCTCCTGGTACACCCCAGTGGAATGGAGTATCAGAAAGGAGGAATAGGACCTTACTTGACATGGTCCACTCGATGATGAGTCATGCTACACTCCCTGTCTCCTTTTGGGGATATACTTTAGAGACAGCTGCTTACATTCTTAATAATACACCAAGCAAGGCAGTTAAGGGAACACCATATGAACTATGGAAAGGCCGAAAGCCCAATGTTTCCTTCTTGAAGATTTGGGGCTGTGATGCACATGTTAAAAAAATTGACAAGTGGCAAACTTGAGTCCAAATCTGTCAAGTGCCAGTTTGTGGGTTACCTTAAGGAAACTAAGGGTTATTACTTCTATGATCCGGCCGAAAACAAAGTTTTCATAGCCAGAAATGCAGTCTTCTTGGAGAAGGAATTCCTTTCCAAAAGAGACAGTGGGAGTAATGTTGAACTTTTAGAAGTTCAAGACTCACAAACTCCTGCAGCTACTGCTGAGGATGCTTCGGGAACCAATCTGACTACTCAAGAAATTGAGGAACCAGAAATGGTTGCACAGGACCTTAGAAGGTCTGGTAGGACATGTCATCAGCCAGAGAGGTATGGCTTTCTCGTAACCGATGATGGGGACCTTATGGTCGTTGACCAAGAGGAGCCTAAGACCTATCAGAAGGCTGTTGAAAGCCCACACTCAGATCAATGGCACAAAGCCATGGAGGCTGAGATGCAATCTATGCACGATAACCAAGTATGGAAATTGGTGGATCCACTTCTGGGTGCTAAGGTGATAAGTTGCAAATGGTGTTTCAAGTTAAAGGCCCTGTGTGTATAAAATGGTTAGTGGGAGCATTTCCACCGTCCTAGTGCTGTATGTTGACGACATCCTTATCATTAGAAGTGACATACCAACACTACAAGGGGTTAAGCAGTGGTTGAGTCGGTGCTTCGCAATGAAGGACTTAGGCGAAGCTGAGACGATCTTAGGGATCAGGATCTACAGAGATAGATCCAATCAGCTTCTAGGCCTAAGTCAGGCCACGTACATTGACAAGGTTCTAAAAGGATTCAGCATGGACAAGGTAAAGAAAGGATTCTTGCCTATGCACCATGGGTTGAAGCTGAGTAAGAAAGATGGTCCTAAAACAAAGAAGGACCGGGAGAACATGGAAAAGATCCCTTACGCATCTGCTATTGGATCTATCATGTACTCCATGTTATGTACGAGGCCTGATGTCGTGTTTGCACTAAGTATGGCTAGCCGGTACTAGTCGGACCACGGTGAGGAACACTGGAAGGCAGTCAAGGCAATCTTGAAGTACCTTAACCGGACTAAGGATGCTTTCTTAGTGTATAGAGGTCAAGATGAGCTGGTAGTGTCAGGTTACACTGATGCAAGCTTTGAGACCGATGAGGATGAGAACCAGTCACAGTCTGGTTATGTTTTTCTCCTGAATGGCGGTGCCATTAGTTGGAGGTCCTCAAAGCAGGCCACCATTGCTGACACTACAATGGAAGCTGGGTACATAGCTGCGTGCAAAGCTCAAAGGAAGCAGTTTGGATCAAGAAAGTCATAACTGAGTTGGGAATAATGCCCACTATCCTAGACCCAGTTGATGTTTTGTGACAACAATGGGGCCATCGCACAAGCTAAGGTGCCCCGGTCACACAAGAGATCCAAACATGTACTCTGAAAGTTTCACCTCATTCGGGAGATCGTGAACATAAGTGACATATCATTGCAGATGGTTGACACCAAGAATAATATCGCTGATCCATTGACCAAAGCGCTGTTGCAGACACAGCACGATGGTCATACCAGATCTATAGGAATTAGGGCAATGCCCACTTGGAACTAGTGCAAGTGGGAGATTGTTGGTGTGCCCTAGTTCTTAGGGCATTGGATTCTTGTATTTTGTATTATACATTAAGACTCATTGTATAAATACATTATTTGTGTCACATTAATAAAGGCAATTAATCTATTTCATTTATATCTTGTGCTCTAATATGAGTAGAGTATCCATTGATTGATAATCATAAAACCTATCCCAGGTCTGTTCTAATCGTGGGAACGAATAGAACCACAGACTTGTATATTCGATGACTGTATGGTAGTTCTTAACTAGCCATAGTACTTGTATAGTCAGTCATGAATATAGGTACATGTCGTTGACATGGGACTGGATCGATCCGCACAAGAAAGCCACATGGTTGTCACGTCATAGGTCTTTCTTGAGTAGGTCTCTTTTGTCCTCAGACCAGATTTCATTATAATATCGATATGGAATCCGATTCACTTTGACATATGCCTAACAGGTCTGTAAAAGGATGCTAAATATGGGTATGATTGGGTGGACCGGTGAACATGTTGATATTGATGATGAAGTGATGGAATTACCACTCGGGTAACACCGAGATGATATCATTGGCCACTTGATGAGTGGGACTGATAAGTGTATGGCCATACCCAAATAAGTTGGTTGCTTATTTGATTAATCAGTCAACTCAAGATCAAGAAATATAATAAACAACAGAAGAGGATGACGGACACCATGCCTCTTGTTTATTCATATCGATATCGTTAGGCAAAGGACAGTATGAGATTACTACCGGGTGAGTGTCTTCTAAAGACTGCTGCATCTCTGTCTTAATTGGGGGCTGTAATGGTTTGCTAGAACCCACTTACAGTCTGTGGGCCTTGGGCCTACTGCCAACATAAAGACAGACCCATAGGATCGTGCACATAGATCAACTGAGCTGGAACTTATAGAAATTGTACATGTAATATACATTGGAAGGAATGCGTTAATTAATTAGTTGACATTCGGTGTCAAGGTAATTAATTGACATTGGGTTGAATTTAATTTAATAAATAAGTTTACATAATGTAATTAGTTAATTTATTAATTAATTGAATTACATAAAGTAAACAATTAATTAAATAATTTTCCTAAGTAAGAAAATTAAATACATGTATTGTATTAACTTAAGTGTGATTTAATTTTATTTAGGGGTAATTAAATTTAGCCAAATGGAATTAAATTACATAGTATATACTTTTTACATAGTATATACTTTTTAATTAAAGTTTATTTATGTAATTATAATCCTAGTGGGCTTGGGTTTAATTAACCTAATTAGAACCCAATTAGACAAGGTGTCTATAAAAGGGCACACTTAAGGAATGAAAACCTAATTCAACTCAAATTAATTGCTGGAACTTTCAGCCACCAATAGCAGCCCCAAAACAGCCGAAAATCCCAGCATTAAACCTCCATTCCTTCGCGTCTTCGGCTAGCACCGGTTCCCGCTCAATAGTTGGTCGTGCACCGGACTTTGGAGATCGCAGTTTCAAGAAACGATTCTGCAGCAGTCTCTAGAGGAGACGAATCCGGTGAGTTAATCTCTCTTGATTGTTATTTGATTTTATTCTAATCAATGGTAATTGGACATGATAGGTGGATTCTAGGAAATTTTAAACGGTGTATTTTCCGCTGCGCCACGTTATTTTTCCAATGACGAATCCCAACATAAAAAACCTTCACCAAGCCAAATCTATCATCCTAACTTTTTACCACTCACTTTGATTTTCCTTTCTTACCCTCCTCTCTTAAATCAAGTAATTGGCTAAGTTGTTCATTCATTTTGGGGTCAATCACCGTTTGCATTTCAACTCTTTCACATCTAGTCCTATGGAAAAATTGTGTTAAAAAAAAAAACAAAAACAAAAACAAAAACAAAAATCCAAATAGAGTCAATGTGTTTGTTCGGCTTCTTTTCGTGAAATTCGGAGTTTGTGAACGCTTGTCTTGTTTGTCCGGTTTGCTTCTTTAAGCCGGTATTTGTGTTCCATGTTTCAGTTCATTTGTTGAATAAAGGATTAGGGCGATCATCTAATTGCCTTGACCCATGTCTTGTAATTTTTTTCTCTTTTCCCCATTAAGTTGTGTTTTGGCCATTGGGTGTGGATAAGGCCTTCCTTTTGTCAATTTAATTTCAAAAAAAAAAATAAGAAGAAAAAAATATTTAGCAAAGCAAGCACTCTTAGGACTAGTTTTGAGTTGAATATTGCATGACCCGTCTTTAGTTCTTAGTCAATTTGTATATTTTACTTGATTTGTAGGAGTTGTATACCTAAAATTTCCCCTTATCAAACCTACCCTAAGCCGTAACATTACAAGCCCCAGGTTCTCTGATTTTGCCCCTTGACGAATGACTTCACCGGGATTGCCATTAGTTCGCTATGTGATGTGTGCCATTGTTTGTTTTTGTGTGCTCATCTGCCTTACCTTGAACTTGAGCGTTGGAGTGACATCTTGTGAGGTGCTTTGTGGTAGTATAAACTCTGTTTGTTCCTCGCCCTTTGACTAGCTAAATTGTGTTGGGTTCGGCTATTGAGTGGTTTTGAACCTGGTGCTCCTAGTGTCATTTCAAAAGTGATGCTTTACCTTCTTGAGTTATGAATTTCGTACGGTTAAACCCTTAGTTGGATTTGCAAGTAAAAGCGAGCAAGTTTACTCCTTTGTCTTTAGTTGATTTGCTTGAGGACAAGCAAGACTTTAAGTGTGGGGTGGTTGATAAGGTCGGTTTTTGACCTTATCTTTTAGGCAATTTCGTGGTTTGAACGGCAATTTTTAGAGTCTTTTGTGTGAATGTTTGTGTGGTTTTTGAGTATTTTGTGATTTTTATGTTTTGGATAGATTTTTATAACTTTTAGTATTTTTCGTGTTTTCTAGGGTTGTTTTTGTAATTTTTGATAATATGTCGTTTTTTATGGTCCGTGGCATTGGTGCGGTTATGTTTCTTTATGCTTGTTTTGGACAGGTATTATGACGCGGACCGAAAGTTGGAGCATCGGCGGCAATTAGGGCACGGCGTGCCAACCCGGCGGGCCAGGTGATGCAATCCAGTGGAGTGGCACGAAAATGTGCCACTCAGACCAGCGTGGCGTGCCAACCCCAAAACCACACGGCACGGCGTGCCACCTCCAGCAGCACAGCGTGCCATCCTCAATTCTGCACAGCACGGCGTGCCATTTCCACCAGCACGGCGTGCCGAGCTCCGAAATCCTGCTGTTGCCCTACTTTCATCTTTTCTTTTTCCTGGTTTTAACCTAGCCGTATAAATAGGTTATTTTCTAAGTTTGAAAGGATCTTTTTCCAGACTTTTTGAGGGAGAGCAGAAACTTGTAGTGAGGTTTGAGCTTGAACTATTTGTTTTCTTTGAATTTTGAATCATCGATTGGTAGTAGCTTTACATAGAACCTTCCCTTTTTGCGACGTTCTTGGTTCCAGCTTGAGTTCGTCTATAGAGGTACACCCCAAGCATCTTCACACCGTCGGAATCCGGTTAATCGGACCAAAAGGGCATAAGTTTTTCTTCTTCTCGTTTATAATTTGATTAAGTTAGTTTTTGATTCCGCAATTGATTGTGTTTGGTTGTAAACATTGAATTCGTTCCACCTTTCTTGATTAATACAATTGATTGCAATTTAATTTCAATTTTTATTCCTTTTCTTTATGCAATTCCTTTAATGATAATCTAGTCTCATAAGATCTTAATTTATTAAGTGTTGGAAATGCCCTAGTCCCGAGGCATTGGTCCTTGTATCTGTACTATACATTTATTGGATTTATGTGTTGTACTTATTTGTGTCATTAATAAAGGCATCAATTCATTTATTATATCTATCTTGTGCAATATATTAAATGAAGTATCCAATGGACATATCTATATCCATGACGACTAGTGTCATGCACTTAGCAGTAAGACCATGGATAGGGTAAACGATATGACCATAAATAGATCCGTAGTCTGTTCCAGTCATGGGAATGAATGGAACAACAGACTATCATTAACCTGGTTGTATGGCGGTGTCTTACGGGCCATTGTGACATGGGATGTCAACCAAGTTAATGGGTACATGCCTGGGAGCATGGTACTGGATAGATCCACTAAACGAGTAATCCACATGGTATGGTATCACAATGGATTCTCGTGTAGTACTTGTATGGATCCTTTGACCTGACCATATGATGGTGTTACATGTGAAGTCGCATACTTAGGGGTACGCCTAAAGGGCCTGTAATAGGGTGCCAAGTATGGGTGCTTTCGGGTATGTCACTGAACATGGTAATACTATGGATATGCAGAAGGGATTTGTCACTCAGTAACCAACTGAGAAGATATCACCGGCCACTTGATGAATGTGACTGATAAGAGTGTGGCCACACCCAAACAAGTTGGAACTTGTTTGTGAGCATCAGTACATTCGGGATCAAGTTAATGTCCGGACACAAAAGAGGGTGATCAATCCATGCCTCTGTGTTGGACACCGATATCAATGACATGGGATGTACAAGTTTAAACTACAGGGTTATGATATCAGTTAGACTGCCATCTCCATCTTAATTGGGGGCTGCAGTGGCTTGCTAGAGCCCAACTGCAGTCTGCGGGCCAAAGGCCCGCTGCCAACATAAAGATGGGCCCACAGGATCGTACACATAGAACGATAGAATGCAGACTTAAGGAATCACTTGTATACTTGGAGTATACACAGTGGAGGGAGAAGCATGTATATATTAATTATATTATAAGGATCAATTGGATTGGTCATAATAATAAAATTAATATATTCTATTGGCTCTTCATAATTAATTGGATTAATTATGAAATTATTTCCTAGGTGGAGATATTCATATGTATGGGTTTACATATGATTTTATTTTGTGTAGATTTAATTTTAATTTGATGGATTAAATTAATTGTCAAACTAATTTTAATTTAGATGTAAATAATATATTACTTGGAGTAATATATTAAATACATGGGTATATTAAAATTGGGCTTGAAATTAATTAAACCAGAATAATTAAAATTAGACTGGGCCTAAATTAAAACATGGAAGCCCGCACAGAATAGAGAGGAGCCAAGATGGGCCTGAATTCCCCTAAGGGAATTCGGCCAACCCTAGGTATAAATACCTAGGGTTAGAAATTTCGGCCAACACATGTCTTTAGCCTCTAGCCGAAATTATCTAGTGTTTTCCCTCTCCATTGTTTTGTTTTTCCGACGCTAGCACGGGTTGCATTCGCCAAGCGTTCGTGTACGTGAGAGTGGAGGAATTCTATTTTGAATTCTGCAGTCATCATCCATCTCTAGAAAGAGATTTTTCTGGTAAGAAATTTAATCCCTTTCTATTTGATTTTAAGTTTTTCAATTTCCACCTCAATTGCTCCTAGGACTGGATTTGAGGAAATCACCGCGTTCTTTCGCTTTTATCGGGTGATTTCCGGTGACAAATCCCAGCAGTGGTATCAGAGCAGGCTTTTGATCCGTGGAATTTGATTAATTTGGTTGAATCCCTTTTTTGAAATTGGATGTTTTTGTTTGGGATTCATGGTATGGGTTTTATGATTTTTCCCATATGTTTTATGCAATGAAAATTAAATTTGCATATAGGTTTATGTTAGTTTAATTTTATTGTATATTATTGTAATTCTTGGTGAATTGCTATGGATGATGATTGGTTAATTTTTATTTTTAATTCTGGATTTAAAAATAAAGAAAAAAAAAAAATCGGCCTCCCGGGGGCGGGGCTGCCGGCGGCCGCCGCACGCGGCGGCAGCTGCTGCCAGCAGCAGCCACTGGTTCCAGCAGCAGCGGGCTGCTGCAAGGCAGTGGCTGCCGCGCGGCAGCAGCGGGCAGCCGCTAGGCGGCTGCAGCGGGCCGGGCCCAGTGTTTTGGATTTTGCGGGTATTTTGGGTCCGGGGCCCATTTTTGAAATTTTAATTGGTTTTAAAATTCGTGTGTTTAAATTTATGTAATTTAAATGCGCATGGTTTCTTGAATGAATTTTATTTCGTTCATGTGATATTAGTTTTTGAAATTAATATGGTTAATGGAAATTGGTTCAAGTAATTTTGGCACAATTACTCGGACGGCTAAATTGGACCCATGGTTTCCCAATTCCAGTGGGAGCAGTTGGACTGCCTGGGCTGGAGGCCCAAAGCCCGTTAAGGGTTAGAACCATGGTGGGCCAAAATTGGCGATTTCCTAATAATGGCTTTGACATAATTTAAATGGGCTTAAATCATGCATTATGACATGCTTTTGAATTGTATGTATTGGATGCATATGAATGGTGGAATGAATGTATGACTGGATGCTATTGGGCCTTTTACGAGATGGGTTGTATTTTTCTTTTGGGTAAATACGGCCTGCGTGTCGTTTTCTTTTAATGTTATTTTATTTTGTTTAAATTAAATATTATAAAATTTGTAAAAGAAGAAGCCCATGGAGTGGTGAGCCCAAATGGAGGTGCAAGCCCAAATTGGAGGTGCAAGCCCAGAAGGAGAAGATGGAGGCCCGCCTGATATATGTTTCTAGTATAGGTTTACTAGAATTATACTAGGATGTAACATAGGCCCATAGCAGTCCATTTTAATTTTATTTAATCATTTTTATATTCATTTGCATGTATGAATGTATGTTACAAATAGCTCATTCACCCGCTTTATGTATGTAAGCCGTTATAATTGAATCTAATAACCAAACGGAAATTACTAAGTCGCTTAAAAGTGCTTCCCTCATTCAAAACCGAATCGAAGTGGGAATAGGCCAGTTGTAGACCATGCCCTCGCAGGATGCACTGGAGTATTGTCACTTTGTATTGGGTTAGAGTATGGGATACTCTAACACTTGGATGGAGGTTTTGACTTAGCATGGGTAGTAAGATTCTCCTGGCCCTAAGCACAGATGGGTAAGTGCCAACAAGCCCATCAAACCGAGAGTCCCTAGGTTGGGATTGGACGGCGTTCCTACCTAAATAATTAAGGTATAGTTGTACCAAACCCTCATTTGGCTATATCTTAATGAAATATGGATCTCGGCCCATGAGCCCAACAACTCGGTTTAAATTAATAACTTGATTCATTATTAATTTTATATGGGAACAACAAAGTAAAGCCCTTTATTAACACTCTCAATGTTTTTCTGTGTAGAAAAACCCAAATGGCAAACACAAATACCTTATCACTGCGATCAATTCTTGAAAAGGACAAGTTTTCCGGTCCTAACTTTTTAGACTGGTCTAGGAACTTGAGGATAGTTCTAAGACAAGAGTCGAAAGAGTATGTGCTGGAAAGGCCTGTGCCGGCTGCGCCTCAGGGACGTAATCTAATGGCTGCACAGCTGGCGGAATACGAGGCGCACGTCAATGACAACCGGGATGTGACGTGCCTTATGTTGGCTTGCATGGTCCCCGAACTGCAAAAAACGTTTATGGACCATCAAGCCTATGTTATGATAACAACTCTTAATGAGATGTTTCAAGAGCAAGCTCGTCAGGAAAGGTACCTGACCAATAAGGCATTCCACTCTTGTAAGATGGGGGCCGGGACATCTGTGAGTGCACACGTGCTCAAGATGAAGGGCTATTTGGATACTTTGGCCCGTCTCGGATCGCCTATCTCTCAAGAGTTGGCGGTGGACACAATCCTCGCGTCCTTGCCGGATTCTTATGATCAGTTCATCCTTAACTACAATATGCAAGGGATGAACCGCACTGTCAGTGAGCTGCATGGGATGCTTAAGCTTACTGAGCAGTCGATCAAAAAGACTCCGCCGGTGCTGCTGGTTAACAAGGGGAACTCTCCTCTTGCTAAGGGTAAGGCCAAGGAAAAGGCCAAGGCTAAGGCCAAGAAGGCCAAAGCCAAGAAGGCCAAGGCCCAACCCAAAGGCCAGCAGAAGGCAGGTCCTGAGGACGTCTGTTTCGGGTGCAGACAGGCGGGCCATTGGAATAGATCGTGTCCCAAGCTGATGGGAGAGCAGAGAAGGGGCCAAGGTGCGTCCTCTTCAGGTATTTATGTTATAGATATTAACCTTACTGTTTCAACATCCTGGGTATTGGATACTGGATGTGGTTCTCACATTTGTTGCAATGTGCAGGGACTTAAGAACAGAAGGTTGCTGGGGTCGGGAGAGGTGGACTTGCGGGGTCGGGAATGGAGCAAGGGTTGCTGCCGTAGAGATCGACGAATACCACTTAATGATGCCCAGCGGATTGGTTTTAATTTTAGAACATTGTTACTTTGTACCTGCTATGTGCAGGAATATTATCTCTGTATCAATGTTGGATATTTCTGGATTTGAATTTTCTATTATAAATGGTCGAATTTCTATATCCAGAGAGGGGTTATTTTATGGAGATGCTCTATTAAATAACGGCCTGTATGTCCTGGACTTAAATGAAACCAATCACATCTATAACATAAACACGAAAAGGGTTAAGCCTAACAAACTTAATCCAGTCTACCTATGGCATTGTCGTCTTGGCCATATAAACGAGAAGCACATTGCTAGGCTTCACAAAGCTGGAGTCCTAGGGTCATTTGACTTGGAGTCAATTGATACATACGAATCATGTTTAAGAGGTAAGATGACAAAGGCGCCTTTTAGCCAAAAGGCTGAAAGGGCCACTGGCTTGTTGGACCTAATACATTCAGATGTATGTGGACCTATGAGCGCAGCAACCAGAGGTGGGCATCTGTACTTCGTCACGTTCACGGATGATTTCAGCAGATATGGCTATGTCTATCTGATGAAACACAAGTCCGAGACCCTTGATAGGTTCAAGGAATTTAGGAACGAGGTACAGAACCAACTAGGCAGGAATATCAAAGCCCTTCGGTCGGACCGAGGCGGTGAGTACATGAGCCTAGAGTTTGACTCATACTTGAGAGAGCATGGAATAGTTCCACAGCTCACTCCTCCTGGAACACCACAATGGAATGGGGTGTCTGTGAGCGGACGACGCGTTTTCGACGGGACGCGAGACTCCCTTTCGGAATGGGGCGCCTCGATCTCGGGCGGGCCCCTCCCTCGCGTGGGGTTTTTATAATGGAAAACCGCGTTTTGGAAAATAAGTAGAATTAATACGTAAAAGAACCGAGACCTAAGTCTCGATGAATATTGTAGGAGTCGCCACCCGGTTCAGCTCAACCGGGAAATTCTTATGTAGCTGAACCGGACGAACGGCCGCTACACTATCCAGAGATTCGAGTCCGGACAAGTCCCCTATTTCGTGTCTAATTAAAATAAATACTGCCAATGTTCTCGAATGGTATTTCAAAATCTAAAGTCCATTTTATTGAATATAAAAGGCATACAGCGCGCATACAAAATATATAGTACAAAAATAAAGAGAAATAAACATTAATCGGCTTACAACCAAATCGAATAGGAAAATAAAAACACTCGCCTCACTTATACAATCGCCTAGAATACACGAAAATCTAAAAAGAATTACAACCGCCTAAATACACGATTCAATCTATTAAAATACATCAAAAATAAAAATAAAAATAAAAGAAATTAAAACCTGCAAAACAAAAGGTTAGCACAATTTATACGGCACGCCACAAGTTGGACTCAAACAGACAGAATTGGGAAATCGAGAATTGGGGGCATTCATTTAGGGGATAATCGGGTTGGCTCGGCTAGCCGGCCCGATTAGACCTGGAAAACATTTTGAAACGTCCCTGTATTTTTGGTTTTGTGGGAAAAATTATTTTTGAAAACAATTTTACCGATTTACATGCATTTTCATATATTTAAGTGGGTCGGTTTTCAGGAGAAATGGGTCTCCGTCGTTGAATTGTTCTAAATGCAATTTCACTAAAAATTGAATCTATGGTCGTGATGCACACAACAAAATCCATTTTGATGATTTTTGGGGTTTTCTAAATTTTTTTGGGATTTTTTTGGGAATTTTTGGGGATGAAACTGAAATTCTGATTCTGGAACAGGGATTACAGTCGTACGACTGTAGTTTACAGTCACGCGACTGTAATCAGTTCAAGATCAGAATTTCGCCAAAAATCATTTTTAACCAAAAACTGAAGAAAAATCGACTGGAAATTAAGAACAGTCGTACGACTGTATATACAGTCGTACGACTGTTCATGAAAACCAAGAACAGTCGTACGACTGTTCTTAATTTCCAGGAACAGAAATACGAAAATGCAGCAAAAAACGCACAAAATTCACTTCAAATGCCCAGAAAGCAAGGAAAAGTGTAAGGAAAAGAAGTGACTACCTTTTTGGAAGCTATTCCAAGTCGTTTTGACCCCTAGCGTCGATCCGATCCCAACAAATTCGCACTTTCTCCTTTGGAATTGAAGTTGAGAGCTTTTTGTCCAAAATCCAAATTGCAAGGGTTTCTGATAGTTTAAGTCCGAGTTCTTGATTTGGTTATGTAGTTAATTGATTATCCTAGGGATTTCTAACAAATTTTAGGCTTGATTTCGAGAGATTAAAGAAAATGAAAGAGGATATAAATGAGTTTTTTTTGTGGTTTTTCTCTCTTCTTTTTCTCTCTCTAGATTTCTTTTTTCACCAGCATCCCCTCCTTCCCCTTTCTTCTTCTTTTTTATCCTCCTTTTTCCTGCTTGCTTGCTGCAGAGCCGGAGCAATTAATGCTCAACCTCTCTCTCCTCCATTTCTGCTGCAGAGGTATGGGTTCCTGCAGCCTGTACGACTATTGTTACAGTCGTACGACTGTAATTTTTAAATTACAGTCGTACGACTGTAACAATAGTCGTACGACTATAGTTTTTTTTTTTTTTAAGTATGGAAGATTCCGGCGCTTACAGCTGCCCCTCGCGTGATCAAATTCACCACTTGAACTTAGTCTGGGGTAGATGATGTGAATTTGAGAAACGCGATTCAAAGCGCCGCAGACACAGGAGAGAATCCTCCATTGAAATAGGCCGATATCAGGTCTAGGTCACCTGAGGCGATACTGGTGAGGAAATAAGCCGATATCAGGTTTAGGTTACCCGAGGCAAAGCTGATGAGGAAATAAGCCGATATCAGGTTTAGGTTACCCGAGGCAAAGCTGATGAGGAAATAAGCCGATATCAGGTTTAGGTTACCCGAGGCAAAGTTGAGGAAGAAATAAGCCGATATCAGGTTTAGGGAAGAAATAAGCCGATATCAGGTCTATGTTACCCGAGGCGAGGTTGATGAAGAAATTGGCCGATACCGGGTCTATGTTACCCGAGGCGAAATTGATGAAGAAATTGGCCGATACCTGGTCTAGGTTACCCGAGGCGATGCTGATGATGAGATTAGCCAATACCGGGTCTAGGTTACCCGAGGCGAACTTTACTGGGGAAATAGATGAAGCTGATCTGGGCCGATGCCGAGCCTACATTACTCGAGGCGAATCTGCTAGGGGACTTGGATGATGAAGTGGATCTGGGCCGATACCGTGCTTACATTACTCGAGGCGGACTCCCTGGAGAAAGTTGAGATAATGGAGCGGACCTGGGCCGATACCGAGTTTACATTACTCGAGGCGGATCTGCTGACTTGCTGAGGATATTAAGCTGGGGATGAATTCCTGCACTTAAAATGGCAAGTCTTCATTCCTTGATCGAGAGTTTTTTAAACAAAAATTTTTGCCCCTTCGATCAAGAATGAAGACTAGCCGGAGATAAGTAATTGATATATGCAATGTATGGATGCATGATGATGTATATGTACATGTATGTATTTTCTATTATTGGACGCTTCTGTCTTCCGCTAGGGAGATATGTTGTGCCACTGGTTGATTTTGCTCTTCTTGGGGCATTGTTTGGTGATTATTGACGGAGTGAGGTGATTGCTGGGGAAATGATCGTAGTATTCCTTGTAGAGATTCCGTTGGGGAAAAGTGTGACAGCTTGACTGGGGAAACAATTGTGGTATTCTTTGTGTAGACTACACTGAGGAGTAACATGGCTACTTCGCGGGGAAGTAATTGATGGTGTTCTTTATGTAGACTCCACTGGGGAATAGTATGGGAAACTCTGCTGGAGAGTGATGTGACGAATTCTGCGGGGAATACTGAGGATGTTCTATTTTTCCTTCTCCGTGGGAAGTTATGAGTTTTTTTTTTTTTTTAGGTGCTCTAATTTTTGCCTGGGTGGCCCAAATCAGGTTTTCAGCCCAGCGAGCCGCTCTAACTTTGGCCTAAGGCGCCTTTTCGGTTTTTGCCTTAGCGAGCTTTTCATATGCCCTACCTTTTGCCTAAACTGCCCGATATGGGTTTTCAGCTTAGCGGGCCGCTCTAATTTTTTGCCTGAGGCGCCTTTTCGGTTTTCACCTCAGCGAGCATTTTTTTATTTTTTTTTAATTTGACTAAAGTGGCGTTGTGGCCCTTTATTGTTCGTCTGGGAAGATGAACTAGACTTTAGAGGATGATAAGAGATTTTAAATTGCATGTATTTGATACATTTTCATTTGTCAAATAATGCGATGATATTGATCAGTTGAATGCAAAGTGCTTTCTTTGAATGTGTGTTTATGCAAGACAACTTTGTTTGTGCATTTGTCATAACCATGCAAATATATTTAAACAAACACTTCACTTTATTGATGAAGTCAAAATGAGTACATTTGAAACAAGTTGGTTCCTAAATGGTACAGATTCCACACTGAGCCAGAATCCGTCACCAGTCGTCCTTTTCAGATTTTCCGACTGATTATTTTCTCTCGTGTCTTAACTTTTGCCTAGACCGCTCTTTTCGAGTTTTCAGCCTAGCAGACCTTTTCTTTTTCTTTTTTTATACATGGTAAAGCTTTAGCCTATCTTGGTTGATCGGGGTTGGTGAACTCGTTTCCATCCATGTCCATGATGCTGACAGCGCCTTTTCATAACACCTTCTTCACCACATAGGGTCCTTCCCAGTTAGGTCTGAACTTGCCCCTAACATCAACATTTGAAGGCCTTAGTTGCTTTAGAACCAAATCTCCTGCTTTCAATTTTTGCTTGGAGCATTTCACATTTCGATTATAGGCTCTAGCCATTCTGTGCTGATACATCTGCAGGTGATCCAGTGCCTTTAGTCGCCTTTCATCTAGTGCAGCCAGCTGCTCATATCTAGCTTGAACCCATTCAGTCTCTGGCAATTGAGCTTCCAGGGCAACTCTGAGTGACTTGAGTTCGATTTCCACCGGTAACACCGCTTCCATTCCATATACCAAGGCATAAGGAGTTTCTCCTGTCGGCGTTCTGACACTGGTTCTGTAACCCCAAAGAGCATAAGGCAGTTTATCGGCCCAATCCCTGTAAGTGGTTACCATCTTTGATAAGATCTTCTTTATTGCCTTGTTAGCTGCTTCTACTACACCATTAGCCTGAGGTCTATATGGGGAAGACTTATGATGTTCAATACCATGTTCTGCAAGTAGCTCAGCCGTTGCCCCTTGAAACTGTACTCCATTGTCTGTTACTATGTGGTGAGGAATCCCATACCGAGTGAAGATATTTTTCTGGATGAACTTGACCATGTGCTTGGCTGTAACATTAGTAAAGGATTCCGCTTCGACCCATTTGGAGAAATAATCAACTGCCACAACTATGAATCTATGCCCATTAGATGCAGCTAGATGAATTTCACCGATCTTGTCTATCCCCCATGCTGAAAACGGCCAAGGAGACGCTAGATTCTGAAGTTCAAATGGAGGGAGATGACTAATGTGTGCATAGATCTGACATTCATGACATTTCTTCACTTTTCTTATACAATCTGCTTACATCGTCATCCAGAAGTACCCTTGTCTCATAATCTTCCTGGCCATGGCAAGCCCATTTATATGTGGCCCACAGGATCCTGCATGCACCTGCTGCATCACGTCTTCTGCTTCTTGTTCTGTTAGACACTTAAAAGGACACCATGTGCTGTTCTTTTGTATAACTTGTCCTCGAAGATTCTAAATTGACTGGCCAGTTTTCTCAGTGTCAACTTATCAGCAGCACCGGCCTCTTCTGGGTACTTTGCCTCCTTAACATACCGGTAAATGTCAAAGAACCACGGCTTTTCTTCGGCTGATAATTCCATTACTTCATGCACTTCAAAACAAGGATGCCTGGAGGTGGCTATGACTAGTGGTTGAGCTTGTGTCTCTTCTGGATTTTCCCACATGGAAGACAAAGTAGCTAATGCATCAGCCATCTTATTCTCATCCCTGGGGACATGTCTGAATTCACACTGGCCGAATAAACCCTTTCTGAACTGTAGCAGCTCCAAATAAGGCCGTAAGGCTTCTTCTTTTAGTTCCCACTCTCCCTGAGCTTGCCTCACCACTAGAAGTGAGTCTCCAACAATCAGGACATCATTTGCCCCTAGTGTTAGCAAAGATTCCATCCCAAATAAGCATGCTTCATACTCCGCCCCGTTATTGGTTATGGGAAAATTCAACCTCTTGGATAAGGGAATGACTTCACCATCTGGCGTTACTATAAGTACTCCGATCCCAGCGCCCTTTTTATTCACTGCCCCATCGAAACATACGACCCACCTTTTCACTTCCACGATGGCTAACTGCTCATCAGGGAATTCCAGGTTCTCTGTGTAATCTGATTCTAGGGGCTGGTTTGCCAAAAACTCTGCCACGGCTCGCCCTTTAATGGTTTTCTTCGTGATGTACTCAATGTCGAATTCAGACAAAAGTAACAACCACCGGGATAGCTTCCCAACCAATGCCGGTGCTTCATAGAGGTACTTTATTGGATCCACTTTAGCCACAGCTTGTATCTTGTAGGATTGGAAATAGTGGCGCAGCTTCTTGGTCAACCAAATCATCGCCACACATGTCTTTTCCACCAGTGTGTACTCGGTTTCATACTCCAACAGCTTTTTACTAAGGTAGTAGATGGGATACTCCTTCTTGCCATCTTGTTCTTGTGCTAGCATTGCCCCTATAGAGGATTCTTCAACTGCCAATTACAAAATCAGGGGCTTCCCTGGAATTGGAGGACTCAACACTAGTGGCTTTACCAGGTAAGCCTTGATCTTCTCGAAGGCCAGCTGACACTTGTCATCCCACACAACCGGCTGATCTTTCTTTAATAGCTTGAAGATTGGCTCGCAAGTGGAAGTTAGCTTGGCTATGAAGCGGCTGACATACTGCAAGGAACCAGGAATGATCTGACCTCCTTTTCAGTCTTTGGAGCTGGCATATCTTGGATGGCTTTAATTTTATCTAGGTCCATTTCTATCCCCCTCTGGCTAACTACATGGCCCAACAGCTTCCCCGATGTGACCCCGAATATGCACTTCTTGGGATTAAGCCGCAAGTTGTACTCTCCAATGCGCGTCAGAAATCTATCCAGGATAACAGGGTGTCCCTCCCGGGTTGTTGACTTAACAAGCATATCATCGACATACACTTCAACTTCTTTATGGATCAAATCATGTAACAGAGTTGTGACAGCCCTCTGATAAGTGGCACCGGCATTCTTTAATCCAAAAGGCATCACTCTGTAGCAGAAAGTACCCCATTCTGTGATGAACGATGTTTTCACCTTGTCGATCACATCCATCAGAATCTGGTTATACCCTGAAAAGCCGTCCATGAAGGAGTACATTGCCGCTTTTGCTGCACTATCAACCAATACGTCAATGTGAGGTAGTGGGAAATTGTCCTTAGGGCAGGCCTTGTTCAAGTCCCTGTAGTCGACGCATACTCTGACCCTTCCATCCTTTTTAGGCACGGGGACAATGTTGGCTAGCCATTCCGTGTACTCCACCACTTCGAGAAACCTGGCATCTATCTGTTTGGCCACTTCTTCCTTCACCAGTGTAGCCCATTCCGGCCTTAGTCTTCTCAACTTCTGCTTTACCGGTCTGAACTTGGGGTCCGTTGGGATTTTGTGCACTGCTATTTCTGTATCTACACCCGGCATGTCTTCATACGACCAGGCGAAAGCTTTAACATGTTTTTGGAGTATTCTTATTAATTCTCTTTCTTCCTCGGATTTAAGCTCGTGTGAAATGAGTACCATTTTAGGGTTTTCATCTGTACTTATATTGATTTCATGCAATGCAGTGTCATGTATGCTAAATATGCTTGATGGTGATTTAAATGCATGCACAGAATTATCAGGATAAACATCACACAAGTAAGCAAATTGGGATTTCATTGCATTGAACTTATCATAGAGTACATCAGTTACATTGAAAATGGAAGAAATAGATACAACAAAATCATTTTCATCCTCCACAGGCGGAGGGCCTTGTTCTTCATCAGCTTCCATCTTCCCTTCCAGAGCATCATCTGGGACTGCAGCTTTCTCGGCCACCTGTGCCTTAGCTTTTTCCATAATCTTGGCGATTTCAGCAACCACAGAGTCTAAGTTCACTTTGGCCATCAGCTCTTCGCCAAATCCTTCCTTGGATTTCCCGAAAGCTTTGGTTAATGCAGCAGTCAAAGCTCCCGAGATCACTTCTGTAGATTCGGCATAGGTCTCCTTTTCATCTTCTTCCTCGGCCACCTCTATGGCTTCTGCTATCACCTCAGATGATTCTCCTTTCAGAATTTCAGATTCAACAATTGCTTCCTCCATCATTACAGGGGCTACTGGCTCTTCCTGGCTTTTTTCAAAATCCACAACATCTGCAAAGATCTCAAAGCCAACCAGCACCGGTTCAGCTTGGCCCTTGTAAAGGCTTTCTCCTGCCTTCAGAAATGGCTTCATCATGGCCCTGCCATTCTTATCCTTTTTCAGGTTCTTCTGCTCGGATGATCCCTCTACATAACCAAGGCCATACTGCTTTGACTTTCCCGAGTCGATCTTGAATTCTGGCACACCTTGCAAATTAATCCCGAGTCCCATTCCCGGGACAAAGTTCAGCTTGTACATATATCGGGATAGCCACTCCGGCATGTAGTTCTCATAAAGGACCATAGGGGCATCTGTGGTTTCCTCCTCCTTAATGACAGTAATTTGGAATCCGCCAAAGGGAACCACTCCTTCATCCACTGCAGCTATCATCGACTGGGCATCCGCCTCAACAGTCACAATCCTGTCATTCATAGAGAATTTAATCTTCTGATGCAATGTGGAAGGAACACCTCCCAAAGGATGGAACCAGGGCCTTCCGAGCAATAGGGAAAATGTGACCGGGATATCGATCACTGTGAAAACAACCATGGACTTGATGGGCCCAACTTCCACTTCTGTTTCAAAGGTCCCTATCACTGTTCTTTTAGAATCATCATACGCCCGAATGACTGTCGAGGACCTTTTCAACACTTCTTCATTCATGCCTAGAAACGGTAACATTTTCAGCGGGCATATGTTCAGAGCCGAGCCGTCATCCACCATAACGCACGGCATCACCTTATCCATGATATAGGCTCTAATGTAAAGAGCCTTGTTGTGGGCCTTTCCTTCTGCAGGTAGGTCTTTCTCAGAGAAAACAATATTAAGAGCTCCAGCATGGACTTTGTCTAGCAAGCAGCACATAGCCTCTGGTGAAGCTATAGGGGAGACTTCGATTTCTGATAGCTTCTTCACCAAAGCCTCCCTATGCTCTTTGGAGGTCATAAGCAGATGCCACAAACTGGCTTGTGCAGGGGTCTTCTTCAATTGGGAAATGACCAAGTCTTCTTTCTCGACTCTTTCTGGTGCCGAAGTACTACCCGACCCATTCATCGGTGCTTTATCTTTCGTCTGATCCGCTGGCTGATATACCCTTCCACTTCGGGTCACATGCTGCACTTCTTGAATTTTCAGCTTTTCAACAACTGGAAGCTTGACTGTTTCTCCTTTGTCAAATTCCTCGTACTCATCTTCGGAGTCAAGATCATCTAGACTTATGGGTTTGATCTCCTTACACCCCTCCTTCTTCTCACACTTGGGTTCCACCTCGGGCTCCCCTACCGCCACTGCCTGAATAGTAGGGTTCGCTTGCAGAACTTAGGCAAATATAAAGTTAGCCGGCAATCCCGACTGAACCATGTTAACCCGCTTCTCAAATGCCGGTAGTGGGTTAGTTTTAGTGCTAGGTTTAGGTGGTTCTTGCAGCTTTCCCTCGTCGATAAGCTTCTGGATAGCATCCCTTAGCTTGTAGCAGTTGTTGGTTCGATGGCCTGTCACCACATGGTAAGTGCAGAAGTTATCCTTGTCAGCTTCAGGTGGGAACTCAAATGGCCTCAAGGACTGTAGTAAGCCACCATTCCTAAATTTGGCGAATATCTTTGCCAAAGTAAGAGTCCAGGGCGTTATACCTTGTCCTCCGGGGCCCCTATTCTGGTTTCCTTGCTGTTGATTCACAGTAGCCACTTCGACCTGCTTCACCTCTAATGACTGCCCCTGTTTGCCACTAGAACCTGAACCAGAACCACTGCCAGACCCAGCTACTATAGTTGATCTATACCCTGAAGTATACCCTGTACTTCTTCCCCCTTTCTGACCAGCTGGCTTCTCCTCTTCATCCCTTTCTATCTTCATGGCCATGCTATAGACCTCACTAAGCTCCTTGAAGGGATGGAATTTCATGTTGTTCTTGAAAATATCCTTGCTGCCATCAATGAGCTTCTGTATAAGCTCGTCTTCATCAGGGCGGTTCTTTAGGAGGATCATCTTGTTCATCCACCTCTGGTAGTATTCATCAAAGGGCTCATTGAATTTCTGTTTCACCCTCTCCAAATCATACAGCTTCACCTGGATTTTGGTGTTGAAGCTGTAGTATTTGATGAAAGCTGCTGACAATACCTCCCAGTCAGATTGCTCCTCCTCTGACAGTGAGTTATACCATCCCAAAGCACCTCCCTCCAATGTGGTAGGGAAAAGGTTAATCAATTGTTGCTTTGTAGCGCCTGCTGTCAGCATAACCTGGGCATATAAATTCGCATGGGCCTCCGGCGAGCCCATTCCTTTGTAAGTGGGGACTTTCGGCACTTGGAAGCCAATAGGAAATGTCTCGATGCCCCTACTGATCATGGCATCCACGTTCACCCCCTTCTTGGATTCAGCACTAATCCCGACCCCCTTCTTCAACTGGGCCATGACCTCGTCTAGTTCAGAGCACTTGGCTTTCATCCTCTGTTCCATAGCTGCCTCTATCTCCTGTAGCTTTTCAAGACTAGCCGAAGCGTCACCACCATGTTGGGATGACTCAGCTTCTTTTTCCTTCCCGGCTCCACTACCACCGGTCTCACCAGCTTCTCTAACGACTACCCTCATCTCTTACTTTAACATGTCGCGGAAATCCTGCGACCTGAAGAAATCTCTCAAAACATCAGCCATGCTCGGTGTCTGTTCTGCCATATTCACTCCTTCCCCAGGCTCAGAATCACTGTCACTCTCGACTACCCTCTGTCTCCTAGCCGCCCTTGAAGCTTGGGATCTCGTCCAAGGTCGCTCCAGTGTATTCTGCTTGGGGTAGACAGGAGGTATTAGGGTCGTGAATGAATGACGTGATATGACATGAAAATTAAGACATTGAACATGCTTGAGATGCATGGAGTGGAATTATGTATGGAATGATGATATGAATATATTTTTTTATATATTTTTTTTTATTATTTTATTTTCTTTTTCGAGGCATTCCAAGAACACCCAATGTTTATGCAAAAACGTCACGTGTGAGCCATCACACAGACAGAACTTCGGTGCCTTTGGGGCACCTAATGAATTCGTGAAATGGTCGCGTGTGTACTGGTATACGGACGTAGTTTTAACGCTTTATAGGTCTATGAGATGATATGAAATGGTCGCATGGGCCGGGCCCACAGACAAGGTCTTGATGCTTTTGAGCATATGATATGGAATGATGTTATGAGAAAGTCACGTGTAACAGGAACACAGACAAGGATTCGGCATTCGAGGAACGCCTTTCATGATTTGGTGATGTTATGGGCCTATATGTATACTAATCGGGCACTCGGGGAGTACCTTAAATGGTGAATTAATGTCATGAAGTGGTCGGATGTGGACCACAGTGTTATATGATGTCTATGATAGATGGGTGTGATGTCATGAAATGCATCGTGTAAATTATTACACGAAAATGGGCCTAAGGCCGTTGTGGCTTTTATTAAATGAAATGATATTGGTGGAATGGCCGAATGCAATCCGGTGCATTGGCAAAACACGGGTAATTTTGGGCACCCGATATGTTATGAAATGGAATGGGATGGTCATGATAGGCGTCCTTGAAATGCCCCTTAATTTAATTTAAGTGAAATGTAGTGAATGAACATGTCACATAATATGCAAATGGCTGCACAAAAACGTGGGTTAGGATGTATGACATACATGGTGATGTTATGTATGCTATGTCAAAAATAAAATGCTAATCACACAAATTTAATGTTATGGCTGAAAAAGAAACCGTTAGTATGGATGACAAGCGAATGAATTAATGTTTTACACACAAAATAAAATGCAAATGGTTGCATAAAAATATGGGTTAGTATCACACAAAAATGTTTATGTATGATATGTCACATGAATGGAAAATGGTGATTATGATATGTTATGCACGCGTAGGTAGCGATGGCGATGTGTCATAAGATGGTGAAGAACACTTAGCAAGCAAAACGAATTCTTCCAACCTTATTCCTCCAACGTGGTCGGTCTCGAAAATTTCTAACCGAGTCCTAGGCGGGATTCACTTCAATCACCAACCGGGGGTGATGAAGGCGCGATTTTATTATTATTCACACAATTATTTTGGTATCCTAAGGGAATCCAACTAGAGCTGCCTATATGGGTTTGGTCAAAGTCGGGATAACATCAAGGCTCTCATAGCAAGATATACTCCTCACTTCTCCCCACTCAAGGGTCCTAGCGAAGGGGTTCGTACGAGGCTATGAGTGGTGTTTCGTATTCGTGCCCCTAAGACCAAGAGGAACTTAGGCGACACTTCAACAATCCACCGGGCTATAAAAGGATACCTAATCTAATGCAAAAAATTGTTAACTAAAAATGCAAATAAAATACCAAAAGAGAATCATCCGCCTTATTTTAATTAGACACTTTTCAGGGCTTGTCAAAATTCTTTTAAGTTTTTAAGAAAACTTTTTGAAGAAATTCCCCAGCGGAGTCGCCACTGTGAGCGGACGACGCGTTTTCGACGGGACGCGAGACTCCCTCTCGGAATGGGGCGCCTCGATCTCGGGCGGGCCCCTCCCTCGCATGGGGTTTTTATAATGGAAAACCACGTTTTGGAAAATAAGTAGAATTAATACGTAAAAGAACCGAGACCTAAGTCTCGATGAATATTGTAGGAGTCGCCACCCGGTTCAGCTCAACCGGGAAATTCTTATGTAGCTGAACCGGACGAACGGCCGCTACACTATCCAGGGATTCGGGTCCGGACAAGTCCCCTATTTCGTGTCTAATTAAAATAAATACTGCCAATGTTCTCGAATGGTATTTCAAAATCTAAAGTCCATTTTATTGAATATAAAAGGCATACAGCGCGCATACAAAATATATAGTACAAAAATAAAGAGAAATAAACATTAATCGGCTTACAACCAAATCGAATAGGAAAATAAAAACACTCGCCTCACTTATACAATCGCCTAGAATACACGAAAATCTAAAAAGAATTACAACCGCCTAAATACACGATTCAATCTATTAAAATACATCAAAAATAAAAATAAAAATAAAAGAAATTAAAACCTGCAAAACAAAAGGTTAGCACAATTTATACGGCACGCCACAAGTTGGACTCAAACAGACAGAATTGGGAAATCGAGAATTGGGGGCATGCATTTAGGGGATAATCGGGTTGGCTCGGCTAGCCGGCCCGATTAGACCTGGAAAATATTTTGAAACGTCCCTGTATTTTTGGTTTTGTGGGAAAAATTATTTTTTAAAACAATTTTACCGATTTACATGCATTTTCATATATTTAAGTGGGTCGGTTTTCAGGAGAAATGGGTCTCCGTCGTTGAATTGTTCTAAATGCAATTTCACTAAAAATTGAATCTATGGTCGTGATGCACACAACAAAATCCATTTTGATGATTTTTGGGGTTTTCTAAATTTTTTTGGGATTTTTTTGGGAATTTTTGGGGATGAAACTGAAATTCTGATTCTGGAACAGGGATTACAGTCGTACGACTGTAGTTTACAGTCATGTGACTGTAATCAGTTCAAGATCAGAATTTCGCCAAAAATCATTTTTAACCAAAAACTGAAGAAAAATCGACTGGAAATTAAGAACAGTCGTACGACTGTATATACAGTCGTACGACTGTTCATGAAAACCAAGAACAGTCGTACGACTGTTCTTAATTTTCAGGAACAGAAATACGAAAATGCAGCAAAAAACGCACAAAATTCACTTCAAATGCCCAGAAAGCAAGGAAAAGTGTAAGGAAAAGAAGTGACTACCTTTTTGGAA
Source organism: Euphorbia tirucalli (assembly GCA_039660915.1). NCBI lineage: Eukaryota > Viridiplantae > Streptophyta > Magnoliopsida > Malpighiales > Euphorbiaceae > Euphorbia > Euphorbia tirucalli. Next base: position 59,705,398 of record CM077641.1, read on the forward strand.
GCTATTCCAAGTCGTTTTGACCCCTAGCGTCGCTCCGATCCCAACAAATTCGCACTTTCTCCTTTGGAATTGAAGTTGAGAGCTTTTTGTCCAAAATCCAAATTGCAAGAGTTTCTGATAGTTTAAGTCCGAGTTCTTGATTTGGTTATGTAGTTAATTGATTATCCTAGGGATTTCTAACAAATTTTAGGCTTGATTTTGAGAGATTAAAGAAAATGAAAGAGGATATAAATGAGTTTTTTTTTGTGGTTTTTCTCTCTTCTTTTTCTCTCTCTAGATTTCTTTTTTCACCAGAATCCCCTCCTTCCCCTTTCTTCTTCTTTTTTATCCTCCTTTTTCCTGCTTGCTTGTTGCAGAGCCGGAGCAATTAATGCTCAACCTCTCTCTCCTCCATTTTTGCTGCAGAGGTATGGGTTCCTGCAACCTGTCCGACGTTACAGTCGTACGACTGTAATTTTTAAATTACAGTCGTACGACTGTAACAATAGTCGTACAACTATAGTTTTTTTTTTTTTAAGTATGGAAGATTCCGGCGCTTACAGTGTCCGAACGGAGGAATAGGACCTTGTTGGACATGGTCCGCTCAATGATTAGTCAAGCATCTCTCCCAATTAGCTTCTGGGGACACGCCCTCGAGACAGCAGCTCTCATCTTAAACAATACTCCGACTAAGGCTGTGGAAAAGACCCCATATCAGATATGGACGGGCAAGGAGCCCAATGTGTCTTTCCTAAGGATTTGGGGATGCGAAGCACATGTCAAGAAATTGACTAGTGGCAAGCTGGAGCCCAAAACCGATAAATGCCTGTTTGTGGGCTACCCTAGGGAAACCAAAGGGTATTACTTCTACAACCCCGCCGAGAACAAGGTGTTCGTGGCAAGGAAGGGGGTCTTTCTGGAAAAGGAGTTCCTTTCCAAGAAAGATAGTGGGAGCAACGTTGAACTCAGGGAAGTTCAAGGTCCACAAGCTCCTGAAGAGGATAACTCAGAGGCCCAGGTGGAGCTTCCATAAGTAGAAGCACCGACCCAGGCCACACAAGAACCTAGAAGGTCTGGTAAGGATCGTCGGGAACCGGAGAGGTATGGTTTCCTCGTCACCGATGATCAAACTCTTCTCATCTGGGATGAAGAAGAACCTAAAACCTACCAGGAGGCTATGGCTAGCCCACAGTCTGTGAATTGGCGTAAAGCCATGGAGGCAGAAATGCAATCTATGTACGATAATCAAGTTTGGAACTTGGTTGATCCACCTCCGGGTGCTAAGGTAATAGGTTGCAAGTGGTGCTATAAGCTAAAAGCTGATAATACCTTCAAGGGGCGTCTGGTTGCGAAAGGTTTCAGACAAGTCCATGGGATAGACTATGATGAAACTTTCTCACCAGTAGCCATGCTCAAGTCCATCAGGATATTACTGGCCATAGCCGCATGGTATGACTATGAGGTATGGCAGATGGATGTCAAAACCGCTTTCCTTAATGGAAAGCTACTCGAGGATGTGTACATGACACAACCTGAGGGTTTTGTTGATCCTAAGTATCCGGCAAGGGTATGCAAACTTCAAAGGTCCATTTATGGACTGAAGCAAGCATCCCGTAGTTGGAATCTAAGATTCAATGAGGCTATAAAGGAATATGGCTTCATACAGAATCTGGATGAGCCTTGTGTGTATAAAAGGACTAGTGGGAGCATTATCACATTTTTGGTACTTCATGTAGACGACATCCTACTCATTGGAAGCGACATACCTACACTGCAAGGGGTAAAGCAGTGGCTGAGTAAGTGCTTCGCAATGAAGGACTTAGGTGAAGCTGAGATGATCCTAGGGATCAAGATCTATAGGGATAGATCAAATCGGCTTCTGGGCCTAAGTCAGGCTTCGTACATTGACAAAGTTCTGAAAAGATTCAGCATGGACCGGGCCAAGAAAGGTCTCTTGCCAATGGGCCATGGGCTGAAACTTAGTAAGAAGAACTGTCCTAAAACAAGGGAGGACAGGGAGAACATGAAATTGGTTCCATATGCCTCAGCCATTGGATCAATTATGTACTCTATGTTGTGTACGAGACCTAATGTCGCCTTTGCACTGAGTATGACGAGCCGAAACCAGCAGGATCCCGGGGAGGATCACTGGAAAGCTGTCAAGGCAATCCTCAAGTACCTTAACCGGACTAAGGATAGCTTCTTGGTGTATGGTGGTTAGGAAGTGCTATCAGTTACTGGGTATACTGATGCAAGCTTCCAGACAGACCAAGATGAGCACCAATCGCAGTCAGGGTATGTATTCTTGCTGAATGGTGGTGCTGTAAGCTGGAGGAGCTCAAAGCAACCAACCATAGCGGACTCTACAACAGAAGCTGAGTACATCGCTGCGTGTGATGCAGCTAAGGAAGCTGTGTGGATGAAGAAGTTTATCACTGAGTTGGGAGTAGTGCCAACTATCCAGGACCCAGTCGATATCTTCTATGACAACAATGGGGCCGTCGTACAAGCTAAGGAGCCCCGGTCACACAAGAACACAAAGCACGTGCTCAGAAAGTTTCACCTCATACGAGAAATCGCGGAGAGAGGTGACATTGCATTGAACAGAGTGGACACCGACGATAATGTCGCAGATCCATTGACCAAGGCGCTGGCCCAGCCCAAGCACGAGGGTCATACTAGATCTATAGGGATTAGGCCCATGCCTAGTTGGAACTAGTGCAAGTGGGAGATTGTTGGAAATGCTCTAGTCCCGAGGCATTGGTCCTTGTATTTGTACTATACATTTATTGGATTTATGTGTTGTACTTATTTGTGTCATTAATAAAGGCATCAATTCATTTATTATATCTATCTTGTGCAATATATTAAATGAAGAATCCAATGGACATATCTATATCCATGACGACTAGTGTCATGCACTTAGCAGTAAGACCATGGATAGGGTAAACGATATGACCATAAATAGATCCGTAGTCTGTTCCAGTCATGGGAATGAATGGAACAACAGACTATCATTAACCTGGTTGTATGGCGGTGTCTTACCGGTCATTGGACATGGGAAGTCAACCAAGTTAATGGGTACATGCCTGGGAGCATGGTACTGGATAGATCCGCTAAACGAGTAATCCACATGGTATGGTATCACAATGGATTCTGGTGTAGTACTTGTTTGGATCCTTTGACCTGACCATATGATGGTGTTACATGTGAAGTCGCATACTTAGGGGTACGCCTAAAGGGCCTGTAATAGGGTGCCAAGTATGGGTGCTTTCGGGTATGTCACTGAACATGGTAATACTATGGATATGCAGAAGGGATTTGTCACTCAGTAACCAACTGAGAAGATATCACCGGCCACTTGATGAATGTGACTGATAAGAGTGTGGCCACACCCAAACAAGTTGGAACTTGTTTATGAGCATCAGTACATTCGGGATCAAGTTAATGTCCGGACACAAAAAAGGGTGATCAATCCATGCCTCTGTGTTGGACACCGATATCAATGACATGGGATGTACAAGTTTAAACTACAGGGTTATGATATCAGTTAGACTGCCATCTCCATCTTAATTGGGGGCTGCAGTGGCTTGCTAGAGCCCAACTGCAGTCTGCGGGCCAAAGGCCCGCTGCCAACATAAAGATGGGCCCACAGGATCGTACACATAGAACGATAGAATGCAGACTTAAGGAATCACTTGTATACTTGGAGTATACACAGTGGAGGGAGAAGCATGTATATATTAATTATATTATAAGGATCAATTGGATTGGTCATAATAATAAAATTAATATATTCTATTGGCTCTTCATAATTAATTGGATTAATTATGAAATTATTTCCTAGGTGGAGATATTCATATGTATGGGTTTACATATGATTTTATTTTGTGTAGATTTAATTTTAATTTGATGGATTAAATTAATTGTCAAACTAATTTTAATTTAGATGTAAATAATATATTACTTGGAGTAATATATTAAATACATGGGTATATTAAAATTGGGCTTGAAATTAATTAAACCAGAATAATTAAAATTAGACTGGGCCTAAATTAAAACATGGAAGCCCGCACAGAATAGAGAGGAGCCAAGATGGGCCTGAATTCCCCTAAGGGAATTCGGCCAACCCTAGGTATAAATACCTAGGGTTAGAAATTTCGGCCAACACATGTCTTTATCCTCTAGCCGAAATTCTCTAGTGTTTTCCCTCTCCATTGTTTTGTTTTTCCGACGCTAGCACGGGTTGCATTCGCCAAGCGTTCGCGTACGTGAGAGTGGAGGAATTCTATTTTGAATTCTGCAGTCATCATCCATCTTTAGAAAGAGATTTTTCTGGTAAGAAATTTAATCCCTTTCTATTTGATTTTAAGTTTTTCAATTTCCACCTCAATTGCTCCTGGGACTGGATTTGAGGAAATCACCGCGTTCTTCCGCTTTTATCGGATGATTTCCGGTGACAAATCCCAACATTAAGTTCATATTTATGGCATTACCTAGATTGACGCCTAGGAAACCCTTAGTATTGACGACACTGTGGAACTTACGTGCCCCTATTTTCTGAGCTTTAGGATTAGACCGCTTCTAAACAAGGGAAACTGGCTAAGGACTTAAAAGATCTAGATACGCTAGGTTGAATTATCGAAAGAACATAATTAAGGGTTAATTGTTGAGTTAAATTCATTTATTGTAATTAATTGATAAAGCCATCCCCATTAGCATTCATAGGTCGGTAAACCGCCAATTGATAACCCAAATTCAAGCGCAAAGTAAGCTGGGATAGATCAACTAGGAGTAGGATAAATTAGTTGTTAATATAATCAAACCCAAAACTATGTTCCGCCTAGGACACGCAAGGAACCCGAGTAGCTTAGTGTTTGCAGAATATTTTTCTCTGTGGGATCGATACCTGGACCAACCAGAATTATTACTTGTCAACGATAGGTACACTGCCTTAGTTGTGCGTTTCTAGGTTTAGTTTCAATACTTCGCCTAGGACCCATCACGTGCCGAGCTCCGGAATTCTGCTGTTGCCCTACTTTCATCTTTTCTATTTCGTGGTTTTAACCTAGCCGTATAAATAGGTTATTTTCTAAGTTTTAATGATCTTTTTCCAGACTTTTAAAAAAAAGGCAGAAACTTGTAGCTAGGTTTTGGCTTGACCTATTTGTTTTCTTTGAGTTTTGAACCATCAATTGGTAGAAGTTTTACATAGAACCTTCCCCTTTTGCAACGTTCTTGGTTCCGGCTTGAGTTCGTCTAGAGAGGTACACCCCAAGCATCTTCACACCGTCGGAATCCGGTTCATCGGACCAAAAGGGCATAAGTTTTCTTCTTCTCTTTTGTAATTTGATTAAGTTAGTTTTTGATTCCGCAATTGATTGTGTTTGGTTGTAAACATTGAATTCGTTCCATCTTTCTTGATTAATACAATTGATTGCAATTTAATGTCAATTTTTATTCCTCTTCTTTATGCAATTCCTTTAATGATAATCTAGTCTCATAAGATCTTAATTTATTAAGTTCATATTTGTGGCATTACCTAGATTGATGCCTAGGAAACCATTAGTATTGACGACACTGTGGAACTTACATGCCCTTATTTTCTGAGCTTTAGAATTAGACCACCTCTAAACAAGGGAAACCGGCTAAGGACCTAAAAGATCTAGATACGCTAGGTTGAATTATCGAAAAAACATAATTAAGGGTTAATTGTTGAATTAAATTCATTTATTGTGATTAATAGATAAAGCCATCCCCATTAGCATTCATAGGTCGGTAAACCGCTAATTGATAACGCAAATTCAAGTGCAAAGTAAGCTGGGATAGATCAACTAGGAGTAGGATAAATTAGTTGTTAATATAATCAAACCCAAAACTAAGTTCCGCCTAGGACACGTAAGGAACCCGAGTAGCTTAGTGTTTGCAAGATATTTTTCTCTATGGGATCAATACCTGGACCAACCAGAATTATTACTTGTCAATGATAGGTACACTGCCTTAGTTGTGCGTTTCTAGGTTTAGTTTCAATACTTTGCCTAGGACCCATCACGTGCCGAGCTCTGGAATTCTGCTGTTGCCCTACTTTCATCTTTTCTATTTCGTGGTTTTAACCTAGCCGTATAAATAGGTTATTTTCTAAGTTTTAATGATCTTTTTCCAGACTTTTAAAAAAAAGGCAGAAACTTGTAGCTAGGTTTTAGCTTGAACTATTTGTTTTCTTTGAGTTTTGAACCATCAATTGGTAGAAGTTTTACATAGAACCTTCCCCTTTTGCGACGTTCTTGGTTCCGGCTTGAGTTCGTCTATAGAGGTACACCCCAAGCATCTTCACACTGTCAGAATCCGGTTAATCGGACCAAAAGGGCATAAGTTTTTCTTCTTGTCTTTTGTAATTTGATTAAGTTAGTTTTTGATTCCGCAATTGATTGTGTTTGCTTGTAAACACTGAATTCGTATCACCTTTCTTAATTAATACAAATTGATTGCAAGTTAATTTCAATTTTTATTCCTTTTCTTTATGCAATTCCTTTAATGATAATCTAGTCTCATAAGATCTTAATTTATCAAGTTCATATTTGTGGCATTACTAGATTGACACCTAGGAAACCATTAGTATTGATGACACTGTGGAACTTACGTGCCCTTATTTTCTGAGCTTTAGAATTAGACCGCCTCTAAACAAGGGAAACCGTCTAAGGACCTAAAAGATCTAGATATGCTAGGTTGAATTATCGAAAGAACATAATTAAGGGTTAATTGTTGAGTTAAATTCGTCTATTGTAATTAATTGATAAAGCCATCTCCATTAGAATTCATAGGTCGGTAAACCGCCAATTGATAACACAAATTCAAGTGCAAAGTTAGCTGGAATAGATCAACTAGGAGTAGGATAATTAGCTGTTAGTATAATCGAATCCAAAAACTAAGTTCCGCCTAGGACACGAAAGGAACCCGAGTAGTTTAGTGTTTGCAGAATATTTTTCTCTATGGGATCGATACATGGACCAACCAGAATTATTACTTGTCAACGATAGGTACACTACCTTAGTTGTGCATTTCTAGGTTTAGTTTCACTACTTCGCCTAGGACCCATCACCATCGCACACAAATGGGTTACTTCTTCTTGGTGGTGCTTGAGGAGCCACATTGGTAGGTTGATAAACCCTATCGCTTCTGGTAATGTGCATAATGGGACCATCCTTTGTGATCACTATTCCTCTTCTTGTCTCAACCGGGTAAACTGGCTTTGGTTTTTCAAACCCAAAATCCTCATCATCATCATTTAATTCAATATCGGCCAGATCAATTGGACCCTGCCCATTCTTCATTACAGATGTCTGCCCTTCGGCCTCTTCCAGTTTCTTATCTCCTTCCGCTATATCCACTTGCACACTCGGATTAGCCTTGATGATCTGAGCAAACACATAATTGGCTAGCATTCCGGACTGTGCCATATTAACCTGACCCCTAAAATTAGGCAAAGGGTTCTTCTGCACACTAGGCTTCAAAGGAGGTACTACAATTTTCCCATCAGCAATCAATTATCGGATAGCCCTTATTAACTGAGTGTAGTCATTGTGTGGTGACCTACTCAGCTAGAGGAGAATACCGGTTCAAATTCTTAGCAACCTAGCCTTTCTACATTTGGCGAAAATACGAGCCAAAGATTTTTCCCACGGGTTGGTGATCCTTTGAGGAGCCCCCTGCCTGCCTACCTTGGTTCACTACAGCCACATCCGTTTCTGTTACCCCATCTATTACTGTCGTTCGGGCCGATTTTGAACTAGGCCCAGCCAGTGTAGTTGTGGAGCCACTAGCCTTATAACCTTGTGTGTACCCCCAATTGCCTCAGTAAGTGCCCAGGCTCTGTTTGTTTCTCTGATCTTCCTCTTCATACCTTTCGATATGCTTAGCAAATTCAATAACATCATCAAAGGAGTGGAAACTTTTTAGCTTCATTTTCTCCTTATAAAGGGGCAAGTTGCCATCAATTAGCTTCACAACAAGGGATTCTAATTTTAGGGCCTCGTCCACTAGCAGTTGGACATCCATACATCTTTTATAGTAAGACAAAAAGGATTCATTTAGCTTCTGGTGAATCATTTCCAAGTCCTCCAAAATGGTCTCCACCTGAGTGTTATAGGCATACTGCTTCACAAATGCCTCGGAGAAGGTGTGAATTGGCATCTTCAAATACCACTTGGTAGCATCATCCCTTAAAGTAGTTAGGAATAGGTTCAATTGGTGGATTTTCCCGATTCCTAGACTAGACATAATCCTCACATAGCTGTCCAAGTGAGCCTTTGGTGGACCTTCTCCAGTGTACGAAGGCAAATAAGGCATCTGAAAACCAATTAGGAGCGGCTCTCCTCCTTCTGCCATCCAACTAGCTGGGTCGGCACATTTAATGGAATTGTAATGCACCATCTCCTTGAATTTAGGCAGCAAAGCTTCTAAGTCAAAGAATTTCTCCTTGAGACACTTTTCAACAGCCGTCTCAATTGAGGCCTCCCTGGCCCTCATAAAAGCTTCATCTTCTTCATACTGACGATCAATTTCCCAATGAGGAACGACCACTCTACTACTACCGGGGATGCCTCCTCTGGCTCCGCTTGTTGCTTGGACCATATTTCCTCCATTTTCGACTGAAGCCGAGATTGGTTGAGTAGTCTGACCCCCTAGTAGGCATCACAGCTCTCATTTACTCTTTCAAAGTAGCCTTGAACTGGTCGGAATTCAATAACGCATCCATAAATGCATTCATGTCAAAAGCAGGCACTTCCATAGGTCTATCTTGAGCCATTTCTATTCTGTTCGCTTGTTCCAACACAAACTGACTGTCAATTGGTAAAGAAGGTAATTGTCCCCCGAATTCTAGCTCTGATTCTGACCATAAACTGTCCCTGGTCTCTTCCACGGTGACTGATTCTGATTGGACTGGTTGAACTAACTGATCAGACTCTGATTCAGCCCGTACTAACCATTTTGATGTTCGACTCCAAACTGCACATTTAGCATAGAGTTAGCATCGTCGATGGATGTCATGATTCTAGACACGATGCACTAAGTGACTGTGAGCAGACGACGTTTTTACGGAACACGCGGTGAAGCGGGAACCGCGGATTTTCTTTTTGAGATGTGAAGATGTGGTTTGAAAACAGGTTTTTAATCTTTCTTAAGAAAATCTTTCATTTTATTGGAAAAACCCTTTTGTAGAAAACTTAATTGTAAGTGTGAATTTTGGAAAAATAGGCATTTAGAAAATCCCAATTTGAACTCAAAGATCTCGAAACCTAAATTTCGAAATTAGATACAGAGTCGCCACCTGGATCAGCTCATCCGGGAAATTCCGGTACAGCTCCCTACCAAGTGTAGACGCGGTACCTAATTCAGAGATTGAGGGTTCAGGCAACATCTACTAATCCTCACCTATTTTCAATTATTATTTCATAATGTAATGTTGCATTCACTTAATTCTACTCATTTTATCTTCTTTTTATTTTTAGTTAATGCTCATTCATATGACATAAAAATAAATCCAAAATAAAATGCAGAAAAGTAAAAGTGCGGGAAAAGTATAGTAGAGGCCAAATTATACAACCCAAAAAAAAAGAAGAAAAAGCTCTCATCCTCACCATTACAACCGCCTATAATACATGAAAATCTAAAAAGTACAATCGCATAGATACACGATTTAATCTATAAAATACGTCCAAAAATAAAAATAAAGAAAAATAAAAGCTGCATCCAAATACGGTTAGCACAAATAAATAAATCACACCAAGGACTCATATAGGACAGAATAGGGGTATTTTAGGAAATAGGATCATGCATAGGGGGTAACCGGGTCGACCCGACTGGTCGGCCCGGTTAGACCTGGAAAACGGTTTTTTGAAACGCCATGTAGGTTTTATGGATGAAAAACCAATTTTGTAAACCATTTGGCTCATTTACATGCATTTTCCAACTTTAGTGGACCGGATATCCTAGGACCCGGGGGTCCCGTTCGTGGGTGGGACTAAATTAAACATCTATCTAGGGTCCAAAAAGAATGTAAACACGCCAAAATTCGGTTTTGAATAAAAAGATGCAAAATTACAAGTTTGGGGCCAAAAAGGGCAAAACTGTAATTCTGCCTCAACTACAGCCGCGCCACTGTAGGCTACAGCCACACCACTGTAGCTTACAGTCGCGGTTGTAATGCTACAGAATTGTGTTCCAGCCTTCTTTTCTCTTTTTGAAAATCATTTTGCAAATTTAGCGATTTCAGGTAATCTAGGATTTCTGGAAACACACTAACTTCAACCAAACTGATCCAAAACGGATCGAAATAAGTCCGGAAATCCCTAAAAACTCAGAATCGCCAAACTTGAAATCACATCCATCAATTAAAATAAGAAAACCAGGAATCTAAGCATACATGGATGTAATTGGACCAATAATAAATATGTAAAACACATTTAACTTGAAAACGGAAGCGTTATCGGTCGATTCGAGGCATTTGGAGCTTCTGGCCTTATAGGTTACAGTCGAGCGGCTGTAGCCGGAATCGCTTCCAAAATCATAAAAAACTCGAAAACACAAACAAATAGCATCCATAATGAATTAAAAAGGATTTTTAAGGCCTCTCATAATATATCTTGTCTGTGTTCTAGTGTTTTGGACCACCAGGGATGGATTCAGATGCCGAGAAACGCTATGCAATCACGAACAACCCAAAAGTGTGTGCGATCTCTGAAGCCCAAGCAGAACCCTGAATGAGATTGAATGTGAGATTATGGTTTAAAAATGCCCCTAGAAAACTAATCCCTCTAAAGTTATGATGATTTAAATGGATTTTTGTTAAGGTTTCTTTGATTATTTTGGATTAAAACACTTAATTTTAATCTTTTTCACTCCAAAACCCTAAGTGTGGATGTCTTTTTCTCTCAATTTCTTAATTCTCTAATTTTTGTCTGTTGTTCCTAACCCTAAAATCTGGTCGCAATTAATTTATATCTCCTATTTAGGTTAAAAATCTTGATTAAATGCGGATTTTGGGTAAAAAAGGCAATTTGATGATTACAGCCGCACGGCTGTAATGTACTACAGCTGTACGGCTGTAGTATAGCAGCGCCACTATAGTATAGCCGCGCGGCTGTAGGCACTACAGGGGCTCGGCTGTAGTGGCCAAATTAGCCTATTTTGCTTTTTTTTCATTCTTTTCTTTCGTTTCTTAAATACTCACTCGAATTCCTTCAGGGTTTCGTACCAAGACTTTGTCACACATATTCGGGTCACCCGAGACATTCCTGATCATTCTAAATCCGCTTCACATTTATCTGTAAAAAAGGTAATAATGGCTTTCATCACTGAGGTCGGGAAAAAACCTGTGCTCACAAGCTGCCCCTCGCATGACCAAAGTTGACTTGAACGGGTGCTTATGCCTGATTCGAGTTTGGTCCCGCGATAGGGAGCATGATGAGAAGGAGAAGAGGACATACCTGGTGGCTCCTCCCGCGTCTACCAGCTTTGATGTTTACAGGGACTTGTCTCGGTTGTTTTACAAAACAGCGATCTTGCCCAGGTTGATTTGATTCTTCAGGGACTTACTTCAACTCTCTTATGAAGCATAGGACTTTGCCCGAATTGATTTAATGTTCTCCAGGGACGCGCTTCGACTCCATCATAAAGCAGAGGACTTTGCCCAGATTGTAATGGTTTTCTAGGGTCATGCTTCGACTCCATTACGAAGCAGAGGACTTTGCCTAGATTGTATTGGTTTTCCAGGGACGTTCTTCGACTCCATTGTGAAGCAGAGGACTTTGCCCGGATTGAATTTTCCTGTCCATTTGATGTTTATGAAAGGAAAGGGTATTTTGGTAATTTCATAGTTTAGGGTGTTGGCACCCTTTGAAGGAAGGGTATTTTGGTCATTTGACTTCTTGTGGGGCCTATGTCACGAAAAGGAATGAGTTTTGATGATTTGGTTCACTTTTTTATGAAAAGGGGTATTTTGGGCCATTTGGTAGCTTGGTGGCTAACAAAAGGGATATTTTGGTCTTTTCACCCCTAGTGGAGCCTTTGTCACTAGGAGAAGAAATATTTTAGTGATTTGGTCCTCCATATAGCCGGCGTCGCTAAAAGGAAGAGTTTTGGCCATCCGGTAGTTTAGTTCTTAACAGAAGGGCATTTTGGTCATTTCACTTCTAATGATGCCTATGTCACTGAAGGGAAGAGTAGTTGTGTTTCTCGCGTAATTAGTGTATCCGAGGAAAAGATGCTTTGATGATTTGAGAAATTTGATCATCTCTCTCAAAGCTTTGCAGTTGTTTTGGGCGCGTATTTGTTCCTTAATCGACAATTTTGGAAACAAAAATTTTTACGCCTTCGATCAAGAATGAATATGGACTGAATATCTTGCCCCTTGATATCATTGAAATTGGCTCTCTGTGGTGGAGCAATACCTTTGAAATTAGCTCTTTGTGCTAGAGCAACACCACTGAAGTTGGCTCCCTGTGGCGGAGCAATACCATTGAAGTCGGCTCTCTGTGGTGGAGCGATACCATTGAAATCGGCCCTCTGTGGTGGAGCAATACCATTGAAATTGGATCGGGGTACGTATTTATTCCTTGATCAATAATTTTGGAAAAAAAAATTTTGCCCTTTCGATCAAGAATAAATACGGCTTGATTGTTTTGCCCCTGGATACTTGTAAAAGACAAGGAATACCCTTCTCGCGATTATATTAGCATAAAGATGAATTTTGAAATTGAGAAAAGTCTCTTACTTGGAATTTGAGGATGCCCCAGTGTCAAGTTATTTCTGCTTTTGGAGTACTCATGGCTCGAGACAGCCTGATGATGAAAGCATGTACCTGTACTTGAGTACACATTGATGCTTGTATGCACGTGTGTGTGCATGTTTTCAGTGTATGTGTATGTGCATGACCTGGATGCATATGCATATGGTTATGGCATTTCTTCATGTTTTGTTTGTTGCAGACAACGATTGGGATCAAGCGCCGTGAGTCCGCTCGTTTGAGAATAGAGGTTGACCAGTTACGTCAGCGGGTCACCAAGCTAGAGGTCATGAATTAGATTTTCAGGGACAGGACGGACGATTGGGATGCCCAGATGAGTCTGTCCTGGGTAGGAAATCGCGTAGAAATTTGGTTGATTGACCTGGTTGCTTGCTCCACGAGGTGTGGACGTGAGGCACTAGCTTTGATGTACCCCGGTTTTTACAGGATTAGAGTTGTCGGAGCTTGATACTACTATATGACTTTTGTGTTATTTTCATTGCTTGTCCTAATTTTTGCATAGGTCGCCCTTTTTTGGGTTTTCGGCCTATCGGACTATCTTTATTTTTGCCTGAACTGCCCTTTCGGGTTTTCAATTCAGCAAACTTTATTTTATGCCCTAGCTTTTGTATAGACCGCCCTTTTTGGGTTTTCAATCTATCGGATTGTCCTAATTTTTGCATGGACCGCCTCTTCGGTTTTCGATCCATCGGTCTTTTTTTTTTTTTTGAAGTGAGATGCATCTAAACAGAAAATGTGCACATCCATACGAATTCAATTTCAAGTAGACTTAGGACATTTAACCTGAAAAGAAAACGGCATTCATTCATTCACTCATTTATAATGCTTTAGCACAATGCACATCAAAGATGAAATAAAGCTAAGGATAGAATCAGTACGCCTGCCACCAATTGGTCTTTATAGATTTTCAGGCTGATGGTGCTCGCCTTTCTATCCTAACTTTTGCATAAACCTCCTTTTCGGTTTTCGATCCATCGGACTGTCTTGATTTTTGCATGGATCGCCTTTTCGATTTCCGACCCATCGGACCACCTTTTTTTTTTACACATAACAGTGCCTGGGCTTGCCTGGGTTGATGGGGCTGACGACTTAGTCTTTGTCTCCCCTGGTGGAACCGCTTCCATCCTATAAGCTAAGGAGTATGACGTTTCTTCAGTGCGTACTCTGATGCTATTTCTGTGTCTTTACAAAGCAAATGAGAATTTTTTTGACCCATATTCTATAGGTAACCACTACTGTTGACGGAATCCTTTTGATGGATTTATTGGCCACCACTGTCACCACGTTGACTTGTGAGGGATACGGAGATGGTCTATGATGTTCAACCCTTTATTCTGGAGTAACGTGTTAATGTCCCTTGGGATTATAGTCCATCGCCAGTCGTGACCCTTTTTTTTAGAAGTGACATTCATACATAGTTCTGTTTCTACCCATTTTTAGAATTGGTCGACGGTTACGACCATGGTGTGTTGTCCTTTCGACACCAGTGGTTTTATTTTGCTGACACTATCAATATGTTGTGACAATCCTCCTTTTTCTGGTTCAAGTCTATGAAGCTCTTGTTTGGCTGGTTCCATCTTAAAACCCTTTGGATCTCGGCGTTTAGTGATTTCTCTGTCACCTCAGCATGAGATCGTTCAGTCAGGCAAAGATTTCCATATTCTTTTGTGGTATGTTGCAATTTTCTTTCCTCTCATCCGGCATGAGGTCTCTCGAGACAGACATCATTTTTAGGTCATCATCTATCCCTAGATTCATTTCATGCATTGATGTATCATGTGTGTTAAAGGCATTAAGTGAATGTTTGGATACATGTAGAGTTCCATTCAAAAAATATCACACAAGTAATTGAAATCAAACTCTATTAAATTAAACACCTCATAGGCTAAATTGTTCACATAATAAATGATAATAATAATAAAATAAAACAAATTAAAACATCAAAATGACTATCGCCTCCACATGAGGAGGGTCTTCTCTTTATTGCAGCGTCATGGTCCTCAATGTCTTGTGGACCCGAATCATCCGAGGTTGGGCAAGGGATTATTCTGAATGCTAGGTTTCAAAGCCGGCTCGATGATCTTTCCGTCAGTAACCAACTGCTTGATGGCCTTAATCAACTGGGTGCATTCGTTTGTACGGTGACCCGTCATCACATGGTAAGAGCAGAAATTGTCATTATCCGCCTCAACCGGAGGTGAAAATTACCTCAAACTCTACAACAGACCAGCTTTTCTACACTTAGCATAGATCAGGCTTACTGACTCGGCCCACGGACTAGTGACCCTTTGAGGAGTCTGCCTTCCTTGCATCATGGCGGCCACGCCCGCCTCATGCACTTCGAACGGAGCTGCATCCGAAGTCATCTTAGCATTGGACCCCACTGAAGTAGACTTAGAGCTGCTGCCCTGGTACCCTTGAGAGTACCCTTTGTTTTTTCTGTAGGAGCCCGAACCCTGTCTGCCTCTCTGCTCCTCTTCCTTGTATCATTCGATACGCTCAGCAAATTCAACGACTTCATTGAAGGAGTGGAATCTCTTCAATTTCATTTCATCCTTCTATTAGGGCAGACTACCATCTACCAGCTTCACAATGAGCGACTCCAACTTTGGTGCTCCATACACTGTGAGCGGATGACGTTTTTAAGGAACGCGCTGTGAAGCAGCAACCGCGGATTTTCTTTTTGAGATGTGAAGATTTGGTTTGAAAACGGGTCTTTAATCTTTATTAAGAAAATCTTTCATTTTATTGGAAAAACCCTTTTGTAGAAAACTTAATTGTAAGTGTGAATTTCGAAAAAATAGGCTTTTAGAAAATCCCAATTTGAACTTAAAGATCTTGAAACCTAAATTTCAAAATTAGATATAGAGTCGTCACCCGGATCAGCTCATCCGGCAAATTCCAGTACAGCTCCCTACTGTGAGCACGGGTTTTCCCGACCTCAGTGATGAGAAATCTTTATTACCTTCGGTCACAGAAAAGAGCAGAATATTACCCGAAACGTCTCGAATTCTCCGAAAACGAAATTATCCGCAATCCGAAACTACCGTAAAGCGGGTTCTCCGAGTGATTTTTAGGCACGTTAAAAAAAAAAAAAGTGTGGGCTCTGGTTCGACCAGAACCGGCCGGCTCTGGTCCACAAACCAGAGCCGGCCGGCTCTAGATTGAGCCGGCCGGCTCTAGTACAAACTAGAACCGGTCGACTCTAGTGGGTGGGCATGGGTGCCACACTTTGTCCCAATTCTGTGAAATTAATGAAAAAACGACAAAAACCATTAATCGACGCATTTAATTGGGAAATTATTTTGTCTGAGAAATAATTGAACAATTGAATGATAAAGAGAGAAGGATCAAAACACAGAAAAAAGGAGGGGGAGGGGGATTTGAAAAAAAAAAGAAAGAAAGAAAGAAACACAGAGAAAAGAGAGACAGAAAAAAAAATCCTTTTAATTTTATCTTTGAAATCAAATTTCTTAGCACACAACCATTCACTCTAGTATTTACTCACCGGTTCACAACGATTCTCGGTTCGATTTCGGATTCGTTCGGGTAAACTTTCGGATTTTCAGGATATTCGAGGATTCGAGTTACATTCTTGATTTTCAAACTGTTCTTGTGCATCAAATATACTGGAACAACACCAAGGTAAACTCTGAGAGGCCTTAAACTTGTGTTTATTGCATTTTTTGTGTGATTTTTCTCTGTTTCTGAAAATCCGAAAAATTGGCTACCCGAATAGAGCCGTACGGCTCTGGTCCAATTAGAACAGAGCCGGCCGGCTCTAACCTAGAGCCGTACGGCTCTGCTTTTCAGGGACAGCTCCCCGATCTGTCCCGACATGCCGAAAATAGCCCGTTTTCCATTTATACGCACTTTGATTTGACATATTTCGACTCGTAAATATTCGTACATCATTTTAACACCGGTTTTTGAATTTTTATACGTACGGATATTAATATTTTCAAGTTTCCCGGGATTTATTTTCCAAGTTTCGAGGTTGTTACATCCGAATCCGATCAATTGTCCAGCATTAGCGGACCCCCGAACTCTCTAGGTCCCTGGAAAATATTAAAAAACAAATAAAATTGCATTTTAAATAAATTTTTTTGGTGTGTCTATTGCGTTTTGGACCCTAGATGGACGGTGAATTTAGGAACCCACACGAACGGATCCATGGATTCTGGGACAACAGACCCACGAAAATCAAAGTTTGCATGTAACCAAGCCAATTGTTTTCCAAAAATTGATTTTCCAACATAAAACCACAGGGCGTTTCAAAACCGTTTTCCAGGTCTAACCGGTCCGACCGGTCGGGTCGACCCGGTTATCCCCTAAATGCATGCCCCCATCTCCTAAAATTCCCAACTCTGTCCTGATTTAAGTCCTATTTGTGTGTGCAATATAAATTGTGCTAACCCTCTGTTTTGCAGCCTTTTATTTTTTTTATTTTGAATGTATTTAATAGATTTATCCGTGTATCTTAGGCGGTTGTAAAGTGAGTTTTTATTTTTATTCGATCGGGTTGTAATAATTTAATTATTTATTCGATCGGGTTGTAATAATTTTAATTTTTTACTGCTTTATTTTGTTTTATTTGTGTGCGCGCCGTGTGTTTAACTTAATGCAATAAAAATCAACTCTAGTAACGTAAAATACCATCAAAGAATATCCGCCAAATTTATTTTGATTAGACATGAAATAAGGGACTTGTCTGAACCTTGAATCTCTGGATTAGGTACAGCAGTCTATACTCGGTAGGGAGCTGTACCGGAATTTCCCGGATGAGCTGATCCGGGTGGCGACTCTGTCACTGATCACGGGATTTAAGTTTCGAGATCTTTCAAGTAATAAAATGAGAAAATGTTTTCTACAAAAGGAATTCCGAAACGAATGAATGGATTTTTCCAAGTAAGAAAAACAAATCCTGTTTTTCCCAAAATCTCACCATGAAGAGAAGGAAGAAGGTTTCAAAAACCAAAAATCAAAAACCAAAAACCCCAAGTTTTCCTCGTCGGGCCCCCCCGCGTCCCGTCCGAGAGAAGAGGTCGTCCGCTCACAGTGGCGACTCTACTGGGGATTTCTACAAAAGTTTTCTTAAAACTTAAAAGAATTTGACAAGCCCTGAAAAATGTCTAATCAAAATAGCGTGGATGATTCTTACTTGGTATTTTATGTTTGCATTTTAGTTAGACATCCTTGCATTAGGTTGAGTAGCCAATATTTAGCCCGGTGAATTGTTGAAGTGCCGCCTATGTTCCTCCTGGTCTTAGGAGCATGGATACGAAACACCACTCATAGCCTCGTACGAACCCCTTCGATCGGACCCTTGAGTGGGGAGAAGTGAGGAGTATATTTTGCTATGGGGACCTTGATGTTATCCCGGCTTGGACCGAACTCATTTAGGCAACCTTAGTTGGATTCCCTTAGGATACCAAAATAAGATGTGTGAATAAAATAAATTGCGCCTTCATCATCCCCGGTTGATGATCGAAGAGAACCCCTCCTAGGACTCGGTTAGAATTTTATCAACTTGACCACGTTTGGAGGAATAAGGTTGGAGGAATACGATTTGCGTGCTAATTGCTACGTGTCTTTTTGTCCCTCCATAACATGCCATCATCCATACTATTCACGATCATAACATACCACATCCAAAGCATTTGTGTGATTCTAACTCACATCTTTTGTACAGCCATTTTCATCTTTCGCGTGTAAATACATTAATCACCCGTGTGACATAAAACTAACCACATCTTTTGTAGCCATGCATCTTTTTATTGTATGAAGAATTAATTAATTAATCCACATGCATCACTCGAGTGTCATAAGCACTAACCGTCTTATTCTGCAGCCATGGGAAACGCGTGTCATGAATAAATATAAAGCATTTGCACGGACCTTGAATGACCCCACACGGGCCACATACATCGCACCACATATCGAGTAGGAAATCATTCTAAGCACTCCACGAGTGCCGACAAAATGCATCACATCGCATTTTTAGTGCTCCACGAGTACGAACGAATTTCATTGCGTTTCATCTTAGGCGCTCCACGAGTGCCGACCAAATTCATCACAGTTCATCAAATCATTTTCGGTGCTCCACGAGTGCCGAGAAAATTCCATCGCATTTCATTGAATCATTTTAGGCCCTCCACGAGTGCCGACCAAATTCATCACATTTCATCAAATCACTCTCGGCGCTCCACGAGCACTGACAAAATTCCATCGCATTTCATTAAATCATTTTAGGCGCTCCACGAGTGCCGGCCAAATTCATCACATTTCATTAAATCATTCTTGGTGCTCCCCGAGTACCAACAAGATTCATCGCATTACATTAAATCACTTTCGGTGCTCCACGGGTACCGACAAAATTCATCACATTTCATTAAATCACTTTCGGTGCTCCGCGAGTACCGACAAAATTCATCACATTTCATCAAATCACTTTCGGTGCTCCACGAGTGCCGACAAAATTCCATCGCATTTCATTAAATCATTTTAGGTGCCCCACGAGTGCCGGCCAAATTCATCACATTTCATTAAATCATTTTCGGTGCTCCACGGGTACCGACAAAATTCATCACATTTCATTAAATCACTTTCGGTGCTCCGCGAGTACCGACAAAATTCATCACATCTCATTAAATCACTTTTTAGGCGCTCCATGAGTGCCGACAAAGTTCCATCGCATTTCATTAAATCACCTTTCGGTACTCCACGAGTACCAATAAAATTCATCACATCTCATTAAATCACTTTCGGTGCTCCACGAGTACCGACAAAATTCATCACATCTCATTAAATCATTTTAGGCGCTCCACGAGTGCCGACCAAATTCATCACATCCCTTTCGGCGCTCCACGAGTACCGATAAAATTCGTCACATCTCATTAAATCACTTTCGGTGCTCCACGAGTACCGACAAAATTCATCACATCTCATTAAATCATTTTAGGCGCTCCACGAGTGCCGACCAAATTCATCACATTTCATTCGGCGCTCCACGAGTACCGATAAAATTCATCACACCTCATTAGATCACTTTTAGGCGCTCCACGAGTGCCGACAAAATTCATCACATTTCATAAAATCACCTTTAGGCGCTCCACGAGTGCCGACAAAATTCCATCGCATTTCATTAAATCGCCTTTCGATGCTCCACGAGTGTCGTCCAAACTCATCACATTTCATTAAATCACTTTCGATGCTCCACGAGTGTCGACAAAATTCATCACTTCATCAAATCATTTTAGGTACTCCATGAGTGCCGAAAATTTCATTTCACGCATCAAAACGTTTAGGTGCTCCCCGAGCGCCGAAACTTTGCCCGTTCACTAAGAACGCATTCACTCCACATCGCGGAATTGAGGTACTCCCTGAGTATTGAAATTCCACTCGCAAATTAAGCATGACTTCATTTCACATCATCAAAAACCCGAAGTGTCCCATGGACACCGAAACCTCGACCAAGTGCCATGCGCGTGTCGATCTCACATCACAAAAATCCGAGGCACTCCACGAGTGCCGAAAACTCTGTCCGTCCACTAAGGCCAATCATATCATTTCACAAAAACCCGAGGTACTCCCCGAGCACTAAAGGTCGCATTCATGCATCTAACACTTAGATTGCAATTCGTACATGCAAAAATAAGAATTCATGCATACTTCACCCCCGAAGGATTGGTTGTT
Organism: Euphorbia tirucalli; assembly: GCA_039660915.1. NCBI lineage: Eukaryota > Viridiplantae > Streptophyta > Magnoliopsida > Malpighiales > Euphorbiaceae > Euphorbia > Euphorbia tirucalli. Next base: position 59,725,877 of record CM077641.1, read on the forward strand.
CAAGGTTCGTGTTACAAACACATTTCATGCAACACCTGCACATCATTCATCTAACACGTCATGCATACATGCATATCCCTTAGAGTTTATAACTCTTTAGGTGGTCATTTCTTTGTACTGACCTTTGTCCGAATCACTTTGAAGTTTGGCTCCGATCTGGACGAAGACTTGTGAGAATAGAACGCAGTGAACCGTCGTCTAGTGAGTCTGAGGAGCTTGTTCAGTTTGGGGAGATTGAAGCATCATCTGATTTAAGTGCTGAGTTCCCTCTGGGATTTGAACAGTTGCAACAGAGATTTCAAGATATGGCGATCGTACCCGAAGCTGCTGCTGCCATGATGGCCGCCACTGCTATTCGAGAATTTATGAGTTCTGATGAGTTCAAGGACCTTATCAAAAATCAAGTGCAGAATGCTTTGAATGAGTCACCTAATCAGAGGCCGGAAAGGCATGCTCGAGAAGAAAGTAGTGGGGGGAGACTGAATGATGGGTAGTCGGATGCTGAAGAGGATCGAAGGGATAATACTGAGCGACCTATGGAGTCAGCTTTAGAGAGAAAGATGAAGGAAATGGAGGAGACCATAGCGGAGCTGCGTGCCAGTTCTAAGGTTCAATCCGCCAAGCGTATTGACCCGTCCACGCTCATAGCCGGAGGGGTTGAAATGTTACCAGTAGGCTTCCAAATGCCTAGGATTGCATCATATGTTGGGAAAAGTCCACCTACGGCCCACTTGAATCAGTATGTGCGGATTATGACTATGGCTGGGCTCACTATGAATCAATTAGTGGGATTGTTCCCCACCACTTTGGAGGGGGGTGCTATCACATGGTACAATAAACAACCCGAGAGTGTGCAAGGCAACTGGGATGCACTGTCCGATGCCTTCATCAAGTACTTCAGTTTCAACACACAGCTGGAGGTCAAGTTGCAGGATTTAGAGGCGGTGAGGCAGAGGCCGAATGAGACTTTTTCTGAATATTACCAAAGGTGGATGGATAAGATGATTCTCCTCCATCAGAAGCCGTTGGAAGATGAACTGATTGTGAAGCTGATTGATGGGAGCTTGGAGGTTTATAGGAATGTGATGAAATATCATAAGTTTCAGTCCTTGATAGAAGTACATGAGTTGGCTCGCAAGGTTGAGAAGTATGAGATTGACCCGGCCTACAACAGTTCTGGAGGAGGGTACCGGAGCCGGATGTATTCTTCGGGGTATAAAAATAATAGCAATCCTGCAGTTTCTTCATCAACAAGCACTAAGCCGAGTCAGTCACCTGCACCTGTTAAGCAAGTAGAGGTAGCAACAGTTGCACAAGGGCCCAATCAATAAGTGACTGGAAAAGGGATCTCTCCTTGGGAGGAGTCCTTGGGGCGGATCTTTCTGAAATGTAGAAATCTGGGCTTTCTTCAAAGCCTGAAGCCGTACACACCTCCGGCCGAGGCGGACAAGAATAACTTTTGCTCCTATCATGTGACTAAGGGGCATCGAACCAACGAATGGCATTCTTTGAAAAAGGCGATCCAACAGTTGATTGACGAAAAGAAGATAGAAGCTCCACGCTCTAAGCCCAATGTGCAAAGTAATCCACTGCCCCAATTTGAAAGGAGAGTGAACATGGTGCAATCGGGATTATCTCCTAACTTTGTTTTAGCTCAGATTGCAAGGGCGAATCCCGTAATTCAAGTGGTAATAGGTGAAGATGTTGAGCCACCTGTGGAGGAAAGCAAACCTGTGAATCTGGATGATATAGAATTGGATGATGATGCGGATGAATTTGAGTTGATGAGTAGGCCCAAGCCTGTCAACCAGATGACACCTGTCTATCCTGTCTGCACTAAGGATGGGATGTATATAAGGAGGGAAGACGCTCCAGTAAATAATGTCACAAGGAGTGGAAGGGTATATCAACCCGAGCCACAACGGTTGGGAGAGCCGAGTAAGAGGGTAGAAGCACCGGTTCAAGATTATTTGCCCATCAAGGTGAATGAGAAAGAAGATCTGGTAGTGGAGCAACTCAAAAAGATGCCTGCACGTGCATCTGTGTGGCACCTGCTCATGGAGTCACAAAGGCACCGGGCTGCAGTAGTGAAAAAGCTTATGGAGATGGATGCCAATCCATTGATGTCTCCCGAGGAAGTATGTATGGTGATTGGGAGTATCAAGAGTCAGCAATCTGATAACCCCAAGGGGATCACTTTCACCGAGGATGACTTACCACCGGAAGGCACTAACCACAATCGTGCCTTATATCTGAAAGTGGAAATGATGGATAGAACCCTGCCTTGTGTGATGGTTGATGACGGCTTAGCATTGAATATCTGCCCTCTGAAAGTTTTACCTAGCCTCCATTTGTCCGAAGAAGCATTATCACGGTCAAATACAGTGATACGGGCCTACGATGATTCAAAGCGTACTGTAATTGGTACTTTTGAGGCAGAGGTGTCAGTGGGAGAAGTTAAGTCAACCGTGCTGTTCACTGTCATTGATATTCCTGTGACTTTCTCCTTGCTTCTAGGGAGACCTTGGTTTCATGCTTTGGGAGGTGTGCCATCAACCTTACACCAAAAGGTGAAGATTCCAATGGGGGGAAAGATTGTAACACTTGAGGCAGATGAATCTTCTATGGTGGCAGCTCTGAACTCATCTGAACAACCTTTGACCGGCTTTCAAGTGGCAGTTGTCTCGGAGCATAAGGAGAAAGACTTGACATTTTCTCCATGGATCCATAAGTATTTTCAGAAACAGAACTTCATCCCAGGAAAGGGACTTGGGGTCAACCAACAAGGGGTCACAAAGTTTGATATTGCCATAGGTCAATCACACCGAAAGGGTCTTGGTTACGAAGGCGCCAAAGAGAAGGAGGTCCCGGAAACTAAGAAAGTCCATCTTTTGGACGTTTTTGTTCGAGCAAGTGGTGGGCCATATGGTGGTGATCCAGAGCCAATGGTTATTGATAGGGAAACAGTCCCCGGATTCGAGATTTTCGCTGATGTTGTCAACTTCTCAAAATATGGGATTGCTTCAGTGGAAGGAATGCTTAAGTGGGAAGCGGTGCAAGTGATCAATCCTCCTCCGATGAGCCAAGCTGAAGTGGTGGCTCCCATCACTCTAGAAAAGGAATCAGAAGAAGATACCGACCCCCTGGTGGACGCCATTACCAAAGCATTTGCTGAATTACTGAAGAAAGGATTGAAAGAGAGCCCTGTGAAGAAGGAAGCTATTTCAGGACAGGCAGAGCTAGTGGAAAAAACTGTTGCTGAACTCACCAAAATGATGGCTAAGGGAAAAGCGAAGGTAGAAGAAGATGCCTTATCTGAAGCACAGAAAGAGACTCTTGAAGCTGATTTGAGTGACTTGTTCGAAGACGAGCCTGCCGATCCGGAAGACCCTGCTGAAGAAGACCCTCCGCATGTGGAGGAAGAAAATGATTTCTTTGTAAACTTGTCATATGTACTTGATGTGAACAATTCCGCTTTTAAGGCGATGAATGAAATAAAGTCTAATTTTGCTTATTTGTGTGATGTTTTCCCTAATGGCTCTGTGCATACATGCAATCATTCATTCAATGTGTTCAGCATTCATGACACTGCATTACATGAAATTAATTTGGGTACAAGTGAAAATCCTAAAATGGTATCTATCTCTAACGAACTCAATCCTGAAGAAGAGAGAGAATTGTCAAAAATACTTAAAAAGCATGTGGGAGCATTTGCCTGGTCTTACGACGATATGCCGGGGGTTGACAGAGAAATAGCAGAACACAGAATTCCGATTGATCCCAAGTTCAGTGCAGTAAAGCAGAAGCTCAGACGTCTGCGTCCAGAATGGGCTGAGAAAGTCAAGGAAGAGGTAGCAAAGCAGATCAAGGCCAACTTCCTGGAGGTGGTGGATTACCCTGAATGGTTAGCCAACATAGTCCCAGTTGCCAAGAAGGACGGAAGAGTCAGAGTTTGTGTGGACTATCGGGATTTGAATAAGGCCTCTCCAAAGGATGACTTCCCACTTCCTCACATTGATGTCCTGGTCGACAGTGCAGCAAGGGCAGTTATGTATTCGTTCATGGATGGTTTCTCGGGGTATAATCAGATCTTAATGAATGTCATCGATAAGGTCAAGACAGCCTTCATCACTGAGTGGGGGGTGTATTGCTACAGAGTGATGCCGTTTGGGTTGAAGAATGCTGGGGCAACCTATCAACGGGCAGTCACAGCATTGCTACATGACATGATCCACAAAGAGGTCGAAGTGTATGTTGATGATATGCTGGTGAAATCTATGACTCGGGAGGAACACCCTGTTATTCTGGATAGATTTATGACCAGGATTGAGAAGTACAACTTGCGACTTAACCCAAAGAAATGTGTATTCGGAGTTGCATCGGGCAAGCTGCTGGGGCACATTGTCAGTCAGAAAGGCATTGAGATGGACCCGGACAAGATTAAAGCTATTCGAGACATGCCAGCACCGAAAACAGAGAAAGAAGTCAGATCTTTCCTAGGGTCACTCCAGTATGTCAGCAGGTTCATTGCCAGATTGACCACGGTCTATGAGCCCATTTTCAAGCTTCTTTGGAAAGAACAACCCGTCGTGTGGAATGACCAGTGTCAGGTTGCATTTGATAGGATCAAAGAATACTTGATCAATCCACCAGTGCTAAAACCTCCAACTCTGGGAAAACCTTTGACTCTGTATTTAGCCATTGAAGAAACCTCCGTAGGGGCGATGTTGGTTCAAGAACAAGATGACAAAAGGGAGCATGCTATCTACTACCTCAGTAAAAAAGTACTGGATTACGAAACTTGGTACACTGTGGTGGAAAAGACTTGCACTGCTATGGTCTGGCTTACGAAGAAATTGAGACACTATTTCCAATCCTACAAAATACAAGCTGTGGCAAAAGTTGATCCAATGAAATATCTCTGCTCTGCCCCATCCTTGACAGGGAAATTGTCCCGGTGGTTACTTTTATTATCAGAGTTCAACATCGAGTATGTGACGAAAAAGGTGATCAAAGGGAGAGCAGTGGCTGAGTTCCTGGCCAATCAGCCACTTGAATCTGATTATGTGGAAAACCTGGAATTTCCGGATGAACAGTTGGCCTTGGTGGAGGTGGAAGTCAGGAAATGGATTATGCATTTTGATGGAGCTGTAAACAAGAGGGGAGCAGGCCTTGGAGTAATCATTGGAACTCCTGAGGGAGAGATAATTCCTTTGTCGAAACGGCTAGAATTCCCAGTAACTAACAGCGGCGCAGAATATGAAGCTTGTTTGTTTGGCATTGATGCTCTCGCCGCACTAGGGGCAAATGATGTGACCATTATTGGAGATTCACTGTTGGTAATTCGCCAAGCCACCGGGGAATGGGAAATCAAGGAAGAATCACTTCGCCCATACTTGGAGACTTTGTGGGAAATGGTGAAAGTATTCGGGCATATTGAATTCAAGCATATAGCCAGAGATGATAATCAAATGGCAGATTCATTAGCTACTTTGTCATCCATGTGGGAAGGACCTCAAAAAGCACCGATGCAACCTTTGATCCTGGAAACAGCTAGAACACCGTTTCATCGTTCTAGCGAGGTCCTGGCTTTAATTGTAGATGATAAGCCCTGGTACCAAGATATAGCCAACTTTCTACGAAATAGCCAATATCCTGAAGGAGCAGATGCATCAGATAAGGCCACTTTAAGAAAGTTAGCAACTCAGTTCAGATGGTTTGGCGGACAACTCTTCAGAAGAACCGCGGATGGATTGTTATTGAAGTGTCTAACGGAAGCAGAAGCCAAGAAGGTTATGCAAGAAATGCATTCAGGGGTTTGTGGCCCGCATATGAATGGATTAGCTCTGGCAAAGAAGATCATGAGACAAGGATACTTCTGGCTTACCATGCAAATAGACTGTACAGAAGAAGTGAAAAAGTGCCATGAATGCTAGATTTACGGAGACATCAACCATCTCCCACCTATGGAATTACAGAATCTTATGACTCCTTGGCCGTTTGCAGTGTGGGGCATAGACATAATTGGTGAAATTCGACCTCCAGCATCGAATGGGCACAAGTTCATTGTGGTGGCAGTGGATTATTTCTCTAAGTGGGTTGAGGCTGAATCTTATGTCACGGTCACAGCTAAGAATATGGCTAAGTTTGTAAAGAAGCACATCTTCGCGAGATATGGTGTACCACATCACGTGGTAACCGATAACGGGGTGCAATTCCAAGGAGCCACAGCTAAACTCTTCGAAGAATACAATGTGGAACATCGTAAGTCTTCACCTTATAGGCCACAAGCCAATGGAGCAGTGGAGGCAGCAAATAAGTCCATCAAGAAGATTTTGTCCAAGACCACTTCAACCAACCGAGATTGGGCAGACAGATTACCTTATGCTCTGTGGGGGTACAGAACCAGTGTTAGAACACCGACTGGAGAAACACCTTATTCGCTGGTTTATGGGATGGAAGCAGTCCTTCCTATTGAAGTGGAGTTGAAGTCACTAAGGACGGTTTTGGAGGCCCAATTACCTGAGACGGAATGGGTAAAGGCGAGATTTGAGCAACTGGCTATGGTCGATGAAAGGCGTCTCAAGGCTTTGGATCGTCTACAGATGTACCACCAAAGAATGGCTAGGGCCTATAATCGACGGGTTCGTCATCAGAAACAGCCTCTGAAAGCGGGAGATCTAGTATTGAAACAGATGAGACCGACCAATACGGACGCGAGGGGCAAGTTTAAACCCAACTGGGAAGGGCCGTATGTGGTTAAGAAGATACTCTCCAAAGGTGCAGTGAAGATTATGGATATGGATGGCAACGAGTTTACCAACCCGATTAATCAAGATCACCTCAAACGCTACCATGTGTAAAAAAAAAATAAAAAAAAAAGAAAGAAAAAAAAAGAGGCCTGTTAAGTCGAAAACCCGTGAGGGCGATTTAAGCAAAAATCAAGGCAACGAGAGTTAGCTTATTGACCAGAAAACCTGTATAGGATGGTTGATAACAGGAATGAGTTCGTTCGAGATATGTACTAATTTTAAAATTTTCAATTGATATGATAATTAAATTTCATTAATGAAGTGCGTTTTGCTCAACACATTGCATGAATGTTTGGAGTATGTTACATGATTCATTTGTTGAAACATCCAGATAAACAAAGACGTTTAGACGCCCAAAGTGTGCAATTGCGAACATCTTTCAAAAAAAAAAAAAAAAAAAAAAGGGATCGCATCAATAATAGAAAGACGGATATGAATGATAATAATGATAGCCAATACATGCATGATAATGAAAATCACATTTTTTCCTCTTTTGTTTTTCTTTTCTTGACAGAAAGTGGTCCTGCGGTCTCAGAAGGAGCCAGCCAACGGGAAGACGCACTCTTACGCGCCTCACGGGTCGGTAAACCCTGGATCTCGGCTAGCCACTGCTTGTAACGGTCATATGTCTCTGTGGGAGCGAGCGATGCATAATTCAACACCACATGATGGGTGTCTCCAGCCCAGCGAAGTCTGACGTGATCTGGCCAAGAAGTAGTATATTCCTCAGAACTGGTGACACAAGAGTGCCGAGGGATACCCTGTAGACGACCGTACTGCCGGCAGAGGCGACTCGGAGAATAGAATGTCACTCTGGTCTGCCCCAGCAATTGCACACCATGTGCCCACATGTCCACAATCACGTGGGAGATCTTCCACCAAGGGCACACCCACCTAATCTGGTCATCAGTCAGGCGAGATAGCCAAACGCCCCACTCATCAGCAGACATATCAGTGTAGGAGTCAATGGAGAAGCCTCGTTCCCTAAAATTGGCCGGGTGGTATTTCTTGAAGTTCCCCCTCGGAATCTTAAGAATTGATAGCTTCTCCAATAACCAGATCTGCAGTTGACAGCAAGCAATGGTTAGGAGTTCATTCGACCCAGAAATATATCAGACAACAAGGAATTTCACCTGAAGCAGTGTGAGGTGAGGGCCAACGTGGAGAACACCGCTTGCCTTAGATGCATGTAAACTGATCAGTGTCTCAGCAAGTGCGAAAGGAGCTAGAGATGCTCCCACAGCCATCTGAGAGATAAGGGAGACAGCCCTGAAGGAGACAACCCCATCATTAGGACCATAGAAATACCGACTCACCAGTAACAGGCTGACCATGTAGGCCCAGCTCATGTGGTCCCTAGGAGCATTGACACACCACTCCAACACAGAATTCGAGTTCAACCTGGGAAGAGGGGAACCAGTAGCAAATAAAGATCCCACCTCGGGATCAGAAAGCCCGAACAAGCTCACCAAGGAGGAGGTGCTACCAAAAGTGAAATCGAGGATGGCAATGTCCACTCCTTTGTGGCAGGGAATGTTCAAGATAGCACTAAACTCCTCATATAAGGGGCAGAGCTCTTGGCATGAGAAGCGGAAAACGTTATCCACTGGATCCCAGAAGCGATAACAGGCATTCAACAGCTCAATGTTCCACGAGTGCTTGTAATAGGCCTTGAGATTCCACAACCCGAAAGGCTTCAATTTAAGCCAATCAGAGTCTTGTAATGATTCTAAGAAATTGTAAAAGCCTGGATAAAAAGAGAAAAAGCAAAAATTGAAGAAGCAAGTGAATTTCCAAATATCAATGAAACAAGAGTAAATCACATAATCCGATAAAAAAAATGAATGAAGACATCAATTAAGAAGAGCAGGGCGCTCCATATAGTTCTCATCCTGCCCCTCATCTTCCTCCCCCTTCTCGGACTCACTCTGATGCATAACCTTGTAGGAGTCAAAGTCCGCCTGTAGACGAGCCATCACAGCCCGTAGCCTAGCTATCTCGGCCCTCGCCCTGTCCACCTCTTGGCTCGCAGCCCGGGCCTGAGCCACGGAAGAGGCTACCTCCCTGGCCTGCTCTCGGGACATCTCGACTCGGGACTGCAATCGACAGCATAAATTAACATTCATACATACATACATATGCATTCAAGTATTGCATAACTTATGATGCAGGGAACACGGGATGCTTACCGCCCAAACGCCGTTCTCCCGGACTAAGAAGTCTCCTAGACCCTTGTGCCGGAATTCAAAAAAATGGAAAAAAGGGGAAAACCGAAAAACAAAAACTAACCAGATCTTTGATGATGTGCGTGGATGGACTTAAAGTTACGGGTACTAGATCGTTCCTCCCAATTCCGCAGTAAGGAACCGTCTCTCTCGAGCCGTATACCTCCACTGTAGATTCGGTAGACAGAAAAACCTCACTCTCAGAGAAAGAGAAATTGAAGAAAGAAAAATGAAATGGGTGAAAGAAAGAGGAAGCCCCTTTTAAAACCATGTTGGCCATCTCTGGTTAGAGTCGGCCGACTCTGGTCAGAGCCGTCCGGCTCTGTCTCTTCTGACAGAGCCGCCCGACTCTGATCCTTCAAAAAAAAAAATAAATAATAAAAAAAAAAAAAATAATAATAATAATAATAAAATAAAAAATTAAATAAAAAATTAATTTTAATTTAGTCCAATTTGATCCCGAGAAGGGTATGTCTTGTTTATTTTTGCAGACATCCAAAGGAAAAATGACCAAACCGTATTTATTCTTGATCGAAGGGGCAAAAATTTTTGTTTCCAAAATTATCGATGAAAGAATAAATACGCAACTTGACGCAATTCCTGCCACGCGCTCCACCATATGGAGAGAAGTTGAAAATTCATTGGGCACGCTCCACCATACGGAGAAGACAGTATCATTTGGTTGCTCCACCATACGGAGAAAAGTTTAAAATCATCTGGCACACTCCACCATACGGAGAAAAGTTGAAAATTCATTGGGCACGCTCCACCATACGGAGAAGACAGTATCATTTGGTTGCTCCACCATACGGAGAAAAGTTAAAAATCATCGGGCACACTCCACCATACGGAGAAAAGTTAAAAATCATTGGGCACGCTCCACCATACGGAGAAGACAGTATCATTTGGTTGCTCCACCATACGGAGAAAAGTTAAAAATCATCGGGCACACTCCACCATACAGAGAAAAGTTAAAAATCATTAGGCACGCTCCACCATACGGAGAAGACAGTATCATTTGGTTGCTCCACCATACGGAGAAAAGTTAAAAATCATCGGGCACACTCCACCATACGGAGAATCGGGCACACTCCACCATACGGAGAAGACATTATCATTTGGTCGCTCCACCATACGGAGCAAAGTTAAAAATCATCGGGCACACTCCACCACACGGAGAAGACAGTATCACGGGCACACTCAACCACAGCGAGTCGATACCACGGGCACACTCCACCACAGCGAGTCGATTACTCTGTACCCTCTACGAGGGGCATCAGGTGCGTTTTTCTATCCTTTAATCTGTTAGAGATTGTGCCCTAAGCCAATGTTGGATTATGTAAACAATCTTCTTAAGTCATTAATAAAGACTTATTTTATCATATATATTTGTATGTTAGTATTTATGATAATGTATCCATGAATTAATTGTGTAATTCTAAATTTCCCTAGTCGATTGTTATTATGGGAATAATAACAAACTAAGACTAGTGTGAGTGATAATGGATATTCATAAGATGAATATAGTGTATACAGATACAGATTATTCTCACGGGCAATGTGTTAGAGAACATGTTGCTGGAGACCCACTATAAGATCAAGTTCATGGTCACGTGTCACAACTGATCTTGATTATAGTAGTGTCATCAGCTGATTCCTTTGACCTGAGGTCACCATGGATTCCGGGATGAATTCATGTTGTGCTTTGACGCAGTCAAACGCTGCTTGTAACAGAGTAGTTATAAAGGCTGTGGTTGGGTACAATATGACTCATGCTTAGGGATGTGAGTGACAGATATGGGATTTTGTCCCTCTCTAACAAGAGAGCGATATCACTGGGCCCCTCGATAAGTAAGACTGTTAAATGCATGGCCGTGCTCAAATAATTGATAAGAGTATCAATTGATTTGTCTGAACAGTTTACTTTGAGATCGAGAAAGCATATGATTAATTATATAAGATTGACAAGTGTACCATGTCTTATAATTAATCTTGATATCAATGAGACAAAAGGGAATATGACATTCTATAAATAGGTATTGGATCATTCCAATCATATTAATTGGGTAGTCGTAATGGCTTGCTAGAGTCCGCTTGTGACCTATAAGGACATTATGGTAATTTCCTTATTGCCAATTAATATGATCCTATGGGGTCACACACAAGAGCAAAATGAAGTTCATCTTATCGGGTATAAATTATTATTGGATAATAATTTATGAATGAGAAAGAGAATAAATATATATAGTGATATATATTTATGTATGTATATATAAATATTAATGTGATTAATATTGCATAAAGTATGCTACATATTATAATTAAATTATATGGAGATATAATTAATTATAATATTATATATACATATATGTATTATGGAGAATTGATTTGATTTAATGTTAATTGAGAATTAATATTAAATTGGGTGGGTTAATATATAATTATAACTAATAGGTGTATTAGGTTATAATTATAATTAACTATTTAGGTTAATTATTTAAGGAAACAATTAACCTAAACCTAATCACTCTCTACACTAATACTATAGCAGATTTTCGGCCAGCCAACACAAGAGAATAGCCAGCCGAAATTCTCCTCTCTAAGCCAAGAGAAAATTTGATTTTCTGCCTCTCTCTCGATTCGAGGAAACCGTTTCTTCTATCCCGGCGCTAGCACGCGGTGAACGTATTGCTCCGTGTGGATCAACCGTAGAGGGAAGCAATTTTGGTTCCTAAGTGATTCAAACTTCAAAGAATTAAGGTAATTCTTTAACCCTCCTTCCGATTCAATGTAATGTACATGGGTCCTTGGTGGGGATTAATCTTTTTCCGCTGCGTTTTATGTTTGTTTGTGCGATTAATTCCCCAACAGTGGTATCAGAGCCACTTGTGCATTGGTTGAATTGGATTTGTTATTTTGATTAGATCAAAATTGCATGTTAGGGTTGTATGTTCTTGATTTAGGGTTCAATGTTATTATGAATAACATGTTTAAAATTTGATTTTAATGTGAATCATTGTGAATGATTTGGTTGTAATTGTTTTGAATCAGAAAAAGGGGTGAAATTTTGGATTCAGCATGTTGGCACGCCGGCGTGCCAACAGGAAATCGTTCCTGGATGCTTGAGTTCAGAATGGTGGCACGCGGGCGTGCCGATTTGGCACGGCGTGCCAACCTGAAAATTTTGCATATGGCACAACGTGCTGGGCCTTTGCACGCCGTGCCAACTGGAAACCGTTTCCAGTGTTGCGACCAGAATGGCGGCACGACGGCGTGCCAACCTTGGCACGGCGTGCCACCTGGGAATTTTCAGAGGGGGCTGTTTTTTGCGCGAAAATTTTTTTTTGTTGGATCGCTGGAAGTTGGGTTTGGTGTTTTTCGTTTATGTGTGGAAATTGTTTCTACACATTTACGATTTTTCAAATCAATTACTCTAAATACAATAGGATTGTATTTTACCCTTTATGAACCCTAAATCTTGTAGATATAAAATTATTGTGATAATTTTATGCATGGTGTTTTGGTATGGTTTTGGACCCTTGGATATTTTTTTATTTTCTTTTGGTTTTGGTGAATGTAAGGTTTTATAAATACGGCCTGCGAGTCGTTTGTATTTATGTAATCTTATTTTTCTAGATAAATTGTATAGGATGCAATTTATTGTTTGTAAATTTTATTTACTAGAAAATTGTATAGGATGCAATTTTGTAAAGTATGTAAATCCATGAGATGGTGCCAAGGAACAAAGACGTGAAGACGGATCCAAGGGGTGCGGCTGTGCTGTGACCATACGATGGTTACAACCACCTAGGAAATGACCTGTTGATTTTCATATTGGCCTATGAAAATCAATGTAGATAAAACCATACCATAACACGGTCTTTCGAGTCTATTGCATGTTTTATATTTTGATGCCATGTGATGCCATGCTAAGTATGAAATATGCATGCTAAATGAATGTATGACATTGGATGCCATGCTAGAATTAATATTAACTTAGAAAGATTAATGTTAATGCCATGCATTGTATGAGATACAATTGAATCACAGGAATTAATAAACCCTAAATAAACTTATGAAGTTTATATTTTGCCACCCAATTACGTATAACACTTGTCAAGTACTATGTTCACATCATGGTATACCGCCAGGGCGGGTACGCATGTTGTGACCTTAGCGAAGCAATAATATGAGAAAAGGTGATTCTCATTGTGTTGTAATTGGCTTAACTAAAGGGTTAATCAAAAAGGTGTTTGAGCCCGAGGCAAGGATGAGATGAGTAACATACAAATTAAATATGATATATGATATCATGCATCTCATAAATTAAAAGAGTTACATAATGATGTAATTGACATGGTGATGTCTACCGAAATTATATTCAATCATAGGGACATGCCAAAGCAGTGCTATGGTTAAATATGGATTTTGGGTCTTTTACCCACTTAAATTTTTTAAAGGGTTTTATAATTTTAGTGGGAGTTTAATTCCCTTATGTAATTAACTTTGCATATATTTTCTGTTGTAGATAAATGGCAAACACAAGCAATCCCGGTTCTATTCGATCTATCCTTGAGAAGGATAAACTGAACGGAACCAATTACCTAGACTGGTATCGCAACTTGAGAATTGTTCTCAAGCAAGAGCGAAAGCTATATGTTCTGGATGGGCCTTTGCCCGCTAACCCTCCACCCACCACAGCTTCAAGAGCTGAAAGGGATGCTTTCCACAAGCATCAAAATGATCAAATTGATGTACAATGCCTGATGCTCGCATCAATGATTTCGGAACTTCAGAAGGATCTGGAAACATTTGAGGCATATGAGATGTCTCAAGAGCTTAAGGAAATGTTCCAAAAGCAAGCGAGGAGGGAAAGGTATGAGACCTTAAGATCTTTGGTTGGGTGCAAGATGACCGAAGGGAGTTCGGTTAGTGCCCATGTTCTGAAGATGAAAGGGTACATTGATCAGTTGGAGAGGCTTGGTTCGCCACTCAGACCTGAGTTGGCAACGGATTTGATCCTTAATTCTCTTCCCGAGAGTTACTCCCATTTTGTCATGAATTATCACATGAATGATATGGACAAAACGGTCAGCGAACTGCATGGGATGCTGAAAAACGCTGAAGTAACGATAAAAGAGAAGCCAAGCTCCAAAGGGATCCATATGGTGCAAAAGGGTAGGATCCAGAAGAAGAAGGGTAAAGCACACAAACCCAAAGAGTTTGGGAAGGATGCAAAGAAGCCCAAAGCTGTTACCAAGGCAAAGCCTCCAAAGGAAGGCGCATGCCATTTCTGCAATCAGCCTGGTCATTGGCGCAGAAATTGCAAGCTTTATTTGGAGGACTTGAGGAAGAAGAGAGGCGGTGAGACCGCTAATCAAGGTATTCATGTTATTGAAATACTTCATTCTACTTCTGTTTCTACTTCGTGGGTATTAGATACCGGTTGTGGTTCTCACATTTGTATGAATGTGCAGGGGCTTAGAGGAAGTAGAAAGCTCAAGAAGGGCGAGGTAGAATTCCATGTGGCGAATGGAGCTAGAGTTGCTGCTTATGAAGTCGGTCGCTACGAGCTCAAGTTGCCAACTGGACTTGTTCTCTTTTTGAATAATTGTTATTTTGTTCCTAATTTGTCTAGGAACATCATTTCTATTTCATGTTTGGACAAGGAAGGATTTAAATGTGTTATTGAGAATAATCACTTATTGCTTTTCAATAAAGACTTGTTTTATGCAAATGCGGATTTACATGATGGTCTTTATTTGTTGAACCTTAGTGAAGGTTATGATGAGCATGTATATAACATAAATACCAAAAGGATAAGAACAAATATTGTGAATCCTACTTATCTCTGGCACTGTCGTCTAGGACACATTAATGAGAAACGCATTTCAAAACTCCATAAAGATGGAATTTTGGGTCTAGACGTTTTTGAAACATATGACACTTGCGAGTCTTGTTTAATGGGTAAGATGACCAAGAGTCCCTTTACTGGTCACAGTGAAAGGGCTAGTGACTTATTAGAACTCATACATACAGATGTATGTGGGCCTATGAGCACAACTGCTAGAGGTGGTTTTCAATACTTCATTACGTTCACTGATGACTTCAGTAGATATGGTTATCTATATCTAATGAAGCATAAGTCAGAATCCTTTGAAATGTTCAAAGCCTTCCAAAATGAAGTACAAAACCAACTTGGCAAGACAATTAAAGCACTTAGATCTGATCGAGGTGGTGAATATTTGAGCCAAGAGTTTGACGATCATCTTAGAAATTGTGGGATTATCTCACAATTGACTCCTCCTGGTACACCACAGTGGAATGGTGTGTCTGAGAGGAGGAACCGGACTTTATTGGATATGGTTCGGTCGATGATGAGTCAAACAAATCTTCCTCTATCCTTTTGGGGATATGCACTTGAAACAGCGGCATTCACACTGAACCGAGTTCCATCAAAAGCAGTTGAAAAGACACCATATGAGATATGGATTGGAAAGAAACCAAATTTGTCTTTTCTCAAGATTTGGGGATGCGAAGCTTATGTGAAATATTTGATTTCAGATAAGTTAGCACCAAAATCTGTGAAATGCAATTTTGTTGGTTATCCAAAAGAAACTAAAGGTTATTTCTTTTACAATCCTAGTGAAAACAAAGTGTTTGTTGCTAAGGGTGGTACATTCCTGGAAAAAGAGTTTATTTCCAAAGGAATCAGTGGGAGTAAAGTACACCTACAAGAAAATATGGATAACCAAGTTGAAAGTGAGTTTCAAATGGAACAACCTGATTCACAAGAAGTTGTTGAGTCAGAACCAGTAACACAAGTCCAACGTAGATCAAGTAGAGTTCGTCATGAGCCCGAGAGATATGGATTTCTCGTCACGAACGAAAATGATCTGATTCTGTTAGAAGAGAATGAACCTTCCACGTACATGGAAGCTGTCTCTAATTCAGAATCTGAAAAATGGCTTGATGCTATGAAGTCAGAAATTCAATCCATGGACGACAACAAAGTATGGACTTTGGTTGATCTCCCAAAGGGTGCTAAAGCAATAGGGCACAAATGGGTTTTCAAATTGAAAACGGACATGGATGGGAATATTCAGACTTATAAAGCAAGGTTAGTGGCAAAAGATTACCGACAAATTCATGGTATAGACTATGACGAAACCTTTTCGCCAGTAGCTATGATCAAGTCCATCAGAATTCTTGTTGCCATAGCAGCATATTATGACTATGAGATATGGCAAATGGATGTCAAAACAGCTTTCCTAAATGGAAATCTTGTTGAGGATGTGTACATGACACAGCCTGAAGGTTTTGTCGATCCAAAGAATCCTGATAAAGTATGCAAGCTTCAAAAGGCCATTTATGGTTTGAAGCAAGCATCAAGAAGTTGGAATCATTGTTTTGATGAATCGGTCAAAAAGTTTGGCTTCATCAAAAACGAAGATGAGCCTTGTGTGTACAAGAAGTTCAGTGGGAGTAATGTAGTTTTCCTAGTTCTATATGTCGATGACATATTGTTAATAGGAAATCACATTCCTACCTTGCAAGAAGTAAAATCTTAGTTAGGAAAGTGTTTTTCTATGAAAGACTTGGGTGAGGCAGCCTACATTCTTGGAATAAAGATCTATAGAGATAGATCTAAGAGATTGATAGGCCTGAGCCAGAGTACATACATTGATAAGATACTGAAAAGGTTCAGTATGGATCAATCTAAGAAAGGAAATGTTCCTATTGGGCAAGGGATAAAGCTTAGTCGTAAGCAATGTCCCATGACAGTTGAAGAACGTCAACGCATGAATAAGATTCCTTATGCGTCAGCTATAGGATCTATCATGTATGCCATGGTATGTACTCGGCCAGATGTCTCTTTTGCTTTGAGCATGACAAGTAGATATCAGTCTGATCCAGGTGATAGTCACTGGACTGCTGTCAAGAGTATTCTTAAGTACTTGAGAAGAACTAAAGATACATTCTTGATATATGGAGGCTCGGACGAAGATCTTGTTGTAAATGGTTACACGGATGCAAGTTTCCAAACTGATCAAGATCAGATGCAGTCACAGTCTGGGTATGTGTTCATTCTGAATGGAGGTGCGATAAGTTGGAAGAGTTCTAAGCAAAGCACGATAGCTGCATCTACAACAGAAGCCGAGTATATTGCTGCATCAGATGCAGCCCAAGAGGCTGTTTGGATCAAGAAGTTCATCAAAGAACTTGGTGTCGTTCCTAGCATAGTGAATCCTGTGAGCCTCTTGTGTGACAACAATGGGGCAATATCACTTGCTAAGGAACCTAGTGTGTCACAGAAATCCAAACATATACTTCGGCGTTTTCACTACATAAGAGAAGTCATCTCAAGAGGAGATGTGAAGATATGCAAAGTTGCGTCTGAAGACAATGTTGCTGATCCACTAACAAAAGCTCTTTCACAAGCTGTACATGATGGTCATGCTAGGCCCATGGGTATTAGATACATTTGAGATTGGACATAGGGCAAGTGGGAGATTGTTAGAGATTGTGCCCTAAGCCAATGTTGGATTATGTAAACAATCTTCTTAAGTCATTAATAAAGACTTATTTTATCATATATATTTGTATGTTAGTATTTATGATAATGTATCCATGAATTAATTGTGTAATTCTAAATTTCCCTAGTCGATTGTTATTATGGGAATAATAACAAACTAAGACTAGTGTGAGTGATAATGGATATTCATAAGATGAATATAGTGTATACAGATACAGATTATACTCACGGGCAATGTGTTAGAGAACATGTTGCTGGAGACCCACTATAAGATCAAGTTCATGGTCACGTGTCACAACTGATCTTGATTATAGTAGTGTCATCAGCTGATTCCTTTAACCTGAGGTCACCATGGATTCCGGGATGAATTCATGTTGTGCTTTGACGCAGTCAAACGCTGCTTGTAACAGAGTAGTTATAAAGGCTGTGGTTGGGTACAATATGACTCATGCTTAGGGATGTGAGTGACAGATATGGGATTTTGTCCCTCTCTAACAAGAGAGCGATATCACTGGGCCCCTCGATAAGTAAGACTGTTAAATGCATGGCCGTGCTCAAATAATTGATAAGAGTATCAATTGATTTGTCTGAACAGTTTACTTTGAGATCGAGAAAGCATATGATTAATTATATAAGATTGACAAGTGTACCATGTCTTATAATTAATCTTGATATCAATGAGACAAAAGGGAATATGACATTCTATAAATAGGTATTGGATCATTCCAATCATATTAATTGGGTAGTCGTAATGGCTTGCTAGAGTCCGCTTGTGACCTATAAGGACATTATGGTAATTTCCTTATTGCCAATTAATATGATCCTATGGGGTCACACACAAGAGCAAAATGAAGTTCATCTTATCGGGTATAAATTATTATTGGATAATAATTTATGAATGAGAAAGAGAATAAATATATATAGTGATATATATTTATGTATGTATATATAAATATTAATGTGATTAATATTGCATAAAGTATGCTACATATTATAATTAAATTATATGGAGATATAATTAATTATAATATTATATATACATATATGTATTATGGAGAATTGATTTGATTTAATGTTAATTGAGAATTAATATTAAATTGTGTGGGTTAATATATAATTATAACTAATAGGTGTATTAGGTTATAATTATAATTAACTATTTAGGTTAATTATTTAAGGAAACAATTAACCTAAACCTAATCACTCTCTACACTAATACTATAGCAGATTTTCGGCCAGCCAACACAAGAGAATAGCCAGCCGAAATTCTCCTCTCCAAGCCAAGAGAAAATTTGATTTTCTGCCTCTCTCTCGATTCGAGGAAACCGTTTCTTCTATCCCGGCGCTAGCACGCGGTGAACGTATTGCTCCGTGTGGATCAACCGTAGAGGGAAGCAATTTTGGTTCCTAAGTGATTCAAACTTCAAAGAATTAAGGTAATTCTTTAACCCTCCTTCCGATTCAATGTAATGTACATGGGTCCTTGGTGGGGATTAATCTTTTTCCGCTACGTTTTATGTTTGTTTGTGCGATTAATTCCCCAACATAATCACCGCGCTCTCAATCGCGAGACCAAAAACTCAAATCGGACGAAAGCTACCGATCTAGTTGATTTTGATCTCGCGAGGGGCAGCCTGTGAGCACAGGTTTTCCCGACCTCAGTGATGAGAAATCTTTATTACCTTCGGTCACAGAAAAGAGCAGAATATTACCCGAAACGTCTCGAATTCTCCGAAAACGAAATTATCCGCAATTCGAAACTACCGTAAAGCGGGTTCTCCGAGCGATTTTTAGGCACGTAAAAAAAAAAAAAAAAGTGTGGGCTCCGGTTCGACCAGAACCGGCCGGCTCTGGTCCACAAACCAGAGCCGGCCGGCTCTAGATTGAGCAGGCCGGCTCTAGTACAAACTAGAGCCAGCTGACTCTAGTGGGCGGGCATGGGTGCCACACTTTGTCCCAATTCTGTGAAATTGATGAAAAAACGACAAAAACCATTAATCGACGCATTTAATTGGGAAATTATTTTGTCTGAGAAATAATTGAACAATTGAATGATAAAGAGAGAAGGATCAAAACACAGAAAAAAGGAGGGGGAGGGGGATTTGAAAAAAAAAAAAGAAAGAAAGAAAGAAACACAGAGAAAAGAGAGACAGAAAAAAAAAATCCTTTTAATTTTATCTTTGAAATCAAATTTCTTAGCACACAACCATTCACTCTAGTATTTACTCACCGGTTCACAACGATTCTCTGTTCGATTTCGGATTCGTTCGGGTAAACTTTCGGATTTTCGGGATATTCGAGGATTCAAGTTACATTCTCGATTTTCAAACCGTTCTTGTGCATCAAATATACTGGAACAATACCAAGGTAAACTCTGAGAGGCCTTAAACTTGTGTTTATTGCATTTTTCGTGTGATTTTTCTCTGTTTCTGAAAATCCGGAAAATTGGCTACCCGAATAGAGCCGTACGGCTCTGTTCTTCAAGAACAGAGCCGGCCGGCTCTAGTCCAATTAGAATAGAGCCGGCCGGCTCTAACCTAGAGCCGTACGGCTCTGCTTTTCAGGGACAGCTCCCTGATCTGTCCCGACATGCCGAAAATAGCCCGTTTTCCATTTATACGCACTCTGATTTGACATATTTCGACTCGTAAATATTCGTACATCATTTTAACACCGGTTTTGAATTTTTATACGTACGGATATTAATATTTTCAAGTTTCCCGGGATTTATTTTCCAAGTTTCGAGGTTGTTACATCCGAACCGGATCAATTGTCCAGCATTAGCGGACCCCCGAACTCTCTAGGTCCCTGGAAAATATTAAAAAACAAATAAAATTGCATTTTAAATAAATGTTTTTGGTGTGTCTATTGCGTTTTGGACCCTAGATGGACGGTGAATTTAGGAACCCACACGAACGGATCCATGGATTCCGGGACAACAGACCCACGAAAATCAAAGTTTGCATGTAACCAAGCCAATTGTTTTCCAAAAATTGATTTTCCAACATAAAACCACAGGGCGTTTCAAAACCATTTTCCAGGTCTAACCGGTCCGACCGGTCGGGTCGACCCGGTTATCCCCTAAATGCATGCCCCCATCTCCTAAAATTCCCAACTCTGTCCTGATTTGAGTCCTATTTGTGTGTGCAATATAAATTGTGCTAACCCTCTGTTTTGCAGCCTTTTATTTTTTTTATTTTGGATGTATTTAATAGATTTATCCGTGTATCTTAGGCGGTTGTAAAGTGAGTTTTTATTTTTATTCGATCGGGTTGTAATAATTTAATTATTTATTCGATCGGGTTGTAATAGTTTTAATTGTTTACTGCTTTATTTTGTTTTATTTGTGTGCGCACCGTGTGTTTAACTTAATGCAATAAAAATCAACTCTAGTAACGTAAAATACCATCAAAGAATATCCGCCAAATTTATTTTGATTAGACATGAAATAAGGGACTTGTCCGAACCTTGAATCTCTGGATTAGGTACAGCAGTCTATACTCGGTAGGGAGCTGTACCGGAATTTCCCGGATGAGCTGATCCGAGTGGCGACTCTGTCACTGATCTCGGGATTTAAGTTTCGAGATCTTTCAAGTAATAAAATGGGAAAATGTTTTCTACAAAAGGAATTCCGAAACGAATGAATGGATTTTTCCAAGTAAGAAAAACAAATCCTGTTTTTCCCAAAATCTCACCATGAAGAGAAGGAAGAAGGTTTCAAAAACCAAAAATCAAAAACCAAAAACCCCAAGTTTTCCTCGTCGGGCCCCCCCGCGTCCCGTCCGAGAGAAAAGGTCGTCCGCTCACACCTACCAAGTGTAGATGCGGTACCTAATTCAGAGATTCAGGGTTCGGGCAACAAATCTACTAATCCTCACTTATTTTCAATTATTATTTCATAATGTAATGTCGCATTCACTTAATTCTACTCATTTTATCTTCTTTTTATTTTTAGTTAATGCTCATTCATATGACATAAATATAAATCCAAAATAAAATGCAGAAAAGTAAAAGTGCGGGAAAAGTAAAGGAGAGGCCAAATTATACAACCCAAAAAAAAAGAAAAAGCTCTCATCCTCACCATTAAAACCGCCTATAATACACGAAAATCTAAAAAGTACAATCGCCTAGATGCACGATTTAATCTATAAAATATATCCAAAAATAAAAATAAAGAAAAATAAAAGTTGTATCCAAATACGGTTAGCAGAAGTAAATAAATCACTCCAAGGACTCATATAGGATAGAATAGGGGTATTTTAGGAAACGGGATCATGCATGGGAGGTAACCGGGTCGACCCGACTAGTTGGCCTGGTTAGACCTGGAAAACGGTTTTTTGAAACGCCCTGTAGGTTTTATGGATGAAAAACCAATTTTGAAAACCATTTGGCTCATTTATATGCATTTTCCAACTTTAGTGGGCCGGATATCCGAGGACCCGGGGGTCCCGTTCGTGGGTGGGCCTAAATTAAACATCCATCTAGGGTCCAAAAAGAATGTAAACACACCAAAATTCAGTTTTGAATAGGAAAAAGATGCAAAATTATAAGTTTGGGGCCCAAAAGGGCAAAACTGTAATTCTGCCTCAACTACAGCCGCGCGGCTGTAGGTTACAGCCGTGCCCCTGTTGCTTACAGCCGCACGGCTGTAATGCTCCAGAATTGTGTTCCGGCCTTCTTTTCTGGTTTTTGAAAATGATTTTGCAAATTTAGCAATTTCAGATAATCTGTAATTTCTAGAAACACACTAACTTCAACCAAACGGATCCGAAATGGATCGAAATAAGTCTAGAAATCCTTAAAAACTCAGAATCGCCAAACTTGAAATCACATCCATCAATTAAAATAAGAAAACAGGGAATCTAAGCATACATGGATATAATTGGACTGATAATAAATATGAAAAACACATTTAACTTGAGAACTAAAGCGTTATCGGTTGATTCGGGGCATTTGGAGCTTCTACCCCTATAGGTTATAGCCGTGCCCCTGTAGGTTATAGTCGCACCACTGTAGGTTATAGCCGCGCGGCTGTAATCATCAGGTTGGGTGGCTGTAACCAGAATCGCTTCCAAAATCGCATAAAACTCAAAAACACAAACAAATAGCACCCAAAATGAATTAAAAAGGATTTTTAAGGCCTCTCAGAATATACCTTGTCTGTGTTCCATTGTTTTGGACCACCAGGGATGGATTTGTATGCCGGGAAACACCTTGCAATTATGAATAACCTAAAAATGTGTGTGATCTCTCAAGCCCAAGCGGAACCCTGAATAAGATTGAATGTGAGATTATGGTCTAAGAATGCCCCTAGAAAACTAATCCCTCTGAAGTTATAATGATTTAAACCACACTCAATTTTAATCTTTTTCACTCCAAAACCCTAAGTGTGGATGTCTTTTTCTCTCAATTTCTTAATTCTCTAATTTTTGTCTGCTGTTCCTAACCCTAAAATCCGGTCCCAATCAATTTATATCACCTATTTAGGTTAAAAATCCAGATTAAATGCTGATTTTGGGCAAAAAAAGAAATCTGATGATTCCAGCCGCGCGGCTGTAGTGGCCAGATTAGCCTATTTTGCTTATTTTTCAATTCTTTTCTTTGGTTTTCTTAAATACTCACTCGAATTCCTTCGGGGTTCCGTACCAAGACTTTGTCACACACATTCGGATCACCCGAGACATTTCTGATGTCATCCCGGTCATTCTGAATCCGCTTCACGTTTATCTGTGAAAAAGGTAATAATGGCTTTCATCATCGCGGTCGGGAAAAAACTCGTGCTCACAGTGACATGTATGGTATGGTCGTGAAATGATCATGGTTGAATGATGTCTTATGGATGAAAATGGCAATGAGGATGACTTTCTTTGTTTTCATTCTTTTTTTATTTTGGACGTTCTAAGAGTACCGAATGCCATGCGAAAGACAATGCAAGAAGGTCACGTGTGAGCCGTCACATGGACAGAGTTTCAGTGCTTTTAGGGCACCTAGTGAATGTTATGGAATGGTCACATGTGTACCAACACACGGACGGAGTTTCAACACTTTGTAGGTCAATGAAGTGATATAAGATGGCCATATGGGGGCCATCCCACAGACAAAGTTTTGATGCTTTTAGGGCATCTTAGATGAAATGAAGTTACAAACATGTCGCTTGTGGATAGAGACACGGACAAAGATTAGGCGTTCATGGAACACCTTGTATGATTTGGTAATGTCATGAAATGCCCCTATATGTGTAGTAATCCGGTACTGGTGGAGTATCTCAAATGAGTCAATAATGTCATGAAACAATCCAATGTGGCTTGCGACACATAAGCAAGACCCCGGCATCACCATAACACCAATGATGAATGGGCATGATGTCATGTAATGTTATTGTGTGACCCGCCACATGAATATAGACCTAAGACCGTTGAGGTCCACTAGTGAATGACATGGTATAGTGGAATGGCCAAGTGCAATCCGGTGCATAGGCAGAACACGGGTAGTTTTTGGGGCACCTGATATGATATGAAATGCAATGACCATGATGGGAATTCTCAAAACGTCCTTTATTAAATGGGATGAGATGAGATGATATGAATGTTCATGTCACACGCGATGCAAATGGCTGCACGAAGATGTGGTTAGGATGCATGACATACGGGATGATGTCATGTATGCTTCATGGAAATGTCAACACATGAGATGTATATGGCACATAATTAAAATGTTGTGGCTGCACGATGATGTGGTTAGCATCAATGTCATACTATGTGCATGTCCTGAAAATGGCTGCATGAAAACGTGGTTAGAATGGCAAACTAATGATTATGTGTGCTTGATGTTTCATGTAAAGATCAAAATAAAACCACCATGGAACAAACGTTAGCACACGTAACAATATGCTAACCCTTCCAACCTTATTCCTCCTTTCAATTGGCATGCATTCTTCCTAGGTGTTGGGTCTCTTTGATATCAACCGAGGATATCAAAGGCATACTCTCAATGTCCAATTTCATATTTATGTTTTGGTAATCCTAAGGGGAAGTTACTAGGTCATTGCATGTGGGCCAAAGTCAAACCAAGGGTCGTACAGGTCCTCAGAGCGAATATACACTCCTCTACATAGAACATGAGAGGTTCATACGTGCTATGAGTGGTTTACCCCTTCGGGTGCCTCCAATCCTGGCAGAAGAGGTAGGTCACCTTCTAGAATAAACTGGGCTGATCAGTGAGTTTGAAGGGTTGAGAAGAATAAAATGTGATGCTATACAAGTGTGAGTAAAATATGGTACTATGAACTAGTGAATGACTGCAAGCGAGGTCATATTTCAGTAGTTGCCTAAGTTCCTTAATTTTTTTTTTCAAAAAAAAAGTTTTAAGATACATTTTGTCCCCAGCAGAGTCGCCACTATGAGCAGATGACCTTTTAGCGAAAAGCGGAACGTGGTAAAGCGGACCAGGGAAAAAGAGGAACTGGAATGTCTGTTTGTTTTGAAAACAGGTTTGTATTTTGCTTAGGAAAACCATTGATTTGTTTGGAAATCCTTTTGTAGAAAGCCTTTTCTTTGAATGTGAGTTTTTGGAAAACTGGTTTTACATTTTAGAAAATCTTGTTTTATTACTTAAAGACCTCGAAACCTAAATTTCAAGATCAGTGACAGAGTTGCCACCCAGATCAGCTCATCCGGGAAATTCAGGTACAGCTCCCTACCGAGCATAGACTGCCATACCTAATCTAGAGATTTAGGGTTCGAGCAATTTACCTATTCAACCTCAAGCTTGCTTTAATTTTTAAGTTTGTAGTACCATATCATATTCACTTATTCTCTACCTATTTTATCTTTTATTAGTTAGCCCATGCTCATTCATATGACATAAATAAATAACATAAAATTAAAGTGCGGAATAATAAACCATACATCCAAAACAAACCAAAAGGAAATAGAGACCGCTTATTACAACCCAAAAAGAGAAAAACTCTCATCCTTACCAATACAATCGCCTAGAATACACGAATATCTAAAAAATTACAGTCGTCTAGGATACACGAAGTGATCTAGTAAATACATCCAAAATGATAAAAAAATAAAATAAAATAAAAGCTGCAAAACAAATGGTTAGCACAATTATATCACAAAACACACATAGGACTCACAACAGGACAAAATGGGGAATCTTAAGAGACGGGAGCATGCATTTAGGGGATAACCAAGAAGTCCGAGCCACTTACTCGATTAGACCTAGAAAAACATTTTTAGAAATGCCCTGTAGATTTTTGTGCTTGAAAACATTTTTGAAAACAGTTTGGCTCAATTATATGCAAATTGCCTCATTTAGCGGGTTGGTTATCCCGGAACTCGGGGTTCCATTCGTGGGGGTTTCTTAATTCCAAAAATCCATCTAAGGCCTAAAGCAGTAAACACATCAAAAACAGTTTTGATTCTGAAGACAACATCACGTGACAACGTCCGTAGGAGTCATCCCATGATTCTACCTCCTTCTGGGAACTATAGCCATACGGCTCTAGTTAGAGCCGCGCGGCTATAGCCTCTACAGCCATGCGGCTGTAATGTCCAGAATCTGAAATTGGTTTTCTTTGTGAAAATCATTGTTTTAATTGTTTTTAATGATTTCTAATGACTTTGAGGAACCTGGGGGTCCATTAAAGCTGGACAGTGGATTCGATTTGAATCGAACAACCCTGGATTCCAAAAACCGAAAACAAGGAAACCCAAATCTCACATCAACGTTATTGGAAAACCAAAAAACCATAATTCTAAATGTAATAGATGTGATTGGAAAGAAATAGTTCATAATAAAACGATCAAAATGGAAAACTGACTGCTTTCGATTGATTTAGGCTTTTCGGGTTCTGCCCTGAAGAACACAACCATGCGGCTATAGCTTTACAGCCGCTCGGCTCTATTATAAGGGATTACAGCTGCTCGAATCTAGTTAGAGCTACAAGGCTGTAATCAAACAGATAGTTTCTGGAAATTTTGCAAAATATAGAAAAATCACTGCACAAAACAAGTAATTACGAGTTTAAGGCCACTCAGAATTTACCTTGTTGATGTTCCACTGTGTTTGATGACCGTAAGTGGATTGGAAAGTCAGAATCTGCTTCAAACCTCACGAACGCCTCTGAAACTTTGAATATGCGTGCTGAATCAATCTGAATACAACTCGAGAACAATCCGAATGAACGTGATACGATCAGGAACTCTCACCCGAAGTGTTTCTAGTGTATTGGTCCCTTTTTTCCTGTGTTTTGTTTTCTTTTTTTTTCTTTTGTTTTCTCTCTTAGAATGATCTCCTATGTTCTCTCCTTTTTTTGTTCTCTTTTTGTTTCTGTTATGTTTTGCCCCCCTTCTCAACCTAGAAAATTATGGCTTAAATCCCCTAATTAAGGAGTTCTTCTTGCTATCAAATTCTGATGCTGGCTATTTAGGAACTAGTCTGACCGCTTGATTGAGCCGCACGGCTAGAAGGTTACAACCGTGCGACTCTAGAATTATAGTCACGTGGCTGTAGTTGTGAAACTACAGCCGTGCGTCTTTAATCAGAGCCGTGATGGATTCTCCTAAATCCCACACTCACCTCTAAGCCCTCTAATCACTCAAAGGACCTTTCTTAGGGTTTCCGATCGAGGATTGTTCGGTTTTCAGAGCGTTTGAGACATTCCAGGCGATATCCCGCTCATTCTCAAGTCTGACTCACGTTCGTCTATCTTAACAGGTAACATAGGATTTTCATCATAGAGGTCAGGAAAATCCATGCTTATAGCAGGTGTTTCCATTTGCAGATTTTGTGAACCTAGTGACTCTAGTATCAACTTCACCAACACCACCTCAACTACCTTCGGTTATATTTCCTACAGCTGTAGGAAATAATTTACCAACCCTAATTCCTCCATCATTTCCCCATCCACCTGCTTCTACATCTATCCCTTCTTCCAGTCCGTCTTCTCCATCCTTGGTTCCACTCACTGCAGAAACAATGTTACCCTTGGTATCGCCTACTTTTGTTCCTTTGCAGCGTCAGTCTGCCTCACCTATGCGGGTAATGCGTCATGTTCCTGTTGTCTCATCTGCACCAGTCTCCACCACCAGCTCTGCTGCCTCGCCAGACACCTTTGCTACCCCTCCATTAATGATTGATTTAATCTCATCTTCCACCAATCCCACAACAGCAGTGACTACAGGTGGTACAAAACACCATATGGTTACTCGGAAGCAGACTGGTAGTCTTAAGGCTTGAAAAATGATGAATCTTATGATAGTGGTAGAATTAGAGCCAACAACTTTTACAATGGCAGCAAAATCGCCTCAACGGAGATGAGCTATACTTGAAGAATTTGATGCATTGCAACATAATGGGAAATGGGACTTGGTTGTTGCACCAGCTCATGCAAATATAATTGGATGTTGATGGATTTTTTAGATCAAACGAAAGCCTGATGGCTCTATTGATAAGTACAAAGCTTGCTTGGTTGCCAAAGGCTTTCATCAACGTCCTGGCATTGATTTCAAAGAAACTTTTAGTCCTGTTGTCAAGCCTGCCACTATTCGGGTGCTATTGTCTTTGGCTTTGTATTACAAGTGGTCAATTTTTCAACTTGATGTCTCTGATACCTTCTTACATGGCACTCTTGAGGAAACCGTATATATGGAACACCCGCCCGATTTTATTGATCCATATTCTCCTCATTTTTTGTGTCGATTGAAGAAGTCATTATATGGGCTTAAGCAATCTCCTCGAACATGGAATCGTTACTTGTTTGCAGCTTTTTTATGATTGGGATTTACGGGTTCCAAAGCCGATTCATCTCTTTATTTTATTCATACAAAGTCTCTCAATTCATGCATGCTCCAGCAATGGCTCATTGGAAGGCCATAAAACGTATACTGTGCTATTTGAAGGTCACGATGACGTTTGGTCTTTTTCTCCTGTCATCGGCACCTAGGCTTTTTGCCTATGCAGACTTGGGTTGGGTAGGGGACGTGATGGATAGAAAATCCACATCTGGCTATGTTGTTTTTCTTGGTGGTAATATTGTTTCATGGAGTTCCAAGAAGTAGCATGCTATTTTTAGATCTTCTATTGAGGCTGAGTATCAAGCTTTAGCTTCTGCTGCATCTGAAGCATTGGCTACAAATTTTGTTGCATGAAATTACCTTTCGCAAGCTTGATGTTCCTCTCTTGTATTGTGACAACTTGGGAGCTACCTATTTGACGTTAAATCCTGTTTTTCATAGTCACAGTTGACTTTCATATTGCCTGTGATCGGGTGTCAAGAGGTGTGTTAAAAGTGTTGTATCTTGACACTACTAAGCAGATAGCTTATGCTCTCACCAAAGGGTTCACCAAGCAACGTTTTCAGTTTCTTCATGACAAGTTGACAGTTGTATCCCCTGATCAACTTGCGGGAGAGTGTAAAGGATAAGTACTAAGTAGGAATTTATGTTTGTCTAGTATTTCCTATATTGATGTATTTGTGTTAGTCCCTAACTAGTGTTACTTGGACAACACACTACCTACGTGTATATGTATACTCTTGTGAATAATAATAGAATTATACTTTGCCCTTTATTACAGATGTTGCTAGCTGCAACTGTACTTATCTTATATGCAGCGATTTTCCGAAAATTTTATGTGGTCATGGTAAAAGGGGCCATGTACAGGTTACATCTTTCGCTTTATTCACAATCACTATGAATTTGTATACCAAGAAACTGTACATTGGAACCATATAATTATGTGCTGCAATCTTTTTTGCATCACCTGCAGTTCTCAGAACATTGAATGAATTGAAGGCGTTTCTTTTGTCTATTTTGTCGTTCAACAAATAACTGCTGTAATTCTTTTTTTTTTTTTTTTTTTAATGCAGACATGTTCAGATAATATAATTGCATTCTTATATGGATACCTTTATAAATCTGCAAATAGTAAGCTGCCTTATCCTGGAGAATTAATGCCTCACCTTGTTATTGTATTTTTTCTTCTCTTTGCAAGGTGTTTCTGATTGGACAGTCAAATTTTGAGACCTTGAAACGTTTAAATTAATCGATTGCCTGAGGTAATTTTTTTTGTTTACTTAAAATAAGTTGTTGAGTGAAATCCGCTTTTCTGGATCTCATGTAAAGTTCTGATGAAAATTATGCCTACATTTTCTATTTCAGACAACTGTAGTTCGTTTTTTTACATTTAATTCTGGTGGGAGAATTCTACTATCTGGATTACATGAAAATCTAAAGGTGAGCTCTATCTTAATTTACCTTTCCCTTCTGTGAGGTTATTACGCTCGCATATTGCCTTGAGTATATTTCTAGTGGTTCATTTTATGGTACATTATTGGATTTTTCATGGGACCAATAAGATGCCATTATGTTATGGATGTGGGATTGTCTATGTTGTCATATCTCAATGTTCATGTTTGTAACTATTCCTTTTATTATTTGGGCTTTTTGAGCATTGTAGCGATTTTTGCTTGATGACTAATATTAATGGTAGTTTAGATTCTAAAATGTATGCCAGCTTAACAAACTAGTTAAAATTTCATCTCATAAAAAAAACTATGGCTGTTTTAGTCACCCCTACTGAAAGAGTGATACTCATTCTATAAACCACTGTTAAACATCCCTAACATATCATTACTATGATTTTCCATACCCCACCAGAGTTAAAAAAAAAAAAATCGATGCTACATTCTAGGTGCAGGTCCCTTTGGCGACCATTTGGGTGGTTTGGATAACCGCCCCCTATCACTTGTAGGGGCGGTAACCGCCCCTATAAGCGTTGATTTCGCCTTACTGACCTTTTTTCTTGTAGCGTAATCATTTGCTTCCTGATCTTTCTCACACTTTGCTTGTTCCTCTTTCTTCATGACTGATTGATTCCTCACGATTTTTATTGGCCTCTTCATCCTCATTTTCTTTCTTTTTCACTTGAAGAAACTGGATTAAGTCATTAAGCACAGTATCAAGCTCATCACTCCTCATAAGCTGCTCGGCTACTTGATGCAGCGGAAACTTCAAACGATAATACTAAATTCCGTTGATCGCGCACGATGCCGGAAATTAGCCTTCTACTAGTTGAATTTTTGCAAAAACTCACAAAAGCAGGGAAATAGGAATAAATTCTGAAATTATTATTAATCCAAAAAAACTCATTACAATCGATAAATAAAAGCCTATTTATAGGCACACTATCCTAAATGTAATAAAATTCCTAAACAATAAAAACTTCTAAATAGTCTAAACTTCCTAATTAAAAAAAAAATACTGAATAAATTAAAATACAAACAAATTAGGAATCCTTATCAATTTAGGATCCTTACAATAAAATCTATTCCTAATCCTAATTATAAAATAATTACAATTAAAATAAATATACAATTTAAAATATATATTTAATTTATTTCCATGACAATTAATTGTTTCCAAGTTGAATTGCTGATCCTTTTTACCACTTGTGGCCAGCATCATACTCCTCCTCTTAGAAAAAACTCGTCCTCGAGTTTTTTCGTTAGGCATCCAAGCTTTAAGTTAGTCAAACGGATCTATATATTCAATATATAATAGTCCCCAATAAAATCGATATCACTTTTCCAATAAGAATTCTTATATTCGTCTTCATATACATCATCATAAATTGGCTACAAAGTTTCTTCAATATCAATAATCTTATCACAAGAATCATAATCTACTACTTCAACACAAGCATAATCTTCATCATATGTTGGAGGTAAAGTGAAATCAAAGAATTTACCTTCTCCAACCTTTGATTTTTGAGAGAAAATTACTTCATTCTATGTGTTAGAGAACTCTTCCAATCCAGCAGGATTTCTGAATTCTCCATAATTAGGGTTTCTCCTTTGTCGAGGATTCACCCTCATGCGAGCTGTAAACAGCTCATCCATACGGTCTGCTAATCGATCCATAATAGTCTCCATCTTTTGGTCTATTAGGGCATCGAAGTGTTGTTCTAATCGCTGTTGGGATTTGTCACCGGAAATCATCCGATTAAAGCAGAAGAATGTGATAATTTCCTCAAATCAGTGCCCAAGAGCAATTGAGATGGAAATTAGAAAAACAAAAATTTAATCACAAGAGATAAATCTCTTACCCGAGAATATCTCTTCAAGAGATGGATGCAGACTGCAGGAATCAATGTAGAATCCCTCCTCGTTCACGTACACGAACGCCTAACGAACACCACCCGTGCTAGCGTCGTCAAACACAAAACTTTGGAGAGGAAGGAGGGGGCGAATTTCGGCTATGCTTGCTTGTCCTCTCCAGGCCGAAAATCCTAGGGTTATTTTAACCCTAGGTGGCAAAAATTCTCAAGGAGAATTTCGGCCCAATCAGCTTCCCCTTTTGTGTGGGATTCCATCTTTTATTTTAGGCCCAAACCTATTTTAATTAGTCTGGTTTAA
Organism: Euphorbia tirucalli; assembly: GCA_039660915.1. Classification (NCBI taxonomy): domain Eukaryota; kingdom Viridiplantae; phylum Streptophyta; class Magnoliopsida; order Malpighiales; family Euphorbiaceae; genus Euphorbia; species Euphorbia tirucalli. The sequence continues at coordinate 59,757,875 of CM077641.1, forward strand.
ATTAATTTCAAGCCCAACTTTAATTTACCCATGTATTTAATATATTACACCAAGTAACATATTATTTACATTCAAATTAAAATTGGTTTGACTAATTAATTTAATCCATTAAATTAAAATTAGATCTTCACAAAATAAATTCATATGTAAACCTATACATATGAATATTTCCACCTAGGAAATAATATCATAATTAATCTAATTAATTATGAGAAAGCCAATCAAATATTAATTTTATTATTATGATCAATCTAGTTGATCTTTATAATATAATTAATATATTCCTCTCTCTCTAGAGTGCATACTCCAAGTATACATGTGATTCCTTAAGTCAGTGTTCAGTCGCTCAATGTGTACGATCCCGTGGGCCCATCTTTATGTTGGCTGTGGGCTGTGGCCCACAGACTGCAGTTGGGCTCTAGCAAGCCACTACAACCCCCAATTAAGATGGAGATGGCAGTCTAACTGTTATCACAACCCTGTAGTTTGAACTTGTATATCCCATGTCATCGATATCGGTGTCCAACACAGAGAAATGGATTGATCACCCTTTTTTGTGTCTGGACATTAACTTGATCCCGAATGTACTAAAGCTCACAAATAAGTTCCAACTTGTTTGGGTGTGGCCACACCCTTATCAATCACATTCATCAAAAGGCGGGTGATATCTTCTTAGTGGACTACTGAGTGACAAATCCCTTCTGCCTATCCATAGCATTGCCATGCTAAGTGACATACCCGAAAGTACCCATACTTGGCACCCTATTATGGGCCCCTTAGGCGTACCCCTAAGTATGCAACCTCACATACAACACCATCATATGGTCAGGTCAAAGGATCCATACAAGTACTACACGAGAATCACTTGTGATACTATACCATGTGGATTACTCGTTTAGTGGATCTATCCAGTACCATGCCACCTTATGCATGTACCCATTAACTTGGTCGACATTCCATGTCCAATGACCGATAAGACATCGCCATACAACCATGTTAATGATAGTCTCCCGTTCCATTCATTCCCATGACTGGAACAGACTACGGATCTATTTATGGTCATATCGTTTACCCTATCCATGGTCTTACTGCCAAGCACAGGACACTTGTCATCATGGATATGGATATGTCCATTGGATACTTCATTTAATATATTGCACAAGATAAATATAATAAATGAATTGATGCCTGTATTAATAACACAAAATGAGTATAATACATGAATCCAATAAATGTATAATACAAATACAAGGACCAATGCCTCGGGACTAGGACATATCCAACAATCTCCCACTTGCACTAGTTCCAACTAGGCATGGGCCTAATCCTTATAGATCTAGGATGACCCTCGTGCTTGGGCTGAGCCAGTGCCTTGGTCAAAGGATCTGTAACATTATCCTTGGTGTCCACTCTGTGCAATGCAATGTCACCTCTCTCCACGATCTCTCGTATGAGGTGAAACTTTCTGAGCACGTGCTTTGTGTTCTTATATGACGGGGCTACTTAGCTTATGCAACGGCCCCATTGTTGTCACAGAAGATATCAACTGCGTCCTGGATAGTTGGCACTACTCCTAACTCAGTGATAAACTTCCTGATCCACACAGCTTCCTTAGCTGCATCACACACCGCGACGTACTCAGCTTCTGTTATAGAGTCCACATGATTGGCTGCTTTGAGCTCCTCCAGCTTACAGCACCACCATTTAGCAAAAATACATACCCAGACTATGTCTGGTACTCATCCTGATCGGTCTGAAAGCTTGCATCAGTGTACCCAGTAACTGATAACACTTCTTGACCACCATACACTAAGAAGACATCCTTAGTCCGGTTAAGGTACTTAAGGATTGCCTTGACAGCTTTCTAGTGATCCTCCCCGGGATCCTGCTGGTATCGGCTCGTCATACTCAGTACAAATGCGACATCAGGTCTCGTACATAGCATGGAGTACATAATTGATCCTATAGCCGAAGCATATGGAACCAACTTTATGTTCTCCCTGTCCTCCCTTGTCTTAGGATAGTTCTTCTTACTAAGTTTCAGCCCATGACCCATTGGCAAGAAATCTTTCTTAGCCCAGTCCATACTGAACCTTTTCAGAACTTTGTCTATGTACGAGGCCTGACTTAGGCCCAGAAGCCGATTTGATCTATCCCTATAGATCCTGATCCCTAGGATCATCTCAGCTTCGCCTAAGTCCTTCATTACGAAGCACTTACTCAGCCACTGCTTTACCCCTTGAAGTGTAGGTATGTCGCTTCTAATGAGTAGGATGTCATCTACGTAAAGTACCAAGAATATGACAATGCTCCTACTAGTCCTCTTATACACACAAGCCTCATCTTGATTTTGTATGAAGCCATATTCCTTTTATAGCTTCATTGAATCTAAGATTCCAACTTCAAGATGCTTGCTTCAGTCCATAAATGGACCTTTGAAGCTTGCATACCCTTCCCGGATACTCTGGATAGATAAAACCCTCAGGTTGTGTTATGTACACATCCTCGAGTAGCTTTCCATTAAGGAAAGCGGTTTTGACATCTATTTGCCAGACCTCATAGTCATACCATGCGGCTAAAGCTAGCAAGATCCTGATGGATTTGAGCATGGCTACTGGTGAGAAAGTCTCATCATAGTCTATTCCATGGACTTCTCTGAAACCTTTTGCAACCAGACGCCCCTTGAAGGTATTGTCAGCTTTTAGCTTGTAGCACCACTAGCAACCTATTACCTTAGCACCAGGAAGTGGATCAACCAAGTTCCAAACTTGGTTATCGTACATAGATTGCATCTCTACCTCCATGGCTTTATGCCAATTTACAGACTGTGGGCTTGCCATAGCCTCTTGGTAGGTTTTGGGTTCTTTCTCATACTAGATGAGAAGAGTTTGATCATCGGTGACGAGGAAACCATACCTCTCCAGTTCCCGACGATCCCTACCAGACCTTGTAGATCCTTGTGTGGCCTAGGTCGGTGCTTCCTCCTGTGGAAGCTCCACCTGGGCCTCTGAGTTATCCTCTTCAGGAGCTTGTGGACCTTGAACTTCCTTGAGTTCAACATTGCTCCCACTGTCTTTCTTGGAAAGGAACTCCTTTTCTAAAAAGATGCCCTTCCTTGCCACGAACACCTTGTTTTCTGCGAGGTTGTAGAAGTAATACCCTTTGATTTCCCTATAGTAGCCCATAAACAGGCATTTATCAGTTTTGGGCTCCATCTTGTCACTAGTCAATCTCTTGACATGTGTTTCGCATCCCCAAATCCTTAGGAAAGACATATTGGGTTCCCTGCCCGTCCATATCTGATATGGGGTCTTTTCCACTGCCTTAGTCAGAGTATTATTTAAGAAGAGAGATGTTGTCTCGAGGACGTGTCCCCAGAAACTAATTGGGAGAGAGGCTTGACTCATCATTGAGTGGACCATGTCCAACAGGGTCCTATTCCTCCGTTCGGACACCCCATTCCATTGTGATGTTCCTGGAGGAATGAGCTGTGGAACTATTCCATGCTTTCTCAAATATGAGTCAAACTCTAGGCTCATATACTCACCTCCTCGGTCTGACTGAAGGGTTTTGATATTTCTGCCTAGCTGGTTCTATACCTCGTTCCTAAATTCCTTGAACCTATTAAGGGTCTCAGACTTATGTTTCATCAGATAGACATAGCCATATCTACTGAAATCGTCCGTGAACGTGACGAAGTACAGATGTCCACCTCTGGTCGCTGCGCTCATGGGCCCACATACGTCTGAATGTATTAGGTCCAATAAGCCAGTGGCCCTTTCAGCTTTCTTGCTAAAAGGCGCCTTAGTCACCTTACCTCGTAAACATGACTCGCATATATCAATTGACTCCAAGTCAAATGACCCAAAGACTCCATCTTTGTGAAGCCTAGCTATGCGCTTCTCGTTTATGTGGCCAAGACAACAATGCCATAGGCAGACGGGATTAAGTTCGTTGGGCTTAACCCTTTTAGTGTTTATGTTATAGACATGATTGGTTTCATTTAAGTCCAAGATATATAGGCCATTATTTAATAGAGCATCTCCATCAAATAATCCCTCTCTAGATAAAGAAATTCTACCATTTGAAATAGTAAAATGAAATCCAGAAATATACAACATTGTGTTGGATATTCCTTAGTCCCGAGGCATTGGTCCTTGTATTTGTATCATACATTAATTGGATTTATGTATTATACTTATTTGTGTTATTAATAAAGGCATTAATTCATTTATTATATCTATCTTGTGCAATATATTAAATGAAGTATCCAATGGACATATCCATATCCATGATGACAAGTGTCATGCACTCGGCAGTAAGACCATGGATAGGGTAGAAGATATGACCATAAGTAGATCCGTAGTCTGTTCCAGTCATGGGAATGAATGGAACAAGTGATTATCATTAACCTGGTTGTATGGCGGTGTCTTACCGGTCATTGGACATGGGATGTCAACCAAGTTAACGGGTACATGCATAAGGGACATGGTACTGGATAGATCCACTAAACGAGAAATCCACATGGTATAGTATCACAAGTGATTCTCCTGTAGTACTTGTATGGATCCTTTAGCCTGATCATATGATGGTGTTGCATGTGAGGTCGCATACTTAGGGGTACGCCTAAAGGGCCTGTAATAGGGTGCCAAGTATGGGTACTGTCGGGTATGTCACTTAGCATGGTAATGCTATGGCTATGCATAAGGGATTTGTCACTCAGTAGTCCACTGGGAAGATATCACCGGCCTCTTGATGAATGTGACTGATAAAAGTGTGGCCACACCCAAACAAGTTTGGAACTTGTTTGTGAGCTTCAGTACATTTGGGATCAAGTTAATGTCCAGACACAAAAGAGGGTGATCAATCCATGCCTCTGTGTTGGACACCGATATCAATGACATAGGATATACAAGTTTAAACTACAGGGTTATGATATTAGTTGGACTGCCATCTCCATCTTAATTGGGGACTACAGTGGCTTGCTAGAGCCCAACTGCAGTCTGTGGGCCAAAGGCCCATTGCCAACATAAAGATGGATCCACGGGATTGTACACATTGAGCGACTGAACACCAACTTAAGGAATCACATGTATACTTAGAGTATACACTCTGGAGAGAGAGGTGTACATTAATTACATTATAAAGATAAATTAGATTAATCATTATAATAAAATTAATATTTGATTGGCTCTTCGTAGTTAATTGGATTAATTATGAAATTATTTCCTAGGTGGAAATATTCATATGTATAGGTTTACATATGATTCTATTTTGTGAAGATTCAATTTTAATTTGATGGATTAAATTAATTGGTCAAACTGATTTTAATTTAAATGTAAATAATATATTACTTGGCGTAATATATTAAATACATGGCTAAATTAAAGTTGGGCTTGAAATTATTTTAAACCAAATTAATTAAAATAAGATTGGGCCTGAATTAAAAGAAGGAAGCCCACACAAATAAGGAGCCAAGTTGGGCCAAAATTCCTCTAGGGAATTTCGGCCCACCTAGGGTTAAAATAACCCTAGGGATTTCGGCCAAGGAGGTAACACTTAGCTGAAATTTGTCTCCTCTCCAGAGCTTTGTGTTTTTCTGACGCTAGCACGGGTTGTGTTCGTTAGGCGTTCGTGTACGTGAACGAGGAGGGATTCCACGTTGATTCCTGCAGTCTGCATCCATCTCTAAAAGAGATATTCTGGGTAAAAGAATTATCTCTTTCTATTAAATTTTTGTTTTTCCAATTTCCATTTCAATTGCTCCTGGGCACGGATTTGAGGAAATCATCGTGTTCTTTCGCTTTTATCGGATGATTTCCGATGAAAAATCCCAACACATTGATTCCGAAATAATATTCCTGCACATAGCAGTAACAATGTTCTAAAATTGAAACCAATCCACTAGGCATCATAAGGTGATATTGGCCGATCTCTATGGCAGCAACCCTTGCTCCATTTCCGACCCCAGTGACCTTCTGTTCTTAAGTCCCTGCACATTGCAACAAATGTCAGAACCACATCCAGTATCCAATACCCAGGATGTTGAAACAGTAAGGTTAATGTCTATGACATAAATACATGAATAGGATGCACCTTGGCCCCTTCTCTGCTCTCCCATTAGCTTGGGACACGATCTCTTCTAGTGGCCTGCCTGCCTACACCTGAAATAGACATCCTCAGGACCTGCCTTCTGCCTGGCCTTGGGCTGGGCCTTGGCCTTCTTAACCTTGGCCTTCTTGACCTTGCCCTTGGTAAGAGGAGGGTTCCCCTTGTTGACCAGTAGCACCGACGAAGTCTTTTTGATCGACTGTTTAGTAAGTTTGAGCATCCCATGCAGCTCACTAACAGTACGGTTCATCCCTTGCATATTATAGTTCAAGATGAACTGATCATAAGAATATGGCAAGGATGCAAGAATTGTGTCCACCGCCAATTCCTGAGAGATAGGTGATCTGAGATGGGCTAAAGTGTCCAAATAGCCCTTCATCTTGGGCACCTGTGCGCTCACAGATGTCCCAGCCCCCATCTTACAAGAATGGAATGCCTTATTGGTCAAGTACCTTTCTTAATGAGCTTGCTTCTAAAAGATCTCATTAAGAGTTGTTATCATAGCATAGGCTTCATGGTCCATAAACTGTTTTTACAGTTCGGGGACCATGTAGGCCAACATAAGGCATGTCACATCCCTATTTTCCTTGACATGCACTGCATATTCCTCTAGCTGGGCAGCCGGTGGATTACGTCCCTGAGGCACAACCGGCACAGGCCTTTCTAGTACGTACTCTTTAGACTCCTGTCTTAGAACTATTCTCAAGTTCCTAGACCAGTCCAAAAAGTTGGGACCGAAAAGCTTGTCCCTTTCAAGAATTGATCGCAGTGATAATGAGTTGTTATTTGCCATTTAGAGTTTCTACACAGAAAAACATCTTAGAATGTTAATAAAGGACTTTAATTTGTTATTCCCATATATGATTAATAATGAATCAAATTATTAATTAAACCGAGTTGTTGGGCTCATGGGCTGAAATCCATATTTCATCAAGATATAGCCAGACGAGGGCCTGGTACAACTATATCCTAACTATTTAGGTAGGAACGCCGTCCAATCCCAACCTAGGGACTCTCGGTTTGATGGGTTTGTTGGCACTTATCGATCTGTGCTTAGGGCCAGGAGAATCCTACTACCCACGCTAAGTCAAAACCTCCATTCAAGTGTTAGAGTATCCCATACCCTAACCCAATACAAAATGACGATACTCCAGTGTATCCTACGAGGGCATTGTCTACAACTGGCCTATCCCCATTTCGAGCTGGTTTTGAATGAGGGAAGCACTTTTAAGCGATTTAGTAATTTCTATTTGGTTATTAGATTCATTTAATAACGGCTTACATACATAAGGCGGGTGAAATGCTATTGGATCATACATTCATACATGCATATAAATATAAAAGCATAATTAAACAAATAAGTAAAATGGACTGCTATGGGCCTATATTACATCCTAATATAATTCTAGTAAACCTATACTAGAATCCAATATTAGGTGGGCCTCTATCTTCTTCCTTCTGGGCTTGCACCTCCACTTGGGCTCACCACTCCATGGGCTTCTTCTTTAACAAATTTTATAATAAGTAAATTAAATAAAATTGCATTAAAAGAAAAATGACGTGCAGGCCGTATTTACCCAAAAAGAAAATACAATCCATCTTGAATAATGCCAAACAACATCCAATCATATAAAATATTCAATCACCTATATGCATCCAATACATATAATTCATAAGCATGTTACAATGCATGATTTAAGCCCATTTCAATTATGTCCAAGCCATTATATTGAAATCGCCAATTTTGGCCCACTATGGTTCTAACCCTTAACGGGCTTTGGGCCTCCAGCCCAGGCAGACCAACTGCTCCCACTGGAATTGAGAAACCATGGGTCCAATTCAGCTGTCCAAGTAATTGTGCCAAAATTATCCGAACCAATTTCAATTAACCATATTAATTTCCAAAATTAATATCACATGAATAAAATAAAATTTCATTCAAGAAACCATACGCATTTAAATTACATAAATTTAAACACACGAATTTTAAAACAAATTAAAATTTCTAAACTGGGGCCGGGGTCCAAAAAGCCGCCAAATCCAAAAACACTGGGCCCCACTGGCTGCAGCCGTAGTTCGACAGCCACTGCCCAGCAGTAGCAGTCCGCTACACCGGCAGTAGCGGCAGCGGCTGCCGTCATTGTTCTTGCCACCGGTAGCCCTGCACGTCGGGAACAGCCAGATTTTTTTATATTTAGAATAGAAAATTAAATAAAAGGAACATGGCATCCAAAGCAAGAAATTCACCAAGAATTCTCATACATACAATTAAATTAAACCTATATGCATATTCAATTTCAATTGTACAAAATCAAATGGGAAAAATCTTAAACCCAAACCAAGAACCCCAACAAAAAATCTCCAATTTTAAAGCATGGGATTCAACCAATTTTAACAATTTCCGCAGATCAAAAGCCCGCTCTGATACCTCTGTTGGGATTTGTAACCGGAAAGCATCCGATTAAAGTGGAAGAACGTGATGATTTCCTCAAATCCTTGCCCAGGAGCAATTGAGATGGAAATTGGAAAAACAAAAATTTAATCACAAGAGATATATCTCTTACCCAGAATATCTCTTCAACAGATGGATGCAGACTGCAGGAATCAATCTAGAATCCCTCCTCGTTCACATACACGAACGCCTAACGAACACCACCCATGCTAGCGTCGGAAAACACAAAACTTTGGAGAGGAAGGAGGGGGCAAATTTCGGTTATGCTTGCTTGGATGAAATTCTCAAGGAGAATTTCGGCCCAATCAGCGTCCCCTTTTGTGTGGGCTTCCATCTTTTATTTCAGGCCCAAACCTATTTTAATTAGTCTGTTTTAAATTAATTTCAAGCCCAACTTTAATTTACCCATGTATTTAATATATTACACCAAGTAACATATTATTTACATTCAAATTAAAATTGGTTTGACTAATTAATTTAATCCATTAAATTAAAATTAGATTTTCACAAAATAAATTCATATGTAAACCTATACATATGAATATTTTCATCTAGGAAATAATATCATAATTAATCCAAGTAATTATGAGAAAGCCAATCAAATATTAAATTTATTATTATGATCAATCCAATTGATCTTTATAATATAATTATTATATTACTCTCTCTCCAGAGTTTATATTCCAAGTATACATGTGATTCCTTAAGTCAGTGTTCAGTCGCTCAATGTGTACGATCCCATGGGCCCATCTTTATGTTGCCAGTGGGCCTGTGGCCCACAGACTGCAGTTGGGCTCTAGCAAGCCATTGCAGCCCCCAATTAAGATGGAGATGGCAGTCTAACTGCTATCATAACCCTATAGTTTGAACTTGTATATCCCATGTCATCGATATCAGAGTCCAACACAGAAGCATGGATTGATCACCCTCTTTTGTGTCCGGACATTAACTTGATCCCGAATGTACTGAAGCTCACAAACAAGTTCCAACTTGTTTAGGTGTGGCCACACTCTTATCAGTCACATTCATCAAGAGGCCGGTGATATCTTCGCAGTGGACTACTGAGTGACAAATCCCTTCTACATATCCATAGCATTGCCATTCTAAGTAACATACCCGAAAGTACCCATACTTGGCACCCTATTATGGGTCCTTTAGGCGTACCCCTAAGTATGCAACCTCACATACAATACCATCATGTGGTCAGGTCAAAGGATCCATACAAGTACTACACGAGAATCACTTGTGATACTATACCATGTGGATTTCTCGTTTAGTGGATCTATCTAGTACCATGCCCTTTTTACATGTACCCATTAACTTGGTTGACATTCCATGTCCAATGATCGGTAAGACACCGCCATACAACCAGGTTAATGATAATCACTTGTTTCATTCATTCCCATGACTGGAACAGACTACGGATCTATTTATGGTCATATCGTTTACCCTATCCATTGTCTTACTGCCAAGCGCATGACACTTGTCATCATGGATATGGATATGTCCATTGGATACTTCATTTAATATATTGCACAAGATAAATATAATAAATAAATTAATGCCTTTATTAATAACACAAAATAAGTATAATACATGAATCCAATAAATGTATAATACAAATACAAGGACCAATTGTTGGGATTTTTCACTAGAAATCACCCGATAAAAGCGGAAGAACGCGATGATTTCCTCAAATCCAGTCCCAGGAGCAATTGAAGTGGAAATTGTAAAACATAAAATTGAAATAGAAAGAGATTAAATTCTTACGCGAAATATCTCTTTCAAGTGATGGATGAAGACTGCAGAAATAAAATTAGATTCCCTCTCGTTTTCGTACACGAACGCCTAACGAACATAACTCGTGCTAGCTTTGGAAAAATGAGCAATGGTGAGAGAGGTAGGCTAGAGAATTCTGCTATGGTGCGTGTGTTACCTTCCTTGGCCGAATTCACCTAGGTTAAAACCTAGGTTGGCCAAATTCCCTTAGGGGAATTCAGGCCCAGCTTGGCTCCCTTCATTCTGTGCGGGCTTCCATCATTTAATTTAGGCCCAATCTAATTTTAATTATTCTGGTTTAAATTAATTTCAAGCCCAATTTTAATATACCCATGTATTTAATATATTACACCAAGTAATATATTACTTAAATTTAAATTAAAATTAGTTTGACCAATTAATTTAATCCATCAAATTAAAATTAAATCTTCACAAAATAAAATCATATGTAAACCTATACATATGAATATTTCCACCTAGGAAATAATCTCATAATTAATCCAATTAATTATGAAGAGCCAATTGAATATATTAATTTTATTATTAGGATCAATCCAATTGATCTTTATAATATAATTAATATATATACACCTCTCTCTCCATAGTGTATACTCCAAGTATACATGTGATTCCTTAAGTCTGTGTTCAGTCGTTCAATGTGTACGATCCCGTGGGCCCGTCTTTATGTTGGCAGTGGGCCTTTGGCCCGCAGACTGCAGTTGGGCTCTAGCAAGCCACTACAGCCCCCAATTAAGATGGAGATGGCATTCTAACTGTTATTATAACCCTGTAGTTTAAACTTGTACATCCCATGTCATTGATATCAGTGTCAACACAGAGGCATGGATTGATCACCCTCTTTTGTGTCGGACATTAACTTGATCCCAAATGCACTGAAGCTCACAAACAAGTTCCCACCTGTTTGGGTGTGGCCACACTCTTATCAGTTACATTCATCAAGAGGCCGGTGATATCTTCCCAGTGGACTACTGAGTGACAAATCCCTTCTGCATATCCATAGCATTACCATGCTAAGTGACATACCCGAAAGTACCTATACTTGGCACCCTATTACAGGCCCTTTAGGCGTACCCCTAAGTATGCGACCTCACATGTAACACCATCATATGGTCAGGTCAAAGGATCCATACAAGTACTACACGAGAATCACTTGTGATACTATACCATGTGTATTACTCGTTTAGTGGATCTATCCAGTACCATGCCACCTTATGCATGTACCCATTAACTTGGTCGACATTCCATGTCCAATGACCGGTAAGACACCGCCATACAACCAGGTTAATGATAGTCTCTTGTTCCATTCATTCCCATAACTTGAACAGACCACGGATCTATTTATGGTCATATCGTTTACCCTATCCATGGTCTTACTGACGAGCGCATGACACTGGTCATCATGGATATGGAGATGTCCATTGGATACTTCATTTAATATATTGCACAAGATAAATATAATAAATGAATTAATGCCTTTATTAATAACACAAATAAGTATAATACATAAATCCAATTAATGTATAATACAAATGCAAGGACCAATGCCTCGGGACTAGGGCATTTCCAACAATCTCCCACTTGCACTAGTTCCAACTAGGCATGGGCCTAATCCCTATAGATCTAGTATGACCCTCGTGCTTGGGCTGGGCCAGTGCCTTGGTCAATGGATCTGTGACATTATCCTCGGTGTCCACTCTGTTCAATGCAATGTCACCTCTTTCCGCGATCTCTCGTATGAGGTGAAATTTTCTAAGCACGTGCTTTGTGTTCTTATGTGACCGGGGCTCCTTAGCTTGTGCAACAGCCACATTGTTATCACAGAAGATATCAACTGGGTCCTGGATAGTTGGCACTACTCCCAACTCAGTGATAAACTTCTTCATCCACACAGGTTCCTTAGCCGCATCACACGCAGCGATGTACTCAGCTTCTGTTGTAGAGTCCATAATGGTTGGCTGCTTTGAGCTCTTCCAGCTTACAGCACCACCATTCAGCAAAAATACATACCCAGACTGTGACTAGTACTCATCCTGGTCGGTCTGGAAGCTCGCATCAGTGTACCCAGTAACTGATAGCACTTCCTGACCACCATACACTGAGAAGCTATCCTTAGTCTGGTTAAGATACTTGAGGATCGCCTTGACAGCTTTCCAATGATCCTCCCTGGGATCTTGCTGGTATCGGCTCGTCATACTCAGTGCAAAGGCGACATCAGGACTCGTATATAACATGAAGTACATAATTGATCCTATAGCCGAAGCATATGGAACCAATTTCATGTTCTCCCTGTCGTCCCTTGTTTTAGGACAGTGTTTCTTACTGAGTTTCAGCCCATGGCCCATTGGCAAGAAACCTTTCTTGGCCCGGTCCATGCTGAACCTTTTCAGAACTTTGTCTATGTACGAGGCCTGACTTAGGCCCAGAAGCCGATTTGATCTATCCTTGTAGATCCTGATCCCTAGGATCATTTCAGCTTCACCTAAGTCCTTCATTGCGAAGCACTTACTCAGCCACTGCTTTACCCCTTGCAGTGTAGGTATGCCGCTTCCAATGAGAAGGATGTCATCTACGTAAAGTACCAAGAATGTGACAATGCTCCCACTAGTCCTCTTATACACACAAGGGTCATCTTGATTCTGTATGAAGCCATATTCCTTTATGGCCTCATTGAATCTTAGATTCCAACTTCAGGATGCTTGCTTCAGTCCATAAATGGACCTTTGAAGTTTGCATACCCTTCCCTGATACTTTGGATCGACAAAACCCTCAGGTTGTGTCATGTACACATCGTCGAGTAGCTTTCCATTAAGGAAAGCAGTTTTGACATCCATCTGCCATACCTCATAGTCATACCATGCAGCTATGGCCAGTAGTATCCTGATGGATTTGAGCATGGCTACTGGTGAGAAAGTTTCATCATAGTCTATTCCATGGACTTGTCTGAAACCTTTTGCAACCAGATGCCCCTTAAAGGTATTATCAGCTTTTAGCTTATAGCACCACTTGCAACCTATTACCTTAGCACTCGGAGGTAGATCAACCAAGTTCCAAACTTGGTTATTGTACATAGATTACATTTCTGCCTCCATGGCTTTACGCCAATTCGTAGACTGTGGACTAGCCATGGCCTCCTGGTAGGTTTTGGGTTCTTCCTCATCCCAGATGAGAAGAGTCTGATCATCGGCGACGAGGAAACCATACCTCTCCGGTTCCCGACGATCCCTACCAGACCTTCTAGGTCCTTGTGTGGCCTGGGTCGGTGCTTCCACTTATGGAAACTCCACCTAGGCCTCCGAGTTATCCTCTTCAGGAGCTTGTGGACCTTGAACTTCCCTGAGTTCAACATTGCTCTCACTATCTTTCTTGGAAAGGAACTCCTTTTCTAGAAAGACCCCCTTCCTTGCCACGAACACCTTGTTCTCGACGGGGTTGTAGAAGTAATACCCTTTGGTTTCCCTAGGGTAGCCCACAAACAGGCATTTATCGGTTTTGGGCTCCAGCTTGCCACTAGTCAATTTCTTGACCTGTGCTTCGCATCCCCAAATCCTTAGGAAAGACACATTGGGCTCCTTGCCTGTCCATATCTGATATGGTGTCTTTTCCACTGCCTTAGTCGGAGTATTATTTAAGATAAGAGCTGCTTTCTTGAGGGCGTGTCCCCAGAAACTAATTGGGAGAGATGCTTGACTCATCATTGAGCGGACCATGTCCAATAGGGTCCTATTCCTCCGTTCGGACACCCCATTCCATTGTGGTGTTCCGGGAGAAGTGAGCTGTGGAACTATTCCATGCTCTCTCAAGTATGAGTCAAACTTTAGGCTCATATACTCAAAGCCTCGGTCCGACCGAAGGGTTTTGATATTCCTGCCTAACTGGTTCTGTACCTCGTTCCTAAATTCCTTGAACCTATCAAGGGTCTCGGACTTGTGTTTCATTAGATAGACATAGCCATATCTGCTGAAATCGTCCGTGAATGTGACGGAGTACAGATGCCCACCTCTCATCGCTGCGCTCATAGGTCCACATACATCTGAATGTATTAGGTCCAATAAGCTAGTGGCCCTTTCTGCCTTCTTGCTAAAAGGCACCTTTGTCATCTTGCCTCGTAAACATGATTCGCATGTATCAATTGACTCCAAGTCAAATGACCCTAGGACTCCAGCTTTGTGAAGTCTAGCAATGCACTTCTCATTTACGTGGCCGAGACGACAATGCCATAGGTAGACAGGCTTAAGTTCATTAGGCTTAACCCTTTTAGTGTTTATGTTATAGACATGATTTGTTTCATTTAAGTCTAGGATATATAGGCTATTATTTAATAGAGCATCTCCATAAAATAATCCCTCTTTAGATATTGAAATTCTACCATTAGAAATAGTGAAATTAAATCCAGAAATATCCAACATTGATACAGAAATAATATTCCTGCACATAGCAGGTACAAAGTAACAATGTTCCAAAATTAAAACCAATCCACTGGGCATCATAAGGTGGTATTCACCGATCTCTATGGCAGCAACCCTTGCTCCGTTCCCGAGCCGTAAGTCCACCTCTCCCGACCCCAGTGACCTTCTGTTCTTAAGTCCCTGCACATTGCAACAAATGTGAGAACCACATCCAGTATCCAATACCGAAGATGTTGAAATAGTAAGGTTAATATCTATAACATAAATACCTGAAGAGGACGCACCTTGGCCCCTTCTTTGCTCTCCCATCAGCCTGGGACACGATATCTTCCAATGGCCCACCTGTCTACACCCGAAACAGACATCTTCAGGACCTGCCTTCTGATGGGCCTTGGGTTGGGCCTTGGCCTTCTTAGCCTTGGCCTTCTTGGCCTTGGCCTTGGCCTTTTCCTTGGCCTTACCCTTGGTAACAGGAGGGTTCCCCTTATTGACCAGCAGCACCAGCGGAGTCTTTTTGATCAACTGCTCAGTAAGCTTAAGCATCCCATGCAGCTCACTAACAGTGCAGTTCATCCCTTGGATGATGTAGTTTAGGATGAACTAATCATAAGAATCTGACAAGGATGCATGGATTGTGTCCACCGCCAACTCCTGAGAGATAGGCGATCCAAAAGGTGCCAAAGTGTCCAAATAGCCCTTCATCTTAAGCACGTGTGCGCTCACAGATGTCCCAGCCCCCATCTTACAAGAGTGGAATGCCTTATTGGTCAGGTACCTATCCTGACTAGCTTGCTCCTGAAACATCTCATTTAGAGTTGTTATCATAGCATAGGCTTGATGGTCCATAAACTGTTTTTGCAGTTCGGGGACCATACAGGCCAACATAAGGCATGTCACATCCCTATTATCCTTGACATGCGCCTCGTATTCCTCCAGCTGGGCAGCCGGTGGATTACGTCTGTTGGAAATGCCCTAGTCCCGAGGCATTGGTCCTTGTATTTGTGTTATACATTTATTGGATTTATGTATTATACTCATTTGTGTTATTAATAAAGGCATCAATTCATTTATTATATTTATCTTGTGCAATATTTTAAATGAAGTATCCAATGGGCATATCTATATCCATGATGACAAGTGTCATGCACTTGGTAGTAAGACCATGGATAGGGTAAACGATATGACCATAAATAGATCCGTAGTCCGTTCCAGTCATGGGAATGAATGGAACAAGAGACTATCATTAACCTGGTTATATGGCGGTGTCTTACCAGTCATTGGATATGGAATGTCAACCAAGTTAATGGGTACATGCATGGGTGCATGGTACTGGATAGATCCACTAAACGAGTAATCCACATGGTATAGTATCACAAGTGATTCTCATGTAGTACTTGTATGGATCCTTTGACCTGACCATATGATGGTGCTGCATGTGAAGTCGCATACTTAGGGGTACGCCTAAAGGGCCTGTAATAGGGTGCAAGTATGGGTGCTTTCGGGTATGTCACTTAGCATGGTAATGCTATGGATATGCGGAAAGGATTTGTCACTCAGTAGCCCACTGAGAAGATATCACCGGCCTCTTGATGAATGTGACTGATAAGAGTGTGGCCACACCCAGACAAGTTGGAACTTGTTTGTGAACTTCAGTACATTCGGGATCAAGTTAATGTCAGACACAAAAGAGGGTGATCAATCCATGCCTCTGTGTTAGACACTGATATCAATGACATGGGATGTACAGGTTTAAACTATAGGGTTATGATAACAGTTAGACTGCCATCTCCATCTTAATTGGGGGCTGCAGTGGCTTGCTAGAGCCCAACTGCAGTCTACAGGCCAAAGGCCCACTGCCAACATAAAGATGGGCCCACGGGATCATACACATAGAACGACTGAATGCAGACTTAAGGAATTACATGTATGCTTGGAGTATACACTATGGGGAGAGAGGTGTATATATATTAATTATATTATAAAGATCAATTGGATTGATCATAATAATAAAATTAATATATTCAATTGGCTCTTCATAATTAATTGGATTAATTATGAGATTATTTCCTAGGTGGAAATATTCATATGTATAGGTTTACATATGACTTTATTTTGTGTAGATTTAATTTTAATTCGATGGATTAAATTAATTGTTCAAACTAATTTTAATTTAAATGTAAATAATATATTACTTGGTGTAATATATTAAATACATGGGTATATTAAAATTGGGCTTGAAATTAATTTAAACCAGAATAATTAAAATTAGACTGGGCCCAAATTAAAACAAGGAAGCCCGCACAAAATGGAATGGAGCCAAGTGTTAGAGATTGTGCCCTAAGCCAATGTTGGATTATGTAAACAATCTTCTTAAGTCATTAATAAAGACTTATTTTATCATATATATTTGTATGTTAGTATTTATGATAATGTATCCATGAATTAATTGTGTAATTCTAAATTTCCCTAGTCGATTGTTATTATGGGAATAATAACAAACTAAGACTAGTGTGAGTGATAATGGATATTCATAAGATGAATATAGTGTATACAGATACAGATTATACTCACGGGCAATGTGTTAGAGAACATGTTGCTGGAGACCCACTATAAGATCAAGTTCATGGTCACGTGTCACAACTGATCTTGATTATAGTAGTGTCATCTGCTGATTCCTTTGACCTGAGGTCACCATGGATTCCGGGATGAACTCATGTTGTGCTTTGACGCAGTCAAACGCTGCTTGTAACAGAGTAGTTATAAAGGCTGTTGTTGGGTGCAATATGACTCATGCTTAGGGATGTGAGTGACAGATATGGGATTTTGTCCCTCTCTAACAAGAGAGCGATATCACTGGGCCCCTCGATAAGTAAGACTGTTAAATGCATGGCCGTGCTCAAATAATTGATAAGAGTATCAATTGATTTGTCTGAACAGTTTACTTTGAGATCGAGAAAGCATATGATTAATTATATAAGATTGACAAGTGTACCATGTCTTATAATTAATCTTGATATCAAAGAGACAAAAGGGAATATGACATTCTATAAATAGGTATTGGATCATTCCAATCATATTAATTGGGTAGTCGTAATGGCTTGCTAGAGTCCGCTTGTGACCTATAAGGACATTATGGTAATTTCCTTATTGCCAATTAATATGATCCTATGGGGTCACACACAAGAGCAAAATGAAGTTCATCTTATCGGGTATAAATTATTATTGGATAATAATTTATGAATGAGAAAGAGAATAAATATATATAGTGATATATATTTATGTATGTATATATAAATATTAATGTGATTAATATTGCATAAAGTATGCTACATATTATAATTAAATTATATGTAGATATAATTAATTATAATATTATATATACATATATGTATTATGGAGAATTGATTTGATTTAATGTTAATTGAGAATTAGTATTAAATTGTGTGGGTTAATATATAATTATAACTAATAGGTGTATTAGGTTATAATTATAATTAACTATTTAGGTTAATTATTTAAGGAAATAATTGACCTAAACCTAACACAACTCTACACTCCTAACACACCAAGGATTCGGCCACCACACCAACACAAGGGGGCAGCCGAAATTCCTAGCTATGAATACATAGAAAATTTTGATTTTCTGCCTCTCTCTCTTGTTCGAAGAATCGTTCTCCAATCCCGGCGCTAGCACGCGGTGAATCAATTGCTCCGTGTGGATCAACCGTAGAGGGAAGCTAATTTGGTTCCTTTGATTCAAATCCTATAAGAACTAAGAGGTAATTCTTTAACCCTTCCTTCCAATTCAATGCAATATACATGGATCCTTGGCGGGGATTAATCCTTTTCTTTCCGCTGCGTATTTTGTTTTGGTGATTAATCCCCAACACCAAGCTGGGCCTGAATTCCCCTAGGGGAATTCGGCCACCCTAGGTATAAAACCTAGGGTGATAATTTCGGCCCCTCTAACCCAACATACAAGCTAGCCGAAATTCTTAGCCTCCTCTCTTCCATTGTTTCATTTTTCTGATGCTAGCACGGGTTGCATTCGTTAGGCGTTCGTGTACGAAAACGAGGAGGAAATCTGCTTTGATATCTGCAGTCTTCATCCATCTCTTGAAAGAGATTTTCTGGTAAGAAAATTAATCTCTTCCTATTTATTTTAAAGTTTTTCAATCTCCATTTCAATTGCTCCTGGGACCGGATTTGAGGAAATCACCGCGTTCTTTCGCTTTTATCGGGTGATTTCTGGTGAAAAATCCCAACAGTGGTATCAGAGCGGGCTTTTGATCCGTGGAAATTGATAAAATTGGTTGAATCCCTTTTTTTGAAATTGGCGAATTT
Organism: Euphorbia tirucalli; assembly: GCA_039660915.1. NCBI lineage: Eukaryota > Viridiplantae > Streptophyta > Magnoliopsida > Malpighiales > Euphorbiaceae > Euphorbia > Euphorbia tirucalli. The sequence goes on from CM077641.1 coordinate 59,776,988, forward strand.
TATTGGGGTTCTTGGTATGGGTTTATGATTTTTCCCATACGTTTTTATACAATGAAAATTAAATTTGCATACAGGTTTATGTTAGTTTAATTTTATTGTGTATTATTGGAATTCTTGGTGAATTTCTTTGGATGATGGATGGAGATTTTTTTTATTTCTGGTTTTTATAAAAAAAAAAAAAAAAAAATCTGCCTCACAGGGTGCGGAGCTGCCTGCGGTGGAATCACCGCCGCCGGCCGCTGCACACGGCGGGAGGCATGGCGACAGCAGCTGCCGCTGCCGCCCGCTGTTGGCGGCAGCAGCGGGCCGGACCCTGTTTTTGGATCTGGCAGGTTTTCGGACCCGGGGCCCAGTTTTGAAATTTTAATTGATTTTAAAATTCGTGTGTTTAAATTTATGTAATTTAAATGCGTATGGTTTCTTGAATGAATTTTATTTTCGTTCATGTGATATTAATTTTGGAAATTAATATGGTTAATGGAAATTGGTTCTGGTAATTTTGGCACAATTACTTGGACGGCTAAATTGGACCAATGGTTTCCCAATTCCAATTAGAGCAGTTGGACTACTTGGGCTGGTGGCCCAAAGCCCGTCAAGGGTTAGAACCATGGTGGGCCAAAATTGGCGATTTCTAATATAATGGCTTGGACATAATTGAAATGAGCTTAAATCATGTATTATAACATGCTTTTGAATTGTATGTATTGGATGCATATGTGTAATTAAATGTTTGTATGGTTGGATGCTATTGGACCTTTTACAAGATGGGTTGTATTTTTTTTTTTTTTTGGTAAATACGGCCTGCGTGTCGTTTTTCTTTTTTTAATGTAATTTTATTTTATTCATATATTATAAAATTTGTAAAAGAAGAAGCCCATGGAGTGGTGAGCCCAAGTGGAGGTGCAAGCCCAAATGGAGGTGCAAGCCCAGAAGGAAAAGATGGAGGCCCACCTGATATTCATTTCTAGTATAGGTTTACTAGAATAATATTAGGATGTAATATAGGCCCATAGCAGTCCAGTTTACTTTTATTTAATTATGTTTTATATTCATTTGCATGTATGAATATATGTTCCAATAGCCATTTTACCCGCTTTATGTATGTAAGCCGTTATAATTGAATCTAATAACGAAATGGAATTACTGAGTCGCTTAAAAGTGCTTCCCTCATTCAAAACCGAATCGAGGTGGGAATAGGCCAGTTGTAGACCATGCCCTCGCAGGATACACTGGAGTATTGTCACTTTGTATTGGGTTAGAGTATGGGATACTCTAACACTTGGATGGAGGTTTTGACTTAGTATGGGTAGTAGGATTCTCCTGGCTCTAAGCACAGATGGGTAAGTGCCAACAAGCCCATCAAACCGAGAGTCCCTAGGTTGGGATTGGACGGCGTTCCTACCTAAATAGTTAAGGTGTAGTTGTACCAAACCCTCGTTTGGCTATATCTTAATGAAATATGGATCTCGGCCCACGAGCCCAACAACTTGGTTTAAATTAATAACTTGATTCATTATTAATTTTATATGGGAACAACAAAGTAAAGCCCTTTATTAACACTCTAAATGTTTTTCTGTGTAGAAACACTCAAATGGCAAACACTAATACCTTATCACTGCGATCCATTCTTGAAAAGGACAAGCTTTCCGGTCCTAACTTTTTAGACTGGTCTAGGAACTTAAGGATAGTTCTAAGACAAGAGTTAAAAGAGTATGTACTAGAAAGGCCTGTGCCGGCTGCACCTCAAGGACGTAATCCACCGGCTGCCCAGCTGGAGGAATACGAGGCACATGTCAAGGACAACCGGGATGTGACATGCCTTATGTTGGCATGCATGGTCCCCGAAATGCAAAAACAGTTTATGGACCACCAAGCCTATGCTATGATAACAACTCTTAACGAGATGTTTTAAGAGCAAGCTCGTCAGGAAAGGTACCTGACCAATAAGGCATTCCACTCTTGTAAGATGGGGGCCGGGACATCTATGTGTGCACACGTGCTCAAGATGAAGGGCTACTTGGATACTTTGGCCCGTCTCGGATCACCTATCTCTCAAAAGTTGCCGGTGGACACAATCCTCGCATCCTTGCCGGATTCTTATGATCAGTTCATCCTGAACTACAATATGCAAGGGATGAACCATACTGTCAGTGAGCTGCATAGGATGCTTAAGCTCACCGAGCAGTCGATCAAAAAGACTCCGCTGGTGCTGCTTGTCAACAAGGGGACCCCCTCTGTTGCCCAGGGTAAGGACAAGGAAAAGGCCAAAGCCAAGGCCAAGAAGGACAAGGCTAAGAAGGCCAAGGCCCAACCCAAGGCCTAGCAGAAGGCAGGTCCTGAAGATGTCTATTTCGGGTGTAGACAGGCGAGCCATTGGAAGAGATCATGTCCCAGGCTGATGGGAGAGCAAAGAAGGGGCCAAGGTGCATCCACTTCAGGTATTTATGTTATAGATGTTAACCTTACTATTTCCACATCCTGGGTATTGGATACTGGATGTGGTTCTCACATTTGTTGCAATGTGCAGGGACTTAAGAACAGAAGGTTGCTGGGGTAGGGAGAGGTGGACTTGGGGGTCAGAAATGGAGCAAGGGTTGCTGCCATAGAGATCGGCGAATATCACCTTGTGATGCCCAGTGGATTGGTTTTGATTTTAGAACATTGTTACTTTGTACCTGCTATGTGCAGGAATATTATCTCTGTATCAATGTTGGATATTTCTGGATTTATTTTCACTATTTCTAATGGTCGAATTTCTATATCTAGAGAGGGATTATTTTATGGAGATGCTCTATTAAATAATGTCCTATATATCCTGGACTTAAATGAAACCAATCACATCTATAACATAAACACTAAAAGGGTTAAGCCTAACGAACTTAATCCTGTCTACCTATGGCATTGTCGACTTGGCCATATAAACAAGAAGCGCATTGCTAGACTTCACAAAGCTGGAGTCCTAGGGTCATTTGACTTGGAGTCAATTGATACATGCGAATCATGTTTACAAGGCAAGATGACAAAGGCGCCTTTTAGCAAGAAGGCTGAAAGGGCCACTGGCTTATTGGACCTGATACATTCAGATGTATGTGGGCCTATGAGCGCAGCGACCAGAGGTGGGCATCTGTACTTCGTCACATTCACGGATGATTTCAGCAGATATGGCTATGTCTATCTGATGAAACACAAGTCCGAGACCCTTGATAGGTTCAAGGAATTTAGGAATGAGGTACAGAACCAGCTAGGCAGGAATATCAAAACCCTTCGGTTGGACCGAGGCGGTGAGTATATGAGCCTAGAGTTTGACTCATACTTGAGAGAGTATGGAATAGTTCCATAGCTCACTCCTCCTATAACACCACAATGGAATGGGGTGTCCGAACGGAGGAACAGGACCTTGTTGGACATGGTCCGCTCGATGATGAGTCAAGCATCTCTCCCAATTAGTTTCTGGGGACATGCCCTCGAGACAGCAGCTCTCATCTTAAACAATACTCTGACTAAGGCAGTGGAAAAGACCCCATATCAGATATGGACGGGTAGGGAGCCCAATGTGTCTTTCCTAAGGATTTGGGGATGCAAAGCACATGTCAAGAAATTGACTAGTGGCAAGCTGGAGCCCAAAATCGATAAATGCCTATTTGTGGGCTACCCTAGGGAAACCAAAGGGTATTACTTCTACAATCCCACCAAGAATAAGGTGTTCGTGGCAAGGAAGGGGGTCTTTCTAGAAAAGGAGTTCCTTTCCAAGAAAGATAGTGGGAGCAATGTTGAACTCAGGGAAGTTCAAGGTCCACAAGCTCTTGAAGAGGATAACTCGGAGGCCCAGGTGGAGCTTCCACAAGTGGAAGCACCGACCCAGGCCACACAAGAACCTAGAAGGTCTAGTAGGGATCGTCGGGAACCGGAGAGGTATGTTTTCCTCGTCACCGATGATCAAACTCTTCTTATCTGGGATGAAGAAGAACCCAAAACCTACCAAGAGGCTATGGCTAGCCCACAGTCTACAAATTGGCGTAAAGCCATGGAGGTAGAAATGCAATCTATGTACGATGATCAAGTTTGGAACTTGGTTGATCCACCTCCGGGTGCTAAGGTAATAGGTTGCAAGTGGTGCTATAAGCTAAAAGCTGATAATACCTTCAAGGGGCGTCTGGGTGCAAAAGGTTTTAGACAAGTCCATGGAATAGACTATGATGAAACTTTCTCACCAGTAGCCATGCTAAAATCCATCAGGATACTGCTGGCCATAGCCGCACGGTATGACTATGAGGTATGGCAGATGGATGTCAAAATCGCTTTCCTTAATGGAAAGCTACTTGAGGATGTGTACATGACACAACCTGAAGGTTTTGTCGATCCAAAGTATCCGGGAAGGGTATGCAAACTTCAAAGGTCCATTTATGGACTGAAGCAAGCATCCCGAAGTTGGAATCTAAGATTCAATGAGGCCATAAAGGAATATGGCTTCATACAGAATCAAGATGAGCCTTGTGTGTATAAGAGGACTAGTGGGAGCATTGTCACATTCCTAGTACTTTATGTAGACGACATCCTACTCATTGTAAGCGACATACCTACACTGCAAGGGGTAAAGCAGTGGCTGAGTAAGTGCTTCGCAATGAAGGACTTAGGCGAGGCTGAGATGATCCTAGGGATCAGGATCTACAGGGATAGATCAAATCGGCTTCTGGGCCTAAGTCAGGCTTCGTACATTGACAAAGTTCTGAAAAGGTTCAGCATGGACCGGGCCAAGAAAGGTTTCTTGCCAATGGGCCATGGGTTGAAACTTAGTAAGAAGAACTATCCTAAAACAAGGGAGGACAGGGAGAACATGAAATTGGTTCCATATGCTTTGGCTATAGGATCAATTATGTACTCCATGTTATGTATGAGACCTGATGTCACCTTTGCACTGAGTATGACAAGCCGATACCAACAGGATCCCGGGGAGGATCACTGGAAAGCTATCAAAGCGATCCTCAAGTACCTTAACCGGACTACGGATAGCTTCTTAGTGTATGGTGGTCAGGAAGTGCTATCAGTTACTGGGTATACTAATGCAAGCTTCCAGACCAACCAGGATGAGTACCAATCATAGTCTGGATATGTATTTTTGCTGAATGGTGGTGCTGTAAGCTAGAGGAGCTCAAAGCAGCCAACCATAGCGGACTCTACCACAGAAGCTGAGTACATCGCTGCGTGTGATGCGGCTAAGGAAGCCGTGTGGATGAAGAAGTTTATCACTGAGTTGGGAGTAGTGCCAACTATCCAGGACCCAGTCGATATCTTCTATGACAACAATGGGGCTGTTGCATAAGCTAAGGAGCCACGGTCATATAAGAACACAAAGCACGTGCTCAGAAAGTTTCATCTCATACGAGAGATCACGGGGAGAGGTGACATTGCATTACACAGAGTGGACACCGAGGATAATGTCGCAGATCTGTTGACCAAGGCGCTGGCTCAGCCTAAGCATGAAGGTCATAATAGGTCTATAGGGATTAGGCCCATGCCTAGTTGGAACTAGTGCAAGTGGGAGATTGTTGGAAATGCCCTAGCCCCGAGGCATTGGTCCTTGTATTTGTGTTATACATTTATTGGATTTATGTATTATACTCATTTGTGTTATTAATAAAGGCATCAATTCATTTATTATATTTATCTTGTGCAATATATTAAATGAAGTATCCAATGGACATATCTATATCCATGATGACAAGTGTCATGCACTTAGCAGTAAGACCATGGATAGGGTAAACGATATGACCATAAATAGATCCGTAGTCTGTTCCAGTCATGGGAATGAATGGAACAAGAGACTACCATTAACTTGGTTGTATGGCGGTGTCTTACCGGTCATTGGACATGGAATGTCAACCAAGTTAATGGGTACATGCATGGGAGCATGGTACTGGATAGATCCACTAAACGAGTAATCCACATGGTATAGTATCACAAGTGATTCTCATGTAGTACTTGTATGGATCCTTTGACCTGACCATATGATGGTGTTACATGTGAGGTTGCATACTTAGGGGTACGCCTAAAGGGCCTGTAATAGGGTGCCAAGTATGGGTACTTTCGGGTATGTCACTTAGCATGGTAATGCTATGGATATGCAGAAGAGATTTGTCACTCAGTAGTCCACTGAGAAGATATCACCGGCCTCTTGATGAATGTGACTGATAAGAGTGTGGCCACAGCCAGACAAGTTGGAACTTGTTTGTGAACTTTAGTACATTTGGGATCAAGTTAATGTCAGACACAAAAGAGGGTGATCAATCCATGCCTCTGTGTTAGACACCGATATCAATGACATGGGATGTACAAGTTTAAACTACAGGGTTACGATAACAGTTAGACTGCCATCTCCATCTTAATTAGGGGCTGCAGTGGCTTGCTAGAGCCCAACTGCAGTCTGCGGGCCAAAGGCCCGCTGTCAACATAAAGACGGGCCCATTGGATCGTACACATAGAACGACTGAATGCAGACTTAAGGAATTACATGTATGCTTGGAGTATACACTATGGAGAGAGAGGTGTATATATATTAATTATATTATAAAGATCAATTGGATTGATCATAATAATAAAATTAATATATTCAATTGGCTCTTCATAATTAATTGGATTAATTATGAGATTATTTCCTAGGTGGAAATATTCATATGTATAGGTTTACATATGACTTTATTTTGTGTAGATTCAATTTTAATTCGATGGATTAAATTAATTGTTCAAACTAATTTTAATTTAATTGTAAATAATATATTACTTGGTGTAATATATTAAATACATAGGTATATTAAAATTGGGCTTGAAATTAATTTAAACCAGAGTAATTAAAATTAGACTGGGCCCAAATTAAAACAAGGAAGCCCGCACAGAATGGAATGGAGCCAAGCTGGGCCTGAATTCCCCTAGGGGAATTCTGCCACCCTAGGTATAAAACCTAGGGTGATAATTTCAGCCCCCCTAACCCAACACACAAGCTAGCCGAAATTCTTAGCCTCCTCTCTTCCATTGTTTCATTTTTCCGATGCTAGCACAGGTTGCATTCGTTAGGCATTCGTGTACGAAAACCAGGAGGAAATCTGCTTTGATTTCTGCAGTCTTCATCCATCTCTTGAAAGAGATTTTCTGGTAAGAAAATTAATCTCTTCCTATTTATTTTAAAGTTTTTCAATCTCCATTTCAATTGCTCCTGGGACCGGACTTGAGGAAATCACCGCGTTCTTCCACTTTTATCGGGTGATTTCCGGTGAAAAATCCCAACAACGTCCTCGAGGCGCAGCCAGTATAGGCCTTTCTAGTGCATACTCTTTTGACTCTTGTCTTAGAACAATTCTTAAGTTCCTAGACCACTCCAAAAAGTTAGGACCGGAAAGCTTGTCCTTTTCAAGAATAGATCGCAGTGATAAGGTATTGTTGTTTGCCATTTAAGAGTTTCTACACAGAAAAACATTGAAAGTGTTAATAAAGGACTTTTAATTTATTATTCCCATATGAAATTAATAATGAATCATGTTATTAATTTAAACCGAGTTGTTGGGCTCATGGGCTGAGATCCACATTTCATCAAGATATAGCCAAACGAGGGTTTGGTACAACTATACGTTAATTATTTAGGTAGGAACGCTGTAAGCGCCGGAATTTTCTATACTTAAAAAAAAAAAAAAAAAAAAAAAGTCTATGGTCGTACGACTATTGCTACAGTCGTACGACTGTAATTTAAAAATTACAGTAGTACGACTGTAATATCAGGATTTCAGCAGAGGCCCATACCTCTGCAGCAGAAATGGAGGAGAGAGGGGTTGGGCATTAATTGCCCCGGCTCTGCAGCAAGCAACCAGGAAAAGGAAGGTAGAAAAAAAGGAAAAGAAAGAGAAAAAAAAAGAGGAGAGAGAATTCTGGTGAAAGAAAAAAACTTAGAGAGAGAAAGAGAAGAGAGAGAAAAAGAAAACCACAAAAAAACTCACTTTTCTTCCTCTTTGATTTTCTTCAATTCTCGAAATTAAGCCTCAAACTTGTTAGAAATCTCTAGGTTGATCACTTAACTACACAACTAAATCAAGAACTTGGACTTAAACAATCAGAATCCCTTGCAAATTTGGATTTTTGGACTCAAACTCCCAACTTCCATTCCAAAGGAAAAAGTGCGAATTCGTTAGGATTGGAGCGACGCCAGGGGTCAAAACGACTTGGAATAGCTTCTAAAAAGGTAGTCACTTCCTTTCCTTACATTTTTCCTTGCTTTCTGGGTGTTTGGAGTGAATTTTGTGCGTTTTTCCTTCATTTTTCATATTTCTGTTCCTGGAAACTAAGAACAGTCGTACGACTGTTCTTAGTCTTCATGAACAGTCGTACGACTGTATATACAGTCGTACGACTGTTCTTGTTTCCAGGCGATTTTTCTTTAGTTTTTGCTTAAAAATGGCTTTTGGCGAAATTCTGATTTTGGACTGATTACAGTCGCATGACTGTAAACTACAGTCGTACGACTGTAATCCATGTTCCAGAATCAGAATTTCAACCTTCATACCAAAAATTAGAAAACCCCAAAAATCATCAAAACGAATTTTGTTGTGTGCATCATGACCATAGATTCAATTTTTAGTAATATTGTATTTAGAACAATTCAACGACGGAGACCCATTTCTCCTGAAAACCGACCCACTTAAATATATAAAAATGCATGTAAACCGGAAAAATTGTTTTTCAAAATGATTTTTTCCACAAAAACCAAAAATACAGGGACGTTTCAAAATATTTTCCAGGTCTAACCGGGCCGGCTAGTCGAGCCAACCCGGTTATCCCCTAAATGCATGCCCCCAATCCCTGATTTCCCATTCTGTCTATTTGAGTCCAACTTGTGGCGTGCTGTATATATTGTGCTAACCTTCTGTTTTGCAGGTTTTAATTTCTTTTATTTTTATGTTTATTTTTTTGATGTATTTTAATAGATTAAATCGTGTATTTAGGCGGTTGTATTTATCTAGATTTTCGTGTATTCTAGGCGGTTGTACAAGTGAGGCGAGAGTTTTTATTTTTCCATTCGATTTGGTTGTAAGCCAATTAATATTTATTTCTTTTTCTTATTTTTGTATTAAATATTTTGTATGCGCGCTGTATGCCTATTATATTCAATAAAATGGACTTTAGATTTTGAAATACCATTTGAGAACATTGGCAATATTTATTTTAATTAGACACGAAATAGGGGACTTGTCTGGACCCGAATCTCTGGATATTGTAGCGGCCGTTGTGAGCGGACGACGCGTTTTCGACGGGACGCGGGACTCCCTTTCGGAATGGGGCGCCACGATCTCGGGCGGGCCCCTCCCTTGCGTGGGGTTTTTATAATGGAAATCCGCGTTTTGGAAAATAAATAGAATTAATGCATAAAAGAACCGAGACCTAAGTCTCGATGAATATTGTAGGAGTCGCCACCCGGCTCAGCTCAACCGGGAAATTCTTATGTAGCTGAACCGGACGAACGGCCGCTACACTATCCAGAGATTCGGGTCCGGACAAGTCCCTTATTTCGTGTCTAATTAAAATAAATATAGCCAATGTTCTCGAATGGTATTTCAAAATCTAAAGTCCATTTTATTGAATATGAAAAGCATACAGCGCGCATACAAAATATTTAATACAAAGATAATGAAAGGAAATAAATATTAATTGGCTTACAACCAAATCGAATGGAAAATAAAAACTCTCGCCTCACTTATACAATCGCCTAGAATACACGAAAATCTAAAAATAATTACAACCGCCTAAATACACGATTTAATCTATTAAAATACATCAAAAATAAAAATAAAAATAAAAATAAATTAAACCTGCAAAACAGAGGGTTAGCGCAATATATACAGCACGCCACAACTAGGACTCAAATAGACAGAATTGGGAAATCAAGAATCGGGAGCATGCATTTAGGGGGGTAACCGGGTTGGCTCGACTAGCCGGCCCGGTTAGACCTGGAAAACATTTTGAAACGTCCCTGTATTTTTGGTTTTGTGGGAAAAATCATTTGAAAACAATTTTACCGGTTTACATGCATTTTTCATATATTAAGTGGGTCGGTTTTCAGGAGAACTGGGTCTCCGTCGTTGAATTGTTCTAAATGCAAATCTACTGAAAATTAAATCTACGGTCGTGATGCACATAACAAAATTCATTTTGACGATTTTTGGGATTTTCTAATTTTTTGGGGATGAGGCTGAAATTCTGATTCTGGAACAGGGATTACAGTCGTACGACTGTAGTTTACAGTCGTGCAACTGTAATCGGTCCAAGACCACAATTTCGCCAAAAATCATTTTAAGCAAAAATTGAAGAAAAAACCTCCTGGAAACTAAGAACAGTCGTACGACTGTATATACAGTCGTACGACTGTTCATGAAGACTAAGAACAGTCGTACGACTGTTCTTAGTTTCCAGGAACAGAAATACGAAAAATGCAGCAAAAACGTACGAAATTCACTTCAAACACCCAGAAAGCGAGAAAAAGTGTAGGGAAAAGAAGTGACTACCTTTTAGAAGCTATTCCAAGTCGTTTTTGACCCCTGGCGTCGCTCCAATCCCAACAAATTCGCACTTTTTCCTTTGAAATGGAGGTTGGGAGTTTGAGTCCAAAAATCCAAATTTGTAAGGGATTCTGATTGTTTAAGTCCGAGTTCTTGATTTGTTTGAGTAGTTAACTGATTAACCTAAGGATTTCTAACAAGTTTTAGGCTTAATTTCGAGTATTAAAGAAAATTAAAGAGGAAGAAGATGAGTTTTGGTGGTTTTCTTTCTCTCTCTCTTTTCTTTCTCTCTCTCAGTTTTTTTTTTTTACCAGAATTCTCCCCCTTTTTTTCTCTTTCTTTTCCTTCTTTTCTACCTTCTTTTTTCCTGGTTGCTTGCTGCAGAGCCGGGGCAATTAATGCCCAACCCCTCTCTCCTCCATTTCTGCTGCAGAGGTATGGGCCTCTGCTGAAATCCCGATATTACAGTCGTACGACTGTAGCAATAGTCGTACGACCATAGACTTTCTTTTTTTTTTTTTTTTTTTTTTTTTTTTAAGTATAGAAAATTCCGGCGCTTACAGCTGCCCCTCGCGTGATCAAATTCGACATCTAGCTCCAGGTCCATAATACCTATGATGATGAATTTAAGAACGTTAATCAAAGCGCCGTGAATGCTGGAATGAATCTTCTGAAGGGATAAGCCGATACCGGGTCTATGTTACCCGAGGCGAGATTGGGGAGGAAATAAGCCGATATCAGGTCTATGTTACCCGAGGCGAGTTGATGAAGAGATTAGCCGATATCAGGTCTATGTTACCCGAGGCGATATTGATGAGGAGATTGGCCGATATCAGGTCTATGTTACCCGAGGCGATATTGATGAGGAGATTGGCCGATATCAGGTCTATGTTACCCGAGGCGAAATTGATGAAGAGATTAGCCGATATCAGGTCTATGTTACCCGAGGCGATATTGATGAGGAGATTGGCCGATATCAGGTCTATGTTACCCGAGGCGATGCTGGAGATGAGATTAGCCGGTACCAGGTCTATGTTACCCGAGGCGAAATTGATGAGGAGATAGACGAAGCTGATCTGGGCCGATACCGAGTTTACATTACTCGAGGCGGATCTGTTGGGGAGCTTGGATGATGAAGTGGATCTGGGCCGATACCGAGCTTACATTACTCGAGGCGGACTCGCTGGAGAAAGTTGAGATAATGGAGCGGACCTGGGCCGATACCGAGTTTACATTACTCGAGGCGGATCTGCTGACTTGCTGAGGATGTTGAGCTGGGGATGAATTCCTGCACTTAAAATGGCAAGTCTTCATTCCTTGATCGAGAGATTTTTGAACAAAAATTTTTGCCCCTTCGATCAAGAATGAAGACTAGCCGGGGATAAATAATTGATATATGCAATGTATGGATGCATGTTGATGTATATGTACATGTATGTATTTTCCGTTATTAGATGTTTCTGTCCTCTGCTGGGGAGATATGTTGTGCCCCTGGTTGATTTTGCTTTTCTTGGGGCATTGTTTGATGATTATCAAAGAAGCGAGGTGACTGCTGGGGGAATGATCATAGTATTCCTTGTAGAGATTCCGCTGGGGAAGAGCGTGACAGCTTGACTGGGGAAACAATTGTGGTGTTCTTTGTGTAGACTACACCAAGAGGAAACAAGGCTGTTTTGCAGGGGAGTAATTGATGGTGTTCTTTATGTAGACTCCGCTGAGGAATAGTATGGGAAACTCTGTTGGGGAGTACTGAGGATGTTCTGTTTTCTTTTTTTTTTTTTTTTTTTTCTTTTTTTTTTTTTTTTTCTCTAATTTTTGCCTAAGGCGCCTTTTCGGTTTTCGCCTTAGCGAGCTTTTCATATGCCCTAACTTTTGCCTAAACTGCCCAATATGGGTTTTCAGCTTAGCGGGCCGCTCTAATTTTTACCTGAGGCGCCTTTTCGGTTTTCACCTCAGCGAGCTTTTTTTTTTTTTTTTTTTTTTAAGATCTGACTAAAATGATATTGTGACCCTTTACTACTGGTCCGGGAAGATGAACTAGATTTTAGAGGACGATGAGAAATTTTAAATTGCATGTATTTGATACATTTTCATTTGTCAAATAATGCGATGATATCGATCAGTTGAATGCAAAGTGCTTTCTTTAAATGTGTGTTTATGCAAGACAACTTTGTTTGTGCATTTGTCATAACCATGCAAATATATTTAAACAAACACTTCACTTTATTGATGAAGTCAAAATGAGTACATTTGAAACAAGTTGGTTCCCGAATGGTACAGATTTCACATTAAGTCAGAATCCGTCACCAGTCGTCCTTTTCAGGTTTTCCGACTGATCATTTTCTCTCGTGTCTTAACTTTTGCCTAGACCGCTCTTTTCGAGTTTTCAGCCTAGCAGATCTCTTTTCTTTTTTTTTTTTTTTTTTTTTTTTATACATGATAAAGCTTTAGCCTGTCTTGGTTGATCGGGTTGGTGAACTCGTTTCCATCCATGTCCATGATGCTGACAGCGCCTTTTGATAACACCTTCTTCACCACATAGGGTCCTTCCCAGTTAGGTCTGAACTTGCCCCTAACATCAACATTTGAAGGCCTTAGTTGCTTTAGGACCAAATCTCCTGCTTTCAACTGCCGCTTGGAGTACTTCACATTTCGATTATAGGCTCTAGCCATTCTGCGCTGATACATTTACAGGTGGTCCAGTGCTTTTAGTCGCCTTTCATCTAGTGCAGCCAACTGTTCATACCTGGCTTGAACCCATTCAGTCTCTGGCAATTGAGCTTCCAGGGCAACTCTGAGTGATTTGAGTTCTATTTCCACTGGTAATACTGCTTCCATTCCATATACCAAGGCATAAGGAGTTTCTCCTGTCGGTGTTCTGACACTGGTTCTGTAACCCCAAAGAGCATAAGGCAGTTTATTGGCCCAATCCCTATAAGTGGTTACCATCTTTGATAAGATCTTCTTTATTGCCTTGTTAGCCGCTTCTACTGCACCATTAGCCTGTGGTCTATACGGAGAGGACTTATGATGTTCAATTCCATGCTCTGCAAATAGCTCAGTTGTTGCCCCTTGAAACTGTACTCCATTATCAGTTACTATGTGGTGAGGAATCCCATACCGAGTGAAGATGTTCTTCTGAATGAACTTGACCATGTGCTTGGCCGTGACATTAGTGAAGGATTCCGCTTCGACCCATTTGGAGAAATAATCAACTGCCACAACTATGAATCTGTGCCCATTAGATGCAGCTGGATGAATTTCACCAATCATGTCTATCCCCCATGCTGAAAACGGCCAAGGAGATGCCAGATTCTGAAGTTCAAGTGGAGGAAGATGACTAATGTCTGCATAGATCTGACATTCATGACATCTCTTCACTTTTCTTATACAATCTGCTTGCATTGTCATCCAGAAGTAGCCTTGTCTCATGATTTTCCTAGCCATGGCAAGTCCATTCATATGTGGCCCACAAGGTCCTGCATGTACCTGCTGCATCGTATCTTCTGCTTCTTGTTCTGTTAGACACCTCAAAAGAACCCCATGTGCTGTTCTTTTGTATAACTTATCCTCAAAGATTCTGAATTGACTAGCCAGCTTCCTCAACGTTAACTTATCAGCAGCACTGGCCTCTTCTGGGTACTTTCCTTCCTTAACATACCGGTAAATGTCAAAGAACCATGGCTTTTCTTCGGCTGATAATTCCATTACTTCATGCACTTCGAAGCAAGGATGTCTGGAAGTGGCTATGACCAGTGGTTGAGCTTGTGTCTCTCCTGGATTTTCCCACATGGAGGACAAAGTAGCTAATGCATCAGCCATCTTATTCTCATCCCTGGGGACATGTCTGAATTCACATCGGCCAAATAAACCTTTTCTGAATTGTAGCAGCTCCAAATAAGGCCGTAAAGCTTCTTCTTTTAGTTCCCACTCACCCTGAGCTTGCCTGATCAAGAAGTGAATCACCGACAATTAAGACATCATTTGCTCCCAAGGTTAATAGAGTCTCCATTCCAAACAAGCATGCTTCGTATTCCGCCCCATTGTTGGTTACGGGAAAGATCAGCCTTTTGGACAAAGGAATGACCTCACTATCCGGTGTTGCTATAAGTACCCCGATCCCGGCGCCTTTTCTATTCACCGCCCCATCGAAGCACATGACCCACCTTTTCACTTCCACCATGGCTAACTGCTCATCAGGGAATTCCAGGTTCTCTGTGTAATCCGATTCTAGGGGCTGGTTTGCCAGAAACTCTGCCACGGCTCGCCCTTTAATAGTTTTCTTCGTGATATACTCGATGTCGAATTCAGACAGAAGTAGCAACCACCTGGACAGTTTCCCAACCAATGCTGGTGCTTCATAGAGGTACTTCATTGGATCCACCTTAGCCACGGCTTGTATCTTGTAGGATTGGAAATAGTGGCGCAGCTTCTTGGTCAACCAAATCATCGCCACACATGTCTTCTCCACCAGTGTGTACTTGGTTTCATACTCCAACAACTTCTTGCTAAGGTAATAGATAGGATATTCCTTCTTGCCATCTTGTTCTTGTGCAAGCATTGCCCCTATAGAGGATTCTTCAACTGCTAAATATAAAATCAGAGGCTTCCCTGGAATTGGAGGGCTCAACACTGGTGGCTTTACCAGGTAGGCCTTGATCTTCTCGAATGCCAGCTGACACTTGTAATCCCACACAATTGGCTGATCTTTCTTTAATAGCTTGAAGATTGGCTCACAAGTGGAAGTTAGCTTGGCTATGAAGCGACTGACATACTGCAAGGAACCCAAGAATGATCTGACCTCCTTTTCAGTCTTTGGAGCTGGCATATCTTGGATGGCTTTGATTTTATCTGGGTCCATTTCTATTCCCCTCTGGCTAACCACATGGCCCAACAGCTTCCCTGATGTGACCCCGAATATGCACTTCTTGGGGTTAAGCCGCAAGTTGTACTCTTCAATGCGTGTTAGAAATCTATCCAGAATAACAGGGTGTTCCTCCCGGGTTGTTGACTTAACGAGCATATCGTCGACATACACTTCAACTTCTTTATGGATCATATCGTGCAACAGAGTTGTGACAGCCCTCTGATAAGTGGCACCGGCATTCTTTAATCCAAAAGGCATCACTTTGTAGCAGAAAGTACCCCACTCCGTGATGAACGATGTTTTCACCTTGTCGATCACATCCATCAGAATTTGGTTATACCCTGAAAAACCATCTATGAAGGAGTACATTGCCGCTTTTGCTGCGCTATCAACTAGGACGTCAATATGTGGCAGTGGAAAGTTATCTTTTGGGCATGCTTTATTCAAATCCCTGTAATCAACGCATACTCTAACCCTTCCATCCTTTTTAGGCACGGGGACAATGTTGGCTAGCCATTCTGTATACTCCACCACTTCGAGAAACCTGGCATCTATCTGTTTGGCCACCTCTTCCTTTACCAGTGTAGCCCATTCCGGCCTTAGTCTTCTCAACTTCTGCTTTACCGGTCTGAACTTGGGGTCCGTTGGGATTTTGTGCACTGCTATTTCTGTATCTACACCCGGCATGTCTTCATACGACCAGGCAAAAGCTTTAACATGTTTTCGGAGTATTCTTATTAATTCTCTTTCTTCCTCGGATTTTAGCTCGTGTGAAATGAGTACCATTTTAGGGTTTTCATCTGTACTTATATTGATTTCATGCAATGCAGTGTCATGTATGCTAAATATGCTGGATGGTGATTCGAATGCATGCACAGAATTGTCAGGATAAACATCACACAAGTAAGCAAACTGGGATTTCATTGCATTGAACTTATCATAAAGTACATCAGTTACATTGAAAATGGAAGAAATAGATACAACAAAATCATCTTCATCCTCCACAGGCGGAGGGCCTTGTTCTTCATCAGCTTCCATCTTCCCTTCCAGAGCATCATCTGGGACTGCAGCTTTCTCGGCCAGCTGTGCCTTAGCATTCTCCATAATCTTGGCGATTTCAGCAACCACAGAGTCTAAGTTCACTTTGGCCATCAGTTCTTCGCCAAATCCTTCCTTTGATTTCCCGAAATCTTTGGTTAATGCAGCAGTCAAAGCTCCCGAGATCACTTCTGTAGCTTCAGCATAGGTCTTCTTTTCATCTTCTTCCTCGGCCACCTCTATGGTTTCTGTTATCACCTCAGATGATTCTCCTTTCAGAATTTCACATTCAGCAGTTGCTTTTTCTTCCATTACAGGGGCTACTGGCTCTTCCTGGCTTTTCTCAAAATCCACAACATCTGCAAAGATCTCAAAGCCAGGGTGCTCGACATTTCCAACCAGCACCGGTTCAGCTTGGCCTTTGTAAAGGCCTTCTCCTGCCTTTAGAAATGGCTTCATCATGACCTTGCCATTCTTGTCCTTTTTCAAATTCTTCTGCTCGGATGACCCCTCTACATAACCAAGGCCGTACTGCTTTGACTTTCCCGAGTCGATCTTGAATTCTGGCACACCTTGCAAATTAATTCCGAGTCCCATTCCCGGGACAAAATTCAGCTTATACAGATATCGGGATAGCCACTCTGGCATGTAGTTCTCATAAAGGACCATAGGGGCAGCTGTGGTTTCCTCCTCCTTGATGACAGCAATTTGGAATCCACCAAAAGGAACCACTCCTTCGTCCACTGCGGCTACCATCGACTGGGCGTCTGCCTCAACAGTCACAATTCTGTCATTCACAGAGAATTTAATCTTCTGATGCAAAGTGGAAGGAACACCTCCCAAAGGATGGAACCAGGGCCTTCCAAGCAATAGAGAGAATGTGACCGGGATATCGATCACTGTGAAGACAACCATAGACTTAATGGGCCCAACCTCCACTTCTGTTTCGAATGTCCCTATCACTGTTCTCTTAGAATCATCATACGCCCGAATGACTGTTGAGGACTTCTTCAACACTTCTTCATTCATGCCAAGAAATGGTAGCATTTTCAGTGGGCAAATATTCAGAGCTGAGCCGTCATCCACCATAACGCACGGCATCACCTTATCCATGATATGGGCTCGGATGTAAAGAGCCTTGTTGTGAGCCTTTCCTTCTGCTGGTAGGTCTTTCTCGGAGAAAACAATATTAGGAGCTCCAACATGGACTTTGTCTAGCAAGCAGCACATAGCCTCTGGTGAAGCTATAGGGGAGACTTCGATTTCTGATAGCTTCTTCACTAAAGCCTCCCTATGCTCTTTGGAGGTCATAAGCAAATGCCATAAACTAGCTTGTGCAGGGGTCTTCTTCAGTTGGGAAATGACTAAATCTTCTTTCTCGATTCTTTCCGGTGCCGAAGTACTGCCCGACCCATTCATCGGTGCCTTATCTTTCGTCTGATCCGCCGGCTGATATACCCTTCCACTTCGGGTCACGTGCTGCACTTCTTGAATTTTTAGCTTTTCAACAACCGGGGGTTTAACAGCTTCTCTTTTGTCAAATTCTTCGTACTCATCTTCAGAGTCAAGATCATCCAGACTTACGGGCTTGACCTCCTTACACCCCTCCTTTTCCTCACATTTAAGCTCCACTTCGGGTTCCCCTACCGCCACTGCCTTAATCGTAGGGTTCGCTTGCAGAACTTGGGCAAATATGAAGTTAGCTGGCAACCCCGATTGGACCATGTTAACCCGCTTCTCAAATGCCGGCAGTGGGTTGGTTTTAGTGCTAGGTTTAGGTGGTTCTTGCAGCTTTCCCTCGTCGATAAGCTTCTGGATAGCATCCCTTAGCTTATAGCAGTTGTTGGTCCGGTGGCCTGTCACCACATGATAAGTGCAGAAGTTATCCTTGTCAGCTTCAGGTGGGAACTCAAATGGCCTCAAAGACTGTAGTAAGCCACCATTCCTACACTTGGCGAATATCTTTGCCAAAGTAAGGGTCCAGGGTGTTATGCCTTGTCCTCCAGGACCCCTATTCTGGTTGCCTTGCTACTGATTCACAGTAGCCACCTCCACCCGCTTCACTTCTGATGATTGCCCCTGTTTACCGCCGGAACCTGAGCCAGAACCACTACCAGACCCAGCTGCTGCAGTTGATCTATACCCTGAACTGTACCCTGTACTTCTTCCCCCTTTCTGACCAGCTGGCTTCTCCTCTTCATCCCTTTCTATCTTCATGGCCATGCTATAGACCTCACTAAGCTCCTTGAAGGAATGGAATTTCATGTTGTTCTTGAAGATATCTTTGCTGCCATCAATGAGCTTCTGTATGAGCTCGTCTTCATCAGGGCGGTTCTTCAGGAGGATCATCTTGTTCATCCATCTCTGGTAGTATTCATCAAAGGGTTCATTGAATTTCTGCTTCACCCTCTCCAAATCATACAGCTTCACCTGAATTTTGGTGTTGAAGCTATAGTATTTGATGAAGGCTGCTGACAATACTTCCCAGTCGGACTGCTCCTCCTCTGACAGTGAGTTATACCATCCCAAAGCACCTCCCTCCAGTGTGGTGGGGAAAAGATTAATCAATTGTTGCTTGGTAGCACCTGCCGTTAGCATAACCCGGGCATATAAATTCACATGGGCCTCCGGCGAGCCCATTCCTTTGTAAGTGGGGACTTTCGGCACTTGGAAGCCGATAGGAAATGTCTCAATGCCCCTACTGATCATGGCATCAACGTTCACCCCCTTCTTAGATTCAGCACTGATCCCGACCCCCTTCTTCAACTGGGCCATGACCTCGTCCAATTCGGAACACTTTGCCTTCATTTTCTGCTCCATAGCTGCCTCTATCTCCTGAAGCTTTTCAAGACTAGTTGAAGTGTCACCACCATGTTGGGATGACTCAGCTTCTTTTTCTTTCCCAGCTCCACTACCATCGGTCTCACCAGCTTCTCTAACCACTGCCCTCATTTCTTCCTTTAACATGTCGCGGAAATCCTGCGACCTGAAGAAATCTCTCAGAACATCGGCCATACTCGGTGTCTGCTCTGCCATATTCACTCCTTCCCCAGACTCAGAATCACTATCACTCTCAACTACCCTTTGTCTCCTAGCTGCCCTTGAAGCTTGGGATCTTGTCCAAGGTCGCTCCAGTGTGTTCTGCTTGGGGTAGACAGGAGGTGTCAGGGTCGTGAATGAATGACGTGATATGACATGAAAGTTAAGACATTGAACATGCTTGAGATGCATGGAGTGGAATTATGTATGGAATGATGATATGAATGGTTTCTTCTTTTTATTATTATATTTTCGAGGCATTCCAAGAACACCTAATGTTTATGCAAAAATGTCACGTGTGGGCCACCACACGGACAGAACTTCGGCGCCTTTGGGGCACCTAATGAATCTATGAAATGGTCGCGTGTATACCGGCACATGGACGTAGTTTTGACGCTTTGTAGGTCTATGGGATGATATGAAATGGTCGCATGGGCCGGGCCCACTGACAAGGTCTTGATGCTTTTGAGCATATGGAATGATGTTATGAGAAAGTCACGTGTAACAGGAACACGGACAAGAATTCGGCATTCGAGGAACGCCTTTCATGATTTGGTGATGTTTCGGGCCTATATGTACACTAATCGGGCACTCGGGGAGTACCTTAAATGGTGAATTAATGTCATGAAGTGGTCAGATGTGGGCCACGATGTTATATGATGTCTATGATAGATGGGTGTGATGTCATGAAATGCATCGTGTAAATTATTACACGAAAATGGGCCTAAGGCCGCTGTGGCTTTTATTGAATGAAATGATATTGGTGGAATGGCCGAATGCAATCCGGTGCATTGGCAAAACACGGATAATTTTGGGTACCCGATATGTTATGAAATGGAATGGGATGGTCATGATAGGCGTTCTTTGAAATGCCCCTTAATTTAATTTAATTTAAGTGAAATGTGGTGAATGAACATGTCACACAATATGCAAGTGGCTGCACAAAAACGTGGGTTAGGATGTATGACATACATAATGATGTTATGAATGCTATGTCAAAAATACAATACTAATCACACAAGTTTAATGTTATGGCTGAAAAAGAAACCGTTAGTATGGATGACAAGCAAATGAATTAATGTTTTACACACGAAATAAAATGCAAAATGGCTGCATAAAAATGTGGGTTAGTATCACACAAATATGTTTGTGTATGGTATGTCATATGTATGGAAAATGGTGATTATGGTATGTTATGCATGCGTCGGCGATGTGTCACGGAACGGTGAAGAACACATAGCAAGCAAAACGAATTCTTCCAACCTTATTCCTCCAACGTGGTCGGTCTCAAAAATTTCTAACCGAGTCCTAGGTGGGGCTCACTTCGATCACCAACCGGGGGTGATGAAGGCGCGATTTTATTATTATTCACACAATTATTTTGGTATCCTAAGGGAATCCAACTAGGGCTGCCTATATGGGTTCGGTCCAAGTCGGGTTAAAAATGAAGGTTCCCATAGCAAAATATACTCCTCACTTCTCCCCACTCAAGGGTCCTAGCGAAGGGGTTCGTACGAGGCTATGAGTGGTGTTTCGTATTCGTGCCCCTAAGACCAGGAGGAACTTAGGCGACACTTCAACAATCCACCGGGCTATAAAAGGATACCTAATCTAATGCAAAAAATGGCTAACTAAAAATGCAAAGTGAAATACCAATCGAGAATCATCCACCTTATTTTAATGAGACACTTTTCAGGGCTTGTCAAAATTTTTTTAAGTTTTTAAGAAAACTTTTTAAAGAATTCCCCAGCAGAGTCGCCACTGTGAGCGGACGACGCGTTTTCGACGGGACGCGGGACTCCCTTTCGGAATGGGGCGCCACGATCTCGGGCGGGCCCCTCCCTCGCGTGGGGTTTTTATAATGGAAATCCGCGTTTTGGAAAATAAATAGAATTAATGCATAAAAGAACCGAGACCTAAGTCTCGATGAATATTGTAGGAGTCGCCACCCGGCTCAGCTCAACCGGGAAATTCTTATGTAGCTGAACCGGACGAACGGCCGCTACACTATCCAGAGATTCGGGTCCGGACAAGTCCCTTATTTCGTGTCTAATTAAAATAAATATAGCCAATGTTCTCGAATGGTATTTCAAAATCTAAAGTCCATTTTATTGAATATGAAAAGCATACAGCGCGCATACAAAATATTTAATACAAAGATAATGAAAGGAAATAAATATTAATTGGCTTACAACCAAATCAAATGGAAAATAAAAACTCTCGCCTCACTTATACAATCGCCTAGAATACACGAAAATCTAAAAATAATTACAACCGCCTAAATACACGATTTAATCTATTAAAATACATCAAAAATAAAAATAAAAATAAAAATAAATTAAACCTGCAAAACAGAGGGTTAGCGCAATATATACAGCACGCCACAACTAGGACTCAAATAGACAGAATTGGGAAATCAAGAATCAGGAGCATGCATTTAGGGGGGTAACCGGGTTGGCTCGACTAGCCGGCCCGGTTAGACCTGGAAAACATTTTGAAACGTCCCTGTATTTTTGGTTTTGTGGGAAAAATCATTTGAAAACAATTTTACCGGTTTACATGCATTTTTCATATATTAAGTGGGTCGGTTTTCAGGAGAACTAGGTCTCCGTCGTTGAATTGTTCTAAATGCAAATCTACTGAAAATTAAATCTACGGTCGTGATGCACATAACAAAATTCATTTTGACGATTTTTGGGATTTTCTAATTTTTTGGGGATGAGGCTGAAATTCTGATTCTGGAACAGGGATTACAGTCGTACGACTGTAGTTTACAGTCGTGCAACTGTAATCGGTCCAAGACCACAATTTCGCCAAAAATCATTTTAAGCAAAAATTGAAGAAAAAACCTCCTGGAAACTAAGAACAGTCGTACGACTGTATATACAGTCGTACGACTGTTCATGAAGACTAAGAACAGTCGTACGACTGTTCTTAGTTTCCAGGAACAGAAATACGAAAAATGCAGCAAAAACGTACGAAATTCACTTCAAACACCCAGAAAGCGAGAAAAAGTGTAGGGAAAAGAAGTGACTACCTTTTAGAAGCTATTCCAAGTCGTTTTTGACCCCTGGCGTCGCTCCAATCCCAACAAATTCGCACTTTTTCCTTTGAAATGGAGGTTGGGAGTTTGAGTCCAAAAATCCAAATTTGCAAGGGATTCTGATTGTTTAAGTCCGAGTTCTTGATTTGTTTGAGTAGTTAACTGATTAACCTAAGGATTTCTAACAAGTTTTAGGCTTAATTTCGAGTATTAAAGAAAATTAAAGAGGAAGAAGATGAGTTTTGGTGGTTTTCTTTCTCTCTCTCTTTTCTTTCTCTCTCTCAGTTTTTTTTTTTACCAGAATTCTCCCCCTTTTTTTCTCTTTCTTTTCCTTCTTTTCTACCTTCTTTTTTCCTGGTTGCTTGCTGCAGAGCCGGGGCAATTAATGCCCAACCCCTCTCTCCTCCATTTCTGCTGCAGAGGTATGGGCCTCTGCTGAAATCCCGATATTACAGTCGTACGACTGTAGCAATAGTCGTACGACCATAGACTTTTTTTTTTTTTTTTTTTTTTTTAAGTATAGAAAATTCCGGCGCTTACAGCCGTTCGTCCGGTTCAGCTACATAAGAATTTCCCGGTTGAGCTGAGCCGGGTGGCGACTCTACAATATTCATCGAGACTTAGGTCTCGGTTCTTTTATGTATTAATTCCATTCATTTTCCAAACGCGGATTTCCATTTATAAAAACCCCACGCGAGGGAGGGGCCCGCCCGAGATCGTGGCACCCCATTCCGAAAGGGAGTCCCGCGTCCCGTCGAAAACGCGTCGTCCGCTCACAGTGGCGACTCTGCTGGGGAATTCTTAAAAAAGTTTCCTTAAAAACTTAAAAGAATTTTGACAAGCCCTGAAAAGTGTCTAATTAAAACAACGTGGATGATTCTCTTTTGGTATTTTATTTGCATTTTAGTTAGCCATTTTTGCATTAGATTAGGTATCCTTTATAGCCCGGTGGATTGTTGAAGTGTCGCCTAAGTTCCTCATGGTCTTAGGGGCACGAATACGAAACACCACTCATAGCCTCGTACGAACCCCTTCGCTAGGACCCTTGAGTGGGGAGAAGTGAGGAGTATATCTTGCTATGAGAGCCTTGATGTTAACCCGACTTGGACCGAACCCATATAGGCAGCTTTAGTTGGATTCCCTTAGGATACCAAAATAATTGTGTGAACAATAATAATAAAATCGCGCCTTCATCACCCCCGGTTGGTGATCGAAGTGAACCCCACCTAGGACTCGGTTAGAAATTTTTGAGACCGACCACGTTGGAGGAATAAGGTTGGAAGAATTCGTTTTGCTTGCTATGTGTTCTTCACCGTTCCGTGACACATCGCCGACGCATGCATAACATACCATAATCACCATTTTCCATACATATGACATACCATACACAAACATATTTGTGTGATACTAACCCACATTTTTATGCAGCCATTTTGCATTTTATTTTGTGTGCAAAACATTAATTCATTCGCTTGTCATCCATACTAACGGTTTCTTTTTCAGCCATAACATTAAACTTGTGTGATTAGCATTTTATCTTTCACATGGCATACACAACATCATTATGTGTGTCATGCATCCTAACCACGTTTTTGTGCAGCCATTTACATATTGTGTGACATGTTCATTCACTACATTTCACTTAAATTAAATTAAGGGGCATTTCAAGGACGCCTATCATAACCATCTCATTCCATTTCATAACATATCGGGTACCCAAAATTACCCGTATTTTGCCAATGCACCGGATTGCATTTGGCCATTCCACCAATATCATTTCATTTAATAAGAGCCACAACGGCCTTAGACCCATTTTCGTGTAATAATTTACACGATGCATTTCATGACATCACACCCATCTATCATAGACATCATATAACACTGTGGTCCACATCCGACCACTTCATGGCATTAATTCACCATTCAAGGTACTCCCCGAGTACCCGATTAGTATACATATAGGCCCATAACATCACCAAATCATGAAAGGCGTTCCTCGAATGCCGAATCCTTGTCCGTGTTCCTGTTACACGTGACTTTCTCATAACATCATTCCATATGCTCAAAAGCATTAAGACCTTGTCAGTGGGCCCGGCCCATGCGACCATTTCATATCATCCCGTAGACCTACAAAGCGTCAAAACTACGTCCGTGTGCCGGTATACACGCGACCATTTCATGAATTCATTAGGTGCCCCAAAGGCGCCGAAGTTTTGTCCGTGTGATGGCCCACACGTGACATTTTTGCATAAACATTGGGTGTTCTTGGAATGCCTAAAAAAAAAAAAAAAATAATAATAATAATAATAATAAATATATATATTCATATCATCATTCCGTACATAATTCCACTCCATGCATCCCAAGCACGTCCAATGTCTTAATTTTCATGTCATATCACGTCATTCATTCATGACCCTAATACCTTCTGTCTACCCCAAGCAGAATACACTGGAGCGACCTTGGACAAGATCCCAAGCTTCAAGGGCGGCTAGGAGGCAGAGGGTAGTCGAGAGTGATAGTGATTCTGAGACTGGGGAAGGCGTGAATATGGCAGAGCAGACACCGAGTATGGCTGATGTTTTGAGGGATTTCTTTAGGTCGCAGGATTTTCGCGACATGTTAAAGGAGGAAATGAGGGCAGTGGTTAGAGAAGCTGGTGAGACCGGTGGTAGTGGAGCCGGGAAAGAAAAAGAAGCTGAGTCATCCCAACATGGTGGTGACACTTCAACTAGTCTTGAAAAGCTGCAGGAGATAGAGGCAGCTATGGAACAGAAAATGAAGGCAAAGTGTTCCGAATTGGACGAGGTCATGGCCCAGTTGAAGAAGGGGGTCGGGATCAGTGCTGAATCTAAGAAGGGGGTGAACGTTGATGCCATGATCAGTAGGGGCATTGAGACATTTCCTATCGGCTTCCAAGTGCCGAAAGTCCCCACTTACAAAGGAATGGGCTCGCCGGAGGCCCATGTGAATTTATATGCCCGGGTTATGCTAACGGCAGGTGCTACCAAGCAACAATTGATTAATCTTTTCCCCACCACACTGGAGGGAGGTGCTTTGGGATGGTATAACTCACTGTCAGAGGAGGAGCAATCTGATTGGGAAATTCTATCTGCTGCCTTCATCAAATACTACAGCTTCAACACCAAAATCCAGGTAAAGCTGTATGACTTGGAGAGGGTGAAGCAGAAATTCAATGAGCCCTTCGATGAATACTACCAGAGTTGGATGAACAAGATGATCCTCCTAAAGAACCACCCTGATGAAGACGAGCTTATACAGAAGCTCATTGATGGCAGCAAAGATATCTTCAAGAACAATATGAAATTCCATTCCTTCAAGGAGCTTAGTGAGGTCTATAGCATGGCCATGAAGATAGAAAGGGATGAAGAGGAGAAGCCGGCTGGTCAGAAAGGGGGAAGAAGTACAGGGTACAGTTCAGGGTATAGATCAACCACAACAGTTGGTTCTGGCAGTGGGTCTGGTTCAGGTTCTAGTGGCAAACAGGGGCAGTCATCAGAGGTGAAGCAGGTCGAAGTGGCTACTGTGAATCAGCAACAAAGCAACCAGAACAGAGGTCCTGGAGGACAAGGCATATCGCCTTGGACTCTTACTCTAGCAAAGATATTCGCCAAGTGTAGGAATGGCGGCCTATTGCAATCTTTAAAGCCATTTGAGAAGCCATCTGAAGCGGATAAGGACAACTTCTGCACTTATCATGTGGTGACAGGCCACCGAACCAACAACTGCTACAAGCTAAGGGATGCTATCCGGAAGCTCATTGACGAGGGAAAACTGCAAGAGCCAGCCAAACCCTGCACTAAAACCAATCCACTGCCGGCATTCGAGAAGCGGGTTAACATGGTTCAGTCGGGGTTACCGGCTAACTTTATATTTGCCCAAGTTTTGCAAGCAAACCCTACGATTCAAGCAGTAGTGGTAGGGGAACCCGAATTAAAACCTGAATGTGAGGAAAAGGAGGGGTGTAAGGAGATCAAGCCCATAAGTCTGGATGATCTTGA
Organism: Euphorbia tirucalli; assembly: GCA_039660915.1. Lineage (NCBI taxonomy): Eukaryota > Viridiplantae > Streptophyta > Magnoliopsida > Malpighiales > Euphorbiaceae > Euphorbia > Euphorbia tirucalli. The sequence goes on from CM077641.1 coordinate 59,803,532, forward strand.
CTCCGAAGATGAGTACGAAGAATTTAACAGAAGAGAAGCTGTTAAACTTCCAGCTGTTGAGAAGCTGAAGATTTCAGAAGTGCAGCATGTGACCCGAAGTGGAAGGGTATATCAGCCGGCGGATCAGACGAAAGATAAGGCACTGATGAATGGGTCGGGCAGTACTTCGGCACCGGAAAGAGTCGAGAAAGAGGATTTGGTCATTTCCCAACTGAAGAAGACTCCAGCACAAGCCAGTTTGTGGCACTTGCTTATGACCTCAAAAGAGCATAGGGAGGCTTTAGTGAAGAAGCTATCGGAAATCGAAGTCTCCCCTATAGCTTCACCAGAGGCTATGTGCTGCTTACTAGATAAAGTCCATCCTGGAGCTTCTAATATTGTTTTCTCTGAAAAAGACCTACCAGCAGAAGGAAAGGCTCACAACAAGGCTCTTTACATTAGGGCCAACATCATGGATAAGGTGATGCCATGCGTTATGGTGGATGACGGCTCAGCTCTGAATATTTGCCCACTGAAAATGCTACCGTTTCTAGGCATGAATGAAGAAGTGTTGAAGAGGTCCTCGACAGTCATTCGAGCGTACGATGATTCTAAAAGAACAGTGATAGGGACCTTCGAAACAGAAGTGGAGGTTGGGCCCATTAAGTCTATGGTTGTCTTCACTGTGATCGATATCCCGGTCACATTCTCCCTATTGCTTGGAAGGCCCTGGTTCCATCCTTTGGGAGGTGTTCCTTCCACTTTGCATCAGAAGATTAAATTCTCTGTGAATGACAGAATTGTGACTGTTGAGGCAGACGCCCAGTCGATGGTAGCTGCAGTGGATGAAGGAGTGGTTCCTTTTGGTGGATTCCAAATTGCTGTCATTAAGGAGGAGGAAACTACAGATGCCCCTATGGTCCTTTATGAGAACTACATGCCAGAGTGGCTATCCCGATATCTATATAAGCTGAATTTTGTCCCGGGAATGGGACTCGGAATTAATTTGCAAGGTGTGCCAGAATTCAAGATCGACTCGGGAAAGTCAAAGCAGTACGGCCTTGGTTATGTAGAGGGGTCATCCGAGCAGAAGAATCTGAAAAAGGACAAGAATGGCAAGGTCATGATGAAGCCATTTCTGAAGGCAGGAGAAAGCCTTTACAAAGGCCAAGCTGAACTGGTGCTGGTTGGAAATGTCGAGCACCCTGGCTTTGAGATCTTTGCAGATGTTATGGATTTTGAGAAAAGCCAGGAAGAGCCAGTAGCCCCTGTAATGATGGAGGAAGCAATTGCTGAGTCTAAAATTCTGAAAGGAGAACCATCTGAGGTGACAGCAGAAACCGTAGAGGTGGCCGAGGAAGAAGATGAAAAGAAGGCCTGCGCTGAAACTACAAAAATCATTTCAGATGCTTTGACTGCTGCATTAACCAAAGCTTTTGGGAAATCCAAGGAAGGATTTGGCGAAGAACTGATGGCCAAAATGAACTTAGACTCTGTGGTTGCTGAAATCGCCAAGATTATGGAGAAAGCTAAGGTACAGGTGGCCGAGAAAGCTGCAGTCCCGGATGATGCTCTGGAAGGGAAGATGGAAGCTGATGGAGAACAAGGCCCTCCGCCTGTGGAGGATGAAAATGATTTTGTTGTATCTATTTCTTCCATTTTCAATGTAACTGATGTACTTTATGATAAGTTCAATGCAATGAAATCCCAGTTTGCGTACTTGTGTGATGTTTATCCTGACAATTCTGTGCATGCATTTGAATCACCATCAAGCATATTTAGCATACATGACACTGCATTGCATGAAATCAATATAAGTACAGATGAAAACCCTAAAATGGTACTCATTTCACACGAGCTAAAATCCGAGGAAGAAAGAGAATTAATAAGAATACTCCAAAAACATGTTAAAGCTTTCGCCTGGTCGTATGAAGACATGCCGGGTGTAGATACAGAAATAGCAGTGCACAAAATCCCAACAGACCCCAAGTTCAGACCGGTAAAGCAGAAGTTGAGAAGACTAAGGCCGGAATGGGCTACACTGGTGAAGGAAGAAGTGGCCAAACAGATAGATGCCAAGTTTCTCGAAGTGGTGGAGTATACGGAATGGCTAGCCAATATTGTCCCCGTGCCTAAAAAGGATGGAAGGGTCAGAGTATGTGTCGATTACAGGGACTTGAACAAGGCCTGCCCTAAAGACAATTTCCCACTACCTCACATTGACGTATTGGTTGATAGTGCAGCAAAAGCAGCAATGTACTCATTCATGGATGGCTTCTCGGGATACAACCAGATTCTGATGGATGTGATCGACAAGGTGAAAACGTCGTTCATCACAGAATGGGGTACTTTCTGCTACAGAGTGATGCCTTTTGGATTGAAGAACGCCGGTGCCACTTATCAGAGGGCTGTCACAACTCTGTTGCACGATATGATCCATAAAGAAGTCGAAGTGTATGTCGATGATATGCTTGTTAAATCAGCAACCCGGGAGGAACACCCTGTTATCCTGGATAGATTTCTAACACGCATCGGAGAGTACAATTTGCGACTTAACCCCAAGAAGTGCATATTCGGGGTCACATCAGGGAAGTTGTTGGGCCATGTAGTCAGCCGGAGGGGTATAGAAATGGACCCAGATAAAATCAAAGCCATCCAAGATATGCCAGCTCCAAAGACTGAAAAGGAGGTCAGATCATTCTTGGGTTCCTTGCAGTATGTCAGTCGCTTCATAGCCAAGCTAACTTCCACTTGTGAGCCAATTTTCAAGCTATTAAAGAAAGATCAGCCGGTCGTGTGGGATGACAAGTGTCAGCTACCCTTCGAGAAGATCAAAGCTTACCTGGTAAAGCCACCGGTGTTGAGTCCTCCAATTCCAGGGAAGCCTCTGATTTTGTATTTGGCAGTTGAAGAATCCTCTATAGGGGCAATGTTAGCACAGGAACAAGATGACAAGAAGGAGTATCCCATTTACTACCTCAGCAAAAAGTTGTTGGAGTATGAAACCAAGTACACACTGGTGGAAAAGACATGTGTGGCGATGATTTGGTTGACCAAGAAGCTGCGCCACTATTTCCAATCCTACAAGATACAAGCCGTGGCTAAGGTGGATCCAATGAAGTACCTCTATGAAGCACCTGCATTGGTTGGGAAGCTGTCCAGGTGGTTGTTACTTTTGTCAGAATTCGACATCGAGTACATCACGAAGAAAACCGTTAAAGGGTGAGCCGTGGCAGAATTTCTGGCAAATCAACCCCTAGAATCAGATTACACAGAGAACCTGGAATTCCCTGATGAGCAGCTAGCCATGGTGGAAGTGAAAAGATGGGTCATGTGCTTCGATGGGGCAGTAAATAGAAAAGGCGCAGGAATCGGAGTGCTTATAGCAACACCAGATGGTGAGGTCATTCCTTTGTCCAAAAGGCTGATCTTTCCTGTGACCAACAATGGGGCGGAATATGAAGCATGTTTGTTTGGAATGGAGACTTTATTGACACTAGGGGCAAATGATGTCTTAATTGTCGGTGATTCACTACTAGTGATCATGCAGGCTCAGGGTGAGTGGGAACTAAAAGAAGAAGCTTTACGGCCTTATTTGGAGCTGCTACAGTTCAGAAAGGGTTTATTCGGCCAGTGTGAATTCAGACATGTCCCCAGGGATGAGAATAAGATGGCTGATGCATTAGCTACTTTGTCCTCCATGTGGGAAAATCCAGAAGAGACACAAGCTCAACCACTGATCATAGCCACTTCCAGGCATCCTTGCTTCGAAGTGCATGAAGTAATGGAATTATCAGCCGAAGAAAAGCCATGGTTCTTTGACATTTATCGGTATGTTAAGGAGGGAAAGTACCCAGAAGAGGCCAGTGCTACTGATAAGTTGACACTGAGAAAATTGGCTAGTCAGTTCAGAATTTTCGAGGACAAATTATACAAAAGAACAGCACATGGAGTTCTTTTGAGCTGCCTAACAGAACAAGAAGCAGAAGATACGATGCAGCAGGTACATGCAGGATCTTGTGGGCCACATATGAATGGACTTGCCATGGCTAGGAAAATCATGAGACAAGGCTACTTCTGGATGACAATGCAAGCAGATTGTATAAGAAAAGTGAAGAGATGTCATGAATGTCAGATCTATGCAGACATTAGTCATCTTCCTCCACTTGAACTTCAGAATCTAACGTCTCCTTGGCCGTTTTCAGCATGGGGGATAGACATGATTGGTGAAATTCATCCGGCTGCATCTAATGGGCATAGATTCATAGTTGTGGCAGTTGATTATTTCTCCAAATGGGTCGAAGCGGAATCCTTCACTAATGTTACAGCCAAGCACATGGTCAAGTTCATCCAGAAGAACATCTTCACTCGGTATGGGATTCCTCACCGCATAGTAACTGACAATGGAGTACAGTTTCAAGGGGCAATAGTTGAACTACTTGCAGAACATGGTATTGAACATCATAAGTCTTCTCCATACAGACCTCAGGCTAATGGTGCAGTAGAAGCAGCTAACAAGGCAATAAAGAAGATCTTATCAAAGATGGTAACCACTTACAGGGATTGGGCTGATAAATTGCCTTATGCTCTTTGGGGTTACAGGACCAGCGTCAGAACACCAACGGGAGAAACTCCTTATGCCTTGGTATATGGAATGGAAGCAGTGTTGCCGGTGGAAATAGAACTCAAGTCACTCAGAGTTGCCCTGGAAGCTCAATTGCCAGAGACTGAATGGGTCCAAGCCAGGTATGAACAGTTGGCAGCATTAGATGAAAGGCGACTAAAAGCACTAGATCACTTACAGATGTATCAGCGCAGAATGGCTAGAGCCTATAATCGAAATGTGAAGTACTCCAAGCGGCAGTTGAAAGCAGGAGATTTGGTTTTAAAACAACTAAGACCTTCAAATGTTGATGTTAGGGGCAAGTTCAGACCTAACTGGGAAGGACCCTATGTGGTGAAGAAGGTGTTATCAAAAGGCGCTGTCAGCATCATGGACATGGACGGGAATGAGTTCACCAATCCGATCAACCAAGACAGGCTAAAGCTTTATCATGTATAAAAAAAATAAAAAAAAAAAAGGGAAAGGTCTGCTAGACTGAAAACTCGAAAAGAGCGGTCTAGGCAAAAATTAAGACACAAGAGAAAATAATCAGTCGGAAAATCTGAAAAGGACGACTGGTGACGGATTCTGGCTCAGTGTGGAATCTGTACCATTTAGGAACCAACTTGTTTCAAATGTACTCATTTTGACTTCATCAATAAAGTGAAGTGTTTGTTTAAATATATTTGCATGGTTATGACAAATGCACAAACAAAGTTGTCTTGCATAAACACACATTCAAAGAAAGCACTTTGCATTCAACTGATCGATATCATCGCATTATTTGACAAATGAAAATGTATCAAATACATGCAATTTAAAATTTCTCATCGTCCTTTAAAATCCAGTTCATCTTCCCGGACCAGTAGTAAAGGGTCGCAACATCATTTTAGTCAGATCTTAAAAAAAAAAAAAAAAAAAAAAAAAAAGAGCTCGCTGAGGTGAAAACCGAAAAGGCGCCTCAGGTAAAAATTAGAGCGACCCGCTAAGCTGAAAACCCATATTGGGCAGTTTAGGCAAAAGTTAGGGCATACCAAAAAGCTCGCTAAGGTGAAAACCGAAAAGGCGCCTTAGGCAAAAGTTAGAGCGGCTCGCTGGGCTGAAAACCTGATTTGGGCAACCCAGGCAAAAATTAGAGCTAAAAAAAAAAAAAGAAAAAAAAAAAAAAACAAAATATCCTCTGTATCCCCCGCAGAATTCGTCACATCACTCCCCAGCAGAGTTTCCCATACTATTCCCCAGTGCAGTCTACACAAAGAACACCACAATTGTTTCCCCAGTCAAGCTGTCACGCTCTTCCCCAGCGGAATCTCTATAAGGAATACTATGATTATTCCCCCAGCAGTTACCTCACTCTGCCGATAATCACCACACAATGCCCCAAGGAAAGCAAAATCAACCAGGGGCACAACATATCTCCCCAGCAGAGGACAGAAACATCCAATAACAGAAAATACATACATGTACATATACATCAACATGCATCCATACATTGCATATATCAATTACTTATCCCCGGCTAGTCTTCATTCTTGATCGAAGGGGCAAAAATTTTTGTTTAAAAATCTCTCGATCAAGGAATGAAGACTTGCCATTTTAAGTGCAGGAATTCATCCCCAGCTCAATATCCTCAGCAAGTCAGCAGATCCGCCTCGAGTAATGTAAACTCGGTATCGGCCCAGGCCCGCTCCATTATCTCAACTATCTCCAGCGAGTCCGCCCCGAGCAACGTAAGCTCGGCATCGGCCCAAATCCGTTCCATCATCCAAGTTCCCTAGCAGATCCGCCTCGAGTAATGTAAACTCGGTATCGGCCCAGATCAGCTTCATCTATTTTCCCAGTAAAACTCGCCACGGGTAACATAGACCTGATATCGGCTAATCTCTTCATCAACTCGCCTCGGGTAACATAGACCTGATATCGGCCAATCTCTTCATCAATTTCGCCTCGGGTAACATAGACCTGGTATCGGCTAATCTCATCTCCAGCATCGCCTCGGGTAACATAGACCTGATATCGGCCAATCTCCTCATCAATATCGCCTCGGGTAACATAGACCTGATATCGGCTAATCTCTTCATCAACTCGCCTCGGGTAACATAGACCTGATATCGGCTAATCTCTTCATCAACTCGCCTCGGGTAACATAGACCTGATATCGGCTTATTTCCTTCCCAGTCTCGCCCCGGGTAACATAGACCCGGTATCGGCTTATCCCTTCAGAAGATTCATTCCAGCATTCACGGCGCTTTGATTCACGTTCTTAAATTCATCATCATAGGTATTATGGACCTGGAGCTAGATGTCAAATTTGATCACGCGAGGGGCAGCTGTAAGCGCCGGAATTTTCTATACTTAAAAAAAAAAAAAAAAAAAAAAAAAAAAAAGTCTATGGTCGTACGACTATTGCTACAGTCGTACGACTGTAATTTAAAAATTACAGTCGTACGACTGTAATATCGGGATTTCAGCAGAGGCCCATACCTCTGCAGCAGAAATGGAGGAGAGAGGGGTTGGGCATTAATTGCCCCGGCTCTGCAGCAAGCAACCAGGAAAAGGAAGGTAGAAAAGAAGGAAAAGAAAGAGAAAAAAAAAGAGGAGAGAGAATTCTGGTGAAAGAAAAAAACTTAGAGAGAGAAAGAGAAGAGAGAGAAAAAGAAAACCACAAAAAAACTCACTTTTCTTCCTCTTTGATTTTCTTCAATTCTCGAAATTAAGCCTAAAACTTGTTAGAAATCTCTAGGTTGATCACTTAACTACACAACTAAATCAAGAACTTGGACTTAAACAATCAGAATCCCTTGCAAATTTGGATTTTTGGACTCAAACTCCCAACTTCCATTCCAAAGGAAAAAGTGCGAATTCGTTAGGATTGGAGCGACGCCAGGGGTCAAAACGACTTGGAATAGTTTCTAAAAAGGTAGTCACTTCCTTTCCTTACATTTTTCCTTGCTTTCTGGGTGTTTGGAGTGAATTTTGTGCGTTTTTCCTTCATTTTTCGTATTTCTGTTCCTGGAAACTAAGAACAGTCGTACGACTGTTCTTAGTCTTCATGAACAGTCGTACGACTGTATATACAGTCGTACGACTGTTCTTGTTTCTAGGCAATTTTTCTTTAGTTTTTGCTTAAAAATGGCTTTTGGCGAAATTCTGATCTTGGACTGATTACAGTCGCACGACTGTAAACTACAGTCGTACGACTGTAATCCATGTTCCAGAATCAGAATTTCAACCTTCATACCAAAAATTAGAAAACCCCAAAAATCATCAAAACGAATTTTGTTGTGTGCATCATGACCATAGATTCAATTTTTAGTAATATTGTATTTAGAACAATTCAACGACGGAGACCCATTTCTCCTGAAAACCGACCCACTTAAATATATAAAAATGCATGTAAACCGGAAAAATTGTTTTTCAAAATGATTTTTTCCACAAAAACCAAAAATACAGGGACGTTTCAAAATATTTTCCAGGTCTAACCGGGCCGGCTAGTCGAGCCAACCCGGTTATCCCCTAAATGCATGCCCCCAATCCCTGATTTCCCATTCTGTCTATTTGAGTCCAACTTGTGGCGTGCTGTATATATTGTGCTAACCTTCTGTTTTGCAGGTTTTAATTTCTTTTATTTTTATGTTTATTTTTTTGATGTATTTTAATAGATTAGATCGTGTATTTAGGCGGTTGTATTTATCTAGATTTTCATGTATTCTAGGCGGTTGTACAAGTGAGGCGAGAGTTTTTATTTTTCCATTCGATTTGGTTGTAAGCCAATTAATATTTATTTCTTTTTCTTATTTTTGTATTAAATATTTTGTATGCGCGCTGTATGCCTATTATATTCAATAAAATGGACTTTAGATTTTGAAATACCATTTGAGAACATTGGCAATATTTATTTTAATTAGACACGAAATAGGGGACTTGTCCGGACCCAAATCTCTGGATATTGTAGCGGCCGTTCGTCCGGTTCAGCTACATAAGAATTTCCCGGTTGAGCTGAGCCGGGTGGCGACTCTACAATATTCATCGAGACTTAGGTCTCGGTTCTTTTATGTATTAATTCCATTCATTTTCCAAACGCGGATTTCCATTTATAAAAACCCCACGCGAGGGAGGGGCCCGCCCGAGATCGTGGCACCCCATTCCGAAAGGGAGTCCCACGTCCCGTCGAAAACGCGTCGTCCGCTCATAAACGTCGTCCAATCCCAACCTAGGGACTCTCGGTTTTATGGGCTTGTTGGCACTTACCCATCTGTGCTTAGGGCCAGGAGAATCCTACTACCCACACTAAGTCAAAACCTCCATTCAAGTGTTAGAGTATCCCATACTCTAACCCGATACAAAGTGACAATACTCCAGTGTATCCTGCGAGGGCATGGTCTACAACTGGCCTATTCCCACTTCGAGTCGGATTTGAATGAGGGAAGCACTTTTAAGCGACTTAGTAATTCCATTTGGTTATTAGATTCAATTTATAACGGCTTACATACATAAGGCGGGTGAAATTGCTATTGGATCATACATTCATACATGCAAATAAACATAAAGCATAATTAAATAAAAGTAAAATGGATTGCTATGGGCCTATATTACATCCTAATGTTATTCTAGTAAACCTATACTAGAAATAAATATTAGGTGGGCCTCCATCTTTTCCTTATGGGCTTGTACCTCCACTTGGGCTTGCTCCTCCACTTGGGTTCACCTCTCCATGGGCTTCTTCTTTTACAAATTTTATAATAATTGAATAAAATAAAATTACATTAAAAAAAGAAAAACGACACGCAGGCCGTATTTACCCAAAAAGAAAAATACAACCCATCTTGTACAAGGCCCAATCGCATCCAACCATACAAACATTTAATCATACATATGCATCCAACACATATAATTCATAAGCATGTTATAAGGCATGATTTAAGCCCATTTCAATTATGTCCAAGCCATTATATAGAAATCGCCAATTTTTGCCCACCATGGTTCTAACCCTTAACGGGCTTTGGGCCTCTAGCCCAGGCAGTCCAACTGCTCCCACTGGAATTGGGAAAACATGGGTCCAATTCAGCCATCCAAGTAATTATGCCAAAATTACCCGAACCAATTTCAATTAACCATATTAATTTCCAAAATTAATATCACATGAATAAAATAAAATTTCATTCAAGAAACCACATGCATTTAAATTGCATAAATTTAAATACACGAATTTTAAAACCAATTAAAATTTCAAAACTGGGCCCTGGGCCCAAGACCCGCCAAATCCAAAACACTAGGCCCGGCGCACTGCAGCTAGGGCAATAGAGTTGCCCTAGCAGCAGCAGCGTCGCAGCAGCCTAGCGGCTGCCCGCTGTTTCCTCCGCCGCGTGCGGCGGTCGCCGGCGGTAGCCCCGCACCCCGGGAGCCAGATTTTTTTTATATTTAAAACAGAAATAAAAAATTGAACAAATAAAATATTGCATCCATCAACAATAAGAAATTCACCAGGAATTCCAAAATCATACAATTAAATTAAACTAACATAAACCTATATGCAAATTTAATTTCAATTGTGCAAAACAAATGGGGAAAAATCTTAAACCCAAACCAAGAACCAAAAAAAAAAAATCTCAAATTTTAAAACATGGGATTCAACCAATTTAACAATTTCCACGGATCGAAAACTTGCTCTGACACCACTGTTGGGATTTTTCACCGGAAATCACCTGATAAAAGCGGAAGAACGCGATGATTCCTCAAATCCAATCCCAGGAGCAATTGAAGTGGAAATTGTAAAACATAAAATTGAAATAGAAAGAGATTAGATTCTTACCCGAAATATCTCTTTCAAGAGATGGATGAAGACTGCAGAAATCAAATCAGATTCCCTCCTCGTTCTTGTACACGAACGCCTAACGAACACAATCCGTGGTAGCGTTGGAAAAATGAGCAATGGTGAGAGAGGGAGGCTAGAGAATTCAGCTATGGTGCGTGTGTTACCTTCCTTGGCCGAATTCACCTAGGTTAAAACCTAGGTTGGCCGAATTCCCTTAGGGGAATTCAGGCCCAACTTGGCTCCCTTCATTCTGTGCGGGCTTCCATCTTTTACTTTCGGCCCAATCTAATTTTAATTATTCTGGTTTAAATTAATTTCAAGCCCAATTTTAATATACCCATGTATTTAATATATTACACCAAGTAATATATTATTTACATTTAAATTAATAATAGTTTGACCAATTAAGTTAATCCAACAAATTAAAATTAAATCTTCACAAAATAAAATCATATGTAAACCTATACATATGAATATTTCCACCTAGGAAACAATCTCATTATTAATCCAATTAATTATGAAGAGCCAATTGAATATATTAATTTTATTATTGGGATCAATCCAATTGATCTTTATAATATAATTAATATATATACACCTCTCTCTCCATAGTGTATACTCCAAGTATACATGTGATTCCTTAAGTCTGTGTTCAGTCGTTCTATGTGTACGATCCCGTGGGCCCATCTTTATGTTGGCAGCGGGCCTTTGGCCCGCAGACTGCAGTTGGGCTCTAGCAAGCCACTGCAGCCCCCAATTAAGATGGAGATGGCAGTCTAACTGTTATCATAACCTTGTAGTTTAAACTTGTACATCCCATGTCATTGATATCGGTGTCTAACACAGAGGCATGGATTTATCACCCTCTTTTGTGTCGGACATTAACTTGATCCCAAATGCACTGAAGCTCACAAACAAGTGCCCACCTGTTTGGGTGTGGCCACACTCTTATCAGTTACATTCATCAAGAGGCCAGTGATATCTTCCCAGTGGACTACTGAGTGACAAATCCCTTCTGCATATCCATAGCATTACCATGCTAAGTGACATACCCGAAAGTACCTATACTTGGCACCCTATTATAGGCCCTTTAGGCGTACCCCTAAGTATGCGACCTCACATGTAACACCATCATATGGTCAGGTCAAAGGATCCATACAAGTACTACACGAGAATCACTTGTGATACTATACCATGTGGATTACTCGTTTAGTGGATCTATCCAGTACCATGCCACCTTATGCATGTACCCAATAACTTGGTCGACATTCCATGTCCAATGACCGGTAAGACACCGTCATACAACCAGGTTAATGATAGTCTCTTGTTCCATTCATTCCCATGACTGGAACAGACTACGGATCTATTTATGGTCATATCGTTTACCCTATCCATGGTCTTACTGACGAGCGCATGACACTAGTCATCATGGATATGGATATGTCCATTGGATACTTCATTTAATATATTACACAAGATAAATATAATAAATGAATTAATACCTTTATTAATAACAAAAATAAGTATAATACATAAATCCAATTAATGTATGATACAAATGCAAGGACCAATGCCTCGGGACTAGGGCATTTCCAACACCAATACCTCGGGACTAGGGCTTATCCAACAATCTCTCCTCTAATCAATTCAGATCGTCCTGACCCATGACATCATCAACTCTTCGCTCTCTCCTTGGCGGCATGATGACGGCTAGGGTTTTGGAATTCAGCTCTGATACCAACTGATGTAGCGGAAACTTCAAACGATGCCGGAAATTAGCCTTCTACTAATTGAATTTTCTCAAAAACTCACAAAAGCAGGGAAATAGGATTAAATTCCGAAATTATTATTAATCCAAAAAAACTCGTAACAATTGAGAAATAAAAGCCTATTTATAGGCAAAATATCCTAAATGTAATAAAATTCAAAAACAATAAAAACTTCTAAATAGTCTAAACTTCCTAATTAAAAAAATATTGAATAAATTAAAATACAAACAAAATAGGAATCCTTATCAATTTAGGATCCTTACAATAAAATCTATTCCTAATCCTAATTATAAAATAATAGCAATTAAAATAAATATACAATTTAAAATATATATTTAATTTATTTCCATGACAAATAACTGTTTCCAAGTTGAATTGCTGATCCTTTTTATAACTTTTGGCCCCAATCACTACTTCAGCTGGTGTGACTTATGTTGTACGAATTATGTCCTTAATTTCTTGAAACAAAATATGGTCTTTAATCCCGAGATAATTGGAAGCAAGGACTCAAAATGCAGAAGGAGTGCAATAGGACATGTGAACATGAAAATCCATGCGTCCTAGTCGGAGCACTGCGGGGTCTAGCTTTTCTTTGTGATTAGTTGAGAAAATTATTATCCTCTCTTCTCCACAACTTGACCATAATCCATCTGTAAAATTAAGGAACCTAGATAACGTAGCCTATCACAAATAAATATAAGATTTATTTATTAGCACATTTTCAGATTAATTACGTTTTTCATATTTTGTTACCAGATAAAAGTAGAAAACATTCTTGGTTAGAGACAAGTTAGAAAAAAAAATGCATTCCCTGTTTCTTTTTTAGTATATGAATCTGATTAGACGGTTTAGGTGACTCTTCTCTCAACTATTGTTTGATATGAGCTAGGATTCAAATGCAAGACCCTATTTAAGAGACTAGATGTCATTTCCTTTCAAGTCATCTTTGATTGGTAAAACATTCTTTTGCTTTGATTATATAAGAGGACAACAAATAAGGAAAAAATAATTAAAAAGATGATAAAAGAAAGAAATGTATATACCTAATCGGAAGAGGAATTTGCTTGGCGTTCAACCAGTCTATCCTGCAATTCTATAGTGCAATCTATGTCTTCTACCACCAATATTGATCTATTTGCTGTGGCAAGAAGCACTCTCCTAAGCTCAGAGTTGCATCTTACCAGAGTTAACTCCAAATCGTACACATCAAAATTCAAATAATTTGCAATTGCAGCAATTAAGCTTGATTTACCAGTTCCTGGTGATCCATACAACAAATACACTCTTTTCCAAGCTTTCCCTACTTTCCTGTAATATTATTTTCTCTTCACAAATCTACCAAGATCCTTCAAGATTCTATGTTTAAGATCTGTATCTATTACAGTTGTATCGAAAGTAGCAGGATGATCAAGATTAATTGGTCTCCATATGATGTAGAGAAGCAAGCCTTAGCTTTCTTGGGTAAATTTTATGGTGAATAGTAATTTGCAAAAAAATGTCCGATTTCAGTGATTCTTGAGCCTAACTTTATTGGAATCGGGCCAATGATTCAAACTCACACCGTCGGCCGTGATGTCCATCGCTTTTCGGCCAAAGAAACGTCGTTTAGGGCCTCAAAATCACGATTTACTGTTTTTAGGCCTATTCGGAAAATTTTCAGTTTTTATTTTCTTTTTTCCTTTTTTGTTTTGGTTTTCTGGTTTGGCTAGAACTCTATTTAGGCAGAGGATTTCTTGTTTTGGGTCGGTTTATTTCTAGCCTATAAATAGGCCTTTATTTATCAGTCGTAATCATTTTTTGATTTCAATAAAATTTCAGAATTATTTTTCTTACCCTGCTTTTGTGAATTTTACGAAATTCAACTAGTAGAAGACTAATTTCCGGCATCGTGCACGATCAATAGATTTTAGTGTCTTTGTTCGAAGTTTTCGCTATATCAGTTGGTATCAGAGCCGAATTCCTAAGCCTTAGTCGTCATCATGCCGCCGAGAAGAGAGCACAGAGTCGATGAGGTTGCAGGACAGAAAGATATGAATCGATTAGAGCAAAGATTAGAGCAACATCTCGATGCCTTAATAGACAAGAAGATGGAGACTATTATGGATCGATTAGCAGATCGGATGGATGAGCTGTTAACCGCGCGTATGAGGGCGAATCCTCAACAAAGGAGGAACCCTAATTTGAGAAACTTTCAACATCAGAACCATTTTGCTGAATTGGCTGAGGAGGAGGAAGATGAGTCTAATGACGGTAAGCCTTACCGGCGCAGATGTCCTGCCCAGATGGAGGACAGAGATCCTTGAATTTCAAGGTACTCTCCAAGCAGAAGAATTCCTTGATTGGTTGGCGACAGTAGAAGAGGTACTTCAATTTAAAGGAGTCCTGGAGGATAAGCGAGTACCCCTGGTAGCTACAAGGCCGCAAGATCGGGCTATGGCATGGTGGATACAGGTGAAGCAGACTAGGCTGCGAATGGGCAAGCCACAGATCGTGACCTGGGAGAAGATGAAGAAGCAGATGAGGGCCACCTTCTTGCCTTTAAATTTCCAGTGACTAACGTATCAAAGGTTGCAGAATTTTGAAGCAAGGAAGCCGGTCGGTTGATGAATACAGTACTGAGTTTTATCAGTTAATTGCGCGGAGTGATATAATGGAGACTGATGAATAGTTAGTGTCTAGGTATATTGGAGGGCTAAGAGAACAGATTAGGGAGGCGGTTAATGATTTTAACCCATTAAATGTATTTGATACACATCAACAAGCCTTAAGGCTCGAGAAAAGGTTGCAATGCCTGAGTTATGGCTTTTCTGGTGGTAGAGGCAGTTCCAGTAAAACCCCTTGAAACTACCTCTAGAAGGATTGGCCAAAGTAGTACCATGAAGTGTTTTGGTTGTGGAGAGTTGTTGTTGGGATTTTTCACCAGAAATCACCCGATAAAAGCGGAAGAAAGCGGTGATTTCCTCAAATCCAGTCCTAGGAGCAATTGAGATGGAAATTGAAAAACTATAAAATTAAATAGAAAGAGATAAATTTTCTTACCAGAAAATCTCTTTCAAGAGATGGATGATGACTGCAGAATTCAAAGTAGAATCCCTCCTCGTTCGTGTACACGAGCGCCTTACGAACACCGCACGTGCTAGCTTCAAAAATCACAAAAATTAGAGAGTGAGGAGGTAGGGAGAATTCGGCCAAAGGGGTGGCTCCACACACATGTGTGTTGGCCGAATTCCCCTTAGGGTTTTAACCCTAGGGCTTCCAAATTCCCTTGATGGAATTCAGGCCCATTTTGGCTTCAATGTCTGTGTGGGCTTCCTCCTTTTAATTCAAGCCCAAACTTATTTTAATTAGTCTGGTTTAAATCAATTTCAAGCCCAATTTTAATTAGTCAATGTATTTAATATATTACTCCAAGTAACATATTATTTACATTTAAATTAAAATTAGTTTGACCAATTAATTTAATCCATCAAATTAAAATTAAGTCTTAACAAAACAAATTCATATGTGAACCTATACATATGAGTATTTGCACCTAGAAAATAATTTCATAATTAATCCAATTAATTATGTGAAGCCAAATATTAATTTTATTATAATAATCAATCCAATTGATCCTTATAATATAATTAATATATATACTTCTCTCTCTCTAGTGTGTACACTCCAAGTGTACCTGTGATTCTTTAAGTCGATGTTCAGTCGCTCAATGTGTACGTGTTGGGAATTAATCGCACAAAAAAAAAAAAAAATATAAACGCAGCGGAAAAACAGATTAATCCCCACCAAGGACCCATGTACATTGGATTGAATCGGAAGGAGGGTTAAAGAATTACCTTAATTCTTTGAAGATTGAATCAAGCAGGAACCAAAATAGCTTCCCTCTACGGTTGATCCACACGGAGCAATACGTCCACCGCGTGCTAGCGCCGGATTTGAAGAACAATTCTTCGAACGAGAGAGAGAGAGATAGAAAATCAAATTTTCTTTTTGGGGTTTTGGATGAATTTCGGCTGGCTCTTCTTCCACCACTTTTTCAGTCTGCCGAAAACTCCACTTTTGTTATATAAGAATTACATTAGGTTTAGGTTTTTTCTTATTTCCTTAAATAAAAAACACCTAATTAGTTAATTATAATTATAATCTAATACACCTATTAATTATAATTATAAATTAACCCACATAATTTAATATTAATTCTCACTTAATATTAAATCAAATCAATTCTCCATAATACACATATGTATATATATAATATTATAATTAATTATATCTCTATATAATTTAATTATAATATGTAGCATACTTTATGCAATATTAATCACATTAATATTTATATACACATACATAAATATATATCACTATATATATATTTATTCTCTTTCTCATTCATAAATTATTATCCAATAATAATTTATACCCGATAAGATGAACTTCATTTTGCTCTTGTGTGTGACCCCATAGGATCATATTAATTGGCAATAAGGAAATTACCATAATGTCCTTATAGGTCACAAGCGGACTCTAGCAAGCCATTACGACTACCCAATTAATATGATTGGAATGATCCAATACCTATTTATAGAATGTCATATTCCCTTTTGTCTCTTTGATATCATGATTAATCATAAGACATGGTACACTTGTCAATCTTATATAATTAATCATATGCTTTCTCGATCTCAAATTAAACTGTTTAGACAAATTAATTGATACTCTTATCAATTATTTGAGCATGGCCATGCATTTAACAGTCTTACTTATCGAGGGGCCCAGTGATATCGCTCTCTTGTTAGAGAGGGACAAAATCCCATATCTGTCACTCACATCCCAAAGCATGAGTCATATTGTACCCAACCACAGCCTTTATAACTACTCTGTTACAAGCAGCGTTTGACTGCGTCAAAGCACAACATGAATTCATCCCGGAATCCATGGTGACCTCAGGTCAAAGGAATCAGCTGATGACACTACTATAATCAAGATCAGTTGTGACACGTGACCATGAACTTGATCTCATAGTGGGTCTCCAGCAACATGTTCTCTAACATATTGCCCGTGAGTATAATCTGTATCTGTATACACTATATTCATCTTATGAATATCCATTATCACTCACACTAGTCTTAGTTTATTATTATTCCCATAATAACAATCGACTAGGGAAATTTAGAATTACACAATTAATTCATGGATACATTATCATAAATACTAACATACAAATATATATGATAAAATAAGTCTTTATTAATGACTTAAGAAGATTGTTTACATAATCCAACATTGGCTTAGGGCACAATCTCTAACAATCTCCCACTTGCCCTAAGTCCAATCTCAAATGTATCTAATACCCATGGACCTAGCATGACCATCATGTACAGCTTGTGAAAGAGCTTTTGTTAGTGGATCAGCAACATTGTCTTCAGACGCAACTTTGCATATCTTCACATCTCCTCTTGAGATGACTTCTCTTATGTAGTGAAAACGCCGAAGTATATGTTTGGATTTCTGTGACACACTAGGTTCCTTAGCAAGTGATATTGCCCCATTATTGTCACACAAGAGGCTCACAGGATTCACTATGCTAGGAACGACACCAAGTTCTTCGATGAACTTCTTGATCCAAACAGCCTCTTGGGCTGCATCTGATGCAGCAATATACTCAGCTTCTGTTGTAGATGCAGCTATCGTGCTTTGCTTAGAACTCTTCCAACTTATCGCACCTCCATTCAGAATGAACACATACCCAGACTGTGACTGCATCTGATCTTGATCAGTTTGGAAACTTGCATCCGTGTAACCATTTACAACAAGATCTTCGTCCGAGCCTCCATATATCAAGAATGTATCTTTAGTTCTTCTCAAGTACTTAAGAATACTCTTGACAGCAGTCCAGTGACTATCACCTGGATCAGACTGATATCTACTTGTCATGCTCAAAGCAAAAGAGACATCTGGCCGAGTACATACCATGGCATACATGATAGATCCTATAGCTGATGCATAAGGAATCTTATCCATGCGTTGACGTTCTTCAACTGTCATAGGACATTGCTTACGACTAAGCTTTATCCCTTGCCCAATAGGAACATTTCCTTTCTTAGATTGATCCATACTGAACCTTTTCAGTATCTTATCAATGTATGTACTCTGGCTCAGGCCTATCAATCTCTTAGATCTATCTCTATAGATCTTTATTCCAAGAATATAGGCTGCCTCACCCAAGTCTTTCATAGAAAAACACTTTCCTAGCCAAGATTTTATTTCTTGCAAGGTAGGAATGTGATTTCCTATTAACAATATGTCATCGACATATAGAACTAGGAAAATTATATTGCTCCCACTGAACTTCTTGTACACACAAGGCTCATCTTCATTTTTGATGAAGCCAAACTTTTTGACCGATTCATCAAAACAGTGATTCCAACTTCTTGATGCTTGCTTCAAACCATAAATGGCCTTTTGAAGCTTGCATACTTTATCAGGATTCTTTGGATCGACAAAACCTTCAGGCTGTGTCATGTACACATCCTCAACAAGGTTTCCATTTAGGAAAGCTGTTTTGACATCCATTTGCCATATCTCATAGTCATAATATGCTGCTATGGCAACAAGAATTCTGATGGACTTGATCATAGCTACTGGAGAAAAGGTTTCGTCATAGTCTATACCATGAGTTTGTCGGTAACCTTTTGCCACTAACCTTGCTTTATAAGTCTAAATATTCCCATCCATGTCCGTTTTCAACTTGAAAACCCATTTGTGCCCTATTGCTTTAGCACCCTTTGGGAGATCAACCAAAGTCCATACTTTGTTGTCGTCCATGGATTGAATTTCTGACTTCATAGCATCAAGCCATTTTTCAGATTCTGAATTAGAGACAGCTTCCATGTACGTGGAAGGTTCATTCTCTTCTAACAGAATCAGATCATTTTCATTCGTGACGAGAAATCCATATCTCTCGGGCTCATGACGAACTCTACTTGATCTACATTGGACTTGTGTTACTGGTTCTGACTCAACAACTTCTTGTGAATCAGGTTGTTCCATTTGAAACTCACTTTCAACTTGGTTATCCATATTTTCTTGTAGGTGTACTTTACTCCCACTGATTCCTTTGGAAATAAACTCTTTTTCCAGGAATGTACCACCCTTAGCAACAAACACTTTGTTTTCACTAGGATTGTAAAAGAAATAACCTTTAGTTTCTTTTGGATAACCAACAAAATTGCATTTCACAGATTTTGGTGATAACTTATCTGAAATCAAATATTTCACATAGGCTTCGCATCCCCAAATCTTGAGAAAAGACAAATTTGGTTTCTTACCAATCCATATCTCATATGGTGTCTTTTCAACTGCTTTTGATGGAACTCGGTTCAGTGTGAATGCCGCTGTTTCAAGTGCATATCCCCAAAAGGATAGAGGAAGATTTGTTTGACTCATCATAGACCGAACCATATCCAATAAAGTTTGGTTCCTCCTCTCAGACACACCATTCCACTGTGGTGTACCAGGAGGAGTTAATTGTGAGACAATCCCACAATTTCTAAGATGATCGTCGAACTCTTGGCTCAAATATTCACCACCTGGATCAGATCTAAGTGCTTTAATTGTCTTGCCAAGTTGGTTTTGTACTTCATTTTGGAAGGCTTTGAACATTTCAAAGGATTCCGACTTATGCTTCATTAGATATAGATAACCATATCTACTGAAGTCATCAGTGAACGTAATGAAGTATTGAAAACCACCTCTAGCAGTTGTGCTCATAGGCCCACATACATCTGTATGTATGAGTTCTAATAAGTCACTAGCCCTTTCACTGTGACCAGTAAAAGGACTCTTGGTCATCTTACCCATTAAACAAGACTCGCAAGTGTCATATGTTTCAAAAACATCTAGACCCAAAATTCCATCTTTATGGAGTTTTGAAATGCGTTTCTCATTAATGTGTCCTAGATGACAGTGCCAGAGATAAGTAGGATTCACAATATTTGTTCTTATCCTTTTGGTATTTATGTTATATACATGCTCATCATAACCTTCACTAAGGTTCAACAAATAAAGACCATCATGTAAATCTGCATTTGCATAAAACAAGTCTTTATTGAAAAGCAATAAGTGATTATTCTCAATAACACATTTAAATCCTTCCTTGTCCAAACATGAAATAGAAATGATGTTCCTAGACAAATTAGGAACAAAATAACAATTATTCAAAAGGAGAACAAGTCCACTTGGCAACTTGAGCTCGTAGCGACCGACTTCATAAGCAGCAACTCTAGCTCCATTCGCCACATGGAATTCTACCTCGCCCTTCTTGAGCTTTCTACTTCCTCTAAGCCCCTGCACATCCATACAAATGTGAGAACCACAACCGGTATCTAATACCCACGAAGTAGAAACAGAAGTAGAATGAAGTATTTCAATAACATGAATACCTTGATTAGCGGTCTCACCGCCTCTCTTCTTCCTCAAGTCCTCCAAATAAAGCTTGCAATTTCTGCGCCAATGACCAGGCTGATTGCAGAAATGGCATGCGCCTTCCTTTGGAGGCTTTGCCTTGGTAACAGCTTTGGGCTTCTTTGCATCCTTCCCAAACTCTTTGGGTTTGTTTGCTTTACCCCTCTTCTTCTGGATCCTACCCTTTTGCACCATATGGATCCCTTTGGAGCTTGGCTTCTCTTTTATAGTTACTTCAGCGTTTTTCAGCATCCCATGCAGTTCGCTGACCGTTTTGTCCATATCATTCATGTGATAATTCATGACAAAATGGGAGTAACTCTCGGGAAGAGAATTAAGGATCAAATCCGTTGCCAACTCAGGTCTGAGTGGCGAACCAAGCCTCTCCAACTGATCAATGTACCCTTTCATCTTCAGAACATGGGCACTAACCGAACTCCCTTCGGTCATCTTGCACCCAACCAAAGATCTCAAGGTCTCATACCTTTCCCTTCTCGCTTGCTTTTGGAACATTTCCTTAAGCTCTTGAGACATCTCATATGCCTCAAATGTTTCCAGATCCTTCTGAAGTTCCGGAATCATTGATGCGAGCATCAGGCACTGTACATCAATCTGATCATTTTGATGCTTGTGGAAAGCATCCCTTTCAGCTCTTGAAGCTGTGGTGGGTGGAGGGTTAGCGGGCAAAGGCCCATCCAGAACATATAGCTTTCGCTCTTGCTTGAGAACAATTCTCAAGTTGCGATACCAGTCTAGGTAATTTGTTCCATTCAGTTTATCCTTCTCAAGGATAGATCGAATAGAACCGGGATTGCTTGTGTTGGCCATTTATCTACAACAGAAAATATATGCAAAGTTAATTACATAAGAGAATATAGCTCCCACTAAAATTATAAAACCCTTTAAAATATTTAAGTGGGTAAAAGACCCAAAATCCATACTTAACCATAGCACTGCTTTGGCATGTCCCTATGATTAAATATAATTTCGGTAGACATCACCATGTCAATTACATCATTATGTAACTCTTTTAATTTATGAGATGCATGATATCATATATCATATTTAATTTGTATGTTACTCATCTCATCCTTGCCTCGGGCTCAAACACCTTTTTGATTAACCCTTTAGTTAAACCAATTACAACACAATGAGAATCACCTTTTCTCATATTATTGCTTCGCTAAGGTCACAACATGCGTACCCGCCCTGGCGGTATACCATGATGCGAACATAGTACTTGACAAGTGTTATACGTAATTGGGTGGCAAAAATATAAACTTCATAAGTTTATTTAGGGTTTATAAATCCCGTGATTAAAATTTTATCATATACAAAACATGGCATTAATATTAAACTTTCCAAGTTAACATTAATCCTAGCATGGCATCCAATGTCATACATTCATCTAGCATGCATATTTCATACTAGGCATGGCATCACATGGCATCAAAATATAAAACATGCAATAGACTCGAAAAACCGTGTTATGGTATGGTTTTATCTACATTGATTTTCATAGGCCAATATGAAAATCAACAGGTCATTTCCTAGGTGGTTGCAACCATCGCATGGTCACAGCACAGCCGCACCCCTTGGATCCGTCTTCACGTCTTTGTTCCTTGGCATCATCTCATGGATTTACATATTTAACAAAATTGTATCCTATACAATTTTCTAGTAAAATAAGATTTACAAACAATAAATTGCATCCTATACAATTTATCTAGAAAATAAGATTACATAAATACAAATGACTCGCAGGCCGTATTTATAAAACTTTACATCCACCAAAACCAAAGGAAAACAAAAACATCCACAGGGTCCAAAACCATACCACAACACCATGCATAAAATTATCACAATAATTTTACATCTACAAGATTTAGGGTTCAAAAACTAAACACAATCTTATTGTATTTAAAAGAAATTGATTTGAGAAGAAAAGGTATAAAAGACAATTTCTACATTGCAGCACTAAGGGAACACGGCGTGCAAAACCGGTTTGCACGGCGTGCAACACTTGCACGCGGCCGTGTTCCTCGCTGTTACTCAGCGCACATGAGAAATTTCCGGTTGCACGCCGTGCAAAACCAGTACACGGCGTGCAACACACATATGCACGGCGTGCAACACTTGCACGCCGGCGAGTTATGCACTGATTCTCAGCTTACGAAAACGATTTCCGACTACACACCGTGCAAAACCAGTACACGGCGTGCAACACACGTTTGCACGGCGTGCAGTGCCTGCACGCCGGCGTGTTCTGCACTGAAAAACTATTCTGCGTCAATTTGTTCAAAACAACAATTCCCAAATCAATTCCAAACGTTATTCACAATAACAAAGAACCCTAAATCAAAAACATATAACCCTAACATGCAATTTTGATCTAATCAAAATAACAAATCCAATTCAATCAATGCACAAGTGGCTCTGATACCACTGTTGGGAATTAATCGCACAAAAAAAAAAAAATATAAACGCAGCAGAAAAACAAATTAATCCCCACCAAGGACCCATGTACATTGGATTGAATCGGAAGGAGGGTTAAAGAATTACCTTAATTCTTTGAAGATTGAATCAAGCAGGAACCAAAATAGCTTCCCTCTACGGTTGATCCACACGGAGCAATACGTCCACCGCGTGCTAGCGCCGGATTTGAAGAACAATTCTTCGAACGAGAGAGAGAGAGATAGAAAATCAAATTTTCTTTTTGGGGTTTTGGATGAATTTCGGCTGGCTCTTCTTCCACCACTTTTTCAGTCTGCCGAAAACTCCACTTTTGTTATATAAGAATTACATTAGGTTTAGGTTTTTTCTTATTTCCTTAAATAAAAAACACCTAATTAGTTAATTATAATTATAATCTAATACACCTATTAATTATAATTATAAATTAACCCACATAATTTAATATTAATTCTCACTTAATATTAAATCAAATCAATTCTCCATAATACACATATGTATATATATAATATTATAATTAATTATATCTCTATATAATTTAATTATAATATGTAGCATACTTTATGCAATATTAATCACATTAATATTTATATACACATACATAAATATATATCACTATATATATATTTATTCTCTTTCTCATTCATAAATTATTATCCAATAATAATTTATACCCGATAAGATGAACTTCATTTTGCTCTTGTGTGTGACCCCATAGGATCATATTAATTGGCAATAAGGAAATTACCATAATGTCCTTATAGGTCACAAGCGGACTCTAGCAAGCCATTACGACTACCCAATTAATATGATTGGAATGATCCAATACCTATTTATAGAATGTCATATTCCCTTTTGTCTCTTTGATATCATGATTAATCATAAGACATGGTACACTTGTCAATCTTATATAATTAATCATATGCTTTCTCGATCTCAAATTAAACTGTTTAGACAAATTAATTGATACTCTTATCAATTATTTGAGCATGGCCATGCATTTAACAGTCTTACTTATCGAGGGGCCCAGTGATATCGCTCTCTTGTTAGAGAGGGACAAAATCCCATATCTGTCACTCACATCCCAAAGCATGAGTCATATTGTACCCAACCACAGCCTTTATAACTACTCTGTTACAAGCAGCGTTTGACTGCTTCAAAGCACAACATGAATTCATCCCGGAATCCATGGTGACCTCAGGTCAAAGGAATCAGCTGATGACACTACTATAATCAAGATCAGTTGTGACACGTGACCATGAACTTGATCTCATAGTGGGTCTCCAGCAACATGTTCTCTAACATATTGCCCGTGAGTATAATCTGTATCTGTATACACTATATTCATCTTATGAATATCCATTATCACTCACACTAGTCTTAGTTTGTTATTATTCCCATAATAACAATCGACTAGGGAAATTTAGAATTACACAATTAATTCATGGATACATTATCATAAATACTAACATACAAATATATATGATAAAATAAGTCTTTATTAATGACTTAAGAAGATTGTTTACATAATCCAACATTGGCTTAGGGCACAATCTCTAACAGTACGATCCCGTGGGCCCATCTTTATGTTGGCAGCGGGCCTTTTGGCCCGCAGACTGTAGTTGGGCTCTAGCAAGCCACTGTAGCCCCCAATTAAGATGGAGATGGCAGTCTAACTGTTATCATAACCCTGTGGTTTAAACTTGTACATCCCATGTCATTGATATCGGTGTCCAACACAGAGGCATGGATTGATCACCCTCTTTTGTGTCCGGACATTAACTTGATCCCGAATGTACTGATGCTCACAAACAAGTTCCAACTTGTTTGGGTGTGGCCACACTCTTATCAGTCACATTCATCAAGAGGCCGGTGATATCTTCTCAGTGGGCTACTGAGTGACAAATCCCTTCTACATATCCATAGTATTACCATGCTCAGTGACATACCTGAAAGTACCCATACTTGGCACCCTATTACAGGCCCTTTAGGCGTACCCCTAAGCATGCGACTTCACATGTAACACCATCATATGGTCAGGTTAAAGGATCCATACAAGTACTACACGAGAATCCCCTGTGATACTATACCATGTGGATTACTCGTTTAGTGGATCTATCCAGTACCATACTCCCAGGCATGTACCCATTAACTTGGTTGACATTCCATGTCCAATGACTGTTAAGACACCGCCATACAACCGGGATAATGATAGTCTCTGGTTCCATTCATTCCCATGACTGGAACAGATTACGGATCTATTTATGGTCATATCGTTTACCCTATCCATGGTCTTACTGCCAAGTGCATGACACTTGTCATCATGGATATGGATATGTCCATTGGATACTTCATTTAATATATTACACAAGATAAATATAATAAATGAATTGATACCTTTATTAATAACACAAATGAGTAAAATACATAAATCCAATAAATGTATAATACAAATACAAGGACCAATGCCTCGGGACTAGGGCATTTCCAACAATCTCCCACTTGCACTAGTTCCAACTCGGCATGGGCCTAATCCCTATAGATCTAGTATGACCCTCGTGCTTGGGCTGGGCCAGCACCTTGGTCAATGGATCTGTGACATTATCCTCGGTGTTCACTCTGTGCAATGCAATGTCACCTCTCTCCGCGATCTCTCGTATGAGGTGAAACTTTCTGAGCACGTGCTTTGTGTTCTTATGTGACCGGGGCTCCTTAGCTTGTGCGACAGCCCCATTGTTGTCACAGAAGATATCAACTGGGTCCTGGATAGTTGGCACTACTCCCAACTCAGTGATAAACTTCTTCATCCACACAGCTTCTTTAGCTGCATCACACGCAGCGATGTACTCAGCTTCTGTTGTAGAGTCCGCTATGGTTGGCTGCTTTGAGCTCCTCCAGCTTACAGCACCACCATTCAGCAAAAATACATACCTAGACTGTAATTGGTACTCATCCTGGTCTGTCTGGAAGCTCACATCAGTGTACCCAGTAACTAATAGCACTTCCTGACCACCATACACTAAGAAGCTATCCTTAGTCCGGTTAAGGTGCTTGAGGATCGCCTTGATAGCTTTCCAGTGATCCTCCCCGGGATCCCGCTGGTATCGGCTCGTCATACTCAGTACAAAGGCGACATCAGGTCTCGTACATAACATAGAGTGCATGATTGATCCAATAGCTGAAGCATATGGAACCAATTTCATGTTCTCCCTGTCCTCCCTTGTTTTAGGACAGTTCTTCTTACTATGTTTCGGCCCATGGCCCATTGGCAAGAAACCTTTCTTGGCCCGGTCCATGCTGAATCTTTTCAGAACTTTGTCAATGTACGAAGCCTGACTTAGGCCCAGAAGCCGATTTGATCTATCCCTGTAGATCCTGATCCCTAGGATCATCTCAGCTTCGCCTGAGTCCTTCATTGCGAAGCACTTGCTCAGCCACTGCTTTACCCCTTGCAGTGTAGGTATGTCGCTTCTAATGAGCAGGATGTCGTCTACATAAAGTACCAAGAATGTGACAATGCTCCCACTAGTCCTCTTATACACACAAGGCTCATCTAGATTCTGTATGAAGCCATATTCCTTTATAGCCTTATTGAATCTTAGGTTCCAACTACGGGACGCTTGCTTCAGTCCATAAATGGACCTTTGAAGTTTGCATACCCTTCCCGAATACTTAGGATCGACAAAACCCTCAGGTTGTGTCATATACACATCCTCGAGAAGCTTTCCATTAAGGAAAGCGGTTTTGACATCCATCTGCCATACCTAATAGTCATACCATGTGGCTATGGCCAGTAGTATCCTGATGGATTTAAGCATGGCTACTAGTGAGAAAGTTTCATCATAGTCTATTCCATGGACTTGTCTGAAACCTTTCGCAACAAGACGCCCCTTGAAGGTATTATCAGCTTTTAGCTTATAGCACCACTTGCAACCTATTACCTTAGCACCCGGAGGTGGATCAACCAAGTTCCAAACTTGATTATCATACATAAATTGCATTTCTGCCTCCATGGCTTTACGCCAATTTGCAGACTGTGGGCTAGCCATAGCCTCCTAGTAGGTTTTGGGTTCTTCCTCATCCTAGATGAGAAGAGTTTGATCATCGGTGACGAGGAAACCATACCTCTCTGGTTCCCGATGATCCCTACCAGACCTTCTAGGTTCTTGTGTGGCCTGGGTCGGTGCTTCCACTTATGGAAGCTCCACCTGGGCCTCCGAGTTATCCTCTTTAGGAGCTTGTGGACCTTGAACTTCCCTGAGTTCAACATTGCTCCCACTATCTTTCTTGGAAAGGAACTCCTTTTCTAGAAAGACCCCCTTCCTTGCCACGAACACCTTGTTCTCGGTGGGGTTGTAGAAGTAATACCCTTTGGTTTCCCTAGGGTAGCCCACAAACAGGCATTTATCGGTTTTGGGCTCCAGCTTGCCACTAGTTAATTTCTTGACATGTGCTTCGCATCCCCAAATCCTTAGGAAAGACACATTGGGCTCCTTACCCGTCCATATCTGATATGGGGTCTTTTCCACAGCCTTAGTCGGAGTATTGTTTAAGATGAGAGGTGCTGTCTCGAGGGCGTGTCCCTAGAAACTAATTAGGAGAGATGCTTGGCTCATCATTGAGCGGACCATGTCCAACAAGGTCCTATTCCTCCGTTCGGACACCCCATTCCATTGTGGCATACCAGGAGGGGTGAGCTGTGGAACTATTCCATGCTCTCTCAAGTATGAGTCAAACTCTAGGCTCATATACTCTCCACCTCGGTCCGACCGAAGGGTTTTGATATTCCTGCCTAGCTGGTTCTGTACCTCGTTCCTAAATTCCTTGAACCTTTCAAGGGTCTCGAACTTGTGTTTCATCAGATAGACATAGCCATATCTGCTGAAATCATCCATGAACGTGACGAAGTACAGATGCCCACCTCTGGTCGCTGCGCTCATAGGCCCACATACATCTGAATGTATTAGGTCCAATAAGCCAGTGGCCCTTTCAGCCTTCTTGCTAAAAGGCGCCTTTGTTGTCTTGCCTCTTAAACATGATTCGCATGTATCAATTGACTCCAAGTCAAATGACCCTAGGACTCTAGCTTTGTGAAGCCTAGCAATGCGCTTCTCGTTTATATGGCCAAGACGACAATGCCATAGGTAGACAGGATTAAGTTCGTTAGGCTTAACCCTTTTAGTGTTTATGTTATAGATATGATTGGTTTCATTTAAGTCCAGGATATATAGGCCATTATTTAATAGAGCATCTCCATAAAATAATCCCTCTCTAGATATAGAAATTCGACCATTTGAAATAGTGAAAACAAATCCAGAAATATCCAACATTGATACAGAAATAATATTCCTGCACATAGCAGGTACAAAGTAACAATTTTCTAAAATCAAAACCAATCCACTGGGCATCATAAGGTGGTATTCGCCGATCTCTATGGCAGCAACCCTTGCTCCATTCCCGACCCGCAAGTCCACCTCTCCTGATCCCAGGAACCTTCTGTTCTTAAGTCCCTGCACATTGCAACAAATGTGAGAACCACATCCAGTATCCAATACCCAGGATGTTGAAACAGTAAGGTTAATATCTATAACATAAATACCTGAAGAGGACGCACCTTGGCCCCTTCTTTGCCCTCCCATCAGCCTGGGACACGATCTCTTCCAGTGGCCCACCTATCTACACCCGAAACAGACATCATCAGGACCTGCCTTCTGCTGGGCCTTGGGTTGGGCCTCGACCTTCTTGGCTTTGGCCTTTTTGGCCTTGGCCTTGGCCTTTTCCTTGGCCTTACCCTTGGCAAGAGGTGGGTTCCCCTTGTTAACCAGCAGCACCAGCAGAGTCTTCTTGATCGACTGCTCAGTAAGCTTAAGCATCCCATGCAGCTCACTGACAGTGCGGTTCATCCCATGCATATTGTAGTTTAGGATGAACTGATCATAAGAATCCGGCAAGGACGCGAGGATTGTGTCCACCGCCAACTCTTGAGAGATATGCGATCCGAGACGGGCCAAAGTGTCCAAATAGCCCTTCATCTTGAGCATGTGTGCGCTCACAGATGTCCCGGCCCCCATCTTATAAGAGTGGAATGCCTTATTGGTCAGGTACCTTTCCTGACGTGCTTGCTCTTGAAACATCTCATTAAGAGTTGTTATCATAGCATAGGCTTGGTGGTCCATAAACTGTTTTCGCAGTTCAGGGACCATACAGGCCAACATAAGGCATCTCACATCCCCGGTTGTCCTTGACGTGCGCCTCGTATTCCTCCAGTTGGGCAACCGATGGATTACGTCCTTGAGGCGCAGCCGGCATAAGCCTTTCCAGTACATACTCTTTTGACTCTTGTCTTAGAACTATCCTTAAGTTCCTAGACCAGTCTAAAAAGTTAGGACCGGAAAGCTTGTCCTTCGCAGTGATAAGGTATTTGTGTTTGCCATTTGGGTGTTTCTACACACAAAAACATTTAGAGTGTTAACAAAGGGCTTTACTTTGTTGTTCCCATATAAAATTAAAAATGAATCAAGTTATTAATTTACGAGTTGTTGGGCTCATGGGCCGAGATCCATATTTCATTAAGATATAGCCAAACGAGGGTTTGGTACAACTACACCTTAATTATTTAGGTAGGAATGCCGTCCAATCCCAACCTAGGGACTCTCGGTTTGATGGGCTTGTTGGCACTTACCCATCTGTGCTTAGGGCTAGGAGAATCCTACTACCCACACTAAGTCAAAACCTCCATCCAAGTGTTAGAGTATCCCATACTCTAACCCAATACAAAGTGACAATACTCTAGTGTACCCTACGAGGGCATGGTCTACAACTGGCCTATTCCCACTTCGATTCGGTTTGAATGAGGGAAGCACTTTTAAGCGACTTAGTAATTCCATGTGGTTATTAGATTCAATTATAACGGCTTACATACATAAGGCGGGTGAAATGGCTACTGGAACATACATACATACATGTAAATGAATATAAAACATAATTAAATAAAAGTGAAATGGACTGCTATGGGCCTATATTACATCCTAATAATATTCTAGTAAACCTATACTAGAAATGAATATCACGTGGGCCTCCATCTTTTCCTTCTGGGCTTGCACCTCCATTTGGGCTTGTACCTCCACTTGGGCTCACCACTCCATGGGCTTCTTCTTTTACAAATTTTATAATATATGAATAAAATAAAATTACATTAAAAAAAGAAAAACGACATGCAGGCCGTATTTACCCAAAAAGAAAAATACAACCCATCTTGTAAAAGGCCCAATAGCATCCAACCATACAAGCATTTAATTACACATATGCATCCAATACATACAATTCAGGAGCATGTTATAATGCATGATTTAAGCCCATTTCAATTATGTCCAAGCCATTATTAGGAAATCGCCAATTTTGGCCCACCATGGTTCTAACCCTTAACGGGCTTTGGGCCTCCAGCCCAGGCAGTCCAACTGCTCCCACTGGAATTGGTAAACCATGGGTCCAATTTAGTCGTCCAAGTAATTGTGCCAAAATTACCTGAACCAATTTCCATTAACCATATTAATTTCCAAAATTAATATCACGTGAACGAAAATAAAATCATCCTAGAAACCATTCGCATTTAAATTATATAAATTTAAACACACGAATTTTAAAACTAATTAAAATTTCAAAACTGGGCCCCAGGCCCAAGACCCGCAAAATCAAAAATACTGGGCCCAGCCCGCTGCAGCCGCCTAGCGGCTGCCCGCTGCTGGCAGTGGCTGCCGCCTCAACTCCCGCCGCTTGCGGCGGCCTCCGGCGGTGATTCTACCGCCGGCAGCCCCGCACCCCGGAAGGCAGATTTTTTTTTTTTTAAATAATCAGAATTAAAAAAAAAATCCATCAACACAAAGCAATTCACCAAGAATTCCAACAACATACAACAAAATTAAAATGACATAAACCAATGTGCAAAATTAATTTTCATTGTATAAAACATATCATAAAACCCATACCATGAATCCCAATTAAAAAACCTCCAATTTCAAAAATGGGATTCAACCAAATTAATCAATTTCCATGGATCAAAAGCCCGCTCTGATACCACTGTTAGGATTTTTCACCGGAAATCACCCGATATAAGCGGAAGAACGCGGTGATTTCCTCAAATCCAGTTCCAGGAGCAATTGAGATGGAAATTGAAAAACTATAAAATTAAATAGAAAGAGATAAATTTTCTTACCAGAAAATCTCTTTCAAGAGATGGATGATGACTACAGAATTCAAAGTAGAATCCCTCCTCGTTCGCTTACACGAGCGCCTTACGAACACCGCACGTGCTTGCGTCAAAAATCACAAAAATTAGAGAGTGAGGAGGTAGGGAGAATTCAGCCAAAGGGGTGGCTCCACACACATGTGTGTTGGCCGAATTCCCCTTAGGGTTTTAACCCTAGGGCTTCCAAATTCCCTTGATGGAATTCAGGCCCAGTTTGGCTTCAATGTCTGTGTGGGCTTCCTCCTTTTAATTCAAGCCCAAACTTATTTTAATTAATCTGGTTTAAATCAATTTCAAGCCCAATTTTAATTAGTCCATGTATTTAATATATTACTCCAAGTAACATATTATTTACATTTAAATTAAAATTAGTTTGACCAATTAATTTAATCCATCAAATTAAAATTAAGTCTTCACAAAACAAATTCATATGTAAACCTATACATATGAGTATTTCCACCTAGAAAATAATTTAATAATTAATCCAATTAATTATGTGAAGCCAAATATTAATTTTATTATAATAATCAATCCAATTGATCCTTATAATATAATTAATATATATACTTCTCTCTCTCTAGTGTGTACACTCCAAGTGTACCTGTGATTCTTTAAGTCGATGTTCAGTCGCTCAATGTGTACGATCCCGTGGGCCCATCTTTATGTTGGCAGCAGACCTTTTGGCCCGTAGACTGCATTGGGCTCTAGCAAGCCACTGCAGCCCCCAATTAAGATGGAGATGGCAGTCTAACTGTTATCATAACCCTGTAGTTTAAACTTGTACATCCCATGTCAGTGATATCGGTGTCCAACACAGAGGCATGGATTGATCACCCTCTTTTGTGTCTGGACACTAACTTGATCCCGAATGTACTGATGCTCACAAACAAGTTCCAACTTGTTTGGGTGTGGCCGCACTCTTATTAGTCACATTCATCAAGAGGCCGGTGATATCTTCTCAGTGGGCTACTGAGTGACAAATCCCTTCTACATATCCATAGTATTACCATGCTCAGTGACATACCCGAAAGTACCCATACTTGGCACCCTATTACAGGCCCTTTAGGCGTACCCCTAAGCATGCGACTTCACATGTAACACCATCATATGGTCAGGTCAAAGGATCCATACAAGTACTACGCGAGAATCCCTTGTGATACTATACCATGTGGATTACTCATTTAGTGGATCTATCCAGTACCATGCTCCCAGGCATGTACCCATTAACTTGGTTGACATTCCATGTCCAATGACCGGTAAGACACCGCCATACAACCGGGTTAATGATAGTCTCTGGTTCCATTCATTCCCATGACTAGAACAGACTACGGATCTATTTATGGTCATATCATTTACCCTATCCATGGTCTTACTGCCAAGTGCATGACACTTGTCATCATGGATATAGATATATCCATTGGATACTTCATTTAATATATTGCACAAGATAAATATAATAAATGAATTGATGCCTTTAATAATAACACAAATGAGTAAAATACATAAATCCAATAAATGTATAATACAAATACAAGGACCAATGCCTCGAGACTAGGGCATTTCCAACAGTTGGGGCATAGGCAATCTGATTGCAAGAAGGCCGGGAAGAGAGCCATGTTTATAGAGGCGGATGAAGGTGTAGAGGCGGATTCGGGTGAGTTTGAAAATCCAGCCTCTGAAGAGGAAGAGGAGATTAATAAGGAGGCTATGGTTGCTGATACAACACTACTTTAGTGGTGCATCGTTCATGTTTGACACCCCGGGCAGCTGTTGATGATGAGTGGCTAAGGTGTAATATTTTCCAGTCCACTTGCACCATTAACGGAAAGGTGTGCAAGCTAGCAATTGATGGAGGGTGTTGTGAGAATATTGTGGCAACTGAGGATATTCGAAAATTGGGATTGGTAACTGAAAAGCATCCCAAACCCTACAAGTTAGCGTGGCTGAAAAAAGGAGGAGAGGTGTTGGTGACCAAGAGGGCAGTAGTACCTTTTTTTGTAGGGTCTCGATGTAAGGATGAAGTAAAGTGTGATGTTGTCAAGATGGATGCGTGCCATCTGTTGTTGGGAAGACCCTGGCAGTTTGATAGAGATGTGACCTATCAAGGAAAGGCAAACACTCATGCCTTTGTGTTTGAAGGAGTGAAAATCACCCTTGTCCCAAAGAAAGACGAAGTTAAGAATAGTGCTGGAGCTAATAACATTGTGTTGTTAACCTTGTCACAATTTGAGCAGGAAGTAAAGGACAATGAGGTGGTGTATGCACTGGTTCGGAAAATGGCGAAGAAAGAGATTATGATTCCCGAGCATATCAAACCCGTTCTGAGTGAGTTTGAAGATCTGTTCCCCGATGAACTTCCTGCTGGCTTACCACTCCCTCGTGACATTTAGCATCAGATTGACTTGGAACCTGGGGCAATCCTTGCATATCATCCCCATTACAGAATGAGCCCAGCGGAACATGAGGAGTTGAGGAGACAAGTTGAAGAGCTGTTACAAAAGGGCTATATCCGGGAGAGTCTGAATCCTTGTGCGGTTCCAGCCCTCTTAATTCCAAAGAAAGATGGCAGTTGGCGGATGAGTGTGGATAGCAAAGCCATCAACAAAATAACTATTAGGTATTGGTTTCCTATCCCTCGTGTGGATCATTTATTAGAGCAACTCAGTGGGGCTTCTGTTTTCACTAAACTAGATTTGAAGAGTGGTTATTATCATATTAGTACAAGACCGGGGGATGAGTGGAAAACTGCGCTTAAAACTAGGGAAGGGCTGTATGAGTGGATGGTCATGCCGTTTGGGTTATTTAATACACCAAGCACTTTTATACGTGTCACGAACCAGCTGTTGAGACCCTTCATTGGTAAATTTGTTGTGGTATACTTTGATGATATTCTAGTTTATAGTGCTAGTCAGGAGGAGCATATCCATCACTTGAGGGAAGTGTTGCTAGTGTTAAGAAGAGAGAGAATGTATACAGCCTTGAAAAAGTGTGTTTTTATGTCCCCTAGTGTTCTATTTTTAGGATATATTGTTTTTGCAGAGGGCTTGAAGGTTGATGAGGCCAAGGTGGAGGCAATTAAAAATTGGCCTAGACCTAGCTTTGTTACTGAGGTGAGAAGCTTTCATGGTCTAGCCTCGTTTTATAGGCGATTTATAGCACATTTTAGTAGCCTAATGGCCCCAGTCACGGAGTGCGTGAAGCAAATGGGAAGTTTGAGTGGACGGAACAAGCTGAAGAAGCATTCCAGCGGATTGAGGAGAGATTGATTACAGCCCCTATTCTTATCTTACAGGATTTCCAACAACCGTTTGAGTTGCATTTTGATGCCTCAAAGTTAGGCATTAGGGCTGTGTTGAGTCAGAACCATAGATCAGTTGATTATTTCAGTGAAAAACTCTCTGGTCCAAAGCTTTGTTACAGTACGTATGATGTGGAGTTTTATGCTGTGGTCCAAGCAATTAAGCATTGGCATCATTATCTTTTCCAGAGGGAATTCATACTATTTACTAACCATGAGGCTTTACGGCATTTACATAGCTAGGATAAGGTTTCAGCTAGGCATGCTTGATAGGTGGCTTACCTATAGCAGTTTACTTTTTTCATTAAGCACAAATCTAGTGTGTCTAATAAGGTGGCTGATGCATTGAGTAGGAGAAAGGGGCTGCTTGTTCACCTTTCAATTGAAGTTCCTGGTTTTACATCTTTTGCTGAATTATATGACACAGATCCATATTTTGCAGCTATTGTTCAGAAAATTCGAGAAGGGGAGCCATAAGAGTTTCATCAGTGTGAGGAGTTTTTCTTTAAGGGGAACTAATTATTCATTCCTGATTGCAGTTTGAGGCTGAAAATTATTCAAGAAGTTCATGGCGAGGGGCATGTCAGAAGAGATAGGACATTGCTGTTGATCCAAGCCAGTTACTTTTGGCCGTCCATGCGCAGAGAAGTGGATAAATATATGCAGCATTGCCGAATTTGTCAGGTTTCCAAAGAAGCAGCCACTAATGCGGGGTTATATATGCCATTGCCTATTCCTGCTCAACCATGGGAAGAAATCAACATGGACTTTGTGTTGGGCTTACCACGGACTCAATGAGGCAGTGATTCTATTTTTATTGTAGTGGATCGCTTCTAAAAAATGATGCATTTTATTCCATGCAAAAAGACAACGGATGCAGTAAACGTGGCTCAATTGTTCTTTCGAGAGGTTTACAAGCTTCGTGGGCTACCTAAGTCCATTGTTTCGGATCGAGATACTAGGTTTCACAGTCACTTTTGGTGCAGTTTATGGAAGCTTGTCAACACCGAACTGAATTTCAGTAATGCATATCATCCTCAGATCGACGGCCAAATTGAGGTAGTTAACCGTTCTCTCGGTAATATGTTACGTTGTTTGGTCAGTGAGAATGTGAAGAGTTGGGATCAGAAATTGTGCAAAGTTGAATTTGCGCATAACCGAGCAGTCAACAGAAGCACTGGATTCAGCCCTTTTACCGTGGTTTATTCAGTTGTCCTGAGAAGCCCCCTTGATCTGTTGCCCCTTTCTGACAAGACTCGAGTGCATGGAAAAGCTGAAACTTTTGTGGCTGAGTTGTAGTCACTTCATCAAACTGTCTACGCTAATATGGAGAAAGCTACTGCAAGATATAAACGGGCTGCTGACAAGAAGTGTCGTTTGGTTGAATTTGAAGTTGGCGATTTTGTACCGGGCATTCTGACCAAAGATCGATTTTCTGTTGGGGATTATAACAAGTTGTCGGCCAAGAAGATTGGTCCTGTTGAGATTGTAGAGAAAATTAATCCTAATACTTATCGGTTGAAGTTGCCTAGCCACGTTCGTACAGCAGATGTGTTTAATGTCAAGCACTTGATCCTGTATACTGGCGATTCCTTAGATGATGACAATTCGAGGGCGAATTCTCTTTAGCCGGGGGAGAATGATGTAGAAGAGCAAACTTTAGCTTTCTTGGGTAAATTTTATGGTGAATAGTAATTTTCGAAAAAATGTCCGATTTCAGTGATTCTTGAGCCTAACTTTATTGGAATCGGGCCAACGATTCAAACTCACGCCTTCAGCCGTGGCGTTCGTCGCTTTTCGACTAAAAAAACGTCGTTTAGGGCCTAAAAATCGCGATTTACTATTTTTAAGCCTATTCGGAAAATTTTCGGTTTTTATTTTCTTTTTTCCTTTTTTGTTGTGGTTTCCTAGTTTGGCTAGAACTCTATTTAGGCAGAGGATTTCTTGTTTTGGGTCGGTTTATTTCTAGCCTATAAATAGGCCTTTATTTATCAGTTGTAATCAGTTTTTGATTTCAATCAAATTTAGGAATTATTTCCCTTACCCTGCTTTTGTGAATTTTGCGAAATTCAACTAGTAGAAGACTAATTTCCGACATCATGCGTGATCAGCGTATTTTAGTGTCTTTGTTTGAAGTTTCCGCTGCATCACCGTATTTCGTTTAAATTGTACATGTTAATAGTGAACATCTTCAATGTTTTCTTTTCTTGCAGAACGGATTTTGCTTCTCTGAGAATATATGCAAGGTAAGATTCAAGTGCCATTTCTTTGTATTTCTTGGGGAAACTGACTTCAAAAGATCTCAGTTCTGATCTCATCATGGCGTTCTGCCCAGAATCCTGGTAATTGTTACTTATTGATTCAAATTCCCTGCATACAAAAATCCACTTGAATTTAACATTGTTAGAGATATCTATTATTTCTTCATTGCCTTCCATTTTCAATGTGAAATTCTTCTCTTTTTCTGGCTTACTTACACTGAATCTCTGATCTTTAGATGGAAATAATTTGCTGCACAAATAAATCTCAGCTGCTTCATATATTTGGTTGTGAACCAATCCATCAAATTCATGAATCACCATTGTCAGTTGGGATGGAAAACGACTAAAGAATTTGCGGATATTAATGTTGTAGAAGTCATGGGGTAAGATGTCTTGAGTTATTGAAGGAAAAAGCATCACCGTCGCTGCCACTGAGGCCGCCGTCGAAAGGACTTTCTTGACAGTGGTTAGATCGGTAGCCATGTTGATTTGGATTAGTTTGCTGGTATAAAATGTTCTGAGTATTGGGTTCTGTCAAGAAAATTTGGAGGGTTCTTATTTGGAAATTTTGTGATGTGGAAAAGGTTTCTATGAAATGAAGCAGAAGAAAATTATGCCTGAGAAGCATTTAAGTTGAACATTATTTTGAAAATTACAATTCCAAACACTGATTTGACTAACCCGTATTGAGAAAATTAAATTTTCCAGTCAAGGAAATAGGGAGAATCTCGTGTACGCCGGGAGCTCCCGGCCAATGGCATCCCCGGAGAAGTCCACTCCAGGAGTAGCCAGGAAATTTCCTTTAAATAGGGAGAGTTCTCGTAAATAAAATACATGCACATTGGTCAATTTTCAAAGATTACAATGTTCAATATTGTCTTGTCAATAAGCAAACAGTAATTGTTTGTTTAAATATATTGATAATGTATAAACACTACTAGTATAAGAAAGTTTATACTAATGAATTGTTTATTGTTTAGTGTAAATGTCTTTTATCAAAAATGTATTTCATCTAAATTCATTAAAAGTTTCTTATATTTACATAACCATGATATGTGGTTTTTCAGTAATAGTTGATTTTAATGTTTTCTTAAAAAAAAAAATAAATAAATTGACCGAGTATTTTAATGGTTTAATTCAAAATAAATGGATAAAGTTTAAATTGAAAAAGGTTATGGTAACGGTTGGTTATTTATTCTAAATTTTCCGCCATTAAGTTGCCGAAATGTATTTTGTTATAGGGTTGAATGTCCATTCTCCAATTTTGAAAGTTATAAATTAAGGAGACTTGGTCATTGAAAAAAAAAAAAAAAAAAAAAAAGGCTAATTGAGAAAAGTACGATGGCGTGCCTCACCAAAGATCATCATTTATGCCCGATATCTTGCAAAATACTCCCCTTGAATTAAAGTCACCAACATTCTTTTTTATTTGAGTTAAACTCTCATGTCAGTATTTTTTCTGTTATTATTTCTTTTTTAATTGGCAATAAGCTTCATGTGACTTTATAATGACTGTTTTTGTTTTGAATGCGACTTGAGACAAAATTTCGAAAAACTGATTGTTGCTCTACACAGAAATCCGATCTCAGATCTGCTACAAATAAACGAATCATGATTCGAATTTCAGCTTAAATCCTTCATCACTTGTCTAACTTTTCCTCAAAAGATAGTAACAAGAGAAATTTAAATTTTCTCATACTAACAACTAGATCGGAAATCACCATGATGAAGGAACCTCTCATGGTTAAGTTAATTTTAAGAGAATAAAGTATATGTACATATTTTGTTGAAACCTATCTCGGCTTGATAACTAAACAAAATCATAAAGCTAGCTTATGGATTTAGCAAAAAAAAAAAAAAAAGATTTCTCACATAAACCGTCCCCGCACAAGATTGATTTGACTAAGGACTCCACTTGTCGCCCCTCTACGTTCACACATGTTGAGTCTTGCCAACGAGACTCGAGTGCTAGCTCTAGGACCACTGGTTTCTGCTTTGTTCCAAAACCCTTTCTGCCCAAGTTGGAAAAGATTATGAGATGGTGGCTAGGTAATGATCTTTGAGTCCTAGGGTTTTATATATATTTATGTATGAAACATAAAGTACGATACCCAAAACACCCCCATTTGTAAAATATTCATTATACTCTACATGTATTATGATTTAAACAAAGTCACCACATGGTAACTTTGAAAAACCATAAAACCAATTTCTCATCATAGGTTTTTTTTTAATTTTATTTGGACTTAACAATTAATCCTATAAAATAAAGCAATGCAATAGTCAATAATTAATATATATCCAATACATATCAAGTAGTCTATCATAAAGCCCGCCTAAACTCCTTAGCATGCGATCCTGTAGGCCCATCCGTATGTTGGCTATGCATCCGAAATAACATTTGGCCCATAAGTTGTAAGTGGGGTCTAGCAGTTGTTACAACCCCCAATTGGGATGGAGATGTCAAAATCGAAACGACATACACCAGGAGTATTCTTATACGATCCATTGCACATCTGATATCAGTGTCTTACATAAGGCATGTCACTGTCATCCTTCTAAGTGCTATGACATTTACTTTGTTGGGATTCGTCATTGGAAAAATAACGTGGCGCAGCGGAAAATACACCGTTTAAAATTTCCTAGAATCCACCTATCGTGTCCAATTACCATTGATTAGAATAAAATCAAATAAGAATCAAGAGAGATTAACTCACCGGATTCGTCTCCTCTAGAGACTGCTGCAGAATCGTTTCTTGAAACTGCGATCTCCAAAGTCCGGTGCTAGCCGAAGACGCGAAGGAATGGAGGTTTAATGCTGGGATTTTCGGCTGTTTTGGGGCTGCTATTGGTGGCTGAAATTTCCAGCAATTAATTAGAGTTGAATTAGGTTTTTATTCCTTAAGTGTGCCCTTTTATAGACACCTTGTCTAATTGGGTTCTAATTAGGTTAATTAAACCCAAGCCCACTAGGATTATAATTACATAAATAAACTTTAATTAAAAAGTATATACTATGTAATTTAATTCCATTTGGCTAAATTTAATTACCCCTAAATAAAATTAAATCACACTTAAGTTAATACAATACATGTATTTAATTTTCCTACTTAGGAAAATTATTTAATTAATCGTTTACTTTATGTAATTCAATTAATTGATAAATTAATTAATTACATTATGTAAACTTATTAATTAAATTAAATTCAACCCAATGTCAATTAATTACCTTGACACCGAATGTCAACTAATTAATTAACGCATTCCTTCCAATGTACATTACATGTACAATTTCTATAAGTTCCAGCTCAGTTGATCTATGTGCACGATCCTATGGGTCTGTCTTTATGTTGGCAGTAGGCCCAAGGCCCACAGACTGTAAGTGGGTTCTAGCAAACCATTACAGCCCCCAATTAAGACAGAGATGCAGCAGTCTTTAGAAGACACTCACCCGGTAGTAATTTCATACTGTCCTTTGCCTAACGATATCGATATGAATAAACAAGAGGCATGGTGTCCGTCATCTTCTTCTGTTGTTTATTATATTTCTTGATCTTGAGTTGACTGATTAATCAAATAAGCAACCAACTTATTTGGGTATGGCCATACACTTATCAGTCCCACTCATCAAGTGGCCAATGATATCATCTCGGTGTTACCCGAGTGGCAATTCCATCACTTCATCATCAATATCAACATGTTCACCGGTTCACCCAATCATACCCATATTTAGCATCCTTTTACAGACCTGTTAGGCGTATGTCAAAGTGAATCGGATTCCATATCGATATTATAATGAAATCTGGTCTGAGGACAAAAAAGACCTACTCAAGAAAGACCTATGACGTGACAACCATGTGGCTTTCTTGTGCGGATCGATCCAGTCCCATGTCAACGACATGTACCTATATTCATGACTGACTATACAAGTACTATGGCTAGTTAAGAACTACCATACAGTCATCGAATATACAAGTGTGTGGTTCTATTCGTTCCCACGATTAGAACAGACCTAGGATAGATTTTATGATTATCAATCAATGGATACTCTACTCATATTATAGCACAAGATATAAATGAAATAGATTAATTGCCTTTATTAATGTGACATAAATAATGTATTTATACAATGAGTCTTAATGTATAATACAAAATACAAGAATCCAATGCCCTAAGAACTAGGACACACCAACAATCTCCCACTTGCACTAGTTCCAAGTGGGCATTGCCCTAATTCCTATAGATCTGGTATGACCGTCGTGCTGTGTCTGCAACAGCGCTTTGGTCAATGGATCAGCGACATTATTCTTGGTGTCAACCCTCTGCAATGATATGTCACCTATGTTCACGATCTCCCGAATGAGGTGAAACTTTCAGAGTACATGTTTGGATCTCTTGTGTGACCGGGGCACCTTAGCTTGTGCGATGGCCCCGTTGTTGTCACAAAAACATCAACTGGGTCTAGGATAGTGGGCACTATTCCTAACTCAGTTATGACTTTCTTGATCCAAACGGCTTCCTTTGAGCTTTGCACGCAGCTATGTACTCAGCTTCCATTGTAGTGTCAGCAATGGTGGCCTACTTTGAGGACCTCCAACTAATGGCACCGCC
Source organism: Euphorbia tirucalli (assembly GCA_039660915.1). Lineage (NCBI taxonomy): Eukaryota > Viridiplantae > Streptophyta > Magnoliopsida > Malpighiales > Euphorbiaceae > Euphorbia > Euphorbia tirucalli. The sequence continues at coordinate 59,845,045 of CM077641.1, forward strand.
ATTCAGGAGAAAAACATAACCAGACTGTGACTGGTTCTCATCCTCATGGGTCTCAAAGCTTGCATCAGTGTAACCTGACACTACCAGCTCATCTTGACCTCTATACACTAAGAAAGCATCCTTAGTCCGGTTAAGGTACTTCAAGATTGCCTTGACTGCCTTCCAGTGTTCCTCACCGGGGTTCGACTGGAACCGGCTAGCCATACTTAGTGCAAACACGACATCAGGCCTCGTACATAACATGGAGTACATGATAGATCCAATAGCAGATGCGTAAGGGATCTTTTCCATGTTCTCCCGGTCCTTCTTTGTTTTAGGACCATCTTTCTTACTCAGCTTCAACCCATAGCGCATAGGCAAGAATCCTTTCTTTGCCTTGTCCATGCTGAATCCTTTTAGAACCTTGTCAATGTACGTGGCCTGACTTAGGCCTAGAAGCCGATTGGATCTATCTCTATAGATCCTGATCCCTAAGATCGTCTCAGCTTCGCCTAAGTCCTTCATTGCGAAGCACCTACTCAACCACTGCTTAACCCCTTGCAGTGTTGGTATGTCACTTCCAATGATAAGGATGTCGTCAACATACAGCACTAGGACGGTGGAAACGCTCCCACTAACCATCTTATACACACAGGGCCTTTAACTTGAAACACCACTTGCAACCTATCACCTTAGCACCCAGAGGTGGATCCACCAAGTTCCATACTTGGTTATCGTGCATAGATTGCATCTCAGCCTCCATGGCTTTGCGCCATTGATCTGAGTGTAGGCTTTCAATAGCCTCCTGATAGGTCTTGGGCTCCTCTTGGTCAACGACCATAAGGTCCCCATCATCAGTCACGAGAAAGCCGTACCTCTCTGGCTGATGACATGTCCTACCAGACCTTCTAAGGTCCTGTGCAACCGTTTCTGGTTCCTCAATTTCTTGAGTAGTCAGATTGGTTCCCGAAGCATCCTTAGAAGTAGCTGCAGGAGTTTGTGAGTCTTGAACTTCTGAAAGTTCAACATTACTCCCACTGTCTCTCTTGGAAAGGAATTCCTTCTCCAAGAAGACTGCATTTCTGGCTATGAAAACTTTGTTTTCGGCCGGATCGTAGAAGTAATAACCCTTAGTTTCCTTAGGGTAACCCACAAACTGGCACTTGACAGATTTGGACTCGAGTTTGCCACTTGTCAATTTCTTAACATGTGCATCACAGCCCCAAATCTTCAAGACGGAAACATTGGGCTTTCAGCCTTTCCATAGTTCATATGGTGTTCCCCCAACTGCCTTGCTTGGTGTATTATTAAGAATGTAAGCAGCTGTCTCTAAAGCATATCCCCAAAAGGAGACAGGGAGTGTAGCCGGACTCATCATCGAGCGGACCATGTCAAGTAAGGTCCTATTCCTCCTTTCTGACACTCCATTCCACTGGGGTGTACCAAGAGGAGTGAGTTGGGATATGATCCCACACTCTCTCAAAAACGAGTCAAAATCTTGGCTCAAATATTCCACCCCTCGGTCAGACCGAAGTGCTTTTATTTTCTTGCCAAGTTGGTTTTCTACTTCATTCTTAAAGTCCTTGAACCTTTGGAGAGTCTCAGACTTATGCTTCATCAGATACACGTAACCGTATCTGCTGAAGTCATCCGTGAATGTGACGAAGTACAGAAAACCAGATCTAGCACTAGTGCTCATTGGGCCACATACATCGGAATGTATTAGCTCCAATAGCTCTGAGGCCCTTTTAGCAGTCTTGCTAAAAGGCGCCTTTGTCATCTTGCCTCTCAAACAAGATTCGCATGTGTCATAAGGCTGGATGTCAAATGACCCTAGCACTCCACTAGAGTGAAGCCTAGCTATGCGCTTCTCATTTATATGGCCAAGTTGACAATGCCAGATGTAAGTCGGATTAATTTCATTTTGTTTAATCCTTTTAGTATTTATGTTATAGATTGAACTTTCACGTTTTAGATCAAGGATATATAAGCCATTTTCAAGAAATGCTGTTCCATAAATAATATTGGCACATTGCATAGAAATTCTACCATGTCCAATATTAAATACAAAACCAGAAATATCCAACAAAGAAACGGAAATAATATTCCTGCACATCGCAGGTACAAAATAACAGTTTCTTAGTTCCAAAACAAGTCCACTAGGCATCTCCAAGAAATAATCTCCGATCTCTATGGCCTGAACCCGAGCACCATTTCCGACTCGAAGATCTACTTCTCCAGATCCTAATAATCTTCTATTTCTTAGACCTTGCACATTTGAACAAATGTGAGATCCACATCCAGTGTCCAAGACCCTAGATGTAGAAATAGCCAGATTAATCTCAACAACATAAATACCTGAAGCAGCAGTTTTGCCCTTCAGTTGCTCCCTTAGCTTTGGACATGAGCTCTTCCAGTGCCCCTTCTCATGACACTCATGGCAAACATCGTCAGGAGAGGCAACCCTTGCTTTAGGTTGGGCCACCACCTTTTTGCCCTTAGCCTTGGCCTTTTGGGCCTTAGCCTTGGCCTTAGATTTGGCCTTTCCCTTAGAAATGGGTGTATTGCCCTTGTTCACCAGCAATACTTCAGGAGTCTTCTTAAGAGACTACTCAGCAAGCTTGAGCATGCCATGCAGCTTAACAACCGATTTATCCAACCCTTGCATATGGTAATTCATGATAAACTGGTTGTAAGACTCAGGAAGTGACCCGAGAATAATGTCTATTGCCAAGTCCTGAGGAACTGGCGAGCCGAGGCGGGCAAGTGTATCAATATACCCCTTCAACTTTAGCACATGAGTGCTAACAGAAGTCCCAGCTGCCATCACAGTCGTGCAAAGTGCCTTAGTTGTCAGGTAACATTCCTGACGAGCCTGATCTTGGAACATCTTTTTAAGCTGATCCATCATCTCATAAGCATGCTCGTCCATGAATTGCTTCTGAAGATCAGAAGCCATGGTACCCAGCATGAGGCACGAGACATCTCGGTCATCCCTCACATGCCGATCGTACTGCTCCACCATCGCCGTGGTGATGCCTCGACCTGCAGGAGGGCCAGCTGGTAAAGGAGCATTCAATACATACTCCTTAGACTCTTGTCTAAGAACTATTTGTAAGTTCCTAGCCCAGTCCAGGAAGTTAGTCCCTGAAAGCTTCTCCTTCTCCAAGAGTGACCTAAGTGAGAGTGAGTTGTTGTTTGTTGCATCCATTTAAATTGCTTAACTGAAATGGGATTATCTACATGGAAGAAATCATTGCTTGAGTTAGAAATAAAGGACTTTTAAGCCAATTCAAATTAATAATCCGATTTTAATTTGTTTGTTGGTGTTGTTAATTGGCTGACTTGACCAAGATCCACAACTTATCAATGACTGGCCGAACTAGGGCTCGCTAACCAACCATTGATTCGTTTGGTAGGACAACCTATCCAATCCTTCCACGAAGGACTCTTGGTTTGATGGGCTTATTGACACTTTACCCATCTGTGCTTAGGGCCCGCTCTGAGCTAATGGTACCCATGTTGAGTCAAACCACCATTCACATGTTAACCATACCAAGTATCTTAACCCTCGACGGCCCACCGAATACTACAATATACCCAGCTAGGGCATGGCACACATTGCAGCATCAATGGGAGGAAGAGGTGTGAATGTGGGAAGCACTTTTAAGCGACTCAATATTTTAATTTCCTGATTATAATTAAGTGATACGGCTTAGCATGCATAAACGCGGGTAATAATTTGGTGATCCATACATCCATATTATATGAAAAATACAATAGCATACTTAATTTAAAATAAATGAGATCCTATGGGCCTTTAATTACAACCAAATGAAAAACTAGATATCCTATCTAATTCTTCATGGGCCGGACCGCAATCCTTCTTGGGCTCCCACCATGGGCTTACTCCGTTTGGGCCTTCCTCCATACTTGATGCAATTACAATAATTTTGAAAATAAAATCTATTCTAAAATTACATCAAAATAAAAAAATAAAAAAATGGCACGCAGGCCATATTTCCCAAAATTAAATTACAACCGATAATAATTTAGGGCCCATAGAACTCAACATAACATTTCAAACAAAGTACCTGTCGTGCACATACATACCAATATGATGCATGATCATGGCATTCCAAATTATAAATATAAATGTTAAGCCGAGTTACTTAGGGTGAAATCGCCAATTTTAACAAATGTGACTAAGGCCCATAAAGGCCCAATGGATAACATCCATAAATGCAAAATTAACAATTTTGCTCCCACTTGAATTTGGGTTGTCACAAATTTAAAATTTAGCTCTCCCAATTTTAATCGGTGTCACGGTTTATTGGGCCAATTTCACAAAGTCCATATTCAATTTAATATGCAAACAATTAAATTAAATATGCATGCCAACAAAATAAATAATTTAAACACAAATTAATTTAAAAAATTTAATTTAATTTGCATTAGGGTCAGGGATAAAAAATACCCGCAAAATCCAAAACTGGACCCAAAACCCGCACGCGGCGCTGCTGTCTGGGGACAGCAGCGCTGCCGCGCAGCAGCCATGCTGCCGCAAGAGGCAGCAGACCTGCTGCGGCACGCAGCAGCACCCACAATTGGAATCGCAATTGCGATTCCAATTGTGGCCAAAAATAATATTCCTTTTTTTTTTTTTTTTTACCAAAAAAAAATCCATCAAAATTAAATAGTCAATAAACAATAATTTTTAAGATGGAAACCAATTGGGGAAAATAATCAAAAACCCCAATCCAAAAAATTCTAGGGTTTATCAAAACCAAAACCAATTGAATAAAAACCCTAAAACCACAAACTTGAAACCCATTCTTTCTTCAAGAACGCTTTCAAGAACCAATTCCAATCAATCTAATGGACAAAACCTAGGCTCTGATACCACTGTTGGGATTCGTCATTGGAAAAATAACGTGGCGCAGCGGAAAATACACCGTTTAAAATTTCCTAGAATCCACCTATCGTGTCCAATTACCATTGATTAGAATAAAATCAAATAAGAATCAAGAGAGATTAACTCACCGGATTCGTCTCCTCTAGAGACTGCTGCAGAATCGTTTCTTGAAACTGCGATCTCCAAAGTCCGGTGCACGACCAACTATTGAGCGGGAACCGGTGCTAGCCGAAGACGCGAAGGAATGGAGGTTTAATGCTGGGATTTTCGGCTGTTTTGGGTCTGCTATTGGTGGCTGAAATTTCCAGCAATTAATTAGAGTTGAATTAGGTTTTTATTCCTTAAGTGTGCCCTTTTATAGACACCTTGTCTAATTGGGTTCTAATTAGGTTAATTAAACCCAAGCCCACTAGGATTATAATTACATAAATAAACTTTAATTAAAAAGTATATACTATGTAATTTAATTCCATTTGGCTAAATTTAATTACCCCTAAATAAAATTAAATCACACTTAAGTTAATACAATACATGTATTTAATTTTCCTACTTAGGAAAATTATTTAATTAATCGTTTACTTTATGTAATTCAATTAATTGATAAATTAATTAATTACATTATGTAAACTTATTAATTAAATTAAATTCAACCCAATGTCAATTAATTACCTTGACACCGAATGTCAACTAATTAATTAACGCATTCCTTCCAATGTACATTACATGTACAATTTCTATAAGTTCCAGCTCAGTTGATCTATGTGCACGATCCTATGGGTCTGTCTTTATGTTGGCAGTAGGCCCAAGGCCCACAGACTGTAAGTGGGTTCGAGCAAACCATTACAGCCCCCAATTAAGACAGAGATGCAACAGTCTTTAGAAGACACTCACCCGGTAGTAATCTCATACTGTCCTTTGCCTAACGATATCGATATGAATAAACAAGAGGCATGGTGTCCGTCATCCTCTTCTGTTGTTTATTATATTTCTTGATCTTGAGTTGACTGATTAATCAAATAAGCAACCAACTTATTTGGGTATGGCCATGCACTTATCAGTCCCACTCATCAAGTGGCCAATGATATCATCTCGGTGTTACCCGAGTGGCAATTCCATCACTTCATCATCAATATCAACATGTTCACCTGTTCACCCAATCATACCCATATTTAGCATCCTTTTACAGACCTGTTAGGCGTATGTCAAAGTGAATCGGATTCCATATCGATATTATAATGAAATCTGGTCTGAGGACAAAAGAGACCTACTCAAGAAAGACCTATGACGTGACAACCATGTGGCTTTCTTGTGCGGATCGATCCAGTCCTATGTCAACGACATGTACCTATATTCATGACTGACTATACAAGTACTATGGCTAGTTAAGAACTACCATACAGTCATCGAATATACAAGTGTGTGGTTCTATTCGTTCCCACGATTAGAACAGACCTGGGATAGATTTTATGATTATCAATCAATGGATACTCTACTCATATTATAGCACAAGATATAAATGAAATAGATTAATTGCCTTTATTAATGTGACACAAATAATGTATTTATACAATGAGTCTTAATGTATAATACAAAATACAAGAATCCAATGCCCTAAGAACTAGGGCACACCAACATACTTGACATCTAAGTAGACTAATAAGATCAAATAAATGATTATCCAATAATCATTCTATTTGGGTACGACCGTACGCTTCTCAGTCTCACTCATCAAGAGGCCGATGATATCATCTTTTTGATGAAGTGATAGGTAATTCCTTCACATTACTCCTAGTCCTAGCATGGTTCCCGATATACTCAATGTACCCATACTTGGCACCTAGTTACGAGCTCTGTGAGCACGGGTTTTTTTCCGACCTCTATGATGAAAACCTGTTGTTACCTGTTAGATAGATGAGCGTGAATTGGATCTGAGAATGAGCGGAATAACGCCCGAAATATTCTCAAACGGTCCGAAATTTAGAAGAGTCCTTGATCCGAAACCCCGAGAGAGGTTCATAGAGTGATTAGGGGACTTAGGTGTCAATGTGGGTTAAGACTAAGGCGTGCAGGGTCTATATAGAGTCGTACGGCTGTAGTTTCACAACTACAGTCGTACAACGCTAGATTACAGTCATACAACTGTAACAACTATAGTCACATGACTGTAACACTATAGTCGTGCGACTATAGTTAGAGTCGTACGACTCTAGTCTTTGACTCAGATTCCTGAATAGGAAAGAACTCTAATTTGGCTCGGATTTTGGGCGTCAATCACTGGAATTAAGAGGCAGAAAAGAGCGAGAAAAGGCAGAAAACCATAGGAAAAATATGAGAAAAAAATCATTCTGAAAAAAAAAAGAAAAAAAAGGTGCTTGAGAGAGAAAGAGATTTCTAGAGAGAGAAAGTGGGAGAAAGAGGAAAAAAAGAGAAAAGAGATCAGAAACACATAGTATGAGATCCCTAATCTGACATCACTGATTCAAAACTATACTCGGCTTTCGTTCGGATCAATTCAGGATGCGGGTTCCGGAATTTTGGTTTGTTGGAGATTCTAGGCGGATTCCGACAACCATATCCTACTCTGGTCATCAAAAATACTGGAACACAAAAGAGGTAAACTCTGAGAGGCCTTAAAACTTATTTCATGTTGATTTGTAATTGTTTTTGTGTTTGAAAATTTATCCAGAAAACTGTCTGCGGAATTACATCCATACGACCGTAATTATAGTCGCACAACTATATTTACAGTCGTACGACTATAGTTCCTGGAGAATAGTCGTGCGACTGTATATTATAAGCGCCCGACTGTTCTTCAGGAACTATAGTCATATGACTGTAAATATAGTTGTGCGGCGATGATTGTATGCCTCTGGACAGAAGCCCGAAAAGCCCAAATTAGACCGAATATAGCCGGTTTTCCATTTTAAATGATTTTTCATTATTTAATTCTGTCTAATCACATCTATACATTATAATATTATGGTTTTTGGATTTCCAATGATACAGATGTGTGGTTTGGGGTTTTGTTGGTTTCAATTCTTAGAATTCATAGTTGTTAAATCCTTAATCGGATTTTCGGTTCAATGATAACGGGCCCTTGGATTCCTAGAAACTCTTGAAATCATCAAAATCGATAAAACTAGGGACTTTAGAAAATAAGAAAACCATTGTCGAGCACTGTTCATTACAGTCGCACGATTGTAATTTACAGTCGTACGACTGTAATTTACAGTCGCACGACTATAATATCGGGCAGAAGGCAGAATCACGGGACGATCCGCACAGACATCGTCGCATGATGCTGTCTTCAAAATCAAACCTGTTTTTGGTATGTTTACTGTTTTTAGACCATAGATGAATGTTTGGAATTAGAAACCTCCACGAACGAAATCTTGAGTTGTGGGATAACCGACCCACTAAACCGAAGGAATTTGCATGTAAAATGAGCCAAATTGTTTTCAAAATTGGTTTTTCATTTACAAAACCTACAGGGCGTTTCTAAAACCATTTTCCAGGTCTAACCGAGCAAGTCGCCCGGACTTCTCGGTTATCCCCTAAATGCATGTTCCCACTTTCTAAAATCCCCTATTCTATCCTATGTGAGTCCTTAATGTGCCTTATTTACTTATGCTAACCGTATTTGGATGCAGCTTTTCTTTTTATTATTTTTCATTTTTGATGTACTTAATCGGTCATCTCGTGTACCTAGGCGATTGTATTTTTTAGATCATCGTGTATTATAGGCAGTTGTAAATGGTGAGGACGAAAGTTTTGCTTTTCTGGGTTGTATAATTTGGCCTCTACTTTACTTTTCCCGCACTTTTACTCTTCTGCACTTTATTTTGGATTTATATTTATGTCATGTGTATGAGCATTAACTAAAAAAATAAAAGAAGATAAAATGGGTAGACATAAGTGGATGTCATATCAAATTATGAATAATAATTGAAAATTAGTTTGAGGAATAGTAGGTGTGTTGCCCGAACCTTGAATCTCTGGATTAGGTACTGCGTCTACACTTGGTAGGGAGCTGTACCGAAATTTCCCGGATGAGCTGATTCGGGTGGCGACTCTGTATCTAATCTCGAAATTTAGGTTTCGAGACCTTTAAGTTTAACTTAGGATTTTCTAAAAACCTATTCTCTAAAATTCACACTTACAATTAAGTTTTCTACAAAAATGGCTTTTTCCAATAAAATGAAAGGCTTTCTTAAAGAAGATTAAAACCCATTTTCAAAACTACATACATCACCCTCGAAAAGAAAATCCACGGTTCTCGCTTTACCGTTGCGTTCTGAAAAACTTCATCCGCTTACAGTGGCGACTCTGCTGGGGATTAACGGTTTCTTTAAAAAAAGTTTTTCATAAAAACTTAAGGAACTTAGGAAACAATTGAAATATATCCTCACTTGTAGTTAATTATTAATTCGTAATCCGATATCTCATCCACAACAGCATAGCATGACATTTTCTCTTCTTGAATCCCTCTAACACATGATTAAGCCTGGTTTATCTCCAAAGGTGACCTACCTCTTCCGCTAGGATTAGAGGCACCCGAGGAGGTAAACCACTCATAGCCTCGTACGTACCCTTTCGTTTGGACCCTTGAGTGGGGAGAAGTAAGGAGTATATTCTCATTATGGGAACCTGTACAACCCTTGGTTTGACTCATACCTTCATGTAATGGCGTGGCAACTTCCCCTTAGGATTACCAAAACATATATTTGAAGATGGACATTAAGAGTATGCCTTTGGTATCCCCGTTTGATGCCTAAGAGACCCAATACCTAGGAAGAATGCGAGACCAATCAAATGGAAGAATAAGGTGTTGGAAATGCCCTAGTCCCGAGGCATTGGTCCTTGTGTTTGTATAATACATTTGTACATTTATGTAATCTTTATGTATTATACAATTTGTGTCAAGGAAATAAAGGCATTAATCTATTTATTATATGTCTTGTGCTATATTTTAAATAGAGTATCCAATGGACATATCCATATCCATGTTGTCAAGTGTGAGGCACTTGGCAGTAAGACTGTGGATAGTGAAAACGATATGACCATAAAGTTATCCGTAGTCTGTTCTAATCATGGGAATGAATGGAACTAAAGACTATCATTAGCCTGGTTGTATGGCGGTGTCTTACCGGTCATAGAACATGGAATGTCAACCAGGTTAATGGGTACATGCAAAAAGGGCATGGTACTGGATTGATCCACTTAACGGGAATCTGCATGGTATAGTATCACAAATGATTCTCGTGTAGTACTTGTATAAGTCCTTTGACCGGACCATATGATGGTGCTGCATGTGAGGTGGCACACTTTGGTGTACGCCCAACGGGCCTGTAAAAGGGTGCTAAGTACGGGTACGTTCGGGTGTGTCAGTAAGCATGGCAGCACTATGGATATGCAGAAGGGAATGTCACTCAGTGATTCACTGAGACGATATCATCGGCCTCTTGAAGAATGTTACTGATAAGTGTGCGGCCGCACCCAAACAAGATTGGATCTTGTTTGTGAGCATCAGTTCATTCGGTATCAAGTCAAGGTCCAGACACAAGGAGGGTGATACTTCCATGCCTCTGTGTTGGACACCGATATCAGCGACATGGGATTTACAAGTTCAAACTACTGGGTTACGTTTTCAGTTGGACTGCTTACTCCGTCTTAATTGGGGGCTGCAGTGGCTTGCTAGAGTCCGCCTGCAGTCTGTGGGCCTTGGCCCACTGCCGACATAAAGACGGGCCCATTGGATCGTACACATTGAACGTCTGGACTTTAACTAGTCGGATTAAGTGTGTACTTGGAGTATACACGTTTGAAGAGAGAGAGATATATTAATTATATTATATGAATCAATTGGATTGATCAAAGTTATATAATTAATATTTATTTTGGCCTTCTCATAATTAATTCAATGAATTAATTTATGGGATTATTTCCTAGGTGGAAATATTATTATACATGTATAGGTTTACATGTATCTCATTTTATGTATGTCTAATTTAATCCCTTGATTAAATTACTAGGGCAAATGAATTTTAATTTAAATGTATGTAATATATTATATTGTATAATATATAAGCATACATGTTAAAGTAAAGTTGCATTTGAAATTAATTAAATCAAAGGAATTAAAATTGGGCTTAAAGCTTCAAATGAAAATGCCCACATTAAGTGGGATGTGTTGGCCGAAATTTTGGGCAAGGAAAGGAAAGAATTGTGAGTCATCTTAAGACAAAAGAAGATGGTGGAAAGGATGAGTCATGGATGACTTTAGGTGGCAAAGTTGGACTTTGCTTCATGAGATATTTTTTGGTCATTATTATGGTATGATGATGAGAAAAATATCCACCCCTTTCTCTTTCCTCTCTTGGCCGAATTGTTGGAGTATTGGTGAGTCATATTCTTGACTTTTTGGTATTATGGATGAAGATGAAGAAAAGGTGATGGTGAGTGATGGTGGTGAGTCACCATGGTGAGTCATTGGTTTGACTCATTGGTAGCAAGTTGGACTTTGCTCTTCCATCTCATCTCCTTTTCTTTCATGAGACATAATCACCATAAACTTGACTCCACTTTTGGCCGTCCATCACTCTTGCTTTAAGAGAAATTGGTTTTCTTTTAAAGTATGAATTTTGCCCACTTTTATGCATTATTTCTTTTGGAAAGAAATTGGATGCACACTTGAGAGAAACTTGGTTCTATCTTTGGCTAGATAGATTTTTCTTTTGGAAAGAAATTTGGACAGCCATATTTCCTCTTGTGGGCAGCCCTCTCTCCCTCTCTTCTTGTCATCCGAGTCGCTAGCACGGGTTTCGGTCCGAGAGCCGTTCGTGTACGCATCGGTGGAGGAAATCTACACTTGATTTCTGCAGTCTGCATCCGTCTCTTAGAGAGACTTTGTGGTGAGTTTTTGAAACCCTCCTTTTATGCTTTAAGTTTTTGATTTCCACATCTTAAGCTCCTGGGCCGGATTCGAGGAAATCGACGCGTTTTTCCGCTTTTATCGGTCGGTTTCCCGTGACGAATCCCAACATAAGGTTGGAAGGGTGAGCATATTTTTTGCATGTGCTAACATTTGTTCCATGGTTGTTTTATCTTTGACCCTTACATACTGTTGGGATTTTTCACCGAATGATTTCGTCAAATCCAGTCCCAGGAGCAATTGAAATGGAAATTGTAAAACTTAAAATTGAAATAGAAAGAGATTGAATTCTTACCCGAAATATCTCTTTCAAGAGATGGATGAAGACTACACGAGCGCCTAACGAACACCACCCGTGCTAGTGTCGAAAATCACAAAATTTTAAAGAGGGAGGAGGCTAAGGAATTCGGTCAAATGGTGGCTCACACACTTGTGTGTGTTGGCCGAATTCCCCTTAGGGTTTTAACCCTAGGGTTTCCAAATTCCCTTATGGGAATTAAGGCCCAGTATGGCTTCTGTGTCTGTGTGGGCTTCCTGCTTTTAATTCAGGCCCAAACCTATTTTAATTAGTCTGGTTTAAATCAATTTCAAGCCCAATTTTAATTAACCCATGTATCTAATATATTACTCCAAGTAACATATTATTTACATTGAAATTAAAATTAGTTTGACCAATTAATTTAATCCATCAAATTAAAATTAAGTCTTCACAAAACAAATTCATATGTAAACCTATACATATGAATATTTCCACCTAGGAAATAATTTCATAATTAATCCAATTAATTATGTGAAGCCAAATATTAATTTTTATTATAATGATCAATCCAACTGATCCTTATAATATAATTAACATATATACACCTCTCTCTCTAGTGTGTATACTCCAAGTATATGTGTGATTCCTTAAGTCGGTGTTCAGTCGCTCAATGTGTACGATCCCATGGGCCCATCTTTATGTTGGCAACAGACTGCAGTTGGGCTCTAGCAAGCCACTGCAGCCCCCAATTAAGATGGAGATGGCAGTCTAACTGTTATCATAACCCTGTAGTTTAAACTTGTACATCCCATGTCATTGATATCGGCGTCCAACACAGAGGCATGGATTGATCACCCTCTTTTGTGTCCGGACATTAACTTGATCCCGAATGCACTGAAGCTCACAAACAAGTTGCCACCTATTTGGGTGTGGCCACACTCTTATCAGTTACATTCATCAAGAGGCCGATGATATCTTCCTAGTGGACTACTGAGTGACAAATCCCTTCTGCATATCCATAGCATTACCATACTAAGTGACATACCCGAAAGTACCCATACTTGGCACCCTATTACAGGCCCTTTAGGCGTACCCCTAAGTATGCGACCTCACATGTAACACCATCATACGGTCAGGTCAAAGGATCCATACAAGTACTACACGAGAATCACTTGTGATACTATACCATGTGGATTACTCGTTTAGTGGATCTATCCAGTACCATGCTCCCAGGCATGTACCCATTAACTTGGTTGACATTCCATGTCCAATGACCAGTAAGACACCACCATACAACCGCGTTAATGATAGTCTCTAGTTCCATTCATTCCCATGACTAGAACAGACTACAGATCTATTTATGTTCATATCGTTTACCCTATCCATGGTCTTACTGCCAAGTGCATGACACTTGTCATCATGGATATAGATATGTCCATTGGATACTTCATTTAATATATTCCACAAGATAAATATAATAAATGAATTGATGCCTTTATTAATAACACAAATGAGTATAATACTTAAATCCAATAAATGTATAATACAAATACAAGGACCAATGCCTCGGGACTAGGGCATTTCCAACACATACAACATCAAACACGCATCATCCGTATGTCATTTTCTAACCACATTTTTTTATGTAGCCATTTTGAAGCATCATCATATGTATGTATTTTACTAACCATATTTTCATGCAGCCATGACATTTTACTCGTGTGCCATCACATCTTGCGTGTTGACATTTCCATAAAGCATACACGACATCATCTTATATATCATGCATCTAACCACATTTTTCTGCAGCCATTTACATTTTGTATGAAATGGGCATTCATCTCATCTCATCCCATCTGAAATGTAAGGATGTTCTGAGTGTGCCCCTCACGACCATTTCATTTCATGACATATTGGGAGTCCGTAAGACTACCCATGTTCCGCCGGTGCACCAGAATGCACTTGGCCATTCCATAACGTCATTTCACTCGATAGGTGACCACGACGGTCTTAGGTTTATATTCGTGTGGCGGATCACACAATATCATCACATGGCATCATATCCATTCACCATTGGTGTTATGGCGACACCAAAGTCTTGTTTGTGTGTCACGAACCACATCGGGTTGTACCATTACATTGATGATTCATTCAAGGTACTCCACAGGTGCCAAACTAGTACTCATATTAGGACATTTCATAACATACCTAAATCATGCAAGGTGTTCCACGAACACCGAAATGTTGTCCATGTCTCGAGTTACATCCGACTTGTTTGTGACATCACTTCATCCAAGATGCTATAAAAGAATCGAACCTTTATCTATGGAACGGCTCCCATATGACCATCACATGTCATTTCATCGACCTATGAAGCGTTGAACCTCTGTCCGTGTGTCAGCACACATGGGACAATTTCATGACATCCACTAGGTGCCTTGAAGGCGCTGAACTTATGTCCGTGTGCTAGCTCACACGTGACATTTTTGCATTGTCTTTTTCATGGCATGAGGTATGCTTGGAACATTCAAAACAAAAAGAAAGAAAATACAAGAGTCATTTTTCATCATCATCCACATCTATAAAGCATCATCTGATCATGAACATGAACACACCATACACGCCATTTAGTGTGTCGAGTCTAGGTCCATGACATCCATCCAAGCTTCTAACTTTGTGTTGAATGTGCAGTTTGGAGTCGCACCTCGAAGCAGTTAGTTCATGTTGAATCAGAGCCAAACCCACCAATTCAGCCAGTTCAATCAGACCCTATCACCGTGGCGGGAACCAGCTCAGGCTCAGGCTTAGATTCAGATCAAGAGGTTAAAATTCAGTTGCCCACTCTACCAGTTGACAGTCAGATTTTGTTAGAAGAAGCGGACAGAGCGGAGATGGCCGACAGAAACCGTGGAAACTTGCCTTTCGATATGGCTACTTTTATGAGGAGCTTCCTAACCTCAGACAAGTTCAAGGCTACTCTTAGGGAACAAGTGCATGCTTTGATAAGCACCGTCCTTATTCAGACTATTCCACTGGCTCAGACTTCGGTTGGAAGTAGGGGACAACAGTTTGTCTAAGTTACTAATGGTACTGGAAGAAGCCCTCTCGAAGGAAGTGGTGGAGTGATTAACCACATAGAACTCGACCGTCAGTCCGAAGAGGATGAGGCCTTTGAGAAGGCGATGGAAGCCTCGATTGAGACGATGATGGAGAAGCGTCTCAATCAGAAATTTTCTGACATAGAAGTCATGTTACCTAAGCTGAAGGAGATGGTCCACTTTAATCCTATTAAGTGTGCTGACCCTTCCATACTGATGGTCGATGGAGAGGGGCCGCTTTCGGCCAGTTTTGTGACAACCCTAACTTTTGCAAGCATGCAATGGCGGAAACATTACATAAAGTTTAGGTCATCATTTTCAAAACTTCCTTTTTATCTTTAAAATAACATAATCATAAATGAGTACTCGAAAATTTCCATTTCAAAAACAGTAATTTAACATAAATAGGTATTTCAAAAGGTAATATAACGGAGTAAAAAAAAAAAAAAAAAAAATAAATAAATAAATCTTTGAACATCCATAACTACGAATAGATGATAAAATAACATGACGGAAACTCTCCACACAATCCCCGAGAACAGACATCAGGCATCTCCTATTCTGCACCGGCAAAATCTGAAAATATCAACAGCGCCACTTAGTGACGAGTAACTAATAAATCCCAAACATCAATTCAAAGTTCACATAGGAAGATGACAGATCATAAATTTCATATTACATTACTTAAGTATACTTCATCATGATTAATAGAAAGCAAATTTATCAATTTATACAAGCATGCATAATTCTCATAGTAACAATCATGTATCAGGGATCTTACCCTTATTTGTTAGCTGCATCACATACAACATATAAAGTTCAAGTTCAGCATATCACATAATTATCTATTTCAAATAATAGTACAAAACATTCCAAGTGGATAATCAATATCATCAAAATTCAGATTTCCAAGATAAGTCATGTACATATAAATACATACCAACATCCCAAATCAAAGTACTTCATCACAAACTTGACATCAACTCAATTATACCTTAACCTTTATTAATTTTGTGGTATACGCGTATAAATCATTTGTATTGACCTATACACCTATGTCCTTAGAGAGTTCAGCTCAGACGCTTCGGGGAACCACAACGGGACTTACCCCCTTATCAATAAGAAAAGAGTACCACGAAGGGATTTACCTCAGAGTGCCAACGAAGGGACTTACCTCACAGAGTGCCAACGAAGGGACTTACCTCAAAAATAAAATAAATTAGAGTACCACGAAGGGATTTACCTCTCTGAGTGCCAACGAAGGGACTTACCTCGAAACAAAGGGCGCTGTCCTAGTGTCAACCAATCAAACATGGAAAACACTTAGCCAAACTAACCAAGACACCAGAGTATATGCCACTACAAACACCAATTTAATTATCATAATTATATCAATATTCAAAAGGTGCCTTTAACATAGGACTTATCCCAACCAATTCAATAACCATAAGGTGCCATTAAAATAGGACTTACCCCAAAACATAATCTGATACATCAATAAACACATGGTGCCATAAAAAAAATAGGACTTACCCCAAACTCGATTTCATAATTCCAACATGTATTAAATTTACCAAACCATATATGTAATTATTAGATTTCATGTCAAGTGTTCTAGCATAAATTCCTAGAATCAAATTATGCTTTGCACACATTAAAAAAAATCAGTTCAAGGCCTAAGGTGAAAATTTCAGAATTCATAGTTCATGCCTCAACTTGCATATAATATTCCAGTAGGTTAGACTCAGAATTCAGCATGGCAATACAAAGGTAAATTTAGCCTTACATCTTAGGAACACACGCCAACTTAAATCATGCAATTCGGATTCCTATAGCAAAAGATATTAAGGAAACACTAAAAACATGCAATCTGTAAATTCACTTCAGATCACTGCACATAGTCTGACTTCAACAGACAAAACAGATGTGTTACTCACTGATTTAGCAAAAATAATATAAAGCAACATTGAACATCAGAATTTCAGGAATACATAGAATTTTGTTTCATGGCAAACGGAGCTACAGAGAGAAAATAAAGCCATAATCAACACAAACTGTACAAACTGAAATTCAGCAGTTCCAGGAAATCGGCACAGTGCACATAAGGCAGTTTCAACAGGGAATACGAGCACTTTACTCACAGAATTTGCCAAAATAGTATAAAACAACCTTGTACATTTATGTCTCAGGAAAACACAGAAAGTTGAATCATGCCAATCGGAGTTATATAACGAAAATAAAGCTAAAATTATCACAACCTGTACAATCTGAAATTCAGCAGTTCAAGAAAAATCGGCACAATGCACATAAGGCAGTTTCAATAGGGAACATGAGCACTTTACTCACGGAATTTTCCAAAATAATGTAAAACAACCTTGTACACCTATATCTCAGGAAAACACAGAAAGTTGAATTATGCCAATCGGAGTTATATAACGGAAGTTATGCCATAATTACCATAAACAGTCAATTCTGAAAATACAGCAGCTTACCAATTTCGACTCAATCACATGTATTTTCATATTTCTACCAATCTTTTAACCTAAAAGCAATTTCTTACACCAATATCATATACATTCATGTCTCAACAATAATTTCAGTAATAATACAACCTAGGATCAAATTCATCTACCATACATCCTATATAAATTTCGAACCGACATTTAGGGTTTAGTTGTTACCCTGTTTGCAGTGAAACCAACTGAGGCAATTAACTCGGAATGGAGAAGAATGAAGCAGAGTCTGAATGAATGAAAGTGAGGGAAAGAAAGTTAAGAATTTCGGCTGCACTGGAGCTCCATGTTGGAGATTGTGCCCTAAGGCCAATATTGGATTATGTAATTTGACTTCTAAGATTAATCTAGTATAGATTAATATTATCATTTATGTTTGTATGTTAGCATTTATGATAAGTATCCATGAATAAATCGTGTTATTCTAAATATCCCTAGTCGATTGTTATTATGGGAATAATAACAAACTAAGACTAGTGTGAGTGATAATGGATATTCATAAGATGAATATAGTGTATACAGATACAGATTATACTCACGGGTAATATGTTAGAGAACATGTTACTGGAGACCCACTATGAGATCAAGTTCATGGTCATGTGTCACAACTGATCTTGATTATAGTAGTGTCATTAGCTGATTCCTTTGACCTGAGGTCACCATTGATTCCGAGATGAACTCATGTTGTGCTTTGACGCAGTCAAACGCTGCTTGTAACAGAGTAGTTATAAAGGCTGTGATTGGGTACAATATGACTCATGATTTGGGATGTGAGTGACAGATATGGGATTTTGTCCCTCTCTATCAAGAGAGCGATATCACTGGGCCCCTCGATAAGTAAGACTGTTAAATGCATGGCCGTGCTCAAATAATTGATAGAGTATCAATTGATTTGTCTAAACAGTTTATTTTGAGATCGAGAAAGCATATGATTAATTATATAAGATTGACAAGTATACCATGTCTTATGATTAATCATGATATCAAAGAGACAAAAGGGAATATGACATTCTATAAATAGGTATTGGATCATTCCAATCATATTAATTGGGTAGTCATAAAGGCTTGCTAGAGTCCGCTTATGACTTATAAGGATATTATGGTAATTTCCTTATTGCCAATTGATATGAACCTATGGGGTCACACACAAAGAGCAAAATGAAGTTCATCTTTTCGGGTATAAATTATTATTGGATAATAATTTATGAATGAGAAAGAGAATGAATATATATATAATGATATATATATATTTATATATGTGTATAAATATTAATATGATTAATATTGCATAAAGTATGCTACATATTATAATTCAGTTATATAGAGATATAATTAATTATAATATCAAATATACATATGTGTATGATGGAAAATGGAATTGATTTAATATTAATTGAGAATTAATATTAAATTGTGTGGGTTAATTTATAATTATAACTAATAAGGGTATTAAGTTATAATTATAATTAAGTTTAAAGGATATATAAAAGGAAGTTTTATAACCTAAAAATCCTAACCCTAGTCATTTTAACATAAGATGCAGATTTTCTGCAGCCTCCAAGGGGCCAGCCGAAATCTCCCCTTCTCCATCTCCCAAGGTTTTCGAAACTTTGGCCTTCTCTCGTTCGAAGAATCGTTCTTCAATCCCGGCGCTAGCACGCGGTGAATGAATTGCTCCATGTGGATCAATCGTAGAGGGAAGCTACTTTGGTTCCTAATTGATTCAAAACCTACAAAGAATTAAGGTAATTCTTTAACCCTCCTTCCAATTCAATGCAATGTACATGGGTCCTTGGTGGGGATTAATCCTTTTATTTCCGCTGCGTTTTGTTTTGTGTGATTAATTCTCCAACAGTGGTATCAGAGCCACTTGTGCATTGGTTGAATTGGATTTGTTATTTTGATTAGATCAAAATTGCAAGTTAGGGTTGTATGATCTTGATTTAGGGTTCTATGTTATTGTGAATAACATTTTTGATTTGATTTGGAAGTTAATCATTATGAATGATTTGTTTTACACTTGATTTGGATCATTTGGGGGCTGAAAATTCTGGGTTCAGCTTGTTGGCACGCCGGCGTGCTGGAATGGCACGGCGTGCCAACTGGAAATTGTTTCCAGAAAATGAACCAGAATGGTGGCACGCCGGCGTGCCAACCTTGGCACGGCGTGCCACCTGGGAATTTTCAGAAAGGCTTGTTTTTCGCGCGACGTGCTGTTTGTTTGACAAATGCAACTGAGAAGCAGCTTGGGGGCACGACGGCGTGCTGGATCGGCACGCCGTGCCAACCTGATTGGCACGCCGTGCCAACATGAATGGCACACCGTGCTCCCTTAATGCTGCGCGCAGCATTGGATGCTGCAGTGCGCGAAAATTTTTTTTTGCCTGCGGCGCTTGCTTCGTTTAAGTGTGGAAATTGTTTAAGTGTTTGGTGTTCTTCGTTTAAGTGTGGAAATTGTTTCTGCATATTTACGATTTTCCAATCAATTATTTATAAATGCAATGAGATTGTGTTTTAGCGTTTTGAACCCTAAATCTTGAAGATTTTATGCATGGTGTTTTGGTATGGTTTTTGGACCCCATGGATGGTTTTGTTTCTTTTGGTTTTATGGATGTAAGGTTTTATAAATACGGCCTGCGAGTCGTTTGTATTTATGTAATCTTATTTTTCTAGATAAATTGTATAGGATGCAATTTATTGTTTGTAAATTTTATTTACTAGAAAATTGTATAGGATACAATTTTGTAAAGTATGTAAATCCATGAGATGGTGCCTAGGAACAAAGACGTGAAGACGGATCCAAGGGATGCGGCTGTGCTGCGACCATGCGATGGTTACAACCACCTAGGAAATGACCTGTTGATTTTCATATTGGCCTGTGAAAATCAATGTAGATAAAACCATACCATAACACGGTCTTTCGAGTCTATTGCATGTTTTATATTTTGATGCCATGTGATGCCATGCTAAGTATGATATATGCATGCTAGATGAATGTATGACATTGGATGCCATGCAAGAATTAATATTAACTTAGAAAGATTAATGTTAATGCCATGTATTGTATGAGATACATTTTAATCACAGGAATTAATAAACCCTAAATAAACTTATGAAGTTTATATTTTTGCCACCCAATTACGTATAACACTAGTCAAGTACTATGTTCGCATCATGGTAGCCACGCCAAAGCGGGTACGCATGTTGTGACCTTAGCGAAGCGATAATATGAGAAATGGTGATTCTCATTGTGTTGTAATTGGTTTAACAAAGGGTTAATCAAAACGGTGTTTGAGCCCGAGGCAAAGATGAGATGAGTAACATACAATTAAATATGATTGATATATGATATCATGCATCTCATAAATTAGAAGAGTTGCATAATGATGCAATTGGCAAAGAAGTGCACATCCAAAATATGTTTAAATGGTTTAAAGCATGATTTTGAGTCTTTGCCTACCGAAATTATATTTAATCATAGGGACATGCCAAAGCAGTGCTATGGTTAAGTATGGATTTTGGATCTTCACCCACTTAAATATTTTAAAGGGTTTTATAATTTAAGTGGGAGCATTTAAATAAAAATCTTTACACGCTTTATTATAGTTATGATTGCTATTACCATGATCTCGATTGTTATTGAACTTTGAGAATTGTTCTCAAATCAAAAGGAATCATATGTTCTCAATAATCCTTTTGCCCAATGAACCACTAGCAATTGTAACATGAGTATAAAAGATGCTTACTTGAAGCATCGAAGGGACTCTGTTTAAAATTTATTATCTTACACTTGCCACCAATTCTTCCGCACGTGGAAGTTTTACTTGAGGTATATGATACATCACAAATGGAAATGTTCCATCAGTTAGTGAGCAAGAAAAGATAAGTGTTTGAGGCAACAATTTCTCATTGGCCTCCAAAAGGCATTGAGATGTGATCTTGAATTCATTATTTGATAGTCATTGGTGATGAACTATCATTTGAATGACATGGGGAAAATTGTGAATTAGTTGCATAGGATGCAAAAGAATGTTAAGTTATCCATAAAGGATAAGCCCGCCTCGAATTGTGTGCTTATGGTTCAAAAGGAAAGGATAAAAGGAAGGTCGAAAAGCATAAAGACCGAAAGGTTCGGGTGAAACATGTTTTAAAGACCAAAGCTGTTGGCATAGAGAGATCTCCAAAAGAAGGGTGTTGCCATTTCTAGAATGAATCGTTCATTAGAATAGAAATAGCAAACCTTGTTTGGAGAACTATAAGAAGATGAAAGGCAGTAAGACTGCTACCTTAAGTATTTATTAACTATTCTACTTTTGTTTCTATATCAAAAGGTATTAGATATCGTTGTGAATCTCATATTAGTAGAATATGAAGAATCACAACTTGAATAGAAACCTTATGAAGGTGAAAGGTAAAATGCGAATAGGCAAAAGAAGCAAAGGTTGTTACTCGAAGGTTTTTGAACTTTTACATGAAAGTTGTGAACTTCAAGTTAAAAGTTATGAACCTTTTTACATAAAAGTTATGAACTTTGGTTAAAGGTTATGAACTTTTGCATGTGAGTTACGAACTCTTGTTGCCTATTGAACTTGTTGGCTTAAGTAAACAAATGTTGTTTATTTTATAATTGTGAATTATAAACTTTATAAAGACATGATTATGAAATGTAGATTTACATAATTGTCTTTATATGTGGAGCCCATCTGTAACATAAATACTGTAAGGATCGAATCAAATAGGTTGATTCAACCTATTTTGGCAGTGTCGTCTTGGAGACATAAGCAAAGTCGCATTACGAAACTCCATGAGAATGGACTTTTGGATTCATGAGATTATGAATCATCTTGAATCATGCGAATGTTGTTTATTGTAAAAGATGACAAAAGTGGTTCTTTGCTAAAAGTAGTTAAAGAATAATCGATTTATTAAGCATTATACATGTGGATGTATATGAATTATAAATCAACTGCTAAAGGAGGTTTTAATACTTCATTACTTTTATGGAAATTTTCACTAGATAAGAGTATCTAATTAAACACGAGTTTGGAACTTTTGAAGTGTTCAAAAGCTTGTAAAAGGAGTATGAAGTATCTTGACAAGATAGTAAAGTCATTTAGATATGATCCGAGTGGTGAATATTTGAGTCAAGATTTTGACAATCATCTTAGAAATTGTGGGACTGTATCACAATTGACTCCTCCAAGTACGCCACAAAGGATGTTGTGTCGAAAAGGGAGTAATCGAACTCTATACAGATATAGTTCAATCTATGATGAAGTCAAGTTGATCATCGTTTTCTCAAAAATATGCCATTAAAGCAGCTGTGTATATTGTTCCGTCTAAAACAATTCATGAATCAACATATGAGATATGGTTGGGTAAGAGACCCAAATTGTTTCATTGAATAAGTTTAGGGCTGTAAAGCTTATTTCGAATAAGTTGGCACCTAAATTTAAATATCGTATTGTGGATTACTCAAAAGGAAAGTAGGAGTTGTTACTCCTGTGTTTCTTTGGGATACAAAGTAGTTGTAGCTAGAAATGGTTTCCCCTTGAAGAGGGAGTTAATTTCTAGTAGAGTTAGTGGGAGTAAGGTACACCTACAAAACTCGTAATTCACAAAAGTGACATTTAACGTTGAAGAGGAACGTGGAAATGGTTTCATGATCATTGTTGAAATTACACAAGTCCAATGAAAGTCTAGTGGAATACGACATGATTAGGAGAGATATGGATTTCTCAAAATCATGATGTAATTTTACTAGATGAAGTAAGTCTTCTTTTATGAAGAAGCAATGTTAGGTTTTGAATCTAATATGTGACTTGATGCTACAAAGGTTGAAGATAAGTCCATGTCTAACAATCAAAGTATAGACTTTGATAAATCTTTTAGAAGATGCATATGCAATGGTTGCAAGTGAGTTTTCAAATTGAAAACCGACATGAATGGTGATCTTCAAACTTATAAAGCACGACTAGTGACAAAAAGGGGTTATAAACAAGTTCATAGTAGTGACTATGAGGATACGAACAAATTCATAGTAGGACTATGATAAAATCCTTTTTCGTCATTAATCATGATCAAGTCAAATTGAGTTCTTGTTGCCACATCCGCATAATATGATTATAAAATATGGCAAATGGATATCAAAATCTGTTTTCTACGTGAAAACATGATTGAGGATGTGTACGTGACACAACCCAAAGTTTTTGAGCATCCAAAGAATTCAAATAGCGTATGCAAGTTTCAAAGATTCTTATAAGGATCGAAACATGCATCAAATAGTTGGAATCATAGTTTTGATAAAGAAATCAAATGGTTTGATTTTATCAAAAGGATGATGAATCTTGTGTTTCAAAAGGATCAGTGGGAGCATATCGGTATTCCTAACGCTATATGTGGATGACATATGGCTTGTTGGAAATAACATTCTTACCTTGCAAGAAGTAAAATCTTGGCTAAGAAAGTAATTTCAGTTAATGTTATAAGCATGACTGCCTGTATTCTTGAAATTGGAATCTATACAGATAGATCTAAAAGAATGTTTTGGCTTAAGTCAAAGCATTGAAAGCGTTCAATATAAAAGACTTAATAGAAGCTTGCTTATGTTAACTGTGTAAATAGTTGCACATATACAACTGATTGCAATTAGTTGCAATATATCAGTTGAGATCTAGTATTCTCTTAAAAAGAGAAGTTATGATTTTGAAAGGTTCAAAATAAAACGTTATAGCTAAATATCTATAATGGCAGCCAAAGTATACAGTTACATGTGATGTAAAGAAATTTTGGATGAAGAAGTTCATCAAAATTTTATGTTTTTGTTCTAAGCATTGCTTATCCTGTGAGACTATTGTAGGGACAATAGTTCAATGCGTAAGAACCTTGTATGACACAAGCATATACTTAGGCGTTTTTCACTAATTTAGAGAGGCTGTCTCTAAAGAGAGAGTGAATATGTGTAAAGTAGCAACGGAAGCGAAAATTAATAATTCATTGACAAAGACTCCTGCACGAGTGAATACATGAAAGTCATGTAGGTCAATGGGTATAAGATACATGTATGATTGGCCATAGTGCAAGTGGGAGATTGTTGGAGATTGTGCCCTAAGGCCAATATTGGATTATGTAATTTGACTTCTAAGATTAATCTAGTATAGATTAATATTATCATTTATGTTTGTATGTTAGCATTTATGATAAGTATCCATGAATAAATCGTGTTATTCTAAATATCCCTAGTCGATTGTTATTATGGGAATAATAACAAACTAAGACTAGTGTGAGTGATAATGGATATTCATAAGATGAATATAGTGTATACAGATACAGATTATACTCACGGGTAATATGTTAGAGAACATGTTACTGGAGACCCACTATGAGATCAAGTTCATGGTCATGTGTCACAACTGATCTTGATTATAGTAGTGTCATTAGCTGATTCCTTTGACCTGAGGTCACCATTGATTCCGAGATGAACTCATGTTGTGCTTTGACGCAGTCAAACGCTGCTTGTAACAGAGTAGTTATAAAGGCTGTGATTGGGTACAATATGACTCATGCTTTGGGATGTGAGTGACAGATATGGGATTTTGTCCCTCTCTATCAAGAGAGCGATATCACTGGGCCCCTCGATAAGTAAGACTGTTAAATGCATGGCCGTGCTCAAATAATTGATAGAGTATCAATTGATTTGTCTAAACAGTTTATTTTGAGATCGAGAAAGCATATGATTAATTATATAAGATTGACAAGTATACCATGTCTTATGATTAATCATGATATCAAAGAGACAAAAGGGAATATGACATTCTATAAATAGGTATTGGATCATTCCAATCATATTAATTGGGTAGTCATAAAGGCTTGCTAGAGTCCGCTTATGACTTATAAGGATATTATGGTAATTTCCTTATTGCCAATTGATATGAACCTATGGGGTCACACACAAAGAGCAAAATGAAGTTCATCTTTTCGGGTATAAATTATTATTGGATAATAATTTATGAATGAGAAAGAGAATGAATATATATATAATGATATATATATATTTATATATGTGTATAAATATTAATATGATTAATATTGCATAAAGTATGCTACATATTATAATTCAGTTATATAGAGATATAATTAATTATAATATCAAATATACATATGTGTATGATGGAAAATGGAATTGATTTAATATTAATTGAGAATTAATATTAAATTGTGTGGGTTAATTTATAATTATAACTAATAAGGGTATTAAGTTATAATTATAATTAAGTTTAAAGGATATATAAAAGGAAGTTTTATAACCTAAAAATCCTAACCCTAGTCATTTTAAC
This sequence comes from Euphorbia tirucalli, assembly GCA_039660915.1. Classification (NCBI taxonomy): domain Eukaryota; kingdom Viridiplantae; phylum Streptophyta; class Magnoliopsida; order Malpighiales; family Euphorbiaceae; genus Euphorbia; species Euphorbia tirucalli. The sequence continues at coordinate 59,871,076 of CM077641.1, forward strand.
ATAAGATGCAGATTTTCTGCAGCCTCCAAGGGGCCAGCCGAAATCTCCCCTTCTCCATCTCCCAAGGTTTTCGAAACTTTGGCCTTCTCTCGTTCGAAGAATCGTTCTTCAATCCCGGCGCTAGCACGCGGTGAATGAATTGCTCCATGTGGATCAATCGTAGAGGGAAGCTACTTTGGTTCCTAATTGATTCAAAACCTACAAAGAATTAAGGTAATTCTTTAACCCTCCTTCCAATTCAATGCAATGTACATGGGTCCTTGGTGGGGATTAATCCTTTTATTTCCGCTGCGTTTTGTTTTGTGTGATTAATTCTCCAACAGTGGTATCAGAGCCACTTGTGCATTGGTTGAATTGGATTTGTTATTTTGATTAGATCAAAATTGCAAGTTAGGGTTGTATGATCTTGATTTAGGGTTCTATGTTATTGTGAATAACATTTTTGATTTGATTTGGAAGTTAATCATTATGAATGATTTGTTTTACACTTGATTTGGATCATTTGGGGGCTGAAAATTCTGGGTTCAGCTTGTTGGCACGCCGGCGTGCTGGAATGGCACGGCGTGCCAACTGGAAATTGTTTCCAGAAAATGAACCAGAATGGTGGCACGCCGGCGTGCCAACCTTGGCACGGCGTGCCACCTAGGAATTTTCAGAAAGGCTTGTTTTTCGCGCGACGTGCTGTTTGTTTGACAAATGCAACTGAGAAGCAGCTTGGGGGCACGACGGCGTGCTGGATCGGCACGCCGTGCCAACCTGATTGGCACGCCGTGCCAACATGAATGGCACACCGTGCTCCCTTAATGCTGCGCGCAGCATTGGATGCTGCAGTGCGCGAAAAATTTTTTTTGCCTGCGGCGCTTGCTTCGTTTAAGTGTGGAAATTGTTTAAGTGTTTGGTGTTCTTCGTTTAAGTGTGGAAATTGTTTCTGCATATTTACGATTTTCCAATCAATTATTTATAAATGCAATGAGATTGTGTTTTAGCGTTTTGAACCCTAAATCTTGAAGATTTTATGCATGGTGTTTTGGTATGGTTTTTGGACCCCATGGATGGTTTTGTTTCTTTTGGTTTTATGGATGTAAGGTTTTATAAATACGGCCTGCGAGTCGTTTGTATTTATGTAATCTTATTTTTCTAGATAAATTGTATAGGATGCAATTTATTGTTTGTAAATTTTATTTACTAGAAAATTGTATAGGATACAATTTTGTAAAGTATGTAAATCCATGAGATGGTGCCTAGGAACAAAGACGTGAAGACGGATCCAAGGGATGCGGCTGTGCTGCGACCATGCGATGGTTACAACCACCTAGGAAATGACCTGTTGATTTTCATATTGGCCTGTGAAAATCAATGTAGATAAAACCATACCATAACACGGTCTTTCGAGTCTATTGCATGTTTTATATTTTGATGCCATGTGATGCCATGCTAAGTATGATATATGCATGCTAGATGAATGTATGACATTGGATGCCATGCAAGAATTAATATTAACTTAGAAAGATTAATGTTAATGCCATGTATTGTATGAGATACATTTTAATCACAGGAATTAATAAACCCTAAATAAACTTATGAAGTTTATATTTTTGCCACCCAATTACGTATAACACTAGTCAAGTACTATGTTCGCATCATGGTAGCCACGCCAAAGCGGGTACGCATGTTGTGACCTTAGCGAAGCGATAATATGAGAAATGGTGATTCTCATTGTGTTGTAATTGGTTTAACAAAGGGTTAATCAAAACGGTGTTTGAGCCCGAGGCAAAGATGAGATGAGTAACATACAATTAAATATGATTGATATATGATATCATGCATCTCATAAATTAGAAGAGTTGCATAATGATGCAATTGGCAAAGAAGTGCACATCCAAAATATGTTTAAATGGTTTAAAGCATGATTTTGAGTCTTTGCCTACCGAAATTATATTTAATCATAGGGACATGCCAAAGCAGTGCTATGGTTAAGTATGGATTTTGGATCTTCACCCACTTAAATATTTTAAAGGGTTTTATAATTTAAGTGGGAGCATTTAAATAAAAATCTTTACACGCTTTATTATAGTTATGATTGCTATTACCATGATCTCGATTGTTATTGAACTTTGAGAATTGTTCTCAAATCAAAAGGAATCATATGTTCTCAATAATCCTTTTGCCCAATGAACCACTAGCAATTGTAACATGAGTATAAAAGATGCTTACTTGAAGCATCGAAGGGACTCTGTTTAAAATTTATTATCTTACACTTGCCACCAATTCTTCCGCACGTGGAAGTTTTACTTGAGGTATATGATACATCACAAATGGAAATGTTCCATCAGTTAGTGAGCAAGAAAAGATAAGTGTTTGAGGCAACAATTTCTCATTGGCCTCCAAAAGGCATTGAGATGTGATCTTGAATTCATTATTTGATAGTCATTGGTGATGAACTATCATTTGAATGACATGGGGAAAATTGTGAATTAGTTGCATAGGATGCAAAAGAATGTTAAGTTATCCATAAAGGATAAGCCCGCCTCGAATTGTGTGCTTATGGTTCAAAAGGAAAGGATAAAAGGAAGGTCGAAAAGCATAAAGACCGAAAGGTTCGGGTGAAACATGTTTTAAAGACCAAAGCTGTTGGCATAGAGAGATCTCCAAAAGAAGGGTGTTGCCATTTCTAGAATGAATCGTTCATTAGAATAGAAATAGCAAACCTTGTTTGGAGAACTATAAGAAGATGAAAGGCAGTAAGACTGCTACCTTAAGTATTTATTAACTATTCTACTTTTGTTTCTATATCAAAAGGTATTAGATATCGTTGTGAATCTCATATTAGTAGAATATGAAGAATCACAACTTGAATAGAAACCTTATGAAGGTGAAAGGTAAAATGCGAATAGGCAAAAGAAGCAAAGGTTGTTACTCGAAGGTTTTTGAACTTTTACATGAAAGTTGTGAACTTCAAGTTAAAAGTTATGAACCTTTTTACATAAAAGTTATGAACTTTGGTTAAAGGTTATGAACTTTTGCATGTGAGTTACGAACTCTTGTTGCCTATTGAACTTGTTGGCTTAAGTAAACAAATGTTGTTTATTTTATAATTGTGAATTATAAACTTTATAAAGACATGATTATGAAATGTAGATTTACATAATTGTCTTTATATGTGGAGCCCATCTGTAACATAAATACTGTAAGGATCGAATCAAATAGGTTGATTCAACCTATTTTGGCAGTGTCGTCTTGGAGACATAAGCAAAGTCGCATTACGAAACTCCATGAGAATGGACTTTTGGATTCATGAGATTATGAATCATCTTGAATCATGCGAATGTTGTTTATTGTAAAAGATGACAAAAGTGGTTCTTTGCTAAAAGTAGTTAAAGAATAATCGATTTATTAAGCATTATACATGTGGATGTATATGAATTATAAATCAACTGCTAAAGGAGGTTTTAATACTTCATTACTTTTATGGAAATTTTCACTAGATAAGAGTATCTAATTAAACACGAGTTTGGAACTTTTGAAGTGTTCAAAAGCTTGTAAAAGGAGTATGAAGTATCTTGACAAGATAGTAAAGTCATTTAGATATGATCCGAGTGGTGAATATTTGAGTCAAGATTTTGACAATCATCTTAGAAATTGTGGGACTGTATCACAATTGACTCCTCCAAGTACGCCACAAAGGATGTTGTGTCGAAAAGGGAGTAATCGAACTCTATACAGATATAGTTCAATCTATGATGAAGTCAAGTTGATCATCGTTTTCTCAAAAATATGCCATTAAAGCAGCTGTGTATATTGTTCCGTCTAAAACAATTCATGAATCAACATATGAGATATGGTTGGGTAAGAGACCCAAATTGTTTCATTGAATAAGTTTAGGGCTGTAAAGCTTATTTCGAATAAGTTGGCACCTAAATTTAAATATCGTATTGTGGATTACTCAAAAGGAAAGTAGGAGTTGTTACTCCTGTGTTTCTTTGGGATACAAAGTAGTTGTAGCTAGAAATGGTTTCCCCTTGAAGAGGGAGTTAATTTCTAGTAGAGTTAGTGGGAGTAAGGTACACCTACAAAACTCGTAATTCACAAAAGTGACATTTAACGTTGAAGAGGAACGTGGAAATGGTTTCATGATCATTGTTGAAATTACACAAGTCCAATGAAAGTCTAGTGGAATACGACATGATTAGGAGAGATATGGATTTCTCAAAATCATGATGTAATTTTACTAGATGAAGTAAGTCTTCTTTTATGAAGAAGCAATGTTAGGTTTTGAATCTAATATGTGACTTGATGCTACAAAGGTTGAAGATAAGTCCATGTCTAACAATCAAAGTATAGACTTTGATAAATCTTTTAGAAGATGCATATGCAATGGTTGCAAGTGAGTTTTCAAATTGAAAACCGACATGAATGGTGATCTTCAAACTTATAAAGCACGACTAGTGACAAAAAGGGGTTATAAACAAGTTCATAGTAGTGACTATGAGGATACGAACAAATTCATAGTAGGACTATGATAAAATCCTTTTTCGTCATTAATCATGATCAAGTCAAATTGAGTTCTTGTTGCCACATCCGCATAATATGATTATAAAATATGGCAAATGGATATCAAAATCTGTTTTCTACGTGAAAACATGATTGAGGATGTGTACGTGACACAACCCAAAGTTTTTGAGCATCCAAAGAATTCAAATAGCGTATGCAAGTTTCAAAGATTCTTATAAGGATCGAAACATGCATCAAATAGTTGGAATCATAGTTTTGATAAAGAAATCAAATGGTTTGATTTTATCAAAAGGATGATGAATCTTGTGTTTCAAAAGGATCAGTGGGAGCATATCGGTATTCCTAACGCTATATGTGGATGACATATGGCTTGTTGGAAATAACATTCTTACCTTGCAAGAAGTAAAATCTTGGCTAAGAAAGTAATTTCAGCTAATGTTATAAGCATGACTGCCTGTATTCTTGAAATTGGAATCTATACAGATAGATCTAAAAGAATGTTTTGGCTTAAGTCAAAGCATTGAAAGCGTTCAATATAAAAGACTTAATAGAAGCTTGCTTATGTTAACTGTGTAAATAGTTGCACATATACAACTGATTGCAATTAGTTGCAATATATCAGTCGAGATCTAGTATTCTCTTAAAAAGAGAAGTTATGATTTTGAAAGGTTCAAAATAAAACGTTATAGCTAAATATCTATAATGGCAGCCAAAGTATACAGTTACATGTGATGTAAAGAAATTTTGGATGAAGAAGTTCATCAAAATTTTATGTTTTTGTTCTAAGCATTGCTTATCCTGTGAGACTATTGTAGGGACAATAGTTCAATGCGTAAGAACCTTGTATGACACAAGCATATACTTAGGCGTTTTTCACTAATTTAGAGAGGCTGTCTCTAAAGAGAGAGTGAATATGTGTAAAGTAGCAACGGAAGCGAAAATTAATAATTCATTGACAAAGACTCCTGCACGAGTGAATACATGAAAGTCATGTAGGTCAATGGGTATAAGATACATGTATGATTGGCCATAGTGCAAGTGGGAGATTGTTGGAGATTGTGCCCTAAGGCCAATATTGGATTATGTAATTTGACTTCTAAGATTAATCTAGTATAGATTAATATTATCATTTATGTTTGTATGTTAGCATTTATGATAAGTATCCATGAATAAATCGTGTTATTCTAAATATCCCTAGTCGATTGTTATTATGGGAATAATAACAAACTAAGACTAGTGTGAGTGATAATGGATATTCATAAGATGAATATAGTGTATACAGATACAGATTATACTCACGGGTAATATGTTAGAGAACATGTTACTGGAGACCCACTATGAGATCAAGTTCATGGTCATGTGTCACAACTGATCTTGATTATAGTAGTGTCATTAGCTGATTCCTTTGACCTGAGGTCACCATTGATTCCGAGATGAACTCATGTTGTGCTTTGACGCAGTCAAACGCTGCTTGTAACAGAGTAGTTATAAAGGCTGTGATTGGGTACAATATGACTCATGATTTGGGATGTGAGTGACAGATATGGGATTTTGTCCCTCTCTATCAAGAGAGCGATATCACTGGGCCCCTCGATAAGTAAGACTGTTAAATGCATGGCCGTGCTCAAATAATTGATAGAGTATCAATTGATTTGTCTAAACAGTTTATTTTGAGATCGAGAAAGCATATGATTAATTATATAAGATTGACAAGTATACCATGTCTTATGATTAATCATGATATCAAAGAGACAAAAGGGAATATGACATTCTATAAATAGGTATTGGATCATTCCAATCATATTAATTGGGTAGTCATAAAGGCTTGCTAGAGTCCGCTTATGACTTATAAGGATATTATGGTAATTTCCTTATTGCCAATTGATATGAACCTATGGGGTCACACACAAAGAGCAAAATGAAGTTCATCTTTTCGGGTATAAATTATTATTGGATAATAATTTATGAATGAGAAAGAGAATGAATATATATATAATGATATATATATATTTATATATGTGTATAAATATTAATATGATTAATATTGCATAAAGTATGCTACATATTATAATTCAGTTATATAGAGATATAATTAATTATAATATCAAATATACATATGTGTATGATGGAAAATGGAATTGATTTAATATTAATTGAGAATTAATATTAAATTGTGTGGGTTAATTTATAATTATAACTAATAAGGGTATTAAGTTATAATTATAATTAAGTTTAAAGGATATATAAAAGGAAGTTTTATAACCTAAAAATCCTAACCCTAGTCATTTTAACATAAGATGCAGATTTTCTGCAGCCTCCAAGGGGCCAGCCGAAATCTCCCCTTCTCCATCTCCCAAGGTTTTCGAAACTTTGGCCTTCTCTCGTTCGAAGAATCGTTCTTCAATCCCGGCGCTAGCACGCGGTGAATGAATTGCTCCATGTGGATCAATCGTAGAGGGAAGCTACTTTGGTTCCTAATTGATTCAAAACCTACAAAGAATTAAGGTAATTCTTTAACCCTCCTTCCAATTCAATGCAATGTACATGGGTCCTTGGTGGGGATTAATCCTTTTATTTCCGCTGCGTTTTGTTTTGTGTGATTAATTCTCCAACAGTGGTATCAGAGCCACTTGTGCATTGGTTGAATTGGATTTGTTATTTTGATTAGATCAAAATTGCAAGTTAGGGTTGTATGATCTTGATTTAGGGTTCTATGTTATTGTGAATAACATTTTTGATTTGATTTGGAAGTTAATCATTATGAATGATTTGTTTTACACTTGATTTGGATCATTTGGGGGCTGAAAATTCTGGGTTCAGCTTGTTGGCACGCCGGCGTGCTGGAATGGCACGGCGTGCCAACTGGAAATTGTTTCCAGAAAATGAACCAGAATGGTGGCACGCCGGCGTGCCAACCTTGGCACGGCGTGCCACCTGGGAATTTTCAGAAAGGCTTGTTTTTCGCGCGACGTGCTGTTTGTTTGACAAATGCAACTGAGAAGCAGCTTGGGGGCACGACGGCGTGCTGGATCGGCACGCCGTGCCAACCTGATTGGCACGCCGTGCCAACATGAATGGCACACCGTGCTCCCTTAATGCTGCGCGCAGCATTGGATGCTGCAGTGCGCGAAAAATTTTTTTTGCTTGCGGCGCTTGCTTCGTTTAAGTGTGGAAATTGTTTAAGTGTTTGGTGTTCTTCGTTTAAGTGTGGAAATTGTTCCTGCATATTTACGATTTTCCAATCAATTATTTATAAATGCAATGAGATTGTGTTTTAGCGTTTTGAACCCTAAATCTTGAAGATTTTATGCATGGTGTTTTGGTATGGTTTTTGGACCCCATGGATGGTTTTGTTTCTTTTGGTTTTATGGATGTAAGGTTTTATAAATACGGCCTGCGAGTCGTTTGTATTTATGTAATCTTATTTTTCTAGATAAATTGTATAGGATGCAATTTATTGTTTGTAAATTTTATTTACTAGAAAATTGTATAGGATACAATTTTGTAAAGTATGTAAATCCATGAGATGGTGCCTAGGAACAAAGACGTGAAGACGGATCCAAGGGATGCGGCTGTGCTGCGACCATGCGATGGTTACAACCACCTAGGAAATGACCTGTTGATTTTCATATTGGCCTGTGAAAATCAATGTAGATAAAACCATACCATAACACGGTCTTTCGAGTCTATTGCATGTTTTATATTTTGATGCCATGTGATGCCATGCTAAGTATGATATATGCATGCTAGATGAATGTATGACATTGGATGCCATGCTAGAATTAATATTAACTTAGAAAGATTAATGTTAATGCCATGTATTGTATGAGATACATTTTAATCACAGGAATTAATAAACCCTAAATAAACTTATGAAGTTTATATTTTTGCCACCCAATTACGTATAACACTAGTCAAGTACTATGTTCGCATCATGGTAGCCACGCCAAAGCGGGTACGCATGTTGTGACCTTAGCGAAGCGATAATATGAGAAATGGTGATTCTCATTGTGTTGTCATTGGTTTAACAAAGGGTTAATCAAAACGGTGTTTGAGCCCGAGGCAAAGATGAGATGAGTAACATACAATTAAATATGATTGATATATGATATCATGCATCTCATAAATTAGAAGAGTTGCATAATGATGCAATTGGCAAAGAAGTGCACATCCAAAATATGTTTAAATGGTTTAAAGCATGATTTTGAGTCTTTGCCTACCGAAATTATATTTAATCATAGGGACATGCCAAAGCAGTGCTATGGTTAAGTATGGATTTTGGATCTTCACCCACTTAAATATTTTAAAGGGTTTTATAATTTAAGTGGGAGCATTTAAATAAAAATCTTTACACGCTTTATTATAGTTATGATTGCTATTACCATGATCTCGATTGTTATTGAACTTTGAGAATTGTTCTCAAATCAAAAGGAATCATATGTTCTCAATAATCCTTTTGCCCAATGAACCACTAGCAATTGTAACATGAGTATAAAAGATGCTTACTTGAAGCATCGAAGGGACTCTGTTTAAAATTTATTATCTTACACTTGCCACCAATTCTTCCGCACGTGGAAGTTTTACTTGAGGTATATGATACATCACAAATGGAAATGTTCCATCAGTTAGTGAGCAAGAAAAGATAAGTGTTTGAGGCAACAATTTCTCATTGGCCTCCAAAAGGCATTGAGATGTGATCTTGAATTCATTATTTGATAGTCATTGGTGATGAACTATCATTTGAATGACATGGGGAAAATTGTGAATTAGTTGCATAGGATGCAAAAGAATGTTAAGTTATCCATAAAGGATAAGCCCGCCTCGAATTGTGTGCTTATGGTTCAAAAGGAAAGGATAAAAGGAAGGTCGAAAAGCATAAAGACCGAAAGGTTCGGGTGAAACATGTTTTAAAGACCAAAGCTGTTGGCATAGAGAGATCTCCAAAAGAAGGGTGTTGCCATTTCTAGAATGAATCGTTCATTAGAATAGAAATAGCAAACCTTGTTTGGAGAACTATAAGAAGATGAAAGGCAGTAAGACTGCTACCTTAAGTATTTATTAACTATTCTACTTTTGTTTCTATATCAAAAGGTATTAGATATCGTTGTGAATCTCATATTAGTAGAATATGAAGAATCACAACTTGAATAGAAACCTTATGAAGGTGAAAGGTAAAATGCGAATAGGCAAAAGAAGCAAAGGTTGTTACTCGAAGGTTTTTGAACTTTTACATGAAAGTTGTGAACTTCAAGTTAAAAGTTATGAACCTTTTTACATAAAAGTTATGAACTTTGGTTAAAGGTTATGAACTTTTGCATGTGAGTTACGAACTCTTGTTGCCTATTGAACTTGTTGGCTTAAGTAAACAAATGTTGTTTATTTTATAATTGTGAATTATAAACTTTATAAAGACATGATTATGAAATGTAGATTTACATAATTGTCTTTATATGTGGAGCCCATCTGTAACATAAATACTGTAAGGATCGAATCAAATAGGTTGATTCAACCTATTTTGGCAGTGTCGTCTTGGAGACATAAGCAAAGTCGCATTACGAAACTCCATGAGAATGGACTTTTGGATTCATGAGATTATGAATCATCTTGAATCATGCGAATGTTGTTTATTGTAAAAGATGACAAAAGTGGTTCTTTGCTAAAAGTAGTTAAAGAATAATCGATTTATTAAGCATTATACATGTGGATGTATATGAATTATAAATCAACTGCTAAAGGAGGTTTTAATACTTCATTACTTTTATGGAACTTTTCACTAGATAAGAGTATCTAATTAAACACGAGTTTGGAACTTTTGAAGTGTTCAAAAGCTTGTAAAAGGAGTATGAAGTATCTTGACAAGATAGTAAAGTCATTTAGATATGATCCGAGTGGTGAATATTTGAGTCAAGATTTTGACAATCATCTTAGAAATTGTGGGACTGTATCACAATTGACTCCTCCAAGTACGCCACAAAGGATGTTGTGTCGAAAAGGGAGTAATCGAACTCTACACAGATATAGTTCAATCTATGATGAAGTCAAGTTGATCATCGTTTTCTCAAAAATATGCCATTAAAGCAGCTGTGTATATTGTTCCGTCTAAAACAATTCATGAATCAACATATGAGATATGGTTGGGTAAGAGACCCAAATTGTTTCATTGAATAAGTTTAGGGCTGTAAAGCTTATTTCGAATAAGTTGGCACCTAAATTTAAATATCGTATTGTGGATTACTCAAAAGGAAAGTAGGAGTTGTTACTCCTGTGTTTCTTTGGGATACAAAGTAGTTGTAGCTAGAAATGGTTTCCCCTTGAAGAGGGAGTTAATTTCTAGTAGAGTTAGTGGGAGTAAGGTACACCTACAAAACTCGTAATTCACAAAAGTGACATTTAACGTTGAAGAGGAACGTGGAAATGGTTTCATGATCATTTTTGAAATTACACAAGTCCAATGAAAGTCTAGTGGAATACGACATGATTAGGAGAGATATGGATTTCTCAAAATCATGATGTAATTTTACTAGATGAAGTAAGTCTTCTTTTATGAAGAAGCAATGTTAGATTTTGAATCTAATATGTGACTTGATGCTACAAAGGTTGAAGATAAGTCCATGTCTAACAATCAAAGTATAGACTTTGATAAATCTTTTAGAAGATGCATATGCAATGGTTGCAAGTGAGTTTTCAAATTGAAAACCGACATGAATGGTGATCTTCAAACTTATAAAGCACGACTAGTGACAAAAAGGGGTTATAAACAAGTTCATAGTAGTGACTATGAGGATACGAACAAATTCATAGTAGGACTATGATAAAATCCTTTTTCGTCATTAATCATGATCAAGTCAAATTGAGTTCTTGTTGCCACATCCGCATAATATGATTATAAAATATGGCAAATGGATATCAAAATCTGTTTTCTACGTGAAAACATGATTGAGGATGTGTACGTGACACAACCCAAAGTTTTTGAGCATCCAAAGAATTCAAATAGCGTATGCAAGTTTCAAAGATTCTTATAAGGATCGAAACATGCATCAAATAGTTGGAATCATAGTTTTGATAAAGAAATCAAATGGTTTGATTTTATCAAAAGGATGATGAATCTTGTGTTTCAAAAGGATCAGTGGGAGCATATCGGTATTCCTAACGCTATATGTGGATGACATATGGCTTGTTGGAAATAACATTCTTACCTTGCAAGAAGTAAAATCTTGGCTAAGAAAGTAATTTCAGTTAATGTTATAAGCATGACTGCCTGTATTCTTGAAATTGGAATCTATACAGATAGATCTAAAAGAATGTTTTGGCTTAAGTCAAAGCATTGAAAGCGTTCAATATAAAAGACTTAATAGAAGCTTGCTTATGTTAACTGTGTAAATAGTTGCACATATACAACTGATTGCAATTAGTTGCAATATATCAGTCGAGATCTAGTATTCTCTTAAAAAGAGAAGTTATGATTTTGAAAGGTTCAAAATAAAACGTTATAGCTAAATATCTATAATAGCAGCCAAAGTATACAGTTACATGTGATGTAAAGAAATTTTGGATGAAGAAGTTCATCAAAATTTTATGTTTTTGTTCTAAGCATTGCTTATCCTGTGAGACTATTGTAGGGACAATAGTTCAATGCGTAAGAACCTTGTATGACACAAGCATATACTTAGGCGTTTTTCACTAATTTAGAGAGGCTGTCTCTAAAGAGAGAGTGAATATGTGTAAAGTAGCAACGGAAGCGAAAATTAATAATTCATTGACAAAGACTCCTGCACGAGTGAATACATGAAAGTCATGTAGGTCAATGGGTATAAGATACATGTATGATTGGCCATAGTGCAAGTGGGAGATTGTTGGAGATTGTGCCCTAAGGCCAATATTGGATTATGTAATTTGACTTCTAAGATTAATCTAGTATAGATTAATATTATCATTTATGTTTGTATGTTAGCATTTATGATAAGTATCCATGAATAAATTGTGTTATTCTAAATATCCCTAGTCGATTGTTATTATGGGAATAATAACAAACTAAGACTAGTGTGAGTGATAATGGATATTCATAAGATGAATATAGTGTATACAGATACAGATTATACTCACGGGTAATATGTTAGAGAACATGTTACTGGAGACCCACTATGAGATCAAGTTCATGGTCATGTGTCACAACTGATCTTGATTATAGTAGTGTCATTAGCTGATTCCTTTGACCTGAGGTCACCATTGATTCCGAGATGAACTCATGTTGTGCTTTGACGCAGTCAAACGCTGCTTGTAACAGAGTAGTTATAAAGGCTGTGATTGGGTACAATATGACTCATGCTTTGGGATGTGAGTGACAGATATGGGATTTTGTCCCTCTCTATCAAGAGAGCGATATCACTGGGCCCCTCGATAAGTAAGACTGTTAAATGCATGGCCGTGCTCAAATAATTGATAGAGTATCAATTGATTTGTCTAAACAGTTTATTTTGAGATCGAGAAAGCATATGATTAATTATATAAGATTGACAAGTATACCATGTCTTATGATTAATCATGATATCAAAGAGACAAAAGGGAATATGACATTCTATAAATAGGTATTGGATCATTCCAATCATATTAATTGGGTAGTCATAAAGGCTTGCTAGAGTCCGCTTATGACTTATAAGGATATTATGGTAATTTCCTTATTGCCAATTGATATGAACCTATGGGGTCACACACAAAGAGCAAAATGAAGTTCATCTTTTCGGGTATAAATTATTATTGGATAATAATTTATGAATGAGAAAGAGAATGAATATATATATAATGATATATATATTTATATATGTGTATAAATATTAATATGATTAATATTGCATAAAGTATGCTACATATTATAATTCAGTTATATAGAGATATAATTAATTATAATATCAAATATACATATGTGTATGATGGAAAATGGAATTGATTTAATATTAATTGAGAATTAATATTAAATTGTGTGGGTTAATTTATAATTATAACTAATAAGGGTATTAAGTTATAATTATAATTAAGTTTAAAGGATATATAAAAGGAAGTTTTATAACCTAAAAATCCTAACCCTAGTCATTTTAACATAAGATGCAGATTTTCTGCAGCCTCCAAGGGGCCAGCCGAAATCTCCCCTTCTCCATCTCCCAAGGTTTTCGAAACTTTGGCCTTCTCTCGTTCGAAGAATCGTTCTTCAATCCCGGCGCTAGCACGCGGTGAATGAATTGCTCCGTGTGGATCAACCGTAGAGGGAAGCTACTTTGGTTCCTAATTGATTCAAAACCTACAAAGAATTAAGGTAATTCTTTAACCCTCCTTCCAATTCAATGCAATGTACATGGGTCCTTGGTGGGGATTAATCCTTTTATTTCCGCTGCGTTTTGTTTTGTGTGATTAATTCTCCAACACTCCACACAATGGAATGGCCGAAATTTTAACCCTAATAGAGATGAAGAGATTGCCTTGGAGTGAAACTTGGAAAGTGGAAGAGATTAAGGAGAGATTTTCTCCTTAGGTTAAGGATTCCTAATTTTTTTGAATTGGTCAACTGAAAAATGGGATATTTATCATGGATTTTCGGAATTCCAACCTTCCCAACACAAAAATAAAAAGGCACAAAAAAAAAAATAAATTTAAGCCAGGTAAGGTTCGAACTCTAGACCACTAGCTATTAGTCAGGACTATCTACCGCTAGGCCAAAGCCTACGAATTGTTATAAGCATACAAAACATCGGTTAAATGCAAAAATGCTCACTCATATGCACACATCACAACATAACTAAGTCAACTTATATCTGGGGCGTTACAATCCTCCCCACTAACAAAAAGTTTCGCCCTCGAAACTCAAGGACAAAAGAGTAAGCTAGGTTCTAACCTTGATTAGTTGCAAACAATTCCGGATATTTGGATCTCATGGTCTCTTCTAGCTCCCAAGTAGCCTCTTCAAACTTCTGGCTACGCCAAAGCACCTTTACCAAAGGCATCTCTTTTCTCCTGAGTTTGCAAACCTGACGGTCGAGGATCTGAACAGGCTTCTCCTCATATGTCAAATTGGGTTCCACCTCCACCGAATCCACAGCAATAACGTGAGAAGGGTCGCTCACATATCTTCGTAGCTGTGAAACATGGAATACATTATGAACTTTTGCCAATTCCGGTGGTAGAGCCAACCGATATGCAACTTCCCCAATCCTTTCAAGCACTTCATATGGACCAATATACTTGGGACTGAGCTTGCCTCTCTTGCCGAACCTCATCACTCCCTTCATAGGAGATACTTTCAGCAATACCTTGCTACCGACTTCGAAGGTAAGAGGTCTTCTCTTGAGATCTACATAAGACTTCTGACGATCCTGGGCAGCCTTCATATTCGCCTGAATCACCTTCACCTTCTCAACTGTATCCCGAATCAATTCCGGACCCAACACCAATGTGTCACTAATGTCGTCCCAGCATGTCGGACTATGACATTTCCTCCCATAGAGGGCTTCATACGGGGCCATACGGATACTAGCGTGATAGCTATTGTTATAGGAGAACTCTACCAAACTCAGACATTTCACCCAAGATTTCTGGAAGTCAAGAGCACATGACCGCAACATATCCTCTAAGGTTTGGATTGTCCTCTCCGTCTGTCCATCTGTAGCAGCATGAAAAGCTGTACTCAACTTCAACCTAGTGCCCAAAGCTTCTTGCAATGATGTCCAAAAATGTGACAAGAACCGTGGGTCACGATCTGACACAATCTCCCTAGGCACACCATGTAGCCTTATAATTTCACTCGCATATGCCTCAGCTAACTGCTCCATAGACCAGGTCTTCTTCATAGGAATAAACCGAGCCACCTTGGTCAAACGGTCTATAACAACCCACACTGTGTCTAAACCATTAGCAACCTTTGGTAAACCCGACACAAAGTCCATAGAAACCGAGTCAAACTTCCATGCTGGAATAGCCAAGGGCTGCAATAATCCCCCAGGCCTCTGATGCTCAATTTTCACCTTTTGACAAGTCAAGCACCGGGCCACAAACTCAGCTACCTCTTTCTTCATTCTAGGCCACCAAAACTGCATCTTCAAATCTTTGTACAATTTCGCACCTCCCGGATGCACAGAGTAGGGAGTGCAATGAGCTTCACTTAAGATCTGCTCTTTCAACATTGAATCATTAGGCACACACCATCGGCCTTTAAATTTCATACTCCCATCTGCAAGAATCTCGAAATCTACAGCATTACCCTGCTCCTTCGCTGCACGAATCTTCTGAAGTACAGGATCACTCAACTGCTTCTCTTTCAATTCTACAAACAATACTGGTTCCACACTGATTGCATTTAAACTCGCCTGAACCACTCCTCTCGGGACCACTTCAATTTCCAACTTCCTAAACTCCTTGCAAAGATCAATAGGAAGTCTTTTCATGAAGTTCACCGAATGGATGCTCTTTCTGCTCAATGCATCTGCGACTCTGTTTGCCTTTCCTTCTTTATACTCCAAGGTTAAGTCATAATCCTTGATAAGCTCTAACCAACGTCTCTGTCGCATGTTTAGTTCTTTCTGGGTGAAAATATATTTGAGGCTCTTATGATCGGTGTATATCTTGCACGGCACACCATACAAGTAATGGCGCCAAATTTTAAGAGCAAACACCACCGCAGCTAACTCCAAATCGTGAGTCGGGTAGTTCCTTTCATGAACCCTCAATTGCCTTGAAGCATAGGCAATCACTTTTCCCAACTGCATAAGTACACACCCAAGTCCGTACTTGGAAGCATCACTGAACACTTCATACTCTACTCCGTCAGTCGGCAATGCAAGAACTGGGGCTGAAGTAAGTCTCTCTTTTAATATCTGGAACGCTTCTTCACATTCTGCAGTCCATTGAAACCTACAGTCCTTCTTCATCAACTGAGTCAAAGGTCGTGCAATAATTGAAAAGTTGTGCACAAACCTTCTGTAGTATCCAGCAAGACCAAGAAAACTTCTTACTTCGGTCACATTAGTAGGACTGGACCATTCAAGAACGGCTTTAATCTTCGCCGGGTCCACCTTCACACCTTCTTTGGTAATCACATGGCCTAGAAAAGCCACCTCTCCAAGCCAAAACTCACACTTAGAGAACTTGGCGTACCACTTCTGCTCTCTTAATACTTTCAACACCATTTTGAGATGCTTAGCATGCTCCTCTTCATTCTTCGAATATACTAAGATATCATCAATGAATACCACAACACACACATCAAGGAGCTCGTGGAAGGTTCGGTTCATCTGATCCATAAACACTGCTGGTGCGTTAGTGAGACCGAAGGGCATTACTTCGAATTCATAGTGCCCATACCTTGTCCGGAAGGCAGTCTTCTGAATGTCGTCTTCTTTTACCGGAATCTGATGATAGCCGGATCTCAGATCGATCTTAGAGAACACACCTGCACCCTTCAATTGATCAAACAAATCTTCAATTCTTGGCAGGGGATATTTATTCTTGATGGTCACCTTATTCAACTCACGGTAGTCAATACATAATCGCATGCTTCCATCCTTCTTCTTGACAAAGAGTACCGGAGCACCCCAAGGTGACACGCTGGGTCTAATAAAACCCTTATCAACAAGTTCTTGCAACTGGGTCTTCAATTCTCGCATCTCCGAGGGAGCCATCCGATAAGGAGCTTTAGAGATTGGAGCTGACCCCGGAATTAGGTCGATGGCAAATTCTACATCCCTTCCTGGTGGAATCCCTGGCAGTTCATCAGGAAACACATCCGCATATTCTCGAACAATAGGAATATCCTCGATCTTCACTTCTTCCGAGGTATCCTTTGTTGGGAATTAATCGCACAAAAAAAAAAAAAAAATATAAACGCAGCGGAAAAACAGATTAATCCCCACCAAGGACCCATGTACATTGGATTGAATCGGAAGGAGGGTTAAAGAATTACCTTAATTCTTTGAAGATTGAATCAAGCAGGAACCAAAATAGCTTCCCTCTACGGTTGATCCACACGGAGCAATACGTCCACCGCGTGCTAGCGCCGGATTTGAAGAACAATTCTTTGAACGAGAGAGAGAGAGATAGAAAATCAAATTTTCTTTTTGGGGTTTTGGATGAATTTCGGCTGGCTCTTCTTCCACCACTTTCAGTCTGCCGAAAACTCCACTTTTGTTATATAAGAATTACATTAGGTTTAGGTTTTTTCTTATTTCCTTAAATAAAAAACACCTAATTAGTTAATTATAATTATAATCTAATACACCTATTAATTATAATTATAAATTAACCCACATAATTTAATATTAATTCTCACTTAATATTAAATCAAATCAATTCTCCATAATACACATATGTATATATATAATATTATAATTAATTATATCTCTATATAATTTAATTATAATATGTAGCATACTTTATGCAATATTAATCACATTAATATTTATATACACATACATAAATATATATCACTATATATATATTTATTCTCTTTCTCATTCATAAATTATTATCCAATAATAATTTATACCCGATAAGATGAACTTCATTTTGCTCTTGTGTGTGACCCCATAGGATCATATTAATTGGCAATAAGGAAATTACCATAATGTCCTTATAGGTCACAAGCGGACTCTAGCAAGCCATTACGACTACCCAATTAATATGATTGGAATGATCCAATACCTATTTATAGAATGTCATATTCCCTTTTGTCTCTTTGATATCATGATTAATCATAAGACATGGTACACTTGTCAATCTTATATAATTAATCATATGCTTTCTCGATCTCAAATTAAACTGTTTAGACAAATTAATTGATACTCTTATCAATTATTTGAGCATGGCCATGCATTTAACAGTCTTACTTATCGAGGGGCCCAGTGATATCGCTCTCTTGTTAGAGAGGGACAAAATCCCATATCTGTCACTCACATCCCAAAGCATGAGTCATATTGTACCCAACCACAGCCTTTATAACTACTCTGTTACAAGCAGCGTTTGACTGCGTCAAAGCACAACATGAATTCATCCCGGAATCCATGGTGACCTCAGGTCAAAGGAATCAGCTGATGACACTACTATAATCAAGATCAGTTGTGACACGTGACCATGAACTTGATCTCATAGTGGGTCTCCAGCAACATGTTCTCTAACATATTGCCCGTGAGTATAATCTGTATCTGTATACACTATATTCATCTTATGAATATCCATTATCACTCACACTAGTCTTAGTTTGTTATTATTCCCATAATAACAATCGACTAGGGAAATTTAGAATTACACAATTAATTCATGGATACATTATCATAAATACTAACATACAAATATATATGATAAAATAAGTCTTTATTAATGACTTAAGAAGATTGTTTACATAATCCAACATTGGCTTAGGGCACAATCTCTAACAATCTCCCACTTGCCCTAAGTCCAATCTCAAATGTATCTAATACCCATGGACCTAGCATGACCATCATGTACAGCTTGTGAAAGAGCTTTTGTTAGTGGATCAGCAACATTGTCTTCAGACGCAACTTTGCATATCTTCACATCTCCTCTTGAGATGACTTCTCTTATGTAGTGAAAACGCCGAAGTATATGTTTGGATTTCTGTGACACACTAGGTTCCTTAGCAAGTGATATTGCCCCATTATTGTCACACAAGAGGCTCACAGGATTCACTATGCTAGGAACGACACCAAGTTCTTCGATGAACTTCTTGATCCAAACAGCCTCTTGGGCTGCATCTGATGCAGCAATATACTCAGCTTCTGTTGTAGATGCAGCTATCGTGCTTTGCTTAGAACTCTTCCAACTTATCGCACCTCCATTCAGAATGAACACATACCCAGACTGTGACTGCATCTGATCTTGATCAGTTTGGAAACTTGCATCCGTGTAACCATTTACAACAAGATCTTCGTCCGAGCCTCCATATATCAAGAATGTATCTTTAGTTCTTCTCAAGTACTTAAGAATACTCTTGACAGCAGTCCAGTGACTATCACCTGGATCAGACTGATATCTACTTGTCATGCTCAAAGCAAAAGAGACATCTGGCCGAGTACATACCATGGCATACATGATAGATCCTATAGCTGATGCATAAGGAATCTTATCCATGCGTTGACGTTCTTCAACTGTCATAGGACATTGCTTACGACTAAGCTTTATCCCTTGCCCAATAGGAACATTTCCTTTCTTAGATTGATCCATACTGAACCTTTTCAGTATCTTATCAATGTATGTACTCTGGCTCAGGCCTATCAATCTCTTAGATCTATCTCTATAGATCTTTATTCCAAGAATATAGGCTGCCTCACCCAAGTCTTTCATAGAAAAACACTTTCCTAGCCAAGATTTTATTTCTTGCAAGGTAGGAATGTGATTTCCTATTAACAATATGTCATCGACATATAGAACTAGGAAAATTATATTGCTCCCACTGAACTTCTTGTACACACAAGGCTCATCTTCATTTTTGATGAAGCCAAACTTTTGACCGATTCATCAAAACAATGATTCCAACTTCTTGATGCTTGCTTCAAACCATAAATGGCCTTTTGAAGCTTGCATACTTTATCAGGATTCTTTGGATCGACAAAACCTTCAGGCTGTGTCATGTACACATCCTCAACAAGGTTTCCATTTAGGAAAGCTATTTTGACATCCATTTGCCATATCTCATAGTCATAATATGCTGCTATGGCAACAAGAATTCTGATGGACTTGATCATAGCTACTGGAGAAAAGGTTTCGTCATAGTCTATACCATGAATTTGTCGGTAACCTTTTGCCACTAACCTTGCTTTATAAGTCTGAATATTCCCATCCATGTCCGTTTTCAACTTGAAAACCCATTTGTGCCCTATTGCTTTAGCACCCTTTGGGAGATCAACCAAAGTCCATACTTTGTTGTCGTCCATGGATTGAATTTCTGACTTCATAGCATCAAGCCATTTTTCAGATTCTGAATTAGAGACAGCTTCCATGTACGTGGAAGGTTCATTCTCTTCTAACAGAATCAGATCATTTTCATTCGTGACGAGAAATCCATATCTCTCGGGCTCATGACGAACTCTACTTGATCTACGTTGGACTTGTGTTACTGGTTCTGACTCAACAACTTCTTGTGAATCAGGTTGTTCCATTTGAAACTCACTTTCAACTTGGTTATCCATATTTTCTTGTAGGTGTACTTTACTCCCACTGATTCCTTTGGAAATAAACTCTTTTTCCAGGAATGTACCACCCTTAGCAACAAACACTTTGTTTTCACTAGGATTGTAAAAGAAATAACCTTTAGTTTCTTTTGGATAACCAACAAAATTGCATTTCACAGATTTTGGTGATAACTTATCTGAAATCAAATATTTCACATAGGCTTCGCATCCCCAAATCTTGAGAAAAGACAAATTTGGTTTCTTACCAATCCATATCTCATATGGTGTCTTTTCAACTGCTTTTGATGGAACTCGGTTCAGTGTGAATGCCGCTGTTTCAAGTGCATATCCCCAAAAGGATAGAGGAAGATTTGTTTGACTCATCATAGACCGAACCATATCCAATAAAGTTCGGTTCCTCCTCTCAGACACACCATTCCACTGTGGTGTACCAGGAGGAGTTAATTGTGAGACAATCCCATAATTTCTAAGATGATCGTCGAACTCTTGGCTCAAATATTCACCACCTCGATCAGATCTAAGTGCTTTAATTGTCTTGCCAAGTTGGTTTTGTACTTCATTTTGGAAGGCTTTGAACATTTCAAAGGATTCCGACTTATGCTTCATTAGATATAGATAACCATATCTACTAAAGTCATCAGTGAACGTAATGAAGTATTGAAAACCACCTCTAGCAGTTGTGCTCATAGGCCCACATACATCTGTATGTATGAATTCTAATAAGTCACTAGCCCTTTCACTGTGACCAGTAAAAGGACTCTTGGTCATCTTACCCATTAAACAAGACTCGCAAGTGTCATATGTTTCAAAAACATCTAGACCCAAAATTCCATCTTTATGGAGTTTTGAAATGCGTTTCTCATTAATGTGTCCTAGACGACAGTGCCAGAGATAAGTAGGATTCACAATATTTGTTCTTATCCTTTTGGTATTTATGTTATATACATGCTCATCATAACCTTCACTAAGGTTCAACAAATAAAGACCATCATGTAAATCCGCATTTGCATAAAACAAGTCTTTATTGAAAAGCAATAAGCGATTATTCTTAATAACACATTTAAATCCTTCCTTGTCCAAACATGAAATAGAAATGATGTTCCTAGACAAATTAGGAACAAAATAACAATTATTCAAAAGGAGAACAAGTCCACTTGGCAACTTGAGCTCGTAGCGACCGACTTCATAAGCAGCAACTCTAGCTCCATTCGCCACATGGAATTCTACCTCGCCCTTCTTGAGCTTTCTACTTCCTCTAAGCCCCTGCACATTCATACAAATGTGAGAACCACAACCGGTATCTAATACCCATGAAGTAGAAACAGAAGTAGAATGAAGTATTTCAATAACATGAATACCTTGATTAGCGGTCTCACCGCCTCTCTTCTTCCTCAAGTCCTCCAAATAAAGCTTGCAATTTCTGCGCCAATGACCAGGCTGATTGCAGAAATGGCATGCGCCTTCCTTTGGAGGCTTTGCCTTGGTAACAGCTTTGGGCTTCTTTGCATCCTTCCCAAACTCTTTGGGTTTGTTTGCTTTACCCCTCTTCTTCTGGATCCTACCCTTTTGCACCATATGGATCCCTTTGGAGCTTGGCTTCTCTTTTATAGTTACTTCAGCGTTTTTCAGCATCCCATGCAGTTCGCTGACCGTTTTGTCCATATCATTCATGTGATAATTCATGACAAAATGGGAGTAACTCTCGGGAAGAGAATTAAGGATCAAATCCGTTGCCAACTCAGGTCTGAGTGGCGAACCAAGCCTCTCCAACTGATCAATGTACCCTTTCATCTTCAGAACATGGGCACTAACCGAACTCCCTTCGGTCATCTTGCACCCAACCAAAGATCTCAAGGTCTCATACCTTTCCCTTCTCGCTTGCTTTTGGAACATTTCCTTAAGCTCTTGAGACATCTCATATGCCTCAAATGTTTCCAGATCCTTCTGAAGTTCTGGAATCATTGATGCGAGCATCAGGCACTGTACATCAATCTGATCATTTTGATGCTTGTGGAAAGCATCCCTTTCAGCTCTTGAAGCTATGGTGGGTGGAGGGTTAGCGGGCAAAGGCCCATCCAGAACATATAGCTTTCGCTCTTGCTTGAGAACAATTCTCAAGTTGCGATACCAGTCTAGGTAATTTGTTCCATTCAGTTTATCCTTCTCAAGGATAGATCGAATAGAACCGGGATTGCTTGTGTTGGCCATTTATCTACAACAGAAAATATATGCAAAGTTAATTACATAAGAGAATATAGCTCCCACTAAAATTATAAAACCCTTTAAAATATTTAAGTGGGTAAAAGACCCAAAATCCATACTTAACCATAGCACTGCTTTGGCATGTCCCTATGATTAAATATAATTTCGGTAGACATCACCATGTCAATTACATCATTATGTAACTCTTTTAATTTATGAGATGCATGATATCATATATCATATTTAATTTGTATGTTACTCATCTCATCCTTGCCTCGGGCTCAAACACCTTTTTGATTAACCCTTTAGTTAAACCAATTACAACACAATGAGAATCACCTTTTCTCATATTATTGCTTCGCTAAGGTCACAACATGCATACCCGCCCTGGCGGTATACCATGATGCGAACATAGTACTTGACAAGTGTTATACGTAATTGGGTGGCAAAAATATAAACTTCATAAGTTTATTTAGGGTTTATAAATCCCGTGATTAAAATTTTATCATATACAAAACATGGCATTAATATTAAACTTTCCAAGTTAACATTAATCCTAGCATGGCATCCAATGTCATACATTCATCTAGCATGCATATTTCATACTAGGCATGGCATCACATGGCATCAAAATATAAAACATGCAATAGACTCGAAAAACCGTGTTATGGTATGGTTTTATCTACATTGATTTTCATAGGCCAATATGAAAATCAACAGGTCATTTTCTAGGTGGTTGCAACCATCGCATGGTCACAGCACAGCCGCACCCCTTGGATCCGTCTTCACGTCTTTGTTCCTTGGCATCATCTCATGGATTTACATATTTAACAAAATTGTATCCTATACAATTTTCTAGTAAAATAAGATTTACAAACAATAAATTGCATCCTATACAATTTATCTAGAAAATAAGATTACATAAATACAAACGACTCGCAGGCCGTATTTATAAAACTTTACATCCACCAAAACCAAAGGAAAACAAAAACATCCACAGGGTCCAAAACCATACCACAACACCATGCATAAAATTATCACAATAATTTTACATCTACAAGATTTAGGGTTCAAAAACTAAACACAATCTTATTGTATTTAAAAGAAATTGATTTGAGAAGAAAAGGTATAGAAGACAATTTCTACATTGCAGCACTAAGGGAACACGGCGTGCAAAACCGGTTTGCATGGCGTGCAACACTTGCACGCGGCCGTGTTCCTCGCTGTTACTCAGCGCACATGAGAAATTTCCGGTTGCACGCCGTGCAAAACCAGTACACGGCGTGCAACACACATATGCACGGCGTGCAACACTTGCACGCCGGCGAGTTATGCACTGATTCTCAGCTTACGAAAACGATTTCCGACTACACGCCGTGCAAAACCAGTACACGGCGTGCAACACACGTTTGCACGGCGTGCAGTGCCTGCACGCCGGCGTGTTCTGCACTGAAAAACTATTCTGCGTCAATTTGTTCAAAACAACAATTCCCAAATCAATTCCAAACGTTATTCACAATAACAAAGAACCCTAAATCAAAAACATATAACCCTAACATGCAATTTTGATCTAATCAAAATAACAAATCCAATTCAATCAATGCACAAGTGGCTCTGATACCACTGTTGGGAATTAATCGCACAAAAAAAAAAAAATATAAACGCAGTGGAAAAACAGATTAATCCCCACCAAGGACCCATGTACATTGGATTGAATCGGAAGGAGGGTTAAAGAATTACCTTAATTCTTTGAAGATTGAATCAAGCAGGAACCAAAATAGCTTCCCTCTACGGTTGATCCACACGGAGCAATACGTCCACTGCGTGCTAGCGCCGGATTTGAAGAACAATTCTTCGAACGAGAGAGAGAGAGATAGAAAATCAAATTTTCTTTTTGGGGTTTTGGATGAATTTCGGCTGGCTCTTCTTCCACCACTTTCAGTCTGCCGAAAACTCCACTTTTGTTATATAAGAATTACATTAGGTTTAGGTTTTTTCTTATTTCCTTAAATAAAAAACACCTAATTAGTTAATTATAATTATAATCTAATACACCTATTAATTATAATTATAAATTAACCCACATAATTTAATATTAATTCTCACTTAATATTAAATCAAATCAATTCTCCATAATACACATATGTATATATATAATATTATAATCAATTATATCTCTATATAATTTAATTATAATATGTAGCATACTTTATGCAATATTAATCACATTAATATTTATATACACATACATAAATATATATCACTATATATATATTTATTCTCTTTCTCATTCATAAATTATTATCCAATAATAATTTATACCCGATAAGATGAACTTCATTTTGCTCTTGTGTGTGACCCCATAGGATCATATTAATTGGCAATAAGGAAATTACCATAATGTCCTTATAGGTCACAAGCGGACTCTAGCAAGCCATTACGACTACCCAATTAATATGATTGGAATGATCCAATACCTATTTATAGAATGTCATATTCCCTTTTGTCTCTTTGATATCATGATTAATCATAAGACATGGTACACTTGTCAATCTTATATAATTAATCATATGCTTTCTCGATCTCAAATTAAACTGTTTAGACAAATTAATTGATACTCTTATCAATTATTTGAGCATGGCCATGCATTTAACAGTCTTACTTATCGAGGGGCCCAGTGATATCGCTCTCTTGTTAGAGAGGGACAAAATCCCATATCTGTCACTCACATCCCAAAGCATGAGTCATATTGTACCCAACCACAGCCTTTATAACTACTCTGTTACAAGCAGCGTTTGACTGCGTCAAAGCACAACATGAATTCATCCCGGAATCCATGGTGACCTCAGGTCAAAGGAATCAGCTGATGACACTACTATAATCAAGATCAGTTGTGACACGTGACCATGAACTTGATCTCATAGTGGGTCTCCAGCAACATGTTCTCTAACATATTGCCCGTGAGTATAATCTGTATCTGTATACACTATATTCATCTTATGAATATCCATTATCACTCACACTAGTCTTAGTTTGTTATTATTCCCATAATAACAATCGACTAGGGAAATTTAGAATTACACAATTAATTCATGGATACATTATCATAAATACTAACATACAAATATATATGATAAAATAAGTCTTTATTAATGACTTAAGAAGATTGTTTACATAATCCAACATTGGCTTAGGGCACAATCTCTAACATCCTTTATTCTACACAGAAATACTTCTTCGCCTTTCATCGCCATCTTTTTCAATTTCATAGCCGAAACTACCTTCACTCCTGGTTTCATCTTAACATTTGAATAAGAAACCCTCTTCCCTTTACCGTCCTTCAGCACAATTTTCTCATCCCTACAATAGAACACCGCTTGATGCTGCTTCAGCCAGTCCATACCGAAGATAACATCAAATTCGGTCAATGGAAATTCCCTCAAATTCGCCTTCAATTCAACTCCCTTGATAACTACGAGAACTTCGGGGAAAACACGACAGCAAGCAACACTCTCCCCATTAGGGAGGGAAACCACAGAATTAATTGGAACAGATACAGATAAATTCAACTTCTGAGCGAAAGTAGTAGAAATACAGGATATAGACGCACCAGTGTCAAATAATACATAAGCAGGAAAAGATTTGACAAGGATGGTACCTGCAACGATGTCATTCCCTGCCTCGTCAACTTCGGACTCCATCATGTTATAGACTCTGTTGCGAACAGGGCCTCCTAAGCTAGAATCGGGCTTCTTACTTCCTGACTTCTTCGGGCAAGATTGAGAGTAGTGACCCTCTTCCTTACAAGTGTAGCATCGGACAGGCGTCCCATCACAGTTCTTCCCATAGTGCCACTCTTTCTTACACTTGAAGCACTTCTTCTCCCTAGTCTGAGCGGTACTAGCAGCTTCCTTTGCCGGAACATACTTGGGTTTCTTGGAAGTCGGATGAACATACGAGGTAGGCTGAGACCTCTTTAAGAACATGGTCCGCCTCACCGCTTCATCCTCCTGAACGGATGCATAAACTCCTAAAGCCACTTCATAGGCTCTCTGGAAAGTTATTGCTCCAGAACATAAGACATGTGTCCTCACTTTGGGACTCATCCGCTTGATATAGAACTGCACCTTCTCCTCTTCAGTGGGGATGGCTGAACCTGCAAATCTGGACAGTTCAGTAAATTTGTTGGTGTACTGCTGAACAGACATGCTTCCTTGAGTCAAGCATAGGAATTCCTCTCGTTTCTGCCACCTCAACTCACTTGGGTAGAAACGATTCTTCAACCTTTCAGTGAATTGTCCCCATCCAAACTCAGCCAATTCCAGGCACTCGGCCTTAACCATGCCCCACCAGTTATCAGCCTCGCCTTTCAAGTAGTAGGCTCCAATCACGACTTTCTCGGCGTTCGGACAGCCGGTCACATCAAAGAGTTTCTCTATCTCCCGGATCCATCCCTCAAGCATCACCGGGTCGGAAGATCCTTCATAAGTTGGGGGTCGGTGACGAGCAATGCGATCGAAGACAGTTTGGTTATTTGGATTTCTTTGAGCCATAGCGAGCACGGCATCTTCCAACAGCCGCATACGTCGCTGAGGAGAGTCATCGCGAACGGAATCTCTACGTGGAGGCATTCTAAAATTTTTGTTCTAGTTAGGTCTAAGCATATAATACATACAGCTAATAATAGAAAACAAGTAATCCAAAGCAATTAAACCCGTTCTACCTACCCATGCACCTCACACTATGTTCAAATCTCTATCCTAGGATTCTGAGTTTTGGTTCCAAGTGACTTATGCTACCAAAGCCTTGGAACCAACGCGGGCTCTGATACCAACTGTGACAACCCTAACTTTTGCAAGCATGCAATGGCGGAAACATTACATAAAGTTTAGGTCATCATTTTCAAAACTTCTTTTTTATCTTTAAAATAACATAATCATAAATGAGTACTCGAAAATTTCCATTTCAAAAACAGTAATTTAACATAAATAGGTATTTCAAAAGGTAATATAACGGAGTAAAAAAAAAAAAAAAATAAATAAATAAATAAATCTTTGAACATCCATAACTACGAATAGATGATAAAATAACATGACGGAAACTCTCCACACAATCCCCGAGAACAGACATCAGGCATCTCCTATTCTGCACCGGCAAAATCTGAAAATATCAACAGCGCCACTTAGTGACGAGTAACTAATAAATCCCAAACATCAATTCAAAGTTCACATAGGAAGATGACAGATCATAAATTTCATATTACATTACTTAAGTATACTTCATCATGATTAATAGAAAGCAAATTTATCAATTTATACAAGCATGCATAATTCTCATAGTAACAATCATGTATCAGGGATCTTACCCTTATTTGTTAGCTGCATCACATACAACATATAAAGTTCAAGTTCAGCATATCACATAATTATCTATTTCAAATAATAGTACAAAACATTCCAAGTGGATAATCAATATCATCAAAATTCAGATTTCCAAGATAAGTCATGTACATAAAAATACATACCAACATCCCAAATCAAAGTACTTCATCACAAACTTGACATCAACTCAATTATACCTTAAACTTTATTAATTTTGTGGTATACGCGTATAAATCATTTGTATTGACCTATACACCTATGTCCTTAGAGAGTTCGGCTCAGACGCTTCGGGGAACCACAACGGGACTTACCCCCTTATCAATAAGAAAAGAGTACCACGAAGGGATTTACCTCAGAGTGCCAACGAAGGGACTTACCTCACAGAGTGCCAACGAAGGGACTTACCTCAAAAATAAAATAAATTAGAGTACCACGTAGGGATTTGCCTCTCTAAGTGCCAACGAAGGGACTTACCTCGAAACAAAGGGCGCTGTCCTAGTGTCAACCAATCAAACATGGAAAACACTTAGCCAAACTAACCAAGACACCAGAGTATATGCCACTACAAACACCAATTTAATTATCATAATTATATCAATATTCAAAAGGTGCCTCTAACATAGGACTTATCCCAACCAATTCAATAACCATAAGGTGCCATTAAAATAGGACTTACCCCAAAACATAATCTGATACATCAATAAACACATGGTGCCATAAAAAAAATAGGACTTACCCCAAACTCGATTTCATAATTCCAACATGTATTAAATTTACCAAACCATATATGTAATTATTAGATTTCATGTCAAGAGTTCTAGCATAAATTCCTAGAATCAAATTATGCTTTGCACACATTAAAAAAAATCAGTTCAAGGCCTAAGGTGAAAATTTCAGAATTCATAGTTCATGCCTCAACTTGCATATAATATTCCAGTAGGTTAGACTCAGAATTCAGCATGGCAATACAAAGGTAAATTTAGCCTTACATCTTAGGAACACACGCCAACTTAAATCATGCAATTCGGATTCCTATAGCAAAAGATATTAAGGAAACACTAAAAACATGCAATCTGTAAATTCACTTCAGATCACTGCACATAGTCTGACTTCAACAGACAAAACAGATGTGTTACTCACTGATTTAGCAAAAATAATATAAAGCAACATTGAACATCAGAATTTCAGGAATACATAGAATTTTGTTTCATGGCAAACGGAGCTACAGAGAGAAAATAAAGCCATAATCAACACAAACTGTACAAACTGAAATTCAGCAGTTCCAGGAAATCGGCACAGTGCACATAAGGCAGTTTCAACAGGGAATACGAGCACTTTACTCACAGAATTTGCCAAAATAGTATAAAACAACCTTGTACATTTATGTCTCAGGAAAACACAGAAAGTTGAATCATGCCAATCGGAGTTATATAACGAAAATAAAGCTAAAATTATCACAACCTGTACAATCTGAAATTCAGCAGTTCAAGAAAAATCGGCACAATGCACATAAGGCAGTTTCAATAGGGAACATGAGCACTTTACTCACGGAATTTTCCAAAATAATGTAAAACAACCTTGTACACCTATATCTCAGGAAAACACAGAAAGTTGAATTATGCCAATCGGAGTTATATAACGGAAGTTATGCCATAATTACCATAAACAGTCAATTCTGAAAATACAGCAGCTTACCAATTTCGACTCAATCACATGTATTTTCATATTTCTACCAATCTTTTAACCTAAAAGCAATTTCTTACACCAATATCATATACATTCATGTCTCAACAATAATTTCAGTAATAATACAACCTAGGATCAAATTCATCTACCATACATCCTATATAAATTTCGAACCGACATTTAGGGTTTAGTTGTTACCCTGTTTGCAGTGAAACCAACTGAGGCAATTAACTCGGAATGGAGAAGAATGAAGCAGAGTCTGAATGAATGAAAGTGAGGGAGAGAAAGTTAAGAATTTCGGCTGCACTGGAGCTCCACACAATGGAATGGCCGAAATTTTAACCCTAATAGAGATGAAGAGATTGCCTTGGAGTGAAACTTGGAAAGTGGAAGAGATTAAGGAGAGATTTTCTCCTTAGGTTAAGGATTCCTAATTTTTTTGAATTGGTCAACTGAAAAATGGGATATTTATCATGGATTTTCGGAATTCCAACCTTCCCAACACAAAAATAAAAAGGCACAAAAAAAAAATAAATTTAAGCCAGGTAAGGTTCGAACTCTAGACCACTAGCTATTAGTCAGGACTATCTACCGCTAGGCCAAAGCCTACGAATTGTTATAAGCATACAAAACATCGGTTAAATGCAAAAATGCTCACTCATATGCACACATCACAACATAACTAAGTCAACTTATATCTGGGGCGTTACAAGTTTTCACGTGCCATACCTTCCCCCTACACTGGGGAAGGCCCGCGGGAAGCCCACTTGGATAGTTACGTGAGGCTGATGACCAGTATAGGGATTGGAAAGGGTCATCTCTTGAACTTGTTTCCGACTACTCTGAAGGGTACTGCAGCGAAGTGGTATATGAAGATGCCCTTGTATACACATTCCACTTGGGAGGATGATCTGATGCTTTTGTGAAGCAATATGCCTACAACACCTAGGTTGAGACAACTCTTGAAGACCTGGAGAGAATCCGCCAGAAGCCGAATGAGTCTTTTTTGGCTTACTACAAAAGGTGGATGGATATGCAGGTTCTGGTGGATGGGGCACCAAAGTTGGAGTCTTTGATAGTGAAGCTGGTAGATGGTAGTTTACCCCAATACAAGGATAAGATGAAGCTCAAAAGGTTCCCTTCCTTTAACGAGGTGGTGGAGTTGGCCAACCGTATCGAGCGATACGAGGAGGAGGAGTAAAGGGGCAGACATAGTTCGGGCTCCTGCAGAAATAATCAAGGGTACTCCAAGGGGTACAAGGGTAGCAGCTCTAAGACTACTGTAGTGGGGTCTAGTTCCAAGATGACGCCAAAAGTAGCCTCTATCGAAATTTAGAAGTCAGAGGTGGCTGCTATGAATCAAGGGAGACCAACTACTCAGAGGATCACTAGTCCATGGGCCGAGTCGGCTAGTCGGATCTTTGCAAAGTGTAGAAAGGTTGGGCTGTCACAGAGTCTGAGGCCGTTCTCTCCTCCAACTGAGGTAGATAAAGATAATTTCTACTCCTATCATGTGATGATGGGTTACCATATGAACGAGTTTGCCCAGATGATTAAAGCCATCAAGCAGTTGGTCATCGATGGCAAGATTGTCGAGTATGCTCTAATGCCGAGTGTGCAAAAAAATCCTTTGCCCACCTTAAGAAGTTAGGTGAATATGGTGAAGTCTGGTCTACCGGCCAATTATGTATTGGCCCAGATCATCAAAGCAAATCCGAGTGTGAGTACGGGTTTTTTGCTGACCTCGGTAATGAAAGCCATTATTACTTTTTTCATGAAAAAATGTGAAGCGGATTCGGAACGACCGGGATAACGTCGGAAATGTTTCGGATGACCCGAATGTATGTGACAAGTCTTGGTACAGAACCCCGAAGAAGTTCGAGTGAGTATTTAAGAGAACCGAGGAAAAGAATGAAAAATAAGTGAAAATGGCCTAATCTGGACATTACAGCCGCACGACTATAGTCTAAAGTGGCGCGGCTATAGTCTACAGATTTTCTTTTTTTTTTTTTTTTTTTTTGTCCAAATCAGCATTTAATTCAGATTTTTAAACAAAATAGGCTAATTTGGTCACTACAGCCACTCGACTATAGTACCTACAGCCGTGCGGCTGTACTACAAGGGTGCAGCGGTACTACAGCCGCACAGCTATAATCAACAGATTTCCTTTTTGGTGCCTAATCAGCATTTAATTCAGATTTTTAACCAAAATAGGAGATATAAATTGATTTTGACTGGATTTTAGGGTTAACACAGCAAATAGAAAATTACAGAAGAGAGAGAATTAAGAAATTGAGAGAAAAACACATCCACACTTAGGGTTTTTGGAGAAGAAAAGGCTAAAATTGAAAGTTTTAATCCTAAAGAAACCTTAACAAAATCTGTTTAAATCATATAACTTTGAAGGGATTAGTTTTCTAGGAACGTTCTTAGATCATAATCACTCATTTGGGATTCCTTCGGGCTTCAGAGATTGCACACACTTTTGGGTTGTTCGTGATTGTAAGGCATTTCACGGCATCGGAATCCATTCCTGGTGATCCAAAACACTGGAACACAAACAAGGTATATTCTGAGAGGCTTTAAAAATCCTTTTTAATTCATTCTGGGTGCTATTTGTTTGTGTTTTTGAGTTTTTTATGATTTTGGAAGTGATTCCGATTACAGCCGCCCCACCTGATGATTTCAGCCGTGCAGCTGTAACTTACAGGGGCGCGGCTGTAACCTACAGGGGCAGGAGCTCCAATGGCCCCGAATCGACCGATAATGCTTCCATTTTCAAATTAAATGTGCTTTTCATGTTTATTATAGGTCCAATTACATCCATGTATGCTTAGATTCTCGGTTTTCTTATTTTAATTGATGGATGTGATTTCGAGTTTTTACGGATTTTGGGATTTATTTCGATCCGTTTTGGATCTGTTTGGTTGAAATCAGTGTGTTTCTAGAAATCCCAGATTACCCGAAATCACTAAATTTGTAAAACGATTTTCAAAAACGAGAAAAGAAGGCTGGAAAACAATTCTGGAGCATTAAAGCCACCCGGCTGTATTCTACAGGGGTGCAGCTGTAACTTACAACCGCGCGGCTGTAGCCTATAGTGGTGCGGCTGTAGTTGAGGCAGAATTACAGTTTTGCCTTTTTGGGCCCCAAACTTGTAATTTTGTATTTTTTTCCTATTCAAAACTAAATTTTTGTGTGTTTACATTCCTTTTGGACCCTAGATGGATGTTTAACTTAGGCCCACACACAAACGGGACCCCCGGGTCCCGGTATATCCAGCCCACTAAAGTTGGAAAATGCATGTAAATGAGCCAAATGGTTTTCAAAATTGGTTTTTGTTGGTGTGCCCTAGTTCTTAGGGCATTGGATTCTTGTATTGTATTATACATTAAGAGCCATGTATGAATACATTATTTGTGTCACATTAATAAACGTAATTAATCTATTTCATTTATATCTTGTGCTATAATATGAGTAGAGTATCCATTGATTAATAATCATAAAACCAATCCCAGGTCTGTTCTAATCGTGGGAACGAATAGAACCATAGGCTTGTATATTCGATGACTGTATGGCAGTTCTTAACTAGCCATAGTACTTGTACAGTCAGTCATGAATATAGGTACATGTTGTTGACATGGGACTGATCGATCTGCACAATGGTTGTCGCGTCATAGGTCTTTCTTGAGTCGGTCTCTTTTGTCCTCAGACCAGATTTCATTATAATATCAATATGGAATCCGGTTCACTTTGACATACGCCTAATAGGTCTATAAAAGGATGCTAAATACGGGTATGATTGGGTGGATCGGTGAACATGTTGATATTGATGATGAAGTGATGGAATTACCACTCGAGTAACACCGAGATGATATCATTGGCCACTTAATGAGTGGGACTGATAAGTGTATAGCCATACCCAAATAAGTTGGTTGCTTATTTGATTAATCAGTCAACTCAAGATCAAGAAATATAATAAACAACAGAAGAGGATGACGGACAACATGCCTCTTATTTATTCATATCGATATCGTTACGCAAAAGACACTATGAGATTACTACCGGGTGAGTGTCTTCTAAAGACTGCTGCATCTCTGTCTTGATTGGGGGCTGTAATGGTTTGCAAGAACCCACTTATAGTCTGTGGGCCTTGGGCCTACTGCCTAGTGGACTTATTTTAGAACTAAGAAACTGTTATTTTGTACCTGTGATGCGCAGGAATATTATTTCCGTTTCTTTGTTGGATATTTCTGGTTTTGTATTTAATATTGGACATGGTAGAATTTCTATGCAATGTGGCAATATTATTTATGGAATAGGATTTCTTGAAACTGGCTTATATATCCTTGATCTAAAACGTGAAAGTTCAATCTATAACATAAATACTAAAAGGATTAAACAAAATGAAATTAATCCTACTTACATCTGGCATTGTCGACTTGGCCATATAAATGAGAAGCGCATAGCTAGGCTTCACTCTAGTGGAGTGCTAGGGTCATTTGACATCCAGCCTTATGACACATACGGATCTTGTTTGAGAGGCAAGATGACAAAGGCGCCTTTTAGCAAGACTGCTGAAAGGGCCTCAGAGCTATTAGAGCTAATACATTCCGGTGTATGTGGCCCAATGAGCACTAGTGCTAGATCTGGTTTTTTGTACTTCGTCACCTTCATGGATGACTTCAGTAGATACGGTTACGTGTATCTGATGAAGCATAAGTGTGAGACTCTCCAAAGGTTCAAGGACTTTAAGAATGAAGTAGAAAACCAACTTGGTAAGAAAATAAAAGCACTTCGGTCTGACCGAGGGGGTTTTGAGCCAAGAGTTTGACTCGTTTTTGAGAGAGTGTGGGCTTGTATCCCAACTCACTCCTCCTGGTTCACCCCAGTGGAATGGTGTGTCAGAAAAGGAGGAATAGGACCTTACTTGACATGGTCCGCTTGATGATGAGTCATGCTACACTCCCTGTCTCCTTTTGGGGATATGCTTTAGAGACAGTTGCTTACATTCTTAATAATACACCAAGTAAGGCAGTTGAGGGAACACCATATGAACTATGGAAAGGCCGAAAGCCCAATGTTTCCTTCTTGAAGATTTGGGGCTGTGATGCACATGTTAAGAAATTGACAAGTGGCAAACTCGAGTCCAAATCTGGCTTACCCTAAGGAAACTAAGGGTTATTACTTCTACAATCCGGCCGAAAACAAAGTTTTCATAGCCAGAAATGCAGTCTTCTTGGAGAAGGAATTCCTTTCCAAGAGAGACAGTGGGAGTAATGTTGAACTTTCAGAAGTTTAAGACTACAAACTCCTACAGCTACTGCTGAGGATGCTTCAGGGACCGATCTGACTACTCAAGAAATTGAGGAACCAGAAACGGTTGCACAGGACCTTAGAAGGTCTGGTCGGACATGTCATCAGCCAGAGAGGTACGGCTTTCTCATGACTGATGATGGGGACCTTGTGGTCGTTGACCAAGAAGAGCCCAAGACCTATCAGGAGGCTATTGAAAGCCCACCCTCAGATCAATGGCGCAAAGCCATAGAGGCTGAGATGCAATCTATGCATGATAACCAAGTATGGAACTTAGTGGATCCACCTCCGGGTGCTAAGGCGATAGGTTGCAAGTGGTGTTTCAAGTTAAAGGCCGACAACACCTTCAAGGGGCGATTGGTGGCAAAAGGATTCAGGCAAGTTCAACGAATTGACTATGATGAAACCTTTTCACCAGTTGCGATGCTCAAATCCATTAGGATACTACTAGCCATAGCTGCATGGTACGATTATGAGATATGGCAGATGGATGTTAAGACCGCTTTCCTTAATGGAAAGCTACTCGAGGATGTGTACATGGCACAACCTGAGGGTTTTATCGATCCAAAGTATCCAAACTAGGTATGCAAGCTTCAAAGATCTATTTATGGATTGAAGCAAGCATCGAGGTCATGGAATCAGAGATTCAATGAGGCCATTACAGAATATGGCTTCACACAGAATTCTGATGAGCCCTATGTGTATAAGATGGTTAGTGGGAGCATTTCCACCTTCCTAGTGCTGTATGTTGACGACATCCTTATCATTGGAGGCGACATACCAACACTGCAAAGAGTTAAGCAGTGGTTGAGTAGGTGCTTTGCAATGAAGGACTTAGGCAAAGCTGAGATGATCTTAGGGATCAGGATCTACAGAGATAGATCCAATCGGCTTCTAGGCCTAAGTCAAGCCACGTACATTGACAAAGTTCTGAAAAGATTCAGCATGGATAAGGCAAAGAAAGGATTCTTGCCTATGTGCCATGGGTTGAAGCTGAGTAAGAAAGATGGTCCTAAAACAAAGAAGGACCGGGAGAACATGGAAAAGATCCCTTATGCATCTGCTATTGGATCTATCATGTACTCCATGTTATGTACGAGGCCTGATGTAGCGTTTGCACTAAGTATGACCAGCCGGTACCAGTCGGACCCCAGGGAGGAACACTGGAAGGCTGTCAAGGAAATCCTAAAGTACCTTAATCAGACTAAGGATGCTTTCTTAGTGTATGGAGGTCAAGATGAGCTGGTAGTGTCAGGTTACACTGATGCAAGCTTTGAGACCGATGAGGATGAGAACCAGTCATAGTCTGGTTATGTTTTTCTCCTGAATGGCGGTGCCATTAGTTGGAGGTCCTCAAAGCAGGCCACCATTGTTGACTCTACAACGGAAGCTGAGTATATAGCTACATGCGAAGCTGCAAAGGAAGCCGTTTGGATCAAGAAATTCATAACCGAGTTAGGAGTAGTACCTACTATCCTAGACCCAGTTGATGTTTTTTTGTGACAACAACAGGGCCATCGCACAAGCTAAGGACCCCCGGCCACACAAGAGATCCAAACATTTGCTCAGAAAGTTTCACCTCATTCGGGAGATCGTGAACAGAGGTGACATATCATTGCAGAGGGTTGACACCAAGAATAATGTCACTGATCCATTGACCAAAGCGCTGCCACAGACACAGCACGACGGTCATACCAGATCTATAGGAATTAGGGCAATGCCCACTTGGAACTAGTGCAAGTGGGAGATTGTTGGTGTGCCCTAGTTCTTAGGGCATTGGATTCTTGTATTGTATTATACATTAAGAGCCATGTATGAATACGTTATTTGTGTCACATTAATAAAGGTAATTAATCTATTTTATTTATATCTTGTGCTATAATATGAGTAGAGTATCCATTGATTGATAATCATAAAACCAATCCCAGGTCTGTTCTAATCGTGGGAACGAATAGAACCACAAGCTTGTATATTCGATGACTGTATGGCGGTTCTTAACTAGCCATAGTACTTGTATAGTCAGTCATGAATATAGATACATGTCGTTGACATGGGACTGGATCGATCCACACAAGAAAGCCATATGGTTGTCGCGTCATAGGTCTTTCTTGAGTCGGTCTCTTTTGTCCTCAGACCAGATTTCATTATAATATCAATATGGAATCCGGTTCACTTTGACATACACCTAACAGGTCTATAAAAGGATGCTAAATACGAGTATCATTGGGTGGACCGGTGAACATGTTGATATTGATGATGAAGTGATGGAATTGCCACTCGGGTAACACCGAGATGATATCATTAGCCACTTGATGAGTGGGACTGATAAGTGTATGGCCATACCCAAATAAGTTGGTTGCTTATTTGATTAATCAGTCAACTCAAGATCAAGAAATATAATAAACAACAGAAGAGGATGACGGACACCATGCCTCTTGTTTATTCATATCGATATCGTTAGGCAAAGTACACTATGAGATTACTACCGGGTGACTATCTTCTAAAGACTGCTGCATCTCTGTCTTAATTGGGGGCTGTAATAGTTTACTATAACCCGCTTACAGTCTGTGGGCCTTGGGCCTACTGCCAATATAAAGACAGACCCATCGGATCGTGCACATAGATCAACTGAGCCGGAACTTATAGAAATTGTACATGTAATGTACATTAGAAGGAATGCGTTAATTAATTAGTTGACATTCGGTGTCAAGGTAATTAATTAACATTGGGTTGAATTTAATTTAATTAATAAGTTTACATAATGTAATTAATTAATTTATTTAATTAATTGAATTACATAAAGTAAACTATTAATTAAATAATTTTCCTAAGTAGGAAAATTAAATACATGTGTTGTATTTACTTCAGTGTGATTTAATTTTATTTAGGGGTAATTAAATTTAGCCAAATGGAATTAAATTACATAGCATATACTTTTTAATTAAAGTTATTTATGTAATTATAATCCTAGTAGGCTTGGGTTTAATTAACCTAATTAAAACCCAATTAGTCAAGGTGTCTATATAAGGGCACACTTAAGCAATAAAACCCTAATTCAATCCTAATTAATTGCTGGAAATTTCAGCCACCAAGAGTTGCCCCAAATCAGCCGAAAATCCCAGCATTAATCCTCCATTCCTTTACGTCTTCGGCTAGCACCGGTTCCCGCTCAATAATTGGTCGTGCACCAGACTTTGGAGGTCGCAGTTTCAAGAAAACGATTCTGCAGCAGTATCTAGAAGAGACGAATCTGGTGAGTTAATCTCTCTTGATTCAATTGGGTTTTATTCTAATCAATTGTAATTGGACATGATAGGTGGATTCTAGGAAATTTTAAATGGTGTATTTTCCGCTGCGCCACGTTATTTTTCCAATGACGAATCCCAACAGTTTTTCATCCACAAAACCTACAGGGCATTTCAAAAAACCATTTTCTAGGTCAAACTGGGCCGACCGGTCAGGTCGACTCGGTTACCCCCTTTGCATGATCCCGTTTCCTAAAATAGCCCTATTCTGTACTATATGAGTCCTTGGTGTGATTTATTTATCTGTGCTAACCGTATTTGGATGCAGCTTTTATTTTTTCTTTATTTTTATTTTTGAATGTATTTTATAGATTAAATCGTGTATCTAGGCGATTGTAATTTTTTAGATCATCGTGTATAATAGGCTGTTGTAAAAGGTGAGGATGAGAGTTTTCTTTTTCTTGGGTTGTATAATTTGGCATCTGATTTACTTTTCCGCACTTTATTTTAGTATTTATAATTATGTCATTTGTATGAGCATTGGTTAATAATAAAAGAGGAGATAAAATGAGTAGAATTAAGTGAATAAAATATCATATTATGAAATAATAATTAAAAATAAGTGAGGATTAGTAGATTTGTTGCCCGAACCCTGAATCTCTGAATTAGGTACCGCGTCTACACTTGGTAGGGAGCTGTACTAGAATTCCCAGATGACCTGATCCGGGTGGCGACTCTGTATCTAATTTCGAAATTTGGGTTTTGAGATTTTTAAGTTCAAATTGGGATTTTTCTAAAAACCTATTTTTCAAAAATTCACACTTACAATTAAGTTTTCTACAAACGGATTTTTCCAATAAAATGGAAGATTTTCTTAAGAAAGATTAAAAACCTGTTTTCAAACCACATCATCACACCTTCAAAAGAAAATCCCCGGTTCCCGCTTCACCGCGCGTTTCGTAAAAACGTCGTCCGCTCATAGTGGCGACTCCACTGGGGAGTAACGGTTTCTTCAAAAAAGTTTTCACAACAACTTAAGGAACATAGGCAACAATTGAAGTATATCCTCACTTATAGTTGATTCTTAAATCGTAACTCAATGTTTCATTCACATTGCTTAAAGCATGAGATTTTCGTTTCTTAAATCCCTCCAACACTCATTTAAGCCTGGTTTATTTCCAAAGGTGACCTACCTCTTCCGCTAGGATTGGAGGCACCTGAGGGGGTAAGCCACTCATAGCCTTGTATGAATCCCTTCGTTTGAACCCTTGAGTGGGGAGAAGTGAGGAGTATATTTTCGCTATGGGAATCTGTACGACCTTTGGCTTGGCTCATACCTTCATGTAATCGCCTAGCAACTTTCCCTTGGGATTACCAAAACATATACTTGAAAATGGACATTGAGAGTATGCCTTTGGTATCCCCCGTTGATGCCAAAGAGGCCCAATACCTAGGAAGAATGCGAGACCAACCGAATGGAGGAATAAGGTTGGAAAGGTGAGCATATTTTTGTGTGTGCGTGCTAATGTTTGCTCTATGGTTGTTTTATTTTTGACCTTTTCATACGACATAAACACGCATCATCCATATGCCATATTCTAATCACTTTCTTTATGCAGCAATTTTAGAGCATCCTTATACGTGTGTGTTATGCTAACCATATTTTTCATGCAGCCACAATCTTTTTCCGTATGCCATATTCATTTTGTGTGCTCATTGATTCATGAAGCATACACGACATCATCTTATATGTCATGCATTCTAACCACATTTTTGTGCAGCCATTTACATTTTTGTATGACATAGGCATCCACATCATTTCATTTCATTAAAAATGTAAGGATGTTCTAAGTATGCCCTTCACGACCTGTTTCATCTCATAACATATCGGGATTCCCCAAGGCTACCCATACTCCACCTGTGCACTAGTTTGCATTTGGCCATCCCATTACATTATTAGAAGACCACAATAGTCTTAAGCTTGCATTTGTGTGACAGACCACACGACATCATCACATCTTGATCATTCATATTCGGTGTCATGGAGACGCCTTAGTTTTGCTTGCATGTCCCAATCCATATCAGATTATTACATAACATCGACAACCCATTTGAGGTACTCCACGAGTGCCGAGCTAGTTTTCATATTAAGACATTTCATAGCATTCTTAAATCATGTAAGGTGTTCCATGAACACTGAAATGCTGTCCGTGTTTTGACTCGCACATGACTTGTATGTGACATCACTTCATGTTAGATGCCATAAAAGCATCGAACGTCTGTCTGCGGGATGGTTCCCTTAGGACCATTTCATGTCATCATATTGACCTACAAAGTGTCAAACTTCTGTCCGTGTGTTGGTACACATGCGACCATTTCACGACATCCCCTAGGTTCCCCAAAGGCACCGAACCTCTGTCCGTGTGATGGCTCGTACGTGACATTATCGCATTGTCTTTTGTGTAGCATAGGGTATACTTGGAAGATCCGAAGCAAGAGAAAGAAAAGCACTAAAACCATCTT
Source organism: Euphorbia tirucalli (assembly GCA_039660915.1). NCBI lineage: Eukaryota > Viridiplantae > Streptophyta > Magnoliopsida > Malpighiales > Euphorbiaceae > Euphorbia > Euphorbia tirucalli. The sequence goes on from CM077641.1 coordinate 59,912,128, forward strand.
CTGCATCATCCATATCCATGAGACATCATCCGAACATGAGCATAAAAGTACGATTTAGAGTGTTGAGTCTAGGTCCATGACATCCATCTGCGACTCTAACCTTGTGTTAAATGTGCAGTTTGGAGACGAACCTCAAAGCGGTTAGTTCGTGTCGAGTCAGTGCCAAACCCATTAGTTCAATCAGTTCAATCAGAGTCGGTCATCGTGGAGGGGATCAGTTCAGGGTCAGACTCAGATCGGGAGATCGAAATTCAATTGCCTACTCTACCAGTTGATAGTCAAATTTTTTTAGAAGAAGCTGACAAAGCAGAGATGGCCGATGGAAAAAATGGAAACTTGCCTTTTGACATGGCTGCTTTTATGAGGAGCTTTCTGACTTCAGACGAGTACAAGGCTACTCTTAAGGAACAAGTGCAAGCTGTGATAAGCACCATCCGTGTTCAGACTATTCCACCGGCTCAGACTATGGTTGGAAGTGAGGGACAACAGTTTGTCCAAATTACTAATGGTGCCACAGGAAGCCTTCCTGGAGGAAGTGGTAGAGTGGTTAACCATAGAGAACCCGACCGTCAGTCCGAATAGGATGAGGCCTTTGAGAAGGCAAGGGAAGCCTCGATTGAGACGATGCTGGAAAAGCGTCTCAATCAAAAATTTTCTGATATTGAAGCCATACTACCTAAGCTGAAGGAGATGGTCCACTATAACCCTGTTAAGTATGTCGACCCAACTACTTTGATGGTTGATGGAGGTGAGCCGCTCTCAGCTGGTTTTCAGATGCCTTACCTGCCTCCGTACACCGGAGAGGGCCCATCGGAAGCCCATTTGGACAGTTATGTGAGGTTGATGACTAGCATGGGGATTGGGAAAGGTCATCTCTAAAATCTATTTCTAACTACATTGAGGAGTGCTGCAGCGAAGTGGTATATGAAGATGCCTCTCTACACCCGTTCTACTTAGGAGGACCTATCTGAAGCTTTTGTAAAGTAGTATGCTTACAATACCCAAGTAGAGACTACCCTTGAAGACCTGGAAAGAATCCGCTAGAAGCCAAATGAGTCCTTCCCGACTTACTACAAATAGTGGATGGATGTGCAAGTTTTGGTGGATGGGGCACCAAAGTTGGAGTCGCTCATTGTGAAGCTGGTAGATGGTAGTCTCCCCCAATACAAGGATAAGATGAAACTAAGATTCCACTCCTTCAATGAGGTGGTAGAGTTTGCCAAATGTATCGAGCGATAAGAGGAGGAGGAGCAGAGGGGCAGATAGAGTTTAGGCCCCTACAGAAGCAATCAGGGGTACTCTTAAGGGTATAAAGGCAGCAGCTCTAAGTCTACTCCAGTGGGGTCCAATGCTAAGACGACTCAGAATGTAGCCCCGATCAAAGTGCAATGGGAGGACGTAGCCGCTGTGAACCTGGGAAGACAGACTCCTCAAAGGGTCACCAGTCCATGGGCTGAGTTAGTAAGACAAATTTTTACTAAGTGTAGGTTATTACAGAGGTTGAAGCCATTTTCACCTCCAGCTGAGGCAGATAAAGATAACTTCTGCACTTATCATGTGATGACGGGTCATAGTACAAATGAGTGTACCCAGTTGATTAGAGCCGTCAAGCAGTTGGTCATTGATGGAAGGATCGTCGAGCCGGCTTTGAAACCCAGCATTCAGAATAATCCCTTGCACAACCCAGATGATTCAGCTTCATAAGACATTGAGGACCATGACGCTGCAATAAAGAGAAGACCCTCTGCATGTGGAGGCAATAGTTATTTTGATTTTTTAATTTGTTTTGTTATTATTATCATTTATCACGTGAACAATTTAGCTTCTGAGGTGTTTAATTTAATAGAGTTTGATTTCAATTACTTGTGCGATATTTTTCAGATGGAACTGTGTATGCATCCAAACATTCATTTAATTCCTTTAACACACATGATACATCAATGCATGAAATGAATCTAGGGACATATGACAACCCAAAAATGATATCCGTCTCGGGAGACCTCACACCTGATGAGAGGAAAGAAAATTGCAACATACCACAAAAGAACTTGGAAATCTTTCCCTGACTGAACAATATCGCGCGGAGATTGACTGAGAAATTACTGAATACAAAGTTCCAAAGGATTCAAAGACAAAATCAATCAAGCAGGAGCTTCATATACTTGAATGGGCATCGCTCCATGGTCGCAACCACCAATTACTTCTCAGAGTGGGTAGAAGCGGAGTCATATATGAATGTCACCAACAAAAAAAAAAGGACAAAAAAAAAACAAACAAATAAAAAAAAACAAAAAAAAAAACAAAAAAAGGAAAAAAAAAGCATTATCATGTCATGACCAATAATGGCCTACAATTACAAGGGGCAAAGATGGAGCATCATAGATTATCTTTGCATCTCCCATAAGCCAATGGGGCGATAGAAGCGGCTCACAAGATTCCATCTAAACGACAATCACCTACAAAGGATAGGCCGATACGCTGTCATTTGTCTTGCAAGGAAACAGAACTAGCATCAGAGCACGCACTGAAGAAACATCATACTCCTTAGCCTATAGGATGGAAGTGGTTCCACCAGGGGAGATAGAGACCAAGTCGTCAACCCCATCAACCGAGACAAGCCCAGACAGTATTACGTGTAAAAATAAAAAAATAAAAAAAAGGTTCGATGGGTCACAAACTGAAAAGGCGATCCATGCGAAAATCAGGATAGTCTAATGGATCGAAAGCTGAAAAGGCGGTCCATGCAAAAGTTAGGACAGAGAGGCGAACACCATCAGTGGGTAAATCTGCAAAGACCAGTTGGTGGCAGGCATGGGTCCGGTCGAGATAGATACCATTACTGATTCTGTCCTTAGCTTCATTTCATCTTTGATGTGCATTGTACTAAAACATTATAAATGAGTGAATGAATGAATGCCGTTTTCTATTCAGGTTAAATGTCCCAAGTCTGCTTGAAATTGAATTCGTATGGATGTGCACATTTTCTGTATACATGCATCTCACTTAAAAAAAAAAAAAAAGAGAGAGTCCGATGGATCGAAAACCGAAGAGGTGGTCCACGCAAAAATTAGGACAATCTGGTAGATCAAAAGCCCGAAAGGGCCTTCTATGCAAAAGCTAGGGCATAAAATAAAGTCTGCTGAATTGAAAACCTGAAAAGGCAGTTCAGGCAAACATAAAGACAGTCTGGTAGGCTGAAAACCCAAAAAAGGACGACCTATGCAAAAATTAGAACAAGCAATGAAAATAACACAAAAGTCATACAGTAGTATCAAGCTCAGACAACGCTAATCCTGTAAAAACTAGGGTACATCAAAGCCAGTGCCTCACGTTCACGCCTTGTGGAGCAAGCAACCAAGTCAATCAACCAAACTTTAATGCGATATCCCACCAAGGATAGACTCATTTGGGCATCCTAATCATTCGTCCAGTCCCTGAAAATCTGATTCATGACCTCCAGCTTGGTGACCCACTGACGTAATTGGTCAACCTCTGTTCTCAAACAAGTGGACTCACAGCACTCGATCCCAATCGTTGTCTGCAACAAACAAAACATGAAAAAGCACCATAATCATATGCATATGCATCCAGGACACGCACATACACATACACTCAAAACATGCACACACACATGCATACATGCATCAATGTGTACTCAAGTACAGGTACATGCTGTCATCATCAGGCTGTCTCGAGCCATGAGCACTATGAAAGCGGAAATAACCTGACACTGGGGCATCCTCAAATCCCAAGTATCCAGGGGCAAAACAATCAAGCCGTATTTATTCTTGATCGAAGGGGTAAAAATTTTTGTTTCCAAAATTATCGATCAAGGAATAAATACGTACCCCTGATCCAATTTCAAAGGTATTGCTCCACCACAGAGAGCCAGTTTCAACAGTATTGCTACACCACAGAGAGCCAGTTTCAACAGTATTGCTCTACCACAGAGAGCCTGTTTCAACGGTATTGCTCCACCATAGAGAGCCTGTTTCAATGGTAATGCTCTACCACAGAAAGCCGATTTTGACAGTATCAAGGGGTAAGATATTCAGTTCATATTCATTCTTGATCAAACGGGCAAAAATTTTTGTTTCCAAAATTATTGATCAAGGAACGAATACGTACCTGAAACAACTTCAAAACATCAAAGGAGATCATCAAGCTTCTCAAATCACCAAAGAATCTTTCCCTAACCATAAAAGCTTCACGGGAAACACTATTATCCTTTCCTTCAGTGACACAGGCCCCACTAGAAGTGAAATGACCAAAATGCCCTTCTGTTAGTAACCAAACTACCAAATGGCTAAAACACCTTCCTTTTAGTGACACAGGCTTCACCGGGAAACCCAACCATCGAAATATTTCTTCCCCTAGTGACATAAGCTCCACTAGAGGCGAAAAGACTAAAATAACCCTTTTGTTGGTCACCAAACAACCAAATGACCAAAGTACCCTTTTCATCAAAAAGGGGAACCAAATCATCAAAACTCATTCCTTTTCGTGATGTAGGCCCCACAAGAAGTCAAATGACCAAAGTACCCTTCCTTTAAAGGGTGCCGACTTCCCAAGCTGCGAAATTACTAACCCTTTCCTTTCATGAACATCAAAAGGGAAAATTCAATCTGGGCAAAGTCCTCTGCTTCGCAAGGGAGTGGAAGCACGACCCTAGAAAACCATTACAATCTGGGCAAAGTCCTCTGCTTCACGATGGAGTCGAAGCACGTCCCTGGAGAACATCAAAGCAATTCAGGCAAAGTCCTATGCTTCGTAACAGAGTCGAAGTAAGTCCCTGAAGAATCAAATCAACCTGGGCAAGACCGCTGTTTCGCAAAACAACCGAGACAAGTCCCTGCAAACATCAAAGCTGGTCGATGTGGGAGGAGCCAACAGGTACGTCCTCTTCTCCTTCTCACTGTGCTCTCTATCGCGGGACCAAACTCGAATTGGGCACAAGCACCAGTTCAAGTCGACTTTGGTCACGGAAGGGGCAGCCTGTGATCATGGGTTTTTTCCCGACCTCGGTGATGAAAGCCATTATTACCTTTTTCACGGAAAAATGTGAAGCAGATTCGGGATGACCGAGATTCGGATGACCCGAATGTATGTGACAAGTCTTGGTACGGAACCCCGAAGGAGTTCGAGTGAGTATTTAAGAGAACCGAGGAAAAGAATAAAAAATAAGTGAAAATGGCCTAATCTGGACATTATAGTTGCATGGTTGTAGTCTACAGTGGCGCGGCTGTAGTCTACAGATTTTCTTTTTTTTTTTTTTTTGTCAAAATCAGCATTTAATTCGGATTTTTAAGCAAAATAGGCTAATTTGGTCACTATAGCTGCTCGACTGTAGGACCTACAGCCGCATGGCTGTACTATAGGGGCACGACTATACTACAGCTACACGGCTATAGTACATTACAACCGCACAGCTGTAATCAATAGATTTCCTTTTTTATGCCAAATCAGCATTTAATTCGGATTTTTAACCAAAATAGGAGATATAAATTGATTGTGACCACATTTTAGGGTTAACATAGCAGAGAGAAAATTACAGAAGAGAGAGAATTAAGAAATTGAGAGAAAAACACATCCACACTTAGGGTTTTTGGAGAAGAAAAGGCTAAAATTGAAAATTTTAATCCTAAATAATAAAAGAAACCTTAACAAAATCTGTTTAAATCATATAACTTTGAAGGGATCAGTATTCCAGGAACGTTCTTAGATCATAATCACTCATTCGGGATTCCATTTGGGCTTCGGAGATCGTACACACTTTTAGGTTGTTCGTAATTGCAAGGCGTTTCCCGGTATCCGAATCCATCCCTGGTGATCCAAAACACTGGTACACAAACAAGGTATATTCTGAGAGGCCTTAAAAATCCTTTTTTAATTCATTCTGGGTGCTATTTGTTTGTGTTTTTGAGTTTTTTGTGATTTTGCAAGGGCTTCTGGTTATAGCCGCCCCACTTGATGATTACAGCCACACGGTTGTAACCTACGAGGGCGCAGCTGTAACCTACAGGGGCAGGAGCTCCAATGACCCCGAATCAACTGATAACGCTTCTGTTTTCAAATTTAATGTGTTTTTCATGTTTATTATCGGTCCAATTACATCCATGTATGCTTAGATTCCCGATTTTCTTATTTTAATTGATGGATGTGATTTCAAGTTTGGTGATTTTGAGTTTTTAGGGATTTCAGGATTTATTTCGATCCGTTTCGGATCTGTTTGGTTGAAATCAATGTGTTTCCAGAAATCCCAGATTACCCGAAATCGCTAAATTTGTAAAACGATTTTCAAAAACGAGAAAAGAAGGCCGGAAAACAATTCTGGAGCATTACAACCGCGCGGCTGTAATCTACAGGGGTGTGGCTGTAACCTACAACCGTGCGGCTATAGCCTACAGTGGTGTGGCTGTAGTTGAGGCAGAATTACAGTTATACCCTTTGGGCCCCAAACTTGTAATTTTGCATTTTTTTCCTATTCAAAACTGAATTTTGGTGTGTTTACATTCTTTTTGGACCCTAGATGGATGTTTAACTTAGGCCCACACACAAACGGAACCCCCGGGTCCCGGGATATCCGGCCCACTAAAGTTGGAAAATGTATGTAAATGAGCCAAATGGTTTTCAAAATTGGTTTTTCATCCACAAAACATACAGGGCATTTCAAAAAACCGTTTTCCAGGTCAGACCGGGTCGACTTGGTTACCCCTTTTGCATGATCCCATTTCCTAAAATACCCCTATTTTGTCCTATATGAGTCCTTGGTGTGATTTATTTATTTGTGCTAACCGTATTTGGATGCAGTTTTTATTTTTGCTTTATTTTTATTTTTGAATGTATTTTATAGATTAAATCGTGTATCTAGGCGATTGTAATTTTTTAGATCATCGTGTATAATAGGCGGTTGTAAAAGGTGAGGATGAGAATTTTCTTTTTCTTGGGTTGTATAATTTGGCCTCTAATTTACTTTTTTGCACTTTTATTTTTCCGCACTTTATTTTAGTATTTATATTTATGTCATTTGCATGAGCATTGGTTAATAATAAAAGAAGATATAAAATGAGTAGGATTAAGTGAATGAAATATCATATTATGAAATAACAATTAACAATAAGTGAGGATTAGTAGATTTGTTGCCCGAACCTTGAATCTCTGAATTAGGTACCGCGTCTACACTTGGTAGGGAGCTCTACTGGAATTTCCTGGATGAGCTGATCCGAGTGGCGACTCTGTATCTAATTTCAAAATTTAGGTTTCGAGATCTTTAAGTTCAAATTGGGATTTTTCTAAAAACCTATTTTTCTAAAATTTACACTTACAATTAAGCTTTCTATAAAAGGATTTTTCCAATAAAATGAAAGATTTTCTTAAGAAAGATTAAAAACCTATTTTCAAACCACATCATCACACCTTCAAAAAGAAATCCTGGGTTACCGCTTCACCGTGCGTTCCGTAAAAACATCGTCTGCTCACAGCGAGCGTGCGAGCTATACTGGTGGAAAGTAAGGAAGAGCCAGAAATAGCCAAAGAGAAATCTTTGGTAGTGAAGGATAAGGCGGGTCCCATCAATTTGGATTAGTTTGATGCGGATGATGAATACGATAATTTTGAGGTTCAAGAGTCGAAGCCAGTTTATCCGGTGGAAACAAGGGGAGGGACTGTGATTGAAAAAGATAGGCCGGTGATGCATATTAGAAGGAACAGAAGGGTTTATGAACCCGCCAATGTACCACGTCCAGCACCCCCGAGAAGGAATATTACACCGATGCAGAATGATACTACCCGATTACATCCAGTGGCCAGGGAGGAAGACATGGTAGTGGACCAACTAAAGAGGACACCAGCTCATGCCAGTGTTTGGCACTTACTTATGGAATCAAAAAGGCACCGAGAGGCTGTGGTCAAACAGTTAATGGAAATGGAAGCCAGCCCCACTAGGTCCCCGGACGAGGTATGTGCAATGATAAAGGGAGTAGACTTAAAAGCCAATAGGGCCCCAGAGATCAGTTTTGGGGTTGAAGATCTCCCACCTGAAGGGGTTAACCACAATAGGGCTTTATATCTGAGGGTTGAGGTCATGGACAAAGTGATGCCGAGTGTAATGGTAGATGACGGCTCGGCTTTAAACATTTGCCCCTCCCAGATCCCACCTTTCTTGGGGGTGAGTACTGAAGCTCTTTACCGGTCCAACACTGTGATTAGAGAATATGATGATAGCAAGAGAGCTGTGCTGGGAACTTTTGAAGCTGAAGTTAAAGTGGGGAGGTCAAGTCAAAAGAGTTTTTCACTGTGATCGATATTCCTGTCACCTTCTCTCTGCTCTTAGGAAGGCCATGGTTCCATACCCTAGGAGGAGTCCCCTCGACTTTGCATCAAAAGGTGAAGTTCTTTATTGAGGGGAAAGTAGTAACTGTTGAAGCGGATGAGCCTTCGGTCATGGCTACCTTGAGTGCTACTGAGCAGCCAATGACCAATTTTCAAGTTGCAGTGATCTCTGATAAGCCTGAGTTTCTGGACTGGATTCACAGATACTTTGCCAAGCAGAACTATGAGCCAGGGAAAGGACTAGGGGCCAAACAGTAAGGTATCCCTGAGTTTAATATTGAAGCTGACAAGTACCGTCAGTTTGGGTTGAGGTATCATGAGGGAAAGACTAAGTAGGAAAAGAAGCGTGTGAACTTGGTGGACACCTTCGTTTGGGCCACAAAATCAATGTATAAGGGGACTCTTGAGCCGATAGTTGTTGGGGGAGATCAGCTCCCTGGGTTCGAAATTTTTGCTGATGTCATTGATTTCAGCAAGTATGGAACAGAGCCTATTGTGAACATGTTGCGAGCTAGAGCTGGAAATGTAGATAAGGAAACTTCGAGGTAGAAAGCCGTTGACCAAGTCAGAATTGAATTTAGGGATAAGGGAGAAGCCTTTAAGAAGACTGACCTGGTGAGAAGTGAGATGGAGGTGGCCATGGAAGCCATCACAAGAGCACTGTCCACCCTAATGGAACCAAACAAGAGTTTAGAAAAGAAGGAGCCATCGGGTGGGAGGACACATGAAGAGCTAGTGGAGAAAGCTATGAAAGGGCTTACCAAGCTCATTATGAGGAGCAAGGCTGAGACATTTGAGGAAGAGATGACTGAGGAACAAAGGGAACACCTGGAAGGAGACCTGGGGTACCTGTTTGAAGAGTTCGACTGTGTTGTTGTTGATGAAGACCCTCCACATGTGGAGGATGCCAATTTTTCAAATGTATCTGCTTTTTCAATTTTTGATGTGAACAATTATGCCTACAAGGCCTTTAATGCAATAAAATCTAATTTTGCTTACTTGTGTGATGTTTTTTCGGATGGAACTGTGCATACATACAAACATTCATTTAATATCTTTAGCATACATGATGCATCATTGCATGAAATGAACCTAGGGACAGATGATAATCCAAAGATGGTATCCATCTCGAAAGACCTCACGCCGGACGAGAGAAAAGAACTTGTAAAAATTTTGCAAAAACACATCAAAGCCTTTGCTTGGTCCTATGATGACATGCCTGGGGTTGACAGAGAGATTGCAGAGCATAGAATCCCGACAGATCCGAAGATGAAACCAGTTAAGAAGGTCAGAAGACTTTGACCAGAATGGGCCAAAAAGGTTAAGGAAGAAGTAGCTAAATAGATAAAGGCGAAGTTCTTAGAAGTAGTAGAGTATCCGGAATGGTTGGCCGACATTGTACCGGTTGCAAAGAAAGATGGCCGAGTAAGGGTCTGTGTGGACTATCCGGATCTAAATAAGGCATCCCCCAAAGATGACTTCCCACTTCCTCATATTGACGTTTTGATCAACAGTGCCGCCAGGGCAGCTATGTATTCCTTCATGGATGGGTTCTCGAGCCATGGAAGCCATCACAAGAGCACTGTCCACCCTGATGGAACCAAACAAGAGTTTAGAAAAGAAGGAGCCATCGGGTGGGAGGACACATGAAGAGCTAATGGAGAAAGCTATGAAGGGGCTTACCAAACTCATTGTGAGGAGCAAGGCTGAGACATTTAAGGAAGAGCTGACTGAGGAACAAAGGGAACACCTGGAAGGAGACCTGGGGTACCTGTTTGAAGAGTTCGACTGTGCTGTTGTTGATGAAGACCCTCCATATGTGGAGGATGCCAATTTTTCAAATGTATCTGCTTTTTCAATTTTTGATGTGAAGAATTATGCCTACAAGGCCTTTAATGCAATAAAATCTAATTTTGCTTACTTGTGTGATGTTTTTTCGGATGGAACTGTGCATACATACAAACATTCATTTAATATCTTTAGCATACATGATGCTTGATTGCATGAAATGAACCTAGGGACAGATGATGATCCAAAGATGGTATCCATCTCGAAAGACCTCACGCCGGCCGAGAGAAAAGAACTTGTAAAAATTTTGCAAAAACACGTCAAAACCTTTGCTTGGTCCTATGATGACATGCCTGGGGTTGACAGAGAGATTGCAGAGCGTAGAATCCCGACAGATCCGAAGATGAAACCAGTTAAGAAGCTCAGAAGACTTTGACCAGAATGGGCCAAAAAGGTTAAGGAAGAAGTAGCTAAATAGATAAAGGCGAAGTTCTTAGAAGTAGTAGAGTATCCGGAATGGTTGGCCGACATTGTACCGGTTGCAAAGAAAGATGGCCAAGTCAGGGTCTGTGTCGACTATCGGGATCTAAATAAGGCATCCCCCAAAGATGACTTCCCACTTCCTCATATTGACGTTTTGATCGACAGTGCCGCCAGGGCAGCTATGTATTCCTTCATGGATGGGTTCTCGGGCCATGGAAGCCATCACAAGAGCACTGTCCACCCTGATGGAACCAAACAAGAGTTTAGAAAAGAAGGAGCCATCGGGTGGGAGGACACATGAAGAGCTAGTGGAGAAAGCTATGAAGGGGCTTACCAAGCTCATTATGAGGAGCAAGGCTGAGACATTTGAGGAAGAGCTGACTGAGGAACAAAGGGAACACCTGGAAGGAGACCTGGGGTACCTGTTTGAAGAGTTCGACTGTGCTGTTGTTGATGAAGACCCTCCACATGTGGAGGATGCCAATTTTTCAAATGTATCTGCTTTTTCAATTTTTGATGTGAAGAATTATGCCTACAAGGCCTTTAATGCAATAAAATCTAATTTTGCTTACTTGTGTGATGTTTTTTCGGATGGAACTGTGCATACATACAAACATTCATTTAATATCTTTAGCATACATGATGAATCATTGCATGAAATGAACCTAGGGACAGATGATGATCCAAAGATGGTATCCATCTCGAAAGACCTCACGCCGGACGAGAGAAAAGAACTTGTAAAAATTTTGCAAAAACACGTCAAAGCCTTTGCTTGGTCCTATGATGACATGCCTGGGGTTGACAGAGAGATTGCAGAGCATAGAATCCCGACAGATCCGAAGATGAAACCAGTCAAGAAGCTCAGAAGGCTTTGACCAGAATGGGCCAAAAAGGTTAAGGAAGAAGTAGCTAAATAGATAAAGGCAAAGTTCTTAGAAGTAGTAGAGTATCCGGAATGGTTGGCCGACATTGTACCGGTTGCAAAGAAAGATGGCCGAGTCAGGGTCTGTGTGGACTATCGGGATCTAAATAAGGCATCCCCCAAAGATGACTTCCCACTTCCTCATATTGACGTTTTGATCGACAGTGCCGCCAGGGCAGCTATGTATTCCTTCATGGATGGGTTCTCGGGCCATGGAAGCCATCACAAGAGTACTGTCCACCCTGATGGAACCAAACAAGAGTTTAGAAAAGAAGGAGCCATCGGGTGGGAGGACACATGAAGAGCTAGTGGAGAAAGCTATGAAGGGGCTTACCAAGCTCATTGTGAGGAGCAAGGCGAAGACATTTGAGGAAGAGCTGACTGAGGAACAAAGGGAACACCTAGAAGGAGACCTGGGGTACCTGTTTGAAGAGTTCGACTGTGCTGTTGTTGATGAAGACCCTCCACATGTGGAGGATGCCAATTTTTCAAATGTATCTGCTTTTTCAATTTTTGATGTGAAGAATTATGCCTACAAGGCCTTTAATGCAATAAAATCTAATTTTGCTTACTTGTGTGATGTTTTTTCGGATGGAACTGTGCATACATACAAACATTCTTTTAATATCTTTAGCATACATGATGCATCATTGCATGAAATGAACCTAGGGACAGATGATGATCCAAAGATGGTATCCATCTCGAAAGACCTCACGCCGGACGAGAGAAATGAACTTGTAAAAATTTTGCAAAAACACGTCAAAGCCTTTGCTTGGTCCTATGATGACATGCCTGGGGTTGACAGAGAGATTGCAGAGCATAGAATCCCGACAGATCCGAAGATGAAACCAGTTAAGAAGGTCAGAAGACTTTGACCAGAATGGGCCAAAAAGGTTAAGGAAGAAGTAGCTAAATAGATAAAGGAGAAGTTCTTAGAAGTAGTAGAGTATCCGGAATGGTCGACCGACATTGTACCGGTTGCAAAGAAAGATGGCCGAGTAAGGGTCTGTGTGGACTATCGGGATCTAAATAAGGCATCCCCCAAAGATGACTTCCCACTTCCTCATATTGACGTTTTGATCGACAGTGCCGCCAGGGCAGCTATGTATTCCTTCATGGATGCGTTCTCGGGCCATGGAAGCCATCACAAGAGCACTGTCCACCCTGATGGAACCAAACAAGAGTTTAGAAAAGAAGGAGCCATCGGGTGGGAGGACACATGAAGAGCTAATGGAGAAAGCTATGAAGGGGCTTACCAAGCTCACTGTGAGGAGCAAGGCTGAGACATTTGAGGAAGAGCTGACTGAGGAACTAAGGGAACACCTGGAAGGAGACCTGGGGTACCTGTTTGAAGGGTTTGACTGTGCTGTTGTTGATGAAGACCCTCCACATGTGGAGGATGCCAATTTTTCAAATGTATCTGCTTTTTCAATTTTTGATGTGAACAATTATGCCTACAAGGCCTTTAATGCAATAAAATCTAATTTTGCTTACTTGTGTGATGTTTTTTCGGATGGAACTGTGCATACATACAAACATTCTCTTAATATCTTTAGCATACATGATGCATCATTGCATGAAATGAACCTAGGGACAGATGATGATCCAAAGATGGTATCCATCTCGAAAGACCTCACGCCGGACGAGAGAAAAGAACTTGTAAAAATTTTGCAAAAACACGTCAAAGCCTTTGCTTGGTCCTATGATGACATGCCTGGGGTTGACAGAGAGATTGCAGAGCATAGAATCCTGACAGATCCGAAGATGAAACCAGTTAAGAAGGTCAGAAGACTTTGACCAGAATGGGCCAAAAAGGTTAAGGAAGAAGTAGCTAAATAGATAAAGGAGAAGTTCTTAGAAGTAGTAGAGTATCCGGAATGGTCGGCCGACATTGTACCGGTTGCAAAGAAAGATGGCCGAGTCAGGGTCTGTGTGGACTATCGGGATCTAAATAAGGCATCCCCCAAAGATGACTTCCCACTTCCTCATATTGACATTTTGATCGACAGTGCCGCCAGGGCAGCTATGTATTCCTTCATGTATGGGTTCTCGGGCCATGGAAGCCATCACAAGAGCACTGTCCACCCTGATGGAACCAAACAAGAGTTTAGAAAAGAAGGAGCCATCGGGTGGGAGGACACATGAAGAGCTAGTGGAGAAAGCTATGAAGGGGCTTACCAAGCTCATTGTGAGGAGCAAGGCTGAGACATTTGAGGAAGAGCTGACTGAGGAACAAAGGGAACACCAAGAAGGAGACCTGGGGTACCTGTTTGAAGAGTTCGACTGTGCTGTTGTTGATGAAGACCCTCCACATGTGGAGGATGCCAATTTTTCAAATGTATCTGCTTTTTCAATTTTTGATGTGAAGAATTATGCCTACAAGGCCTTTAATGCAATAAAATCTAATTTTGCTTACTTGTGTGATGTTTTTTCGGATGGAACTGTGCATACATACAAACATTCATTTAATATCTTTAGCATACATGATGAATCATTGCATGAAATGAACCTAGGGACAGATGATGATCCAAAGATGGTATCCATCTCGAAAGACCTCACGCCGGACGAGAGAAAAGAACTTGTAAAAATTTTGCAAAAACACGTCAAAGCCTTTGCTTGGTCCTATGATGACATGCCTGGGGTTGACAGAGAGATTGCAGAGCACAGAATCCCGACAGATCCGAAGATGAAACCAGTCAAGAAGCTCAGAAGACTTTGACCAGAATGGGCCAAAAAGGTTAAGGAAGAAGTAGCTAAATAGATAAAGGCAAAGTTCTTGGAAGTAGTAGAGTATCCGGAATGGTTGGCCGACATTGTACCGGTTGCAAAGAAAGATGGCCGAGTCAGGGTCTGTGTGGACTATCGGGATCTAAATAAGGCATCCCCCAAAGATGACTTCCCACTTCCTCATATTGACGTTTTAATCGACAGTGCCGCCAGGGCAGCTATGTATTCCTTAATGGATGGGTTCTCGGGCCATGGAAGCCATCACAAGAGCACTGTCCACCCTGATGGAACCAAACAAGAGTTTAGAAAAGAAGGAGCCATCGGGTGGGAGGACACATGAAGAGCTAGTGGAGAAAGCTATGAAGGGGCTTACCAAGCTCATTGTGAGGAGCAAGGCTGAGACATTTGAGGAAGAGCTGACTGAGGAACAAAGGGAACACCTGGAAGGAGACCTAGGGTACCTGTTTGAAGAGTTCGACTGTGCTGTTGTTGATGAAGACCCTCCACATGTGGAGGATGCCAATTTTTCAAATGTATCTGCTTTTTCAATTTTTGATGTGAAGAATTATGCCTACAAGGCCTTTAATGCAATAAAATCTAATTTTGCTTACTTGTGTGATGTTTTTTCGGATGGAACTGTGCATACATACAAACATTCTTTTAATATCTTTAGCATACATGATGCATCATTGCATGAAATGAACCTAGGGACAGATGATGATCCAAAGATGGTATCCATCTCGAAAGACCTCAGGCCGGACGAGAGAAAAGAACTTGTAAAAATTTTGCAAAAACACGTCAAAGCCTTTGCTTGGTCCTATGATGACATGCCTGAGGTTGACAGAGAGATTGCAGAGGATAGAATCCCGACAGATCCGAAGATGAAACCAGTTAAGAAGGTCAGAAGACTTTGACCAGAATGGGCCAAAAAGGTTAAGGAAGAAGTAGCTAAATAGATAAAGGTGAATTTCTTAGAAGTAGTAGAGTATCCGGAATGGTTGGCCGACATTGTTTCGGTTGCAAAGAAAGATGGCCGAGTCAGGGTCTGTGTGGACTATCGGGATCTAAATAAGGCATCCCCCAAAGATGACTTCCCACTTCCTCATATTGACATTTTGATCGACAGTGCCGCCAGGGCAGCTATGTATTCCTTCATGGATGGGTTCTCGGGGTATAATCAGATTTTGATGAACGTAGTCGACAAAGTGAAAACAGCCTTCATCACTGAGTCGGGGGTCTATTGGTACAGAGTCATGCCGTTTGGGTTGAAGAATGCCGGGGCAACTTATCAGCGAGCAGTCACGACACTTCTACATGATATGATCCACAAGGAGGTTGAGGTTCATATGGATGACATGTTAGTTAAATCCATGACCCGAGAGGAACACCCAGCTATCCTGGATAGATTTCTAACTAGAATCGAGAAATACAATATTCGCCTCAACCCTAAGAATTGTGTATTCGGGGTCATGTAGTCAGCCAAAAGGGAATCAAAATGGATCCTGACAAAATTAAGGCCATCAGAGATATGCCAACACCACAATCAGAAAAGGAAGTAAGGTCGTTTTTGGGTTCACTATAGTATGTTAGTCGGTTTATTGCAAGATTGACGACAGTTTGCGAGCCAATTTTTAGACTTCTAAGGAAGAACCAACCAGTAGAATGGAATCAACAATGTCAGATAGCCTTCGATAGAATTAAAGCTTATTTGATAAATCCTCTAGTTTTGAAGCCTCCAATACCAGGCAAACCACTGTTTCTGTACTTGGCCATTAAAGAGACTTCTGTAGCCATGTTGGTACAAGAGCAAGAAGATGGACACGAATATGCGATTTACTACTTGGGCAAGAAGTTATTGGAATATGAGATTAGGTATACGATAGTAGAGAAGACTTGTGCTGCTATGGTATGGTTGACAAAGAAGCTGAGACACTACTTCCAGTCGTATAAGGTTTGGGCGGTAGCCAAGGTGGATCCTATGAAATACTTATACCAAGCCCCAATACTGGCAGGGAAGTTATCGAGGTGGTTGCTTTTGCTATTAGAATTTGACATAGAATATGTGACAAGGAAGACAATCAAGGGAAGACCCATAGCGGAATTTTTGGCTAATCAACCAATAGATTCATATTACATCGAGAACTTGGAATTTCCTGACGAACAGCTGGCGGTGGTCGAAGAAGAATCAAATAGATGGGTGATGTACTTTGATGGGGCGGTGAACAAATACAGCGCAGGCTTAGGGGTAATCATTGCTACACCCGAAGGAGAAATCATTCCTCTGGCGAAGCGGCTTAATTTTCATGTGACCAATAATGGAGCGGAATACGAAGCTTGTCTCTTTGGTATTAACGCTCTGATCACATTAGGGGCAAATAAGGTGTTAGCTATTAGGGATTTAGCTTTGGTGATTCAGCAGGTTATAGGAGATTGGGAGATAAAAGAAGAATCACTCCGGCCTTATCTCGAGATGGTTTGGGAAAGGGTGAAGGTAGTCAGTCAATGTGAATTCTGGCATGTAGTGAGGGAAGAGAATCAGATGGCAGATTCTTTGGCTACACTATCATCAATGTGGGAAGGTCCCCAAAAACAGCCGATACAGCCGGTAATCCTGGAAATCACTCAGAATCTATGCTATTCATCAGTCAATGTAGTCACAACAATTGAAGAACGGCCCTAGTATGATGATATTTTACAGTTCATTCAGAATGGTCAGTACCCCGAAGACGCTAATGAAGCTGATAGGGTCTCCCTTAGAAGATTGGCAGCACAGTTTCGGGTATTTGAGAATCAACTTTTCAAAAGAACAGCTAATAGAGTTCTTCTGAAGTGTCTAACCGAGGAAAAGGCAGTTATGGTTATGAAACAAATACACTTCGTAGCTTACAGACTGCACATGAACGGTTTTTCCCTGGCAAAGAAAATACTGAGACAAGGATACTTTTGGCTCACTCTGGAAGCTGATTGTATCAAGGAGGTTAAGAAATGCCATGAATGTCAGGTGTACGGAGACCTCAATCACCTTCCTCTACTTGAACTTCAAGTGTCTCTGACTCCATGGCCATTCGCTGCTCTAATTGGAGAGATAAGGCCGCCCGCCTCAAATGGACACCGATTCATCATTGTAGCTATGGATTATTTCTCTAAATGGGTCGAAGCAAAATCGTTTGCAAATATCAGTGCCAAGAAGATGGCCAAGTTCATAGAAAAGAACATCTTTGTGAGATATGGGATCCCTCATCATGTCATGACTGATAATGGGGTACAATTTCAAGGGGTAACGGCACAGTTGTTCTAAGAGAAGGGAGTTGAGCACCATAGGTCATCCCCATATTACCCACAAGCCAACGGGGTGGTAGAAGCAGCCAATAAGTCCATTAAGAAGATTCTATCGAAAATGGTAGTGACCTACAGAGATTGGGCCGACATGTTACCATTGGCCTTGTGGGGATACTGGACGAGCATTTGAACCCCCACCAGTGAGACACCATATTTGCTGGTTTACGGGATGGAAGTTGTCTTTCCAGTAGAGATGGAAGTCAGATCATTAAGAGTGGTTATGGAGGCACAATTGCCAGAATCTAATTGGCTCCAGTCGAGACATGAATAGCTAGCACTGAGTGATGAAAAACATCTTCAGGCCTTAAACCAGTTACAAATATATCAGCAGTGAATGGCTAGAACCTACAACAACAAGGTTCGTCATCAGAAACATCAATTTAAGGTAGGGGATCTGGTACTCAAGCAGACGAAACAGACCAACACAGATGTACAAGGGAAATTCAAGCAGAACTAGGCGACCCATGCAAAAGTTAGGACTACCTGATGGGTCGAAAACCGAAAGGGTGATCCATGCAAAAGTTAGGATAGAGAGGAAAGGGCTATCAGCTGGAAAATCTGTGAAGATCGGTTGGTGGCAAGCATGGATTCAGTCGAGACGTATACCATCACTGATTCTTTCCGTAGTTTCATTTCATCATTTGATGTACATTGTGCTAAAACATTATTTGTGAATGAATGAATGAATATTCAGTTCCATTCGCTTAAATGTCCCGAGTTCAATTGCAATTCAGACTATTTTATGCATATTTGGCTTTACATATCTTTATACATCTCACATCCATAGATTGAATATATATACGTATAAAAAAAAGGGTCTGATAGATTGAAAACCTGAAAAGGGTGGTCTATGCAAAAGCTAGGACATAAAATAAAGTCTGCTGAATTGAAAACCCAAAAGGACAGTTCAGGCAAAATTAAAGACAGTCAGATAGGCCAAAAACCCGAAAGGGCGACCTATGCAAAAGTTAGGACATGAAATAAAAACAGAATAAAAGTCACACAGTTGTATCAAGCTCAGACAACTCTAATGCTATAAAAACTGAGGTACATCAAAGCCAACGCCTCTTGTCAACACCTCATAGGGCAAGCAATCAGGTCAATCAGCCAAACTCTGTAGCGATATCCCACCAAGGGTAGATCCATCTAGGCATCCCAATCGTCTTCCCGGTCTCTGAAAGTCTGATTCATGACCTCCAGCTTGGTGACCCACCGATGCAGCTGGTCAACCTCCGCCCTCAAGTGAGTGGACTCTCGACACTCAATCCCAATCATCGTTTGCACCAAGCATATCATAAAAAGCACCATAATCATATGCATATGCATCTAGGACATGCACATACACATACATTCAAAACATACACAAACACATGCATACACGTATCAATGTTAACTTAAGTATAGGTACATGCTGTCACCATCAGGCTATCTCGAGCCATGAGTACTCCGAAAGCCGAAATAACCTGACACTAGGGGCAAAACAATCAAATCGTATTTATCCTCGATCGAAGGGTGAAAAATTTTTGTTTCTAAAACTATCAATCAAGGAATAAATACGCACTCCTGATCCAATTTCAATGGTATGCTCCACCACAAAGAGCCGATTTCAATGATATTGCTCCACCAAATAGAAAGTTGATTTCAATGGTATCGAGAGGCAAGGTATTCAGTCCGTATTCATTCTTGATCGAAGGGGCAAAATTTTTTTTTCCAAAATTATCGATCAAGGAACGAACACGTGCCCGAAACAACTCCAACAAAAAAGATGATCGAGCTTCTCAAATCACCAAAGCATCTTTCAATGGCTACACTAGCTCTATGGGAAACATTATTACTCTTTCCTTCGGTGACACAGGCTCCACTAGAAGTGAAGTGATCAAAATGCCCTTCCATTAGTAACCACACTACTAGATGGCCAAAACACCTTTCCTTTAGCAACACAAGCTATACAGAAGACCAAATCACTAAAATATTTCTTCCCGTAGTGACAAAAGCTCCACTAGAACTGAAATGACCAAAATATCCCTTTTGGTAGCCACCAAGCTACCAAATGACCAAAACACACTTTTCCCATCAAAAAAGGATACCACTAAAACTCATTTCTTTTCGTGACGTAGGCTCCATGAGAAGTCAAATGACCAATGTACCCTTCCTTTAAGGTATGCCAACTTCCCAAGTTACAAAATTATCAAAATACCCTTTCCTTTCATGAACATCAAATGACAAGGAGAATTCAATCCGGGAAAAGTCCTTTGCTTCACAATGGAGTCGAAGCACGTCCCTGGAGCACCAATCCAATATGGGCAAAGTCCTCTGCTTCACACTGGAGTCAAAGCATGTCCCTAGAGAAAGTCAAATCAATTCGGGTAAAGTCCTATGCTTCGCAACGGAGTCGAACTAAGTCCCCGAAAAATCAAGTCAACTCAAGCAGGACTGTTGTTTCGCGAATCAACCGAGACAAGTCCCTATGAACATCACATCAATCCGACACGAGGAGAACCCCCAGGTACGTCCTCTTTTCCCTCTCACCATGCTCCTTATCATGAGACTAAACTCAAATCAGGCACAAGCACCTGTCTAAGTCGACTTTGGTCATGCGAGGGGCAGCCTATGAGCACGGGGTTTTTTCCTGACCTCAATGATGAAAACCTGTTGTTACCTGCTAGACAGATGATCATGAATTGGATCTGAGAATGAGCAGAATAACACCTAGAATGTTCCTAAACGGTCCGAAATTCAGAAGAGTCCTTGATCTGAAACCCGAGAGAGGTTTGTGGAGTGATTAAGGGACTTAGGTGTGAGTGTGGTTTAAGACTAAGGCATGCAGGCTCTATCTAGAGCCGTACGGCTGTATTTCACAACTACAGTCATACAATTCTAGATTACAGTCGCACGACTGTATATTACAGTCGTACGACTGTAACAACTATGGCCGCATGACTATAACACTACAGTCTTGCGACTATAGTTAGAGTCATACGACTTTAGTCTTTGACTTAGCAGATTCCTGAATAGGAAACAAATCCAATATGGCTTAGATTTTGGGCATCAATCACGGTAATTAAGAGGTAGAAAAGAGCCAGAAAAGGCAGAAAACCATAGGAAAAATAGGAGAAAAAAATCATTCTGAAAAAAAAGGGTGCTTGAGAGAGATAAAGATTTCTAGAGAGAGAAACTGGGAGAAAGAGGAAAAAAAGAGAAGAGAGATCAAAAACAAATAGTGTGAGATCCCTAATCTGACATCACTGATTCAAAACTATACTCAGCTTTCGTTCGGATCAATTCGAGACGTGAGTTCAGGAATTTCGTGTTGTTTGGAGATTCTAGGCGGATTCCGACATCCACATCCGACTCTGGTCATCAAAAATACTGGAACACAAAAGAGGTAAACTCTGAGAGGCCTTAAAACTTGTTTCATATTGATTTACGATTGTTTCTGTGTTTGAAAATTTTTCTGGAAAACTGTCTGCGGAATTACATCCGTACGACTGTAATTATAGTCGCAGGACTATATTTATAGTCGTATGACTATAGTTCCTAGAGAACAGTCATGTGAATATATATTACAGTCGCACAACTGTATGCCTCTGAGCAGAAGCCCGAAAAGCCCATATTCGATTGAATACAGCCAGTTTTCTATTTTAAATGATTTTTCATGATTTAATTCGGTCTAATCACATCTGTACATTATAATATTGTGGTTTTCGGATTTCCAATGATATGGATGTGTGGTTCGGGGTTTTGTTGGTTTCAATTCTCAGAATTCACAGTTGTTAGATCCTTAATCGGATTTTTAGTTCAATGATAAAGAGCCCTTGGATTCCCAGAAACTCTTGAAATCATCAAAATCAATAAAACTAGTGAATTTAGAAAATAAGAAAACCACTATCGGGCACTGTTCATTATAGTTGCACGACTGTAACCATTATAGTCGGACGACTATAATTTACAGTCACATGACTATAATATCGGGTAGAAGGCAGAATCACGGGACAATCCTTATGGACATCGTCGCTTGATGCTGTCTTCAGAATCAAACTTGTTTTTAGTATTTTTACTGTTTTCGAACCACAGATGAATGTTTGGAATTAGAAACCCCCACGAACGAAACCTAGAATTCCAAGATAACCGACCCACTAAACCGAAGGAATTTGCATGTAAAATGAGCCAAATATTTTTCAAAATTTGTTTTTCATTCACAAAACCTACAGGGCATTTCTAAAACCAGTTTCTAGGTCTAACCAAGCAAGTCGCCCGGACTTCTTGGTTATCCCCTATGTGAGTCCTTGATGTGCCTTATTTACTTGTGCTAACCGTATTTGGATACAACTTTTCTTTTTATTATTTTTCATTTTTGATGTACTTAATAGATCATC
Organism: Euphorbia tirucalli; assembly: GCA_039660915.1. Lineage (NCBI taxonomy): Eukaryota > Viridiplantae > Streptophyta > Magnoliopsida > Malpighiales > Euphorbiaceae > Euphorbia > Euphorbia tirucalli. The sequence goes on from CM077641.1 coordinate 59,934,094, forward strand.
TCGTGTACCTAGGCGATTGTACTTTTTAGATCATCGTGTATTATAAGCGGTTGTAAATGGTGAGGATGAGAGTTTTTCTTTTCTGGGTTGTCTAATTTGGCCTCTACTTTACTTTTCTCGCACTTTTACTTTTCTGCACTTTATTTTGGATTTATATTTATGTCATGTGTATGAGCGTTAACTAAAAAAATAAAAGAAGATAAAATGGGTAGACATAAGTGGATGTCATATAAAATTATGAAATAATAATTGAAAATAAGTTTGAGGATTAGTAGGTGTGTTGCCCGAACCTTGAATCTCTGGATTAGGTACCACGTCAACACTTGGTAGGAAGCTGTACCGAAATTTCTTAGATGAGCTGATCTGGGTGGCAACTCTGTATCTAATCTCAAAATTTAGGTTTCCAGACCTTTAAGTTTAAATTGGGATTTTCTAAAAATCTATTCTCCAAAATTCACACTTACAATTAAGTTTTCTACAAAAGGGTTTTTTCCAATAAAATGAAAGGCTTTCTTAAAGAAGATTAAATCCCCGTTTTCAAAACTACATACATCACCCTCGAAAAGAAAATCCCCGGTTCTTGCTTAACCGCACGTTTCGAAAAACGTCGTCGACTCACAGGCTCGTTAGATGCACATGAAATATACAAGGTCACATCTTGGAGTGCAGTAATCAGTGGCGAATCTAGTCCAACTTCAGGGGGGCGAAAACTCCTATAAAAATTTTTGAGAAAAAATTATGTTCCAGAAAATTAAATTATACAAAATATATTAAACAAATATTCTTATACATATACCAACAATCATGTTTTTCTAACTGACAAGGATGAGTCATTCATAGAGATAGTACAAGAACTCTTGCTAGGTGGAAAATACTTTTTTTGAGATTTCAATTTCTGAAAATGTTGCAAAATGGCTTCATTTTCAATGCTACTAAAACCTTTTTTTCAATGTAACACAATAAGCAATCGACAACAATTCATCTCCCATCCAGTTGCGCAAATCAGTCTTCACAATATTAATTACAGAAAAAGATCTTTCAACAGTAGATGTTGCAACAGGTAAGACCAAAGCCAGCTCAATAAGTCTATACACTAATGGAAAATAAATGTGATACTGCTTTTCTACCATCTTTTTTGCAAGAGCTCCAATGTCACAAAGATGAGAGAATTCTTCTTATGATCTCATAAGAGAAATGTAGAGCTGAAGTTGATAGTCAAGCTCCACTAGCTCAGCATTAGAGAAATCTTCGGAGTAAAGCCCAACAAGATGTAGCAGCCGCTCATTATCAAAATTAGCAAATGAGTTTGTAGGATCAAGACACATTATGCACTTGAGTAAATCAGTGTGTGACTCTGTGAAATGATTTTCCAATTCTAGAGCAACAAAATCAATAACCTACCATTATATGAACAAAAGCAATTTAAAGAAACAAAATATAGAGAAATAAAGAGATATACCATATATATCAATTAGGATAAAATAAAGAGAAATCTAGTACCTTTATAAAGATTTCTGAACGAAAATGGTGAAAATGAGTCTTTAGTTCTCCATCAACAAGTTTTTTTACTACGACATGGAATAATATCTTCCATATTAGGCACATGAATTTCTTATTCTTCATAAAATTTAGTGACATCTTCCAACAATTTCTGCTAACCATCTTGTCTATATGCTTGTAAGTTCTTTTTCACCACTTCAACCATAGTGATGGTATTTCCTATGTTTTGATCTTTTGCTTGTAGAATCTGTGACAAAGTATTTGTCATTCCCAAAATATGCAGCATCAAACTTTCCAACAAATGCAAACTCAAAAGTGAACATTTTTTCATCCAACCTCTTAACAGTGCCTTGCATTTTTACTTCAATACCATCCCTGTTTATTGAGTTCAGTACTTCTCCTACTGAATCCCACATATCAAAAATCCGGATTAATGTTTTATAGTGAGAACCCCAACGTGTATCACCTAGTCGAGCTACGCTTATTTCTTGATTCTGACCCTTTCCTGTTGAAAGCTCACCACTTTGTATTTTGTTGATAACTTCTTCATGATGTAATTGGTGAAGAGCATCCTTCCTTTTACATGAAGCTCCAACCATATTCACAATCATAGAAACATAATCAAAAAATTGACTCGTAACATCTTTATCCTGTATAGTAGACACAACAGGTAACTAAAGTTGGTGAGCAAAATAATAGATATAATATGCGTGCTTGCTTTTATTTAGAATAAGTGCTTTCAAGCCATTAAGTTCACCATGCATATTAAAAGCCCCATCATAACCTTGACCTCTAAGTCTTGAAAGTGATAATCCATTCTTTGCAAAGAAATCATCAATGGCATCTTTTAAACTCTGTGCGGAAGTGTCACTAACATGAACCACTCCAAGAAACCATTCATTAACTTCTCCATTATCACCCACAAATCTCAAAACTATAGCCATTTGCTCCCTCACTGAACTATCTCGGGCCTTATCAACCAAAAGAGAAAAGAGTTTGTCTCAGATTTCACTGAAAATAACTTTTCTCATTTCCATTGCACATAATTCAATAATATCTCTTTGAATTGATGAGGAAGTCAATATATTATTTTTAGGAGCATTTTGTATGACCTTCTTCACTTCTACATTACACTCATAATACCAACTAATGAGTTCAAGAAAACGACGTCAATGCAATGATTCAGGAGACTCATCATGTCCTTGGAAAGCCAAGCCCTCCCCTAAAAGAAACTGAGCAACATCTAAATTCACTGTCAACCAAGTACGATACTCACCTTCTAAAGCAACACTTTTTTCTGATAAAATATAATCCACATTCTCTCTTTGGTTTTGGTATTGGTCAATATTAGTTCTACACAAAGAGTGTGAGCTACCTAAACCTCCTTCATAAGCAACAAAGTTAGTTATGGTATTTTTCCAATTATTATATCCAATTTCTGTAAAAGCATTTCCTCCATTTTTTTTACTGTTACCAAACAAATAACAATATAAACAAAATGCTTTATCCTCGGAGATATTGTATTCTAACCATGCAAATTTCTTAAACCATAAACTTTGAAATCTCCTTTTAACTCCCTTATAATCAGTTTGTGGAAATTGATTCCCAACTGGCTGACAAGAGCCTTTAGCTAAGTATCTCCTCCTTAATGAATCTCTAATCTCAAAAGGGTAACTATCAATTGGCTTTCACAATCATGGATCACCAATGATATTATCATCTGAAACCTCTACCTCAATACAAGATCTTTTTTCATTATTTTGATCAAGAGGTATGACACGACCAATTGAAGATGGTTCGGGAGTTGAACTCAAATTTCTCTTAGTTCTACTAACAAACTTGTCCATTTTGTTTATTCCTGAAATAGTAACACAATCAAATTATTAACACAATCTCAATTTCACAATCCCAAATTATAACACAATCCCAAATTCACAATTAATTTAATTTAATCTAAATTATAAAACAATCCTAAATTCCACATCTATCAATCACAATTCAAATTCTAAAAATAACATAATTAACTTAATTTAATCAAAATATATACAATTTTAATAATTGGACAACTTAATAAGTATCGAGTAATCCAACTATTAAACTTAAATTATAAACCCTAATTTATAAATTTTTCAAATTCACAAAAAATAATTGAATCAAATGATAGTAATATCATTAAAAACACACATCATAACAATTTCCAATCAATTTAATTTAATTCATAACTAACAATAACCATATTCCCAAATGCAATTTTGAAATCGGTGATTGGCAAAGAGAACAGTGGAAACCGGCAAGCGGCGGCGTTGGAGAAGAAGAAATTGAAGAAGATATAATATAGAGGGTGAGAAATGCGAAAAAAGAAGTTGGTATTAAATATATTATTTTATGTTTTTTCCTAAAGGCTGTCGTTTTTCCTAGCAAAAAAAAAAAAAAGAAAAAATTAAAGCCAGCAAAATGTGGTAAAAAAAAATCAAAGCCAAGCAAAACATCTGGCAAAAAAAAAATATATAAATAAAAAGAGACAAAAGCCAGAGGCTTTCGTCTGCCTCTGGTTTTTGGGGGGCTAAAACCAAAGTCGTCGGCCTTAACGGTCATTAGAAACAACCCTACTAGGGGTGTTTTTCGATGGTTGGGGGAGCAGCTACCTACGCTGCGCCCCCCCCCCCCCCCCCCCCCCCTCCCTCCATCCCTGGCATTAATATCAGGTCTAAGGATGGAATATAAGCAATACGTGTGAAACACTTGTGACACTTGACTATGGAGTGTTCTCACAAGTGGATCGATCCAGTACACTGTTCACTAACATGTACCTATATCCTTGATAGACTTTCCAAGTCGAATGGTCGGGAAGACACCAACAATCCCACAAGGAACATACTAGTGTTTAGTTATATTCATTCCATGATCATAACAGACTAGGGATAACTTTAAAACTATGTTCTTCAAACTCATGGTCTTACTCATTCAGTATAAGCTCCTAACAAACATGAGTGAACACCAGTTTATGGATTCTCAATATATATTAATTGCATAAATAATTCAAAAAATATGATTATGCCTTTTATTAATATAGAGCAAATGTGTTCTCATACATAAAATAAACAAAGTACATCATATAAGAACTAGGGCACAACCCAACATATTTTTCATACGGTAGACTACATAGATGATACATAGATTTTAGTGTTTTTTACAGTTTGGTACAAAAAAAAAATTATTTTGTCATAAAAAATACATCAACTTACATGTGACCTAACAATGAAATAAATGTGACCAGCTATCAAAAATAAAGTTAAAAAACCACTGACATAGCTTAATTTTACTTAAATGTTTGACTTCTCATTTTGAAATAACACTTTTACCCTTGAACAATTTCTTCTCATCCCAATTATTGCCTTTCTCTCTTATCTACCTTATACTTCTACCACTTCCTTCTTCTTCTTCTTCTTCTTAGTGAAAACAAACATCAACCGTGGTTAGAACATAGTGAAATTCAACAACAGTGGGGTCAACGACAACTGAAACAAACACAATAGAAGAGGAAGAAGAAAAGAGGAAGAGGAGGCAAAGGAAAGATATGTGAGAGAGAGAGCGACAGAAAAGTATGAGAGAGAATGCTCTACCTATTTGGAAGGACATATGGGTGTTTTTATGTAATACTGGGACTGTGAGCGGACGACCTAAAAGGTGGAACGCGGTGAAGCGAACTGGGGAACAGAAAGCAGGTTTTTGGATGTTTTGGTTTAGCGAAAATCATTTGTTTGTTTAAAAATTCAATTTGTAGAAAATATTTTCCCATTTTATTACTTAAAGACCTCAAAACCTAAATTCCAAGATCAGTGACAGAGTCGCCACCCGGATCAGCTCATCTGGGAAATTCCGCTACATCTCCCTACCGAGCATAGACTGTCGTACCTAATCCAGAGATTTAGGGTCTGGGCAACTTACCTATTCAACCTCGAGCTTGTATTCATTTTATAATTTATATTACCATATTTATTCAATTTATTATCTTTCTCTACCCAATTTCGTTTATTTATCAGCCGATGCTCAAGCAAATGACAGAAATAAATTGCAGGAAAAGTAAATCATACATCCAAAATATACAAAAAAAAATAGAGGCCGCTTATACAACCAAATTCAACAAAAATGAAAAATTTCGTCCTCACATTACAAGCTCCTAGAATACACGATTATCTAAAAATTTACAAATGCCTAAAATACACGAATTAATATATTAATTACATAAAAAATGATAAAAAGGAAAATAAATGTTGCAAAACAGACGGTTAGCATAATTTATATTACAAGCACAAGTAGGACTCACAGCAGGACAGAATTGGGATTTTTAGGAACGGGGGCATGCATTTAGGGGGTAACCGAGTCGACTCGACTAGTAGGTCCGGTTAGACCTGGAAAACGGTTTTGAAACGCCCTGTAGATTTTTATGCTGGAAAACAATTTTTGGAAAACCATTTGGCTCGATTTCACACAAATTTCCATATTTCAGTAGGTTTGTTATCTTGGAACTCAGGGTTCTATTCGTGTGGGTTTTCCTCATTTCCACAACCATCTAGGGTCTGAAAGCGGTAAACACACCAAAAATGATTTGATTCTGAAGACAACATCATGCTACGACCTCCGTATGGGTCATTCCATGCTTTTGTCCCCTTCTGGGAACTACAGTCATGCGACTGTGGTTAGAGCCATACGGTTTAAGCTAAAGCCGCGTCGCTCTGGCACCCACAGTCGTGCAGTTGTAACACCCGGAACCTGAATTCGGTTTTCCCGTTTTTTTAAAATCGCTATTTTGCTTATTTTTTATGTTTCCTTAAGATTTTTATAGGGTTCGGGGGTCTGCTAATGCTGGACGACGAATCCAATTTGGATCGAACAAACCCGAAATCCAAAAATTAAAATTGATGAAAAACTAAAAACTTAACACCCGTATGCACAGAAATCCGAAAACCATAGTTTGATAACGCACGGATGTATTTAGGCCGAAATATATCATTGTAGGACAAACAAAGTGGAAAACGAACTATGTTCGGCCATTTCAGGGCTGTTCGGGTTTCTGCCCAGGAAAGCAGAGTCATGCGGCTCTAGTTAGAGCCGTACAGCTTTGTTCTTAAAAAATAGAGCCGCTCAGCTCTGTTCTTCAAGGATTAGAGCCGTCCAGCTCTAGTTAGAGCCGTGCGGCTGTAATCAACAGCCAGTTTCTGAAAAATTTGCAAAAAAGAGAGAAAAATCACAACAACAAACCAAAGTGAGTTTAAGGCCTCTCAAAGTTTACCTTGTGATTATTTTGGTGTGTTTAAGATCCGGAATAAAACTGAGAAGTCAAAATGCTCCTTGAATCCTCAAACGTCCCAAAATTCTGAAAACGAATCCGAATCAATCCTAAACCAATCCGAAATGGCTCCAATCCAATGTGGAACGGTCAAGAAATCTTCCCTTAGTGCTTTGGTATTGTTTTTGGTATTGAGTTTTGGTTCTCTCCCTCTCTTTTTTCTCTGTGTTTTTCGGCCTATCTCTTTCTCCCTTTTTTTGTTTCTTTTTTTTCTGCCTAAGACCCCCCTTTCCCTTTTCCTTTTTTTTTCTTTCTTATATATCCCTCTCTTTCCTGTCACTTCTCCAATTAATCAGCCACCTGAGGATTTTGATTGAGTAAAGAAAAAATCTGCCTGTTTCAGCGAAGTTGTTCTGCTTTTACAGGGCAACTTGGCTGGCCCATCAGAGCCACGTGGCTCTAACCTAGAGTCATGCAGCTCTAAGTTGTTAGAGCCGTATGGCTATAGTTTTGAACCTACAGCTGTGCGGCTCTAAATAGAGCCGGGGTCGATTCCACCAATTTCTATGCTCACCTCTGAGCCCTGAAATCACTCGAAGGACCTTTCTCGGGGTTTCGGATTGAGGATAGCTCAGTTTTCGGAGAGTTTGAGATACTACAGGTGACATTCGGTTCATCCTAAAGTCCAATTAGTATCCGTCTGCTTAACAGGCAAAATGGGATTCTCATCATAGAGGGAGGGAAAACCCGTGCTCACAGAGACCTTCCTTTAAGTCTTTGGTAAGTTACATATCTAACGTGTCGCATTAACTTGTCACCAATGGGTGTTTTAGATCACACTGGTAGGTCACATGCAAATTGGTGTATTTTTTCATGATAAAATAGATTATACGTACCAAACTATTTAAAACACTAAAGTTTGCGTACTATGTGTGTAATTTGCCCAATTTTTTTTTAACATTTATAGGTTTAACCTATTTGCTATTACGTGAACTTTTTCCATGAATTTTCTTGAGTTTTACACGAAGAGTTGGTCCCCTTCCCCCACAAGTGGATCTTGAAATAGAAATGATATGTCGAATGAGTGGTGCTACTAGAAAAGCCAACAAAGAAGATGTAATGGGGTCAGCCTTTACCTCGCTTAACACTTAGGCTATCTTTCTATGGAAGATGCTAAGTAAGCCTTGGATGTGCGTGAGAAGCGTAGAAATAGGCACTAGGATGTTTTAGAGGCTTATGGAGAGTGAAGAGTGAACACAAGCTTGTGTTAATGAAGCTTTTATTGTTTATAACTCAAGCTTGTAGCTTTTACATTACAAATGAGGGGTGTTTCCTATTTATAGCCATTTCCACCTCCTTAACATATGGACAATATTCCACCTCCTTTACATGTGGCTATAATTTATTGTTGGGATTCGTCACAGGAAACCGACCGACAAAGTGCGAAAACACGCGTCGATTTCCTCGAATCCGGGTCCCGGGAGCTTAAGTAGTGAAAATCAAAAACAAAACACAAAGAAGGAGTATAAATGTCTTACCAAGATATCTCGTAAGAGATAGAAGAAGACTATAGAAATCAAGTATAGATTTCCTCCACCGATGCATACATGAACGGCTCTTGGACTGAAACTCGTACTAGCGACTCGGAAAATTCAAGAAGAGAGGGAGAGAGCAATTTTGGGCAGCCAAGAGTACTTGTTAGAGTCACTTGGTAGAATGATATTTTCCCTTATATATCTTACCAAAGAAGAAGGCAAAATATCCAAGTAAGCAAAGTCCTACTTTGCTTACCAAAAAGTCAACCATGACTCACCAATTCACTCATCACATTTTCTCTACAAATGAGTCATCTTCCTTGCCACAAGACATGAAGAATTCAGCCAAGAGGTGATCAAAAGGAGATGGGATATTTTCTCATTTGTCTTTAATCATAATGACCAAGAATATCCAAGTTAGTAAAGTCCAACTTTGCTAACCAAAAGTCCACCATGACTCACCCATTTGATCATTACCTTTTGTCCAACAATGACTCACTCTTCTCATCTTAAATACTCATCATTGTTGCCTTAAAACCCACCATGAATTTCGGCCAAGACATGATGAATAAGTGGGCTTACCATTTCAAGCCCTGGCCCACTTTAATTCTTTGGTTTTTATTTGATTTCAAATAACATTTTAATTCAACATGTATGTAAGTATATTATACCATATAATATGTTACATACATCAAAATTAAAATTAATTTGACACATCAAATTCATTAAGGAGACACATATAAGTTGAGATACATGTAAACCTATACATGTATAAATATTTCCACCTAGGAAATAATCTCATAAATTAATTCATTGAATTAATTAAGAGAATGCCAGAATAAATATTAATTATATTCTTTTGATCAATCTAATTGATCTATAATATAATTAATAAATCTCTCTCTCTTCAAACGTGTATACTCCAAGTACACACTTAATCCGACTAGTTAAAGTCCAGACGTTCAATGTGTACGATCCAATGGGCCCGTCTTTATGTTGGTAGTGGGCCAAGGACCACAGGCTACAGGCGGGCTCTAGCAAGCCATTGTAGCCCCCAATTAAGACGGAGATAGCAGTCAAACTGTCAACGTGTATACTCCAAGTACACACTTAATCCGACTTATTAAAGTCCAGACATTCAATGTGTACAATCCAATGGGCCCATCTTTATGTTGGCAGTGAGCTAATGCCCACAGACTGCAGGCGGGCTCTAGCAAGCCACTGCAGCCCCCAATTAAGACGGAGATAGCAGTCAAACTATCACCGTAGCCCAGTAGTTTGAACTTGTACATCCCATGTCATTGATATCGATGTCCAACACAGAGGCATGGAAGTATCACCCTCTATTGTGTCCGAACATTTACTTGATCCCGAATGAACTGATGCTCACAAACAAATCCAATCTTGTTTGGGTACGACCGCATAATTATCAGTAGCATTCTTCAAGAGGCCGGTGATATCATCTCAGTGAATCACTGAGTGACATTCCCTTCTGCATATCCACAGTACTACCATGCTCACTGACACACCCGAAGGTACCCATACTTGGCACCCTTTTACAGGCCCGTTGGGTATACACCAAAGTGTGCCACTTCACATGCAACACCATCATATGGTCTGGTCGAAGGACTTATACAAGTACTACACGAGAATCATTTGTGATACTATACCATGTAGATTCCCGTTAAGTGGATCGATCCAATACCATGCCCTTTTTGCATGTACCCATTAACCTGGTTGACATTCCATGTTCTATGACCTGTAAGACACCGCCATACAACCAGGCTAATGATAGTCTTTGGTTCCATTCATTCCCATGATTGGAACAGACTACGGATGACTTTATGGTCATATCGTTTTCCCTATCATAGTCTTACTGCCAAGTGCATGACACTTGACAACATGGATATGGATATGTCCATTGGATACTCTATTTAAAATATAGCATAAGACATATAATAAATAGATTAATGCCTTTATTTCCTTGAAACAAATTGTATAATACATAAAGTTCACATTAATGTACAAATGTATGATACAAAGACAAGGACTAATGCCTCGGGACTAGGGCATATCCAACAGTTATGTCACAAGATAACTATTATAAGATATTTACAAGGAAACATCCTAAAAGCATCCTAGAGTGTTCTAGGGACATCGACATATTTGCTAACCATTTTGGGACAAAATAGGGACGGATTTGGAAGCTTTTGGGTTCTGGAATGAAATATTCCATGATCAATTCTGTTTAGAGACCAAAATTCCATAGTTGATCTCCTACGCATGTCTTAGCAAGCCTGTACATGGCCAAGGCCCATTTTAGCCAGTCTTAAGGTTCCAGCAGGCCTATTTCATGCCCAAATCCTTTAAACTTAGCCTATTTTGTCCCCTTGGCTGGATGTAGGCCATTTGTGTAAGACAAATTGAACATTAGGGTATAGCACCCTCCCCTATTTGATATTGTGGCATCATCAGTATGAAGGGACATATTTCCTGCAGATCACTTGCTCGTCAAAAATAACCTCGGTTTACTTGTTAAACTCGGTCACGACTACCATAGGTGCTTGAGTGGAAACGTTTTTCTCAAAGGTTTATCATCCTTAGCATGATACTTTTTCAATAAGCTCATATGTATCACTGGACGTATTTTTAACTTGGGAGGAAGTTGAACTTAGTAGGCAACTGCCAACTCATCTTATAATTGGGAAGGATCCTTTATATTGCCATCCCAAACCTTTGTGTACTTTGCATAAGGACTTGTATTGGTAAGGCAGTAACTTCACCATTAATCACCTTCTATAAACTCTTGTGGTCTTCGCTTAATGCCTACCCACTTCTTCATTTTTTGGGACGCTTTTTCAAGATACGCCCTCGTAATGTCTACCTCCTCTTGCTAATCTTTGGCAAACTTGTAAGTAGTAGGATTATTGTCCATTTATGGAATCACTAAAGCATATGGAGTCAAGGGTTGCTACTCTATAACAATTTCGAAAGGGCTTTTACCTGTCAACTGGTTTTGCTGAAGTTAAGAGATTGAGAAACATCTAGAAACTGTGCCCAATCTTGTTAATGAGCACTTACATAGGGCCATAAATATAGCTCTAACAATGCATTAATGTGTTTAGCTTGGTCGTCACTTTGGGGATGAAAACTAATAGAAAACTTTAAGTTAGTACCCAATAACTTAAATAATTCTTGCTAAAACTTATTAGTGAATCGAGGATTCAATCACTAGCAATGCTTCTTAGCTCTCCCTAAAGCTTTACTACATGTTTAAAGAATAAGCGGGTCACCTCATCAAGCTTACATTTTGTCAATGTTGGTATGAAAATGGCATACTTGCTAAAGTGATCGACCACTACCATAATGCTTCTGCACCTTTCAGAATTTGGCAAGCCAATAATGAAGTCCATGGAGACATTATCCCAAGGACATTCAGCAATAGGAAGGAGTTCTAGCAATCCTCCAAGGGCTAGATGCTCATTTTTATCTTATTGACATATAAGACAAGTCTGCACATAGACCTCAACATCGTCCTCCATTTATAACCAGTAGGAGAAATTTTGAATGAGTGCTAAGTTACCTGTCATTCCTGAATGTCCAACCGATAACAAATCATCACACTCCTTAAGGATTTCATGCCTGGCACAAAGGCACAGTCGCCAACAGTGTAGAGTGCACCATTAATCACTCAAAAATCTTCGAGTTTTCCCTTAGCTCACCGACTTTAAGAAGTTACTTGCTACAGGATCATCCTTCATGCCTTCCTTAATCCTTTTCAAGGAAATCAATGTGGGGCTAGTTTGTAGCTATTATTGCAAGTTTTTCCTTTCGGCTTAGTTCATTGACACAACATTTGCCTTGCATGGTTTGTACTTTAAGCGATAGTAAAACTCAACTAGATCATCTTATTACAATGCTTGTTTGAGGCTGAGCTTCTATTCTGTTTAGAAGTACCTCATTGTTGCATTATCTATCATGATTATGAACTTGCTTCTAAGGACGTAATGTTGTCAATTTTATAGGTAATGGATAATGATAGTTATCTCCTTTTCTTACATCGTATACCTCTATTCGATCTCATTGAGCCTGTCAATTTCGTACGCAATGGGTTGTTCCTCTTGCATTAGTACACTACCAATAACAAAGTCCAAAGAATCAATGTGGACTTTAAACGGTATTTTGTAATCTAGTAGCTGTGAACATGGATTTTTCTGACCTTAGTATGAAAATTGAATCAGTTACCCTTTACATTGAGATTTCTACAAGAACCGGTCCGAGGAATGAAGTTAAAAATTGAACGAGCTTAGGAAATGAACCTAAGAATCTTCTGAAAGATTCACAACTTTAACCCTAATTTATATAGATTTGTATAGCTCTTCTTCGAGCCCTACTATGAGTGCTGGGTTTTTCCTGACCTCTATGATGAAAGTTGAATTGGTTATCTATCATTTAGAAATCTTTATTGAAATCAGTTTGAGAAGCAAGGATTTGGATTCAAAAAAGCTTTAAACTTGAACCCAGAAGAATTTAAAGAGTTAGGCTAAAAGTGGCAATACCCATACGGCTACAGCCATACCCAACAGATATTGGTGCAACAATCGTATGGATATTGCACTACAGCCGCACGGTTGTTGCTGAGTGGCAAACACTATGAAACGCATAGATGTTGGATTTATGGGAGGACAACTGAGATTCCATGAATTTTGAGATTGGATTGAAGGAAGTTCTCTAAGAGGAGAAAAAAAAATGGATAAGAGGGAGGGATAACAATCAGGGAGAAGAGGGAGGACAGTAAGCTCTAAAAGATCAAAAACTTGAGAAGAATATTTCAAAAATTCACACCCAAATCACTTAAATTCAACCAAAAAATACGAAATCATTCACAAATTTATGTTTCAAACCTTACCTTAAACCTTTGGAGACACATATTGAAGCTGGAATTGGAGCAGTAAAGGTTGAATTCAAGTTTTGGGTTCAAAGTTCAAATTTATTTAAATCCAAAATCGAAGCTTTAAGAATCAGTTTTGTTTGATTCAAACACTGGAAAAAGGCTGCAAAGGTAATTCTGAGATGCCTTAAATCTATTTATCGCTTGCTAGGTTGATTGGGTGCATCATTTCACATATTTTCATTTTGCTATGTTTTCTGGATTTCTGATAAACCAGAGCCGTACGACATATGCGATAGCCGCACAGCTATTGAGAGTCATACAGCTGTAGTTTATTTTTAAAATTTAGTGATTTGATATTTTAGCAATTCCTCTAGCTATAAGCGCCGGGATTTTACTTCCTAAAAAAAAAGAGTATAGTCGTGTGCTTTAACTACAGTCGTATGACTGTAATTAAACTACAGTCGTACAGCTGAAAAAATAAAAGGAGGAAGAGAGGCCAAATGGAGACAGAGAAAAACGAAAGAAAAAAGAGAAAAGAAGAAGAGAGGAAAGAAGAAGAGAGAAAATCAGAGAAGAAGAAGAAAGAAATGATCGTCAGAAACCCTTGCATTTGGTATTTTAGACCCAAAAGCTCTCAAACCCTAACTCAAGGAGAAAAATCCGGATTTTAGTGGATTAGAGCAACGCTAGGGGTCAATCCTACGGTGGACGCACACCAAAGAGGTAAACACTCCTTTTCCCCTCTTTTTACAAGCTTTCTGGGTTATTAGTGTGGTTTTGTGCCATTTTTATCCGTTTTTCTGCATTTCTGTTTCTGGAGATCAAGAATAGTCGTGCGACTGTTCTTGAGTTGATGAATAGTCGTACGACTGTAGTTATAGTCGTACAAGTGTTCTTGAATTCCAGGTGTTTTCTTTCTAGTTTTGCATCAAATAAATTTCTGGCGAGGTTCTGACTTTAGACTCGTTACAGTCGTACGACTGTAGTTACAGTCACACGACTGTAGCGTATTTTCCAGAATCATAATTTTCCTTTTTATCCCCAAAAATTTCTAAAAATCCCAAAAAATTCAGAAAACCCGAAAAATCATCAAAATGAATTTTGTTGTGTGCATTCACATCCATAGATTCAATTTTCAGTAAAATTACATTTAGAACAATGCCACGACGGGGACCCAGTTCTCCTGAAAACCGACCCACCTCACATGTGAAAAATGCATGTAAACTGGAAAAATTGTTTTCAAAAATGATTTTCCCACAAAACCAAAAATACAAGGACGTTTCAAAATGTTTTCCAGGTGTAACCGGGCCGGCTAGCCGAGCCAACCCGGTTATCCCTTAAATGCCTGCCCCCAATTCCTAATTTCCCCAATTCTGTCTATCTGAGTCCTACTTATGGTGTGTTATATATTTTGCTAACTTTCTATTTTGCATCTTTTTATTTCTATTTTTGATGTATTTAATAGAATTAATTGTGTATCCTGGGCGATTGTATTTTTCTAGATAAATCGTGTATTCTAGGCGCTTGTAATAGTGAGTTTGAGAGTTTTTATTTTTTTATTCGATCGGGTTGTAATGGTTTAATTATTTACTATTTTACCTTAGCCTGTATGCGCGCTGTATGTCTATTTATTTCAATAAAATTGACTTTAGAATTTGAAATACCATCCATGAACATTGACCAACACTTATTTTAATGAGACACGAAATAAGGGACTTGTCCGGACCCAAATCTCTGGATAGTGTAGCGGCCGTTCATCTGGTTCAGCTGCATTATAAATTTCCCTATTGAGATGAGCCGGGTGGCGACTCTACAATATTCATTGAGACTTAGGTCTCGGTTCTGTTATGCATTAATTCCATTTATTTTCCAAAACTGATTTTCCATTCATAAAAATCCCACGCGAGGGAGGGGTTTGCCTGAGATCGAGGTGCCCCTTCCGAAAGGGAGTCTCGCGTTCCATTGAAAACGCGTCGTCCACTCACAGTGGCGACTCTGCTGGTGATTTCTTTAAAAAGTTTTCTTAAAAACTTAAAAGAATTTGACAAGCCCTGAAAAGTGTCTAATTAAAATAAGGTGGATGATTCTCGATTGGTATTTCATTTTGAATCTTTAGCTAGACAGGCTTGCATTAGATTTAGTATCCATTTTTAGCCTGGTGGATTGTTGAAGTGTCGCCTTTGTTCCTCATGGTCTTAGGGGCACGGATATGGAACACCACCATAGCCTCGTACGAACCCCTTCGTTCGGACCCTTGAAAGGGGAGAAGTGAGGAGTATATTTTGCTATAGGAAACTTGATTTTTAACCCAACTTGGACCGAACTCATATAGGCAGCCCTAGTTGGATTCCATTAGGATATCAAAATAATTGTATGAATAAATTAATATCGCGCCTTCATCACCCCCGGTTGGTGATCGAAGAGAGCCCCACCTAGGACTCGGTTAGAAATTTTCGAGACCGACCACGCTTGGAGAAATAAGGTTGGAAGAATCCGTTTCGTGTGCTATGTGTTACACGCTTCTCGACATTTCAGGACATACCATAATCATCATTTTCCATACACGATTAACATTTACCATTCGTAAAACATTTTTGTATGATACTAACCCACATTTTTATGTATCCACGTGCATTTTATTTTCGTGTGAAAACATTAAATCATCTGTTTGCCATTCATACTAACCATTTCTTGTTCATCCATAACATTATATTTGTGTGATTAGCATTTTTCACATGGCATACATAACATCATTATGTATGTCATGCATCCTAACCATGTTTTTGTGCAGCCATTTGCATTTTATGTGTCATAAACATTCACGACATATCACCTAAATTAAATTAGGGGCATTCGAAGGATGCCCACCATGATCATATCATTCCATCATATATCGGGTATCCTAAAATACCCGTGCTTTACCAATGCACCGGATTGCATTTGGCCATTCCACCAAATCACATCATTCAATAGAGGCCACAATGGTCCTAGGTATGTCTCTGTGTGACAATCCACATGATGCATTTCATGACATCATATCCATCCATCATAAATATTATATAGCACTGTGATCCACATTGGGTTACTTCATGACATTACTATATCATTCAAGGCGCTTCCTGAGTGCTCGGTTAGTACACATGTAGGGGCATTTTAAAGCATCCCAACTCATAAAAGGTGTTCCCAGAACATCGAGCTTTTGTCTATGTCCCCGTCACACGCGACTCTCTCATAACATCATTTCATATCATATGCTCAAAAGCATCAGAACTCTGTCCATGGGCCGGTCCCATGTGACCATTTCATATCATCTCATAGACCTACAAAGCGTCGAACTCTGTCCGTGTGTCGGTACACACGCGACCATTTCACAAAATTCATTAGGTGCCTCAAAGGCGCCGAACCCCTGCTCGTGTGGCGGTCCACACGTGGCATTTTTGCATAGCATTGGGTGCACTTGGAATGTCCAAAATAAATAAAAGAAAAAGAAATGAATAAAAAAAATGTCATACTCATTATCATCCACATTCATGAAGCATCCGTTGGGATTTGTCACCGGAAATCACCCGATAAAAGCGGAAGAACGCGGTGATTTCCTCAAATCCAGTCCCAGGAGCAATTGAAGTGGAAATTGAAAAACTTAAAATTAAATAGAAAGAGATTAAATTTCTTACCAGAAAAATCTCTTTCTGAGATGGATGATGACTGCAGAATTCAAGGTAGAATTCCTCCACTCTCACGTACACGAATGCTTAACGAATGCAACCCGTGCTAGCGTCTGAAAAACGGAACAATGGAAGGGAGGAGCTAGAGAATTCGGCTAGGAGGCTCTAAGCATTAGGTTGCCGAAATTTCTAACCCTAGGTATTTATACCTAGGGTTGGCCGAATTCCCTTAGGGGAATTCAGGCCCATCTTAGCTCCTCTCTATTCTGTGCGGGCTTCCATGTTTTAATTTAGGCCCAGTCTAATTTTAATTATTCTGGTTTAAATTAATTTCAAGCCCAATTTTAATATACCCATGCATTTAATATATTACTCCAAGTAATATATTATTTACATCTAAATTAAAATTAGTTTGACAATTAAGTTAATCCATCAAATTAAAATTAAATCTACACAAAATAAAATCATATGTAAACCCATACATATGAATATTTCCACCTGGGAAATAATTTCATAATTAATCCAATTAATTATGAAGAGCCAATTGAATATATTAATTTTATTATTATGACCAATCCAATTGATCTTTATAATATAATTAATATATACATGCTTCTCCCTCCACTGTGTATACTCCAAGTATACATGTGATTCCTTAAGTCTGCATTCTATCGTTCTATGTGTACGATCCTGTGGGCCCATCTTTATGTTGGCAGCGGGCCTTTGGCCCGCAGACTGCAGTTGGGCTCTAGCAAGCCACTGCAGCCCCCAATTAAGATGGAGATGGCAGTCTAACTGATATCATAACCCTGTAGTTTAAACTTGTACATCCCATGTCATTGATATCGGTGTCCAACACAGAGGCATGGATTGATCACCCTCTTTTGTGTTCGGACATTAACTTGATCCCGAATGTACTGATGCTCACAAACAAGTTCCAACTTGTTTGGGTGTGGCCACACTCTTATCACTCACATTCATCAAGAGGCCGGTGATATCTTCTCAGTTGGTTACTGAGTGACAAATCCCTTCTGCATATCCATAGTGTTACCATGTTCAGTGACATACCCGAAAGCACCCATACTTGGCACCCTATTACAGGCCCTTTAGGCGTACCCCTAAGTATGCGACTTCACATGTAACACCATCATATGGTCAGGTCAAAGGATCCATACAAGTACTACACGAGAATGCATTGTGATACCATACCATGTGGATTACTCGTTTAGCGGATCTATCCAGTACCATGCTTCCAGGCATGTACCCATTAACTTGATTGACATTCCATGTCCAATGACCGGTAAGACACTGCCATACAACCAGGTTAATGATAGTCTGTTGTTCCATTCATTCCCATGACTGGACCAGACTACGGATGTATTTATGGTCATATCGTTAACCCTATCCATAGTCTTACTGCTAAGTGCATGACACTAGTCGTCATGGATATAGATATGTCCATTGGATACTTCATTTAATAT
The DNA here is from genome assembly GCA_039660915.1 of Euphorbia tirucalli. Classification (NCBI taxonomy): domain Eukaryota; kingdom Viridiplantae; phylum Streptophyta; class Magnoliopsida; order Malpighiales; family Euphorbiaceae; genus Euphorbia; species Euphorbia tirucalli. The sequence goes on from CM077641.1 coordinate 59,952,459, forward strand.
ATTGCACAAGATAGATATAATAAGAGAATTGATGCCTTTATTAATGACACAAATGAGTACAACACATAAATCCAATAAATGTATAGTACAAATACAAGGACCAATGCCTCGGGACTAGGGCATTTCCAACAATCTCCCACTTGCACTAGTTCCAACTTGGCATGGGCCTAATCCCTATAGATCTAGTATGACCCTCGTGCTTGGGCTGGGCCAGCGCCTTGGTCAATGGATCTGCGACATTATCCTCGGTGTCCACTCTGTGCAATGCAATGTCACCTCTCTCCGTGATTTCTCGTATGAGGTGAAACTTTCTGTGCATGTGCTTTGTGTTCTTGTGTGACCGGGGCTCCTTAGCTTGTGCGACGGCCCCATTGTTGTCACAGAAGATATCGACTGGGTCCTGGATAGTTGGCAATACTCCCAACTTAGTGATAAACTTCTTCATCCATACAGCTTCCTCAGCTGCATCACACGCAGCGATGTAGTCAGCTTCTGTTGTAGAGTCTGCTATGGTTGGCTGCTTTGAGCTCCTCCAGCTTACAGCACCACCATTCAGCAAGAATACATACCCTGACTGCGATTGGTACTCATCTTGATCTGTCTGGAAGCATGCATCAGTATTCCCAGTAACTGATAGCACTTCCTGACCACCATACACCAAGAAGCTATCCTTAGTCCGGTTAAGGTACTTGAGGATCGCCTTGACAGCTTTCCAGTGATCCTTCCCGGGATCCTGCTGGTATCGGCTCGTCATACTTAGTGCAAAGGCAACATCAGGTCTCGTACATAACATGGAGTACATGATTGATCCAATAGCCGAAGCATATGGAACCAATTTCATGTTCTCCCTGTCCTCCCTTGTTTTAGGACAGTTCTTCGTACTAAGTTTCAGCCCATGGCCCATTGGCAAGAAACCTTTCTTGGCCCGATCCATGCTGAATCTTTTCAGAACTTTGTCAATGTACGAAGCCTGACTTAGGCCCAGAAGCCGATTTGGTCTATCCCTATAGATCCTGATCCCTAGGATCATCTCAGCTTCGCCTAAGTCCTTCATTGCGAAGCACTTACTCAGCCACTGCTTTACCCCTTGTAGTGTAGGTATGTCACTTCCAATGAGTAGGATGTCGTCTACATAAAGTACCAAGAATGTGACAATGCTCCCACTAGTCCTCTTATACACACAAGGCTCATCTAGATTCTGTATGAAGCCATATTCCTTTATAGCCTCATTGAATCTTAGATTCCAACTTCAGGATGCTTGCTTCAGTCCATAAATGGACCTTTGAAGTTTGCATACCCTTCCCGGATACTTAGGATCGACAAAACCCTCAGGTTGTGTCATGTACACATCCTCGAGTAGCTTCCCATTAAGGAAAGCGGTTTTGACATCCATCTGCCATACCTCATAGTCATACCATGCGGCTATGGCCAGCAGTATCCTGATGGACTTGAGCATGGCCACTGATGAGAAAGTTTCATCATAGTCTATTCCATGGACTTGTCTGAAACCTTTCGCAACCAGATGCCCCTTGAAGGTATTATCGGCTTTCAGCTTATAGCACCACTTGCAACCTATTACCTTAGCACCCGGAGGTGGATCAACTAAGTTCCAAACTTGATTATCGTGGCTTTACGCCAATTCGCAGACTGTGGGCTAGCCATAGCCTCCTGGTAGGTTTTAGGTTCTTCTTCATCCCAGATGAGAAGAGTTTGATCATCGGTGACGAGGAAACCATACCTCTCCGGTTCCCGACGATCCCTACCAGACCTTCTAGGTTCTTGTGTGGCCTGGGTCGGTGCTTCCACTTGTGGAAGCTCCACCTGGGCCTCCGAGTTATCCTCTTCAGGAGCTTACGGACCTTGAACTTCCCTGAGTTCAACGTTGCTCCCACTATCTTTCTTGGAAAGGAACTCCTTTTCCAGAAAGACCCCCTTCCTTGCCACGAACACCTTGTTCTCGGCGGGGTTGTAAAAGTAATACCCTTTGGTTTCCCTAGGGTAGCCCACAAATAGGCATTTATCAGTTTTGGGCTCTAGCTTGCCACTAGTCAATTTCTTGACATGTGCTTCGCATCCCCAAATCCTTAGGAAAGACACATTGGGCTCCTTGCCCGTCCATATCTGATATGGGGTCTTTTCCACTGCCTCAGTCGGAGTATTGTTTAATATGAGAGCTGCTGTCTCGAGGGCGTGTCCCCAGAAGCTAATTGGGAGAGATGCTTGACTCATCATTGAGCGGACCATGTCCAACAAAGTCCTATTCCTCCGTTCGGACACCCCATTCCATTGTGGTGTTCCAGGAGGAGTGAGCTGTGGAACTATTCCATGCTCTCTCAAGTATGAGTCAAACTCTAGGCTCATATACTCACCGCCTCGGTCCGACCGAAGGGCTTTGATATTCCTACCTAGCTGGTTCTGTACCTCGTTCCTAAATTCCTTGAACCTATCAAGGGTCTCGGACTTGTGTTTCATCAGATAGACATAGCCATATCTACTGAAATCATCCGTGAACGTGACGAAGTACAGATGCCCACCTCTGGTCGTTGCGCTCATAGGTCCACATACATCTGAATGTATTAGGTCCAACAAGCCAGTGGCCCTTTCAGCCTTTTTGCTAAAAGGCGCCTTTGTCATCTTGCCTCTTAAACATGATTCGCATGTATCAATTGACACCAAGTCAAATGACCCTAGGACTCCAGCTTTGTGAAGCCTAGCTATGCGCTTCTCGTTTATATGGCCAAGACGACAATGCCATAGGTAGACTGGATTAAGTTCGTTAGGCTTAACCCTTTTCGTGTTTATGTTATAGATATGATTGGTTTCATTTAAGTCCAGGACATATAGGCCATTATTTAATAGAGCATCTCCATAAAATAACCCCTCTCTGGATATAGAAATTCGACCATTTATAATAGTAAAATCAAATCCAGAAATATCCAACATTGATACAGAGATAATATTCCTGCGCATAGCAGGTACAAAGTAACAATGTTCTAAAATTAAAACCAATCCGCTGGGCATCATTAGGTGGTATTCGCCGATCTCTATGGCAGCAACCCTTGCTCCATTCCCGACCCGCAAGTCCACCTCTCCCGACCCCAGCAACCTTCTGTTCTTAAGTCCCTGCACATTGCAACAAATGTGAGAACCACATCCAGTATCCAATACCCAGGATGTTGAAACAGTAAGGTTAATATCTATAACATAAATACCTGAAGAGGACGCACCTTGGCCCCTTCTTTGCTCTCCCATCAGCTTGGGACACGATCTCTTCCAATGGCCCACCTGTCTGCACCCGAAACAGACGTCCTCAGGACCTGCCTTCTGCTGGGCCTTGGGTTGGGCCTTGGCCTTCTTGGCTTTGGCCTCCTTGGCCTTAGCCTTGGCCTTTTCCTTGGCCTTACCCTTAGCAAGAGGAGCATTCCCCTTGTTAACCAGCAGCACCGGCGGAGTCTTCTTGATCGACTGCTCAGTAAGCTTAAGCATCCCATGCAGCTCACTGACAGTGCGGTTCATCCCTTGCATGTTGTAGTTAAGGATGAACTGATCATAAGAATCCGGCAAGGACGCGAGGATTGTGTCCACCGCCAACTCTTGAGAGATAGGCGATCTGAGACGGGCCAAAGTATCCAAATAGCCCTTCATCTTGAGCACGTGTGCACTCACAGATGTCCCGGCCCCCATCTTATAAGAGTGGAATGCCTTATTGGTCAGGTACCTTTCCTGACGAGCTTGCTCTTGAAACATCTCATTAAGAGTTGTTATCATAGCATAGGCTTGATGGTCCATAAACTGTTTTTGCAGTTCGGGGACCATGCAAGCCAACATAAGGCACGTCACATCCCGGTTGTCCTTGACGTGCGCCTCGTATTCCTCCAGCTGGGCAGCCGGTGGATTATGTCCCTGAGGCGCAGCCGGCACAGGCCTTTCCAGCACATACTCTTTTGACTCTTGTCTTAGAACTATCCTCAAGTTCCTAGACTAGTCTAAAAAGTTAGGACCGGAAAGCTTGTCCTTTTCAAGATTTGATCGCAGTGATAAGGTATTTGTGTTTGCCATTTGGGTGTTTCTACACAGAAAAACATTGAGAGTGTTAATAAAGGGCTTTGCTTTGTTGTTCCTATATAAAATTAATAATGAATCAAGTTATTAATTTAAACCGAGTTGTTGGGCTCATGGGCCGAGATCCATATTTCATCAAGATATAGCCAAACGAGGGTTTGGTACAACTATACCTTAATTATTTAGGTAGGAACGCCGTCCAATCCCAACCTAGGGACTCTCGGTTTGATGGCTTGTTGGCACTTACCCATCTGTGCTTAGGGCCAGGAGAATCCTACTACCCACGCTAAGTCAAAACCTCCATCCAAGTGTTAGAGTATCCCATAGTCTAACCCAATACAAAGTGACAATACTCCAGTGCATCCTGCGAGGGCATGGTCTACAACTGGCCTATTCCCACTTCGATTCGATTTTGAATGAGGGAAGCACTTTTAAGCGACTTAGTAATTTCCGTTTGGTTATTAGATTCAATTATAACGGCTTACATACATAAAGCGAGTGAATGAGCTATTGGAACATACATACATACATGCAAATGAATATAAAACATGATTAAATAAAATTAAAATGGACTGCTATGGGCCTATGTTACATCCTAATATTATTCTAGTAAACCTATACTAGAAACAGATATTAGGCGGGCCTCCATCTTCTCCTTCTGGGCTTGCACCTCCAATTTGGGCTTGCACCTCCATTTGGGCTCACTACTCCATGGGCTTCTTCTTTTACAAATTTTATAATATTTAATTTAAATAAAATAAAATTACATTAAAAGAAAAACGACACGCAGGCCGTATTTACCTAAAAGAAAAATACAACCCATCTCGTAAAAGGCCCAATAGCATCCAATCATACATTCATTCAACCATTCATATGCATCCAATACATACAATTCAAAAGCATGTCATAATGCATGATTTAAGCCCATTTAAATTATGTCAAAGCCATTATAAGGAAATCGCCAATTTTGCCCCATCATGGTTCTAACCCTTAACGGGTTTTGGGCCACCAGCCCAGGCAGTCCAACTGCTCCCACTGGAATTGGGAAACCATGGGTCCAATTTAGCCGTCCGAGTAATTGTGCCAAAATTACCCGAACCAATTTCCATTAACCATATTAATTTCCAAAACTAATATCCCATGAACGAAATAAAATTCATCCAAGAAACCATGCGCATTTAAATTACATAAATTTAAACACACGAATTTTAAAACCAATTAAAATTTCAAAACTGGGCCCCGGACTAAAACCTGCAAAATCCAAAAACTGGGCCCGGTCCGCTGCAGCTAGGGCAACGGGGTTGCCCTAGCAGCAGCAGCGGCTGCTGCTGGAACCAGCGGCAGCAGTAGGCAGCGGCTGCCGCCGCACCTCCCGCCGCGTACGGCGGCCGCCGGCAGCCCCGCACCCCGGGAGGCCGATTTTTTTTTTTTACTATTAAAAACAGAATTAAAATAAAAAAATAACCATCCATCATTTATAGCAATTCACCAAGAATTACAATAATACAACAAAATTAAAAAAACATAAACCAATATGCAATGTTAATTTTCATTGTATTAAAACATATGGGAAAAATCATAAAACCCATACCAAGAATCCCAATCAAAAACATCCAATTTCAAAATGGGGATTCAACCAAATTAATCAATTTCCACGGATCAAAAGCCCGCTCTGATACCACTGTTAGGATTTGTCACCGGAAATCACCCGATAAAAGCGGAAGAACGCGGTGATTTCCTCAAATCCAGTCCCAGGAGCAATTGAAGTAGAAATTGAAAAACTTAAAATTAAATAGAAAGAGATTAAATTTTTTACCAGAAAAATCTCTTTCTGAGATGGATGATAACTGCAGAATTCAAGGTAGAATTCCTCCACTCTCACGTACACGAACGCTTAACGAATGCAACCCGTGCTAGCGTCGGAAAAACGGAACAATGGAAGGGAGGAGCTAGAGAATTCGGCTAGGAGGCTCTAAGCATTAGGTTGCCGAAATTTCTAACCCTAGGTATTTATACCTAGGGTTGGCCGAATTCCCTTAGGGGAATTCAGGCCCATCTTGGCTCCTCTCTATTCTGTGCGGGCTTCCATGTTTTAATTTAGGCCCAGTCTAATTTTAATTATCCTGGTTTAAATTAATTTCAAGCCCAATTTTAATATACCCATGCATTTAATATATTACTCCAAGTAATATATTATTTACATCTAGATTAAAATTAGTGTGACAATTAATTTAATCCATCAAATTAAAATTAAATCTACACAAAATAAAATCATATGTAAACCCATACATATGAATATTTCCACCTGGGAAATAATTTCATAATTAATCCAATTAATTATGAAGAGCCAATTGAATATATTAATTTTATTATTATGACCAATCCAATTGATCTTTATAATATAATTAATATATACATGCTTCTCCCTCCACTGTGTATACTCCAAGTATACATGTGATTCCTTAAGTCTGCATTCTATCGTTCTATGTGTACGATCCTGTGGGCCCATCTTTATGTTAGCAGTTGGGCTTTAGCAAGCCACTGCAGCCCCCAATTAAGATGGAGATGGCAGTCTAACTGATATCATAACCCTGTAGTTTAAACTTGTACATCCCATGTCATTGATATCGGTGTCCAACACAGAGGCATGGATTGATCACCCTCTTTTGTGTTCGGACATTAACTTGATCCCGAATGTACTGATGCTCACAAACAAGTTCCAACTTGTTTGGGTGTGGCCACACTCTTATCAGTCACATTCATCAAAGGCCGGTGATATCTTCTCAGTTGGTTACTGAGTGACAAATCCCTTCTGCATATCCATAGTGTTACCATGTTCAGTGACATACCCGAAAGCACCCATACTTGGCACCCTATTACAGGCCCTTTAGGCGTACCCCTAAGTATGCGACTTCACATGTAACACCATCATATGGTCAGGTCAAAGGATCCATACAAGTACTACACGAGAATCCATTGTGATACCATACCATGTGGATTACTCGTTTAGCGGATCTATCCAGTACCATGCTTCCAGGCATGTACCCATTAACTTGATTGACATTCCATGTCCAATGACCGGTAAGACACCGCCATACAACCAGGTTAATGATAGTCTGTTGTTCCATTCATTCCCATGACTGGAACAGACTATGGATGTATTTATGGTCATATCGTTAACCCTATCCATGGTCTTACTGCTAAGTGCATGACACTAGTCGTCATGGATATAGACATGTCCATTGGATACTTCATTTAATATATTGCACAAGATAGATATAATAAGTGAATTGATGCCTTTATTAATGACACAAATGAGTACAACACATAAATCCAATAAATGTATAGTACAAATACAAGGACCAATGCCTCGGGACTAGGGCATTTCCAACGGCATCATCTAAGCATTGTCATCCATATCATCCAACCATGCACTTTTTAGCCCTAACAGTCTTTATGTGCATTAAAGCAGAATAAACTAGGGTGTCCTAGAACCAGAGCCCAGGCTGTAAGAGCACGTGAGAGCGAAAGATCAATCGAATCTAGCAGCGTGACAGAGTTCGGGGAGGAAGTAGCAATGGCTGATCAAACGCCAAGCATTGCTAGAGTTCTGAAGGACTTCTTCCGATCCCAAGACTTCCGGGATATGTTAAATGAAGAACTGAGGGCTGTTGTTAGGGAAAGTGGTGAAGCTGGTAATGGTGGAATCAGGAAAGAGAAAGAAGGGGAGACCTCTTAACAAGGGGCTGATGCTTCGGCCAGCATAGAAAAGCTGTAGGAAATCGAGGCGGCTATGGAACTGAAAATGAAGGCCAAATACTCTGAGCTGGATGAGATGCTAACTGAGCTGAAAAAGCGAGCCAATATCAGTTTGGGTTCCAAGCAAGGCATTAATATGGATGCCATGATAAACAAAGGCATCGAGACATTCCCTGTGGGGTTCCAAGTCCCCAAAATTCCTTCTTACAGAGGGCTCGGATCACCAGAAGCTCACATCAACCTCTATGCCCATATAATGCTGACCGCGGGTGCTACCAAATAGTAGTTGGTCAATTTCTTCCCAACAACACTAGAAGAAGGAGCTTTGAACTGGTACAACTCTCTGACAGAGGAAGTATAGTCGGATTGGGAAACACTGTCAGTGGCCTTCATCAAATACTATAGCTTCAACACAAAGCTCCAAGTGAAGCTATATGACTTGGAAACAGTTAAGCAGAAGCTCAATGAACCCTTTGATGAGTATTACCAAAGGTGGATGAATAAGATGATCCTGTTGAAGAATCGCCCCGATGAAGACGAGCTGATTCAGAAACTGATTGAAGGCAGTAGGGATGTCTACAAAGACAACATGAAATTTCATGCTTTCAATGAACTCAGTGAGGTCTACAGCATGTCTATGAAGGTTGAGAGGGACGAAGAAGAAAAAGCGGCCAGTCAAAAGGGCAGAAGCTTTAAGCACGGTTTGGGGTATCGATCGACAACTGCCACTGGATCAAGTAGTGGATCAGGTTTCGGCTTTACAAATAAAGGTGACCAATCCCCAGAGGATAAACCAGCTAAAGTTACTGTGTTGTCTCACCAACAAGGAGATCAAGCTGGAGATTCACAAAATCGAGGCCTGTCCCTATGGACCCTTTCTTTCACTAAGATTTTTACGAAATGCAAGAATGGTGGCCTCTTGAGTTCTCTGAAGCCATTCGAGAAGTCGCCTGAGATCGACAAAGGCAAATTCTGCTCCTATCATGTGACAGTGGGGCATCACACGAATGACTGCAAGCAAGTACTCAGGGCTATTCATCAACTGATCGCAGATGGGAAAATCATGGAGCCACCTTTGAAGCCTAGTGGGCAGACCAATCCTTTGCCCAGCTTTGACTAGTCCAATCGAAATGGGCAATGCAGCAGCAAAAGAAGACCCTTCGCATGTGGAGGATGTTAATTATTTTGATGTATCTATTTTATTCTTTATCTTGTTTTGTGAACAATGCAACCTACAAGGCATTTAATGTTATGTAATTTGATTTCAATTATTTGTGTGATATTTTCATGGATGGAACATTATGCATGCATACAAACATTCATTTAATGTCTTTAGCATACATGACACATCATTATGTGAAATGAACCTAAGGACAGACAAACATCCCAAAATGACATCCGTCCTGAAAGACCTCACGACTGATAAGAGAAAGAAAAGAAAAATTGCAAAGTACCCAAAAGCATGTGAAGACCTTCGCCTGGTCTTATGACAACACGCATCGACAAAGGATCACAAGAGGAAGAATTACAAAGAATCCGAAGGACAACTCCAGCTAAGCGAAAGTTCCGTAGACGTAAAAAAAAAAAGAAAAAAAACACAAATAAAATAAGCATGGTTTCAAGTTCCGAAATAAGAATGCATCTATACCACATGATCTTTCGCACCATAACATCCCCGATAGTAGAACGCAAGTTATGGGGCAACAGTACAATCATTCCAGAATAAAGGAGAGAGGCATCATGCATCACCTTCATTATACCACCCATAAACTAGCAAGATAGTACAAGTAGCCAATAAGTGCATCAAAAAGTGCAGCCATCAACCTGCAGGATCAAAGCAGTCCTACAGAGAAAGATAGAGACCAAGTCATCAGCCTCCTCAATCAGGACAGGCTCAGGTTTCCATTAAAAAAAAAAGTCCGATGGATTGAAAATCATGAAAGCAATCCATGCAAAAGTTAGGACAATGAGGTGAGCACCACCAGCAGGAAAATCCGCAAGGACTAGTTGGTGGTAGTCGTGGGTTTGTCGAGACGGATACCATACTCATCTTGTCCTTAATTTCATTTCATATATGATGTGCATTATGGTAAAACATTATCAATGAATGAATGAATGAGTGCCTTGCCCTATTCATTTAAATATCCCAGGTTTGCCTGAAATTGAATTCATATCATGCATCATATATGACTATACGCCTGTGAACTTCAGCAACAGCAATGGAGCAACCAAATCCTATAAGACTTCCTACAATCATCTCATCATTAGAGGGCGTATTGAATTGGAAGTCTTCTTCTGATTCCACGATAAAAAAAAAAAAAAAAAAAGAAAAAAAGAAAAAAAAAGAGAGCTCGCTGAGGTGAAAACCGAAAAGGCGCCTTAGGCAAAAATTAAAGCAGCCCACTAAGCTGAAAACCCATATTAGGTAGTTTAGGTAAAAGTTAGGGCATGTGAAAAGCTTGCTAAGGTGAAAACCAAAAAGGCGCCTTAGGCAAAAATTAGAGCAGCTTGCTGAGTTGAAAACCTACTGTGGGCAGCTCAGGCAAAATTTAGAGCACTCCCACATTCATGAAGCCTAGGGGCAGAAAAGGTAAAAACTCTCTGTCATCATCCCAGCATGGATATTTCATTAATCCCCAATAAGATCCCCTGCATCGTTTCTCAACGGCATCGTTACCAAGAACAGCATTACTTTCTCTCCAACAGTCATCGTACTTCCTCATTAGCCATCATATATCCCTAGCAGGATCGCAAGAATTACATTGCAGCCAAAATGTTGCTTCTCTAACTATGGACGATCAGTCACACGACATATCTTCCCCAGCAAGAACCTGGAATGTCGAGATTGAGCAAATGGCGTGAAATGCATTTTCTAAAGTCCATTGGCACATGCACACATCGAAACACATACATGCATTCAAAACATACATGCATACATGTACATACATATCACGACATACCCAAGCGCAGGTATCCATCATTATCATCGGACTATTCCGAACCAGGATCGCTCTCAAAGCAGAGATGGCACAATGTCGGGGCATCCATTGGACCTTAAGCATCAGCATAAACTCAAATCTCAACATATCAAGTCTCTAAGGGGCAGAACAATCAAGTCGTATTTATCCTTGATCGAAGGGGCAAAATTTTTTGTTTCCAAAATTATCGATCAAGAAATAAATACTCATTCCCAAGCCTATGTCAAAATTATCATTCCTAAAGCTATCCCTATTTCTTCGTTCAAGCCAGATTTCAAATCCTTGAACTCCATTACGTTCAAGCATGGTTGCAAATCCTTGAATGAATTTCTTCATTCAAGCCAGATTTTAAGCCCTTGAACTCCATTACGTTCAAGCATGGTTACAAATCCTTGAACCCTTTTTCTTCATTCAAGCCAGATTTTGAACCCTTGAACTCCATTGCGTTCAAGCATGGTTGCAAATCCTTGAATCAATTTCTTCATTCAAGCCAGATTTTAAACCTTTGAACTCCATTACGTTCAAGCATGGTTACAAATCCTTGAACCCCTTTTCTTCATTCAAGCCAGATTTTGAACCCTTGAACTCCATCATGTCAAGCATGGTTACAAATCCTTGAATCTCTTATTCCATTATTTCGAGTCCACCCAATTCCAGCAAAATTTCAAAACCTCAAGATTTCTGCAGATTTGCCTCGGGTAACCTAGACCCGGTATTGGCTTAGTTCTACATCAAACCCTTTATTTCATCCCAAATAGATTTTGAATCCTTGAATACCTTCAAGCTAGATTCTTAATCCTTGCAAATATCTCAAGCGTGATTTTGGATCCTTGAAACATCTTCAAGCCTGATTCATGTGTTGGGATTCGTCATTGGAAAAATAAGGTGGCGCAGTGGAAAATACACCGTTTAAAATTTCCCAGAATCCACCTATCGTGTCCAATTACCATTGATTAGAATAAAACAATTTGAATCAAGAGAGATTAACTCACCGGATTCGTCTCTTCTAGAGACTACTGCAGAATCGTTACTTGAAACTGCGATCTCCAAAGTTTGGTGCACGACCAACTATTGAGCGGGAACCGGTGCTAGCCGAAGACGCGAAGGATTAGAGGTTTAATGCTGGGATTTTCGGCTGTTTTGGGGCTGCTGTTGGTGGCTGAAATTTCCAGCAATTAATTAGAGTTGAATTAGGTTTTTATTCCTTAAGTGTGCCCTTTTATAGACACCTTGTCTAATTGGGTTCTAATTAGGTTAATTAAACCCAAGCCCACTAGGATTATAATTACATAAATAAACTTTAATTAAAAAGTATATACTATGTAATTGAATTCCATTTGGCTAAATTTAATTACCCCTAAATAAAATTAAATCGCACTTAAGTTAATACAATACATGTATTTAATTTTCCTACTTAGGAAAATTATTTAATTAATTGTTTACTTTATGTAATTCAATTAATTGATAAATTAATTAATTACATTATGTAAACTTATTAATTAAATTAAATTCAACCCAATGTTAATTAATTACCTTGACACCGAATGTCAACTAATTAATTAACGCATTCCTTCCAATGTACATTACATGTACAATTTCTATAAGTTCTAGCTCAATTGATCAATGTGCACGATCCTATGGGTCTGTCTTTATGTTGGCAGTAGGCCCAAGGCCCACAGACTGTAAGTGGATTCTAGTAAACCATTACAGCCCCCAATTAAGATAGAGATGTAGCAGTCTTTAGAAGACACTCACCCGGTAGTAATCTCATACTGTCCTTTGCCTAACGATATCGATATGAATAAACAAGAGGCATGGTGTCCGTCATCCTCTTCTGTTGTTTATTATATTTCTTGATCTTGAGTTGACTGATCAATCAAACAAGCAACCAACTTATTTGGGTATGGCCATACACTTATCAGTCCCACTCATCAAGTGGCCAATGATATCATCTCGGTGTTACCTGAGTGGCAATTCCATCACTTCATCATCAATATCAACATGTTCACCGGTCCACCCAATCATACCCATATTTAGCATCCTTTTACAGACCTGTTAGGCGTATGTCAAAGTGAATCGGATTCCATATCGATATTATAATGAAATCTGGTCTGAGGGCAAAAGAGACCTACTCAAGAAAGACCTATGACATGACAACCATGTGGCTTTCTTGTGCGGATCGATCCAGTCCCATGTCAACGACATGTACGTATATTCATGATTGACTATACAAGTACTATGGCTAGTTAAGAACTACCATACAGTCATCGAATATACAAGTCTGTGGTTCTATTCGTTCCCATGATTAGAACAGACCTGGGATAGGTTTTATGATTATCAATCAATGGATACTCTACTCATATTATAACACAAGATATAAATGAAATAGATTAATTGCCTTTATTAATGTGACACAAATAATGTATTTATACAATGAGTCTTAATGTATAATACAAAATACAAGAATCCAATGCCCTAAGAACTAGGGCACACCAACAATCTCCCACTTGCACTAGTTCCAAGTGGGCATTGCCCTAATTCCTATAGATCTGGTATGACTGTCGTGCTGTGTCTGTGGCAGCGCTTTAGTCAATGGATCAGCGACATTATTCTTGGTGTCAACCCTCTGCAATGATATGTCACCTCTGTTCACGATCTCCCGAATGAGGTGAAACTTTCTGAGCACATGTTTAGATCTCTTGTGTGACCGGGGCTCCTTAGCTTGTGCGATGGCCCCGTTGTTGTCACAAAAAACATCAAATGGGTCTAGGATAGTAGGTGCCACTCCCAACTCGGTTATGAATTTCTTGATCCAAACTGCTTCCTTTGCAGCTTCGCATGCAGCTATGTACTCAGCTTCTGTTGTAGAGTCAGCAATGGTTGCCTGCTTTGAGGACCTCCAACTAATGGCACCGCCATTCAAGAGAAAAACATAACCAGACTGTGACTGGTTCTCATCCTCATCGGTCTCAAAGCTTGCATCAGTGTAACCTGACACTACAAGCTCATCTTGACCTCCATACACTAAGAAAGCATCCTTAGTCCGATTAAGGTACTTTAGGATTGCCTTGACAGCCTTCCAGTGTTCCTTCCCGGTGTCTGACTGGTACCGGCTTGTCATACTTAGTGCAAACGTGACATCAGGCCTCGTACATAACATGGAGTACATGATAAATCCAATAGCAGATGCATAAGGGATCTTTTCCATGTTCTCCCGGTCCTTCTTTGTTTTAGGACCATCTTTCTTACTCAGCTTCAACCCATGGCGCATAGGCAAGAATCCTTTCTTTGCCTTGTCCATGCTGAATCTTTTCAGAACCTTGTCAATGTACGTGGCCTGACTTAGGCCTAGAAGCCGATTGGATCTATCTCTGTAGATCCTGATCCCTAAGATCGTCTCAGCTTCGCCTAAGTCCTTCATTGCAAAGCACCTACTCAACCACTGCTTAACTCCTTGCAATGTTGGTATGTCACCTCCAATGATAAGGATGTCGTCAACATACAGCACTAGGAAGGTGGAAATGCTCCCACTAACCATCTTATACACACAGGGCTCATCAGAATTCTATGTGAAGCCATATTCTGTAATGGCCTCATTGAATCTCTGATTCCATGACCTCGATGCTTTCTTCAATCCATAAATAGATCTTTAAAGCTTGCATACCCGGTTTGGATACTTTGGATCGATAAAACCCTCAGGTTGTGCCATGTACACATCCTCGAGTAGCTTTCCATTAAGGAAAGTGGTCTTAACATCCATCTGCCATATCTCATAATCGTACCATGCAGCTATGGCTAGTAGTATCCTAATGGATTTGAGCATAGCAACTGGTGAAAAGGTTTCATCATAGTCAATTCCTTGAACTTGCTTGAATCCTTTTGCCACCAATCGCCCCTTGAAGGTGTTGTCGGCCTTTAACTTGAAACCCCACTTGCAACCTATCACCTTAGCACCCGGAGGTGGATCCACCAAGTTCCATACTTGGTTATCATGCATAGATTGCATCTCAGCCTCCATGGCTTTGCACCATTGATCTGAGTGTGGGCTTTCAACAGCCTCCTGATAGGTCTTGGGCTCCTCTTGGTCAACAACCATAAGGTCCCCATCATCAGTCACGAGAAAGCCGTACCTCTCTGGCTGATGACATGTCCTACCAGACCTTCTAAGGTCCTGTGTAACCGTTTCTGGTTTCTCAATTTCTTGAGTAGTCAGATTGGTTCCCAAAGCATCCTCAGCAGTAGCTGCAGGAGTTTGTGAGTCTTGAACTTCTGAGAGTTCAACATTACTCCCACTGTTTCTCTTGGAAAGGAATTCCTTCTCCAAGAAGACTGCATTTCTGGCTATGAAAACTTTGTTTTCGGCCGGATCGTAGAAGTAATAACCCTTAGTTTCCTTAGGGTAACCCACAAACTGGCACTTGATAGATTTGGACTCGAGTTTGCCACTTGTCAATTTCTTAACATGTGCATCACAGCCCCAAATCTTCAAGAAGGAAACATCGGGCTTTCGGCCTTTCCATAGTTCATATGGTGTTCTCTCAACTGCCTTGCTTGGTGTATTATTAAGAATGTAAGTAGCTGTCTCTAAAGCATATCCCTAAAAGGAGACAGGGAGTGTAGCATGACTCATCATCGAGCAGACCATGTCTAGCAAGGTCCTATTCCTCCTTTCTAACACTCCATTCCACTAGGGTGGACCAAAAGAAATGAGTTGGGATACAATCCCACACTTTCTAAAAAATGAGTCAAACTCTTGGCTCAAATATTCACCCCTCGGTCAGACCGAAATGCTTTTATTTTCTTGCCAAGTTGGTTTTCTACTTCATTCTTAAAGTCCTTGAACCTTTGGAGAGTCTCAGACTTATTCTTCATCAGATACACGTAACCGTATCTGCTGAAGTCATCCATGAAGGTGACGAAGTACAGAAAACCCAAATCTAGCACTAGTGCTCATTAGGCCACATACATCGGAATGTATTAGCTCCAATAGCTCTGAGGCCCTTTCAGCAGTCTTGCTAAAAGGTGCCTTTGTCATCTTGCCTCTCAAACAAGATTCGCATGTGTCATAAGGCTGGATGTCAAATGACCCTAGCACTCCACTAGCGTAAAGCCTAGCTATGTGCTTCTCATTTATATGGCCAAGTCGACAATGCCAGATGTAAGTAGGATTAATTTCATTTTGTTTAATCCTTTTAGTATTTATGTTATAGATTGAACTTTCACGTTTTAGATCAAGGATATATAAGCCATTTTCAAGAAATGCTGTTCCATAAATAATATTGCCACATTGCATAGAAATTCTACCATGTCCAATATTAAATACAAAACCAGAAATATCCAACAAAGAAACGGAAATAATATTCCTGCGCATCGCAGGTACAAAATAACAGTTTCTTAGTTCCAAAACAAGTCCACTAGGCATCTCTAAGAAATAATCTCCAATCTCCATGGCCTGAACCCGAGCACCATTTCCGACTCGAAGATCTACTTCTCCAGATCCTAATAATCTCCTATTTCTTAGACCCTGCACATTTGAACAAATGTGAGATCCACATCCAGTGTCCAAGACCCAAGCTGTAGAAATAGCCAAATTAATCTTAACAACATAAATACCTGAAGCAGTAGTTTTGCCCTTCAGTTGCTCCCTTAGCTTTGGACATGAGCTCTTCCAGTGCCCCTTCTTATGACACTCATGGCAAACATCGTCAGGAGAGGCAATCCTTGCTTTAGGTTGGGCCACCACCTTTTTGCCCTTAGCCTTGGCCTTTTGGGCCTTAGCCTTGGCCTTAGATTTGGCCTTTCCCTTAGCAATAAGCGTTTTACCCTTGTTCACCAGCAATACTTTAGGAGTCTTCTTAAGAGACTGCTCAGTAAGCTTGAGCATGCCATGCAGCTCAACAATCGATTTATCCAACCCTTGCATATGGTAATTCATGATAAACTGGTCGTAAGACTCAGGAAGTGACCCGAGAATAATGTCTGTTGCCAAGTCCTGCGGAACTGGCGAGCTGAGGCGGGCAAGTGTATCAATATACCCCTTCAACTTTAGCACATGAGTGCTAACAGAAGTCCCAGCTGCCATCACAGTTGTGCAAAGTGCCTTAGTTGTCAGGTAACGTTCCTGACGAGCCTGATCTTGGAACATCTTTTTAAGCTGATCCATCATCTCATGAGCATGCTTGTCCATGAATTGCTTCTGAAGATCAGAAGCCATGGTACCCAGCATGAGGCACGAGACATCTCGGTCATCCCTTATATGCCGATCGTACTGCTCCACCATCAGGAGGGCCAGCTGGTAAAGGAGCATTCAGTACATGCTCTTTAGACTCTTGTCTAAGAACTATTTGTAAGTTCCTAGCCCAGTCCAGGAAGTTAGTCCTCGAAAGCTTAGTGACCTAAGTGAGAGTGAGTTGTTGTTTGTTGCAGCCATTTAAATTGCTTAATTGAAATGGGATTATCTACATGGAAGACATCATTGCTTGAGTTAGAAATAAAGGACTTTTAAGCCAATTCAAATTAATAATCCGATTTTAATTTGTTTGTTGGTGTTTTTAATTGGCTGACTTGACCAAGATCCACAACTTATCAATGACTGGCCGAACTAGGGCGCTAACCAACCATTGAGTCGTTTGGTAGGACAACCTATCCAATCCTTCCACGAAGGACTCTTTGTTTGATGGGCTTATTGACACTTTACCCATCTGTGCTTAGGGCCCGCTCTGAGCTAATGCTACCCATGTTGAGTCAAACCACCATTCACATGTTAACCATACCAAGTATCTTAACCCTCGACGGCCCACCGAATACTACAATATACCCAGCTAGGGCATGGCGCACATTACAGCATCAATGGGAGGAAGAGGTGTGAATGTGGGAAGCACTTTTAAGCGACTCAGTATTTTAATTTCCGGATTATAATTAAGTGATACGGCTTAGCATGCATAAACGCAGGTAATAATTTGGTGATCCATACATCCATATTATATTACAAATGCAATAGCATACTTAATTTAAAATAAATGAGATCCTATGGGCCTTTAATTACAACCTAATGAAAACCTAGATATCCTATCTAATTCTTCATGGGCCGGACTGCAATCCTTCTTGGGCTCCCACCATGGGCTTGCTCCATTTGGGCCTTCCTCGATACTTGATGCAATTACAATAATTTTGTAAAATAAAATCTATTCTAAAATTACATCAAAATAAAAAAAATGGCAAGCAGGCCAAATTTCCCAAAATTAAATTACAACCGATAATAATTTAGGGCCCATAGAACTCAACATACATTTCAAACAAAGTACCTGTCGTGCACATGCATACCAATATAATGCATGATCATGGCATTCCAAATTATAAATATAAATGTTAAGCCGAGTTACTTAGGGTGAAATCGCCAATTTTAACAAATGTGACTAAGGCCCATAAAGGCCCAATGGATAACATCCATAAATGCAAAATTAACAATTTTGCTCCCACTTGAATTTGGGTTGTCACAAATTTAAAATTTAGCTCTCCCAATTTTAACCGGTGTCACGGTTTATTGGGCCAATTTCACAAAGTCCATATTCAATTTAATATGCAAACAATTAAATTAAATATGCATGCCAACAAAATAAATAATTCAAACACAAATTAATTTAAAATTTTAATTTAATTTGCATTAGGGTCCGGGATAAAAAAAATACCCGCAAAATCCAAAACCAGACCCGAAACACGGGCGCGGCGCTGCTGTCCCGATGGGGCAGTAGTACCGCTGCGCGGCAGCGGCAGCCAAGTGGGCTGCTGCCGCTGCAGCCTGCTGCCGCAGTGGGGGAATCGCAAAATCGCGATTCCCTCACCCAAAATTCAACCTTTTTTTTTAATTATTAAATCACAAAAAAAAACCAGCCATCAATATCAAACTATCAATAAAGAAAATACAATTCTAGATAGAAACCAATTGGGGAAAAAAATAAAACCCCAAACAAAATTCTAGGGTTTATCAAAACCAAAACCAATTGAATAAAAACCCTAAAATCACAAACTTGAAACCCATTCTTTCTTTAAGAATGCTTTCAAGAACCAATTCCAATCAATCTAATGGACAAAACCTAGGCTCTGATACCACTGTTGGGATTCGTCATTGGAAAAATAACGTGGCGCAGCGGAAAATACACCGTTTAAAATTTCCTAGAATCCACCTATCGTGTCCAATTACCATTGATTAGAATAAAACAATTTGAATCAAGAGAGATTAACTCACCGGATTCGTCTCTTCTAGAGACTGCTGCAGAATCGTTACTTGAAACTGCGATCTCCAAAGTTCGGTGCACGATCAACTATTGAGCGGGAACCGGTGCTAGCCGAAGACGTGAAGGAATAGAGGTTTAATGCTGGGATTTTCAGCTGTTTTGGGGCTGCTGTTGGTGGCTGAAATTTCCAGCAATTAATTAGAGTTGAATTAGGTTTTTATTCCTTAAGTGTGCCCTTTTATAGACACCTTGTCTAATTGGGTTCTAATTAGGTTAATTAAACCCAAGCCCACTAGGATTATAATTACATAAATAAACTTTAATTAAAAAGTATATACTATGTAATTTAATTCCATTTGGCTAAATTTAATTACTCCTAAATAAAATTAAATCACACTTAACTTAATACAATACATGTATTTAATTTTCCTACTTAGGAAAATTATTTAATTAATTGTTTACTTTATGTAATTCAATTAATTGATAAATTAATTAATTACATTATGTAAACTTATTAATTAAATTAAATTCAACCCAATGTTAATTAATTACCTTGACACCGAATGTCAACTAATTAATTAACGCATTCCTTCCAATGTACATTACATGTACAATTTCTATAAGTTCCAGCTCAATTGATCAATGTGCACGATCCTATGGGTCTGTCTTTATGTTGGCAGTAGGCCCAAGGCCCACAGACTATAAGTGGGTTTTGGCAAACCATTACAGCCCCCAATTAAGACAGAGATGCAGCAGTCTTTAGAAGACACTCACCCGGTAGTAATCTCATACTGTCCTTTGCCTAACGATATCGATATGAATAAACAAGAGGCATAGTGTCCGTCATCCTCTTCTGTTGTTTATTATATTTCTTGATCTTGAGTTGACCGATCAATCAAATAAGCAACCAACTTATGTGGGTATGGTCATACACTTATCAGTCCCACTCATCAAGTGGCCAATGATATCATCTCGGTGTTACCCGAGTGGCAATTCCATCACTTCATCA